>JAZAYU010000020.1:3575770-4835864 GCA_038501625.1 Corbicula japonica | reverse complement strand
CAATGTTAGTGTTTTTCATATGTAATGCTTTAGAAAATGTTTAAAACACATGTACTTTACATACTTTGGTTGAAAGTGTTGAGAAATTGTGGGGTGGGTGGGGGCATATACTATACTATACTATACTATACTATACTATACTATACTATACCAGACCAGACCAGACCGAGACCCAAACCGAGACCGAGACCCAAACCGAGACCGAGACCCAAACCGAGACCGAGACACAAACCGAGACCGAGACACAAACCGAGACCGAGACACAAACAGAGACCGAGACACAAACCGAGACACAAACCGAGACCAAAACCGAGACCGAGACCCAAACCGAGACCGAGACCCAAACCGAGACCGAGACTCAAACCGAGACCGAGACCCAAACCGAGACCGAGACCAAAACCGAGACCAAAACCGAGACCGAGACCAAAACCGAGACTGAGACCCAAACCGAGACCGAGACCCAAACCGAGACCGAGACCCAAACCCAGACCGAGACCCAAACCGAGACCGAGACCCAAACCGTGACCGAGACCCAAATCGAGACCGAGACCCAAATCGAGACCGAGACCCAAATCGAGACCGAGACCCAAACCGAGACCGAGACCCAAACCGAGACCGAGACCCAAACCGTGACCGAGACCCAAATCGAGACCGAGACCCAAATCGAGACCGAGACCCAAACCGAGACCGAGACCCAAATCGAGACCCAAACCGAGACCGAGACACAAACCGAGATCGAGACACAAACCGAGACCGAGACACAAACCGAGACCGAGACCCAAATCGAGACCGAGACCCAAACCGAGACCGAGACCGAGACCCAAACCGAGTCCGAGACCCAAACCGAGACCGATACCTCAACCGAGACCCTGACCGAGACTCAGACCGAGACCAAGACCCAGACCAAGACTCAGACCGAGACCCAGACCGAGACCCAGACCTAGTCGAGACCGAGACTATTACTATTACTATTCTATTACTATACTATTACTATACTATACTATTACTATACTATACTATTACTATACTATACTATTACTATTCTATTACTATTACTATAACTATACTATTACTATTACTATACTATTACTATGCTATTACTATTACTATACTATTACAACACCAGCAACACCAATACCACCACCAACAACATTAACACCACCACCAACATCAACACCACCACCACCAACAACAACAACAACACCAACACCCCCACCACCAGCAACAACACTACCACCGCCAGTAACAACACCAACAATGACAACACCAGCAACCAGCATACCATACTGTACTTCACCACGCCACACCACTTTAGGTGGGCAGGGATAGTAGGTTGATGGGTGTCGGATCAGGGGTTTATGGGCTGGGTTGTGTTAACCCTAAAAAAATCTACAATAATAAATTAAGTGTAATTTATTTATTTCCTAACTTGGATTAAGAAACTTTTGTTCATGTGTGTTTGTTGGAGGTGTCATAAACTCCTGAATCACTCCCCAGTTTAAATGAAGCCCAGTTACAATGTGCTTAATAATTCTGACTTTTCGAATAGTCGAGCTTGCAGTCGTTTCCGACTGGCTCTTGTTTTTAATCTTGCATCTGTCTTCACATTTTTAAACTGAAATAAATTGTATATTAGGACTAATTGCAGTTATTACGCTTTTCAACCTGAATATTTTATAAATTAAGGGATTGACAAATTCTTAATTATGATTGATGTTTTCCCCACAAAGTATATATACTCAACAAAAATAGAAACCTGACACTTTATATTTGGTGTATTTTCCTGGAATCAGATTTAAAGCTAATTGAATTGTGGTATGTAATAAAAATTGTGCATGTTTTGAACTTAATTATGCATTTTGATATTTTCGGTGCATGAAACAAGTGATTCAGTGGTTATTTTCTTTTGGATGGTGCAAAAATATATAGATATTGAATATGCACCTCATACTTATTCAAAGTTACAGTGTCGGGTTTCTTTTTTTGTTGAGTATAGTTACTGTCTTTCAATTGGTTTGAAGGCAATAGTTGTTGTACTTGGAAACCTCTAATTTAAAAAAAAATATATCAAAAGCTAACTTTGTAATATTTTACAAAGAAATAATTCAAATAGTTAAGCATACCTCCTCCTTGTAATAGCTCTTGATTATTTTTTAATTGAAAATTGAATTGAATTTCAAATGGGGTTTATAAAAATACTGGTTTTGTGTTTATAGTCACAACACAGAGCAGACTCATTGGTTGGATCCAAGGCTGGCAAGCAAGTCACCAGAAAAGTCAGGAGATAATGGTAAGTTGCTTCCCTTTACCTGATATCTGATTTTTGTTGTTGATTCTCAGGGTAGTCCTTAGCCAGAGGAGCAGTTTTCATAATGGAAGCTGAAAATAAGGTATCTTCTCCCGTGAAATGGAAACACTTTACCTGTTCTGACTATTGAGACCATACCTGTTTCTTATGGGAGTCAAAAATCTTTCCTAATTGTAGCAATAAAGCCAATTATGTTTGGATTGTAGGCTGTTATGGACAGAGAGGATTTCTGAAAGGTGAGCTAGTATCCCATATACACAGCGCTCTATATTCAACAATAATGTCCTCACATTTTATCCCAGACCTCACTTACATGTATGAAAGGGCCTTGTTGACCTTTTGTTTATCCATTGTTTTGTAGTTGCTTTATTTTGTTGTCTTATTTTGGGGTTGGGAAAAGGGTATGAGACATTTTAGTCACACATACATGTATATTATCCCTAATTATTCTCTTGTGAAAATGGGTAGCATTGGTGATCTTCACTTTTGATCAACTAAAACTTGTAAATTGAGCAGTTTTTGTCAGTAAAAAACCCTGAACAAATCTTAGTTAAAATTCAAAAATAAATTCTGTGTGAATGCTGTCGATGATAAAAGGAAGATTTTATTTCATTTTTATAAAATATACCAAGTAAACAACACAGAAATGCAAGCTACAACACCTGGCTTTGAAAACTGAAATTAATATTGTGTGATGTTGTTAGATGATCTTGATAAAGTGTAAAGTAGATTTTAATGAGATTGCAAATCCATGGAGATTTATTCTGCTGTAGAAGTAAAAATTTTATCCATTCGAAGGGCTTGGACAAAATTATTGATTTTCATGCAGTATTTATTTCTGCACTTGACATTGCAAGTAAAAATGCAGACAATAATACCTTGGTTGTGCTTGACTTCCTTAGAAAATAATTTCTTATCTTGGGAGATCAGTAGTACAAAACCTTTATGTCCTATGTGTGACCAGTGTAGTTCCAGACCTGTCTGTAGTTGTTTGATGGAAAAAAAAACAAGAAATGTAAAAGCTCCTAGATTCTGATTGTTAAGCTCATATATGCAGGTTGATCTGGATCTACACTGGTTTTACATGGAATAAAAGCAATACAAGTTTATTTGAAGAAAGTGTTTGCATAATCAAGAACATCTTCTATTTATAGTATTACTATGAAGATATTCTTGCTGTTTAGCAACAGTGTGAGAGTGATGAGCCAATAATCCTATCCAAAGTGTGTCCATCTGTTGTAAATAACCTGTCTGTTTACATATTGCACATTTTATGGCCTATTGCACCTTGTTGAGAAGAGGTTTTGTTTGTAATGTTAGATGCCCAGACATCAAATACAGAGTTAATAAGGGGTCAATTAGGGGCCATAAAATGTAGATAGACACCTACAGTAACTTTAGTCACAGGGAAATAATTTGTGATGATTATGTTCGAAATTTGCAAGGAAGTAGAAGTAACAGGAAAATTATTGAAATTATTTAAGATAATACAAGATTAGGACAAAATGTTCATGTTTACAGTGTTATACATAAAAAGGACAATGCAACTTAAAGGTAATTATCATTAAATACTTTCTCTATATAAACTATGATGTTGAAGCATTTCAGAGGAAAGTGTGAAATTTTGTTGTTATCATGGATGGAGGTTTTTCCTGTAGATAGCCTAGGGTTGTTATTATGTCCTTGGTAAAGTAGTTGTTTTTGTGGCAGAATGTAACTGCTCCATGTTTCAATGTAGGAGACATTAGTGTGAAATATTTACAGTGAAGCAATTTATTTGGCACAGTAAACAGCATTCCATATTGTGCCACAAAAATGTAATATAAACATGTGAAATAACAAGAATAAAAAAACCTCATGTGTTTGTTTGTTCCTGACTTAGCTTTTCCAGGTTTAATCTGCAAACAATCTTTACTTTAGCCTCTTAGAAATGATGAAAGAAAAGACATACTCCCTTTTGTTATCTGTGATCTTGAAGGGAATAATTCTCTGTTTCTTAGCAGACTTGGGTGATATTTGACTCTACCTTATCTTCAATGATAAGTTTTTCTTCCCTATTGTTTTTTCTGCAGATTGTTGAAATAAGTCTGAAAATGTATGCAGAACAGCATGAATTAAGGAGGGTGGCAACCGTAATGTTATGTTGTACAGTTATAACATGCAATAATTTTGCTTATTCCAGAAAAATAATGGTGTTGATATCATGTCCCCAGAAGTTTGATTTGAAATTTTGCCTCTGTTACATAATTGGTTACTTATTAACATCCATACACCATCGCTCTAGAACAACTGGTAAATAATACTAGACAAATACAAATCATATCATTTCAGTTTTGCAGAGGCTAGCACCCAGCTAAATGATGTTTATTTGAGATTTATTTCATATAATTATGGTGTTTATTGCATGTAGGAACATTATAGATTGAGATCAACTGGCATGGATGTCCCATCTGATAAGGATTTCCACTGTCAGCTTCTTCGTAAAAATAAGGGAAAGAATCAAAAAGTGAACAAGGTAGATCCTGATTACACAGCAAGGATATACTGGCTGAACTAGATCTACATTTTTGCCATTTGATAACGGCAATATCCCATGGGGCAAAGGGTTTAAACAAGATGGCCATGATGGAAATGGAATGTTTTAGATATATTCTGTGCATTTCCCATGCTAAATCCATTTGTTTAGGTGTCCATGCTGAGTAATGTCTGCATTCAGATTGATAGCATACAGATGTTGAAATAGGAATTTCACTTTACTTATCATTTGGGCGGATTTCTTCAAATAATATACATTTCAAGCAGTTTTATGACAAAACATACACATGAAAAACGTATAGTCTATTACACCCATTTAAATTTTTTTCAGCAGTCTGATCAGGATCTACATGTTTCAGTCGGGGATCTTTCCTGTTCAGGAAAGTTGGGAAGATACCCCAACCAAAATGGTTGGTTTTCTTGACTATTATTCAAATATGAGCTTGAATATCTCACAAACGATAATGCTTTAAATATTTGGCCTTGGTAGAATTTTAGATAATTGTTTTAAGAACGGATACAAGCAATTAATATGTAGCACCAACGTATTTTGTGATGCCCGGAGCTCATACCCTAAGGTATATAAAAATCTGAGTATTCTTTCCTGAACGGAAATTTTTTCCATCAGTATTTCCTGATCGGGAAAGTGAATAGGAGAATCTCCAACTTTCCCGAACAGGAAAGATCCCCGACTGTGTTTTGACTCATTAGACTATTTCTAACCTAGAAGCAAACAGTGTAGCTCCAGATCAGACTAGACTGCACAAATGTACAGGTTTATCCTGATTTTCATTGATTACTGTGGTATCGTTTAATTTTGCTTGAAAGAAATTTCCCGCAATTGCTGAAACAGACTGTTTCATGCGGACGTACATTCATGCAAACCCAAATTTGTAAAAAAAATATAGCAAAAGAAAATTAAACAAACATTATTATATTTGATTTTTAACGTACCCATTGTCAATACATATTGTTTATTTTGACATGCAAGCTAACCATGTGTCAGTTGGCCCCTGCATATTACCTGTAACTTCCTTTGTTAGTTTATTGACATGGTTGACACGGGACCAGTTTATTTAACTTTAATCCATCTATCTGGACTGTTCATCACATAATTGGCATGTAACTTTGCGTACCCATTTTATGTTCCAAAGTATCAATAAATTGTAAAACAGTTACTCAAAAATGGTTTATAAATATGAAGTTTTCAAAAATGTATACAATCACAATTGCTTAACAACTCAAAGTCAAAATAAACTAAATAAGATGACAACAATTCTGTTGGTAAAACATGACAGGGTTCGACATTAAGGCCCGACCAAACGAGATTTACTAGTTAATCGACGGTTCGGTCTTGTCACGTCCTAGGCTAGCTGGACCGAGTGGTCGTGTTGCAAAATTGTCAAAATCCGCCAAAATATTCGGTATAATTAAGTTTCAAAAGCAAAATTTCGGTAAATCACTGATAATATTTGCCGATTCGATTTCCCTTCAGTGACTGGGAACTTCGTCGTTACTATTTTTACACAATCTTGACATGTGTTCAACTAAATCGCTAATGTATTCAGATCAAGGCTTTGTTGTCTAAAATAAAACATATAAAATGCCCGTATGTATACGTCAAAGTCTATTTATTTCATACGGCAACAATGAAACAAATAGACAATGACGTATCTATACGGGCATTTTCTAAGTCAAATCGAGGCATTGTTTCGCGGATTTTACGATGTCGCAATGATATTCATTTTGAAATAGGAACTGTCGCGAGTAAGTAAATTCATATTATCGGCGTATTTACATTTATTTTTTATGTGCTCCAATGATTTGTTATACAAGGATTAAACTTTGTTATTGTAAGATAAAACCAACTAAAACAAATGCATACATACTCGCGACAGTTCCTTTTCCATAAATAAATTGAGGGAATCCGAAGTAAAACGACATCGGACAGACATTAAAAAATGTCATATACGAACGATCTTAATTTTGGCAATTGAAGGTCCCAGCAAGCCCTTAAACATTGGTAGCATGGGGGACAAACGGCCAGACGTCCTGACTGATGTGTAACTATAACCTAGAAACTGTGTAACTCATACCTGACATTTTTTGAAGTTCAGTGTTGTTAAGAATAAATCATGATTGACAGTTCAGAGTTAAAGCTATTTTATATGGTACTCACTGTTTCTAATTTTGGTTAGTTATTTTGTTTGTTCATGGTATATATGCATGTTTAACTTATATTATACATATATCAGTGCTGTGCCCTTACAACAAGTCTGTGTAAATTTTCAGTGTTGTAGTACTGTTAACATGTTGGTCTAGTACATGATGGGTCAGGTCTAGTAGATTTTCAAAGTAACTGGACCACTGGTCTAGTTATTGAAAAGGTTAACGTCGAACCCTGCATGACCTGACCTAAATGCACATACTTAATTGTTGTTCAGTTTTTCAGTCCATTTCAAAATATTCCAAATGTAATTCGACAGTAAAAATTGATGTAAATGACTGTTAAAAAAGAACTCATCATTGAAAAAGTAGGGGCATAAAATTTTAATATAAAATTGTGTGCTTCAAAACTGATTCATTAGAAGAAAGAACTGCTGCTTGAATGATATTCCTGTTGCATTTTGTAAACATGGTTCTTTCTTAAAACAAACTAGATGGTTAATGGTATTTTTCTGGTTGCTTGACCTTATTTCTTGCCTATGAAAATATCAGATAATTATTGTAAACTTGGTCCAAGTCAAATATAAAAAAGTTTAAAATATTAATGACTCGGGGGAACTAAAGGTAAGGCCTTTAACTCTTTACTCCATATAATTATATGGGTTTTATCCCATGTGGGAATAGTAGATCCAGATCATCCATGCCATCTGATCAGGATGTATACTATTTGCCTCTTATTCAGGATAACCCAATAAATCAAATAGTAAACAGTGTAGATCCTGATCAGTGCCCAAGGTTATAAAACTGAGCATGGAAACCAGTCTCAAATCTCAAGCATCTGATTGGCTGAAATGGCGACTGGTCGCCATTTCAGCCAATCAGATGCTTGAGATTTGAGACTGGTTTCCAATCTCAGCTTTATAACCTTCAGCCCAGATCAAATTTAAATTAAAAAGCTTTTGATTAAAGTTAAGGTAGTGGGGACTTTAAGCACCCAACAATTTTAAGAATGTGATAAAGGTCATTTTGTCACAAGACTAGCACAGATATTTTTATGCTTTTCTTTGTTTCACAAATTCCATTCCATGTGACATTTGATATAATTACAGTGGCCTGGCACTCTTCACCCCTTATTGATTATTTCCTATAAAGTTGGTATTTTCAAGTGATTTGAAGTATTGAAACATGAACCCCCAGGGACTTCTGGTCTCCATTACAGTGATTATCTAATTTAGACTTGTTCTCCTACATGTATCACACTGTTTTGTTTGAGTCTGTAAAATCATTGAGTTTTGTTACTGATAATCATACTGTTGGGAAGTTTCTTCAAAAAGTTGCTTTGAATAATTCATCTGATCCTTACAAGACATTATTACACACGGACAGACAACCTGAGGTACCTCAAGGACCTTAGAGCTGCAGAGTACTGCGTTGTCAGAAACAGTGTGAGACAGGTGGCGAGGAATTTTATATTTCAATATTGACCATATAATTTGGCTATTTTAGTGGTACAGCTGCCGTTTTGTTTTGTATGAGGTCAGATTCCCCCTTTTGTTTTTCATTTTACTCCCTTCTACTTGAAAAGATAATGAGGCTACTGCTAAAAGCCAACAGAGCTTTCAGCATTGTTTGCATAGTCACATTAGTAAAAGAAGACAGAGCATTAAGCGAGCAGTCATGTTTCTGACATTATTGTTAGTGATGTACAAGTCATCTAGTACAGGGATTACGAAATGAAAATGCTAGCAAGACTCGTGTCTGCCAGATATAAGACATGCAAATGATAGATGTGGAGTCACTGACAGATTCACAGATATGGCAGAGTAAATATTTATCTATCATATTTATAAGAACTGCAAGCTTAGCCATGACATTTTCTTTATCTTAACCCGTTATTCAATGGGATAGGGATGTTATCCATGTGGGAACACTGTAGACCCAGATCAGGCAGCGCATCTACACTTGTTAGCTCTTTGATTCATTAGGATATTTCTGACCAAGAAGAGAACAGTAAAGATCCACAGAGGAGCAGGCTTAGCTAGATCTACGCAGGTCACAGATGGGATAGAACAGTTTAGCGAAATCATTCTACCTAAAAGAAAATGTAAGTGTTACAAAATCAAACCAAGATGAAATGCAACTAATGTGACAGTTAACCCCTTTCTCCAAATGTATGTGTTTCATTGTCTGTGCTATCAGTGTAGATCCAGATCAGCCAGCACATCTCTGATCTACACTGGTTGCTTCTTGGTCAGAAATATGAATCTAAAGGCGAATGTAGATCCTAATAGGAAGCGTGGATGTTCGAGCTGCTCTGGAGCTGGGCTGTTCACCCGTTGGATAACAGCCATATCCCACGTAGATAGGGGATAAGGTTGGACAAAACGTAACATTTAAACAAGTCCTAGCATCTGACTGCACGTGTGATAGTGTGTGCTAGTATTTATGTCTGTCAAACTGAACATGTTCTGATGCCAACTGAAGTTACCTATGTTGTTGTTTGTTGTAAAACATAATAAAGTTTACAGCTGCAGTGCAGTGTTCATGTCAGAAAATATGTACAAGTTCTGGATGCTGTCCAGACAGTTTAAAGACAATATCAGTAATTTCGGTTTTCACACTGTTTTGAATTTTATGTTTTCACCAATTGCATGACACAATAGCAAACTCTTTCATTGAAAACAGTTGTGATTTAAGTCTTTCCCTTGCCAGCACATTATGCAAGTTACATTGCTTTGAGACTAAACAACCCTAAAAAGGACGTTAAATAAGCAGACATTGCACATGTAAAATTTATAATATGTGAAAGCTGAAACTAACAAAATCATCTTTAAGGCTGATAAAGAGCATGATTAGGCAGATCCATGCTGTCTGATCAAGATCTGCACAGCATTCAGTTTTTCATTTATTATGTTATTTCTGACGAAAAAGCGACCAATGCAGATCCTGATCAGAAGGCATTGAAGTGCTGGCTGATCAGGATCTACACTGGTTGCACATGCAATAAAATGGTATATAAAAATTCTGGGCTTTTTTCACAATTTTGGGAATAGTTATGTGACAAAAAGCCCTGTCTATATGAAGTTAAGGGTAACTAACTACCATCACAAAGCTGCTTTACATACAGAAGCTAGATACCATCTGAAAAAGTAAATAATTTTCTATATCATTTATACTGATTGTCAATTAACTTGCCCTTTTTTGTAATTTGAGACAGTCCATCAGACATTTTGCAAGAATTTAAAATTGAAAGGGACTTAATGCCAGGGATACAATTATTTCGTGTTATAGAGCTTTTCATCAGTCCTTGTATGGAATTCCCTGTCTGTTCCCTGTCAATAGACTTTAAATTAAGACTTTAATTCAGAAATAAATCTGTGTCTGGATCTAAAATCGTGAATTCTGGACTGGAGGTTATAAAGCTGAGATTGGAAACCAGTCTCAAATCTCAAGCATCTGATTGGCTGAAATGGTGACTGGTCGCCATTTCAGCCAATCAGATGCTTGAGATTTGAGACTGGTTTCCATGCTCAGTTTTATAACCTTGGCACCTGGAAGCATGAGGGAATTTCTTGGAGAATGATAAGAGATGTGATACAATACAGCTGTGCTGCTATGTAAACAAGGTTCTCCTTAAATTGAAATGGATATTTGTAAATGCTTATCATACCCATTGTGTCTCCTCCAGCAGATGTCAGTGCTACCAGTAGTGACTCAGCCACACTCTGATGGAATAGGGGATAAGAAAGGATCTATTGTGTGCTTATATGACATTAATGACTTTGTGGACTTTTTAAAACTTAATTGTTAATTATAGTGAAAAGTGTTCTATGTAAATTTTAATTCTTTAATTCAACTTTTTGGACTCCGGTCCTTTTTCAAGAATAAAAACAGATCTCGTATAATAATGTTAAAAAAGGAAATCAGTCCGAAAATTAGAATTAAAGAGATAAAATTTATTTTACTGATGTCCTGTTTTAGAAGAATTTATGAATTTGTATATAGTGAAGTTTTTTTTAGATTTTAGTTATTTTATCAGGGAAATGATAACTTCTGACGTTTATGAAAGTCTGGTGCATTTCAATTCATACTTTGTTGATGGTTATTTCATTATTATATTGATAAAAACTATTTAAATATGCATCTGTTTTATGATTTAATTGCCAGGATTCTGAGATATATCAGTCTGCTTTATCTTGTTTAGTACTTTAAAATACAGAGGTTCTTTGAAGTATAGAATCTAGATACTTATTGAGTAAGAATGAGGTTATTGTTACATATTTATGGAAGTTTTGTGATAGGTATGCAGGAATGGTCACAGTATCTTTCTGTTGTTGAGACCACAGTGAAACTACTGTGCTATTACCACCTCAGAGCCCAAGATCATAAAACTAAGTTTTGAGATTAGTCTCAAATTTCAAGGATCTGATTGGCTGAAATGGCGTCTGGTCGCCGTTTCAGCCAATCAGATGCTTGAGATTTGAAACTGATCTCCAGATTTAGTTTTATGACCAGGTTCTGGACAGAAGTGGTCTAAATAGTCGTGTGGTCTTGATTCTGGGGTAGAAGTTTGAAAGACATATTGAAACAGTGGTCTTAATATCAGGGTGGTCTGTTTCTTGGGGTGGTCTTGTTGAGCAGTTTTACTGTAGCAAGTTTTTTGCTGTCTCCTGATTGGTTAAAATAAAGTGTTGTCATAAAAAATTAAGCTCTGTCATCAAGTAGACAAATCAAGTAGTGAACATTTTAAGGATATTGTTGAATTGTTGTTCCCTACCTTTTTACATTTTAATGCATTACAATGATCATTTATGTGTCTTTTTCTGTAGAACAAGATAGAATTAGCAGGCAGCTGTTAGTTCCTCACACTGGTGTTAGGCTGATGAGTGATTCCAGATAATTTGATAATGTGGAATTGAATAGCTCTACTTAATTTGTATAGTCATTGAGCTTGATTCAGTTGGATTGTGAAAATTACCAGTTCTACATTGTAGACTTTCATTTACTTGGCGAAAATAATATGCTATCACTCTGGTTTTTATTACTATAATTCCTTTAAGCATGGGGCATTATCAAAATTCTGTTCTCATTGAATTTGAATATTGGGTTTTACTGGAATGTTTGAAGTTAATTGAAGATTGATTGGTATTCTCATCAATGAGGGAAATGTTCTGTGAGGCTTGGAAACAAAGGCAATAAAGTAGCAGACAGAATTTCTGTTGTGATTAGTTTTGGCTCACTGGAATGTGTGTGCTGTGAATATTTTGACAAAACTGTGGAGGAGAAGTGTTGTCATTGACTTCCAGGCAATGGGTTTATAATCATTGAACATGCTTGGTGCCAGACTCTATGCAGACACTCTGATCATTTAAATTTAGTGTATTGTTAAAAGAGAAAATGTGTTTGATTAATGGTATGTTTTTGTCACATCTTCAATGAAATTAAATGTTTCTAAGTACTGACCCGAAAGAGGAAATGCATCTGGTTAAAGTAATTACATTAAGAAAATTCCATTTAGATTTATCACAGATGTTTTACATACTGGGTTTGTTGTAAGAATAAATAAAAATACTTGAAATAAACAGAAAGTAGAATGTATGTTTGGACAAGATTACTAACTTATTCATGAATTCTGCATCATCGTCTGTCAGCGAGTGATAAGATTTGTAGAACATGGTACACTGTGCAAATGTTGCCTTCCAATTTAATACACTACATCAATGTGATCAATGCACCAGTGAAAGTTAACCAAATTGGATTTAGTAGAGGCAGTTGTTATTTAGTTAAAAAAAGTTCACGGTATTAAAGATGATACTTAGGAGAAAGTAAGCCATTCATATCAGAGACTTTGTTCCTGGAGTTAATTAGGAAAGTGGTGATTCCATATCTCTGAGAAATGGTGTTAATCCAGGGTGGAGGAATGTTGCTAGCTCAGTGCAAAAATACACTGTGGATGATACTGGAGGCTGAGGAGAACGCCTCGAAATGTTCCTCTCCAGGCCCCGAGTCGGACACTGCTGATGCTGAAGCTGTTTATGAGAGGTTGTCGACACCATCAGGAAGTCTAGATTCCAGTATGCTGGAGGATTTACCAGAATTAGGAAGTTTAGTGAAGTTAGCTGTAGGAGATATGGAGAGTGATGATTCAGATAGGAGTAAATGTGATTTGAATATTGCAAACTTAGACACTGTGGATTTATTGAAAGGGGCTGCAGGGGTCCCACCCCTGCCACCTCTGACAGGATGTACAGCAAAAGGGATAGACTGTAAGGATTGCCGGTGTAAAGTTGTCTTCAAGAAGTGTAAGGGTAAGTTGTTAAGGAATATGAATTAGTATTCTGTAATCTACATGGGTGATAGTTTTAAGGATTATTCCTGAAGTTCACAATTCTGTGCGACTAAAAATGGTAGATTTTTTTCCCTATATAATGCCCCAGTTACACAGACGGTCGGTGTCCAATATGTTATTTTATTTTAAGTTACTCTCTGTTTTGGTCGGTTGCCATGCGTGAGGTTTTCTGTGTAACCGGCCATTGGTGATGGACAAGTGTTCAATCGGCTAAATAAATATTTCATAGGTTGCTGGTATGAGACCGAAACCAACTCAAACGGGAATTGGTCGGTGATAAGGATGATTTCATAGGTAAAAATGCTGAAAAACTATCGGTTTTTGTTGTTTATAAATCGGAGCTAAATTGGGCGTAACGCTGATAAATCGGTGTTTAATAGCTTATCATCAGTGGTTCAACACTTTCCGTCAGATATGGCCGGTGATTCATATTTGGTTATCTTTGTTTGATCGGTGACATCGGTGATAAAGAGCTTGCATATCTCGTGACATAGGTTGTCGTCGGTTCTTTTCTTTCAAAAAGTATGTTTAAGTGATGAGAACCGATGACTTTTTCAGTTAACAGAAAAATATAACCGATGACATGAAGGCAGCAGTCGATTGGTCACATATTGAACCCCTATTAACCACCGATCAAAACCGACAAAATCCCAAGCTTTAATTCTCATCTTGTTTTCTATGGGTTTTAGGTATAAGTTGATCGGTTGCTTATCGGTGGCCCATCGGCGATATCGTATGTAGACAGGTTGTCGATCGTTGACAGCGGTTGTAGATAGGCTGTTGATCGGTTATTTGTAAAATATTTTCACCGATCGAGAATTTTAAACATGTTCAAAAATCCCAATTGGTTATTTTTCACCGACAGAACATATCTTTTCTCAAGAGCAGTTGATCGGTAGCAAACAGGTGACCAAAAGGTGATATCGGTGTTTAATACGTTGTCATCGGTGCACACCATAATTTGGCTGAAAAACTCACCGATCACTCACCGATTGCTCTGTGTAACTGGGGTGTAACTTGACAGATTTTCAGGATTTTCAAATTTTCTGCTTTCACACATTAACCTATTGTAAAGTACATGAAAGGACTTGACCTGATGTGATTTTGGGTCTATTAATTTATAGACTGAATATCAAACTATGTAGACCCTGTTTCACTCTGGCTTATGTTGCCCACCAGGTGACCTAGCAACTAATGCTTTATTATAGAAACAGTCTTCAAGTTTAAATTAGAAAAATAATCAAATTTAAGAAGACAGTACATAGAAATTCACAAAAATCATGTAACATTAAAATTGCTAATATGATAACTTTTTGTGTACACCATAATTGTATAATGTATTCACATGGCCTTTTCTTCATAATGTTTTTTAAGTGTTTTGTTCAATATAATGCCATCTAATTTACATTTAAAAATATTGTACACATTATTATCACCATGTTGACCTAGGCTTGTTTGAAAAATATTGACATTATTATGGGAACCCCTGGGGGTCAGTCAGCAACTGTTTCTGATGTTTGACCAAATCAGCAGTTTTATCGTCTTCACTAAACTTAATCAGAATATTTATGGCCATAATATTTAGGCCAAATTTGATTACAAGCTAGATTTATTCTGTAACTTTTGAGTTATGGCCCTTTGATTGTGCACTCTCCAACTTAAAAAGATTTTAGAGTATATTCACCACACTTCAGAATTTCCAAATGCTTATCAGCATAGTATCTGCATAGTAACAAGCTTGATTGCTCTTTAGATAATTTTAGAGTAATGGTGTTTAAACTGCTGATATTTCAACACATTAGTAAGTTAACTTTGAAAGCTTTTATCCAGGTTTCTAAAAGTAACCTAATCGGTGATTTCTTTTTTTTTTAACGGGGAGGTTTTATGACAGTTTGGCTCTCTTATTCGTCTGGTCACTAAACTTGGTTGAAACTTTTATAGGAATAAGATCTGGGTTAAAACAGGTAACCAGCCAGGCTGGCACCCTGAAGTTATAGCCTTTCTATCGAAACTGACCAAACTTGCAATGTCCACTCTCTGGTGTGTGTAGGCAGTTTGGCCAATCTGATTAAAATCATCACCTAAAAACCGCTACCCTATCGGGATCTGATGACAAGTAACTAAAACTTGATTGTATCACTAACCCTTTGACCCAATCAGATTGTCGCCTACAAAATCTCAAAAGTGAAAGTAAACATAGTATTTTAAACCATGGAAAGTGTTTACAGCCTGCGTAAGACATATTTTACTTAAGATATATGCATTTATGTAGTATGGCATTTATTCCTAATGTAATGACATCTTCCAATCATTTTGCGAACGTTAAAGCTCATGCCTCTTGTGTTGAAAATTTCTAAAAATAGTAATCGGGGGAAAACCGTTATAGCTTATGTACGGTGTATGCGCTGTATGCGGGCCATCATCATAATTATTTAACAATTTGTTAGATCTGACTTTAGTGAGATTGGCAGTTTGGCACACTTGTCAACATTCATTGTTTGGACAATCTGAGTTTGCTTCTTTGACTTGAATAGTGTTGTAATTAACTTTAAATAAACTCATAAGGGGATGCTTGACAAAGTATTGCGAAATGTTGCCAGCCAGTAATTAATACGTTCATTTTAAGTTACTGTCCTTATTTTTATTTTACTCTTACTTAAATTTATCTTGGTTTTTGGCTCTTTAAATTTGTTATTTAAATTCTTGTTTAACTGTGTGTGATTTTTTCAAACTGAATTTATACAAGATCTGTTATTTCAAATAGATCAATATGTCTGTGATAGTCCTTTCAAAGAATCCATCAATGTATCATAACTGCTCACAGCAAAATCTGAATTCTGTTCTCTTGATGAACATAATTGTCACAAATTAATTAAAAAAAATGTTTTTATATCATTTCTACAGCTTCCATCTAAAGTTCCAATATTTGAAATCCCAGTACCGATAGCACTTGATTAATATTGACAGTCCAAGCACTTGATTAATATTGACAGTCCATTCATCACGAAAAGTGCTGTTTTTACCCTCGGCAAAAATACATTTTAACCAATATTCATATGTTACTGTTTAGACTGGGTAGGGGTCCTACAGGGAGAATTAAAATTAACACATCTGGCTTCATGTTTATCGTGGAACTGGAGTAAACATTTCCATGTACACTCGTCATCCGGAGTTAACACTTGTGGTAATTAGTCAATCCACCTTGTAATATGCTGTTAACAAGTAAGCTGTTGTCTGTAAAACATATTATGGTTTTTATGTTATTTTTTATTGTTTCCCTTCATTGATGCCAAGTTGTTAGGAATATTTCTAGTCTGTTGACGGATTCTCCTTCGTTGTTGTTTTTTCGGCTTCAAAAAGGTCTTTTCATATAATTTTGTACCACTTTGATGAACTTCCACAGAAAAACAAACATCAACAATTGACTCAAAAGTGATTTTTATCAGATATTAGAAGTCATGGACATTGCTATACAACTACTGATCCAAATAAAAGTTATCTTACAGCAAACATTGTCCCTTAGAAGGCCAAAACAATCGGGTAGTTAAATATCTGTTCCATTGAGATGGGGTGAGGTGTGAGGATGTTGAAGGTGGAGTGGGAGGGAGCACCATTTCCTTAAGACAGGTCAGCCCATCACAAGGACAGCTTATCCCATCACAAAAGATAGTCACTACCTCTACCCTTAACAATATCTTCAAGCTCAGTTTATCATTGGACTAACAGGCCACTCTAAGTTTAATGGTACTCTCAAGTTGTGTTTACATTCCAGATTAAAACAATAGCCTAGAAGTGCTTGTCTGTAGTGGCCATTATCAGGAATATTTTCTGAGCATTACTCTTTGTTTCATTGTTTGAGCATCTGGATGAACAGAAAAAAGCTCAAAGTATCAAGCTTCAAACAACTGAATAAACATGAGGCTTACCCAGTTCACACAACCCTTAAAACACTATATTACATTACTGTCTTTTTGTGTAAGCAGTGTAGATTTAGATCAGTTAGTACATCTACAGTCTGATCAGTGTTTACACTGCTTACTATTAAGTTAATTATTTCAGATAACATCCCTATAAACAATGAATGAACTCATTGAATCAATACACAGGGTAAGTCCATTACATTTATTTAGGGAGTAAAGGTCAATCATAAGAAGCTATTTACAAAACTATCCGATGACTAACTTGTAATGAAAGTTTATATACTTCATGTGTGAAACTGGCATTTTAACCTCCAGAATCAGTTATATTTATCCCAGGCTTGAAATTTATGGGAGAAATAATGCTTTTTATGTGTAGCTTTCTGTAATTGATCAAAAGAAACATTTGGCAAGTCTTTTCACCTCCAGTAAACGACTTTAATCAAGAATAAACATATCAACACTAAACATATGGGTTGGAAATGTTGTTCAATGTTTATAATGGCAGAAATCGTGATGTTTTCACTGCAACATCCATGTAGGACTAAGCAGTGCAGGTAAGCAAGCCTGGATGATCTTGGAACCAAAAGTGATGCACTAACAATCAGATTAAGTTATAACTAGTACCTACCTACAGTGAAACCTCACTATTAACCCATTCCTGTACAGACACACCTTTATTGCTCGGGCGAACAGTTTAGATCAAGATCAGCCGGCACGTCCGTGCCGTCTGATCAGGATCTAAACTGTTAGCTTCTTGATTCATTAGGTTATTTCTGACCAAAATGCGACCAGTGCAGATCCTGATCAGACGGCACGGATGTGCCGGCTGATCTGGATCTACACTGGTCGCACATGCGTAAAAATGCGTATCTGTACAGGAAAGGGTTAAGATCACTTCTGGGACTGACCAAAGTGGTCTTAATACTGGGGTGGTCTTTATTTCCGAGTAGAAAATTGCGCACAACTGTAAAAAATGCTTTGAAATAGTGGTCTTATTACGGAGGTGGTCTTAACTTTAGGGCAGTCCTAATAATCGATTTTCCTGCATTTGCACTCACAGGTTGCTCATCCTTTCTAGGGACACTTTGAGTTTTACTGAGATGGAGAATGGATAGTCTGTTTAGGGTCGAATATTATAAAGCTATGACACCAGTCGCATATGTAAATCAGTTGATTGGTTGAAATGGAGAAAAATCTTGATTTCAGCCAGTCAGATCCTTGAGATTTGAGACTTGTCTCTATTCTTAGTTTTATAATCTTGCGTCCAGGCAGCTGCTTTAAAGAACATTATGCTAGAAGTAAAGGTGAATATTTTGTTTATGGACTCGGTGACTCAGCTAGTGTTCATAGCTCATCTTGGCTGCTTACCAATCATTCTAGACATAAGTTGAGGGTGGGCAGGTGTTCACGACCATTACTTTGAAGTATGATCCTCAATGTAGACCTTCTTGGTGACCATACCTCTTCATTTTACATTTAAGCAGAGTATTATTCAGGTTTTTAATATCAGAGATAGATAAAGCAAATATATGAAGGTACTTAACTCTTTGAAACAATACAATATTATTTTAGGAGATTTATTTCCCCTGAATTGGTAGCTTATTAAGGGGAGTTAAAAAATATTAATGTAATGAACAATCCCTTTTCTGTTAACTTGTGCCAGCCCATTCTTTGTTCAAAGTTGCTATTAGCAAGTGTAGACCCTGATCCGACTGCTCAGATGCTATCTAGAGGGGTCGCCAATGTATTATAAGCAGTGATAAGCACTAAACGAGTTGAAGTCTGTCTCGGAAACCCTCACTACATGGGATATGGCTGTTATCTATAGGCCAACAGTGTAGATCCAGATCAGCTGGCACATCACTGTACTAAATCTACATTATTAACCTTTAAGATTAATTGGTTTATTTCTGACCTAGGTGACCAGTGTAGATCCAGATCAGCTGGCACATCACTGTACTAAATCTACATTATTAACCTTTAAGATTAATTGGTTTATTTCTGACCTAGGAGACCGGTGTAGATCCAGATCAGCTGGCACATCACTGTACTAAATCTACATTATTCACCTTTAAGATTAATTGGTTTATTTCTGACCTAGGTGACCAGTGTAGATCCAGATCAGCTGGCACATAGATCCAGATCAGACAGATCTACAATGGTCACACATGTGATAATCCCATTAGAACTAAATTACCTGTATGGACTAAATTTCATTAGATGTTGTTGTTACAGAGTTTTATATTGGGGTAAGCTGGAGATTAGAATCTGATAGAGGAAAGTCTGGCTTATCAGTAACCTTGATAAATAATGAGTGGGAGAGTATTTCTTGAAATCTATCTGTTGTTTCCTATGTAGATTGTTGTTGTTGAAAATAGGAAACTTGTGACTTAAAGTGCAGGCAAGTTTTGTTTACCAGCAAGTTTTGTTCTTGACCATGATGGATATTTGCTGTAAGTAAACTTTTACTACAAGATGAATAAACATTTAGGCAAAGTTGTTAGATGTTTTACTGTGATACTTCCATGGCCTTGTTGGGTAAATGTCCTATGGTGCTTTGTTATCTTTTGATTGTGCCTCAGTTGGAATGTTGCTCATTTGTGAATTATGATCTGTATAATTTAATAAATGTGTTGGGAAGATAGTCTTTGGTGTATTATGATTGTAAATTCTGCCCAGGGTTCTCCCTACATTCTTATAAATCTCGAATCTGTTCTTGCACTACTCATTAATTCTCATCCTATGTGCTTTGCCATTATCCTGTTGTTAAATCCAAGTAAATGTGTCTGGGGTAGTTTGATTCAAGAAATTATTACAGAAAAACTGATGTTGAGAAATACCTCTAGTAAAATAATCAGTGCTATCCAAGGACTGACAGGGTTAAATTTCTTTATTTTCTGCTTGACTTTTTGTAAGTTCACAAGCATCTTCAATACCATGACTTCATAAATAACTGTCATGAATTTCAAGTTTGTTTCTGATTTGTAAATGATGCCTCATATGGGCATTTGTATATTATGACATGTAAATGGTTCCTCACACTCTTTTGAGGTTTTCATTCATTTTATACATTGATATTTTGGCTATACACTTAAGCTTATTAAAGGTTTGTTCGTTAAGCCACTGCTGTAATGAGGTTTGAATTAGTGTGATGTTCTAACCAAAGCTGTGTGTCCTCATAGATCCAAAACTGACAAATTTGTCTTTAACATTGATTTTAAAAAACATCATAGTCCTTCAAATCTGTTTTGAGTAGCAAATGCATGAAGATATCAAAATGAATGATGTTTAAGTGTATAGAACTGGTTGTTCTTAAAAGTGCCAATAGTGTTAACACATGAAATAGAATCACTACAAATTGAATCGAACAAAAAAGTACAGATGGGACCAAATAAGTCAATGGAATTGAAATAGATTGTGTCAAACTGAATTATGTCTCCCACCACGTAGTGGTGTGGGAGACATTTTGATTTGCTCCTGTCTGTCTGTCTGTCTGTCTGTCTGTCCGTCCGTCTGTCACACTTGTCCGCTCTCTAAGTCAAACAGTTTTCATCGGATCATCACCAAACTTCATCAAAATGTTAGTGGCCATAATATCTCGATCAAGTTCGATAACCAGCCATATTGCCCAAGGAATCTCAGAATTATGGCCCTTAGTCATTTTTGAAACTATAAAGGTGCATTAGTGAGCCCGAATGGCATCATTCTGAATTTACTATAACTTCTATATAGAAATCTTGTCCATGCTTCTTCTCCAAAACTGCTTGGGGAATTTCATTAAAACTTCACAGAAGTGTTTGTCACCAAGCGTAGTTGTGCATATTGTCAGGAGTTTCCGCTTGGATTAGTTTTGGCCGAGTTATGGGCCCTTTTCTTTACTATATAACTTCCATATTGAAATCTTGTCCATGCTTGATCTCCAAAACCGCTTGGGGGATTTCATAGAAACTTAACAGGCATGTTTGTCACCTAGCCTAGTTGTGCATATCGTCAGGAGTTTCTGTTCTGATTTTGATTTTGATTTGCTCCTGTCTGTCCGTCTGTCTGTCCGTCTGTCTGTCACACTTGTCCGCTCTCTAAGTCAAACAGTTTTCATCGCATCATCACCAAACTTCATCAAAATGTTAGTGGCCATAATATCTCGATCAAGTTCGATAACCAGCCATATTGCCCAAGGAATCTCAGAATTATGGCCCTTGAATTATCAAAAATAAGTTGTTTAAGGCTTGTCCGCTCTCTAAGTCAAACAGTTTTCATCGGATCATCACCAAACTTCATCAAAATGTTAGTGGCCATAATATCTCGATCAAGTTCGATAACCAGCCATATTGCCCAAGGAATCTCAGAATTATGGCCCTTGAATTATCAAAAATAAGTTGTTTGAAGCTTGTCCACTCTGTAACTTGAACAGTTATCATCTGATCTTCACCATACTTTATGAAAATGTTTGTGGCCATAATATCTCGGCCAAGTTCGATAACCAGCCGTATTGCCCCAGTCATGTCAGATTTATGGCCCTTGAATTATCCAAAATTGGCTGTTTAAGCCTTGTCTGCTATGTAACTGAAATATTCATCAACTGATTTTCAATAAACATTATGATAATGTGTGTGGCCTTAATATCTTGGCCAAGTTCGAAAACCAGCCACTTTGCACCAGGCATATCAGATTTATGGCCCTTTGATTTATCCGAAATTAGCCTTTTAAACATGTCACTAACCTGGTTCATCTATACTATAGCTATCATGACATTACCTACATTGCATTATGAGAAAGTACTGTGCTAAGCAGCTATAAAGGTATTTCTTACACTGTTTAAGTTTTCATTTTACAATATCTGTTCCATACTCATGATTTGGTTCTTGTCTCATTTTCTGCTATTTTTATTATATGATGTTCACCAAATGCTATAATTATCTGTGTAATAAAAAAACAGCCGCTTTGACCCCGGCACATAAGACTTATGGCCCATTTATTTATTTACAATTGGCCTTGATAGCCTTGTACACTCACTCTCATGGTCTTTTTTCAGTGCATCTTCACTGATATATCAAAATGTTAATGACAACAAGTTTGACAACCAGCCACATTGACCCTGGCACTTCAGGATTATGGCCCATCAGAAATTGAAACTTATGTTTTTCCTGATCCTCCAAAAATTTGTGACATTGTTTATGACTAATATTGCACAGAACTTCCGTATGCCCTTTTAATAAATTGCCATCTTTATATTCACTTCACCAGTTTTATCCTGTGCATCATCAAAGATGATGCCTTTGTGGGAGACATGTGCTTTTCCCAAAAGCAGTTCTAGTTCTTGTACAATAAACATCATCACTTGCCACTAACATAATTGGGCTGTTTTAATTAGTAATTATCTTAAGTTTGGTTCCTCATTATGTTTGATTTAGACAAAAACTATAACTGCTTGCAGCAAAGGCTTGAAATAAAACTCCAGATTTGCAGGGTTTAGTGTGGAACTGTTTATCTTGTTCAGAAATTAGAAGCAGATACAAAGTTTTTGCATTGAACCCACTCATCTGATGTAAAAAATAGCAGCATGATATTTTTCTTGGCCAGGTTATGTTTATACTATCATTAATTCATTTACATCATTACATTATGAAGTTTACAAAGAGGAGAGAAGTGCTCAGGTGGGATGAGCCTCATCTAGATAACATCATTATTCTCATAGAAGATGCCACTGATTCAGACTGATACGCCAATGGCTGGTAATTTGTTGATGCTTTGGGTTTTTTTACCTGAGAATTACCTCATTACAGAATTCTTACATCATGAGTTGTGAATTTTGTGTTTTGAAAATGTGTTACACTGTGTAACTGGATGTATGCCATAAAGTGAATTCAAACAAGTGTCTGGATTGCGCAGCTGCCATGTTTAGGGACTCCGTTTTCCCACGCTAATGGTTCCGCATGGTGAGCTGCCGCTGGTAGAATTTTATATTTTCAAATCTCTTTTCTGTACCAATGTTGAGCCTTTGTGCTTGTATTATTGCTTTGAAGGCTAAGTGAATTTGGTATAATTCAGATTCATGACTGTGTTATCAGAGCTGGCTTTAGATGATTTAGATGATCAGTAATGTGATTTACATACAGAGATACTGATCATTCATCATGATCAAGAATTACATATAAAACAAAGAAACAAGCAGTATGCATACAGTAGGAGCATAAGAAGAAAGAATTTATTTCCCAAGGCTACCCTTTTAATAATGTTCTGATATTTTTAAGGGAACATCTCCTGAAATGTGTACTTAGTGGATTGTTCCGGTATTTTATGCTTTTTATACCAATTATATAGGCCATGTTTTGGAAAAAAATGTCTAAATAAAGTTGATCAGGGCTGAAGGTTATAAAGCTGAGATTGGAAACCAGTCTCAAATCTCAAGCATCTGATTGGCTGAAATGGCGACTGGTCGCCATTTCAGCCAATCAGATGCTTGAGATTTGAGACTGGTTTCCATGCTCAGTTTTATAATCTTGGGCACAGATGACATTGCTTATTATGCATTTTGCAGTAAAAGTCTAAATTGTTAATATCTGTGATAAGTTATGAGAAAAAAATAAATAATTATAAGTTCTTTCCTTTACTTCATAAGATATGGGGGCAAACAGAGTAGATTCTTGCCGACTGATAAAGATCTAAACTGTTAACTCGAAATTCATTAGGCTATTTATGACTAAGAAGAAACCAGTAGAGATCCAGATCAAGATGGCGTATACAATAAATCTCATATATATGAAGTAAAGGGATACAACCAAAATGTAAAAGAGTATCATCCGAGACACCTTTTCTTTGCCCCATAAATTATGTTCAATCCGTTTGAACATGACCATTAGCTAAGTACAGTCAGCTCATAGCCAAAAGATGCGGCAAATTCAAATTGTAATGTCAGTAAAAAATATCATATTAGCATTTAAAAAAAGTGTGGAGTGATTGCAATTATGCGGGGTTTTTTTTTTTCGTTTTGTCACTTACAATTCATAGTATTATTCATACCTCTTGCTGCAAAATGTACAGCAAATTAATGCCCCATATAAGCACTCTCAGTCCTTTGATCCTTTTTATATAAAAAAATTGCTTTTAAGACACTTCCATTTATAAGTTTCTACAATAATTATTGTGTCTTGCACTTAGCTGTTGTAGTATACCCAATCTTCTTTTGTTTTATGTGTTAAGCAACTTTTACTGTTATAAGTATGGCACAACATGATACCGATGTGGAAGATGAACATATAGTAGCTTATTGGCTGTTTAGTGTTTGAAATGGGGAGCATGTTCCATTTTTTATTGAACCTAAATTTTGTCAACTGACGAAACACTGAGGATATCTTTTTACATCTACAGTCATCAAGTTTTGTGGCTCGGAGGATAACCCCTCTTTGCAGAATCATAATAGTGTTTTCTTTGTCTGCCATGTATTCAGTTTAACATCTCTGCACAGGCTTCACTTGTTTTACAACACTGTATACTATTTTGATGAACATAAAATGTATCTGTATCATGTTTTGAATTTTTTCCAGGAATATCAATACTGTGATGTGATAAGGGTAATTTCTGCTCCCTTACTAGCAGCGCATTATAAGCTATAGCTGAAACGAGGCCACATGTTGTTTAAGCGCCAATTCAAGGAAGCAAAAAAACTTGGCTTACATCAAGATTTGTTATTTACTTTCAGAACTTCCATTCGGTTGGGAAAAAGTAGAAGACCCACATTTTGGAGTTTATTATATTGAGTAAGTACTGCATTCTTATTGATAAAATGAAATTATATCCATTTTATGCCGATATTTACTTTGCTGCATTTTTATAATTTTCAACTTCATAAAATACTTTTCCGTTCATATTTCATATGAAACAATGAAATCCAAATATATATTTGATCCCAAAAGTGAAGTTTTAATGCATAATTTAAAAAAATTATGTCAGTGTTTTGCAAATTGATATTTATTAATATTTATATTATGGTACTTAGCTGCATAATTGCAGGATTAACTCTTTACTGAGTTTTATCGCTGTGCAAACAGTGTAGATCCAGTTGGCTGCCACATCCATGCCATCTGATTTGGTCTGATCTTGATCAGATGGCACAATCTACACTGAAGGCACATGCGATAAAATGCATAATACATGTATATGTATATGGAGCTAAGGGTTATATACAGCTTGTGTGTAGTATCTTACATAACTTGCAGAGAGTCAAGTGCATTGTTAACAAAAAATAATGATAGAAGCATGAGAAGTGTGCATTCTTTTAGTATTTACTAATTGAAATAAATAATACCAGTGCCGTTTGGCTCAGGAAAAAGGGGACTTGCTTGGGGCGTTTCATTAAAACTCAGCATGGGAAAGTCATTAAGTCTGGAATTCCCTCACAATTTTTCTCATCATGTAATTTGCATTTTCTGGTAATAATGTGTTTCTTTAACAAAGAAAATAATCAGGCATGTTGTAGGCTTTTTATTCTGTTAAGTGATGGAAGAAATGCTGTGAAATTATATTGTGAAGACAGAAGGAAAAAGTGCAGTTATAAAAAAAGTTGTTTTTTCCAGCTGTGCATAGCTGCATTGTACAAACAATTTTTTAAAATGTAAAATGGAATGATTAATATAATATAACATGTGAAATGAGGATCAACCTTTACCATGTACCAGAATACAGCTGGTTTACATGAAATGGCAGTCAGAAGATATATGATGGCTTTTAATATTAAGATAACTTAGATGTAAAATTATTATAATTATTCCCATGCAAATTAATATTTATGTTCATGATATGATGGTGGTCATGCTTAATCCTGTCACATATCTAGTCAGGTAATTGCTTTCAGTAGCAGATTAATAAGTGAAATGATGCGCTTTCATAGTTAACAGTGAAAAAACAGAATGATGATACTCAACAAAATTCATCAATGGGCAATTTAGGTCTACAGGGCATCACACTGAAATCAAAATTAAAAAGCGTAAGTGTTTCTGGTCAGTTATCATAAATACCATTCAACATTTTTTAGGTGTAGAAGAATTCACAAGCGAAGTGAAATTGTTCTGTACCAACAATCTGTTTCATTTCAGAACAAATCATTTTGAAGTCTACGATTGATACATGCCGTCAATATTTAAGAAGTAATACACAATCATCACATTAAGAATAAAATATTGTCCAAAAAGTTCATATGTAAGATCTTCCAGGCAGATTAAAACGAATAAAATAATTCATTTAGGATGTATCAACTATTAGGACTTTTTCAAAGGCAAGGATTCAGTATACTATATACGTTGTACAACATAAATTATCATGCTCTGTCATGCATTATTTTAGTTTTTAGTTTAGTTTAAAAACAATTTTAAGATCAATGGTATGATTTTTTTACGGAAATTTCTTTCAAGAAATGTTATAATATTTTTATGAAAATTTCTATCAAGAAAATGTTATGAATTTTTTTCAAGAAAACTTCTGTACCAAATTACAATTATCTACAGTATATACCAATTTTTTTCTCACCACAAACAAAAGTACTTTTCTCATCGCTCATTTATTTATTTGTGATAGAACTCAATGTTATTAACTTCATTAATATTTTTATTTGTGTTCACTTGTAAATTATCAATATTTAAGCTGTTTTTAAATTGTTTGAGAATTATTTTTTCGGCGTTAGCTGTCTAAGCTCACTTTTGACCTAGTTTTTCGACCAATGAAATATTGTAAATGAAACTTATTATGCAGCGGGAAAATCAAATAGATTATTTTGATTGGTTATTAGTGGATCTCGTTAATGATTACCGTAACGATTTTTATATTGTGTGTTAGTATTTACATGGCACTTATATGTTCGGGCATTTTCGTTTTTAAAAGCAATAATTGTATTGGAGAAAAAGATATTTACGGTATAAGTAACCAGATAAGTCAATTGATGACTTAAATACGATTTCATATGGAATATTCATGGGTGTCAGGTAAACACTCGAGTACAATACACAGTGTAAAACGACAGAGAAGTGCAGATATTTCTGGTTCTTACTGGTTCCTTTCTAGTTCCTTTGATACTGATTGTTAATTTCAATTCCACACATTCAAATCGCCTTGGTGTAGTGGTTATCACACTCGCCTCTCAAGCTGATGCCCCGGGTTCAATACTGGGGAGGGACACTTATTTTTAAGTTAGTTTACGTAAAAGTTGGTAGATTTCGCTCTTGTAACAAGTTGTTATTATTTTCATTTATTGTATTTAAATAACATTTTTTCGTCATTAGTGTTAACTCTACAAGAGGTATTTTATTGAAACTGAATAAATGTGCAGTTAACGTTAGACATTCTTCTTTAATCGACGAAATTTTTGCACGCTCTTTATTTCTTTCTTTCTTATATTTAAAAATCTTTTCCATCAACGCCGTTTATCTTTTTTAAAGATATTTCTTGTTTAAAATTTGTGTTTCCTCTGGTATACATAATAATTGATAGTCTACATGCCTAGCAACCACTGAAACCTTATATTGCAGTGCATGTCATGTTGATTACAATTTAACACATAATGATAATGATAGGAGTGTTGTTTGTTTTGGTTTCTGTAAATTAACCCTTTACTCCATATATACAACTTTATGATGTGGGAAAACAGTGTAAATCCAGATCAGCCATTAAATCCCTGCCTTCTGATTTGGATCCGCACTGGTCACATCTTTAACAGAAATAACCTGATGAATCTAAAAGCCAACAGTGTTGAGTCCAGATTTGCTGGTACTTCAATGCCTTCTGATCAGGATCTGTACTGTTGGCTTTTGGTTCACTTGGTTATTTCTGACTGAAAAGTGAACAGCATAGATCCTGATCAGATGGCATTGATGTGCATGCTGATTAGGATCTACACTAGTTGCACAAACAATAAAACTTATGGAGTAAATGTTAAAAAAGCTCAGGTTTACCTTAGGATGATTATACCAGTAATTTGAAAAGTTTGCCAAGCCCAGAACTGTCAAGATGAGTTGCTGAACAGTTTAAGCCTTCAGCTTTTTGATTTGCTAGGTTATTTCTGACCAAAATACGACCAGTGCTGATCCAAATCAAATTTCACAGATATGCTGGCTTATCTGGATCTACACTAGTTGCACATGCGTAAAAAATGCATATATACGATGGAAACAGTTAAGTCCATGGTAGAGTGTGTAACAAGAGATCTGAGGATGTTCATTAGGTGTTTGTGCTGTTCCTATATATGTTTGGCATACTGTCAGCAACATGTTTCACATCTGGGCTAAAGGTTATAAAACAGTTCATGGAAACCAGTCTCTAATCTCAAGCATTTGATGGGCTGAAATGGCTCAGTTTTATAACCTTGGGCACAGTTCTTATGCATCCTCTCACAACGGCCGACTTTTTCAGTGCATTTCTTAATGCTTATAATTATGAAGCTATAACTGGAACATGTTGTGTATATTTTCAGTCATGTGAACAGGAAGACCCAGTACGAGCATCCAGGAGCTGCATTGAAGAAGAGTTCTACAGCAGGTAGTACTTGTTTACTCCACCCATTGTTCAGTCATCTCAAGGTTACATGGGCAAACACTTAAGTTCTTGATCAGTTTGCAGTCATCCTGACCATCTGGGCCCAAGGTCATAAAACTAAGTTTTGAGATCAGTCTCAAATCTCAAGGATCTGATTGGCTGAAATGGCGACTGGTCGCCATTTCAGCCAATCAGATGCTTGAGATTTGAGACTGATCTCCAGATTTAGTTTTACCACCTTGGGCATAGATTAGTATCCACACTGTTAGTTTTTAGATCTATTAGTTATTTCTGACCACAAAGCAAACATAATAGATCTTGATCAGATGGCACTGATTTGCTAGCTGATCTGGATCTACACTGCCAATGTGATAAAAGTCATGTCTATGATGTAAAGGGGAAAGCATGAAGTCACAGAATTGAAGCGTATTCTTTGTCTGAAGGCCGGACAGTTTCTTAGAACTGTACTTTTATAGCAACAGTTTCTTGAAATAGTAATTTTTATAGCACCTGTGAATCATGGTGTACTGTTAGTGGTGCTAGATTAAGATTTCTTAGTGGTTTTTTTGCTGATATTAGCTCTCCCCTGCAGAAAAAAAGCAGTGTTCATTAATTGAATTGTAATCAGATTTTTTCTAACATAGTGTATAATATTTAAGAAGAGTGTATATTCAAAGTGAATCTTTACTACACTGCTAAAAAAAGACAGTGCTTAGAGTGTAATAGACCTAAGATGAAGAGGATAGGTCTCTTGCTTTTTGTCATCATCCCATGTTAACTTCATGGGATATTCCTGTTATTATTGGGTAACGGTTTAGATCCAGATCAGCCAGCACATCCGTGACATCTGATCAGGCTCTACTCTCTGTTCGCTTTAAGATTTATTAGATTATTTCTGACCATGAAGCAAACAGTGTAGATCCAGATCAGGTGCCATGAGATCTGGATCTACACTGGTCACACATGTAATAAAGCCTGTAAATATGATTAAACAGTTAATGTTATTCCATAAATGAAGAGTAAAATTTAGTAACTTAGGTTATGTCAGAAAGGTTTAGCAGCAGATATCTGGAAATATTACTTTGACAGTTAAAGAACAGAATTTTGAACATAGATACCATTTCTATATCAGATAGATTATTATAAAATAATTTTCCTGCAAGATTAGACAAAAGGTATATCTGTGTTTTCAGATGAATTAAGCAACAGCAGCACGCTGCCAAGGCGTGGAAAGAACAACGATATAGCTCGTCGGTCAGCCAGCGAGTCGGACATGAACGGTCGCAGTACTCCGCCAGGTATCCCATCCTGCCTCACTATAGAAAGCAGCTTACTTGCAAGACCTGTTCAGTCCATGTACTAAAACAAAATGTGTCTGAAACAACTGAAATTTATTGTAAAAAAGATATTTTAGACAAATTTATTTTTGGCTCTGAATGATTTATAAAAATAAGTACCAATTATGATTTTACTCTTGCTGAATTAATGTAATGGACTTGTCTATTTTCCAATTTCTGCCAGTCCATTCATTAAAAAAATTGTTAACTGATTAGTGGAGAGTAGAACCTGATCAGACTGTGCGCAGTGATCTGGATCTACACTGGTCGCAAGTGTGACAAATGCCTTGCTTATCATTTTAATGGTTCACTGCAACAGGTCTTGGCAATATTCCATCTAATAACTTTCCTGTAACATAGAGTGGCACTTAGATGAATGGGATATTCTTGCACACTGCTTGTAGAGTAGATCTGATATCTGTTTTACATTAGGACAGTTACTTGGAAATCCCAATGTGATCAGGCAATTAAATTGTAATGTAAGAGTATCTAAATTTCTGTTTCATCACAATATGACACGTTTTATAGGATCACCAGAAATATTCAATACGTCAGTAGGAAAATGTCTGTGTTAAAAGCTGCAAAGAAATTCTTCTCTCCTAGTATTACGTTGATTGCAGAAAATATTTTTTAATAGTTGTCTCAGAAAATTGTGGACGATTACTTTATATTGACGAAACTAGAGTCCCTCGGATCCATGGCAATGTTTATATTTGTCTGCTACTTGTTTGATGAGTATTGATGTGTGACGGGGGAAATTTATTTCTGGAGATAATTTCTTGTAAACTGGGTGTAAGTAAAAGCTGTTTGTGTATGTTGTTAAGTTTAGTTGTACTGAGGATGTGAATAAGCTTTCTGTTTGCAAAATCATCCTGACATTTAATTCATTGAAATCAGTGCTCAAGGTTATAAAACTGAGCATAGAAACCAGTCTCAAATCTCAAGCATCTGATTGGCTGAAATGGCGACTGGTCGCCATTTCAGCCAATCAGATGCTTGAGATTTGAGACTGGTTTCCAATCTCAGCTTTATAACCTCCAGACCTGTTTGCAGATATACAATTTCGCAAAAGGATAACAATTTTTATCGGACTGTTTTTGTGAACACGTGGCTAGAACTTGTAAGTAGCCACATTTTATCATCCCAGGTCATCATTCTGGAAAATAAACAATCATTTTGACAATTGTGAAAGAAAAGATTGACTTTAATGCTTAAATTTTAAAAGACATAATTTGTAGCAACCAGAGTTATGGCCAGTGAATGAAATTGAAATTTTCCTAACTCGGATTCACACAAATGATTTGACAGCCTTAATGAGATATTAAATGAATGAACACAATACATTTTTATTCATCTCATGCACATTTCAATTACCCCTCCTCTTTTCAGATTATTTTATACTACCCAAATTTGCTAAGATCATATATATTGTTTTTGCTTAATAAAAAAAATGAATTATTTTAATATAAATATAAAGTTCAATCAAAAGTTTCCTGTTGATCTGTATTAATGTTTAATTTCTTATTGACCCTAAGTAATTTTGGCATGCAAAACAAAAACATTTCCCCAAATTTCAAAGCTCACATTTTAGTGAAAGCCAGTTTAGTTGAAAAATCAATTTTAACTCTTATTTACAGTTTTGCAGGATTTGTGTTCATGTCACAATATGAAATCACTTAAATGTGAAATCACATTAACCTGTTTGGTTTTCATTAATCATTTAATTGCTTTTTGTTAATAGATTTTTTTTCAGTGCAGAAATGTGTAACCTACATTTTGATGTCCATTTAAACCCTCTAACTGCATGGATTTGACTTAAATCTCATTTTAGACCACTCTTAATCCAGATCAGCCTGCACATGTGTGCATCTAATTAGAATCTACACATAACACCTTTAGATTCATTCGGTAATTTCTGACCAAGTAGGTTAACAGTCTCAGGGCCTGCTTAGACTGCATGGATGTGCAGGCTCAGAGGATCTGCTCTGTGCCCAAGGTTAAAAATCTGAGCATGGAAACCGGTCTCAAATCTCAAGCATCTGATTGGCTGACATGGCGACTGGTCAGATGCTTGAGATTTGAGACTGGTTTCCAATCTCAGTTTTATAACCTTCAGCCCTGGTTGCCTAAGGGATAAAAGTCATATCCTGCAGAGTGAAAGTTCAAGTCTGAACTGCTTTTTCAAAACAAGGTATTTTATTTTTCTCAAACACAGAGAATTAAAATAAATATAATTTTGAATTATTTAATTTTTAAGAATATTTCTACAAATAATAAGAAATGTAGAAATCGATCTTAAGCAAGTTTGGAGTAGTATATTTTGTGATGACTTATAACTCGTTTGGAATAGAAAAATAATCTGTTGGTAAAAAACTCTCTACCAATGATGAAATTTTAAGTTTTGGATTTCACAAATTAATTTTCTCATACCTTAAGCCCTGTTTAGATTTTGCTACTGGTTTAAATCATTAACATAGCAGAATAGTCATTGTAATTAAACTAATTTACAGCTAATTGCTAGAAAATTCAGTCTAATTACAAAAAAAAAGTACTATGTCCATTTGACTTATTTCCTATCATTAGCAGGCACACATTGTTACTTTTCTGATGGAACAAAAGTCTGAAAAAAAAAAGTCTTTTATTAGTGATATTTACTTTATTATGAAACTTGAATTAAAGGGTAATTTTTCCTTGAAGCTTTGTGGACTGGCTGTCTGAATGAATTATGCTCTGACCTCTAAAACAGTTCCTTTGAGATCAAACATACCAACTAGTAACCTAGGAAATAATTGTGACGGTGTTCTTATTTTGTAGTTCCCAATGTTATGGACTGGAAAGCAAACAGAGTACATCCAAAATAAGCACGCTAAGCCTGTTCAGACTACATGGCTGGTTTTGATATACACTGACTTTCATCACCTTAATGCAATAATGGTTTAACTACTTCTTATTTCAATGGTATTTATACCATTATTGCACTAAGCTAATTGTGATGTGATAAGTTTTATAAGGGTTCAAAAAGTTGGTCCTTAAGTTTTCAGTATATAAGACTTGAGCATATTGCATTTCCTTCGAAACAGAGCCTTTGAGATGTATAAGATTCTTGCAGATATTGTATGAAAACAGAGCCTTTGATGGCTGAGTGATCTCTGACTGGTGTATTATATCTTTGTGATGGTTAAATGGAGTATTAAGCTTTGCTTCATGAATGCTGTGGATATTATTAAATTGTCATATTTGTTCTCTCATGAAATCAATATGAAATCTCCTGCTATTGGATTGTAAGCAATGGACTGCATGCATGAGGTTGCTTTTCATGAAACAGTAATCAGGTCTGAAGGTTATAAAGCTGAGATTGGAAACCAGTCTCAAATCTCAAGCATCTGATTGGCTGAAATGGCGACCAGCCGCCATTTCAGCCAATCAGATGCTTGAGATTTGAGACTGGTTTCCATGCTCAGTTTTATAACCTTGGGCACAGCATAAGTTGGATTTTACCTAGAATGCATGACTCATGCTGATGATCTCTCGGAGCACCCTGCTTCCTGTTAATTGTTCGATTGATTGGCACATATTTGCAAGCGCTGTAAAAAAAACAGTATTTTTTGTTTAATGGTATTTTTGGTAACTATAAGTAACATTTTGATATCTTTATTGCTGGCTTAGTACTAATAATGATTCTGGTTTAAGTTTGATAAAATGACATGTCAAGAAGTTACCAAAACAGATTTACAAAACCTGCCTAGAGTATGTTAACACTTTACTCCATACATACACATTTTATGGCATGGACAAACAGTAGATTCCAATCAGCTCAGCCAATCAGTTTGAATAGGATCTACATTGTTTGCTTTGAATTTCATTAGGAAATTTCTGACCAATAAGCAAACAGTACCGATCCAGATCAGTAAGCATCAATGTACTGGCTGATCTGGATCTACAATGGTCACATAATTATGCAATTTAAAGCTGTAAATGTGGAGTACAGGGTCAAGTCGCTCATAATAGAATTTGCTGTTTTCTCCAAATCATAGATAACTGCTAGGGTGTTAAGGGTGGAGGTAATAGGTGTAGTAGTGATATGTTTTCTTATGATTACTTTGTGGTCTGTGGCCTGTGTTCCAAATCTAAATTCCCAAATTTAGCTAACAGTAAAACATTTATACTGAAAGACTAAATACTTAGAAATTCAAGCAGCGTATTGTTTTTTCTATTTTCTGGATATTTAATCAAATAAAACCTACCAGTACTAGCTTCCTTAGCTGATCATGATTTATTCTGATCTGCTTTCAACATAAACACTGAGAAATGTTAGGATTCTTGTGGTATGGGTCATATTTTGTTGCAAAACAAGGGAAGTAACTCTGTCTTGACATGTCAAATGTTTTCCCCATTTTTAACAAAGGCTTCTAAACAGTCCAACATCGAAGACCTTAGTAAATCAATTTCATCCTGAAATTTAGAATAATTTAGCTAGAATAGAGTATAAGTAAATATAATAAAAGTAATTTAGAAAAGGGATGCTGAAACAATCATAAAAAAAACATAAAGATCAACAAGTTGGTAGATTTCCATTGAATGTTGGACTGTTTGAGCTGCTGCTGATGGTACTGTTAGTATGGTCCCAGCATGCTGATTTCATATTTAATTTCGCAGCATGTTCTTGTCTCTGCTGTTCTTCAGCGTACCGCCCCCGATTGAAGAAAAACAAGACCCCGCTCAGTAAAAGAGGTGCGTTTTATGTTTGTATTATTAGTTTTGTTCAAGAATTCTGAACTTATCTGTTTATTCTTGTATTTTTTTCTTTAAAAACAAAATACAAATTGCAAGATTCATGTGTGGGAATTTTTCATCATTTTTCATCCTCTCTTTCTCTGTCATCGTCATTTAACCCAAGGGATATGGTTGTTATCAATGGGCAAAGAGTGTACATCGGCATGCTCTATACTGTTTCCTTTTAGATTCATTTGGTTATTTCTGACAAAAAAGGCAAACAGTGTAGATCCAGAACACATGGCATGGATGTACTGGTTGATCTGGATCCACACTAGTTGCACATGCAATAAAACCAGTATTTATATTATGAGTATATAAGAATCATTTTTACCTAAATCAGTATAGTATTTATGTCAAATGCCAATGAATGCTGATTTTGTTGAGGTGTATATTTCAAATCCATTGAGTTTGGGCGGAACATTAAATCTCTAATAGAAGTGCTATTTCATCATGGGACCAAAGCATGCTGATTGTATACACTCTTTAACCCTTTCCTCCATATATACGCATTTTTATGCATGTGCGACCAGTGTAGATGCAGATTAGCCGGCACATCTGTGCCGTCTGATCACGATCTGCACTGGTCGAATTTTGGTCAGAAATAACCTAATGAACAGTTTAGATCTTGATCAGACGGCATGGATGTGCTGGCTGATCTGGATCTAAACTGTTCGCCTACGCAATAAAGGTGTATCTATGGAGGAAAGGGTTAATAGAAAATAAAAAAAAATATTGAAGTCCTTCAAAACTGACATGATGTATGATCTGTAACACATGCTCTAACCTTATCATCCTCGTTTCTAAGAACAGCTGACAGAAATAGAATTGCTTCAAACTGATTCAAACTGAAAAAAGTCGAGGTGATAGATTAGATTTGATCACTCTGATGGCCTAGTGTTAACACTGAATGCAATCACAATCAAACTAAATTGATGTAGTGTCAATACTGCCTTATTCTGTGGAAAAAAATGCTCGCTAGTTGCCTTTTCTCCATAGATACACCTTAATTGCGAGGGCAGACAGTTTAGATCCAGATCAGCCAGCACAACCGTGCCATCTGATCAGGATCTAAACTGTTAGCTTGTGATTCATTAGGTTATTTCTGACCAAATGCTATCAGTGCAGATCCCGATCAGATGGCACGGATGATCTACACTGGTCGCACATGTGTAAAATTGCGTATATATGGAGGAAAGGGTTAAAAAAAAATTTAAAAAAATGGGCCATTCTTTTGTCATAGGAATGTTTTGCATCAATTATACTTGCGAGAGAAAGTTAAGAACAAAATCATACTTTCCATTCCAGCAATTGGATTTGTTTCTAATTGTTGCAAATATGGCTTTAATAAGTCATGACCAGTATTTCTTGAAAATAAAGGTTCAGAATTCTTGAACATAACAAGTTAATGTAGCTTTCCCAAATTAATGTTTAATATGTTATTTTTGTTTCATTTCACAGCAATATGTTCCCTCACTTTTAAAACGAAAGATTTCAGATTGTGAAGGCTGGAGGGCTTTATGTTACTGTTTTGTTTCAATTAGTTGTTCTTTATTATTTAAAAAGATTTTGTTCTTTTTTGTAACATACAAGTATTATATACTTAAGGAATAAAGAAACTCAGGGTGACATTATTTGTAATATCTTGTGAATGTGTTGATAAAAAAACAATGAAAATATCCCAAGGAACGCTCCCGGTTATAGTGCATGTGGTATTGTATATTGGGATTTCTCCCGGGAAGAGCGTGAAAAGGAGGTGGTTTGGGTACTAGAATCATCTTCAGTTTACCCTGTGTTACTTTATCCCTTGGGTATAGATATATATAATCTGTTGCTTTGAAGCATTGATGTTGTGGCATAAGCTTTTCTTTGCATTGAGTTATATTGTTTAACTTAACCAACAACAGGCACAAAGTGAGACAGTGATTATTACTGGGATGGTGGAGTGGAGAAAGGCGGAGGGGTTACTTTTTATGATTGCCACACTGAACAAATGTGGGCTTTATTGGAGGGGGTTAATTTTTGATCTTCTATATTGTTTGCAGTATATCAGTTAGTGCCATTTCAAAAAGAACTAAAAGGTATTAAAAGTTTTGCAGTAAAAAATTGTAAGCAAAAGAAAAATCCAGGGAAGATGATTTTAAATAACATTAGATTTAAGTTCCCTTCATATTTGTTGGGGTAGTCCAGTGGTGACATGCTGTAAATACTGGGCACAAAATCTCTGGATGCTGATTGGATGAAACACAAGCCAGAATTCTGAGACTGGCCTCCGAGCCTGGCTGATGCCTTTGGTGATACTGTTGCCCTTTGTGGTGGTTAAATAAGAGAGATTATTGCCCTTGTTGATAATGAAAAAGGACAGACTATTGCCCTTAGTAAAGATAAAATAATAGAGGCTATTGCTCTTGTAAGAGACTTGGGTGATGAAGATGTTGGTGAGACAGCTGCCATTAGTGAAGATAAAATAGGAGAGACTGTTGCTGTTGGTAGAGACTATTAGTTTAGTGATACTGAAATAGGAGTCGTTAGTGATACTGAAATGGGAGAGACTTTTGCTGTTGGTTATGATAAAATAGGAGAGACAGTTGCACTAAGTATGAATTTGATATAGGAGAGGTTTTGCCCATGGTGACAATGAAATGGGAAAGACTATTGTCTTTGGTGATGATGAAATGGGAGAAACTATTGTCCTTGGTGGTGATAAAATGGGAGAAACTATTGTCCTTGGTGATGATGAAATGGGAGAGACCATTGTCCTTGGTGATGATAAAATGGGAGAAACTATTGTCCTTGGTGATGATGAAATGGGAGAGACCATTGTCCTTGGTGATGATGAAATGGGAGAGACCATTGTCCTTGGTGATGATGAAATGGGAGAGACTATTGTCCTTGGTGATGATGAAATGGGAGAGACTATTGTCCATGGTGGTGATGAAATGGGAGAGACTATTGATCTTGGTGATGATGAAATGGGAGAGACCATTGTCCTTGGTGATGATGAAATGGGAGAAACTATTGTCCTTGGTGATGATGAAATGGGAGAGACTATTGTCCTTGGTGATGATGAAAATAGAAATTCTTTAGTTTTCTTTGGTTACAACACTATATTATTGTTTGTCTCAAAATAGTTTCATGTAGACAGGACTTTTTATGCCCCCAGAATGTTGTTGCAGCATTGGGGACATCAATTTCCAAGGACACATTCTAGTTTCTCTTCAAGTAATGTAGGGGATTGAAGCATGATCCTAGGATGCTTCAGAAGGCACTGACAAAGATGGAGAGCAAAAAGACATGGTTGATTACATTATTTAGTGGGAAAGAAAACAATAAAGATAAAATCCTGGTAGTAATGATTTGAAATATCTTGTTAAACATCTTATATTTTTATTGATATGACTGTATTTGCATGTAAAATGTTGTAGATTGTTTTGTCAGATCTATGTTCTGTATGCCTGAGATAAATGTAATGATTGGTTATGGACAACTGCACATAATAAATATAGGTGTGCCGTTTTGATTGATAACGTAATGTAGTTGGTTTATTACTAAACAAATCACATAATTGCACAGTTTTGCATTTTGCACACAAGAATGTGACTTTGATAGATTTTCTGACTCATTCTACATAAAGTATTTGGACTTGAGTCATGATTTTTATGTTTTGGGATTGAGGTAAACTTTTGAATTGTTTTCGAGTTTAGAATTTCAGCTTTGTTTTGATGAAAAATTATTGTGTTAATCATAATGGTTCTCCTTAGAAGATCCAAAATGCCTTTTAGCAACACAGTTGTCAGTTGTAGAAATTTTGATAAGCCCATACATATCACAAATATACATGTACTGTATGTTACTATCATTCATGTTGGTCAGATAACAAACCTGTCACGTAACTACAACTTACCTATAGCGTTTGTTAAACAGTCTACATTTAACACAGTCTTTTAAGTTAAATTATATTATAAATAATTTTACTGCTAAATTATATTATAAATAATTTTACTGCTAATTTATATTATAAATAATTTTACTGCTAAATTATATTATAAATAATTTTACTGCAGTCAAATTCATGCAAAATTTTACTTCGTGTATATCTTTCACAAAATTGTTAGTATTCAAAATTTCCCTTTGGTCTTTTTAGTTTGACTACTTAATAGTTATTTCTTTAAAAAATGTTCAGTCTGATCAGGATCTGCACTGGTCGCATTTTGGTCAAAGATAACCTAACAAATCAAAAAGCAAACAGTTAAGATCCTGATCAGAGGGCACGGATGTCCTGGCTGATCTGGATCTAAACTGTTCGCCCATGCAATAACGGTGTGTCTATGGAGGAACGGGTTAATGACGATTGTGGAAAAAAAATAATATTGATCACTGTAAATGGCTACTTCTAATCTGTAACAGTAAGTTTTGTTGTGTGAAGAGTAAGACCTGTAGCCATTCATTTTCTATCAACCAGTTACAGCTGGTAGAATTAGCCAAAGTGGTAACTTTCTGTTGATGGGGACTTGGGAGTATATTTTCAAAGGAGACTTTTTGTCTGGTGTATAGTTTATCAAGTTTAATAAACATATACATAATGCATTACTTTTTACTGAAAAAAAAAGAAACACTAAAACCCCACAGAAAACCTTAGCATCAGAAACCCTTCAGCAACTTTAGAGTGTTTCCTATTGCAGTGAAGACTATCACCATAGCCTGCTGAAAAAAGAGGTCACATCATTAAAAGATATTTGTAGTAAATTTTTGAAGCAACTTTTCTTGTAGGTTGCCTTGAATGTTTACAGTCGACTTCAAGAATTGGGAGATTTTGGCTCAAGATAATTTCCTCACATGTTTATCCTTGCAGCAGCTGTGTGTAGAACCTGTTTCCTGCAAAAATCAGTGAGGGGCAACAAACAGAACTTTACCCAATCTTGTTTTATGAACAAGAGATGTCTTATTCTATGTACTGTTTTGCAGCTTTGGCAAAGAGGGTCTTTGTTAAGAATCCCAAAGATCTGAAGGGGGAGAGTTTCACAACGAGACTTCTAAAGGGAGAACGGGGGCTCGGCTTTACCATCATCGGTGGAGATCATCCTAATGAAGAGTTCTTACAAATCAAAAATGTTGTCCGAAATGGTCCAGCCTTTGTGGATGGAAAGTTACAAACAGGTTTGTAGGTTTAAATGATTGCTGTAGATAGCTTTTATCAGTGTTATTCTTAAAAAATAACTTTTCTAATTAATAAATTAATTTCACATCTTGTATTTGATTCAAAAAGCGAACTCTGTAGATCGTAATCAGATTGCACAGATGTGTGGGTTGATCTGTATCTACACATCTCTAGCTTGGATAACATCGATGGAGTAAAGCTTCAAAACACCTCACTGTCATAATAAATGCTGAGATGTACATGAAAAATAAGTTTGTCAGACTATTAACTGTTCACTGTCTGACAAACAACAATATTTATTGTTTTGCTTATAAAGAATATTTGTAATTGATCTCATTCAGAAAAGGGAATGTTTCTCAATAATATGTGTTAATAGCATATATAGTGTAAATATCTTCAAGTAAAGCATTTTATGGTATGAATGAACAGCAGTAAGAAGATATTATATTGGTCCCTGCAGAATAAGACTGACACAAAAATCAAAGTGCTGAAGGCCTTTAAGTTGTTTTGAATTATATTAATATTGAAATTTGTCTACAATAAACTGCTGATTAAAATGAATTTGTGTTAACAGTGTTCTTGAAAAGATTAAGCTAAGAGGTGGTAATTTTAGCATGTCAGATCTGCATAGAAAACAGTTTCAGTGTTGTTTGTTATGAACAACAAAAATCAAATTGCCCAGAAATTTTATTGTGTTTTTTATTCAGGTGACGTTTTAGTGCGCGTCAACGGTGAACTTGTTCTTGGCTACACACATCAAGACGTCGTTCAGCTCTTCCAAACTATACAGCCAGGAGATCAAGTTGACTTAGAAGTGTGTAGGGGTTACCCCTTACCCTTTGACCCCGATGATCCCAATACTGAGATCATTACGACCATAGCGGTCGGACACAACGACACGAGGGGTTCTAATTCTCCCGCTTCATATTCATCTAGAGAAAACATGGATTATCGTAATGATTTGTCGTCCCGTAGTTTAAAATCATTGCCAGAACTTGTGAAATCAGCCAATATGCATCAAGGATTAGACCATTCGCAGCATAAGGGTAGTGATTCAAATACCCCGGATGTGTTAGATCAAACTCCACCGGAAATATTAACTATAGATATAGTGCGAGGTGATATGGGATTTGGGTTTACAATAGCAGACAGTGCCTATGGACAGAAAGTAAAACAAATTTTAGATCGTCCCCGATGTAAGAATTTACAAGAAGGCGATTTTATACAGCAAATAAACAATATAAATGTTGCCGAGTTGAATCATTCACAGGTTGTTCAAGTATTGAAAGATTGTCCGATAGGAGAAGAGACAAGAATCGTTGTACAGAGGGGAGGTAATTACTACATGCAGTTATACCTGTCATCAGCAGCCGCCCATGAGAAGTTTGTAAACTGGCCAAGTGGATCTTTACCTTTTACTCCATAGATACACCTTTATTGCATGGGCTAACAGTTTAGATCCAGATCAGCTGGCACATCCGTGCCATCTGATCAGGATCTAAACTGTTCGCTTTTTTATTCATTAGGTTATTTCTGGCCAAAATGCAACCAGTGCAGATCCTGATCAGATGGCATGGAGGTGCCGGCTGATCTGGATTTACACTGGTTGCACATGCATATAGATGTGTATATATGGAGGAAAGGGTTAACCTTTAACTCCATGAATACACATTCAGTCCCATGGACAACCAGTATAGATCCAGATAAGACTGCAGATCTACACTGTTTGCTTTTAGATTCATTAGGTTATTTCTGACCAAGGAGCAAATGATTAAGATCTGTATTAGCCTATTTGAATAAGCTGGTTGATCTGGATCTATATTGGTCATGCGTTGGATATCAGCCATATATCCATGGTTGGAATGTTAAGGTCAATATGGTTAATTATAAATTATGATTTTGTCGAACTATTCACATAGGCTGCTCATGACTGGTTCTGCTTACTCAAATATTTTGTCCAGAATTTTTTTTTCAGATTTAATTCTTTTTTAATGGGCACAGTTATTGTAGGTTAGATTATGTTTATTTATATGAAGTAGCAGTGCAGTTGAGATGTGCAGTTGAGATGGTCATTTATTTCAGATTATATTTCTTCCTTAAATCCTTGCCAGACATGTTGTCATAGTAACACTTTGAGGTCTAAATTTCCTTTTTCTGATGAGATGACATCCTGATCCAAGAGGTTATGTCCAACATGTGCTTGAAAGATCTTGTGTTTTATATATAACTCATGGTGTAAGACCCTTAAATAATATAATATATTAACACTAGTTAACCTGACAAATTTCAAAAGGCTGGTAATCATAGCGGGTACACTACAGAAAATCATGAAATTTGCAGATTTTTTCATCATACTATTGAACTAGAATTTTAATGTTAGTTTTTCTAGAGAAATTGATTAAATTGAATCCAAAGATATCAAATAACTTAATAGCCATTTTTTAAGAGTTTGACAAATTTGCCAGGTAACCGAAGTTGCATAGTGTTGAAACATCAAACAGATTTTAGGAAAACATTACAACAAATACAGATTTGCTGAATAAGACATAATCTGATTTGTCTTTCATGATATTTCAAGAAATATTGGCAAGCTATGAAACGTTATCCAATTAATTTCATAGATAGTCTCATGTCATGTATCATGTATTTGAAAAAGATTTTGCAGTTATTAACAGACTGTTATTGGTTTACTTGTGTGAGAACATTTTTGCAGGTGATCATTAGAATTGAAGCACAGTAGCTTGATGAAAAAAATGTTGGATTGAAAAGAATGAATTGACATAAATTTCTATTTGACAGGTATGCTGCTGAAGGGCAGGAGGCCGAGTAAGGGGGTAAGTCAGCATTTTATTTACTTGGTTATTAGATTGGGGCATCAACATTTCATTATTTTTTTTTGTTTAAGTTTCCTTTTCTCAGTAACCATTCAAATTAGATCTTTGGAAGTAAACGTAGTTGGTTGACATCACATTAGTAATTATCAGGACAAGTTTCATAACTCTTGACTGTATATTGTCATAGTTATGCCCCTTTTTATCCCTGCCACATAGCGGCTGGGGGATATAGGAATGGTCTTCGTCCGTCCTTCCATGCGCATACATTTCTTGTCCGGTCCATAACTTTTTATCCCCTGCTGCATAGCGGCTTGGGGATATAGGAATGGTCTTCGTCCGTCCGTCCTTCCGTGCGAGCACATTTCGTGTCCAGTCCATAACTTTTCAACCCCTTGAAGGAATTTCATGAAACTTTAGGCAAATGTTCTCCCCATCAAGACGACGTGCAGAACCATGTTCCAACATGGCCGACTCAATGTCAAGGTCACTAGGTCAATTTTGTTAAAGCAATAGAGGTCACATTTTTTGTCCGATTGTCATAAAATTTGGTATGAATATTGATATTAATGATCTCTACTCAAATTATTAAAATCATGTTCTTGAATTGCCCAGGGGCCCTGCCCTGGGGACAAATTTTATACCATCTTAAAATTCAATCTTTCCTGAACAATTCATTCACTGGTTGTTCAGTGGTAAAATTTGAAACGAAAATTTTAGTAGCAGAGTGAAAATTTCAAGTATCAAAATTCCAATATTTCTACCTGTCTTCAGCTATATTTAGATTCAATCTTAATATGTTGTTAGGATGCTTTCATCAAGTTGCTGGTCAATGACCTAGTGAACTTTGCTGCTTAGATATGTGTTATGCAATATTAAGAACTTTGCTCTGGAAGATTTTATAGTGTAAATTTTGTCATTTTCTATGGATACTGACCAAATAAACTTTCTTACTTTATAGCACTTTGAAAATCAGGCTTTTCTGAATATTTTATTCACTGTATGTAAAACAACAACAATAATAACAACACATTTGTAGCACATTCTCAAAATGTTAAGACTAAATTTAAGAGAGGTCTCAGCTGTATACAGCGTATGTACAGTGAAACCTGCCTTAGCAGCCACCTGCGAATAGCAACCACCTGTCTTAAACAGCCAGTTTGAATGTGTCCTAAACTGACATTTTGTTCTCATTTTAACCTGTCTTTAACAGCCACCTGTATTGAGCAGCAACTTTTTGTCACTCCCTTGGGTGGCTGCTAATTGTTGGTCTCTGAACCCCTGGAATGAATATCATGATACTTAAGTGAAATGTTCAGTTCATGAACATGATGTGCTGAACCCATGTTCCAACCTGGCTGGCTCAAGGTCAAGGCCGCTTGTGGTGTTTGAGCATATTTCGTGTCCAGTCCATAACTTTTCAACCCTTAGAAGGAATTTCATGAAACTTTAGTCAAACATTCTCCCCATGAAGACGACATGCAGAACCCATGTTCCAACATGGCCGCCTCAATGTCATGGTCAACAGTGGTGTTTGAAGATTTGAACCATGCATTTCGTGTCCAGTTCATATCTTCTGAACCCCTGGAATGAATATCATGAAACTTAAGTGAATTGTTCAGTTCATGAACCTGATGTGCAGAACCCATGTTCCAACCTGGCTGGCTCAAGGTCAAGGCCGACTCTGGTGTTTGAGCAGGCCAATACTCTGAAACTTATCTGAACACGACATACCCTTGCACTTGAATTGGCTTTCACCTGCCTGCCAGTTGCCCAGAGCTATTGTTTAATTTGCTCTTAACCATCCATAACCTTTCCCACATTCACATGAAGACAATGTGAAGAACTCATGTTCCAACATGGCTGGCGCAAGGTCAAGATCACCAGTGGTGTTTGAAGATTTGAACCATGTACTTTATGTCCGGTTCATAACTTCTGAACCCCTAGAAGGAATTTTATGAAACTTTAGTCAAATGCTCAGCCCATGAAGATGATGTGCAGAACCCATGTTCCCACCTGGAACGCTCAAGGTCAAGGTGATGTTTGAAGATTTGAACTATGTATTTTGTGTCCGGTTCATATCTTCTGAACCCCTGCAATGAATTTTATCCAACTTTAGTCAAATGTTCATTCCAAGATGATGTGCAGAACCCATATTCCAACCTGGCCAGCTGAAGGTCAAGGTCACTATTTGTCTTTGAAGGTTCATATTTAACCATGTCTTTCATATTTTCTCCCTAACTTCCAAACCGCTGGAGATATATTATTTGTTAATTTGCAATTAAGCATCCATAACCTTTCCAACATTCCTGCATGCGGCGGGGGATATTGCTGTCGTTCCATCTGCCTTGTTCACTTAGAACTTTGATTGAGTTTTTTGTTCAAGTCCACTCTTTCTCTGAAACCATTCAACAATACCAATGCCTGTTTACACTTCAGGAAAAACAGGTTTCATTGAAGAATTGCTGCATCTTCATGTTACAATATAAGCTAAGCATTTTGTATGTTAATGACATCTTCTGATTCCTTGCTTTGATACCATAATCATGTTCTTGCATTGATATCCCTTGTAATGGATATCTTATTAATGGTCTTTTATTAAAAGGGAATAATAAACTCGAAGCATGACATGAAGTAATGGATATATTTGATTTTCAGCCTGAAGATTCTCGGGGTGAGTCCAGTTTCACTGGTAATCAGCCAGGTGCCTATTTCTTCAACGGTAAATTTTATAAATTAATTATTTTAAGTGCTACTAAAGTTTCTTATTTCTTTATTTTAAGTGCTACTAAAGTTTCTTTTTTCTAAGAACATCTTCCAGCGTGTGAGGTTTCCAGAATCTGAGATACTGTTTGTGGAGGTAGACAAACAGCTGGGCCCAAGATCATAAAACTAAATCTAGAGACCAGTCTCAAAACTCGAGCATGGTTGCCATTTCACATCCAATCAGATGATTGAGATTTTAAGACTGGTCTCAAATTTTTGTTTGAAGATCTTAGCCCCTGCATAACTGTACCATATCACTAGTACAGGACTGTGATAAACCGTCTTCCATGAAGGATTTTAACCACATTGGATTTAAAACCCACATAGCATCATCCCTGTTGACCCATTTCCTTGTGTACCTAAAAACATTGGTGAATCAGTTTAGATCCAGATTACACTGTTGACTTCTTGGTTGGAAATTATCTAAAGAACCTAAAAATAAACTATGTAGATCTTGTTCAAACTTTCATGGTCCTGCTTACTGATCAGGATCAACACTGGTTGCACATGTTACTACATGGCATTGCTGTATCTATGGAGTAAAGGATTAAGCCACAGTCCTGTTGTACTATTAACCTTACAAGGCAGGTATTAGCTGCAGATTAACAAATGTGGAAATAAATTAAGCAGACCGAAAAACATTTTTATACACCTATCAAAGATGGGTTGTATTTTGGGAACAGGGGCAGGCGGCGTCCATGGCGATGTCAGCTCAATATCTCGAACAGTTGTTGTCTGATCTTCATGAAACTCGGGGAAAATGTTTACAAGCATAATATCTCGGCCAAGTTTGATAACCAGCCAAATCACTTCAGCTATTTCAGAGTTGATGGCAAATTCCCATTGTTCTCTCTCTCACTCGAACAATTGTTTTCCGATCTTCTTGAATTTGGGGAAAATATTTATGGGCATAATATCTCGGTTAGGTTCAATAACCAGCCAAATGGCTTTAGTAACTTCAGCATTATGGTCCTTTTTTGATACAAAAATTTTCGACAGGCATATACTTTGGCACTCTGGTTTTAACTGCAACAATTCACCTTTCTTTGCAGTAATATTTTTTCAATAAGGAAAAATACTCATTTAAATTTTGGGAAGAGGAACCAGAATATACCAAATATATACTGGCAGGTCCATTTATCTTGAAATCCTGCATATATATTTTACCTGCAAAGGCTTAGCATGGTAAATTTGAGTAATTTGAATGTCAAATTTTGTCACAACTAAATTGAAGTGGATAACTTAGTTTTATTATGGGAAATTGTCTTTTAAGCAAAATTGGAGCATATTAGTAAAATCTTGAAGTGACCTTTGTTATGTAACTGTTGAAAATCGATGTAAAACTCTGTTAATCATGCAGCCACATCTGTACTTTCTCATGAAAATAACCACATATACTTAAATGTCATATAAACACTTTAAAAGGTGCTAGCTTTTCATTTCTAACCATTAAGGTTATATAGATTCTGCTACAACTTGTTGTTTTGTAAATTAATCTGAAAACAAGACCCATTCCTCTCAGACTGTTTACTCCAAAAAATCACCTTTATCATGTGGGTGAATAGTGTAGATCCAGATCAGCTGTGTCAGCTGTGGATTGCCCATGGATAATAGAATGGAGTGATTGGTTAATACTGTAGAACTGGATTTATTCACGTTGGTTTTATTTTCGCTAATATTCGTGAATCGCTTTCCCTGCGAATTCATATATATCGCGAATATATGATGAGTTTTTATATATCCGATAATAATTATCCGAAAAGAGGCAACTTAAAATAGAACTGTTAATCACGTCAAACGCCACATATAATTCCTTTTGGGCCACCATTCATTTATTTGATTTTTAAAATTATTTAAATAAATTTGGCGAATAATATAAACGATTATTTCCTTAAACTATGTTAAGTTTTGAGTAATTTATTCTGATACAAGACCAATATAGCTATTGTCAGCGCTGTTTGTTATATTTCACACTTAAACAAAAGGCAGCTTGCGTAACAATATCATGTTTATTAATAGTTAATTGCTTTATATCTCAGTAAGGACAATGGGTTATTTATCTGTACTGTTTGCATGTGTTTAACGATGAAATCGTGATCATGGTTATAAATTATACTTTTATATTTTCTGTTTTGAGTCTGACGACGTCGCGAATTTATGAATACGCAAATAAAGAAAATTGCTGATTTTTGACGAAAATCACGAAATTTTGACCTCGCGAAATTAATGCGTTTTACAGTACCGTTTGCAGCATGTTATATAAAACGTCAATTTGATTGATCATTCTATTCACATTCAATTTAGGCAATAAGATTTTCTGCAAAATTGCATTATGTGTCATCTGCAATATATGATAGACATGCCTAGTGCAATAAGTTAGTGACTGATTATATAGTTTATATTTTTGATTATGATTTCAGAAAAGGGAGAGGCCATTTCGTCAGCGAATACGATGGGTGGTGGGTACATGAATATGTCCAGAGGTAACTGCTTTTCCTTGTCATTCTTACGCTTTTGTCCAGTATTAGCATCCATGACTTGCCATATCTATTTAGCTTGGTGCCTAGGGATAAAAATACAGACTTCTATCATGCACAAACTTATTAATAGCCATGAGATTTCATGTATTCAATGCATTTTTATGCCCTCTCAAAGTGGGAGGCATATAGAGTTGCACTTGTCCGTCTGTACATACGTCCATCCGTACGTCCCCAAATCTTGTGACATCAACTCCTCCTAAACTATAAGGCGGATTTCTTTCAAACTTGCACAGATGATCAAGCAGGATGTGTAGATGATCGTAAAGTAAGGATTTTTTCCTGCGACAATTTTTACCAGAGTTATGGCCCTTTGTTATTAAAAATTATGTTGCAGTAATGTCCAAGGACACATTCTAGTTTCACATAGATTCACAGATTCTTCCAACTTACCCTGGTAGGATTGGAATCTGTGCCCTACCTTTGCTGCTGTTGCGGGATCTGCACCTGCAAATAGTTGCAATTCCATTTCAAACAAATTTGCAATTTGTGTTTTCATTGACAAATTCCCAATTCTAAGTGACCAAGTGATAATTAATACCAAACAATAGAACAGGTTTGTCATTAGATTAAAAGTATGTCAAAGATTACCTTAAAAAAAACTGTAATGATTTTAGATATATAGTTAAATACCAATTCACCTAGAAACTATTGATGGATTAAGTTATACTAAAGATCTATCTTACCTTTCAGTTCGAGATGAGCTAGATGGCGCTGTACCTCCTGAGATTCCACGACGACCACGAACGCCTTCAAACGATCCCCAACAACGTCCAAAGACACCGTCCGAAACTCGTCCAAAAACACCAACCAGACTTCCATTAGGGGATGGTACAAGACAAAAAGTTATTTCTCCAAATAGTGCTCATTTACCTAGGAAAGAATTCTTTCCTGCTGAAAATTCTAGAGATTTTACAAACAATGGTCTGGATGGGGATCGGTTTAGTACAAATACAAGACCCCCTCCTGGACCTTTTAGACAAGACAATAGTTCAAGGTCGGATTTTAGGGGCAGAACAAATTATAATATGCACAATTCTTACGATCGGGATACTTATGGAAGAACTGATAGTGTGAAACCAGGGCAGTTTAGAAGCCGGACACCGGGGCCTGAAATGATGCAAAGAACGCAAATGCAAGATTATAGACCAGAACCAAATAGACCAAAAACTCCGACAGCCTCTGATATGAGGAGCAAGACTCCAATTGCAGGTCTGTATGGTCAGGTTCCGGGCGGAAATCTCGATTATAGAAACAGTCATCACCCAAATTCTTGGGGCAGTTCTAGTGTTCCTTATAGAAATTTTGATGCAAATTCACGGACTTGGAGTTCAAGTATTCCGGAAAATAGTGTGACAACTAATATGCAAGGACGTAATTTTACAGATACTTTTGGACGTATGAGTGCAACTGTGCCAGTGGGTGCTGGTCGCCCACCCAGACAAAGTACATCATTCGAATCAGAAGAGCCAGCACCTAGTAATATGAATCGTGTTCCAAGACGGCATCCTTTTAATACGTCATTCTCAAATCCTCAGTCTCCCAAACCATTCCGTTACCCTGGTAACATTGAAGACAATCAGAAATTTATTGAAATGAATGTAACGTTACAACGACAGGAAAGTGGGTTTGGATTTAGAATAATAGGTGGAACAGAGGAAGGCTCACAGGTATGTGAACAAGTACACTCCTCTGTCTTTTTAATATTCTCAATAAATTAGAAGATATATGTGTAGGAAAAAGTCATGACATATTATTACACATGTTTAGAAAATTATGTGTATAAGGAACACAGTCAGTTTTTTAAAGAGCTAAATAATCATTAACTTATTTTCCCAAATTGATAAGTTTTCACGCTTATTTTCCCAGTTGAACAGGCGCATGCAGTAACAAAAATTTCTGCATTTAATAGTGTAAAAAGTGTGTATGGGGTTGTCAGATGACAATGCACCTGCTAATATCATCCTATATCATCAGAAAATAATAAGAAAGGTGTATTATATCCATTTAATAGTTTATATAAAAAAAATCAAGGTTTTCCAACATCCTACTTCATATTTACGCTAAGAATCAAGTACTGCTTGTGTCACATTTGCATCAAGTTTAGACCCAGATCAGCCAGCAAATTAGGGTTAACACTTTTTACTTTTTATCCAATAAATTTCTGAAGAATATTCTTCTAAAAATTAATGGACTAGCTAAAATTGATTGAATTTTTGTTTATTCTTCATGCCGTTGCTCTTCTTGTTGATGTCATTAATATACAAACTTACAAATTTGTAATTTTGGGACGGGCCGTCTCTAATGTTGGCATAACTTGTGGCCCAACCCATTTGCTATATTATTTTGTTAATTCGACTGTACATTTACATGTGTGTAAAGTTTATAAAATAGAGCAATAAAATATGTTTAAACTAAAATTGATTGAAGGATGGGTCAGTTTCATTTACTACATAGCACAGCATTTGTCCCATTGTGACCAGTATAGACCTCTGCAGTCTAATCAGGGTCTACACTGTTTGCTATTATATGTTAATAAATAAGAGATTTGATATTGGCCCTGTTATTTGTCCGAGGGCAGTCGTATTGGCCCAAGGCCGAAGGCCGAGGGCTAATACGACTGACCCGAGGACAAATAACAGGGTCAATATCAAATCACTTATTTATTGACAATTTTATTAAATAACCACAAGTATTTGATCCAAGTCAGAAAATGCTTGTGTTTTTGTTGTAAATTTTGTTGTGTTGTAAATTTATAACACTTTCGGTTTTAGACTCTTACTCAGTCGTTATCAGTAAATAAACGTCAACCAATTCCTGTTTGAAAACTAAGTATATTTTATTACGCAAAATCTCTGCATTGACAAACAAAATGGCTGCCATTTTTCGGCCCTGCCTTATTAGCCAATCAAATTGCCTCAAATGCGGGCTTTATATCTATAACACTTTTCGGCCCGTGGCCAACAAAGTGTTTATGATAATGGCCCTGTTATAAAGCAGGCCGTCGTGTTATTGAACGTGGCAGATGCTTTTTTATAGGGCTAATAACGTATAGTTATTTAATAATCAGATTTTAAATTTTGTGTGACCAGTGATTTGACTGGCCTATATTGATAAAAAGGTGATTGCATTACATAAATTCAGCACTTTAAGGGTTAACCATTTATTCTATGTGATATGGCTGTTTTGTCGTGGGCAGACAGGGTAGATCTAGATCAGCCAGATCAGGAACTGCACTGTTAACTTTCTGATTTATTTAGTCTTTTATGATCAAGAAGCAACCAGTGTAGGTCCTGATCAGGTGGCATGTATGCACCAGCTGATCTGGATCTTAACTGGTCACACATGCTATAAAACCCTTACAATTATATGGATAAAATTATTAATATTGTGGGTTAAGAGTTAAAACAAATGTTTAACACTGCTTGTTCTTCATATATGGAAGTGTTGGTGTGAACCATAAGTTATGTTAGATAGTTTTATAATACTGTATGCTTGTGTGATGAATGTCGACTGCTTGTGTACAGGTTGCAGTAGGCCACATCGTGCCTGGTGGTGCAGCGGATCAGGACGGTCGATTGCGGACGGGTGACGAGATCTTGTTCTGTGACGGTGTCTGTGTGATCAATGCTTCTCACCACAAAGTTGTCATCCTCATGAATACTGCAGGGGCCAGGGGTCAAGTGTCACTAGGGATACGACGACGCATAGCTCCATATACAGGTATTGATAGTTGTCTTTTAACTTTCGACTACGAGAATCAAATCAATGGCTTTACTAAATGGAAAAGCTTTTATTGTTTTAACAAACAAGGTCTACACTCTTTGCTTTTACGTTTAGTAAGTTATAACTAAACTGTGAACATAGTAAATCCAGATCAGATGGCACAGATGGTACAGTGCCAATGTGACAAAAGTTGTATATATGGAGTAACCTGTTCATTATCTAATTATTGTATTATTAAATTATAAGGTAAGTGTAGGAAAAAGTCATTTAAATGTAGTCTTCAGGTTTTAAACCACAGGAAAAAGTATATGCTTCATGGCTTCATTTCATCATTTGATTGCTAGGTAAGTAATTTATGTGCCTTGATATTGAAATGTGAATGTCTAATATTGATTTTAAAATACATGTACATATTGAGAAAACAACTCTTTACTCTACACCTTTAATGGGCGACCATATCAGATCAGGTTCTTCAATGTTTTCTTTTAGCTTCATTGGGTTATGTCTGAGCAAGAAGCCAACCAACAGTGAAGATCCAAATCAGACGACACAGCTGTGTGGGCTTATATCTACACTGGTCACCATATGATAAAAGACTTACCAATGGAGTAAATTGTTAAAATCACTCCAAGGGAAATGAAATTGATCAGACAAAGTGCAATACATGATTGTATTATCTTTCAGAGGGTTACCCATACGATGTTGTTGTCAGCCGAAGAGAAAATGAAGGATTTGGATTTGTTATTATCTCTTCGGTGACGAAAGCAGGGTCAACAATAGGTGAGTTTATAGGTATGTGTCACCCTTTTATTTCTTTATTGTAACCACACACTTTCTTAAAACTTTACTTCATATATACGCCTGTTATCATGTCGGCAGCAAGTGTTGATCTAGATCAGACGGTACATCCATGCCGTATGATCAGGATCCTCAATGTTCACTTCTGGTTCAGAATAACAAAATGAATCAAATAGCAAACGGTGTAGATCCTGATCAGATGTTCCAGCAAATCTGGATCTGCACTGTTGGCACTTGCCATAGAAGTTGAATTTATGGAGTAAAGGATTAAATGAGTTCTGTTTCACACATACTTTAAAATTTTACCTTGTTTGTCATAAAGACATTAATATAACCAGTCTCCATTATTTGCTAGAAATATGCATGCTTTTATTGCACTTGGGAATTAATTTTTTTTTTGCAATGTTGACTTGAATCTCCTGGTGGATTATAAAACTTAGAATGGAAAACAGTCTCAAATCTCAAGGATCTGATTGGCTGAAATTGCAACTGGTCACCATTTCAGCCAATCAGATGCTTGAGATTTGAAACTGGTTTCTAATCTCAGTATTATAATCTTCAGCCAAGATAACTTTGATTCCATACTTCCAGACTATAATGTGGTCATGGCAACCTCTTCTTCATCAGTTTTAGAAATTCATATTACTTTCAGATTTTGCTACTTACAACAATTTATACAAAGAAACATCAAAGCAACTTAATTCACATTTTAACTATTTTTGTTACCTACAGAATGTTACAAAATGATGTTACAAAAAGGTGTTGTTTTTTCACTTGCAGATTTATTCTGTTACTTCCTACCCTACCTATGTAATTGATAATAAACTGTTATTTGCAAATGATGAAAAATTCACATGTTGAACCCCTTTTACTTCATAGCTACCATGTTTTATGCCGTTGGCAAAAAGTGTAGATCCAGATCACACAGCCCGGATGTGCCAGCTGATCTGGATCAACACTGGTCACACGTGATAAAACTGGTATACATGGAGTAAAGGGTTAAAGCAGCTTAGTCATTGGTGTGGTGAAAAAGGGTCTTCCAGATGGTCATCCTGATATTAATCCCTTATTCTGCTGAACCAGATGGACTTGATTTACAACCAGAACAGACTTTGATTATCCCTTTCCTCCGTATATACACATTTTTACGCATGTGCGACCAGTGTAGATCCAGATCAGCCGGCACATCCGTGCCGTCTGATCAGGATCTGCTCTGGTCGCATTTTGATCAGAAATAACCTAACAAATCAAAAAGCAAACAGTGCAGATCCTGATCAGACAGCACGGATGTGCCGGCTGAGCTGGATCTACACTGTTCTCCCTGGAAATAAAGGTGTATCATGGAGGAAAGGGTTATGCTCTTACAGTGGGTTTTATTTGCTGAACACTTTACTCTTCTAGCATATACAATTTCTACCACTCTTGGCATAGAATTCCCACTTCATTTATGCAGTAAATGACAAATCAAATGAAATCACAAAAAATGATAATTGTGATTATGGAAAATACATTTTTAAATCTTTATTACATATAATTATATGGCTTTATCCCATGTATGTCCAGTGTAGATCCAGATCAGCTTGCTTATCTGTGCTGGCTGATCAGGATCTACACAGTTCACTTTTTCATTAATTAGGTTATTTCTGACCAAGAAACACAGCATAGACCCTGATCAGCCAGTATGGATGTGCCAGCTGATCTGGGTCTACACTGGTTGAACATGTGGTAAAATCTGGAAGTAGAAAGTTAGTCAGGTTTCAATGAAAAATCTGCAGAACCAGAGGTTCTTGTTTGAATCTTACCAAACTATCCTACAACACCACCAACAAGCTTTCATGCTTTATGCTTACAGACAAAGGAATCACAATTTTGACTAATTCTTAAAATACTGTATTAAATGTTTTGTTGTGATAAAAATATTGGCTATTTTTTAAAGGGCAACAGATATGTGTAAAAAATTAAATAAATCATTTCTTCTTTCCATATAACCATTTACTCCAATGATATGACATTAATGGCATAAGCAAACAGTGTAGATCCAGATCAGCAAGCACATCCTTGCCATCTGATTAGAATCTACACTGTTTGCTTTTGATTCATTATTAGCTTATAGTACGGATGTGCCAGCTGACCTGGATCTACACTGGTTGCATACACTTTAAATATTGTATCTATGGAATACAGAGTTAAATAAATGTTTACTATTAAAAATACACACTTTAGGTCCTAGTTTTGTGAACACAACAACATTTTGAGCAAATCAAGAATGTTTTGAATTTTAAACCATTATACAGTATTGAGGAAAAAAACAGACTTTTACTCCTTATTCTTTAGTCTATCTATGTTAATTTAATAGTTAGCATTTATTTTTGAAATTAATCAACAATTAGCTAGATTTTTTTAATTTCCCAGAAAGTCAGTAATAGCTTCTTTTATGTGTTAAGACAGTTTACAGCATTTATGATATAAAAGAATGAAGTTTTTCAACAAGAGTTGTAATATTATATTGTGTATATAGATCTTGGATGGTAAGAAATCAAATGTGTACCCTTTGACAATATCTTTAACAGGTTTGGACACTGCAGCGAGAGAGGGAGGGAGGTGTGGGGGGTGGAGATGGGGGAGGAGGAAGGTTATGGCTTTCGGAGGGGATGGGGTAGGGGAGGTGAGCACTGAATACCACTGAAATTTGATTTAAGCAGATGGTTAGTTTTAATCCAGTGTTTACACTTAACGTGATTCTTTGTCCAAACTGTAAAATGAATCTTGTGGTTTACTTCCAGCAAAATTATCTTTAAACAACATTAAGCTAAATAATTACATGTTGATGTTGTCGGAGATAAATTACTTTATGGTCTTCGTTCATGTTCCACTTTGAACAGTGCCCGAGATCATAAAACTAAATCTGGAGATCAGTCTCAAATCTCAAGCATCTGATTGGCTGAAATGGCGACCAGTCGCCATTTCAGCCAATCAGATCCTTGAGATTTGAGACTGATCTCAAAACTTCGTTTTATGATCTTGGGCCCAGGTTAACCCTTTACTCCATGGGATATGGCAGTTGTCCATGGGTTTACTGTGTAGATCCAGATCAGCAAGCTCACCTCTGCTGTCTGATCAAGATCTACACTGTTTGCTTTTAAATTCATTATTTCTGACCAGCAAGGGACCAGTGTAGATAAGACAGATGTGCCCTCTGTGCCCAAGGTTATAAAACTGAGCATGGAAACCAGTCTCAAATCTCAAGGATCTGATTGGCTGAAATGGCGACCAGTCGCCATTTCAGCCAATCAGATGCTTGAGATTTGAGACTGGTTTCCATTCTCAGCTTTATAACCTTGGAGCCTGATCTGGATCACTGCTTGGCCATGCAATAAAACTTATTTAATTTTATGGAGTAAAGGGTTAAAAAATTGGATCTTTTGTTGAAGTCAAATAATCCTTGAATTCTACATGGTGTGAAAACATGTCAAAATAGAAATGGCACAAATAAAACAAAATGTTGGTAATGCTATTGTAAGCTGTTGGTTTTATACAGTGTGTTTTGTTGCAGACAAGCCCTCACTGTATGGTAGATTAACGCTAGATGATCTCTTCAATAAGAAAAATATGTACCCGTGGATTGGTGAGGCAACAGCATTGTACTAGGAGGAATTTTTTCAACATGAGCACATTTATGTTTGTGAATTAAAAATAAATATATTATGGAATGTTTTGTTAATATAAACTATGACTGATTTAATATATAATTATATTTTATATATTTAACTTTCTAACTGGAAATGATTCTTTTCAGCCTTTGGACTGTTATAAGGGGAAAATATGATAAAATCATTATTTTTAGAAGATTAAAGTTTACATTGTAAACATTATAAAAAAGTTCATTTCCTAAAATAAATTACAGTTTGTTTTACATAAATATGCTCTGAAAGTCTTCCTGAGTTGTGGCAAATTGTGCTGTTGGAATGAAAATGCATTTATACCGAAATTGTTTGCTTTAGATGAACTTTCCCAGTGATTTGTTGCCCTCTTGAACAATATGTTGTTTCTGTTTTTGAAATCATCAGGAAAAATTGATTTTAAAATGATGAATGGGAAAGATATTTGATAATAGAGATGTAAGCCTTACAGTTCGGATATTTTGTTGCATGGCAAGAGATGCTACTGAGAATTACAGCAATAAAACCATTGTTTCAGGGTTATGTGCAAGATTTCCAGAAAGGGGATTTGTTTGGGGCAGTCTTAGGGTAGTTACATTGATCATTTCTAACCTTCTTGCCACAATCCCTATAAAAAATTAAATACTTCTGCCCTAAACAAGGATTCAGGAAACCATACTGAAACCCCTCTGGATCCGTCTCTGTGTATGCGATTGTTCTTGAGAGTTACAGCAGTCTTACATCTCTGTTTTACCATTCATTTTATGTTTGTTGATGACCTGCAGCTCCATTTGTCTAGTGTTGAGATTAGCTGCATGGGTTTTCAGTTTGGCAGCATGAGAATAAAGAGCTGAAGACAGAATGAATTTAGTGCTGTGCCCTACCTCGATACAACAGCATGTTTCATCTTGTGGCAAATCACTTTCATCATATTAATAATCAATCATCATTTTCATTGTATCCTGAGCAGAATAATGTGTATTTTGCAGGAGAAAATAGTAATTTTTGTAGGCAAGTCTAAATGTTTGTGAGACACTTAATTTTTCTAGACTGGAGGTCAGTTTTAAATAATCATCTGTTTAAAATTGAAGACTAGACCCTGTTTTAATCAATCAGGCGTTTGATGTTGGAGACAGGAGTAAGTTTTAATAAATCAAATGTTGGGTATTGGTGACTGGACATGAGTGTTTACCAATAAATGTTAAATATTGGAGACTAAGCTTTAATCAGACTCTTCTCTTTGCATCAACTCTTCTCAGATTTCTTGAAATAGTTCTGCTTATCTGCACAAAATGGCCGCCAGAGCTTTAATTGGAAAATTCTCTAAATAAGTTCTTCATAAGAAGTGCTTGAAGGAATGTTATCGAAGTAGGTCATCTGATTGCTCATGGGACAGAAGTACAATTCATGAAGTAAAGGGTTCGTCTGTTTCATCACTTAGTTATATGATAACATAAAAAGGTAACTTTTCAGTTAAACTCTGTTATGAAGACAACCTTTGGGAATTAGAAGATATAAATACTAATGTTGCTTTTGTTTAAAACAAAGGGAAACTATAAAATGTCATTAGTGATTTAAAAAACAAAATACTGGTTTTAGTAAGTGTTTTACTGAATTCCTTGTATGTTCTAATGTTTGACAAAGATTGTTAGACTGTTAAAAATTAAATATGATCATTGCCTACAGATCAGGGATGCCTCAAACTAATCTGTGTCAAATAAAAACAAGGAATAATTAAAATACAAAATCATCCCTTTGTGACATCAATTCATACACCATATTTGCATGGCTTCAAATTACCTTTTAGATTGTTTGTTGTTAAGTTACCAGTGAATATAGTTTGAAAGTAACATGCATTAATTGGTAGATAATTCCAAAGATGTTTTTAAAATGACATGGAAGAATACTGCAGTTCACATTGATGATTCAGTAATTGTAGTAACAATACAAAACAACAAGATGCTAAACCTTTGCTTACATAGTTTAGACTTACTGCAAGGGTGAACAATGCAGATCCAGAGTAGCCAGCACATCTGGTCCCAAGGTTATAAAGCTGAGCATGGAAACCAGTCTAAAATCTCAAGCATCTGATTGGCTGAAATGGCGACTGGTGGCCATTTCAGCCAATCAGATGCTTGAGATTTGAGACTGGTTTCCAATCTCAGTTTTATAACCTTCAACCCTGATTACGATCTACACTGTTCACTTTTAGAGACTTTAGATTATTGCTGACCAAGAACAGTGTAAATTCTTAGACTGAACTGACAAGCAGGTTAATCTGGATCTTCTCGGATCCCCCATCAGACATAATTGTTATTCATGGAGGAAAGGGTTTGATGACTCAGATACAAATAGATTTTACATTATTGTTAAAGACGGATTTCTCATTGCAGGTCGCATATTAGAAGACAGTCCAGCCGAGCGATGTGGGCAGCTACATGTAGGGGACAGAATTCTTGCCGTGAATGGTGTTGATATTTCTCACCTGCATCATGAAGACATTGTCAACATCATTAAGGAATCGGGCTACTCTGTTACGCTCACTGTAGGACCACCAATTGGTATGATAGTTTTTGAAAATAGAAATTTTATATAAGCTTATTTAAACAACCCTTCACTCCATCGGCTGTTATGGGTAAACTGTGTAAATCCAGATCAGTTGAAAAACCACGCCGTCTGTCTGATCATGATCTTCATAGTTCGCTTTTTGTTTTATAAGATTATTTTGAACAAGAATCGAACTTAATAGATCCTGATCAAAACCAAGTATCACATATTTCTGGAATTGATGAGGTCAAAGGTCAAGTTCATAGTGACCATTTTTGCAAATAATCGGTACAATCAATAAATAGAAGATGTAGCAGATTGGTGTTAAAAAACAAGGCTGTGGTGGCTATTAATATTGAGGTCAACCAATAAAAGATAAATATCACATTGACTGTCTGTATTACTTGCAAACTAATCTGCTGCTAAATGTTCCAGAAACATCTAATTTTTGCTAGGTATATTGTGCTACTTATTAAATAAGGTAAAACCAATAACTCGCAACATCATAGACAGATAATTATGTAAACAGACTCCTTTACTTTCTTTAGTGTCTGCAGTTTGACATCAATAATATTGTATTGTGATAAATAATGTCCTTAAACTTAAGTTGCCTTTTATAATCCCACAATATTAGGATTTTAGTAATAAAAATGTTGTTATATATTGTTTTCTATTTCTTTTTTTCAGAAGACTCCTCAAGCAATGCATCTACATCAAAGGTAGGCTCAGTTTATTGATGCTTAGGTATATATATATATATGGGAAGTAATTGATGTACGCATGTTTTAAGTGCATCACAGTATGACCTCAGAATACTGCGAGTGAACTGGTGCAGCATCATACTTGTACTGGATTCTTCATTTAACGATTGAATCAATATTTAAGTGCATTTATCAGGGTATGGAAAACATTTGGGTATTAAATGTGTGAAGCCCTATGGCTTCATGCTTACATTAAACAATCTTATTGTTTTCATATTCTAATGAATGCAATAAATATTGATTCAATCCTTATATTAACACTTCTCAATATTCTCAATTCTTACCAAACTATTGAGGAGAATTTGTGATATGATGACTTTTTTTAAAGGTTTATGGAACAGTCACATCAGATCGAAAGTGAATGATGGCAAGCTTTTTTATAACAACTATTGCAAAAAGATGCTCCTTCCAAACTTACTATTATGCAAAGTCCAATAGCATTTTGTTGTTGTGCCCTAGACCAAATTATACTTCCCAAGGCAAAATGAAATACCATAATTCATCCTGGTGACGACCAGGATGAGTGTGAATATAACAGCTTGATATAGAACATGATCTCACCTTAGTACTAAAGAATATAACAGCTTACTTGAAAATGATCTGGTGATGGGTTTTCTTGGTTTGCAAGAGACAAAGGCTTAGTGTGCCGTTACTACTTTATAATTTTAGAACTGTAAATTTAACTGCATGAAGTTATTTTCTCACCCATTATACACATAACCCTATCCTTCATAAATATGCATTTTTGCGCATGTGCGACCAGTGTAGATCCAGATCAGCCGGCACATCTGTGCTGTCTGATCAGGATCTGCACTGGTCGCATTTTGGTCAGAAATAACTAAAGGAATCATAAAGCAAACAGTGCAGATCCTGATCAGACTACAAGAATGTGCCGGCTGATCTGGATCTACACTGTTCGTCCACGCAATAAATTTGTGTCTATGGAGGAAAGGGTTGCGTAACGTTTCTGCTTGATTGGTAGAGTTCTCAAGGATCCATGGTGAATGCAATGGCTATGCCGACCAATGAGCCGGATGGTGGACGACCAGAGATGGCCCCAGGGTACAGGTACCCACCCCCTCCACCACCTAAAGATGTCAATAGACCTCGGATTACAAATAATCATGTGAGATATTTGTCATCATATTTTGTACTGACACATGTGTTCATAAAATTTTATCTAGTCAGATTTCTTGGGAGTTTTTTTTTTTACACATTTTAAGTGTAGCAATTATTTAAAACAAAGTATGGAACAGACGTTGTTCTTTCTTTTGATTTGTTTTGTTACAAGTTGAATTGTGTTCTTGTTATTCTACTGTTGTTGAACCTTTTACTCAATATATACAGATTTTATCACATGTGCAACCATTCTAGATCCAGGGCTGAAGGTTATAAAGCTGAGATTGGAAACCAGTCTCAAATCTCAAGGATCTGATTGGCTGAAATGGCGACAGGTCGCCATTTCAGCCAATCAGATTCTTGAGATTTGAGACTGGTTTCCATGCTCAGTTTTATAACCTTGGGTAAGGATCATTCATTGGAGTTTGTTTTTACACATTTTAAGTGTAGCAATTATTTAAAGGAGTATGATACAATAGTTTACGCGCATATTTCTGCGCAAGCGCTAATATTATCGACAAATTGTTTCAACAGTTCAGTTTTTCATCCAAATCATTAATTGAATGTTACTTTCATGTGAAAATGACTGATGTTAATTTTGATACTCTTGAATTTTTAACCAAACAGAAAATACTTTCATGTCAAATATCTAAGAAAATTGCAGCATCCGGTTTGAATTTGTGTCATATAAAACATATAACTTGCTGTCTCTCGTGGTGGGTTAGATGGATTGTCTCAGCTGTTTGGTGAGAAACTTGACATAGGCAAACCTAGATTATAACATCTCTTAAATCTGTTGTTCAGAAATAATTGTATAATTACTTAATGGATCATAGGATTTAGGGATTGATGTATGATTTTCATTCATTATCAGATATAGGTGTTTTTTCGATATGTATGGAAACTTTGGCAACACTTAGGGCTGCATTTGTGGGAATTGTGTGAAAGAAATGTGGTAACTGTAATGTAATTCTTGATAAATAAATAGTTATTTCTTTCAAAATATGAAATTAGTTTTGATGAGCATGTTATAAAACTATTTATACATGTTATGATGGATATTTGTAGAATTGCATCAAAATTAGAGATATTTTTTACTTATATGACCAACTTTGAAGGAATATAGTAAAATTTTAAGCCTGGAAGCCCCTGTTTTTTTTGTTTTTGTTTTGTTTAGAAATATATACTGTGTCATTTTATGGAGTTTAAAAAAATCTGTCCGTTACAAAAAAAGATATATAGGTTTTTTTTTCCAGTCAGGGACTGAATTTTCTCCCTTTTTTGTTGGATATTTTGGTCATTTTCAAAGTTTTTTCTTCAAATATACAAAAACATCTCACATAATTCCATCCAAAACCATACATACACATAATACCAAACAAAAACATGCATAGATATAAGGTGTTGATTAGGAATTCCAGATGTAACAATCATTTAAAAGATATATGTGCGTTTTCTCAAAATCCCTTCAAAATGGCCGTATAGAGGGGTCTAATAATGAGCGATTACTCAAAAACAAGCGTGGAAAGCTATATTTTTCTTTATATCATTTTGTTTGTGAAGGAATTTTCTTTAATTGTGCAAAGTTTTAAAAAATTCTGTCCGTTAGAACTTATTGTGATATACTCCTTTAAAACAAAACATATTTCTTATACATAATAAGTTGTATGAAAAATATGATGAAGATAAATGATCAAGATATATATAATGCTGTTATCTTGTATCACTGGTATTGATTGTTAGGCCAGCATTTCTACTCTATATTGGGTTAGCAGTGCACTGAGTTGTTACATAAACATTAAAGAAATTCAAAGTAACAACTTTTACCCTTTATTCCATGGACCCATGTGTGACTAGGGTAGAAGGATGTAAAGGCTGTGCCCAAGGTTATAAAACTGAGCATGGAAACCAGTCTCAAATCTCAAGAATCCGATTGGCTGAAATGGCGACCTGTCGCCATTTCAGACAATCAGATGCTTGAGATTTGAGACTGGTTTCCAATCTCAGCTTTATAACCTTGTGACCTGATCATCACTGGTTGCCCATGGAATATAAGCTGTATCCCATGGGGTAAAGGGTTACAAGATTACAGACAGATATCCCATGGGGTAAAGGGTTACAAGATTACAGACAGATATCCCATGGGGTAAAGGGTTACAAGATTACAGACAGATATCACATAAGATTTCATTGTTACAATAATTTTTGTTACAGGATATTCAAGATAATCAGATATATGAGGTTATCCTGAACCGTGGTCGAAGAGGGTTCGGCTTCTCTATCCGTGGTGGACAAGAGTTTAACAACATGCCACTGTTTGTCCTGCGGATTGCTGAAGGTGGGGCTGCTGATGTAGATAAAAGATTGCGGGTAAGTCTCTCATTAGATATCTTGTTGTTGTATTATATAATTATGATAAATCTGTTTAGGAAGCTGATGTCATTCTTTCAGATGATATAATGAAGTTAGCAAATTGTTTAATACTCATTTACTCCATTGGTTTAGTAGATCCAAATCAGCACCCAAATCCACACAGTCTGATCAGGATCTTTACTCATTGCTTTGATTCATTTTGTCAATTCTGGTCTAGAAGCAAACACTTAAGATCTGGATCAGACTGCTTAGATGTGCAGGCTGATCTGGATCTACATGGGTCACCCATCTGATTAAAGGCATATCTATAGAGTATAGGGTTATGCTTTCATTTAGAAACAATGTATAATGTAGTCAAAATTTGTAACAATGTCAGCTAATATTAGATAATTGTATGTTCTCTCCAAATATGTCAACAAAAATGCTATGAAATGCTGCAGAAAACAAGGCCTGCTGATAATCAGGACATATGTATGTTGTACAGGTTGGAGATCAGTTGCTGGAGATCAACAACTATAGAACAGACAACATGACTCACTCAGAGGCTATTGATATTATACAAAATGGAGGCCCAACTTTGAGATTATTGGTTAGGAGAACAGGAAAACCACCTCCTAACTTTGGTAAGAACTTACACATTATTACTTGGTAAGACCCCTTCCTGCAGTTTATATCAGAAATGATAGTGTCTCTGGCTGGGAGCGAACCCGCACCGTCACGGCGACAGCGCCTAGCCCTGCAATTCCTGCAACGCAACCAACTGAGCTAACCGGGACATATTTAACTATGTTATCATGTTCTTCATTTTGGTGGTGTCTTTTATCGCATAACTCTGTTTATGATTATGCTTTGTCATGTTTGCTCTTCACTGAAGGAGGTGTGAAATCACACCAGAAGTATCCCAAATACAGACCATACTTCAATCATGCTAAATCATTGGTCAGACCATAGCCGATATTTAAAGAAGCTCTATAGCGTTCTCACTCCTTCTTCTGTGAAGAGTGAACATCAGAATCCATATATTCAGCATTTGTGCTTCAACTCTAATTACTATGGTGTTTGATCAAACTCATTCAATGTCAAATAATGTAGTAGACGTGCACAACATTTACCTTAATAAGAATAGCTGATTATAAGGCTTGAAATGTATTCAAATACTTTATTTGAGATGTCCACAAAGGGGTATTTGAACTCTTGGTTGGAAAGTGTGCTTTTACTGTAACCTCGATTTTTTAATTGTATATTTGTATGTTTTTAATAAATGTTTCAGAGCCGTCGCCATCTCCAGGAAGTCGTTATCCACCAACAGGACCAATGTCAAATGGTCCTATAGGTCAAAGTTCACCGTATCTAGGTCGTAGAAACCTTAATAAGGACTGGGAAGATCATACATACTATAATCAACCTCCTGCCAGAACGTACATTAACAACTGAGACAAATTGCTAGATGCCTGGGATAATTAAGTTAATCCATCACAACACAAGTTCCGTTTGTTTGTGACAAATGCAGGGCAGGATCTGCAGGGCAGTATCTGACTTGGATCACTGTTCAGTTATTTATAATAATCTGCTGAACAATGTATGGATGGAGTAGCTCAATTTGAAAGAAGGGCACGTCATACTGTATGTAGTGGGTTTGGAGTTGAAGGTCAAAAGCAGACAGTGAATGCAAACAAAAGCGGACCGTTGTAAACGATTGGGGAAAGACATAACAGAGTATGGAGACTTGTTGAAAATCTTGTTGTTGTTGTGATTCAAGGAGATATTTGAAATAACCAGCAATTGCCATGGACAGTTATGCAATATTATTTTTCTGCTTGTTTTGTGCTGCAATTTTTGACAAAACTGCATGATGGGCGATGCGGCATACATTAAATTAACATCATTAAATACTTGACAATGTGCAATAACTATGCATATTGTAAAATTCAGTTATATGTATTATTCTGCATATTCTGCACTTGTTATCTAGAAAGAAAAAATCTGAGGAGTTTGCATTTATATAAGGTGATTTCATTAACCGTTTACTCCATGTATACAGATTTTATTTCATGAGTAAATTGTTCAGACCCAGATCTGCTGGCACATCTAGACTTTTTGCTTCTTGATCAGAAAAAATCCTAATGAATCAAAATGCAAACAGTGTAGATCCTGATCAGATGGATGTGAGGGCTGATCTGGATCTACACTGTTTGCCCAAGGGATAACCACCATGCAGCATGGAGTTAAGGGTTAAGGAGATAATCCTCAATGGAGGTGGTGTAAAAATAGTCAAAGAAGACGAAAGGTATGTGAATTGGAATATTGGCAGTTACCATAAAATCAGTATTTCTATTAATCAGGGAAAAATTAAAATATAGCTAGTATAGCCATAAGCTTTGGCTTCGACAAGAAAGTTTATATTTATTGGACCTGGTCTGTATTGGCTGAAACTGTAAAATTATTTATTTTGTTGACATTGAATTTCTATGATTTTCTTGTTAATGACTTACATGTGGACAAAAAAATATAGCAAAATACCGACCACAATATCTTCATGTGGATTTGATTTAATAATATGAACATTCACGAAAGCCACAATAGTTCATTCCAAACACATGATAAGTATTTTCCATGATCATGTATTGAATCAACATTTCAGGTGTATTTTCTTCAGACATATAATAGGTAAAACTAGATTACTTTGAATCTAAAAATGAAAAATAAGATTAAAAATTCAATCATGTTTTGAAGAATTGTTTCATATTCTACAGACTCTCATTTCAAAGGTTGTAAACATTTTTAAAATTTTTATACTTGTGTTAGTAAGGATGGTATCCTGTTTTATTAATATCGTGGTTAAACACACTGATCTTCAGGCCTCAAGATTATAAAACTGAGATTAGAAACCAGTCACAAATCTAAACCATATGATTGACTGAAATGGCGACCAGTCGCCATTTCAGCCAATCAGATGCTTGAGCTCTGAGACTGGTTTCCATTCACAGTTTTATAACCTTGGGCACAGGTAATTAATATTAAGTCTTAACAAAAAATTTTAGGAGATGTTTTAATTATAATTTTTTCAAGCCAAGAACTTTGAATAATGATTGAATATCAAGGGCTCAATTGATCAGGCTGTGAAGATGATGATTGCAAAGTAAAATCACTTAAATCAATAATGCTTGATGTCCAGGTTGCACATTTAAAGTACTTTTTTAAAAAATACTTGACATTGCTTAATATCTCGTGCAAAATACTGAGGCAATTTTAGGAAGACCTTTTTCACACTGTCAGAGCGGGCTTTGTTAACAGTTCTGTGTGATATCTTATAGATACTTTTAGATATATAAAATTATAAAAATCTAACGACAGCTTGTGATAAACATTTTGACAAGTTTTCATCAAACTTGTTTACACTCATACTTTCTTGGAAATTGTTTGCATTGTGAAGTTGGACAAACAGACCTGATAATAGACATGAACTTATTTTCACCGGTCTGTGAGGAATCATTGGTGTGATTCAGGTCCAAACCAGGAAGAAGTCTTCTATTTAAAGCATCTCATTGGCTGAATAGGATCACACTCTTCAAACTGACCAATCACATGCCAGAGTTTAGTCTGGTCTCCAATTTGAGTTCTTTTTAATGCGAGGGCCAGGTGACTTTAATTCTATAGATTTAAGTGAAATGTAGAGGATCTCTTGATTTGCTGATTCAGGTATTATGTTTGAACAAGACAGATTTCAGAATATGAGCATATCTGTGGTAAAATATTGTGTATGCCAGTAACTTGATAAATATTCTATTAATGTCAGATGATTCAATATAAACTGTAACATGCTGTACATTGAAGCTTCTTAGGTTTAGTCAGTAGGACAAAATAAAGTTGACCCTTTCCTCCATTAATATGCATTTTTACGCATGTGCGACCTGTTTAGTTCCAGATCAGCTGGCACATCCATGCCATCTGATCAGGATCTGCACTGGTCGCATTTTGGTCAAAAATAACCTAATGAATCAAAAAGCGAACAGTGTAGATCCTGATCAGAAGGCTGATCTGGATATACACTGTTCGCCCACGCAATAAAGGTGTGTCTATGGTGGAAAGAGTTAAACATGATCTCTGCGTTTGTTTGAATTAATTTAATACAGGTCTAGGAAACTATGCTACTTTCAGTTTTCAGCAATATACCAGCAACTGTTGTTTAATTCCAAGCTGCTCCTTACATTGTGTATAGTTTTTCCAGTTTAGTTTTCTGTTGTATTCATATTTTTTTTATTAGAACTTATTTATTAATTTAGTTCATTTTGGTTTTGAACTTTTGTATTTCATTAATCATCCATTTATATGAAACTACTCATTTTATTTTGGAAATAGTGCAATTTTTATGTCAAATCATGTACAATTTTATAGCAAACAAAAAAGTCTGTACCACTTTAACAGTTTTTTATTAGTTGTGGGTGGAAATGTAAAGAACAAGGTAACATTAAAGGCCATGCATGTTGCCCTGACAGAAAAATATTTCCAATTTTGTTCAGCAGTTCAAGATGACTCAGTACTCAAAACTGTGCCACGTATGGGTTACCTAAGAAACTTAGGTACACATCAGTGAAAGGATCCTATACATGGACTTGTGTTAAACAGAAGAGAATTTTTTTATTACTTTTCTTCATAAATACAGCTTATGAGCCATGTCAAGGAAAATTTGTCTTAATGATATTTTGGACTTTCCGCATTGTTGCTTGTTTTGGAAAGAACAACCTTGTCAGAACAGTATAAGTTTATTTAGTCAAGTCATAAATTTATTTCAGGTCAGTGCATAATATATGTCATCTGCTCAACTTTATGATGTCATTTCACAGAATGTCCTCTAAATCCTGAAGACATATTTTCACATGACAGGCTCACATGTTTTCCATCTGTTAACCCTTTCCTCCATATATACGCAGTGCGACCAGTGTAGATCAGGATCTGTACTGGTCGCATTTTGGTCAGAAATAACCTAATGAATAAAAAAAGCGAACAGTTTAGATCCGGCTGATCTGGATTTAAACTGTTCGCCCAGGCTGTAAAGGTGTATCTATGAAGGAAAAGGTTAAACATTGACAAATCTTTGTGCTGTATTTGTCATGTACTGCTGTATTTGTCATGTGGTATATTTAACAAGGATTTGGCTGTTTGAGCTTCAGTTACTTCTTGTGGTTCCGTGTCAATCGCCCAAGGCAGCTTTTATGTGCAATGATATTTCTAGAGTTTGAAGGATGTTTAAGGTTTCATAGCAATTTTTTTGGTAATACATATATGTTTCTTTTGAGAAATATTTCTTTTGTCTTTTGAGTGGCTTTCTCACATAAACAGTAAAATTTTGGAGAAAACACTTGCAAGAAATCTTATTCAGCTAAGCTAACTTAACATATGTTCTTTAATCCTCTTAAAATCTTTGTTAGCACCATTGTCAGTGTGTTGGCATCATGATGTGATTGTCTGTTACTCTCATCATATTGATATATACCCAGTCTCTGGAGAAAGCTGGCCATTTTTAAGGGCATTATATTTTATTCAGTTGGATTCAGGTAGATTGCATAATAGTCTCCTTTCACTTTCGATCGTCTTAAGAAGGTCCATTCTGTCCATCAGCATGGATCTGTATAAGCAACTGCTATATGCAAGCATGTATTTGATGCTTCTATTATTATACATGTCTTTAATAGAATGACCACCAGAAGAAGGCAGTTTTTTTTTCTGATCTCAAGGTTATAAAACTGAGAATGAAACCAGTCTCAAATCTCAAGCATCTGATTGGCTGAAATGGCGACTGGTCTTGAATCAACATTTCAGGTGTATGTATCTGTTCAATTTGTTACCATCTGTTGATTATTTTGTGACCTTTGCATGTGTACTGGATCCTTTTTTAATCCTTAACTTCATCAGATACGTTTTTTTTCCAATGTATGAACAGTGCAGATCCAGATCAGCCAGCACAGCTGCGGATTCTGTTTTTATCAGGATCTACACTGGCTTTAAGAAATTAGTTCATGAGGTTATTTCTGAATTAAAGTTGAAGAGTGTATAATATATCAGGTATCAGTTAAGTAAAAGGTTAATAACTGATTGATCCTTTCAAAGTATTAAGGCTCAAAGCTTATTTTTATAGGGGCCAAACACAAGTTCAGTAGTTGTATTGATAAATGTTCTGCAAAATAACCAGTGATTCTATATAAAAACAGTATGGTTGATAATTTCTTTAGTTGTGAAACATGGGTTGTGGCTCTTTATTATTTCCACTAGTTTTTTTTCATACATATTAAGTGTAAAACAATTTCATTATAACTTAGCTTTGTTTAATAACATGTTAATTTATAGGGTCCATTTATTGTTCTTTTAACTGTTGGTTACACAAATACACATATATGTGTATAATTCAATCAGTAATAACATTTAAAGTTGAAGTGTATCAGTTTTCTATATCATTTATATATGATTGCTGGTTCTGTAGAAAAATAGTGTGAATTACTTTCATTCTCAAAATTTCCACTGTATTTCCAGGAATCTGCTTAGCCTGCGAGAACAGGGATAAGTTTTTCCAAATTTAAGGAGGTTTTAGAACTGTTCGGCTTTCTATACAAAACTAATTGGGGAAACACTTCTCCCGTGGTTCAGTATAGGCTGAAGTTTAGGATATTTGGGAGACTGTTTCTCCCAAGTCTCCCTCTAAGCCATTCCCTGATTTCAGTAAACCAATAAAGAAAAGAGGTTTGTTATTTATAATTAATGCCTAAATTAAAAAAGAGCTGTCTGCTTTACTCCATATATAAGGGTTTTATAGCATGTGCAATCAGTGTAGATCCAGATCAGCTGGCACCCCCTTGCCATCTGATCTTGATCGACACTGGTCAGAAATAACCTGATGAATCTAAAAGTGAACAGTGTCAATCCTGATCAGGTCTGAAGGTTATAAAACTGAGTTTGGAAACCAGTCTCAAATCTCAAGCATCTGATTGGCTGAAATGGCGACCAGTCGCCATTTCAGCCAATCAGATGCTTGAGATTTGAGACTGGTTTCCTTGCTCAGTTTTATAACCTTGGGCACAGAATGCACAAATATTCTGAATGATCTGGATCCACACTGTTCGCCCATGTGATAAAAGGTGCATCTATGGAGTAGAGGTTTAATAAAGGTGCCACACCCAAAGTAGAAGTTTTATTAAATTTGTTCATATACATTATTTTAATTTTGGCTAGTAGGTTGTGAACAATGGAATGTTTGTTCCAATATGTTAGCACCATCCTACATTATTTTATTAATGAGACAGCTTCCTCTGTATTAACAGTGCTAGATAATGATGTTATTTGAAATGAGGTAGTTTGCAACATCGGAGAGAATGGATAACTTTCAGTTAATGATGGTTGGATTAGTTTTAAGTTACAAGTGTGTTAAATCAAATAAATTCATTACGTTTGATTTCTCTTTCAGTTTTTTGTTAGCATTGTCAAGTCAACTAAATAACATTGTAATTTTGTTTGCATTGTATTGTATACATGTACAGATAGATTGCTGGACACAAATTATGTTAGTAAATTTTTTAGTAAATAATCATGGTCATATCTTAGTTGGAGAAAAAAATAACTTAAGCATATTTGTGAAAACTTACACAGAACACTCATCAAGTTAAGCCTTTATTCCATAGATTACAACTTTTATCACATGGGCAAACTGAAAGTTCAGATCAGCTGTCACTTCTAGCCTTTGATCCAGATCTACCGTGGTTGGTTCATGGTCAGAAATGACATAATGATTCTAAAAGCCAACAGTGTAGATCTTGATCAGATTTCAGGTGTGTCAACTTATCTGGATCTACACTTTTTGCTCAATGGGTAACAGCTTTATCCATTGGAGTAAAGGGTAAAGTATTTTACAGGTAATCATATGTAGACTATTGTTTATATGTAGCACTATGTACACATACACTTAACTCATCATACTCATTGTGTATATACATCACATGTTTTAGCTAAAAGCAGTAAGTTCAAAGAACAACTCGGGCTGCGCTGTTGTGTTAAAAAGTGATATTACCGAATATTAATTCATTTTAGATACATGTACATTGTAGATGTACAAAAGGAGAGCTGTGCCGTCTTGAAAAAAGTGCAGAAATCTAAAAAGGATGAAACAATACAAACTGACGATGAGCATGCAAATTTCAACTCTTGATTTTAAAATGTCTTTACGAATTTTTATTTTGTTTTATCCCATATTTGTGTTAGTTTGAAAGTAACCAAACTAGAATTCTGCTTCTTTAAAAGTGGGTCACTTTGAAACTGGAATTTTTACAGATGCTAAGTTAAATTACTCCCCCTTTTCATCTTTAACAGGAAACCAATAAAAGTATACCCACCGAGGAGTTTCAGAATATTAATTTTATAAATACTCAAGAGAAATATTCACAGCAGTTTTACAACATTTCTGCCATTGAGTACCGAAAGAGGAATGTAACAATTTGTATTGTTAAAATGTCTTTGACCTTTTGGATTTATATATAAACAGGCAATCAGAACACTTAAAGTGATCATCGTGCAAAGAAGAAGAAATATTTTGAAAAAGATGGCTGCATATTTTTCAAGCTTTGGGACAGTAATGTATATTGTTATAGAATGGATACATTTTGTACAGAGACTATTATATTAAATACAGTAAAACATCAAGTTTTGATTTTATATACGATTTTACAGTGTTTAGGTATAAACAGTTTAACTGCAGATTTTTTGTGGCTTTGTCCCAGTTCGCTATGCCTTCCTATTATTTGCTTTGCACATGACATTCGGTCCATTCATCAGTCTGTAACCAACTTTGTCTGATTAATAAATAGACAACAATTAAACATATAGTCCTCAGATTTGGTAGGGATGTTTTTCATCACAAGTAGATGACCCCTTTTGATTTTGAGGTCGGTAGGTCAAAGGTCAAGGTCATAGTGATCTTCAATTAAATAACAGCAGATTACTTTTTAGTTGGTGTTTACGAACATCTCTAGTTAAGTTTTGAATTATGTCAGATAGTGGAATATAAAAGAAAGCAAGCACAGATATTGAGGAAAACCATCTTGTTGGATGAGAACCTAACTGCAGACCAATTGCCTTTCCTTACAAAAAGAACTGAGAACAAAAGGCTTAGTATAAAAGGCCAATTGTTTTCTTTGTTCCATTATTCCTATTTGTTACCTTTTATTACTTGAACATTGTGTGTTTGTTACTGGTAACTGAAATACCATGGGTTTTAAAATCCTCAGAAATTATGTACCTTCACCATGAACTGGAAAAATTTCTAAAATTGTAAAAAGTGAAGTTTTGTGTTCAAGAAATTTGACAGGTCTCAAAGGTCAAGATTGCATTTGGCCTTTAAAAGGTTAAAATATGTACAGAAATAAGAGCCAAATTTTGCTACATATCAGAAATGGCCACATCCAGATGACACAGACTCCCCACACAACCAAAAAGCAGATAGAAAAGAGCACGTTTTTGTGTCACCCTTTCGAAGAAATGTCAATACATAGGGATCGCTTTGTCCGTCTGTCAGTCTGTCCGGGCGCACCGATGGGCACTTGTTGGGTATCAAAATGCCCAACAAATGCTCATCTGTGAGAACTTTCCATTCATTCCGTTAGTCTCTTATTGGGTAGTTTTTCGCTTGTTGGATAGTTTTAAACAAAAGAAATACCCAACAAATGCCCATCTGTAGGAGCATCCGTCCGTCACGAAAACTTAACGTTGGCTATAACTTTGCCTTTTCTTAATATTTCTTCATGAAACTTTCAAATTATATTGCTTATGACAACAAGCTCATGATGATGCCAAATTCTTTAGGTCAAGGTCACATTTGATGGAGTTAGGCCCCTTTTTATACGCCTGTTTGAAAAACAGGACATATTATGGGAACACCTACGGCGGGCCGGTGGGCTGCGTCCACAGGGTTTCCGCTCTCTAAGTCAAGAGTTTTCATCTGATCTTTATCAAACTTGGTGAATATGTTGGTGGGCATAATATCTCGACCAAGTTCTATAACCAGCCAAATCCCCCCAGGCACTCCTGAATTACGGCCCTTGAATTGTCCAAAATTACTGTTTCTGCTCTCTAAATCAAAGAGTTTTCATCCGATCTTAATCAAACTTGGTGAATATGTTGGTGGGCATTATATCTCAACCAAGTTTTATAACCAGCCAAATCCCCCTGGGTACTCCTGAATTATGGCCCTTGAATTGTCCAAAATTACTGTTTCCGCTCTCTAATTCAAAGAGTTTTCATCCGGTCTTTATCAAACTTGGTGAATATGTTGGTGGGCATAATATCTCGACCAAGTTCTATAACCTGCCAAATCCCCCCAGGCACTCCTGAATTATGGCCCTTGAATTGTCCAAAAACTGAATTAGCGGTATCTGCTCTCCATTTGAAAAATTTTCATCGAATCGTTACGCAACTTTGATGATCAGCATTTTGACGGGCATATTTTGTGTCAGTTTGGCACTTTTGTTGAACTTGGATTTTAACACAAAAACTTAATGTTGGCAATAACTTTGCCATTTCTCAATATCTCTTAATGAAACTTTCAAATTAAATTGCTGATGACAACACACTCATGATGATGCTGAATTCTTTAGGTCAAGGTCGCATTTGATGGAGTTACGCCCCTTTTTGTACTTGGATTTTTACATGATAACGTAACGTTGGCCATAACTTTGAGATTTCTCCATATTTCTTCATGAAACTTTCTAATTATATTGCTCAAGACAACTCACTCTTGATGATGACAAAACATTTTGCCACTGGGGATTTTAACCAGGTTCTAGGGTGCACCAACTGGACACTTGCATATGGATAAAAAAAACTGATACACAGTTGGGATTCAAATTAAACAATTGCACTGGGCGGTATTTGCATATATCTGTAATGGTGGTGCGAAATTTATAGATCCTGTTCAGATTATTTACGCACTAACAGAAAAGTCTGATATTTGGATCGCTTGAACTGTACTGTACTGTACTGTACTGTACTGTACTGTACTGTACTGTACTGTACTTCAATGTGTTCTGTTCTACCTTTCATTTCATGTATCAAAGAATCAGGTGAGCGATTTAGGGCCAATAGGCCCTCTTGTCTTGAATTTCTTGAAAACCATAACTTTTTTTTCAGGAATTTCCACAACTTATTGTAGATCAGCATATATACTTATTGCAGGTGTGAGTTGTTGTGGTATACAGGCGCGTAGGAGCTGGGACCGCAGGGGCCGCGACCGCGGCTCCAATATATTAGCAAGTCAATGGCCCCAGCTGCGGCTCCAAAATAAGAGATTCTTAAGCGCTAATGCGATGCCATAGCAAGGAAATTGAACCAAAGATCTCCTACGCGACTGGTATATTGTCCATGAATTACAGAGTTCTCATGGAAAAAGGTTTTTCTTTTGTTTTAGTATGTGCTTGGTAATTAGAACATGAATTAGACTAAACTGAGCTTGCAAACAATAGTACATCCTTAGATAAATACATTTCTTTACTAAAATCTAGGTGGCAATGAGTATTTACCCAAAATTCATTTTTGAAATTTTAGTCAGTTTTCGCCATTTGCAATGTTAGTGTCCCCTTATTTATGAATATAATCCCGAATTCCCGATGATTTTTGTTTACGTTTCGTTGATATTGATCAGTATCATCAAATCAAATTGTTCATCCGACCGAAAAAGTGAAGCATTCTTCGGTTACAGTGAAATATTAATATATGGTACTGAACATTGTTCTACATTATATTGTGAAAATCAAACCATACAATAAACAGTTTGATGCTAATCTATTTAAGTTTATGTTTTAGTATCAATTTGAAGGTTACTGTATTTCACTTGTTGAATTCTTTCGTGATATCGTAAAACCTTCATCTTATGCCTCAATAAATCATCGGACATGTAATACTCGACCCTTTAGATTGATTTTAGATTGATCATTTTCGTTCCATCATCAAATGTGATTAAAATTAAAGCAAAGGAAGATGTGGTAAAATGTTTTAAACAAACGATTTTGTATACAGGCGCGTAGGAGTGATTTGAACATTTGGGCCGCGGAAGAGATGATTTTAGGATTTTAGCTGCATAATATTATCACTGATATGTCGATATAATACGTTTCTTACAAATTTAATAAAAGATGTTGTAATTGGTGTATATAAAACGTTTAAATCATCATATTAGAGCACTGAAATACTGCAATCAACAATAAGATCACGGTTCGTAAATTAGACGTCTATTCTTTCAATAATACATAGATCTTTATATGCAAAAGTAATAATTGTACAAAATCAAAGCGTTGAAAGACTGGCGCGCTGGTTGAATCAAACTTGCCCTGCACAGATATCATTACTTTAAACATATGAAACTATGTGTGATTTTTTCGTTAAGCTTTCTGACAGTTACTATCATCAACATTAGCAAATAATTCAGTATATGCAGGGATTTCAATAGATGCAGGTACTTGTATTTTGAAGCTAGGAAATTAGGATTTCCACTTTTTTTTCACCTTAATCTCTTAGGTTGGGGGTCTTTTTGATGCAGGAGCGTATGATTAGTGGTTAAATTTTGCTAGAATAACCATGATCAGGCTCTGCCACAACTGAGTAGTGTCAACAATGAAATGCACAAGGCTCAAGTACCTTAAGAGACTGAAACAGTTACAATCTTATTTTTTTATGTCGATCGCAACAATGCATTAACAAAAATATTCGCCAACTTACTTACGGTCTCCCCAGGATTTTTGGAAGGGTTGTCGCTGGACTGTTCGTGGATTTGAGCTTGCGAAAATTTATTTTTTAACTATCATTTTATACAGTTTTATATTTGTACCAAAGTTTACTGCAACAACTGCATAATGTAGTACATATATGTTTTTTATCTCTTTAAATTTAGAGCCAAGAAAGGTACAATGTTAAAAAACATAAATAATGTGAAACAATATGTAAACAGTATATCAACATGTGTTTTAATTACATAAACTGATCTGATCTCATCAAGTTACAATGTCAACTATATACTCTGTATAGTTAGTTTTTCACCTTCATTGTCCAAGATATCTTACTCAGATCAAACTCAGTGTTTCATTACCACTGACAGGATTTGGATTAAACTTTCAGACGCCTCTTTTTGGGGGGCCTAAGTGCTGACTGCCTTATTATAATCAAACTTCAGTACATCAGGACCTTCCATGGATATCATTAACAATGAATTTAATGCTGAATTGTTAAGCCTGCTTCTAAGCTTTGTCTTCACTCTTGATAAGGTGGAAAAACCCCACTCATAATCTGAAATTAATTTAATTTACGATACCAGTAAACATATAGACAGCTTCATATATATAAAAAATAATAGGTATTCAGTTCACACTAACAGGTATAATAAATTATATAGTGCACCCCATAAAACCTGGTTTAAACCCCCAGTAGCAAATTATTTTGCCACTGACTGTTCCAAGGCGCTAACCCATACGGTTCTCTTTTTGTTAAACAATCAACAAAGAAATCATTTATTTTCCTCTCCTTTTTTGCTGCAGTGTTTTATGAGTGTGGCGATTCCTGATATGCATATTTCCCTTTTTTAGCTCACCTGAGCACGAAGTGCTCATGGTGAGCTTTTGTGATCGCCTGATGTCCGTCGTCCGTCGTCCGTCCGTCCGTCGTCAACTTTTTCTTCAAACGACTTCTCCTCTGAAACGGCTTGGCCAATTTTGACGAAACTTGCCACGGATGTTCCTTGCATGAAGCTCTTCCAAAGTTGTTCAAAGAAATAAATTCCATGCAGAACTCTGGTTGCCATGGCAACCGAAAGGAAAAACTTTAAAAATCTTCTTGTCTGAAACCACAAGGCCTAGAGCTTAGATATTTGGCATTTAGCATCCTCTAGTGGAACTCTACAAAGTTTGTTCAGATTATTTCCCTGGGGTCAAAATTGGCCCCGCCCCAGGGGTCACTTCATTTTACATAGACTTATATAGGAAAAACTTTAAAAATCTTCTTGTCTGAAACCACAAGGCCTAGAGCTTAGATATTTGGCATTTAGCATCCTCTAGTGGAACTCTACAAAGATTGTTCAAATTATTTTCTTGGGGTCAAAATTGGCCCCGCCCCAGGGGTCACTTCATTTTACATAGACTTGTATAGGCAAAACTTTAAAAATCTTCTTGTCTGAAACCACAAGCAGAGAGTACTTTTGTACTCAGGTGAGCGATATAGGGCCATCATGGCCCTCTTGTATTATAGTAGCATAAAATTGAGTTATTTTATTTATTTAATGCAAGTCACAAGGCTAAGTAAATATATATATATAAACCATTGCCAACTTCTTGCAACCAGGAGTAGACTTTCTTCCACTTAGGATCGACACCTGATTGGATCGTACTGGCTGTTCGAGGTAGCCGGGATTGATTCAGTGTCTCGGCATGTTGGGGTACCGTGTCCGGCGTCGGAGTAATTTCACGACGTGAAGGGGTACTTGGCGTCGTCAGACTCGCTCTTGAAGGGCTATCCGGAATGATCTCGATCTCATTTCTAGAATTTTGAAGTTCAGAATGCCCGATGGAATTGGCTTCAGCCTCACAAGGCCGGTTTCTCTCGAAATAAGATAGAATCGACGAGTCGTCGTTCTTTCGCGCATGCATACTTGAAAATGTGTCCGACGAAAATGAACTGATCGTTACGATGATAGCGCAGTAAAATGCCACAGAATGCATTTCTTTTGCAATTTAAGTTCTAACTGCAACTTGCCAATAGATTTGTTTAAAACAAATCAATTATCGCGCAATTATTTTCATACATGTATACAGTACCATTTTTGACGTGTTTGTCTTCTAATCACAGAACAAAGAATAACCAAATTATTACTCATGATCGCATCACATTAAAATCATTGAACATTATGTCAAACACACCCGCTATTAATTGAGAATATCAACAGTCGGCAGCCAAAATACGATCAAACGACACCGACAGACTTGCGAATTCGACCACGTGGAGAGGCGGAGTTATCCAGCTGATAGCAAAGAAATCGATTGTGTCAAATCGCCCTTTGAGGTGTGTATTGAAAAGCGACCTGTGTTTACAAAGTTCAAGTTCAATATTTTATTAGGCATAAACAATATTGTTTCTTGCCCTTAACAATGACAGATGTATAAGCGAAAAATACAAAAGTGAATGTAAGAAACAGAAAATTATGATATGTCGATTTTGAATAAACGGATGTCGAAGAATTTAACGCTTGTTGGAAATAGATCAAAGCTTGTTAACGGTTATCGGGCGCGACAACCGTTATGATAGCTGGGGAGAACCCGGCCCGGTCCTTGAAAGCCGAGCAAAATCTCGATCCACAACTACTCCAACCTAACCAAAATGGCAACCCACGCTATCTCCCGCTTGTCACGTGACTGATTTGTTTTTAATCGTTCTTTAATATCCTTTCACAGTTGTTCGAACAACAACATTAAATTGTTTTCTTGTTTTTATTTGTAGCATTATATCTTTCAAAGTTCACATTCCTTCTCGAAATATTTGTATTTTCTTAAAATGCACTACTTTTTATGCCACACAACTACGAAATCTTTCAGGCGTAACTAAACTACTCATGCATATCCAGTTGCTTTTTCACTGCCGTAGCTGGTCGTGATTTCACTCTACATTTGTAAGCTGGCGTTTTGGCATGTATGCTCCAAAATTACACGGAAACTTACTATCAATCGCTCAGCATTCGTGGAATGGTGTGCTGCATTGTGCTTCACACTTGTGCAGAACATTTCGGCCTGCTCTCGCGGTGACCACAAAACCCCACTTACTTGATACGCTCTCGTGGTCGCAATGATACACCCGAAGTTAACGACCGCGCTTCGCCGTGTTCACGGTATCGTTACTTAAGACTGGCGCATGCGCCAGTCTAAAAACGGATAACAAAAGATGCACCAGTAATAGTGGTATATTCATATTTACTGAATATGCTTCGGAAATGATGTTAATTTTATGTAATAAAATATTATACAATTTTGAGCGCTTCCTTGAACTTTGCCGATTATGGTCTTCGAATTCGTTGTTTCGGGCTACTTATTTGATACATTTAACTGGGATTAGCTCCTTACTCATCTGTTGGTTTAACACACTGAAACAATCACGCGACACATCTGACTGTTTCCTTGACGTTGACACTTGATTGTGTATTAGCAAAGCAAAAAACGACGATCTTTTGGCACGATTTTACTGTTTATACCATTGCATAATCGCACAAGAACCCTATTTTGAAGTCTTGGCAACCGGGGCCGCGACTTGCCGAAATATTGGGGCCGCGGCCGCGGCTCCTGCGGACCCTGCTCCTACGCGCCTGGTATAGTTAAATTTATTTACTGTCTCTTTAGTATTCGAATCACCTTATTTCTCTTTATTATTTGAACCACCTAATCTACATGTTCATGTCAATAAACTGATACCATACACCGGTGCACTAAACTATATTGATTATAAACTATTTTGATTTCCGAATGAGACATCTCAAGTTTAAAGAGGAATAAGACGAATGCTACATTGTTTCGGAAAAAAATACGACAAAGAATATTGTTATTGAATATATCCTTTTGATTTAAACTAATTTTCTATTTACTTTTACACAAATAAAACAGAATTTAGTCAAAGTTAGGTATTAAGGAACTTAAAAAGGTGCTACAACACGCGTTTATTCAAAGTGTTTATCATAAAAGAAGACATGAATACGGACACGACAGCGAAGCTTGGTTTAGAAACGGATCTTTTTACAGAACAAGGCAAGGTCACTGATGAAGTAACACTAAATTTTGATGATGGCAAAATGTTATTCGTTTCAAAGCACTTACTGACATTGGCATCACCTGTGTTTGAGGCAATGTTCAACAACGACTTTAAGGAAAGGAAAGAAATGAAAGTTGATCTGACTGGAAAAAGCTTTGAAGACTTTTTGGAATTCCTACTGTGTTTGCATCCAAGATCAGCAAAATCTATAGATGGTAAGCTAAGTACTTTACTGGATCGATCTTAATATATAAACTTTCTAAATGATCGATCATGAGTGAATTATACTGTAGGACAACACAACGCTAGAAATTAATATATTTAATCTTAAACACATTAAGATACATTTTACACAATTGAAATAGTTTCTAAATAGTTGCTCAACGAAAGCCGCCGACATTTTAAGGTTATGACGTCCATAAAACGTTATAGCAATTGTTTTGACATCGTGTTACTTTTTAAAGTAAATGCCTTTTTAAAAACTTTCAATGCTTGTTAAGAAAATAGCAGACATTATATATTTTTGCATGAATTAATAAATTATCAATAGATCTATTTTCAAATGTTTGTTCTGAGCCAATTTCGTGACCGAATTTTAATGTTCTATAAGGTTTGAAGCGTTATTCATCGGTTATTAGTAGTGAAGAAGTGGGGTGGGCAATCATCAGGGTAGGATCATCAGGTCCACGTGTCATCCACGTGACGGGACAATCATCAGGGGCAAGGATCATCAGGCCCACGTGTCATATCACGTGTTAAACCACAAGTCATATCGCGTGTATAACTGGCATCATCTCGGTTGGAACCGGAATTCCTGCAAGTCTTCGAGGATGTCAGAAATAGTCGCAGACCAATGCAATAGACTCGGGAGTGTTCCTAGTGATCGAAAATGGCGTAATGTTGGCAGACCAATGCAATAGACTCGGGAGTGTTCCTAGTGATCGAAAATGGCGTAATGTTGACATGGGATTTCCTGGAAGTCTGCGACAGTCTTAGAAACAGTCGCAGACTAATTCGATATACTCGGAAATGTTCCTAATAGTCGAAAACGTCTTAATTTCGATTAGCAACGGAATTTCTGGAAGTCTGCGAGGGTGTCAGAAACAGTCGCAGACTACTTCGATATACTCGGAAATGTTTTTAATAGTAAAAAAATGCCATAATCTCGATTTAAACTGGAAATCTTTGAAGTCTGCGAGGGTATCAGAAGCAGTCGCAGACCAGTTCAGTAGACTCGGAAGTATTCCTAGAAGTCAAACATGTCATTATCTCGATTGGCACTATATTCCTGGAAGTCTGCGAGGGTCTCAGAAAAAATCGCAGACTAGTTTATTAGTATCGGGAAGATCTCTATTCCGTAAGACATGAGGAATGAACCACTTTTACAGTTTTTCATACAATCCCCTTAGGGGATCGAACCCGGGTGCTTCAGCCACCAGGTAAACGTCTACACCGAAGTCACTAGCCCGATGAAAAGCTGTTATTTAAACCTTTAATAACAAATGATTAACGTTCTGACCTTAACCAGTACAGCAAATATCAGACTGAGTTTGTATTTTAGATATGGTGTGTATACCTGTCTATCGATTTTCATCATATTTATTCAAACAAAACCAAGCTCAACGTTGAACTCTTTATATACTGGGCTGTTTTATTTTTTATTTTATAAAGTGAATTATTAAAATTTTAAACATTATATAAACTTTTGTTAGTTAGTTATCTGAATCAATTAATGAAGACATAAACATGATAAATTCATGTATTAACCTCTTTAAACATTGTAGTGTCTGCTATAAATTACGTAAGAAGCCGTTCACGCCACAACCTATTGATTTCAAGTTGTTTGTTTGTTGTTTTTTATGCTGAGTCAAGATGTCAGTTTTATAGATAATTTATGCTTAGGTCACCCAGTGAACTGATTCTTAAACTTACCTGTATTGATTTAAACATTTAAAGCATTTGTTAATTTCTTTTTCTAATGCAGAACATAAGTTGATAAATTAATTTCGGGATATTTAAACTATTTAAACAGTGCACAGCGTCAGTTAAATGGTTTAATTTAGATATAAAGGTAACGATGCTGTATGCGATAGGTATGCGATAAAAATGTATACACAGGTACATGATTCCGTTATGTTTGACTGATTCATTTTTACTCAAAACTACTTGGTCTATTTTTCGCCTATTGGCGTTGAAAATTTTTTTTATGCTGCCGTTATCAGGGTTTCGTCAGGATTTTAACAATTTAGTAAACTTTGTGAGACGTTTTTTAAAAAATTGAGACATTACATTTCCAAAGATTTTAACCTAGACAACAAATGTGTTTTTCAACCAAGACATATTTCTGCCAAAGGAAACTGATATTTAACAACACTGAATAAAAGTTAAAACGTTCAATATTTAACACTTAAGCTTTTTTATGATTTACAAAAGTTTAGCTATTTAACTTTCAAAGCAAAGGTTTATAAAAGCATTGGATTTAAGTTCAGCTTTCACAACCAAATCACACGGAGCAAGAATTTAATAGTCCAGTACAATTTCAATTTTATAAATTTGTAGCGATGGTCCACTCTCAAATATACACTGTAAATACCTCAAGATCAATACCTGTGCGGACAAAAGGTTTAAAAAATCATTAAAGCTGCATTTTCACAGATCAGAGTGGAATACTTCAATGACACAGACGTTGTTATTATAAATTGTACTACTATACGCTTTCCAAAAAACAGTTTCGCAGTCCTGTACGAGTTACTTCCCGTGACCGGAAATCAACCCAAAACGAGGCTAAACGTGAAAGCTGAACGATCTAACTATGATTTTAGCATATAATGGATACCAGAATCTATCAATTTACAAGTCTGTGATTGTCGCTGCCGGTCAAAAATAATTTACATGTTTGTTGTTTAGTCAGATTTTTTTAAATTTTGACTATTTGTTCGATATTTGCACTTTTAATGTTTTAAGAACATTTACCATTCGCTTCGATAGTAGGCATTATGAAACGTTATTTGGGCAAACATGAGTATTTTACGAATTTCCATACAACACATTTAATCTTAATTTTTTCGTGCTAAAAATGATATGTTACCTGTGAGAAAGGTGCAACAGCTTAGTGCATAAGTCTCAAAAAGTTACAGAGAGTGGTAATACAGTATACACAGGAAATCCTGAGTTCATCATCTGGTTACATTATCTGCAGACATATAAAATTACAATCTAAATTTGGTGATACTTACACATTTTGAAAAAAAAATGTCTGAATGTTCAACGACATTTAAAGGCGCACATTATACTTTTACTCATCTATGACTTATATTCATCGTGCCATTAATGTCCAACGATTTAATTATTTTAATGTTTTGAAAAAATATTACGTATACTTCACATCCAAAATAACAATTGTTTCTGTCTTGAAAGAAAAACTTGCTCGTAGTGTATCAGTCATAGAATCACATTTAAGGATTCAGATTCCTATTAAGATGTGAATATTTATATTAAAATATGGTTGTCTATCCAGTTTAGATACTGATGTTTGAAAGTTTTCATTTTTGAAGTAAAAGTTAAAGCTAAATTAGTTGATTGAACCATATGAGAATATACACAATCATTTTTAATTTTAAAAAATGTTGAAACATTTGCAAAAGACATGATTTGTTTCTACTCGTTGTGATATTGGTCAAGAATTCACATTACTGTCAAATCAAATAAATTTGATGATTTCGACGTTTAATCCCCTAGCCCACCTCCTACGAGTCACATATAAGGGCTGTTTCAAAAAAAAGGCTGGTTTGGGTTTTCCTGTTATAAAAATGTACAACAAACAGTTACTTCCATTTTCCTATTTTGAAGAGGTGTCTCATCATGCCCATTAAAGATTTATGAAGTTTCACCAAAATAGCACCATCCGTTAAAAAATAGTCTAACATAATGGGCAAAAAATGTCAGGAGTGTGACAAAAAAGTGTGACACTTTTCAAAATCACATTTGTTCAGACAATTATTTTAAAAAAAGCTTGAGTAAAGACAAACTTTAGTGTTGTTTTAGTAAAATGTGCATTTATGAGGCATCAAATAATGATAAAATTAAGTATATTATACTTAAAGTAATCAAAATTTATGCTATTAAGTCAATCGTGGTAGATTAGAAAATACCTAAAAAAATCAATACATCTTTGCTTTATAAATTTATAGGACTTTAAAGCTTAATAGTACATAAGAAATGTTTTGTCTATCATTAAGTTTTATGTTTCTAGATGCAATAATTATAATATTATCACCTCTATTGAAGTTATATTTGTCAGCTCCTTTCAGAAAATGTCAGCTAAATTTGTCAGGAGTGTAACATTTCGCACATATTGCAACATTCTGTCAACATATCCTTTACATGAAAACAAGAGCATGATTTTTCCTAGAAGTCTATGTCATGTTTTGTTAAATTGTGACAAAAAGGAAAGGCCTTAATGAAATATTTTCGAGTACACTGCACTTATGTGGTTGTCAGGAGTGTGACACACTTTCCTGATAATATGAATTTTTTTATCTTTATGCGATACCACAAGTCCTAAAGCACTTATATTTGATGCTTCAACGTGTATTTTAACAGAAATACACATTTGAATAATAACAAACAGTTATACTTGTATTATTTTAAGCACATAAATTAAAAATCTTTGATTTATTTAATATTGGTCAATAAAGCTCCATAGAATTTTTATTCTTCCACATATGAGTATAACTAGATTGATTTTGATCACTGTAAAGACTGTAAAAACATATGGACCAACCAGTTTGGACTTTTTATGAACTTAAATTCTTTACATTTTTTTCACTTCACTTGCCATTTTTCAAATGACAATATCTCAGCAACCATTTGACCGAATTCAAAAATATTTTCGGTTCTGTACTCAGTTTCAATAGGCAAAAAATACAGAATAACAAGTTTGGAATTTTTAGCTTTAATTTTTCACTTTTCCAGCCATTTTTTTTAAACAGCCCATATTTCAAATACATTTGCTTGCACATCCAGTTATTAAAGGACTCCAAATGCTTAGGAGTAGGAACCTAGCATATATTAATTAAACCGATCTCTACTGGTCAATTCCTATCAGTCCCTTATGTAATTGAAGATGACCCCTTGTGTGCGGTAATTTGGCACTTTTTGGAATGTCGCTTCAAAATCAATCGCTGCCAGCCTTTTCGGAACATGTATTTAGTTGAAAAGACCAGCTAAGCCGGAAACGAGAATCATTTAAGCACTGGAAAGAATACTGTTAAAGTAAGAGTACTGTTAAATAAAGACGTTTTGAGTTGACGCAAATTGAGGAAAGATAACTTGACACTTTTAGTCAAAGTAGCTGGATTGTTTTATAAAATAATGATCCTTTAAATTAAAAACAAAGATCATAACACGGATATAATGTTTCTTCTTTTGACGGTAAACAAGACATAAAATAATTTTCAAAAAGGAATTTTATTACACAAAACCGAAAGTTGTAGGTGCATGTTCCCTATTACGTTATAACAGCGAGCAATTTTTTTTACGTCTAGGAATCACGTGACTGAACAGGGGAGGTAGCCCAAAAATTCATCAAGTTATTGGAAAGGCGTATATAATGCCTATAAATGACTGAACAGGTGCAAATTTCTCAGAAATTTCGGACTAATCAGTACATTTAAGGACACGTTGTGAGTGATTTTACAAAACATTAAAATTAGCTATTTGCAACAATTAAGTAAGAGGGTTCTGCAATCAGCATTCGACACAGATTCTATTGACTAATTCGCCTCCTCAGTGGGATACACCCTTGGGTGAATTAAAAGACAAACTTTAAATAATCCAATATCAAGAGTGGGTCCCAAGAATTATGCGTATTGTTTAGAAAAGCCAATCGTGAAAGTCAGAGGCATTACATTAATTTTAAGAATTCATTAGAAATCAATTTTGAAACGCTAAAAGACATGGTAACGGGACAGAAGCAGAAAACATGTGTTAAGATAACAGATAATTATACAATTGTCCGAAACACAGAAACATGCAAAATATTATAACTAAAACTGAATCAAAGGACTATAACATCTTTGTTGACAAGAGGATACTATCTAAAAACTTTGATACTCTCCCGTATGGCAATCAGATTTACATATAACTAGTAAATGATTGTGAAAATTAATAATGATATATTCACTTAATGTGTATATGTTGTACTTGCATTCACGCTTTGTATGTCACATTTATTTAAATGTATATATTTTGAAAATAAAGAACTGAAACTGTCAAATAGACTTTGCTTATTATTTAAACATCAAAACCTTTTGTGTAACAGTTGCGCTTATCATGCAATTGATACTTAACAATAGCTTGTAATACTATCTACAACAAAATGCACTGTCTAATTATATCATAACACTTTCTGTATTTTTATAACATTTTATTCTATGTTTATGTAGCATGATGGTTCTTCGTAGATATTGTGACACTGTGTTTTTAGACGACAGAAATTTGTACCTCCATTACCGTGAGAGCGCATCATCACTTTTATGTTCAGAACGAACTGCTTAAGCAACAGCTGCAGCAGCGTGTCAGAAACAGTTGCAGACGGTTCCATCGATTCTGGAGGGTCCCTATGTACCAAAAATGACAAATGACTTGAACTACAAGAGTTAGGTGCCAAAATACATCTGAACGACAGTCAGTGACTGTTTGGATGTCGAAGAGTCAAGACGGGTGTTAGAAACATGGACTTGTTTAATAACAAAGATATAACGTGGATACGTAATAGGAAAATGAAAAGGAGCAGGTCTCAAAGAGGTCAGAGACCTCAATCTGAATTTTATATTAGAATGGTTCTACCGGCAGAGCAGACAACCGCTATAACTAAAAGTATGCTCGAACGTCAAGCTAAACCTAACGATGTATCAATTATAGGTGAGAAAGAAATACAACCCACCAGTGAAAAACGCAAACGCCAGAATTCAAAAGCAGGTGATACAACCAGGAAGAGTAAAACGGCTAGACATAATCCGCCATCTTCTGGAAGGAAAGTGAACCCAGGTGAACACGACAACGTCGCAATTATAGGACAAGTATTAAATTGAATGCTTTCCTCACTCCTCCTCATTCTTGTTTAAAACGTCGAAGAAGATGTTTCAGTGCGATATTTGTTTAAAAACGTTTGGAAGAAAGGATAATATGTTGCGACATAAAACATCAACGCATTTAGATATAGACTCGGATGAAGATGCCACTTCAGACGTATCAGTGAAAGATGATATTTTTGGGCTCATAGATGACAATGAGTCTACTCACAGTGACGACGATGACGACAGATCTGTCACTTCAGAGGACTCTTTGATTGATCCCTGGAGCTACATTGTTGATGAAGCGTTTCAAAAGTGCCAGTCGCAGTATGAATCTAAGGTAAATGAGCTTATGAAGAAAGATACGGACATCAGTGTATATGAAGCCAAGGAAAAAGTTTTCAGAAATATGAAAAGCACATACAGGAAAGCAATGATGAACAGTTTTGGCAGTAAACTGGTGTGGTTTGATGCAATGAAAAATGATCCTATCTATAAATCTATAAAGAAGACGGTCAATCGTCTGACTGATACTGATGAGTACGACAAGGACGAAGCTTTGAAATACGGCATACTCAAGCGGAAGTTCCTCATTGACAATGTCCTAGATACATACCAAATTCCAGAGCTTGAAGGAGAGGATATCATGGAACAACACGACTCTGAATGATAGTGTAAAATCCGATGCAGATAGTTCGGTTGCTATAGGACGATCGCGAGTATTTCAGGAAATAATCTTTTAAATGCAATGAAAGCAAGTGTTCATCATGATTGTGAAAACATGACATGACATGTCCAAGTGTCTAAAGTTGTATACAAGAGTGTATATATAAGAAATCTTGCATTGTAACTATATAAAGCGATGGAGAAATTTGTACATGGCAATTATGACAATTATTCTTACTTTAGCAGCTTTAATATTTAGCCACAAAAATGTAAAAATAAATAAATATTATAAGTGTTGAATATTTAATGGTAAATTTATGATATTAATAGAACAATGAAACTATTTTCTTTGTAAAATCTATTATATTACCCAAGTTTATCACTTTCTTTTACACATCTATTCCCCTACCCAACTTCCATTATGTTAACGCTCATTCCTTTTCTTACTCCTCTTTTACTCCTCATGCCTCATCGCGTACTCCTCATACCTCCTCTTTCGTTCCTCGTGCCTCCTTGTTAATTCCTTGTGCGTGCCTCTTTGTTAATTACTCATGTCTTACGGAATGAAGACGTGTCTAAAGATCTTCCCGATACTAATAAACTAGTCTGCGATTTTTTCTGAGACCCTCGCAGACTTCCAGGAATATAGTGCCAATCGAGATAATGACATGTTTGACTTCTAGGAATACTTCCGAGTCTACTGAACTGGTCTGCGACTGCTTCTGATACCCTCGCAGACACTCACGAGTCTATTGCATTGGTCTGCGACTATTTCTGACATCCTCGAAGACTTGCAGGAATTCCGGTTCCAATCGAGATGATGCCAGTTATACACGCGATATGACTTGTGGTTTAACACGTGATATGACACGTGGGCCTGATGATCCTTGCCCCTGATGATTGCCCCGTCACGTGGATGACACGTGGACCTGATGATCCTACCCTGATGATTGCCCACCCCACTTCTTCACTACTGTTATTGCGTTTTTTATCAGTCGACTTTCAAACGCAAGGTTTTATCCCTGATATATATCGACTAGTCCAAGTACAATTTAAAATTGTGTTTAGACCAATTTCTGACTACTGGCAATTTCCCTTCAAAACAAATTTGGAATCGGCAAGTCACAAACAACATCATTAATTACCACTATAATGAAAGGAAAAGAAAAATTACCGAAAATATGGATATTGATATATTTGAGAATTTTTAATCGGTCAAACAATTGCATTCTCTGGGAGTTAAGAAAGAATTGTAATAATTCAAGCTGGTTATGTAAAACAGCTTTAAATAGTATGTGCAGGGTTTATGCCAAGTATAATTACCCGGAAGTTTATTCAAAATGTAATTGTTAAGCAACAATATCATTTTACACAAAGTTCACCGTTGTACAATTAATCAGTACTACAGAAATTCTATGTATAATTTTATTATTAACCAATATGGTTTTCTATCTTACTTTAAATTCATGAAGAAAGATAGCTGCAATCAAATTTTCGCGATTGTCGGTGGCCTTTAATGTGCATCAGATAATTATGATGTTAAAGTTCATCTCATGTTATTAAGACACTAAATCCGACTTCTTACATAATAATGTTATCTCTGAGTATATATCACCAGCAAATTTCTTTTTCAATAGTCTCACATAAATTTCGTTTCGTCCTGTGAGAGTTTGTAGGAGAGTATGCTGATGATACTTTATTGAAGTTGTTTGTCTTCAACATCTAAGAATAAATATGTGCTTACCGATGGCTTGGTGATGGAATAGTAGATTTGTAGGACTCAGATCGTGGGCCGGTCCCAAATCGTGGGCCGATTTCCAAATCGCGGGCCGATCGCAGATCGTGGGCCGTAAACATCTCAAATCGTAGGCCGATTTAGAATGACGTCCAATTGGCGTCAAAATACAACGTCTCAAGAGCGGGAAACCGATGTCAACGCGACGTCAGTTTAACTAGAACACAACAACACATGGACGCGGCGTTAATGGAAGACGTAGGATTTTCATTAGTGAAAAAAAGATCTAAATCAGTAACTAAAGACCCGAATCCCGAGTGGTTTTGGGCGGAATATGACACAATAATCAACGTAACAAAAATAAAATCTAGGAATTCAAAATGGGATCCGAAAAAGATTTCTGAGCAAATAAATTTGCAAGAGAAGAAAACGAAGAACATTTTGGAATCCTATTTATATAATGATGTCAATTCACTATTATTCAGGCGTTCCCAAGGACAATACCACTTTTTAAAGGTTTGTTTTCGTTAATAAACATTTGTTTTGGTTTTTGAAGTTATTATTTTTAATCTAGGTCTAGTTTTATAGTTTTATATAAAAATCGCAATAAAAGACATGCCCTCACAAAACCTATTTCATAAATTGACAACTTTAGCTATCCGTCAAAATTTCATTAACTTTCATATACTTATAAATATATTTTGATTTGTTCTCACCACAGGAGATGCTTAAGGAAGGGAGAGTTAGTCTGCCGTATTTTGGAAAAATCACCTGATAGATCACAGCCGATCTGACTCGGGGACACCTGCAGTTTACCGGTTCGTAAAATTTGTTGTTATCGCCACATAACCCCATCGGCATTTTAATTCATGTATTCATTGAACAGTTAGTTCAGAATATAGTGGTTAAGTTGGGGCTGCCGCCCAACGCCCCCGCTTGCATTAAATTTTAAGGGAGTACTGCACTTTAGCGGGCGCTAATTTACGCGAATATTAACGTGACTGAGTCTAGTAATTGTTTTTTATGGGGGCCGCCGCCCCCACACCCCTGCTTTTTATCGCTCAAACGGCTTTTTGACAGGAGTTTGACAGGAGATTCAAAATGGCTGACATTGTAAACAACAATATGGCCGACCTGCGCCCGCTAAAGTGCAGTCTAGCCAATTTTTATTATTACGCGAGCTCTATGTAAATATCCGTACCGGTCAACTGCATTCTAGCCTATTGTTGTTATTATTAATTTTCATGATACAAATTAGTTTTATAAGTAGAAAGACAACTATTTTAAGTGTTTTAAATGCGTGTAGCGAAATATCATATTACATCGTATGCCGAAAGCCGATTTGTTCGCCAGAATGTAGTAGTCAGTCTCCCATCCAATCAACTTTCCGCTTTTAAGCTACTAGCATGACTAGTTTAAGAAAAGATAAAGTTTAATGATATAAAAATGCCAATTTATTTTTAAGATTAAAGTTTAGTTCAACCTCACTAATTCTAGCAATGATAATTCGCACAACAAAGCTTACCCGTATTTCAGTCCCGGCAAACGCATACACGCTGTATTATACATTTTATCTTTGATAATTCTTATTCCCCAAAACAACTTTTCCCGTGATCTGCCCAGGTATCATGTACTTAATAAGTGATCGGAAAGCAGTCAGTTTTAGTACTGTTGTAAAATATCATTGTTGAAAAACAAATTCAAGCTTTTCACTAACATTTAATAACATTTTGCACGCTCATTTAGTCGTTAAAGCTATTTCTACAGTTTCGTGTTTAAAATTTTCAGAGTACATCGGAGGAATTGCCTATCCCGGATCCCTTCAGCCAGTACATCCCGAGCCCAAAAACGTATTTTTGCAGTATGTAGACATCCTATGGCAGTAGATCAATGAAAAGAACTTAACTTTTCTATTCACAGCCCAATGTAAGCGAATATTATAAACAGTCGTACAGAAGGCATTTTGGGGATCATTGTGGAAGAGGAACTGACGAGCCTGTAAGTATTCAAAACTCGAAAACTGGAAAAGGGGGAATCAATGTGAGATTATTACATGTATATAGCGTTCATACGGAGCTTTTGTTGGCGATTGTCTGCGCTACCACGATGCCTCCACTTCGTGCGCTGCACTTTCACGGTGGTCACACCGCCCTAACGGGATGATGAAGACCATCGTTTGCATACGGCTGCTCATGCATGAACCGATGGTAGTGATTAAGATTGTCTGCATTTGTCCGTGTCAGATCCATTAATTGTAAAAAAAGTGAAGTATGCATATTAGGAATTGTCGCATTCAGAATGACGCATCCTCCCCACATAGCCAAAATGAAGAGAAATAGAGAGAGTATGGTTTAAAGTGCAGTTAAATTAAATAACAATCTGTACAAGCGCTATAGACATCTCAGTGAACGCCGAACAATCTCCCTGCATGCACATCTGACAAACACATCTTTCGCACTAACGTTTCTGTTTACGACGCGGAGATCCGGTGGGTCGTAGCGCGACCAATTGCGCTCATATAACACAGAGCGACGGAATTACAAATGCGCGTTCCGCGATCTATGCAATCCGAACGCCTCGCCTGGCATGTCACTACGTTGCTTCGGCGATGCTTGTGGTCGAAGGTGTAGTACACTCAATTGTAATTACTTTATAGATAATTGCATTTCACTCAATTTGTTTTATTACTTTTGCTTCCTTTAGGAACAGAAACGACAAAGGCTGACAAGTGTCGAAGTGCGCGATTTACATCGGACAATGTACCCATTGGAACAGTTCAGCCAGTCCCTTACGGAGCACGTCTCCTACCCAAACATCGAAAGAAAACATATATTACAGGCTCAATCCTGCTCTTGCAGCAGAACTAGTTATATAAAGTCAGTTTTGGGGTTTGTTTTCGCCAAGGAAACTGCATTAGCCACCGACAAACGACGGAAAAATTTACACTATCGCAGATGCTGCTGAGGGATCTGTTCACGAGGATACCAATTAAAACAGTCATACCTTTTTATTGTTTTATCAATCAAACGATTAAACAATGCTTTATTAAGATGTTAATATGAGTTTGTTATTTTTGATCGGTCTTATATTCTGCATAGATGAAAATTTTGCAATTTGCCCACGATTTTGCAATCGGCCCACGATTTGGAAATCGGCCCACGATAAGGGACCCACCCATGATCTGAGTCCTACATATTTTTCACTGGACCCTCGGTATGTTTCCTTAAACTTAAGGAAATGCACACTCAAGTCTGTTGTTATTATTATTAAAAAGTGCATGCTGGTAAAGTACTCATCAGTGTTAATTTAGCCGTTATGACAGAATTGTTGTGTTTCGATCTCTGTTTGTAATTGTAATTGTATGATTATATTGTAAATATGTTATGCTATCCCACGTGGAGAAAATAAAGGTATCTATCTATCTGTTATAGGCTGGGACTACTTTCAACTACTTTTACTTTAACTCAAAGAAATAGTTCACCAATTAAATTTACAATAACTTGGGTTTCTTCGGTTTTAATAAGATAGTGAAGATTTCAGTCATTTGTTTTACCTCAAGCTTTCAAATTCATATTTTATGACTGTATAAAATAAGGCTGTCGAGTTTGGTAAAAAAATTTGACATTGAGCCTTTCGCAAATTCGCAGATGTAAAGTGAGTGTAAGGTACGACAACTCTGCGAAGGAGATTGATACTTTAAGTAATAAAGTAATTGCAAACGTTTAACAATATATGTATGCCCCTAGTTTATTATTAAATTTATGAAAAGTAAAAATACAATTAACAAAGTTTAACTTCGGCATTTTAAATTGGGTTGAATTCAAGCAAGTAGAACATTTCATTTGCAGGCTCTAATGTGCTCTGGGTTGCCCCAATTGCCGAGGAATACCAAGTGGTATCGGTAATCAAGTCATGTCAAGCTTACATGAAGAAATGGATCAAAGGAGACTTGAAGAAAGCTTCGAAGTTGAAAGCTAATGTGTACAATTATGTGTCATCTGTACGGACTGCCTTGGATGTACTTACCGTAGCAGCACGTTTAGGTTATGGTGATGTCTGTATGTATGTTTCCTCGGTGCTTGGAAAGTACCCGTCTGAGATATATGTAGGTTACACAAAAGACACACTGAAAGACCAATGGGGCTGGCCTAATAACGAAAAAGCAATTACTTTATGTAGAAAAATGTTCTTAAGATTACCATGTGAGTGGAAATATCAGACATTGTTTAATCGACTTGATGGTAATGAACAAAATCAATTAAAACCTTAAAGAGTTCCTGGGTGGACGAATATTGTTTAACTTACATGAATATTTATGGTAAGTAGATAAGATTAGCCTAAAAATATCCGTCGATCTCCGTCAATTTACCTTTGCTATATGAAATTTGTATAAAGCGCACCTTTACGAAATGTTACGGACGCACTTTCGGAAATTTCTGATGTTAAAATTGTAAATGACGTCATAAGAAGTACCTGTATTATAAACAAACATGACAGCGAAAGCAAACGATTGGTTTAGAATAGACCTGTTTCCCAATACCGTTGTAATACGTGTTTTTATCACTACCACATAATCGCCGAATTTCAGAACGAGCCATAATATGCTATGCCGCGTCATAACACATTAGATTATAACGCAATGCCGAGAAATTTGACAAGTTTTACTGAATTACTCGACTCTCAAAATATTAAAAAACGATCATATTGCCCTTGCTGATCTTCCTAGAGGAACTGTTTATTTGAAACTGTTTATTGGGATGTTTTCAATCCTTACCGAAGCATGAAATTATATACCCTCTAGGTATGGATGAAGTTACACAAATTAACAGGATGTTTATTGTAACCAGACAACTGCAGTATACTGAATCTTGATAAAAAGAGTTGACTACATACTCTATAAGGTGCATGTTTACTGCCTAACAGTTTTCTTGAAGAATACACTTGAAGTGGGAATAACAAATGTTTTAAAATGTGCCTTTCATTAATTAAATTTCTTGAGTTTGATTGTTTGACAAACTTTATAAGCACAAGAAATAGATTGCGGCTGTTAAAGTCTGCCAGGTTTTGTATTCTTTTTTAATATAACGATCAAGTTACATTTTGCTATTAAGTTCTGACAAGATTTGCCCTATCAGGATAGATCGATAGTAAATTAAAAATATTTATATGTAAAATAAAAGCTGATAAAAAGCAAAATAATTTCATAAGCCTAAATTATTTTAGATTCGTGTGTTCCTGAAATAAGCGCGTGTTCTAATGTAATTAACGGGATTATTTTGCATAATAAATAATTTCTTTTTTTCTTGCAAACTTCATATGTGATTATCGATTTACACCAAAACACTTGATGCGTCCGAATACTTAAAATTTTAAAGAAATTGTGTCATGACTACAGAATTAAACCCATAGAATTCACTATTAATAAGCGAGTCAGCATACCATGCCTCGTTCTGAAATCGCGTTTCGATAAAAATCGGAAAACCCGTTCCACGATGGAGCAATGTGAAAAGGGTCTATTGTACTGTTCTTCGGGTTCTGTGACGGACTACGACTCAAACGAAGATAGTAATTGTGATGCTGGGGGTTTGCCTTATCAGTTTGGACAGTTTATAAGACTGCGGGACAGGGAAAGTAACACAGACTCGGACCCCGAAGATCCGGAAAACAACGATGTCAGGACACAACATTTGGACTGTTAAATTGTGTTCCGTTTACAGTTCTTTTTTTATTTCAGTCATTACATATTTTCAATGTTCCAAATCTCTCTGAATATTGATTTCTGCAAGTTTCCAATCCTCAAAATGACAAATAAATTTGTTTCAAAAAGAAAATATTTAAACACAATCAAAAAGACCTGTATTATATGTTACATTTATATTAACTGTCGTGTAACAGCTGCCCTGTACCAAATTGTGGGTACCCTGTGGCAGTCTGCAAGATGGCGACCAGTTAAGAAACGAAAAGGTATGTGCTATTTTGTTTCCGATTGGTTTACATATTGTAAGGTATAGACTGGTAAACTTGGATCATATAATGAAAAGGATTGTTGCTGGATAAAATGATTGATTGCTTTACTGCCGGTGTGTCCGTTTGACCCTGTTATTGATAAAAATAAATGGCCTTATTGGCTATTTCAAATTTGAAGCGAGAGCGACGACTGATTTCGGCTTTTTATTCTATGACAACTTTGTTGTTCTCGTAATATGTGATATGTCTTTGAAGCGCCTCTAATTGCCTATCTTGTGGTATAACTATTAAACTGAACAATTATTTTGTTTTTGAGAAAATGCGGTTCAAACAAATTGTTGTTGGTACCCTGTACCGCCCCTCGGATTATAAGAGGGTACCTTGCATAGCCGTTGGATTTGTGTCGAAAAAAGGTACCCTGTATGGTCTACTTTTCCATGAAAACAGCTATCATGTAGAACTATGTATTACTGTTAAAGTTTTATTGTAGTCAGAACAAAATAAATATAATATGAATTATAATTGAATTCCTGTAAAATCTGTAATGTTAATGTTTTAATATACTTACCTTATCCACATAAAGTGGTTCGTTGTGATTTTGTTCGATTAATCAGTTTAATCAAACGCACCCGTATAGCGTCTTAGTAATACATATGCAAAAATAAAATTCCACAGTGTTGACTGTTATGAGGCGAACATAACCAGTAAAGCTGAAATTAATGAATCTTATAATTTACAGCATAATACTCTATCGCTATCGGCAATGATGAAATCATCAATGATGTCAGTGTCTTAGACCATTTGGTTCTGACGCCGTTATGGAGAATTTAAATGGCGCTGGTGCTCATTTTACAACTGACGGGGCAAAAAGGCCTTTCATGGATATAGAATTAAATTATAAACAGCGTGTATTTCCAAGATATGTTCATATAATGATTGAAATGATTTATAAACCAAGTAACAACTGTACAGTAAAGTTCCTTTCTGCGGTGTCATGATGTTATAGCAGCCTATTTTCTAATAGTAGGTTTGGTATCCCAGTTCATATCTTTCTAATACTATAATTCAGGTTTTTATATCAGCTGCACCATGGTTTAATAAATATCCTGTTTTTGATAATCTGCGCTGAAGATTATAAAACAGATTTGAAACCAGTCGCCATTTCAGCCAATCAGATCCTTGAGATTTGAGAGCGGTCTCCATTCTCAGTTTTATAATCTTGGGGCCTGATATAGGATATAGACACACGTCAATATTGTAAGTGTACCCCAAATCGTCGGAGATTTCACGTTATCATTGACATTCTTACAATAAATGGATTTTATTAAAAAAAGTTCTGTTTGCATATTCGGAAGAATAGCTCTGCCATGTGACGAAACCAGGGCCGGAGATTATAAAAATAAAACTAAAGATCAGTCTTAAATCTAAAGCATCTGAGTGATTGATGCTTGAGATTTGAGACTGGGCTCCAAACTCAGTTTTATGATCTTGGACCCAGGTTTTAAATGACCGAGTTTAGAATCAAAAGTTGCATCTTGACACAAGCTACCCACACATCAAGTTTGGTGTCAAAAGTACACAGCTAATTCAAGTTGTTTCGCTGGGTCTGAATTTCTATATTTAGCAACAGTGTCATTCATAGGGATGGGTATCGCAGCTTAAAGCGTACTGCAAATACTATGGAAGCCCTGGAGGGCCACTTTTGATTTTCGACTTATGGATTTATTTTAACTCTTTCTTTTGACTTTTGATTTATGGATTTTGACTTTTGATTTATTACTTATGGATTCCGTAATTGTCCCACGTGCTTGTCGCATCTTTTCCCAGGAAAATGGTGGATTCTGACGACGTTTCAGACGATGTAAGTTCATTTAACTAAGATTATTCGTGTATTACTAGAGACTTATTTTAAGTCAAATAAAAAGACAGATCATGTAGGCTCATATTCAAGTACAGTATATTATTAATTAAGGCCTTTTTATTTAATTCAGAAAAGAACTACCGTAACTGTACTTTGCTTGCCGCTTGCATTGTATTTCATTATGTATCTTTTTTTCCATTTCTAGAACATGGAATCATTGCTACATGCGTTATCTCAAATTGACATACACCGTTTAAATCAAAAGCTTCATTTTTTATATGGGGTCGAAATAGTTCTAAACCCAATAAGACTAACATTGTTGTTTGTTTGTTGCAGTTTCATTCGAAGGAAGAGATGGCATATACTATTTTTCACTAGTGGAGAGAAACACAAGTTACAAAATGTTATTTGTCATTAAAAATATAAACGTCAATTCAAAATTTGCTTTTGAAATTTTTTTGAAAATTTGAAGGTCGAAAGCAGACAGTGAATGCACACAAAAGCGGACCGTTGTAAACAATTGGGGAAAGACGTAACAGAGAATGGAGACTTGTTGAAAATCTTGTTGTTGTTGTGATTTAAGGAGATATTTGAAATAACCAGCAATTGCCATGGACAGTTATGCAATATTATTTTTCTGCTTGTTTTGTGCTGCAATTTTTTTACAAAACTGCATGATGTGCGATGCGGCATACATTAAATTAACATCATTAAATACTTGACAATGTGCAATAACTATGCATATTGTAAAATTCAGTTATATGTATTATTCTGCATATTCTGCACTTGTTATCTAGAAAGAAAAAATCTGAGGAGTTTGCATTTATATAAGGTGATTTCATTAACCTTTTACTCCATGTATACAGATTTTATTTCATGAGTAAATTGTTCAGACCCAGATCTGATGGCACATCTAGACTTTTTGCTTCTTGATCAGAAAAAATCCTAATGAATCAAAATGCAAACATTGTAGATCCTGATCAGATGGATGTGAGGGCTGATCTGGATCTACACTGTTTGTCCAAGGGATAACCACCATTCACCATGGAGTTAAGGGTTAAGGAGATAATCCTCAATGGAGGTGGTGTAAAATTAGTCAAAGAAGACGAAAGGTATGTGAATTGGAACATTGGCAGTTACCATAAAATCAGTATTTCTATTAATCAGGGAAAAATTAAAATATAGCTAGTATAGCCATAAGCTTTGGCTTCGACAAGAAAGTTTATATTTATTGGACCTGGCCTGTATTGGAGGAAACTATAAAATTATTTATTTCATTGACATTGAATTTCTATGATTTTCTTGTTAATAACTTACATGTGGACAAAAAATATAGCAAAATACCGACCACAATATCTTCATGTGGATTTGATTTAATAATATGAACATTCACGAAAGCCACAATAGTTCATTCCAAACACATGATGACTATTTTCCATGATGATGTATTGAATCAACATTTCAGGTGTTGTTACTCTAGTATTTTCTTCAGACATATAATAGGTAAAACTAGATTACTTTGAATCAAAAAACGAAAAACAAGATTAAAATTTCAGTCATGTTTTGAAGAATTGTTTCATATTCTACAGACTCTCATTTCAAAGGTTGTAAACATTTTTAAAATTTTTATACTTGTGTTAGTAAGGATGGTATCCTGTTTTATTAATATCATGGTTAAAGACACTAATTTTCAGGCCTCAAGATTATAAAACTGAGATTCAGCCATTTCAGCCAATCAGATGCTTGAGCTCTGAAACTGGTTTCCATTCACAGTTTTATAACCTTGGGCACAGGTAATTTATATTAAGTCTTAACAATAAATTTTAGGAGATGTTTTAATTGTAATTTTATCGAGCCAAGAACTTTGAATAATGATTGAATATCAAGGGCTCAATTGATCAGGATGTGAAGATAATGATTGCAAAGTAAAATCACTTAAATCAATAATGCTTGTTGTCCTGGTTGCACATTTAAAGTACTTTATTTAAAAATACTTGACATTGCTTTATATCTCCTGCAAAATACTTAGGCAATTTTAGGAAGAACTTTCTCACACTGTCAGAGTGGGCTTTGTTAACAGTTCTGTGTGATATCTTATAGATACTTTTAGATATATAAAATTATTAACATCTCATGACAGCTTGTGATAAACATTTTGACAAATTTTCATCAAACTTGTTTACACACATACTTCCTTGGAAATTGTCTGCATTGTGAAGTTGGACATACAGACCTGATAATAGACATGAACTTTTTTTCACCGGTCTGTGAGGAAACATTGGTGTGATTCAGGTCCAAACCAGGAAGAAGTCTTCTATTTAAAGCATCTCATTGGTTGAATAGGATCACACTCTCCAAACTGACCAATCACATGCCAGAGTTTAGTCTGGTCTCCAATTTGAGTTCTTTTTAATGCGAGGGCCAGGTGACTTTAATTCTAGAGATTTAAGTGAAATGTAGAGGATCTCTTGATTTGCTGATTCAGGTATTATGTTTTAACAAGACAGATTTCAGAATATGAGCATATCTGTGGTAAAATATTGTGCATGCCAGTAACTTGATAAATATTCTATTAATGTCAGATGACTCAATATAAACTATAACATGCTGTACATTGAAGCTTCTTAGGTTTAGTCAGTTGGACATAATAAAGTTAACCCTTTCCTTCTTAAATACGCATTTTTAAGCATGTGCGACAGTTCCAGATCAGCTGGCACTTCTGTGCCATCTGATCAGGATCTGCACTGGTCGCATTTTGGTCAAAAATAACCTAATGAATCAAAAAGCAAACAGTGCAGATCCTGATCAGACGGCACAGATGTGCCGGCTGATCTGGATCTACACTGTTCACCCATGCAATAAAGGTGTGTCTATGGAGGAAAGGGTTAAGCATGATCTCTTTGCTTTTGTTTGCTGTAATTTAATACAGGTCTAGGAAACTATGCTACTTTCAGTTTTCAGCAATATTCCAGCAACTTTTGTTTAGTTCCAAGCTGCTCCTTACATTGTGTATAGTTTTTCCAGTTTAGTTTTCTGTTGTATTCATATTTTTTTTATTAGAACTTATTTATTAATTTAGTTCATTTTGGTTTTGAACTTTTGTATTTCATTAATCATCCATTTATATGAAACTACTCATTTTATTTTGGAAATAGTGCAATTTTTATGTCAAATCATGTACAATTTTATAGCAAACAAAAAAGTCTGTACCACTTAAACAGTTTTTTATTAGTTATGGGTGGAAATGATAAGAACAAGGTAAAATTAAAGGCCATGCACGTTGCCCTGATAGAAAAATATTTCCAATTTTGTTCAGCAGTTCAAAATGATTCAGTACTCAAGACATCAAACTGTGCCATGTATGGGTTACGTAAGAAACTTAGGTACACATCAGTGAAAGCATCCTATACATGGACTTGTGTTAAACAGAAGAGAATTTTTTATTACTTTTCTTCATAAATACAGCATATGAGCCATGTCAAGGAAAATTTGTCTTAAATGATATTTTGGACTTTCCGCATTATTGCTTGTTTTGGAAAGAACAACCTTGTCAGAACAGTATAAGTTTATTTGGTCAAGTCATAAATTTATTTCAGGTCAGTGCATAATATATGTCATCTGCTCAACTTTATGATGTCATGTCACAGAATGTCCTCTAAATCCTGAAGACATATTTTCACATGACAGGCTCACATGTTTTCCATCTGTTAACCCTTTCCTCCATATATATGCAGTTTAACGCATGTGCGACCAGTGTAGATCCAGATCAGCCGGCACATCCATGCCGTCTGATCAGGATCTGCACCGGTCGCATTTTGGTCAGAAATAACCTAATGATTAAAAAAAAAGCGAACAGTTTAGATCCTGATCAGACGGCACGGATGTGCCGGCTGATCTGGATTTAAACTGTTTGCCCAGGCGCTAAAGGTGTATCTATGGAGGAAAAGGTTAAACATTGGCAAATTTTACTGCTGTATTTGTCATGTGGTATATTTAACAAGGATTTGGCTGTTTGAGCTTCAGTTACTTCTTGTGGTTCCATGTCAATCGCCCAAGGCAGCTTTTATGTGCAATGATATTTCTAGAGTTTGAAGGATGTTTAAGGTTTCATAGCATTTTTTTTGGTAATACATATATGTTTCTTTTGAGAAATATTTCTTTTGTCTTTTGAGTGGCTTTCTCACATAAACAGTAAAATTTTGGAGAAAACACTTGCAAGAAATCTTATTCATCTAAGCTAACTTAACATAAGTTCTTTAATCCTCTTAAAATCTTTGTTAGCACCATTGTTAGTGTGTTGGCATCATGATGTGATTGTCTGTTACTCTCATCATATTGATATATAACCAGTCTCCGAAGAAAGCTGGCCATTTTTAAGGGCATTATATTTTATTCAGTTGGATTCAGGTAGATTGCATAATAGTCTCCTTTCACTTTCGATCGTCTTAAGAAGGTCCATTCTGTCCATCAGCACGGATCTGTATAAGCAACTGCTATATGCAAGCATGTATTTGATGCTTCTATTATTATTCATGTCTTAAATAGAATGACCACCAGAAGAAGGCAGTTTTTTTTACTGATCTCAAGGTTATAAAACTGAGAATGAAACCAGTCTCAAATCTCAAGCATCTGATTGGCTGAAATGGCGACTGGTCTTGAATCAACATTTCAGGTGTATGTATCTGTTCAATTTGTTACCATCTGTTGATTATTTTGTGACCTTTGCATGTGTACTGGATCCTTTTTTAATCCTTAACTTCATCAGATACGGCTTTTTTCCAATGTATGAACAGTGCAGATCCAGATCAGCCAGCACAGCTGCGGATTCTGTTTTTATCAGGATCTACACTGGCTTTAAGAAATTAGTTCATGAGGTTATTTCTGAATTAAAGTTGAAGAGTGAATAATATATCAGGTATCAGTTAAGTGAAAGGTTAATAACTGATTGATCCTTTCAAAGTATTAAGGCTCAAAGCTTATATTTATAGGGGCCAAACACAAGTTCAGTAGTTGTATAAATAAATGTTCTGCAAAATAACCAGTGATTCTATATACAAACAGTATGGTTGATAATTTCTTTAGTTGTGAAACATGGGTTGTGGCTCTTTATTATTTCCACTAGTATTTTGTCATACATATTATGTGTAAAACAATTTCATTATAACTTAGCTTTGTTTAATAACATGTTAATTTATAGGGTCCATTTATTGTTCTTTTAACTGTTGGTTACACAAATACACATGTATGTGTATAATTCAATCAGTAATAACATTTAAAGTTGAAGTGTATCAGTTTTCTATATCATTTATATATGATTGCTGGTTCTGTAGAAAAATAGTGCGAATTACTTTCATTCTCAAAATTTCCACAGTATTTCCAGGAATCTGCTTTTCCTGCGAGAACAGGGATAAGTTTTTCCAAATTTAAGGAGGTTTTAGAACTGTTCGGCTTTCTATACAAAACTAATTGGGGAAACACTTCTCCCGTGGTTCAGTATAGGCTGAAGTTTAGGATATTTGGGAGACTGTTTCTCCCAAGTCTCCCTCTAAGCCATTCCCTGATTTCAGTAAACCAATAAAGAAAAGAGGTTTGTTATTTATAATTAATGCCTAAATTAAAAAAGAGCTGTCTGCTTTACTCCATATATAAGGGTTTTATAACATGTGCAATCAGTGTAGATCCAGATCAGCTGGCACCCCCTTGCCATCTGATCTTGATCTACACTGGTCAGAAATAACCTGATGAATCTAAAAGTGAACAGTGTCAATCCTGATCAGAATGCACAAATGTTCTGAATGATCTGGATCCACACTGTTCGCCCATGTGATAAAAGGTGCATCTATGGAGTAGAGGTTTAATAATGGTGCCACACCCAAAGTAGAAGTTTTATTAAATTTGTTCATATACATTATTTTAATTTTGGCTAGTAGGTTTTGAACAATGGAATGTTTGTTCCAATATGTTAGCACCATCTTACATTATTTTATTAATGAGACAGCTTCCGCTGTATTAACAGTGCTAGATAATAATGTTATTTGAAATGAGGTAGTTTGCAACATCGGAGAGAATGGATAACTTTCAGTTATTGATGGTTGGATTAGTTTTAAGTTACAAGTGTGTTAAATCAAATAAATTCATTACGTTTGATTTCTCTTTCAGTTTTTGTTAGCATTGTCAAGTCAACTAAATAACATTGTAATTTTGTTTGCATTGTATTGTATACATGTACAGATATATTGCTGGACACAAATTATGTTAGTAAATTTTTTAGTAAATAATCATGGTCATATCTTAGTTGGAGAAAAAAATAACTTAAGCATATTTGTGAAAACTTACACAGAACACTCATCAAGTTAAGCCTTTATTCCATAGATTACAACTTTTATCACATGGGCAAACTGAAAGTCCAGATCAGCTGTCACATCTAGCCTTTGATCCAGGTCTACCGTGGTTGGTTCATGGTCAGAAATGACATAATGATTCTAAAAGCCAACAGTGTAGATCTTGATCAGATTTCAGGTGTGTCAACTTATCTGGATTAACATTGTTTGCTCATGGGATAAAGCCTTATCTATTCAAGTAAAGGGTGAAGTATTTTACAGGTAATCATATGTAGACTATTGTTTATATGTAGCACTATGTACTCGTACACTTAACTCATCATACTCATTGTGTATATACATAGCATGTTTTAGCTAAAAGCAGTCAGTTCAAAGAACAACTCGGGCTGCGCTGTTGTGTTAAAAAGTGATATTACCGCATATTATTCAATTTTAGATACATGTACATTGTAGATGTACAAAAGGAGAGCTGTGCCATCTTGAAAAAAGTGCAGAAATCTGAAAGGGATGAAGCAATACAAACAGATTATGAGCAAGCATATTTCGAATCTTGATTTTAAAATGTCTTTACCAATTTTTATTTTGCTTTTTTCACTTATTGATATGGGATAGTTTGAAAGTAACCAAACTAGAATTTGGCTTCTTCAAAAGTTGGTCACCTTGAAAATTGGAATTTTTATAAATACTAAGTAAAATTGCTCCCTCTTTTTATTGTAAACTAATAAGAAACTAATAAAAGTATAACCACAGGGGAGTTTCATAATATTAATTTTATCAATACTTAAGTGAAATATTAACACCAGTTTTACAATATTTCTGCCATTGAGTACCGAAAGAGGAATGTAACAATTTGTATTATTAAAATGGCTTTGACCTTTTGGATTTATATAAAAATGTGATCAGAATAATTTTAAAACAATAGTGCAAAGAATACATATTTTTGAAAAAGATGTCTGCATATTTTTCAAGCTTTGGGACAGTAATGTATATTGTTATAGAATGGATACATTTTGTACAGAGACTATTATATTAAATACAGTAAAACATCAAGTTTTGATTTTATATTATTTTACAGTGTTTAGGTATAAAGAGTTGAACTGCAGATTTTTGTTACTTTGTCCCAGTTTGTTATGCCTTCCTATTATTTGCTTTGCACATGACAGTCGGTCCATTCATCAGTCTGTAACCAACTTTGTCTGATTAATAAATAGACAACAATTTAGCATACAGTCCTCAGATTTGGTAGGGATGTTTGTTAACACAAGTAGATGACCCCTATTGATTTTGAGGTCAGTAGGTTAATGGTCAAGGTCATAGTGATCCTCAGTTAAATAACAGCAGATAACTTTTCAGTTAGTGTGCACAAACATCTCTAGTAAAGTTTTGAATTATGTCAGATAGTGGAATAAAAATGAAAGCAAGTACAAATATTAAAAATATGGACGAAAACCGTCAGGTTGGATGAGAACCTAACTGCAAAAGAAGTGCCTTTCCTTACAAAAAGAACAGAGTAAAGGCAGTATAAAAGGCCAATTGTTGCTCTTTGTTCCATTATTCCTATTTGTTACCTTTTATTACTTGAACATTGTGTGTTTGTTACTGGTAACTGAAATACCATGGGTTTTAAAATCCTCAGAAAATATGTACCAGTAACCTTCACCATGAACTAGAAATTTTCTTGAAAATTTTCTCAAATTGTAAAAAGTGAAGTTTTGTGTTCAAGAAATTTGACAGGTCTCAAAGGTCAAGATTGCATTTGGCCTTTAAAAGGTAAAAATATGTACAGAAATAAGAGCCAAATTTTGCTAGATATCAGAAATGGCCACATCCAGATGACACAGACTCCCCACACAGCCAAAAAGCAGAATGATAGAAAAGAGCACGGGTTTTAAGGGATCAATTTGTAAATAGACACCACAAATAATTACAGAAAATGAGAACCCAACGGGATACCTTCTAGAATTGATCAGTGGCAAAACTTTTACCACTGGGGGTTTTAACCAGGTTCTAGGGTGCACCAACCGGACACTTGCATATGGATAAAAACACTGATACACAGTTGGGATTCAAATTAAACAATTGCGCTGGGCAGTATTTGCATATATCTGTAATGGTGGTGCAAAATTTATAGATCCTGTTCAGATTATTTATGCACTTACAGTCAAATCCCATATTTGGAACGCTTGAACAGTACAGTACAGTACAGTACAGTACAGTACTGTACTGTACTGTACTTCAATGTGTTCTGTCCTACCTTTCATTTCATGTATCTAGGAATCAGGTGAGCGATTAAGGACCATCTTGTCTTGAATTTCTTGAAAACCCTAACATTTTTTTGGACAAATTTCCACAACTTATTGCAGATCAGCATATACTTACTGCAGGTGTGAGTTGTTGTGGTATATTGTCCATGAATTTCAAAGTTCTCGTGGAAAACGGTTTTTCTTTTTTGTTAGTATGTACTTGGTAATTAGAACATGAATTAGACTAAACTGAGCTTGCAAACATTGTTACATACTTAGATAAATACATTTTTTACTAAAATCTAGGTGGCAATGAGTATTTTGTTAGCATTGTCATTGTTAATGGAGCCACTTCCTCCTGGCAAAATGTTACCAGTGGAGTCCCCCAGGGTAGTGTATTAGGACCAGTCTTGTTTTTGATTTACATTAATGATTTACCCGATGCCCTAACTTGTATTTCCAAGCTCTTTGCAGATGACACAAAACTATACTCTGTTACTAGAGGACATGAAGATGAAATAATGTTACAAGATAACATCTTTGATGCCTGTGATTGGGCTAATAAATGGCAAATGACATTCAATACAAACAAATGTAAAACAATGCACCTAGGAAACAAGCCTATTAGTGAATATTACTTAAAAGACTCTGAAAATAAAATCCATAAAATCGAACAAATAACTGAAAAAAAAGACTTGGGGGGGGGGGGGGGGTAATATTCGATAACAAATTAACTTTTAGCAAACACATTAACACTAAAGTAAATATAGCTAAGAGGAACTTGGGGCTGATAATAAACAATTTTATGTATATGAATAAGGAAATGTTTTTACAACTTTATAAGTCCCTTGTAAGACCGCATTTAGAATATGCCTTTGTAATTTGGACCCCAAGATACAAAAAAGATGTTATTGCTATAGAAAATGTACAAAGAAGGGCTACTAGAATATTACAAGAACTGCAAGGTCTAGAATACAAAGAAAGATTAATAAGACTTGGTTTGCCAACATTGGAGTACAGGAGGGCCAGGGTGGATGTCATTGAAGTATACAAGCTTGGGCATGGGCTGGACAGGATTTCCATAAATATTCTTTCCCTTAGAGATAACAGTAATACAAGGGGGAATACTCAAAAGCTATATAAGCCTAGAGCTAGATTAAACTTAAGAAAAAATACTTTTAGTCATAGGGTAGATACATGGAATTCTTTACCCACTGATACAATAGAAGCGCAGACTCTCAACTGCTTTAAGTCTAGGCTCAATAAAAACTGGAAAGACCAATCAAAATTCATAGCCCAGTGCTACAACCCCAATTATTAACTACATGTATGGCACGCCAATGCTGTCTTATGCATAAGAAAAATAAATTGTGTTGCGTCCATTTAAATCGTGTTGCAAAAACAGTTCATCGCGATGGAAATTTGGCATATCGTGATGTCTGTTTAATAGATCGTGATGCAACCATAACATATCGTGAAGTGAACTTCATATGTCGTGATGTAAGTTGTATATTTCGTGATGCAAACTTCATACGTCGTGATGTGAGTTAATAATATCGTGTTGCAAATATGGTATATCGTGATGTGAACTTCATGTGTCGTGATGTAAGTTGTATATGTCGTGATGCGAACATTTAATGGTGTGATGTGAGTTCAATACATCGTGTTGCAAATATGGTATATCGTGATGTGAACTTCATGTGTCGTGATGTTAGTTGTATATGTCGTGATGCGAACGATATATGGTATATCGTGATGCGAACTTCATACGTCGTGATGTGAGTTTAATACACCGTGTTGCAAATATGGTATATCGTGATGTGAACTTCATGTGTCGTGATGTTAGTTGTATATGTCGTGATGCGAACGATATATGGTATATCGTGATGCCAACTTCATACGTCGTGATGTGAGTTTAATACATCGTGTTGCAAATATCGTATATCGTGATGCGAACTTTTTATGTCGTTATGCGGAAAATCTATCGGGGGTAAACACGTGATTTCATTTTGATTTTGATCAACTTTGTGAAAAGTACTAAAATGGAGGATATCTTAAATTCACTTGGACTAATTTCGTGTTTTTCTATGTTTGAAAACACCCCATTGATTTATCCTCCTAACGACATAAAGTATTCGCATCACGATATAGATCTACTAGCTTTGCATAACGGCAAGCAATATGCACACCACGAACTAGAATCTCGTATCACGAAATACAATGGTTAAACCACGATTTATAAATTCACAATACAACATATAAAACTGGCATCACGATATACAATGGTTGCAAAACGATGTATTAAACTCGTGTCACGATATATAAAAATGCCATCAGGACACATAAAATTCACATAACAATATACAATGATTGCAACACGATTTATCACACTCACATCACAACATATAAAACTGACATCACGATATATTAAACTCACATCACGGCATTTAATTTTCGCATTACGATTTATGAAACTACCATCACGTCATATACAACTTCCATCACGACGTATGAAGTTCACATCACAATATACCATATTTGCAACACGATGTATTGAACTCACATCACAACATTGAATGTTCGCATCACGACATATACAACTTACATCACGACACATTAAGTTCACATCACGATATACCATATTTGCAACACGATATTATTTACTCACATCACGACGTATGAAGTTTGCATCACGAAATATACAACTTACATCACGACATATGAAGTACACATCACGATATGTTATGGTTGCAACACGATCTATTAAACAGACATCACGATATGCCAAATTTCCATCGCGATGAACTGTTTTTGCAACACAATTTATTTTTTTTATGCATAAGACAGCATTGGCGTGCCATATTATATGATATATAAACATTGTGTTCTCAACGTGCATTGTTTTTATTGTTTTATTAATTTTAATGTGTCTTGTATTTAAATAAGATAATATTATCAATGTGACAGAATGTAAATACCAATTTTATGACACATTGGAATATAAATTTGGTATGTATTCCATAAACTAAACCAAAACTCAGTACCAATTAGGGAAAACAAAATTAAAATGGGCCTAAGAAGCAATATGCTTAGCATCATCTGGTGCTCTGGCTTCGAAACTACATGAACTACATGAACTTACCCAAAATTCATTTTTGAAATTTTAGCCAGTTTGCGCCATTTGCAATGTTAGTGTCCCCTTAATTATGAATATAACCCCGTATTCCCAATTATTTTTTTACATTTCGTTGATTTTGATCAGTATCACCAAATCAAATTGTTCATCCGATAGAAAAAGTTAGGACTTATTCAGTTACAGTGATATATTAATATATAGTACTTCATTATATTGTGAAATTAAAACCATACAATAAACAGTTTGAAGCTGATCTATTTAAGTTTATATATAAGTATCAATTTAGAGGTCACTGAATTTCACTTGTTTAATTATTATCTATTTAAGTTTATATATAAGTATCAATTTAGAGGTCACTGAATTTTACTTGTTTAATTATTTCGTGATATCATTTAAATTCTTTCGTGATATCGTTAAAATTCTTCCATGGTATCGTTAAAATTCTTTCGTAATATCATTAAAATTCTTTCGTGATATCGTTAAACCTTCATCTTCTTCCTCAAGAAATCGTCGGACATGTTGTAATATTCAACCCTAATTAAGTCGGTTGTTTTTAGATTGATCATTTTCATTCCATCATCAAATGTGATTAAAATTAAAGCAAAGGAACATGTGGTAAAATGTTTTGAACAAACAATTTTGTATAATTAAGGACTTACCACACTCCTCCCTAGCACGTTCATCGATAAAAAGCCTAAATTGTCAAAATGTCAATAACGGCGAAATGTCGTTTAATGAAACTTTGCACAAATGTTTGTTATTAATGTATCTTTATTTTGCAGATGGTAAGACACGTTAAAACAGTAAAGAACAAGAGCTGTCACTTGAAATTGACATATGCCCCCGAAATGCAGCTTTGAAATCGAATTGGTATACATATGTAGTAAAAATATGCCCGTGGAAGTAGAAAATAAGGGCCTATAACCCTTGCAACAAGAGGGTCCATAGGGTGGCTCACCTGTAAACAACTGCTCAATGGTTGTAAGAGTTGTGTGCAAGTTTGGTAAAATCAAGGGAAACAAGAGGGCCATGATGGCTCTTATCGCTCACCTGAATACAACAAAGTTGTGTTGTATGTGACCCATCGTCTTGATATGGTGAACATTTACACCAAGTTCTTTTAAAATCCAATAAGAAACAACAAATTTACAGCTTGGAAAAGAAAATGCTATTTTAAGTAACAGTTACCTTGACCTTGGACCTACCGGCATGGGTATTGTACGCAACACAACCCCATGTCATGGTAAACATTTATGTAAAGTTATTTTGAAATCAACTTAACAGCCCAGACAAGAACATTTTATTTTTAGTAACAGTGACCATGACCTTGGACAAACAGCCATGGGTATTGTACGCGAAACAACATCTTGTCATGGTAAACATTTGAGCCAAGTTATTTTAAAATCCAATGAGAAATAACAAATTTACAGCCTGGACAAGATTTTTCTATTTTTAGTAATAGTGACCTAGTTTTTGACCCCAGATGACCCATATTCAAACTCGTCCAATTAATAACTGGGACTAATGTCCTGGCCATGTTTCTTTGCAATCGGACAATCTGAGCAAAAATGTGACCACTAAAGTGTTAACAAGAAAATTCCATTTTTAGGAACAGTGACCTTGACCTTGGACCAACCAACATGGTTTTGTACTCAACACACCGCCTTGTCATGGTGAACATTTGTGCCAAGTTATTTTGAAATCCAATGAGAAATAACAAATTTACAGCCAAGACAAGATAATTCTAGTTTTAGTAACAGTGACCTAGTTTTTGATTCCAGATGACCCATATTCGAACTGTTCCAAGTAATTACTGGGACTAATGTCCTGACCATGTTTCGTGACAATCGGAGCAAAAATGTGACCGCTAGAGTGTTAACAAGAAAATTCTATTTTTAGTAACAGTGACCTAGTTTTTGGACCCAGATGACCCATATTAGAACTTGTCCAAGAAATCATTGGGACAAACATCCTGACCAAGTTCCATGACAATCGGAGCAAAAATGTGATCGCTAGAGTGTTAATAAGAAAATTCTATTTTTAGTAACAGTGACCTAATTTTTGGACCCAGATGACCCATATTTTAACTCATCTGAGAAATCATTGGGACAAACATCCTGACCAAGTTCCATGACAATCGAGGCAAAAATGTGACCGCTAGAGTGTTAAAGAATGCAGGACATACTGTCGGACTGACCGACAACTTGGCGACTATATGCTCCCCTGAATTTCTTCGGGGAGCATAAAAAAGTGTGACCTTAACTTGCCAGTTTGTGTACATACACTGTATACATCTAAGACTTTCTTAAATTTAGTCTTAACATTTTGAGAATGTGCTTCAAATTTGTTGTTGTTGTTCTTTTTGTTGGTTTACTTACAAACAGTGAATAACATATTCAGAAAAGCCTGATTTTCAAAGTGTATAAAGTAAGAAAGTTTATTTGGTCACTATCCATAGAAAATGACAAAATTTACCCTATAAAATCTTCCAGAGCAAAGTTCTTAATATTGCATAACACAGATCTAAGCAGCAAAGTTCATCAGGTCATTGTCCAGCAACTTGACCAACATTAATGAATAAACTGGTAAACATCATATGTAGCTGAAGACAGGTAGAAATATTGGATTTTGACACTTGAAATTTTAACTCTGCTACTAAAATTTTTGTTTCAAAATTTATCACTGAACAACCAGTGAATGAATTGTTCAGGAAAGATTGAATTTTAAGATGGTATAAAGCTTGTCTCAAAATCTGGTTGATAACTGTAGAAAATCAAAGGTTAAAAACAGATTTTGAAAGAAAAAAAATCCCCAGGGCGGGGCCCCTAGTCAATTTAACAATATGATTTTTATCATTTGTGTAGAAATCATCAATATCAATATTCATACCAAATTTCATGACAATCGGACAAAAAATGTAACCTCTATTGCTTTAACAAAATTTACCTTAGGGTTAGGGTTAGGGAAAAAGGCCCATAACTCCGCCAAAAATAATCCGATCAGAAATTCCTTAGGAAATGCAAAACTAGGCTTAGTGAAAAACACTCCTGTGAAGTTTCAATGAAACACCTCAAGCGGTTTCAAAAAAGCTTAGGGTTAGGGTTAGGGTTAGGTAAAAAGGCCCATAACTCCGCCAAAAATAATCCGATCAGAAATTCCTTAGGATGTGCACAACTAGGCTTGGTGACAAACACTCTTGTGAAGTTTCAATGAAATCACTCAAGCGGTTACGGAGAAGAAGCGAGGACAAGATTTTGCTAAAACGGGCCATAACTCAGCCAAAAATAATCCGAGCAGAAATTCCTGACGATATGCACAACTAGGCTTGGTGACAAACACTCCTGTGAAGTTTCAAAGAAATCCCTCAAGCGGTTTTGGAGAAGAAGCGAGGACAAGATTATTTCGGACGGACGGACGGACGGACGGTCCGATTACTATATGCCTCCCTTCGGGGGCATAAAAATAGCGAGATCTAAAAATTCCCTCAACTTCTATTAACATAAATTCACAAAAACTAAACAACACAAAACATCATTTTAAATGCCCACATGAGTAATATGATACTAACAACAATTTATTGTGTCCTCGTGACTAACATATATAAACTTTACGAGATATTAGTAAAAGTGTGTTTGACCTTCAATTTCACAGTTTCTTCCTGGTCCTGTAAACGGATGACAATCACTGATTTCTCTTTAAGTAGTTGAAGGTTTATTACAAAGTACACAACATTTTCTTGTCAGTATCATTGCACTCAAGTGGGAATTTAAAATTATGTCTTGTATCGCTTAGTTTTTGTGAATTTATGTAAACAGAATTCTAAGGAAATTTTAGGTCTAGCATTTTTTTTCTTTACTTTTTTTTTAACGTTTCTTACTGTATGCAAAATCTTAGTAACATTCATTTGTGCATGTTCGTGAAGTTGGCCGCCTAGCAGCCAAGCAGCGTGAAGTTGGCCGCCAAGCAGCCAAGCAGCCAAGCAGCGTGAAGTTGGCCGCCAAGCAGCCAAGCAGCCAAGCAGCGTGAAGTTGGCCGCCAAGCAGCCAAGCAGCCAAGCAGCGTGAAGTTGGCCGCCAAGCAGCCAAGCAGCGTCAAGTTGGCCGCCAAGCAGCCAAGCAGCGTGAAGTTGGCCGCCAAGCAGCCAAGCAGCCAGGCAGGTGAAGTTGGCCGCCCAACAGCCTAGCTGATACTTTGGCTGCTGTGAAACATTTGCTGCTGAGCTGCTGTTGCGGCTGGAAAAAAGTTCGCTGCTGGGCTGCTGTGGCGGCTGGGATACTTTGGCTGCTGGGAAAAGTTGGCTGCTGGAATACTTTAGCTGCTGAGCTGCTGTGGCGGCCGGGAAAAGTTGGCTGCTGGGCTGCTGTGGCGGCTGGGAAAAGTTGGCTGCTGCAATATTTTGGCTGCTGAGCTGCTGTGACGGCTGGGAAAAGTTGGCTGCTGGGCTGCTGTGGTGGCTGGGATACTTTGGCTACTGGGAAAAGTTGGCTGCTGGAATAGTTTTGCTGCTGCGCTGCTGTGGCGGCTGAGAAAAGTTGGCTGCTGGGCTGTTGTGGCGGCTGGAATACTTTGGCTGCTGGGAAAAGTTGGCTGCTGGAATAGTTTGGCTGCTGAGCTGCTTTGGCGGCTGGGAAAAGTTGGCTGCTGGGCTGCTGTGGCGGCTGGGAAAAGTTGGCTGCTGCAATATTTTGGCTGCTGAGCTGCTGTGACGGCTGGGAAAAGTTGGCTGCTGGGCTGCTGTGGCGGCTGGGATACTTTGGCTGCTGGGAAAAGTTGGCTGCTGGAATACTTTAGCTGCTGAGCTGCTGTGGCGGCCGGGAAAAGTTGGCTGCTGGGCTGCTGTGGCGGCTGGGAAAAGTTGGCTGCTGCAATATTTTGGCTGCTGAGCTGCTGTGACGGCTGGGAAAAGTTGGCTGCTGGGCTGCTGTGGCGGCTGGGATACTTTGGCTGCTGGGAAAAGTTGGCTGCTGGAATAGTTTTGCTGCTGCGCTGCTGTGGCGGCTGAGAAAAGTTGGCTGCTGGGCTGTTGTGGCGGCTGGAATACTTTGGCTGCTGGGAAAAGTTGGCTGCTGGAATAGTTTGGCTGCTGCGCTGCTGTGGCGGCTATGAAAAAATGGCTGCTGGGCTGCTGTGGCGGCAGGGATACTTTGGCTGCTGGAATACTTTGGCTGCTGAGCTGCTGTGACGGCTGGGAAATGTTGGCTGCTGGGCTGTTGTGGCGGCTGGGATACTTTGGCTGCTGGGAATAGTTGGCTGCTGGAATACTTTGGCTGCTGAGCTGCTGTGGCGGCTGGGAAAAGTTGGCTGCTGGGCTGCTGTGGCGGCTGGGAAAAGTTGGCTGCTGCAATATTTTGGCTGCTGAGCTGCTGTGACGGCTGGGAAAAGTTGGCTGCTGGGCTGCTGTGGCGGCTGGGATACTTTGGCTGCTGGGAAAAGTTGGCTGCTGGAATACTTTAGCTGCTGCGCTGCTGTGGCGGCCGGGAAAAGTTGGCTGCTGGGCTGCTGTGGCGGCTGGGATACTTTGGCTGCTGGGAAAAGTTGGCTGCTGGAATAGTTTTGCTGCTGCGCTGCTGTGGCGGCTGAGAAAAGTTGGCTGCTGGGCTGTTGTGGCGGCTGGAATACTTTGGCTGCTGGGAAAAGTTGGCTGCTGGAATAGTTTGGCTGCTGAGCTGCTGTGGCGGCTGGGAAAAGTTGGCTGCTGGGCTGCTGTGGCGGCTGGGAAAATTTGGCTGCTGCAATATTTTGGCTGCTGAGCTGCTGTGACGGCTGGGAAAAGTTGGCTGCTGGGCTGCTGTGGCGGCTGGGATACTTTGGCTGCTGGGAAAAGTTGGCTGCTGGAATACTTTAGCTGCTGAGCTGCTGTGGCGGCCGGGAAAAGTTGGCTGCTGGGCTGCTGTGGCGGCTGGGAAAAGTTGGCTGCTGCAATATTTTGGCTGCTGAGCTGCTGTGACGGCTGGGAAAAGTTGGCTGCTGGGCTGCTGTGGCGGCTGGGATACTTTGGCTGCTGGGAAAAGTTGGCTGCTGGAATAGTTTTGCTGCTGCGCTGCTGTGGCGGCTGAGAAAAGTTGGCTGCTGGGCTGTTGTGGCGGCTGGAATACTTTGGCTGCTGGGAAAAGTTGGCTGCTGGAATAGTTTGGCTGCTGCGCTGCTGTGGCGGCTAGGAAAAGTTGGCTGCTGGGCTGCTGTGGCGGCAAGGATACTTTGGCTGCTGGAATACTTTGGCTGCTGAGCTGCTGTGGCGGCTGGGAAATGTTGGCTGCTGGGCTGTTGTGGCGGCTGGGATACTTTGGCTGCTGGGAATAGTTGGCTGCTGGAATACTTTGGCTGCTGAGCTGCTGTGGCGGCTGGGAAAAGTTGGCTGCTGGGCTGCTGTGGCGGCTGGGAAAAGTTGGCTGCTGCAATATTTTGGCTGCTGAGCTGCTGTGACGGCTGGGAAAAGTTGGCTGCTGGGCTGCTGTGGCGGCTGGGATACTTTGGCTGCTGGGAAAAGTTGGCTGCTGGAATACTTTAGCTGCTGAGCTGCTGTGGCGGCCGGGAAAAGTTGGCTGCTGGGCTGCTGTGGCGGCTGGGAAAAGTTGGCTGCTGCAATATTTTGGCTGCTGAGCTGCTGTGACGGCTGGGGAAAGTTGGCTGCTGGGCTGCTGTGGCGGCTGGGATACTTTGGCTGCTGGGAAAAGTTGGCTGCTGGAATAGTTTTGCTGCTGCACTGCTGTGGCGGCTGAGAAAAGTTGGCTGCTGGGCTGTTGTGGCGGCTGGAATACTTTGGCTGCTGGGAAAAGTTGGCTGCTGGAATAGTTTGGCTGCTGCGCTGCTGTGGCGGCTAGGAAAAGTTGGCTGCTGGGCTGCTGTGGCGGCAGGGATACTTTGGCTGCTGGAATACTTTGGCTGCTGAGCTGCTGTGACGGCTGGGAAATGTTGGCTGCTGGGCTGTTGTGGCGGCTGGGATACTTTGGCTGCTGGGAATAGTTGGCTGCTGGAATACTTTGGCTGCTGAGCTGCTGTGGCGGCTGGGAAAAGTTGGCTGCTGGGCTGCTGTGGCGGCTGGGAAAAGTTGGCTGCTGCAATATTTTGGCTGCTGAGCTGCTGTGACGGCTGGGAAAAGTTGGCTGCTGGGCTGCTGTGGCGGCTGGGATACTTTGGCTGCTGGGAAAAGTTGGCTGCTGGAATACTTTAGCTGCTGAGCTGCTGTGGCGGCCGGGAAAAGTTGGCTGCTGGGCTGCTGTGGCGGCTGGGAAAAGTTGGCTGCTGCAATATTTTGGCTGCTGAGCTGCTGTGACGGCTGGGAAAAGTTGGCTGCTGGGCTGCTGTGGCGGCTGAGATACTTTGGCTGCTGGGAAAAGTTGGCTGCTGGAATAGTTTGGCTGCTGCGCTGCTGTGGCGGCTGAGAAAAGTTGGCTGCTGGGCTGTTGTGGCGGCTGGAATACTTTGGCTGCTGGGAAAAGTTGGCTGCTGGAATAGTTTGGCTGCTGCGCTGCTGTGGCGGCTAGGAAAAGTTGGCTGCTGGGATGCTGTGGCGGCAGGGATACTTTGGCTGCTGGAATACTTTGGCTGCTGAGCTGCTGTGACGGCTGGGAAATGTTGGCTGCTGGGCTGTTGTGGCGGCTGGGATACTTTGGCTGCTGGGAATAGTTGGCTGCTGGAATACTTTGGCCGCTGAGCTGCTGTGGCGGCTGGGAAAAGTTGGCTGCTGGGCTGCTGTGGCGGCTGGGATACTTTAGCTGCTGGGAAAAGTTGGCTGCTGGAATAGTTTGGCTGCTGCGCTGCTGTAGCGGCTGAGAAAAGTTGGCTGCTGGGCTGCTGTGGCGGCAGGGATACTTTGGCTGCTGGGAAAAGTTGGCTGCTGGAATAGTTTGGCTGCTGCGCTGCTGTGGCGGCTAGGAAAAGTTGGCTGCTGGGCTGCTCTGGCGGCTGGGAAAAGTTGGCTGCTGGAATACTTTGGCTGCTGAGCTGCTGTGACGGCTGGGAAAAGTTGGCTGCTGGGCTGCTGTGGCGGCTGGGATACTTTGGCTGCTGGGAAAAGTTGGCTGCTGGAATAGTTTGGCTGATGCGCTGCTGTGACGGCTTAGAAAAGTTGGCTGCTGGGCTGTTGTGGCGGCTGGGATACTTTGGCTGTTGGGAATAGTTGGCTGCTGGAATTCTTTGGCTGCTGAGCTGCTGTGGCGGCTGGGAAAAGTTGGCTGCTGGGCTGCTGTGGCGGCTGGGATACTTTGGCTGCTAGGAAAAGTTGGCTGCTGGAATAGTTTGGCTGCTGCGCTGCTGTGGCGGCTGAGAAAAGTTGGCTGCTGGGCTGCTGTGGCGGCTGGGATACTTTGGCTGCTGGGAAAAGTTGGCTGCTGGAAAAGTTTGGCTGCTGCGCTGCTGTGGCGGCTAGAAAAAGTTGGCTGCTGGGCTGCTGTGGCGCCTGGGAAATGTTGGCTGCTGGAATACTTTGGCTGCTGAGCTGCTGTGGCGGCTGGGGAAAGTTGGCTGCTGGGGTGCTGTGGTGGCTGGGATACTTTGGCTGCTGGAATACTTTGGCTGCTGAGCTGCTGTGACGGCTGGGAAAAGTTGGCTGCTGGGCTGCTGTGGCGGCTGGGATACTTTGGCTGCTGGGAATAGTTGGCTGCTGGAATACTTTGGCTGCTGAGCTGCTGTGGCGGCTGGGAAAAGTTGGCTGCTGGGCTGCTGTGGCGGCTGGGATACTTTGGCTGCTAGGAAAAGTTGGCTGCTGGAATAGTATGGCTGCTGCGCTGCTGTGGCGGCTGAGAAAAGTTGGCTGCTGGGCTGCTGTGGCGGCTGGGATACTTTGGCTGCTGGGAAAAGTTGGCTGCTGGAATAGTTTGACTGCTGCGCTGCTGTGGCGGCTAGAAAAAGTTGGCTGCTGGGCTGCTGTGGCGCCTGGGAAATGTTGGCTGCTGGAATACTTTGGCTGCTGAGCTGCTGTGACGGCTGGGAAAAGTTGGCTGCTGGAATACTTTGGCTGCTGAGCTGCTGTGACGGCTGGGAAAAGTTGGCTGCTGGGCTGCTGTGGCGGCTGGGATACTTTGGCTGCTGGGAAAAGTTGGCTGCTGGAATACTTTAGCTGCTGAGCTGCTGTGGCGGCCGGGAAAAGTTGGCTGCTGGGCTGCTGTGGCGGCTGGGAAAAGTTGGCTGCTGCAATATTTTGGCTGCTGAGCTGCTGTGACGGCTGGGGAAAGTTGGCTGCTGGGCTGCTGTGGCGGCTGGGATACTTTGGCTGCTGGGAAAAGTTGGCTGCTGGAATAGTTTTGCTGCTGCGCTGCTGTGGCGGCTGAGAAAAGTTGGCTGCTGGGCTGTTGTGGCGGCTGGAATACTTTGGCTGCTGGGAAAAGTTGGCTGCTGGAATAGTTTGGCTGCTGCGCTGCTGTGGCGGCTAGGAAAAGTTGGCTGCTGGGCTGCTGTGGCGGCAGGGATACTTTGGCTGCTGGAATACTTTGGCTGCTGAGCTGCTGTGACGGCTGGGAAATGTTGGCTGCTGGGCTGTTGTGGCGGCTGGGATACTTTGGCTGCTGGGAATAGTTGGCTGCTGGAATACTTTGGCTGCTGAGCTGCTGTGGCGGCTGGGAAAAGTTGGCTGCTGGGCTGCTGTGGCGGCTGGATACTTTGGCTGCTGGGAAAAGTTGGCTGCTGGAATAGTTTGGCTGCTGCGCTGCTGTGGCGGCTGAGAAAAGTTGGCTGCTGGGCTGTTGTGGCGGCTGGAATACTTTGGCTGCTGGGAAAAGTTGGCTGCTGGAATACTTTGGCTGCTGCGCTGCTGTGGCGGCTAGGAAAAGTTGGCTGCTGGGCTGCTGTGGCGGAAGGGATACTTTGGCTGCTGGAATACTTTGGCTGCTGAGCTGCTGTGACGGCTGGGAAATGTTGGCTGCTGGGCTGTTGTGGCGGCTGGGATACTTTGGCTGCTGGGAATAGTTGGCTGCTGGAATACTTTGGCCGCTGAGCTGCTGTGGCGGCTGGGAAAAGTTGGCTGCTGGGCTGCTGTGGCGGCTGGGATACTTTAGCTGCTGGGAAAAGTTGGCTGCTGGAATAGTTTGGCTGCTGCGCTGCTGTAGCGGCTGAGAAAAGTTGGCTGCTGGGCTGCTGTGGCGGCAGGGATACTTTGGCTGCTGGGAAAAGTTGGCTGCTGGAATAGTTTGGCTGCTGCGCTGCAGTGGCGGCTAGGAAAAGTTGGCTGCTGGGCTGCTCTGGCGGCTGGGAAAAGTTGGCTGCTGGAATACTTTGGCTGCTGAGCTGCTGTGACGGCTGGGAAAAGTTGGCTGCTGGGCTGCTGTGGCGGCTGGGATACTTTGGCTGCTGGGAAAAGTTGGCTGCTGGAATAGTTTGGCTGATGCGCTGCTGTGACGGCTTAGAAAAGTTGGCTGCTGGGCTGTTGTGGCGGCTGGGATACTTTGGCTGTTGGGAATAGTTGGCTGCTGGAATTCTTTGGCTGCTGAGCTGCTGTGGCGGCTGGGAAAAGTTGGCTGCTGGGCTGCTGTGGCGGCTGGGATACTTTGGCTGCTAGGAAAAGTTGGCTGCTGGAATAGTTTGGCTGCTGCGCTGCTGTGGCGGCTGAGAAAAGTTGGCTGCTGGGCTGCTGTGGCGGCTGGGATACTTTGGCTGCTGGGAAAAATTGGCTGCTGGAAAAGTTTGGCTGCTGCGCTGCTGTGGCGGCTAGAAAAAGTTGGCTGCTGGGCTGCTGTGGCGCCTGGGAAATGTTGGCTGCTGGAATACTTTGGCTGCTGAGCTGCTGTGGCGGCTGGGGAAAGTTGGCTGCTGGGGTGCTGTGGTGGCTGGGATACTTTGGCTGCTGGAATACTTTGGCTGCTGAGCTGCTGTGACGGCTGGGAAAAGTTGGCTGCTGGGCTGCTGTGGCGGCTGGGATACTTTGGCTGCTGGGAATAGTTGGCTGCTGGAATACTTTGGCTGCTGAGCTGCTGTGGCGGCTGGGAAAAGTTGGCTGCTGGGCTGCTGTGGCGGCTGGGATACTTTGGCTGCTAGGAAAAGTTGGCTTCTGGAATAGTATGGCTGCTGCGCTGCTGTGGCGGCTGAGAAAAGTTGGCTGCTGGGCTGCTGTGGCGGCTGGGATACTTTGGCTGCTGGGAAAAGTTGGCTGCTGGAATAGTTTGACTGCTGCGCTGCTGTGGCGGCTAGAAAAAGTTGGCTGCTGGGCTGCTGTGGCGCCTGGGAAATGTTGGCTGCTGGAATACTTTGGCTGCTGAGCTGCTGTGACGGCTGGGAAAAGTTGGCTGCTGCAATATTTTGGCTGCTGAGCTGCTGTGACGGCTGGGAAAAGTTGGCTGCTGGGCTGCTGTGGCGGCTGGGATACTTTGGCTGCTGGGAAAAGTTGGCTGCTGGAATACTTTAGCTGCTGAGCTGCTGTGGCGGCCGGGAAAAGTTGGCTGCTGGGCTGCTGTGGCGGCTGGGAAAAGTTGGCTGCTGCAATATTTTGGCTGCTGAGCTGCTGTGACGGCTGGGGAAAGTTGGCTGCTGGGCTGCTGTGGCGGCTGGGATACTTTGGCTGCTGGGAAAAGTTGGCTGCTGGAATAGTTTTGCTGCTGCGCTGCTGTGGCGGCTGAGAAAAGTTGGCTGCTGGGCTGTTGTGGCGGCTGGAATACTTTGGCTGCTGGGAAAAGTTGGCTGCTGGAATAGTTTGGCTGCTGCGCTGCTGTGGCGGCTAGGAAAAGTTGGCTGCTGGGCTGCTGTGGCGGCAGGGATACTTTGGCTGCTGGAATACTTTGGCTGCTGAGCTGCTGTGACGGCTGGGAAATGTTGGCTGCTGGGCTGTTGTGGCGGCTGGGATACTTTGGCTGCTGGGAATAGTTGGCTGCTGGAATACTTTGGCCGCTGAGCTGCTGTGGCGGCTGGGAAAAGTTGGCTGCTGGGCTGCTGTGGCGGCTGGGATACTTTAGCTGCTGGGAAAAGTTGGCTGCTGGAATAGTTTGGCTGCTGCGCTGCTGTAGCGGCTGAGAAAAGTTGGCTGCTGGGCTGCTGTGGCGGCAGGGATACTTTGGCTGCTGGGAAAAGTTGGCTGCTGGAATAGTTTGGCTGCTGCGCTGCTGTGGCGGCTAGGAAAAGTTGGCTGCTGGGCTGCTCTGGCGGCTGGGAAAAGTTGGCTGCTGGAATACTTTGGCTGCTGAGCTGCTGTGACGGCTGGGAAAAGTTGGCTGCTGGGCTGCTGTGGCGGCTGGGATACTTTGGCTGCTGGGAAAAGTTGGCTGCTGGAATAGTTTGGCTGATGCGCTGCTGTGACGGCTTAGAAAAGTTGGCTGCTGGGCTGTTGTGGCGGCTGGGATACTTTGGCTGTTGGGAATAGTTGGCTGCTGGAATTCTTTGGCTGCTGAGCTGCTGTGGCGGCTGGGAAAAGTTGGCTGCTGGGCTGCTGTGGCGGCTGTTATACTTTGGCTGCTGGGAAAAGTTGGCTGCTGGAATAGTATGGCTGCTGAGCTGCTGTGACGGCTGGGAAATGTTGGCTGCTGGGCTGTTGTGGCGGCTGGGATACTTTGGCTGTTGGGAATAGTTGGCTGCTGGAATTCTTTGGCTGCTGAGCTGCTGTGGCGGCTGGGAAAAGTTGGCTGCTGGGCTGCTGTGGCGGCTGGGATACTTTGGCTGCTAGGAAAAGTTGGCTGCTGGAATAGTTTGGCTGCTGCGCTGCTGTGGCGGCTGAGAAAAGTTGGCTGCTGGGCTGCTGTGGCGGCTGGGATACTTTGGCTGCTGGGAAAAGTTGGCTGCTGGAAAAGTTTGGCTGCTGCGCTGCTGTGGCGGCTAGAAAAAGTTGGCTGCTGGGCTGCTGTGGCGCCTGGGAAATGTTGGCTGCTGGAATACTTTGGCTGCTGAGCTGCTGTGGCGGCTGGGGAAAGTTGGCTGCTGGGGTGCTGTGGTGGCTGGGATACTTTGGCTGCTGGAATACTTTGGCTGCTGAGCTGCTGTGACGGCTGGGAAAAGTTGGCTGCTGGGCTGCTGTGGCGGCTGGGATGCTTTGGCTGCTGGGAAAAGTTGGCTGCTGGCATAGTTTGGCTGCTGCGCTGCTGTGGCGGCTAGGAAAAGTTGGCTGCTGGGCTGCTGTGGCGGCTGGGATACTTTTGCTGCTGGGTAATGTTGGCTGCTGGAAAACTTTTGCTGCTGAGGTGCTGTGGCGGCTGGGATACTTTAGCGGCTGGGCTGCTGTCGCTTAATTGAAGTTAAATAATGCTTTTAAAAATTTCTCACGTCAGCCTTCTATTGGGTAGCCTAGTATCCTAGCAGTCAAGCACCCTAGCAGCCGGAAAGCGAGAAGTTTAAGACTTAACGTAGGTAATGTTATAACGTTATTTTATATTATCATATCATTAAATTAACGCATTTCTTTCGATATTTCATGTTCTAGTACATATTTTAGAAAATTAAGTTAATTGAAATTTAAAAAAATATGAAATACACGTTCAAAAAAACAAGAAGAAATTTGATTAAACGAATTATTACGTCAGTTTCAATCAGAAGGAAGACTTTGATTCGGCAGCCTAACAGCGGAGTAGACTGGCAGCCTGGCAGCCTAGCAGCCTAGCTGTTTGGCAGCGAAAAGTTTAAAACTTCACGTAGGTGATGTTATAATATATTTGTCAGTCTACCATCCTAGAAGCAGATGGTTCAGACTTAAAATCATCATGCCATCATTTAAAAAAAGAACTTTACCGGTAGTTCATGCTTTTTATTTTTCAGAAATAAAATGCGAGATTTGAAAATAAAATAGTACAAGCCATGTTGTCATTCGCGATACAAACAAAAGAACATAGTAAAATGAGCGAAAGCAATTTACGGGCTTTAGCGAACGCATATGAAATGTGTCTGTTGGAGTTGGAAGAGCAACAGATCAGTTCCAGGAGAATGTAGAAAAAATAATGGGTGTATTTGATTTGTCGATGTCAGATTAGAACTATTTGAAAAAGAAAAATGTTATAATACAATCGAAAAACACCTAAAAGTGAAAGAAAAATATTAAATCAACGATATTTGACTTTAACTCGATTTCATAAAAATGCATTCATTTCACAACTACGAGAAAACAAAAGCGTCAATACAAGTTAGAACAGTAAAGAAAAATAGTTTAACCTTAAAAATCCCTTAAATTCTATTTTCAATCAAACACAAAAAAGAATCATCGCAAAACAAATACAGTTTAAATACCCAAATGATTAAGAAGATACTGACAACAATATGTAAGGTCCTTTTATTTCTCATAAACAAATTTCTTTTCTTTTTAAATTCTTTTCTCGCATTATAACAACTTTGGTCAAACCATATTGCCTGTATATTTACTTGTTTGTTATTGTGAGTATATGTATTATTGGAGTTGTAAATTTTTGTACAACCAAAGACTTTTATCCCGTTTTCATTGATGAGGTTAGTAAATAATGTCACCGTATTATTTATGTTTTGATAGCTAACCGTTTTTGCGAAGGCGTCCAGCTTAATACTTTTGTATAATAACCCCGCCCTAAACGAATTTATGCGCGAGTCATCCCATTTAATTCATTGCTCGGGACTACTTTCGGCATCACGTGGCCTTGTAGGCGTTGGTTTTCTTCCAATAGGAATGGTTAATGCGGAGTGATCTGAAAATTCGTCCAGTTCTTCGACCTTGAAGTATGTCACAAAAAAAAGTCGTCGTAAGATAGTAACAAATAATCTACTGTGCTTGAGCCCTTACTGCTATGAAACATTTATTCGCCTACGTGTCCGTCTGACAAAAGTCTTCCGTTTGCGATTATTAAATTGGTAGCTGAACATAAAGATAGCAATTTTTTACCTTGCAAGTCTAACATTTTATCTTTGTTTACTCGGGTTGGAATGGTTGGAATATCATGTTGATATAACAATAATTCATCATTTAAAAACCTATCATATTCAATAAAGTCTTAAAAATTTCAGGTTCTACTATTCAAATCTCCAAGTATATCATAATTTTACCAGATCCTTGATAGTTTTCGATGCTTATTCAATTTCTTCATAAAAATCGATATCGAATTGGTTAAGTACAGTAGAATTATGTGGTGGTAAATAAACAAAACAGAAATAGACATCTTCAAAATAGAATAAATACTTTGGCTGCTGGGAAAAGTTGGCTGCTGGAAAACTTTGGCTGTTGGGCTGCTGTGGCGGCTGGGATACTTAAGCTGCTGGGAAAAGTTGGCTGCTGGAATACTTTGGCTGCTGAGCTGCTGTGGCGGCTGGGAAAAGTCGGCTGCTGAGCTGATGTGACGGCTGGGATACTTTGGCTGCTGAGCTTCTTTGGCGGCTGGGATACCTTGGCTGCTGGGAAAAAGTGTCTGCTGGAATACTTTGACTGCTGAGCTGCTCTGGCGGCTGTAAAAAGTTGGCTGCTGGGCTGCTTTGGCGGCTGGGAAAAGTTGGCTGCTGGAATACTTTGGCTGCTGAGCTGCTGTGGCGGCTGGGAAAAGTTGGCTGCTGAGCTGTTGTGGCGGCTGGGATAACTTGGCTGGTGGGAAAAGTTGGCTGCTGGGCTGCTGTGGCGGCCGGTAAACTTTTGCTGCTGGAATACTTTGGCTGCTGAGCTGGCGTGGCGGCTGGGATACTTTGGCTTAATTGGATAATTTTAAACTGTGAATAAATGTTTTAAATCGATCATTTCTAGGCCACCAGAATCATTTTTATTACAGATTGTGATCGTTTAATTTTATCTGGTCCGTTGTTCCAGAGAAATTTAAAGCAGATTTTATCGTTGTACGCTAAAAAAGTCGAACGGTGGATTGGGAAGTGAAATAAGTATATGAACAACTCTTGATATAATGAGCGATTTAACAACAGTAATTTTGCCAAATAATGTTAAATTTCTCTACGACCAAGTGTTTAAAGTGATTTCGCATTTACTTTTAATTTTGTTTGTATTTTGGTCCCATATAGTTGACACATTTGCTGGAAAATTGACGCATAGTATTTTAATAAATTCTGTTGTCCAGTCTACGTCTCTACATAATTTAGCATTTGAGCCGATCATAGAGCCAAACCGTAGTGCTTTCGTTTTTTCTACATTTATTTTTATACCGGATAGTTGGTAGTAATTGTCTAATTGTGTTTAAGCAGGTTCTAAGGGATAGGAAATATTTGCGTATCGTCTGCATACTGACTTAATTTTTGTTCCTTATTATGAAACGTTATTCCTCTAATGAATTTTTTTCTTATCATAAGAACCAGAATTTCTGCACAAAAAATAAAATTGTACGGTGAAATCGGATCACCCTGTCTGCAACCACGTGATAGTTTGAAAAAATCAAACTAGAAACCATTCTGTAATATGCAAGTTTCGGCCCTATTTTGAAACAAGGTTATCCATCGCTTAAAAGAATTACCGGATTTATAAAGATTAAGAACCTTGTGAAATTATTTCCACGAAATAGAATCAAATGCCTGTTTAAAATCAATTGATAATAATAGCCCTTCTTTTTTTTTTGGAGTTTAGATTCAAACAGTATATCGTATATAAGACGTAAGTTCTCGCCAATAAATCTACCGGCAATGAAACCTGTTTGATCATTATGAATAATTTCATTAAGTATTTTTTTTTCAGTCGATTTGAGATAATAGACGAGGCGGGTTTATATACTACGTTTAAGAGTGAGATTGGTCTCCAATTTCTTAAAAAAATCCTACCCTTACCAGGTTTAGGTAGACATGTAATTACCTAAGCAGTACTCCTTCATTTTTTTCGTAGGTTCTCCGATTCCGTTCTTTTATTTGAGAGTTCTATTATTAAGTTATTGTCAATAGTGAAATAATTATCCCATATATGTTTTTACAAAAAAATGTACGTTCCTTTCCAATTCTAACTCTGCTATGTTTGCTTGTTTCTTTTTGTGTGAACTATATTTTATGGTTTCCCCTCTTAAAATAACTTTAAAAAGTCTCCAAAAAAATTGTTCGTTAATATTAAGAACTAAATGATCATTTAGACCAATATTGCTGTTAGCAACCTGTACAACTTGATTTTGGTCAATTAATTGTTGTAAAGTATTTTTAACAATTTTAACATAATGTTTATCTTGTAATAATGAGTTATTAAACTTCCAGTATACTGGACCTCTTTGGACATTAGTCATTTTAACCTGTAATAAAATACCTCTGTGGTTAGCTCTGTAGCTTTTAACTATTTTACTATCTATAACACAGTTCTGAGTGTTATTATTGATAAGAAAGAAATGTATTCTTGATTGTTTTTAGTCGGATTCAGTCTTTGCCATTTAAATTCGCGTTTATCTTCATGCATTAACTTAATTTTAATTAAATCCTTTCAATAATTGTCTGAAATTTGGCTATTCTGCCCAGTGCAGTTCACAGACATTACAAGGTAGTTTTTACCTTATTGTCTATTTTGGATAGTTTTGGGTTTAGCTGAGGTTATATTGGCGGGGTTTCAAAATTTGTAAAGCTTTATTATCTTGTTCAATATTCAAAATTGTAGGCTTGTTAGTTATTTCATTCTTTCACAGTGTGTCTCTGATGCTGTTTGTATTTGAATAATATAGACTATGACAGACTAAAATTTAGTCTCAATTCTAACAAAAGTGGTTGTTAATAAAGTTTACCTGGGAAAACAGGCATAACCCTGTTACAAACATATCGTTACCCCATTCAGCTTTTACATATGGAATCAATTGTTTATTAATATGCACATCTTGTAAACATATAATGTCGTATTTTTTCTGTCGTAAGTAATGAAATAAATCTCTACGTATTTGTGTTTCTCCAATACCCTGGCAATTTTGTGAATAAATCAATAAAGTTTCATCCATTAAAGAAAACTGGAGATTTTTTAATGACAATAATTGAAACAATTAAGCATGCCGATGGGTTGCAAAGTATAGCCTACAACTATTAACAAAATATAATAAAACATGAATAAAAGTTGTCTCCATAAACAATTATTTGAACAGTGAATACAATAATTATTTTCTTTCATCTCATTTCACCATTTTGTATAAATTTTATATGCTATAGTCTATCCATGACTAACGAAATTACTGTAGTGTAACCGTCAAAGTAATCTTCACGTTACATAGGTTTTATAGCAACGATTCACCAAAAAAAGCTGAAAATCTGTTACAAGAAGATCGATTTATATAAAACATTGAGGTATTTCAAAAATTCTAATAATTGTTAACGTAAAAATGTGGCTCGTGCAAAGGATTACATGGACATTGTTGGGATTTAAATATTTTTTTCAATTGGAGCCTCCAATGGAGGATTCCAGGAGCCTACTTGTACTTCACGTAAAAAAACAGCCTCATTTCATATGAAGATTTGGGAATAAGAATCAGTCATCAAAGATCCATAAATATAATGGATGTTTGTTGACATTATCGTCAAGACTACTGACAATCATGGATCTCATTAGGAAAATATATTTATTTACCAATGGAAGAATGTTAAGTCACAAAAAGATAAGAAGGACCTGTAATGAGATTCAGTTGTCAAGCCAACATTTTTGTTACTATGAGTCTACGTAGTGAAAATGCTGATTTGGCAACATAAAAACCTGTGGTCAGTCACCTGTGGGAATTCACGGAAAGTGTCAAGAAGGTTTGATGTAGATTTGCTCCAAATGATTAGCATATTTTGGTAAGTAGGATGCGGATTATGCCCTTGAACATTGTTGACAGAATGGCAGGAACTGACGGAAATGTGGTCTGAATTCGCTAACGTTTGCAAATAAAATGGAATTGTACGTTAAAATGGTATAAATTTGTTCCAACATGTGTTTTATTGTTTATAATTATGTGTATCACAGGACACACATTTCTGGACTAGATGATGGAATAAGAATTATTTGCTAAAATATCGGAAAATAGGTCAGTGGGCGTGATCATGAATAATTTAATACGATGATGTAAATATCGTACACTGGTATTTATTTTCAACATGTTTACCTTTTAGATGTTCTAATTTAGGTCCAAAAATAATCGTTTGTTGAGATATTTTCACAATGTGACCGTAAAAACACTTCCGGGGATGTCAGTAGACCACTGCGCAAGATGACCACACGCAACATTACCGGACACAACTGTATAGTTAAAAATAAATCTAAAAACGTCAAATGTACCCCGATCAGACTGCACGAATCTGCACTAGACTGCCATTACATGCAACTGTACATGAAGTAAAGGGTCAAAATACAATAAACATGTAGAAGGCCTGCGGGCTCAGTGAGCCTTTTTAATTTTCTTTGGATCGACAAAATTGAACTCTAACATAGTTTGTTTATATTTTGCCACAATGTTAACACTCGTGAGTAGAAGTATCGGGCTCAAATCCAAGGTTCCCACCCTTAAGTTTATTGTCAGCATCAGAGGTCAAAGTTCATGTCAGAGCTTGCTTAGCCATTACATTTTACATGCACTGTGATACAGAAACATTTGTGTCTAATATGTTTCTCGGCATCCAAGAGTTGAAGTTGATTGCCACTTATTGAAAGGTACTCAAACAAGAACAGATTGCAGTGTTACTATTATTTTCACATAATGCCTACAGGACTCCTGTATGTAGGTCAATGATCAATGTCACACCTACAAGACTCCTGTATGTAGGTCAATGAACAGTGTCACACCTACAAGACTCCTGTATGTAGGTCAATGATCAATGTCACACCTACAAGACTCCTGTATGTAGGTCAATGATCAAGGTCACACCTACCAGATTCCTGTATATAGGTCAATGATCAAGGTCACACCTACAAGACTCCTGTATATAGGTCAATGATCAAGGCCACACCTACAAGACTCCTGTATGTAGGTCAATGATCAAGGTCACATCTACAAGACTCCTGTATGATCAAGGTCACAGTTAAGGATTATTGGCTTGTGCAGACTGTAACTAACACACTTTTTTTTGGTTTAGAAAATATCAGAAACTGAAAAATGGAATATATAAAATATTATTTTCTACCCATGGAATAGCAGTCTGTTCATCAAACTTGAAAAATTATCATGTTGTGTTCTCACTCACAATTTAAATCCGGGTTAACGCAATACGGATTAGTTAAATTTTGTTAAAAATAATGCGAATGCAATTTACAAGGTAAAAAATGGTTTACCTTTTGCGATAGTGTGGGGTTTACCCGGGATAAATCTCAAGAATCAACATGAAATAAAGATTGTTTATATTTTGCTTTTAGAAGATGCCAAGACGTAAAAAGAGGAAATGCAGTGGAGATAAAAGGGACAGAAGGGCTTACCAAGAACGGCTTCGAATTGCAGAGAAACTTAAAGAACTGGACACAGAAATATGTAAGAGACCTGAGGAATATAAAGATGCCAAAAAGCGTAAAGGAAAGAAAAGGAAGAAAATTAATAAGGAATTAGGGAATGAATTTGAGAATGCTCAGACCACAATAAAGGAACACAAGAGTAATGAAGAAAAGTCTGGAAGTGCAAATCGGCATGATACGACTAAACAAAAGACAACTGAAGAAGAATCGGGTAGTAGGTGTGAATATTTTGGAGAAAGAAATATAGGACACAGTAATAGTGAAATAGACTCGGGTAGCAAAATTAATGATTTTGTGACTGGACAACATGAACAAAGGAGAAGTAAAAAGAAGTCAGGTAGTGCATTTGGCCAATATGTGATTCAAAAACATGAATACGAGACATGTGAAAGAAAGACGGGAAGTGCCTTTGGAAAATTTGAGACTGGACAAAAAGAACACAATAAAAGTAAAGAAGAGTCTGGAAGTTCCTTTGGAGATTTAAGGAATCAACAAATGAGAAACGAGGAAAGTGAAGAAGGGACTGGTAATAAATTTAGAAATTTTGGATTTACAGAAAATGAACAGAAAAATGAATATGAAGCTTTCCAGACAAGGCGAAAAGAACGCAGCAATAATGAAGAGTCGCGTGGTGAATTTAGAGATCTTTGGTCCCGACGACAGGAAGATATGACAAGTAAAGAAGAATCTGGATGTGAATTTGAATTTTTTTTGCCAACACAAAAGGAACAAGAACAAAGAGAAGCAAATTGTGGAAGTGGATTGGGAGATTACAAGACTACACAGGAAGACAAGAAAAGTGAGGTAGAAGATGGTGAGTTTGGAACTTCGAAAAGAAGTGAAGAAAAGTGGAGCAGTAAATTAAGAGATTTAGGGACTAGGCCTAAGAAACATCAAAGAAGTAAGAATGAGTCTACGGGAAGGTTTGAATGGGTGTTTAGCGAGTTTGGGACTCCAAAAAGGGAACAGAAGAGAAGTGAAGAAAAGTCTAGCAGTGAATCTGGAGATTCAAGTACTGGCCTTAAGGAGCACAAGTTGGAAAGTGAATTTGAAGATTTAGGGGAAAGACCTAAGAAACATAAAATAAGTAAGGATGATTCAGATAGTGACATAAATGATGATAGGGATACAGGAAGGTTTGAATGGAAGTTTAGTGAGTTTGGGATTTCAAAAGAGGAACAAAAGAGAAAAGAAGAAAATTCTAGCAGTGAATTAGGAGATTCAAGAACTGGTCCTAAGGAGCACACGTTGGAAAGTGAATTTGAAGAAACATGTCCGAAGAAACATAAAAGAAGTAATGATCAGTCGAATAGCGACATAAATGATGATAGTGATACGGGGAAGTTTGAGTGGAGAACAAGGAAAGGTTTCAATACAAAAAGTAAACCAAAGAACAATGTTTCTGATGCTCAACATTCGGAATCAGAAAGTTACGATGACAAATTGAAATCAAACAAGACTGGCGATTCGAAAAAACATTCTAGCAAGCCAAAACATGACAGAGAGTATGGTGAAAGAGCAAAACCTGGACAATACACTAAAAGGTTTAAAGACACTGAAAGCGGGAATAACTCTGATTTTGAAACAAATGATGGTACAGAAAGTGAAACAGAAGGCAGCAAGACAGAGACTGAAAGTGAGAGCAATGAAGACACATCAGCAGATGATGAAAGAACAATACGAACTGATCATAAAGCTCAAAGTAGCTTTAATATTAAAATAGATGAACAAGATTGGAAAAGAATAAAGCCAAAACAAGGGGGGACAGTAATGAACCAAAACTGGACTCATACGTTTTCAAAAGCGTTCAATGAAAAGGTGCCTGGATGTGTGATAAATTTCAAATACCATAAGATTAACTCCTGCCCTAGGTTTGGACATTATTTTAATGCAAAAGCCACCTGCAAACACCCAGGATGTGCAATTTTTTCATTTAAAATCTGTGAAAATCCTGAAAAGTCCAAAAATGAAATCGAGGTTAATGTAAGTGTCTTGAAACCGATTGTAAACCATAAACCTGGCAATCCGAAGAAAAGGAACTTGTCTATGAAGAACAGAGAAAAGGTACAAGAAAAATTGAAAACCCAGACAGCTTCCTCTTTTCACTATTCAGAATTTGGACAGATGACAGGTGAAGAGATAAATGAGGGAAATTATACAAAATGCCAAACTGAACAGGTTCTTCGTAAAGCAAAATCAGACTGGAACCTTCATGATGCTCTTCATCAAGATCCCTTCACAGAACTAGTTCTCTGTCAGGAGCTCTTTAGGGATGAGGACGAAAATTCCAAGAGCATCAAAGGATACGTTCAAGAAATATCATACCTGCCCTTCATGGTTGTATTGTATATGGAAACTTCCATTGAAAATGCCAAAGCTAACATCAGCTATTGGAACATTTTTTAACAAAGTTATTTCTTTGTGCTGTGTTTAATTCAATTTTTAATTGAAAATATTCAAATCCCACCTGTCATATTGGCTGTTGTATGCCAAGAGGCAATGCCTTTAATTTCTCGATTTGGACCAGGAGTATGATAAATAAACAAACTTGTATGTCTAAGGGTCATTAAATTTAAGCTTTAAAAAGTGTACTTAATGATTTTGTGTATTGTACAGTTTGTCAATCAATTCCGTTTATGTACCAGTTCCTGTTTAATATTTTATTTCATATCCCATGAATGAAATATTTCTGTCAAACAAGTGAAAATGCTAATTAAGCGAAATGAATAGATTTAAACTAAACATTGACAAATTTAAACCTTTGGCTTTGATTTATTGTTTACTTCTGGTCAAGCGCTGCATTGACAAAGACTAATCCCGACACTCATATTCAAAATTTTGCAGCGCGTAGCAGTTAGGCCCAGAGCGTACTATCAATCGCAAAAACTAAAGTAAAAATGGCCTAACAAATGAAAGTAATTTGCAATATTGTGTGCTGGGCCTGACCGTTTAATTTTCATACAAGGCTCAAAATAAACTATAACCTATACTTAATATCATTATATCATGACATATAACTATTCTCCTTAAATACAAAGTGTTTCAACTAGTATAAAAAATATCATGTCTTTTTTTTCAGACTGACATTCCCCGTCTAAGAAGAAAAATGATGTTTGAGTTGCTGGCTGAAAAACTGCTATAAATCAAATCAAATCATATGGTTTAAATCCAAACAAACAGGATTGTTACCACAACAGTACAATGACAATACAAGCATACAATTCATATTAATGGAGTTATAATCAAAAGTGATAAATAGAGAAATATACAACACGGGGAGATTGTTAATCCAGTATGTGGATTTCCATTCCGTAACAGTGCTTGCGTGTTACACTATAAACATAACCCTATGATAACTTTGACAGTCTTAATTGATATAAATTATGAATGCTGTAAATGCATATTTTTAAAATATCACTGTCAGTACATGAATTGCCTAAAATACATTGCAATTTCTCTCCATCATTAAGCAAATTAAATGATGGTAAACATTCATTTAACAGATTAACCATATTATTTCTTTCTGTCTGCAGTTCATTACATTTCAAAACAAAGTGTTTCTCATCTTCAACTTCTAATTTACAAAGAGGACAGGTACGCTCCTCTAAAGGGATATTTAGGTGGCGTCCTTTTTCAATTAACAAATGGCTATTACTTATTCTTAATTTGACAAAAGTGGATACTGCTTTTCTGTCAGCATTAACTAACAAATATTTTTCTAATTCAGATTTTGTTTTAATATTTCTGTAAGTTCTAAGTTTGTTTCCATTTAGTTTTGAGTTATCATTATGAAGATGGTTTTGCCAAAATGTAATGAATCGCTCTTTTAATCTTGTAAAAATTGCAGAACGTAACCTTTTTATGGAGAAAGTGCTCAGATTTTGCGATATGTGTTGAAAACCTATTTTGGTTAACATTGTTTTAATGTTAGAACCAAAACCTCTAGTTAATCTAATACTGGTATGATAAGCTTTATGAACAATTGAACTGCTCTTTCTTGCTAAAATATGGTGCATAAATACATTGTCATTGTCATTGCTAATAAACAAGTTATAGTCGAAATTTCGTATTCTTCAATTTTACCATTGCACCATTCTTTAGTCAACTGATACGTAGAGGTATTAGGGTGGTCTTTGTGTCGTAAAAATGATATTATTGCTCGTTATTAATGTTTATACATTTCATTTTTTAAACAACCATATCTTTGGCAATACTAATAAATACTGTAGAATCTCGAAAATAAGCGCATAATCGAAAATACGCGCTTACTGAAAATAAGCCCATATGTCTTACAGAAAACTAATACCTAAAAATAAGCGCATATCCGTCCCTTGAGTTAAAATCTATCCCAAAAATAAGCGCATACCCAAAGTATTATAGTTTTCAATGTTTGTTTGGAAATATTTATGTTGCTTGAAGTAATATTTTTTGCATACGCAGTGTGTCATAAAATAACTAATGGACGAAACTCCAAATAAAAATCTCCAAACAACTCGGAAATCTTACAGCAAAGAAACAAAGTGATGATCAATTGTTTTAAATTTGTAAATAAACTTGCCTTTCCAAACACGTCTTTCCTCTTCAAAGAGGGTAATAGTGTTTTGGTAATGTTTGATGAATGCGTGTCTATAAAAGTGTGGTTTTTTTTTCAAAAATCAGCGTATATTCCGTCAATCTAAGCTACAAGCGCATATCAAATATTAGCGCATATTCAGCTATAAGCGCAGCGTATACGCTTATTTTTGTGATTATACAGTATATAAGAATAAAGGCTTCAAAAGACACCTGGAAATAAATTCAGACTTACACTGAACGCGAAACAAATTTTAACAATGAGGAAGTAAGCGCATGATGAAACTTTTCCCAGCCGCTACAGCAGCCCAGCAGCCAACTTTTCCCAGCAGCCAAAGTATCCCAGCTCAGCAGCCAAAGTATTCCAGCAGCCAACTTTTCCCAGCAGCCAAAGTATCCCAGCCGCCACAACAGCCCAGCAGCCAACTTTTTCCAGCCGTCACAGCAGCTCAGAAGCCAAAGTATTCCAGCAGCCAACTTTTCCCAGCAGCCAAAGTATCTCAGCCGCCACAGCAGCCCAGCAGCCAACTTTTCCTAGCCGCCACAGCAGCTCAGCACCCAAAGTATTCCAGCAGCCAACTTTTCCCAGCAGCCACAGCAGCCTAGCAGCCAACTTTTCCTAGTCGCCACAGCAGCGCAGCAGCCAAACTATTCCAGAAGCCAACTTTTCCCAGCAGCCAAAGTATCCCAGCCGCCACAGCAGCCCAGCAGCCAACTTTTCCCAGCCGTCACAGCTCAGCAGCCGAAGTATTCCAGCAGCCAACTTTTTTTAGCCGCCACAGCAGCGCAGCAGCAAAACTATTCCAGCCGCCAACTTTTCACAGCAGCCAAAGTATCCCAGCCGCCACAGCAGCCCAGCAGCCAACTTTTCTCAGCCGCCACAGCAGCGCAGCGGTCAAACTATTCCAGCAGCCAACTTTTCCCAGCAGCCAAAGTATCCCAGCCGCCACAGCAGCCCAGCAGCCAACTTTTCCCAGCCGTCACAGCAGCTCAGCAGCCAAAGTATTCCAGCAGCCAACTTTTTCCAGCCGCCACAGCAGCCCAGCAGCCAACTTTTCCTAGCCGCCACAGCAGCGCAGCAGCCAAAGTAGCCCAGCAGCCAACTTTTCCCAGCAGTCAAAGTATCCCAGCCGCCACAACAGCCCAGCAGCCAACTTTTCTAAGCCGTCACAGCAGCGCATCAGCCAAACTATTCCAGCAGCCAACTTTTCCCAGCAGCCAAAGAATCCCAACCGCCACAGCAGCCCAGCAGCCAACTTTTCTCAGCCGCCACAGCAGCGCAGCTGCCAAACTATTCTAGCAGCCAACTTTTCCCGGCAGCCAAAGTATCCCAGCCGCCACAGCAGCCCAGCATCCAACTTTTCCCAGCCGTCACAGCAGCTCAGCAGCCAAAGTATTCCAGCAGCCAACTTTTCCCAGCAGCCAAAGTATCACAGCCGGCACAACAGCCCAGCAGCCAACTTTTCCCAGCCGCCACAGCAGCTCAGCAGCCAAAGTATTCCAGCAGTCAACTTTTCCCAGCAGCCAAAGTATCCCAGCCGCCACAGCAGCCCAGCAGCCAACTTTTCCCAGCCGTCACATCAGCTCCGCAGCCAAAGTATTCCAGCAGCCAACTTTTCCCAGCAGCCAAAGTATCAGAGCCGCCACAACAGCCCTGCAGCCAACTTTTCCCAGCCGCCACAGCAGCTCAGCAGCCAAAGTATTCCAGCAGCCAACTTTTCCCAGCCGCCACAGCAGCCCAGCAGCCAACTTTTCCCAGCCGCCACAGCAGCTCAGCAGCCAAAGTATTCCAGCAGCCAACTTTTCCCAGCAGCCAAAGTATCCCAGCCGCCACAGCAGCCCAGCAGCCAACTTTTCCCAGCCGTCACAGCAGCTCAGCAGCCAAAGTATTCCAGCAGCCAACTTTTTCCAGCCGCCACAGCAGCCCAGCAGCCAACTTTTCCCAGCCGCCACAGCAGCTCAGCAGCCAAAGTATTCCAGCAGCCAACTTTTCCCAGCAGCCAAAGTATCCCAGCCGCCACAGCAGCCCAGCAGCCAACTTTTCCCAGCCGTCACAGCAGCTCAGCAGCCAAAGTATTCCAGCAGCCAACTTTTTCCAGCCGCCACAGCAGCCCAGCAGCCAACTTTTCCTAGCCGCCACAGCAGCGCAGCAGCCAAAGTAGCCCAGCAGCCAACTTTTCCCAGCAGTCAAAGTATCCCAGCCGCCACAACAGCCCAGCAGCCAACTTTTCTAAGCCGTCACAGCAGCGCATCAGCCAAACTATTCCAGCAGCCAACTTTTCCCAGCAGCCAAAGAATCGCAGCCGCCACAGCAGCCCAGCAGCCAACTTTTCTCAGCCGCCACAGCAGCGCAGCAGCCAAACTATTCCAGCAGCCAACTTTTCCCAGCAGCCAAAGTATCCCAGCCGCCACAGCAGCCCAGCAGCCAACTTTTCCCAGCCGTCACAGCAGCTCAGCAGCCAAAGTATTCCAGCAGCCAACTTTTTCCAGCCGCCACAGCAGCCCAGCAGCCAACTTTTCCTAGCCGCCACAGCAGCGCAGCAGCCAAAGTAGCCCAGCAGCCAACTTTTCCCAGCAGTCAAAGTATCCCAGCCGCCACAACAGCCCAGCAGCCAACTTTTTTAAGCCGTCACAGCAGCGCATCAGCCAAACTATTCCAGCAGCCAACTTTTCCCAGCAGCCAAAGAATCCCAGCCGCCACAGCAGCCCAGCAGCCAACTTTTCTCAGCCGCCACAGCAGCGCAGCAGCCAAACTATTCCAGCAGCCAACTTTTCCCAGCAGCCAAAGTATCCCAGCCGCCACAGCAGCCCAGCAGCCAACTTTTCCCAGCCGTCACATCAGCTCCGCAGCCAAAGTATTCCAGCAGCCAACTTTTCCCAGCAGCCAAAGTATCAGAGCCGCCACAACAGCCCTGCAGCCAACTTTTCCCAGCCGCCACAGCAGCTCAGCAGCCAAAGTATTCCAGCAGCCAACTTTTCCCAGCCGCCACAGCAGCCCAGCAGCCAACTTTTCCCAGCCGCCACAGCAGCTCAGCAGCCAAAGTATTCCAGCAGCCAACTTTTCCCAGCAGCCAAAGTATCCCAGCCGCCACAGCAGCCCAGCAGCCAACTTTTCCCAGCCGTCACAGCAGCTCAGCAGCCAAAGTATTCCAGCAGCCAACTTTTTCCAGCCGCCACAGCAGCCCAGCAGCCAACTTTACCCAGCCGCCACAGCAGCTCAGCAGCCAAAGTATTCCAGCAGCCAACTTTTCCCAGCAGCCAAAGTATCCCAGCCGCCACAGCAGCCCAGCAGCCAACTTTTCCCAGCCGTCACAGCAGCTCAGCAGCCAAAGTATTCCAGCAGCCAACTTTTTCCAGCCGCCACAGCAGCCCAGCAGCCAACTTTTCCTAGCCGCCACAGCAGCGCAGCAGCCAAAGTAGCCCAGCAGCCAACTTTTCCCAGCAGTCAAAGTATCCCAGCCGCCACAACAGCCCAGCAGCCAACTTTTCTAAGCCGTCACAGCAGCGCATCAGCCAAACTATTCCAGCAGCCAACTTTTCCCAGCAGCCAAAGAATCGCAGCCGCCACAGCAGCCCAGCAGCCAACTTTTCTCAGCCGCCACAGCAGCGCAGCAGCCAAACTATTCCAGCAGCCAACTTTTCCCAGCAGCCAAAGTATCCCAGCCGCCACAGCAGCCCAGCAGCCAACTTTTCCCAGCCGTCACAGCAGCTCAGCAGCCAAAGTATTCCAGCAGCCAACTTTTTCCAGCCGCCACAGCAGCCCAGCAGCCAACTTTTCCTAGCCGCCAAAGAATCCCAGCCGCCACAGCAGCCCAGCAGCCAACTTTTCTCAGCCGCCACAGCAGCGCAGCAGCCAAACTATTCCAGCAGCCAACTTTTCCCAGCAGCCAAAGTATCCCAGCCGCCACAGCAGCCCAGCAGCCAACTTTTCCCAGCCGTCACATCACCTCCGCAGCCAAAGTATTCCAACAGCCAACTTTTCCCAGCAGCCAAAGTATCAGAGCCGCCACAACAGCCCTGCAGCCAACTTTTCCCAGCCGCCACAGCAGCTCAGCAGCCAAAGTATTCCAGCAGCCAACTTTTCCCAGCCGCCACAGCAGCCCAGCAGCCAACTTTTCCCAGCCGCCACAGCAGCTCAGCAGCCAAAGTATTCCAGCAGCCAACTTTTCCCAGCAGCCAAAGTATCCCAGCCGCCACAGCAGCCCAGCAGCCAACTTTTCCCAGCCGTCACAGCAGCTCAGCAGCCAAAGTATTCCAGCAGCCAACTTTTTCCAGCCGCCACAGCAGCCCAGCAGCCAACTTTACCCAGCCGCCACAGCAGCTCAGCAGCCAAAGTATTCCAGCAGCCAACTTTTCCCAGCAGCCAAAGTATCCCAGCCGCCACAGCAGCCCAGCAGCCAACTTTTCCCAGCCGTCACAGCAGCTCAGCAGCCAAAGTATTCCAGCAGCCAACTTTTTCCAGCCGCCACAGCAGCCCAGCAGCCAACTTTTCCTAGCCGCCACAGCAGCGCAGCAGCCAAAGTAGCCCAGCAGCCAACTTTTCCCAGCAGTCAAAGTATCCCAGCCGCCACAACAGCCCAGCAGCCAACTTTTCTAAGCCGTCACAGCAGCGCATCAGCCAAACTATTCCAGCAGCCAACTTTTCCCAGCAGCCAAAGAATCGCAGCCGCCACAGCAGCCCAGCAGCCAACTTTTCTCAGCCGCCACAGCAGCGCAGCAGCCAAACTATTCCAGCAGCCAACTTTTCCCAGCAGCCAAAGTATCCCAGCCGCCACAGCAGCCCAGCAGCCAACTTTTCCCAGCCGTCACAGCAGCTCAGCAGCCAAAGTATTCCAGCAGCCAACTTTTTCCAGCCGCCACAGCAGCCCAGCAGCCAACTTTTCCTAGCCGCCACAGCAGCGCAGCAGCCAAAGTAGCCCAGCAGCCAACTTTCCCCAGCAGTCAAAGTATCCCAGCCGCCACAACAGCCCAGCAGCCAACTTTTCTAAGCCGTCACAGCAGCGCATCAGCCAAACTATTCCAGCAGCCAACTTTTCCCAGCAGCCAAAGAATCCCAGCCGCCACAGCAGCCCAGCAGCCAACTTTTCTCAGCCGCCACAGCAGCGCAGCAGCCAAACTATTCCAGCAGCCAACTTTTCCCAGCAGCCAAAGTATCCCAGCCGCCACAGCAGCCCAGCAGCCAACTTTTCCCAGCCGTCACAGCAGCTCAGCAGCCAAAGTATTCCTGCAGCCAACTTTTTCCAGCCGCCACAGCAGCCCAGCAGCCAACTTTTCCTAGCCGCCACAGCAGCGCAGCAGCCAAAGTAGCCCAGCAGCCAACTTTTCCCAGCAGTCAAAGTATCCCAGCCGCCACAACAGCCCAGCAGCCAACTTTTTTAAGCCGTCACAGCAGCGCATCAGCCAAACTATTCCAGCAGCCAACTTTTCCCAGCAGCCAAAGAATCCCAGCCGCCACAGCAGCCCAGCAGCCAACTTTTCTCAGCCGCCACAGCAGCGCAGCAGCCAAACTATTCCAGCAGCCAACTTTTCCCAGCAGCCAAAGTATCCCAGCCGCCACAGCAGCCCAGCAGCCAACTTTTCCCAGCCGTCACAGCAGCTCAGCAGCCAAAGTATTCCAGCAGCCAACTTTTTCCAGCCGCCACAGCAGCCCAGCAGCCAACTTTTCCTAGCCGCCACAGCAGCGCAGCAGCCAAAGTAGCCCAGCAGCCAACTTTTCCCAGCAGTCAAAGTATCCCAGCCGCCACAACAGCCCAGCAGCCAACTTTTCTAAGCCGTCACAGCAGCGCATCAGCCAAACTATTCCAGCAGCCAACTTTTCCCAGCAGCCAAAGAATCCCAGCCGCCACAGCAGCCCAGCAGCCAAATTTTCTCAGCCGCCACAGCAGCGCAGCTGCCAAACTATTCTAGCAGCCAACTTTTCCCGGCAGCCAAAGTATCCCAGCCGCCACAGCAGCCCAGCATCCAACTTTTCCCAGCCGTCACCGCAGCTCAGCAGCCAAAGTATTCCAGCAGCCAACTTTTCCCAGCAGCCAAAGTATCCCAGCCGCCACAACAGCCCAGCAGCCAACTTTTCCCAGCCGCAACAGCAGCTCAGCAGCCAAAGTATTCCAGCAGCCAAATTTTTCCAGCCGCCACAGCAGCCCAGCAGCCAACTTTTCCTAGCCGCCACAGCAGCGCAGCAGCCAAAGTAGCCCAGCAGCCAACTTTTCAAAGCAGTCAAAGTATCCCAGCCGCCACAACAGCCCAGCAGCCAACTTTTTTAAGCCGTCACAGCAGCGCATCAGCCAAACTATTCCAGCAGCCAACTTTTCCCAGCAGCCAAAGAATCCCAGCCGCCACAGCAGCCCAGCAGCCAACTTTTCTCAGCCGCCACAGCAGCGCAGCAGCCAAACTATTCCAGCAGCCAACTTTTCCCAGCAGCCAAAGTATCCCAGCCGCCACAGCAGCCCAGCAGCCAACTTTTCCCAGCCGTCACAGCAGCTCAGCAGCCAAAGTATTCCAGCAGCCAACTTTTTCCAGCCGCCACAGCAGCCCAGCAGCCAACTTTTCCTAGCCGCCACAGCAGCGCAGCAGCCAAAGTAGCCCAGCAGCCAACTTTTCCCAGCAGTCAAAGTATCCCAGCCGCCACAACAGCCCAGCAGCCAACTTTTCTAAGCCGTCACAGCAGCGCATCAGCCAAAATATTCCAGCAGCCAACTTTTCCCAGCAGCCAAAGAATCCCAGCCGCCACAGCAGCCCAGCAGCCAAATTTTCTCAGCCGCCACAGCAGCGCAGCTGCCAAACTATTCTAGCAGCCAACTTTTCCCGGCAGCCAAAGTATCCCAGCCGCCACAGCAGCCCAGCATCCAACTTTTCCCAGCCGTCACAGCAGCTCAGCAGCCAAAGTATTCCAGCAGCCAACTTTTCCCAGCAGCCAAAGTATCACAGCCGCCACAACAGCCCAGCAGCCAACTTTTCCCAGCCGCCACAGCAGCTCAGCAGCCAAAGTATTCCAGCAGCCAACTTTTCACAGCCGCCACAGCAGCCCAGCAGCCAACTTTTCCCAGCCGCCACAGCAGCTCAGCAGCCAAAGTATTCCAGCAGTCAACTTTTCCCAGCAGCCAAAGTATCCCAGCCGCCACAGCAGCCCAGCAGCCAACTTTTCCCAGCCGTCACAGCAGCTCAGCAGCCAAAGTATTCCAGCAGCCAACTTTTTCCAGCCGCCACAGCAGCCCAGCAGCCAACTTTTCCTAGCCGCCACAGCAGCCCAGCAGCCAACTTTTCCCAGCAGTCAAAGTATCCCAGCCGCCACAACAGCCCAGCAGCCAACTTTTCTAAGCCGTCACAGCAGCGCATCAGCCAAACTATTCCAGCAGCCAACTTTTCCCAGCAGCCAAAGAATCCCAGCCGCCACAGCAGCCCAGCAGCCAACTTTTCTCAGCCGCCACAGCAGCGCAGCTGCCAAACTATTCTAGCAGCCAACTTTTCCCGGCAGCCAAAGTATCCCAGCCGCTACAGCAGCCCAGCATCCAACTTTTCCCAGCCGTCACAGCAGCTCAGCAGCCAAAGTATTCCAGCAGCCAACTTTTCCCAGCAGCCAAAGTATCACAGCCGCCACAACAGCCCAGCAGCCAACTTTTCCCAGCCGCCACAGCAGCTCAGCAGCCAAAGTATTCCAGCAGTCAACTTTTCCCAGCAGCCAAAGTATCCCAGCCGCCACAGCAGCCCAGCAGCCAACTTTTCCCAGCCGTCACATCAGCTCCGCAGCCAAAGTATTCCAGCAGCCAACTTTTCCCAGCAGCCAAAGTATCAGAGCCGCCACAACAGCCCAGCAGCCAACTTTTCCCAGCCGCCACAGCAGCTCAGCAGCCAAAGTATTCCAGAAGCCAACTTTTCCCAGCCGCCACAGCAGCCCAGCAGCCAACTTTTCCCAGTCGCCACAGCAGCTCAGCAGCCAAAGTATTCCAGCAGCCAACTTTTCCCAGCAGCCAAAGTATCCCAGCCGCCACAGCAGCCAACTTTTCCCAGCCGTCACAGCAGCTTAGCAGCCAAAGTATTCCAGCAGCCAACTTTTTCCAGCCGCCACAGCAGCCCAGCAGCCAACTTTTCCCAGCCGCCACAGCAGCTCAGCAGCCAAAGTATTCCAGCAGCCAACTTTTCCCAGCAGCCAAAGTATCCCAGCCGCCACAGCAGCCCAGCAGCCAACTTTTCCCAGCCGTCACAGCAGCTCAGCAGCCAAAGTATTCCAGCAGCCAACTTTTTCCAGCCGCCACAGCAGCCCAGCAGCCAACTTTTCCTAGCCGCCACAGCAGCGCAGCAGCCAAAGTAGCCCAGCAGCCAACTTTTCCCAGCAGTCAAAGTATCCCAGCCGCCACAACAGCCCAGCAGCCAACTTTTCTAAGCCGTCACAGCAGCGCATCAGCCAAACTATTCCAGCAGCCAACTTTTCCCAGCAGCCAAAGTATCCCAGCCGCCACAGCAGCCCAGCAGCCAACTTTTCCCAGCCGTCACAGCAGCTCAGCAGCCAAAGTATTCCAGCAGCCAACTTTTTCCAGCCGCCACAGCAGCCCAGCAGCCAAATTTTTATAGCCGCCACAGCAGCGCAGCAGCCAAAGTAGCCCAGCAGCCAACTTTTCCCAGCAGTCAAAGTATCCCAGCCGCCACAACAGCCCAGCAGCCAACTTTTCTAAGCCGTCACAGCAGCTTATCAGCCAAACTATTCCAGCAGCCAACTTTTCCCAGCAGCCAAAGAATCCCAGCCGCCACAGCAGCCCAGCAGCCAACTTTTCTCAGCCGCCACAGCAGCGCAGCAGCCAAACTATTCCAGCAGCCAACTTTTCCCAGCAGCCAAAGTATCCCAGCCGCCACAGCAGCCCAGCAGCCAACTTTTCCCAGCCGTCACAGCAGCTCAGCAGCCAAAGTATTCCAGCAGCCAACTTTTTCCAGCCGCCACAGCAGCCCAGCAGCCAACTTTTCCTAGCCGCCACAGCAGCGCAGCAGCCAAAGTAGCCCAGCAGCCAACTTTTCCCAGCAGTCAAAGTATCCCAGCCGCCACAACAGCCCAGCAGCCAACTTTTTTAAGCCGTCACAGCAGCGCATCAGCCAAACTATTCCAGCAGCCAACTTTTCCCAGCAGCCAAAGAATCCCAGCCGCCACAGCAGCCCAGCAGCCAACTTTTCTCAGCCGCCACAGCAGCGCAGCAGCCAAACTATTCCAGCAGCCAACTTTTCCCAGCAGCCAAAGTATCCCAGCCGCCACAGCAGCCCAGCAGCCAACTTTTCCCAGCCGTCACAGCAGCTCAGCAGCCAAAGTATTCCAGCAGCCAACTTTTTCCAGCCGCCACAGCAGCCCAGCAGCCAACTTTTCCTAGCCGCCACAGCAGCGCAGCAGCCAAAGTAGCCCAGCAGCCAACGTTTCCCAGCAGTCAAAGTATCCCAGCCGCCACAACAGCCCAGCAGCCAACTTTTCTAAGCCGTCACAGCAGCGCATCAGCCAAACTATTCCAGCAGCCAACTTTTCCCAGCAGCCAAAGAATCCCAGCCGCCACAGCAGCCCAGCAGCCAAATTTTCTCAGCCGCCACAGCAGCGCAGCTGCCAAACTATTCTAGCAGCCAACTTTTCCCGGCAGCCAAAGTATCCCAGCCGCCACAGCAGCCCAGCATCCAACTTTTCCCAGCCGTCACAGCAGCTCAGCAGCCAAAGTATTCCAGCAGCCAACTTTTCCCAGCAGCCAAAGTATCACAGCCGCCACAACAGCCCAGCAGCCAACTTTTCCCAGCCGCCACAGCAGCTCAGCAGCCAAAGTATTCCAGCAGCCAACTTTTCACAGCCGCCACAGCAGCCCAGCAGCCAACTTTTCCCAGCCGCCACAGCAGCTCAGCAGCCAAAGTATTCCAGCAGTCAACTTTTCCCAGCAGCCAAAGTATCCCAGCCGCCACAGCAGCCCAGCAGCCAACTTTTCCCAGCCGTCACAGCAGCTCAGCAGCCAAAGTATTCCAGCAGCCAACTTTTTCCAGCCGCCACAGCAGCCCAGCAGCCAACTTTTCCTAGCCGCCACAGCAGCCCAGCAGCCAACTTTTCCCAGCCGTCACAGCAGCTCAGCAGCCGAAGTATTCCAGCAGCCAACTTTTCCCAGCAGCCAACGTATCACAGCCGCCACAACAGCTCAGCAGCCAAAGTATTCCAGCAGCCAACTTTTCCCAGCCGCCACAGCAACCCAGCAGCCAACTTTTCTGAGCCGCCACAGCAGCTCAGCAGCAAAACTATTCCAGCAGCCAACTTTACCCAGCAGCCAAAATATCCCAGCCGCCACAGCAGCCCAGCAGCCAACTTTTCTCAGCCGCAACAGCAGCTCAGCAGCCAAAGTATTCCAGCAGCCAACTTTTCCCAGCCGCCACAGCAGCCCAGCAGCCAACTTTTCCCAGCCGCCACAGCAGCTCAGAAGCCAAAGTATTCCAGCAGCCAACTTTTCCCAGCAGCCAAAGTATCCCAGCCGCCACAGCAGCCCAGCAGCGAACTTTTTTCCAACCGCCACAGCAGCTCAACAGCCAAAGTTTCACAGCAGCCAAAGTATCTGCTAGGGTGTTGGGCGGCCAACTTCACGCTGCCTGGCTGCTTGGCTGCTTGGCGGCCAACTTCACGCTGCTTGGCTGCTTGGCGGCCAACTTCACGCTGCTTGGCTGCTTGGCTGCTTGGCGGCCAACTTCACGCTGCTTGGCTGCTTGGCTGCTTGGCGGCCAACTTCACGAACATCATTTGTGCAAAGTTTTATTGAACGGAATTTTGCTATTATTGAGATTTTGATAATTTTCTTTTTATCGATGAACGTGATTGGGAGGAGTGTGGTAAGCCCTTAAATTTATTTACTTTCTCTTTAGTTTTTGAATAACCTATTTTCTCTTTATTATTTGAATCAGCTTGATATAATCTACATGTCCATGTCAATAAACTGATACCGTTGCACTGAACTATATTGATTATAAACTATTTTGATTTCCGAATGAGACATATTAAGTTCAAAGAGGGAATAGGGAGAAACGGGTACATCGTTTCGGAGATTTTACGGCGGAAAGCATATTGTTAGTGAATTTGAATATCATCTTTGGATTTAAACTTTTGTTTACTTTTACAGAAACAAAACAGAATACGGTTAAAGTTAGGTATATGTGTTAAGGCTTAGGAGGTGTCACAACACGAGTTCATTCAAAGTGTTTATAATAAAAGAAGACATGAATACGGAATCGACAGCGAAACTTGATTTAGAAACAGATCTTTTTACAGAACAAGGCAAGGCCACTGATGAAGTTACGTTAAATTTTGATGGTGGCAAAATGTTATTCGTTTCAAAGCAATTATTAACACTGACCTCGCCTGTGTTTGAGGCCATGTTCAACAACGACTGTAAGGAAAGGAAGGAAATAAAGGTTGTTCTAACTGGGAAAAGCTTTGATGACTTCTTGGAATTCCTACTCTGTATGCATCCAAGAATAGCAAAATCTATTGATGGTAAGCTAAATCATTTACTGCATTGATGACAAAATAAACTTGAAAAAATGATTCGGGTCATACCACACTTAGAAATAAATATATTGTACCCTAAACGCAAAGGTCAATTTTACACAATAAAACGATTTATTTTTTTTGAATCTGATTATTGATTAAGAAGTTGTAATCATGTGAAGTTCATGAAATTCTTTCTAAATAAAAGCTGCCATTTTTTTAGATTATGGCCTTATAAAACGCCAATTAAATATTTTCAGCCATTTGTACAGTGTGTGGAGTTACTTTAAAAGTATACATTCTTATAACATATTAGCCGATATATTTTATAGTTTTGCATTAAATAATTAATCATCAGTATTTTCAAATGTCAACTCTGAGCTTATTTCTTGAACGATTAAAATTCTTTCAGGTTTATAGAGGATTTGCATGGCACTTTGCAAAGAAAAAAAACATGGCCGTAGTTTATGTGAATCTATTAAAAAATAGTATAAATAAAGTCAACGTTGGGAGTATTTTTGAATACAATACAATTTAAGGAATCACTAACGTTGCAAATGGCGAAAACTAGCTAAAATGAAATAAGTATATGCTGGTCTACAATCATAAGTGCCAATTCGTGAAAATAATTTTAGAGTTTTGAAGAAATTCAAGAAAAACTTTCTTCCGAGTTTACTTCCGGTTTGAGGGTCATAACATTTTGATGTTCTACTTAAAATTTCTGACATTATTTTGAAAGATGACCGCAAAATAATCTAAATAAGTGTTTATACGATACCTGTATAATTTTTCTAGACGCTTTAAATAGCCATTACAGAGTTCTTGTGCAAACGGTATTTCCTTTTTGTGTGTGTGTCTGTTCTATGTAAATTAAGCTTTTTTTTCAAACAACTTGACCATCCAAACTTAAATACAAGCACATTACAATAAATTTCTTTACTTTCATTGGTCTGCCGATGGGAATTAATGTCGAGTTTTGAAAAGGTACATCGAAATGATTTGCCACTGAAACCGATAGTAGACCCGGAAGTACGTTTTTCTTGAATTTCTTGAAAACTCTTATTTTGACGAATTGGCACTAATGATTGTAGACCAACATAGAATTATTTCACGTATGAGTTGTTTTGGTATGTTGTCCATGAATTTCAGAGTTCTCATGCATTTTTTTCTTTTGTTTTAGTATGTGCTTGGTAATTAGAACATAAATTAGACTAAACTGAGCATGCAAACATTAGTGTATCCTTACCTAAATATATTTCTTCACTAAAACCATTTGCAATTTTAGTGACCCCTTAAATTTCTTTGTATTCAAGCTAGTAGAACATTACTTGCAGACTCTAATGTGCTCCGGGTTGCCCCACTCGCCGATGAATACCAAGTGTTATATCTAATCAAGACCTGTCAAGCTTACATGAAGAAATGGATCAAGCGAGAATTGAAGAAAGCTTCGAAGTTAACATCGAATTGGTACAATTATGTGTCAACTGTACGGACTGCCTTGGATGTGCTTACCGTAGCAGCACGTTTAGGATATGATGATGTTTGTATGTATGTTTCCTCAGTGCTTGGAAAGTATCCGTCTGGGATATATGTAGGTTACAATCGAGACATTCTGATCAACGATTGGGAATGGTCTAATTACGAAGACACTGTTATTTTATGCAGAGAAATGTTTTCAAAAATTCCCTGTAAGTGGAAATTTCAGACATTGTTTAACCGATTTGATGGTAACGATGACAATAAATTTAAACGCTAATGTTTACATAAAAGAGTTGATTTACATAAAGAAACACATTCGGTATTGAAAGATTTAACTTTGTACTTACATGATGTAAAAGAAAGCGAAGCTAAAATTAATAGCATTGTACAGCAAAACTGATTGAGTCCGTTTATGATTTTCTGACTGTTCTTCAATTTGTAAAATAAAACCTCTAATACACACTGTTTTAGAACTACTCTGCCTCGGATGTGTTTTCTATATATTTTTATTTTTATGTACCCGATCCCTGAGGGTCTGTTTCATATAGTGATCGCCTTGTCCGTCTGTCTGTCCGTCACAAATCTGGTTTCCGGAACATAGCTTAGCAAACCAATGGATTTCAACCAAACGTCATGCACGTGTTCACCTAAAATGGCGATTTGTTGCGTTTGAAAACCATGGTTCTACCTTAAAGGTCAAGGTCACGGGGTTTTAAGGTAAGAATATACATATTTTTTTGTTTTTGGACTAATAAAGATACTTAAACTGAAAAAAATATTCTCCTCAAAGGATTTCAATACAAGTGGTTGCCTTAATATGGCGAAGTCTCGTGTCCAACAATCCTGGTTTTACCTCAACGGTCAAGGTTACACTTAGGGGTTAAAGGACAACATATGCCAAAAAATCCGGTTTCCGGAACATTCGAAAGTTGTAATTATTTCAAACAAGTATAGCTGTTAAAAAAGCTAGTAGACAGTTAGGCATACTGTATTGAATTGTTGTGGTTTAGGCATTTCAATTTTTGCATGGAAAATGAATTAATTTTTTGTGGCCAAAATACTTTATTATACTGAACACAAGCGAACACAGACAGATCAAGCGGAAAGTTATAAAGTAAACTAAAATCTAATGTTTTACAATAAAATCTAATGTGATATGTCTTGGGAAAGACAGAGAATGTAGACTTGTGTGACATTAAACTGAAGAATGGCAATGGTCGAAACAGTTCGAAATAAAAAGTTTAAATAGACCTGTTTACACGGATACAGAAATGTAAAATCTAACAGCTTTATTTTACTTCTGCATTTTAAACTAAAAACTGAATAAAAAATACAAATACTCATTCAATTTGAAAGTAATAATAATAATAATAATAATAAACTTAACAGAAAAGTTAAATCTCTTAAGCTATTGCAGTTTCTTCCAAAATTATGATTCGACATCACTTTTCCCACATTATAGTAGAAATTCTTCGTTTATAGTTCCATTGAGGCCCACATACGATGTCTTCATTTACACCCATAGACTTTTAACAGCTTACTTTCATACACACCGAGAAAACCCTTACAGCAAAGCAAACATACAACGAAAAATTACAGACATAATAGATGTTTTAAACTTAGATCGTCGTTTAATATTTATTACCGGTGCGTGGACTAATGTGCGTGAGTCTAAAACTAGGGTCGAAACATTCTAGAGACGATTATCCCAGGAAACGTTTGACTGTTTCACCACGCATGTCTACTTCCGTAGAAAAGTAACAGTTGATAACCAATTTTGTCTGGTGGTTTAAGACAGTAAAGACGGTGTTCCTCACGTTTACAGGTAAAGTAAATTCTGCTGGAGATTATTAGCTAAACACATTTAGTATAATTAAAAAAATGGATATCATATTTTAAGATGTCTGTTATCAAAACAGGGTTGTTGATTGCAATTTGATGCAAATTAACCTGGTCACTGATTTACTACCGTGCATTATGTTTGAAATACATACAAAACTGAAATTTGTGAAAATTGGAGTTATACAAATTCTGAACAATATTTACCATATCCTGCCCTACAGTCCGTTGTTTACACATTCAAGTTGCTTTCTTGTTATAATAAAGTATAAGTTGTACCTTTGTTGTTTATCACAAACAATAAATATGTTATCATGATGAGGAATAGGCCTAGGAAAGAATGTTCAAATAGATACAGGCAGTTATTAAAACGACATACAACGGCAAATCAAAGGCCTATGGGTTTGGTTTACAACAGTCGTTTATCTACTAATAACGACTGAGTAAGAGTCTAGGGACATGTCTGGTCCGTAATTTTCATGGTCTGAAATGTCCCTAAATCAGAGCGTCTACCAGTCTAAGCGTCCAGATTACCAAAACCATAGTCTCAATCATTCAGACGCTCTGATTTTGCAAAGGTGATCAGTACGTCTGAAGACATTGTTCGTTAAACAAGAGGGCCATGATGGCCCTATATCGCTCACCTGACTACAAAAGTACTCTCAGCTTGTGGTTTCAGACAAGAAGATTTTTAAAGTTTTTCCTATACAAGTCTATGTAAAATGAAGTGACCCCTGGGGCGGGGCCAATTTTGACCCCAGGGAAATCATTTGAACAATATTTGAAGAGTTCCAATAGAGGATGCTAAATGCCAAATATCTAAGCTCTAGGCCTTGTGGTTTCAGACAAGAAGATTTTTTAAGTTTTTCCTATATAAGTCTATGCAAAATGAAGTGACCCCTTGGGCGGGGCCAATTTTGACCCCAGGGAAATAATTTGAACAATCTTTGTAGAGTTCCACTAGAGGATGCTAAATGCCAAATATCTAAGCTCTACGCCTTGTGGTTTCAGACAAGAAGATTTTAAAAGTTTTTCCTATATAAGTCTATATAAAATGAAGTGACCCCTGGGGCGGGGCCAATTTTGACCCCAGGGAAATCATTTGAACAATCTTTGTAGAGTTCCACTAGAGGGTGCTAAATGCCAAATATCTAAGCTCTAGGCCTTGTGGTTTCAGACAAGAAGATTTTTAAAGTTTTTCCTATATATGTCTATGCAAAATGAAGTGACCCCTGGGGCGGGGCCAATTTTGACCCCAGGGAAATCACTTGAACAATCTTTGTAGAGTACCACTAGAGGATGCTAAATGCCAAATATCGAAGCTCTAGGCCTTGTGGATTCAGACAAGAAGATTTTTAAAGTTTTTCCTATACAAGTCTATATAAAATGAAGTGACCCCTGGGGCGGGGCCAATTTAAACCCCTTGGAAATAATTTGAACAATCTCTGTAGAGTTCCATTAGAGGATGCTAAATGCCAAATATCTAAGCTCTAGGCCTTGTGGTTTCAGACAAGAAGATTTTTAAAGTTTTTCCTATATTAGTATATAAGTCTATGTAAAATGAAGTGACTCCTGGGGCGGGGCCAATTTTGACCCCAGGGAAATCATTTGAACAATCTTTGTAGAGTTCCACTAGAGGGTGCTAAGTGCCAAATATCTAAGCTCTAGGCCTTGTGGTTTCAGACAAAAAGATTTTTAAAGTTTTTCCTATATAAGTCTATGCAAAATGAAGTGACCCCTGGGGCGGGGCCAATTTTGACCCCAGGGAAATCATTTGAACAATCTTTGTAGAGTTCCACTAGAGGATGCTAAATGCCAAATATCTAAGCTCTAGGCCTTGTGGTTTCAGACAAGAAGATTTTAAAGTTTTTCCTATACATGTCTATATAAAATGAAGAGACCCCTGGGGCGGGGCCAATTTACACCCCTGGGAAATAATTTGAACAATCTTTGTAGAGTTCCATTAGAGGATGCTAAATGCCAAATATCTAAGCTCTAGGCCTTGTGGTTTCAGACAAGAAGATTTTTAAAATTTTTCCTATATTAGTATATAAGTCTATGTAAAATGAAGTGACCCCTGGGGCGGGGCCAATTTTGACCCCAGGGAAATCATTTGAACAATCTTTGTAGAGTTCCACTAGAGGGTGCTAAGTGCCAAATATCTAAGTTCTAGGCCTTGTGGTTTCAGACAAGAAGATTTTTAAAGTTTTTCCTATATAAGTCTATGCAAAATGAAGTGACCCCTGGGGCAGGGCCAATTTTGACCCCAGGGAAATCATTTGAACAATCTTTGTAGAGTTCCACTAGAGGATGCTAAATGCCAAATATCTAAGTTCTAGGCCTTGTGGTTTCAGACAAGAAGATTTTTGAAGTTTTTCCTATATAAGTCTATGCAAAATGAAGTGACCCCTGGGGCAGGGCCAATTTTGACCCCAGGCAAATAATTTGAACAATATTAGTAGAGTTCCACCAGAGGATGCTAAATGCCAAATATCTAAGCTCTACGCCTTGTGGTTTCAGACAAGAAGATTTTTAAAGATTTTCCTATATAAGTCTATGTAAAATGAAGTGACCCCTGGGGTGGGGCCAATTTTGACCCCAGGGAAATCATTTGAACAATCTTTGTAGAGGTCCACTAGAGGATGCTAAATGCCAAATATCTAAGCTCTACGCCTTGTGGTTTCAGACAAGAAGATTTTTAAAGTTTTTCCTTTATAAGCTAGTCTATGTAAAATGAAGTGACCCCTGGGGCGGGGCAAATTTTGACCCCGGGGAAATAATTTGAACAAACTTTGTAGAGGTCCACTAGAGGATGCTAAATGCCAAATATCTAAGCTCTAGGCCTTGTGGTTTCAGACAAGAAGATTTTTAAAGTTTTTCCTATACAAGTCTATATAAAATGAAGTGACCCCTGGGGCTGGGCCAATTAAGACCCCTGGGAAATAATTTGAACAATCTTTGTAGAGTTCCAATAGAGGATGCTAAGTGCCAAATATCTAAGCTCTAGGCCTTGTGGTTTCAGACAAGAAGATTTTTAAAGTTTTTCCTATATAAGTCTATGCAAAATGAAGTGACCCCTGGGGCGGGGCCAATTTTGACCCCAGGGAAATCATTTGAACAATCTTTGTAGAGTTCCACTAGAGGATGCTAAATGCATGCCAAATATCTAAGCTCTAGGCCTTGTGGTTTCAGACAAGAAGATTTTTAAAGTTTTTCCTATATAAGTCTATGTAAAATGAAGTGACCCCTGGGGCGGGGCCAATTTTGACCCCAGGGAAATAATTTGAACAAACTTTGTAGAGTTCCACTAGAGGATGCTAAATGCCAAATATCTAAGCTCTAGGCCTTGTGGTTTCAGACAAGAAGATTTTTAAAGTTTTTTCTTTCGGTTGCCATGGCAACCAAAGTTGATGAAACTTGCCATGGATGTTCCTTCCATGAAGCTCTTCCAAAGTTGTTCAAAGAAATCAATTCCATGCAGAACTCTGGTTGCCATGGCAACCGAAAGGAAAAACTTTAAAAATCTTCTTGTCTGAAACCACAAGGCCTAGAGCTTAGATATTTGGCATTTAGCACCCTCTAGTGGAACTCTACAAAGATTGTTCAAATTATTTCCCTGGGGTCAAAATTGGCCCCGCCCCAGGGGTCACTTCATTTTATAAAGACTTATATAGGAAAAACTTTAAAAATCTTCTTGTCTAAAACCACAAGGCCTAGAGCTTAGATATTTGGCGTTTAGCATCCTCTAGTGGAACTCTACAAAGATTGTTCAAATTATTTCCCTGGGGTCAAAATTGGCCCCTCCCCAGGGGTCACTGCATTTTACATAGACTTATATAGGAAAAACTTTAAAAATCTTTTTGTCTGCAACCACAAGGCCTAGAGCTTAGATATTTGGCATTTAGCACCCTCTAGTGGAACTCTACAAAGATTGTTCAAATTATTTCCCTGGGGTCAAAATTGGCCCCTCCCAATGGGTCACTTAATTTTATATAGACTTATATAAGAAAAACTTTAAAAATCTTCTTGTCTGAAACCACAAGGCCTAGAGCTTAGATATTTGACATTTAGCATCCTCTAGTGGAACTCTACAAAGATTGTGCAAATTATTTCCCCGGGGTCAAAATTGGCCCTGCCCCAGGGGTCACTTCATTTTACATAGACTTATATAGGAAAAACTTTAAAAATCTTCTTGTCTGAAACCACAAGGCCTAGAGCTTAGATATTTGGCATTCAGCACCCTCTAGTGGAACTCTACAAAGATTGTTCAAATTATTTCCCTGGGGTCAATTGGCCCTGCCCCAGGGGTCACTTCATTTTATATAGACATATATAGGAAAAACTTTTAAAATCTTCTTGTCTGAAACCACAAGGCCTAGAGCTTAGATATTTGACATTTAGCATCCTCTAGTGGAACTTTCAAAGATTGTTCAAATTATTTCCCTGGGGTCAAAATTGGCCCTGCCCCAGGGGTCACTTCCTTTTACATAGACTTATTTAGGAAAAACTTTAAAAATCTTCTTGTCTGAAACCACAAGGCCTAGAGCTTAGATATTTGGCATTTTGCACCCTCTAGTTGAACTCTATAAAGATTGTTAAAATTATTTCCCTGGGATCAAAATTGGCCCCGCCCCAGGGGTCACTTCATTTTACATAGACTTACATAGGAAATCTTTAAAAAGCTTCTTCTCACAAACCACAATGCGTACAGCTTAGATATTTTGTAAGTAGCATTGTGTAATGGATGTCTACTAAATTTGTTCAAATTATGTCCCCTGCGCCAAAATCTGCCATGCCCTAGGGTTCTATTGGTTTACAAATAGTTATATAGGAAAAACATGAAAAATCATTTTTCTCCAAAACTAATAGGACTAGATCTTAGATATTTGGTGCTGAGTATTGTCTAGAGACCCTTTATCAACTTTGTTTAAAAGTTGGCCCTGGGGTCAAAATTGTCCACGCCCCGGGGGCCCTTAATATGTGAAAAAGGCAAACTTTAAAAATCTTTCTACTTGAAACCTCAATGCCTAAAGCTTAGATATTTGGTATGTAGCATTGTCTAGTGGATGTCTACCAAGTCTGTTCGAATTATGTTCCCTGGGCCGAAATTGGCCACGCCCCAGGGTTCTCTTAGTTTACATTGATTTATATAGAAAAACATAAACAAATCATTTTTCTCTGAAACTAATGCGACTAGACCTTAGATATTTCGTGTTGAGTATTGTGAAGAGACCCTTTACCAGCATTATTTAAATGTAACTGTGGCCCTGGGGTAAAACTGCGAGTACTTTTGTACTCAGGTGAGCAATATATGGCCATCATGGCCCTCTTGTTTAGAATGTTGCCCTGCCAGCCGGAAATCGGTAATGCACATCCTACGGCGACATGCACTTTTTAACTGTATTATTGCGCCCACAGGCGTGTTCAAGTAAGCTGTGTTCTGCGGTTACCACGAGATCTGATGAAAAGTTTATACAGACGTTGTTAGCACAATCGTTACCTTATTGCAACCTTAGAAATATTTTAATATGAAATCATTTCAATAAGAAGATCTTTTTTCTGAATTTGGACCTTTTTCGATCAAAATTACATCTGAAGCGATAAATTTTTCCCTTCAACCATTTGTTTGTATTTCTTAAGATAACTTCAAAATTCTTTGGCATACACTAATGGCGACCTTTTACAGTGAAATCACTTAGATTAAAGTTAAAAAATATCTATGATTTTCCCAATTACGAAAAGACAAAAAAGTTAAGACAATTTAGAACAGTAAACTTCAAATAGTTAAAGCTTGAAAATCCCTAAAATTCGATTTGCAATCAAACACAAAAACGAAGCATCACAAAACAAAAACAGTTCAAATGCCCACATGATCAAAATAATACTGACAATATCGAAGATCTTTTAAAATAAATTTTAATTATAAAGACAGAAATCAACAGTTTTTTTTTGTTTTTGTCATCCATTTTCGCAAACATGAAATTAAAGGCAAAGACACACTTTTACAAATATCTCTTACTGTATACATGTGTTACACAAGATGGTCTTAGATATTGTTGTTAGTAACTCATTACTCAGTCTCAGGAAGGCATTTTAATTGATGTTTACTGTTGCTTTGATTTTGTGTTTGGCTGCAGAATTTAGGATTTTTTGTTTAGGGCAAACTATTTTTCTTTACTGTTCTAACTTTTCTTAACGTATAAAAATAAACATACATTAATAAGATTTATTTATTGATGGAACTGTATTTTTTCCGCTAAAGAGATTTTGGTATTCTTTCCTTTTTTATCAATCACAGTACGATTACAACTGCCATAGCATATAACGTGACAGGACAGTCTAAAACCATATCACGAAGAGGTAGCAACGGCGTACCATATATTTGCATTCATTTATGTAAAATGGGGTAGGCAAGTACTTAATCGTCCTTTGTTTTATAAACCATACCCCTGATTTTGAAGCTTGATATCATATTACTTAAATTTCACTTTGCCCAGTGTGGAAGAAATACGGTTAAATCACTGTTAACTAATTTCATTAGAAATCGCGATTGATTTTGGATTTGTTTACCATACAAAAGCGCCACCTGTCGGTCAGACTTTTTATATAGCGATGTCTCTAGACGTTTGTCAGAGCAGTGTGACACTGATCAATGACAGAACGTCTAGATGATCTAGACTACCAAAACCAAGGAAACTCCGCTTTTTTGCCTAGTTGCTTTTGAAATGCAAATAAACACGACAAGAAAGTCAATGTTTCCACAATAAATATTCATCTTTAATACAATAATTGTTCCATTACGATAACATATTATCCATGTTCACCGTTGACTGATTGTACTGACGCTGAAATTCACTTAACACAACATATTTACTTAGCAGACAAAGTTTCTTTCAAGAGAATCTTAACCATTCCAAAATCTGAAAGATTTTCAAAAATATGTCTAACAACAAACTCGGAACTGAACAAAATGAAAAAAGAACGTTGAATGTCAAGCCAACACACATGAATAAAAATCATTTTAGAATGTTTGGTTAAACATGTTCATGTTGTTTAAAATTATTGAAAATTTTGTTTTTAATGCCAAAAACTAAAATTATGTATGTCGTCTTTTTTTAAACAAACAAACATCAACACAGGTGTAATAAATAAGGGTCTTCTTTGTAGTCACTTAGGAAACGAAAGCCGTCAAATTACTAGTTTTAGTACACACTTCACACCCCAGTTGTATTATTTCCTTTTTCCATTCTATGACATGTAATTGGCTACGAATATATAGATCAGGTGTTTTATTAGGTCACAAAGATAAAAATCGGCATTTATATGTTAACGTCTAAGAAATAATTGGTTCTTGCATTGCATTGCCATTTAAGAACACATCACAGGTGATTTTATTTCATTTCATTGTAAAACATATCATACAAAATAAACGTGCTGATAATATGCCAGCGTTCATCATGATAGCACGTTTTCTTATTTAATTCGTCGTACGACTGTATTCAAGCACGTAGAAATTTTAAAATGTTACTAAAATCTAAGATACTACAATGTTTGTTGATATTGTCATCGTGTAGAACTAATAGTTACATAAGCTAAAGCCTAAAAGAATCTAGTAAAGCCCAATAAATTCGATAAACAGAAGCAAATATATTTAAGTTGAAAATGTCTGAAGAGTTCTTTAAAAATGTCTATATGCATTTGCATCTATTTCATTAAAGGTGTCAAGCGGTGATTGCAATCATGTAATCTGACCCATATGACGTCATTTCTTAAAATCATGAAGTATTCCAGAAGTGGTCCTCTGTAATATATCTTCTCTGCGAACTCAGAGACCAAACATATGCCAAAATGAGACCTACGGTACAGAAATATAAATCCAAAGGAACAGAAATTACATTTTTCTGTGTTTGATCGTAATATGGTTACCACTTAATGGTTTATTTCTGATTTTACATACTTAATCACTCAACGTTTTTAAATGGCCACTGTTCATAATATTTCTTGCTTTAATAGTTGTCATTTATCATCAATGACAGTTATTGATTTGTGACTTAAACTTTCCTGGTTATAATAGTTTTACATAAATCCATTTAATGTTAATTACATGTAATCGAATTTTGAAATCAATTTAGAAATCAACCTATAGAACATACAAATACATAGTTGAATTAATTCTGGTATAACACGCTCATGTTTACCCTTTCTTGGCGTAGACTAGCTTCGAAAGCAGAATTGGAAATGGACATCAATTAAAACTTTGGGTGAGGGTATATCATAGTAAAGTATTTTAAATGCATAGCTTGTAATGTGGAGCATATGGATGCATTCTCTGGAATGTACTAATTAGCGCCATAAGAACCATTTTGTCAATCCTTCATTTGAAATCGTAAAAGAATTGCTATTCTTAACAAATACACAAAGCAATTAAATTTCTTGCATCATATATAAAAATATGAATGAAACAATTAGTCACTGGATGTATACTTATTGAACGTATACATCATTATTGCACTATCAACATATCTGAACACACCATATTTCTTAAATGTACATTTCATTTTCACGTCGTTTGCATTGTATTATTTCGAAGAGATATGCCTCTTTCGCCTCCTGTAAAATTTCATGCTGATTCTTTCTCTGGAAAAGAAAATACATTCCTTAGAAGTTTACATTGTTACGACATTGTATTTTATCGTTAATGCCATTATCTTTTGAAATAATCGTCGATGTGTGGTGAGCAAGGTAACAACCCAGAAATGGTAGCATAATTATCTTCTACAATTTTTAAAAATTTTCAGATTCAATAACAGTGCAAATAAAAATAATAGTTAGTGAAACATTAGATTATACCACGATAGCTCTGGACAATCTGCCGAAAACAATCGACTAGATATACTATAAAAACATGTCAACTACATCATTAGGGTGGCAGAAAGGTATGCATTTTGACGTAAAAAGAACGTTTACTTGAGCCGTTTTAGACATACTTCATTCATGTCAAAATTCATTCTTAGAACGACCAATACTAGTAGGATAAGTAAACTTACGGAACAATTTCAACATGATCTATTGCCCACTGATCGAAGCCCTCTCCTCCATGCACAGGCTGCCACCATCTGAACTGGGCTGCTTCTACACGGGCTGGCTCCGGTATATCATAAGCTAAACGTTTTGGTGTTAAATGATCAGCTGGGTCATGGCGGGCAATCAATAACCAATCTGCTCCCTGAAAAAATTAATGAGGGTTTCTATTAAATTTCAAGCTAATTTTATAGCGGCTTAAACTTTACTGGCAATAGAAATCATTATAGTATAAATTTAGGATTGCCGTAGTCAAACTTAACAGTAAGTTCACAACAGTTTAAAAAACAAATCGATATTTACTGACTTTTAATAAAGGTTGAGTTAAATCAATGTTTATCGAACAAAAGTGACAAATTGTAGATTTTGTTGACAAAAAAATATTTTATATTTAGGCAAGGTCGGATTCCAACACAAGTAGGGTGCTGGACTATCGACTCGGTATTTTTAAATATTTATTTTTATTAGAAGGAAAATGAAGATTCATGGTATGTGTTTTTAAATCATAATAAAAGTACTTTTCTAATAAAATGACTAATTTCTCGTAAAGATTCCTCACTGGTACCATTATATCAGGAGTCTGCAATATCAACGCTTAAGAAAACAGGATTTTGTTGCTTAGACTTTTTTGGTGTTTTTTTTTTCGTTTTTGTTTTTAACAAAACGGAAAAAGGTCACAAATTTAGCAACAACGTCTGCTTACATTATTTGTAGAATACTGCAAGAGAACGCCTCGGTATTGTGATTTGTCGTCGGTTTTGACATTACAATCTGGTGTTTGAGCACGACATCCAATTTGCAGCACAAACATCACTTTGCTGAAATACAAAACCAAACAATTAACTAAACAGTAAACATTTTTATATATCAATTTTGAAAGCACTTTGATTATGAGATGCAAAGTTGAGTAACTGTTTTGGAAACATAATATGCATTGGGTATATGCAATAGAGAAAGGGGACTTTGAACGGGACAGATAAGAAAAAAATGCAGACTCGGTTTAGTTGAGTTTGTTCATGGACAGTCCGCATAGTTCCGGTACTGCGCAACAAAGTATATACATAAGTAAACAGTCCAACATAAGATATATCTTAAACGATAGTAACGGTGATCATTAAACCAGGGATGGGTTTGCTCAAAACGAGAAAACAATTCGCGGGAAAACACTATTGTATCCGAGAATATAAATCATACGTGGTACTGATGACGTCAAAGGCAAAATTTACAAGCAGGAGATATGTTCTTAGGCTGAATGCAAAGCAATGCTGGCCAATATACAAAGAATGAACGTGAATAAAATACATTACCTTGCTCTGGTGAGATCCATTTCAACCGTTCGTGCTTCTCTGTGACCACATCCATTAAAATACAAGGTCTTTCCGTGAGCATATGGCAAAAGTGCGCCACAACCAAACCCGATTCCTCCCCCAGATATCCACTCCCAGTGTGATGAATATATTCCACCCTCAAACGAATCAAACATTCTGCTCAGCAGTTTCTTGGTTGGCTTACAAGAGACACCTGAAACGAACATTTATAAAACATATATGATTCTGTTATGGGAAAATGTGTATGGTGGAATAGAATAGGTCGGCATAATTACTACCAAATTCCGAACTGATAATATCGTGTATCGAACGAGTGTTGATGTACGATGTTTTAATATGTAAGATTGTTCCCGTGTACGAGGTAAATTCCCACTAGGCATCTTGGGGATTGTTTTGAAGAATACAATATTAAACCACAACAACTTACCATTATAGCCTTCATCACAATAGCATTGTCCTCCTTTGCAATCTCCTCGGCCATGGCACATATCTGGACATGTCTCACCAACATATATATCATCAAGAGCCCAACCTGGTACCACTTGTTCAGGAGAGTCCTGTATCCAACGGAATCTCGTCGTGCTGAAAAATAATATAGAACTAAAAAGAAGGAACAATTTATTTTCATATTAACGGTTTGTAATTTGGACAAGGACCTTACAATGTATCAAGAAGCAAACAAATCTAAAGTGAAATGGTAAAGAGTAGCTATATAAAATTAACGGGCCCAAGACACAAGACAGTCTTCACCAACAACGCAGCTGTAAATATAGACGTCTTCAACTAAGTGTTATAAAACTGACTAACCAAAATTGCTTATGTACAACGATTAAACTCACCTAGAAAATGTCTTTTCTGGTAAACTGATAGTAACTCTCGTCCATGAAGGGTAAGTATCAGCCTTGTATTCGCTCGCAAAATGGAACATGTAAGGGCGACAATCCATCCGTTGGTTTATATCAGGCAAACAAAGGGGCAAAACTTCGTACCATGAATCTGTACTGGGATTTTTGTTAAATACGAGGCGGACAGGCACATAAGTCTGACAAATATTAAACGTTTTACTGCACCCAACTGCGATCTGAAAATAAATAATTCTATTGTCGACCATAATTTCAAAAGTAAATAAAAACTATCCCGAAATCAAAACAAACAAAACAACGACAATAAATAATCTCAAATAATTCTATAGTAAGGCGGTTCACACAAACACACAATTAGACTCAGACTTGTTAAATAATAGTAATAAAATCTAGTCTAATCCCGTCTGTTTGATATTACACTAACTATTTGATTTGTATTACACATCAATTCAGTTAACAACTTCAGAGCTTTTAGTTTAGGTTATACATGTGTGTTACACAGGGTTCAGTACTTACCTTGAACTGCAGAATGTAGTCTGGCTGCACAATCATCTGTTTAGTGGTAAAATGACGTGTTCCATTGCCCTCGTCCCAGACAATCACGCTGTCGTCCTTCTTACAAACTTCTGATTGAACATGGCCATGTGGATTGAACTCCCACGGCTGGTCATTAATTTCAAGAGATTCATTGAAATTGATCTGGAAACTTGCCGGATTGATTTCATGACCACCTAAAATATACATCAAATTTAAACAGGAGCTAAGATTCACACGCAATTTATAAAAGTGTACGTAATTTGTCTTTACAATGCACATATGATGTAACATTTCTACTTTAAACTTTCAACCTTAACTCAAAATATATATGATATGTATTAATGATTGACTTTTACATGCTGTTTTGATGTTGAACCATCAGCACCTGGAGTAATGCACGCGCCCTAGTACCAGATAGTCATAATATCATTATTATATATGTCATGAAATAAGTTCAAACAGCGGAATATATAAAAAGGGGACTTTAAAATCCACCGAAAACGACAAATATGAAAATATTGCAAGGTATGTTTGATTGAGCCTGTTCATGGAAATGCATGCTACTGCCCACGTCGCCTAGCCCCGGGTTTAGCGTAACTCAATTATTACGCCAATGAAGAGCACAATTTCGAACCATCCCAAACGATGGTGTGCATATGACGGTGAACATGGAAACTTTTTTTGTGAACAAAAGACATTACATTTTGATAACTAACCTATGTATACATTATCAATAGCCCAAGCGGGTTGTCGCCGGGTGGGATCATCTGATAAGGGTTGCCACCATCGTATTCTTGTGCTAGGCGTTCTTGCCACCTGAGGAAGCGTGATGTAGTCCCGGCGGGGCTTCAGATAGCTCGTGTAGTCCAGTGTATGTAGAGTGTGCCAGTGAATGCCACCGTCCGTTGAGTACTGCAGAATCACACTCTGGTCGTCGGACACTGGTCTGAAACAGTCTTCATCTTTTCTCTCACCACCGATTGTTGCGGTATACTGCACAAACCTGAAAAATACAAAGTTTTACTTTTTATCATAAACCTTGCATACAAGTTTTGGAATCATGTCGAAGTTACAGATCGTGATACACAACTTGAACGGAGCTTATAACAAACAAATAAAGATGGTAAATATCGAACTCTAAGGTCATTATTGTTTCGCGCGAGTTTGATCTTTAAGCATGTTTACTAACTTGGCATCCCTGAGGTCCATATCAACAGTCATAACCTGTCTTAGACCGGGGGCGTTCTGAACAAGGGCGGTACCCTCGACTAGTTTGGTGCACGGTTCTTGTACTGTGCCACCCTGCACAAGCAACCATTTTGACTTGTCAATTTCTTTGACATCAAAGGTATCCTTTATTTCTCTCTGAAATACAGAAAATTTCAAATCTTGGTGGTCAATTTAGGATAAAACACACTATTATTTTCAATGTAAGCGTCGGTCTATTTACCAAATCTCAGGTAAAGATAGAAAGCATTAAGGAAATCTGAACCTTTCGGTTTTATCTGTTGTTTTTCAAACACTTTCGTTTTTTTGAACTATGTATATAAAGTAATAGTGAAAACCAAGACAACGAATTTGTATATCCAGTTACATTCCGAGTGCATTTCACAGAAAAAAATGAAAACATACATTCTCGATTGCACTGTTTATACCATCGTTTAGGATGGATCAAAATTGTACTGTTTATTGGAGTTAATATTACGTTGCGCTTAAACCGTGGCTAGGCGGCGTGGGCAGTAATATGCATTTCCATTACTGCCCATGAACAGGCATAATCAAACCGAGCCTGCCATATTTTCAAATTAGTCGTGTTCGGTGACTTTCAAAGTTCCCTTTTCATATATTTCTCGTTATTATTGTTGAATTTGCCGTATCAAACAATGATTCTGCAAAACGGGCCACTCATAAAATGTGCACTGATATATGTTTTTTACATAAATAAGTACCAGGAACCTTGACAAAAAACAAACAAAAAAATATTCATGCCTTAAACTGACCATTATAGAAGATAATATTAAAAAATAAATACCGGATAGTTAACCCTCCACGGATAACAGTTATCACCGCGGTGACCGTCATCACAGATGCATGCTGGGTAGTTGACGGGATGACATATGCCATGGCCGCCACAAAGGTCCTCGCAAGCAGGACCGATGTATATCTCACGTATCCCAAATGTTGTCACTGCCTCTTCATCTGATAGAGGATGCTGCTGCCAGCGGAATCGAGTTGCCCTGAAACAAATTATTTCATTATTTTAATGTGAATCAATCACCTATTTTTACTAAAATCACCAATAAATCCAAATGGTGTAAAAAGGATATATAGTCATAATTTTTTATCTCTCTCCTACAAAAATATACTTACTTTGAGATAGTCATTCCTTCAAGGGGAATAGTTACTCTCTGCCATCTGCCCATAGGATCCCCATAATAAACACTTGCCATCGAAGGACCATTTGGACACATTGGGTCATTCGGTAGACACTGTTTCGAGATATATGACCATGTCATTCCGTAATCGGTGGAGTACTGTAGATGAACCGGCGCGACGGAAACATTCCATTCTCGCATACAACCGATGTTATACCAGAACTGCATCATGTGTCCTTCCTTTACGTGAAGATCTTTTGTAGTCAATGTTGCACTCTCTTCATCGTGGGCGTCACCGACGGCCACGTCTACCCACTCGCAATAATCGTCACTTTCAATATTATCAAACGTATTCCATTCTGCCGGATCGACTCCGCCGGTGAAATTACTCAGCAAGGTGTCTGAATTGATAACACGGCCTCCAACACGAAGGTTGTCAATCAGCCAATCATCTTGATTGGATCCGTCATGTTCCAGCTGAACAAATCCTATTTGTACACCATTTCGTTTTGCTTCCTGGGGCAATTTTAGTGTAACAAATCTGAAATTTGAAAGACGCAAAGGCGGTACAATAAAATATATTGAACGAATAATAACATTTCAGGAGTGTGATTTTAAGTTTCTTCTTTGAATTTAGTATTTCAGGAGTGTATTATTTTTTGAATTTAAGATTGCATTTTATGTAACAGTATTCATTGTTGTAATTGTGCCTTAAATTGTTTTCATTGTATTATATTTATATTACCTTGCATTTAAACAAAGTGAAAACAAATCAGAGTTATAATTATCATTATCGTAGTTTAATTGCGCCCCCACCCGATGAAGATAAATATTTACTGTATATTAAAACGGGTTCGAATAAGAAAAGTATTAATCATATAGACTATTTTGTTAAATAAGTATAAGTGTGTTGGCTAAAACAGCTGCTAGTTTTGTGTAGGTTGTGATTTACTTGCTGTTGAACCTTGTGGTGAAACTGTGGAGTCTTGAGACTGTAAAAAGTTTCCCCGTACATTCAACCAGTGTTGTTACCAACGATAGATATACGTATCTATGTCAATACTGAGTTGCGTTTAACCTGGGTCTAGGCGGCGTGGACAGTGAATATGAATTTCTAATTCTGTCAGAAAAGGGCTCAATCAAACGGAACCTGCGTTATTATGATTGATTATTTGTCTTGTTCGGTGTTATTTTAAAGTTCTTTTCTTTCTATGTAGCAATTGAAATTGAATGAATGGGGTCTACACAGTGATTTTGACTGTAACTTTGACATTCATTAAGGCCATTTGAAATGTAATTGCATATGAATCAGAAGCAAAAAGGATTTAAAGGAAACTTCGAATGGCATATGTCATCGTACGATGTTGCAAGTCTGATTAACTGGGCAGTTACTGAATCTCATTTCCACATATTATGATGACCAGCCTAAGGCTTAGCGCCCTCTACTAAGAGTGACAGCATTAACATTCTGAACTTGAACTGTTAGATGTAAATTATGTCTTACGTAGGATTTCTGTAGTTAAGGTAATGTAGAAGTGTAATCGTTGTCCATTGTGAACCATCCGGAGAATATCCAACAATGACGCTCTTGTCAATTGTGTCTGGAGCGGAATGACAGCCATACATGAAGTAAAACTGGATGAACAGAGCATCTCGCAGATCCAAATATTGAGAATTAAGGCTTCTCGTACAATTCTAAAAATATTAATTTCTGAATTCAAACGACACTACATCAACAAATCGAAATTATTTCCACTTTAGTGCAGCAGCCTCTTCCGGTTTGATATTTCTCCACAACGGGAGTTCGAACATTATTTACTTTTTCTTTTCTGATTTCTCCCCGTTTTCTGGAAATTTAACATTTTCAGGAGAACGTATTATTGTAATATCAGAAACGCCAATAGTTTATTAAGAAAGTTCTTCTTTTAAGTTTTGTTTTAGATTTTGGAGAATGAAAAATTTGGTAAGGTTGATTATTATTATTATATAATATATAATATAGATAGTTAATATATGACTGTCAAAACTCATTCAGCTTAAAACTTAAAAAAGACGTGTAAGCTGTCTTCAAAGCATAAAAGGCCTTCAATTTCAACATTAAGCGGTGAACAAAAGGATAAGTTTTATTTTGAAGATTCCGTTACAACCCTCCATATAAAACTAGATTGGTGTTCAGTTGAACACTTGTGTCGCCCTCTGGTGCTGTCAGAATAAAAATGCAAGTACAAAAAGGGGCATAACTCCATCAAATGTGACCTTGACCTTAAGAATATAGTATCGTCACGAGCGTATTGTCATAGGGAATATAATTTGAAAGTTTGATGAAGAAATATTAATAAATGGCAAAGTTATAGCCAATGTTAAGTTTTCGTAAAAAGATGAATAACTCCATCAAATGTGACCTTGACCTAAAGAATGTGGTATCATCACGAGCGTGTTGTCATAAGGAATATAATTTGAAAGTTTGATGTAAAAATATTAAAAAATGACAAAGTTATAGCTAACGTTAAGTTTTCTTGTAAAAATCCAAGTACAAAAAGGGGCATAACTCCATTAAATGTCAACTTGACCTTGAGAATTTGGCATCATCTCGAGCGTGTTGTCATAAGCAATATAATTTGCAAGTTTGATAAAGAAATATTAAGAAATGGCAAAGTTATAGGCAACGTTAAGTTTTGTGACGGACCGACGGGCCGACGGACGGACGGACGGACAAAGCGGTCCCTATGTATGTAAAAATCCAAGTACAATAAGGGGCATAACTCCATCAAATGTGACCTTGACCTTGAGAATTTGGCATCATCTCGAGCGTGTTGTCATAAGCAATATAATTTGAAAGTTTGATGAAAAAATATTAAGAAATGACAAAATTATAGCCAACGTTAAGTTTTCGTGTAAAAATCCAAGTACAAAAAGGGGCATAACTCCATCAAATGTGACCTTGACCTTGAGAATTTGGCATCATCTCGAGCGTGTTGTCATAAGCAATATAATTTGAAAGTTTGATAAAGAAATATTAAGAAATGGCAAAGTTATAGGCAACGTTAAGTTTTCGTGACGGACGGACGGACAAAGCGGTCCCTATGTATCGCCATTTCTTCGAAAGGGCGACACAAAAAGCCACTTACACCGTTAAAGTGATAAGCCAGTCCAGATGCCATCTTTTTGCAAGGAATGGTACGTTTGCCACCAACAATCTTAAACCAGTTGTTCGTCTCCTCCTCGAACATATCGTAAAGGTATTCTGGCAAGGCAGTGACTGGTGAGCTGCAGTTATCTCCCGACCAACCAGCGTCGCAGCTGCAAGCAGCAACATTAATTTCACTATACAACCGTTTCCTTACTTCGATTCAAAAACAAAATAAAAAATAACTCGATGTTAATGTTGGATACCGATGTTTTCGTCAAGATTATAAAACAGATTTTTTAAATCATAAGTGATTCCAAATAATAAGTTAATAATATTTATATTTACATACTTTTTTGAAGGTTGTAAAATATGACAATGTCTAAGTAACAAAGTTATAGACTTCTTTAACTTTTTGTGACAAAGAATAGCCAACGTATAGTTTACGAGATAAAATCTAAGTAAATCAGTCCAATGTGAACTTGATTTAGTTGTCTATTATATGCAGGATTTATATTCTCAGATCCCCTGTCAAAATTCTATTTTGTTTAGTTCCGCCCATTGTTTTCACGTTTAGGACAAACTCATTCTTTTATCTGGGGACGCCGCTGAACACGGAGTGGAATTAATCTGAAAATACCGCATTGAGGGTTCACCGTCAAATGCATACCATCGTTTATTGATGTAAATATTGAGTTGCGCTCAACCCGGGGCTAGGCGGCATGAGCAGTAATATGCATTTCTATTACTGCCCATGAACAGGTTCAATCAAACCGAGCCTGCAATATTTTCATATTTGTCGTGATCGTTGGCTTTCAAAGATCCATTTTCATCTATTTTAGTAAGTTGGCTACATCATGACTTTGTTGTCTTAAGCAATAAGACTTTTTCTGCTGCCAAAATCTAAGTGTCAATATTTGATTAGACAGAACAAAGAAGCATAAAAACCAACGGGGAAAACGTGTTAAAGGCTGCATTGTCTTCCCTTTTCGTCGTGTCACTGAAAATTTACTTTTCTAAGAAATTTTAAGGTTTTTATGATTATTTTTCAAAACACACTCTACTGTTCAGTTGATCAACGTTTGGGAATGTTTTAGCAGACGACAGGCCGGAAATTTTCCGAAAACCAGAAATAAGCTTAATGGCGGTAATACCGGAAGTGTGTTCCTGATCTTGATTTTAGTTCTTGTTACAAGTAAAACTTTTAATTCACATGAAGCCATTCTTATTTTATTCGTTATTTTAAGCAGGTGGTTATTTCTAAAGTGGTAACTTTCTATTGACGGAGAGAATGTTATAACCTTTGTGTAAACTTACATGCATCCGCTTTCAGTACATTTTCCGTGACCACTGCACCATGTTGGACAGTGTTTGCCAATGTATAGGTTGGCAATGGCCCAGGTATCCTTTGAATTAAACCCGTCCGGCTGAACCCACAAAAACCGTGTGAACTTTGACCTTCAATTATAGCAGAAAGTTTATATAGTAATACAAAGTGTGTTACGATAATCTACAGGAAAAGTGTAAATCTATAACGTATTCAGTTATTTCTTGTCCTTTTATCAGAAAAGCACTAACAATAATTATACTAGTCAAATTGTAGAATGGTAATCACATGCATCGATGTTATGTGTGCATCTTTAATTTGTCAGTATTTGGGGCATTTCGTTGCGTATGCTCATTTCTTGTTGGTATAACCGATGCAAGTGCTTCGGTTCTTGATCAAATTCCGGTTTGTACATCTTTCGTTTGGTGTGTTAAGAAAAAAATAGCATAACATTTTTTAGGCTCTTACAACTTATATCTTGAAACAATGTATTTAGTTAGTTCATGGAGACCTGCATATGTAAATGTAAGAATTTGTGAAATCTTGTATTGTCTCATCATTTTATAAATAATTAGAAATTTATATATCATATCTATATTTTATATATTGAGATTGTCATTAACATAAAGCAAGACGCACCTGGCATCAAATCCCAGAGGGATGTTATACCTATTCCAACCCCAGTTATAGTCGGAGCGGAACCAGCTGTCTGGATAAAACATCTTATTACAGTCCAAGTTGGAAGGAAGGCAGGCTTTCCACATCGGAGTCCAAGTAACACCCATATCCAAGGAATATTGAAGATAAACCTCTAAATAAAAGAACATTTTGTCCAAATGATCTAGAGCGACTTGACTAAAACACAAAATAATTGATAATATTACTTGTTAGAAAATCAAATATGGCAAATTACAATCAGCAAAAATGGTTCATGCCTCTATTGCGGTTTGCGCCTGCAGTAGCGTCCTTAACAGGTAGCCTCGTTAGCTCAATTGGTAGAGCGACGGCATGATAATCCGGAGGTCCGAGGTTCGTATCCTGGTCGAGGCCTACACATTTTCTCCCTCCTGTTTCATTTGGTGGCCAGTGTAAGTCGATTTACCCTTGGAGCTCTACTGAGCGGAGTATTGGCTGGGGTAGTCGATCGGAACCTGGAGTTTGTAGACATTTGCCGATTTTATGGCTTGTCTCATTTAGAAGTGAGGAATGTATTAGCGTCCTTCACAGGTAACCTCGGTAAACAGGAAGTCCGTGGTTCGAATCCTGGTCGAGGCCTACACATTTTCTCCCTCCTGTTTCATTTTCTCCCTCCTGTTTCAAGTCAAACTCGACAATTTTAGAAACAACAATGGTTCGTCTGATTTCGATGTTATTTTCATACTTTGCATTCACAAAGACATGTTTGCATTGATATAGCTTATTTAATAAATACTTACTGAAGCAATGTTTTGGTTCGGAGCAACCCATGGCCAGATCAAACTGCAACAACGAGCCCTCCTCTACAATGACATCAGCGGTCACAGCAAACCGATGCTTTTCACTGCCTAAATAAAAAGTATTTATTAAATGCAAATATTAGAAAACAGTTTTGCATTCAAAAAGTATACATAATACACACATGCAAGAAGAATAATAAGAAACTTGACTGCGGCAATCGTTTGCTATTTCATATTTCTTTTAGTTCATGTTTAAGCAATATAACATATGCCGTTAAACAGAAAAAGACACGAGTACGAGTCTGATAACAAATAAATAAAAATTGAAAAAAAATAAGGACGCGCCAGCGAAAATCTTACTGGTTGTTTGTTTTATCTATATGTTTGAAAATACGATTTATTTATGCCTCTTTTTTACTTTCCTCATTTATGTATTGTCTGGAGAGGAGGTGTGTTCTCGTTTGACCAATGTCATATTTCAACATTATTGCATTAACTTACCAATAAAACTGATTGCATCAAATGGTGCTTCACAGACAGATCCTTGTATACTTCCGGGATCAAGAATCCAGTTGGAGTCTTTAGGAGCTGTAGGTTCATCAGACAACATTTCAACACCATCGTAGTCCCCTCCTATATAAATCTTGAAATACAGAGGTAACAATTACGTATATATCAGCGAGGGCAGGTTTTATAGTCTAAATCTTTAAATACAGTGCCACTGTATAGTGAAAACGTGTATGTTTAGTAGCGAGATAAAATCATTAAGTAAAATTTCATTCATTTATCTTAGTATGGTTTCAAAAAATATCCATATGTATTAGTTTGGTTATTTGTATGTATTATTTGTTTTACTTATATTTACTACATAAATTGAATCGAAAATATAAAAGTGCTGTTTCACTTAAACAATAATAGATTTTATGAAAATATGGACTACAAAAAGTTGCACAACTTAAGAGGAACTCAAAATATGTCAGGTCTCAGTAAGGCCAAGTACGTAACATTTTTCTTGACACTGTTATAAGCTAGGTATGTTTTAAGTGATTGTCTGCCTTTGCAGGGAACATTGCTTAATATTTAGTGGGTGGGAGTTTATTCACCAAAGAAACAAGTACTTGTTTGTATATGTGGGAAACTGAAGGAGCACGTGTGCGGTTGGTGATATCCTATGACCTAGTTGAATTAAAAGTGGCAAAGTAGACACCTATTTTGTTATTTAAAACACAACAATTCATGCTCAAAAACGTTTCGTCAATTTGAAGACAACAAAAATCAATAAACATTTGTTTAAAAGACCTACTTCGTCAATCGCCCAGGGTTCCATAAATTCTCCATTTTTCGATGGCTGCCACCAACGTATTTGACTAGCAGGTGACCGTGCATTCTCCGGAAGGTTGAGTACAACGTAGAAAGGTTTGTTGCTATGATCGTGGAAGTCAAACTGTTCAATGGTGTGCCAGTTGACACCGCCGTTGGTCGTATACTGTGTAAAAACCGGTGGAGTCGCAGAATCTGGCGGTGTGATCTTGCAACCAAGTTTGAGGTAAAACTGTACAGTCCTGTTTTAAACGAAATAATTTTATAGTTAAAAATTATTTACAACAATTTAAGGGGTTTGTAGGAAAGCAAAGAAAAAACACAATCGATATTTGTTTGTATATTCAAATGTTAACAAACAAGATAAAAGTATTAAACAAAATAAATTATTTACTAGTATTTTTAACAACTTATAACAAGACGACAATATCATGAAGCCAAGCCTTAAAAACAACATATCGCATTTAAAATCCATAGAAAAAGGCAACCTTTTTAAATATGAATTACTATTTGAATTAAACATGCTTTTTGCAAAATGATTACTTAAATTGGAACCAACATTATTACTAATTAACAACGACTAACAATATCATGTGTCCCTGGGTGAAGAATCTATTGGCAGTTTCCAACATTATTAATGCATTTTATACTTACGTTGCTTTTAGTAAATTCATTTCAGTAGTGACCAGCACGCGGTCTCCGGAATTTCTGAAAACTAGACTGTAACCATCCAACAACAAACCACAGTCTTTAGATATCAAACCACCCGACCATGTGTCCCACTGGTCCTCATTCAATAATTTGTTAGCTGAAATGCATACAAAGTTTGGTTTTGTCGTCTTTTCATCTGTAAACAGCAGTTTTGAACTAAATTGGAAAAATCTGAAAAAAAACTTGCAAAACGTTTCTTTACCCATATTTTATTTTTTCTATTGTGCAACGTTTTCATTTTTTGAAATTTTTCATACCGTTTTAAGCTCTAGAAATTGGAAACAGTCTGAAATATATATTAATGGACAAAAGTTTTGTCCGGTCTACAATGTTCAACAAAAAACTCTTCCGGCAGTACTGAATCAAATTCAATTTTTTATCATTAAATACATATAACTTTCTTCTTTCCAACAAACTGGACAAGACTTTTTGTCTGCGAGTATAATAATTTTAAATCTGTTTTGCTAACCTTAAAATCGAGAATGTATAAATATTCGAACTTACAGCTGACAAATGAATCCAGAACCGGAAGTTTTTCTGGCAATTCATCAGGTCCGTCAGCCAATGGGAAGCCTTCTTTTAGATAGTCAGGGAACACATTCTGTGCCTGACACGTGTCACCGTCGAAACCTTTGTCACATGAGCACATCATAGTGCTGCCACATTCCCCTGGTAAAATCAAAAGTAAATGGTCATACATAATATGCTGGTTTTTGCTAAAAACACTTCACATTCATAACCGTAAGGAGCTGGAATTTAAAGTTGATAAATGAAAAAGTACGAGTACAATTCTCAAAATTAAAATTTGTTTGGAATCGATGAAGAACATATAACTCTTTTTATCAATAAAAATCTAAATGTCCAAATATTCCCGAATGTACAATCGGGATACAATCTTTAAGAAACAATAGCGATTTGTTTTTGGGAAAATGGGAATAAAAATTATGAAAAGCGACACTAAAGCTAGAGGATGCGGTTGGTAAGCCTATTAGTCATGTTCCAAGGTCCATGGCTACCCTACGTCCGAGATATCCTAGACAAAAATGGCATTTAGTATTCTTAGAAGTTATTGGGTAACCAGTATCTAGCAACCTCCAATGGCCAGCTACACAAAATGATGGGATGGTTTTGTGGTTCTATGCGATTATACCATATCTACCCAATGTTAAGATGACTTCAAGGTTGTAACAGAGGCACTTATTGCAATACCTGAAGGCTATGCCATGGAACTTGTGATGTCATGATGCATTTACTCAGTTTTACTCCTTTTGATTATACTTAAATCAAATTAAACAACGTACTTCACACGTGTGTTATTTTATTTATTACACATTATAATCAGAATTATTTTGAACTCTTAAGACAGAAATCATGTGAAAATATTTTGGACTGTCAGTCAAAAACAATTTGAGAGATGTCGCCCGATTTACATTCGGAACTGATTGAATTAACTGGAACTGGTTTAAATGTGTCAGTCAATAATTGCTACATTTGTAAAAGTAAACACATGCGGAGACAAAAATAATTGCTACATATTTTGGTAAGACATCATGCATGTTATAAAACAAAATCGGATTATTGCTTCTAATATTTTTCGAGAACGGATAAAAAAGATAAACCGGAACTGGTTGACAAACTGTGTACATTTAAATGTATTTAGTACTGAATCTATTTGTCAAATGATTTGTTGATATAATGCATCCAGTTATTACCTTGTCCAAAGCAGTGCTGCATACACGCCATTCCAATAAAAACATTATCTATTGCCCACTCAGGACCAAAGTCGTTGGATGGTATAAATCCTTGATACCATCGAAACCTCAGCGACCTGTTGAATGCAACTTATTTTAAATTAATGAATTAATAAGTTTGATTTGCTGTGGCTGCATAAAGCACATAGTTGTCATTGTTATTTTCGTTAACTTAACACATTAATTTTACAATTTAAAATAATTAACCACTTATTATCGTGGTGTATAGGATAAAAGTGAAAACGACTTTCAATAAACTTTTTTAATGAAATGAAAGACTGGAGTTGACAGGAACATGCCTCAGAAATTAAACTTACCCACAAACATATAAATTATCCAGTGGGACTACAATCCTCCTCCAGTATTTAGATGTTCCTCCATAATAAATGCTTGTATGCATTATACTGTCGTGGCACACAGCAGACGACACATCTGCACAGTTCGGCACAACAAGCTGCCAGGTTTTCCCGCCATTAGAAGAGTATTCCAATCGGACAGGATACTTGTGTGTGGAATCAGAAGAGCAGCCTACATTTATCTGTATAAACGGAAAAAATTATCTTTCCGTAAATTTAAAGCAATTTACAGTTTAAAATATACAAGCCATCTTGTAATTTGTAAATAGTTAACAATTCTTAAAATCAGCAATATTTGAAAAAAGAAGGTAGACGTTCGATCAGTTTTTTTATTCATGGCACCATGTTCTTGTTGAACTTCAGGTTCGACCAAAATCATCGACAACTTTTAAAACATTGAAACATTGAATCAAATCTGTGTTAAGTGATGTCAGTCTTGAATAAACTTACATCAAACTGTAATACTGACATAGGTCCCACGTCGAGATCCCTGGTAACGACTGAATTTTCACCTGTATCTACGCCACGATGAAAAACAAGTGCAGAGTGTCCAGCACCTTCTGTGTCCGATCTAGAAAGCAAGATTGATGTTTGACTTCGCTTTGTTGTTTGTTTAAACCGATCAATTTTCAGTCGATATATTTTGCCCGTAACCCATAGATGTCTGTTTTATGTTAAACTGTCCAGATAGACTGGACTGGAATAACACAAATACATAAACTCAGTTATAAGCTAGCAAAATGGAAAGATAACGCACTTAGCGAAGAATAACAATTTATTGTGTAGGCATTATAATTGGCACAACCAATCGACGTTTAATGGAATGTAATGTCATTTTGATGCAAAACTTTCTTCTCTGGAGGCTTTTTACTTATTGTGTTGATAAGCAATTGGGTCTTACCTGTTATTTGTCTCACAATACGTCCCAGGCTCGCCATCATTGACAAACAACCAAGAATCGGACTGTACACCATCTTCAAAGTCATCTTCCATTGAGCTTGGATTGATTCCCACTCTTCCGATAAACAGGTTGTCTATTGCCCACGTTGACAGCATATGTCCTGTTACAGAAATATGACTAAGTGATGATGCTAGCTTAGAATTGAAATAAGATTTTAACGTTCATTTGTTGATAAAGGCATGAAAAGTGATTTATTATCGTAATATTATAGCAAACCTTAAACAACTTACCATAATATATGCTCCAAGTTCCCTTTTCATATATTTTCATAAAGTATTTAAGACTTTATTTACCAATTGTTTTGTGTTTTTTTAATTTCGCCGAAAACATTTTGTTCTATCAATAATCGAAGTCGATAGTACAATCGTTTCTACAACAGGCTCACATTACCTCCATTTGATGGTTGCCAAAACCTGAATCTTGTTGAATTATGCCGAGCTTTCATTGGAAGGTCGAGGCTGAAAAATCTGGGAAAACGGATAATTTTCTGTAGTTTTATCATTCATTGTATACAATCTATGACGCTTTGTAGGTAAATATTTCAATTCAAATCTACGTCACATATTTTTATGAATCTGATATAGAAAACCACTGTTGTTTAGTATTTAAAATGTTGTTACCCAATAAAATTATTTACTGGTGAAGACCGACGTAAATCCAATAATAAATAATTAATTTTCATATAGTTCGCCAAAAATATGCTAATAATAACAAACTTTCCTACATCGCAAAAGTTATTCTGTTCAAACAGCCTGTTTAAAAAGATCAATGTATCATACCTAGGTTCAGAATAATTTCTGTAGTGTAGTTCTTTGACTAAGTTCCACGTGATTCCGCCATTGTTGGAATACTGCAGAAGCACACTCTCCTTACGGGGCCACTCAAACTGCTTACCATCACATCCATACAGGAAGTAGAATTCTATGGTATTAGTCATAGTTGTATCGAGATCTCTAGTCACCGCCATTCTTAATAATTCCTGAATAGAAAACGGTTTCTTCTATGTATTTAGTAAACGAGAGAGAACACGTTTAATAATCAATCAAAAAGCATCAGCTCAAGTAAAAAATCAGTCAAACAGTGTCTTTATTCACTTTCCCAACCTTCATATTGCATAATCTTTTTCTAGCGTCAAATTTAAAATACAGGATGTATACAGGATAGGAAAGCAGATGCAACTGTAACAAACAAATACTACTTCTCTTATCAGATAAAAAGACATAATGTTTGTTATTATACAATTATTAACTTATTAGCTGGGAAATATGCTGTGATATTGACCTAAAAAATCGTTATTGACCGAGGCGATAGCCGAGGTCAATAACAATTTTTGCGGTCAATATCAACAGCATATTTCCCAGCTAATAAGTAAATAACTGTTTTATTACATGAACTATAAATAGTTATATATATAACTTATATATAGTTTATTACATGAACTATAAATAATATAAAAGATGGAAACTTTCGCATTCTATTTATAGACAGGTCAATATCAGCGAAAGCGGGTCAATATCTAGATTTATTGACTCGGTTATTTTGGGGGTGTGACCAATCGCGTTGCATCTAATTATAGTTCATGTAATAATTTAATTTATTTTTAATAAGGCGATATATTCTATACCTACCCAGAATATTTGAACCTAATGAACCTAAAAACTTGTCTCAGCTGTCCTTAAGAAAAGTGCAAGCCCTATTTTGTGTTATGAATTATATGTACAACATTTAACAAAACAATTAAAACAACATTTAATTATAAAATATCGCTAGAAAATGTTGACAATAACATCAACTGCACTTTTGATTTTAAATATACTAACTATAGTCTGTCGTTCCATTTTATTTGATATAAGAATCCTTTTCTTTTCGGACGTAATTTTGAACTTTTCTCTGTATTTGTGTTCTTTTAAATCAATAATTGTTGAGTTGTGGTTTAGTAGAGTTAATAGAGGTCTTTCACATTGTTGTGCGCATGCGTCGTACGCCACGTTAGGTGCGGAAAATATTGGTTTTATCCTAAACCGACAAGTGAAGGGGCATTTAACTGTGTCATTGCTAACAGAATGAACAGACATGATCACGGTGTCGTCTTCAAGCTAATAATAAATTATAATAATAATAATGATAAAGCATAATAAATTCGAGTTTTAGAATTTCCGAATATAATAGGCTTAGAACGTCTGGTCGGCAAGATTTGACTGTGAAAAGCGTAAAACAATCAAAGACGTGGTTGCCACTTTGAATCGGGAAGTCTTATATGAAAACAAATACATTGTGGATTACACGTTACTGTATATTTTCCACAGACACATATATAAGCGTATCGAGTTTTTCTGACAAAATGCGTTTACTTCAAGAAATATATTTTATGTTACATGATCTCTCTAAATTGGAGGTAAACGGAAGAATTCAGCAATGTATCGTCGTTGTATTCAACGCCCGTTAAGCTTATTAAGTTATTCATGTTATTATAAACATCATTTTTTAAATAAAATCGTCAGCCATAGTCAATAGACATTAGTTTAAGTCGCATTTCATGAATATCTACGTGTTACGGGAATGATGTAGAAAGAAGATAAAATGTCCGCAGACCTCCAAAATCTCAGGATTTTATCTGAAATCTCCGGACCGTAAGGTTCTTCTCCGGATCTAAGGATTTTCAGGCAAAATCTCAGGATTTAAAAATATTGAAAAGGATAATGAATGAAACATAAATTTAACTGAATTTAGAATGGGTTTTACAATTATATTAATTAATATTAAGAAACTTGGTCTTGGTCACGGCTCCAAAATTTCCTGTTTATTGAGAGATTACGTGATAGTGACACGCTGCCTCGGGCACACATGTACACAACAGCTAAGTGTCATAAAACTAAACTCGGACCTGAATATCGCAGTCCCGTTCATTTGTTTTGGTCCATGGTCATTTTGATTTTAAACAGAAATGAAAATATTATATTTCAAAACCTTCAGCGACAGCAATTACGAACTTCAACATCAAAATAGTTTTTATTAAAAAAAAACAACAAAACTCTCTGGATTTTTTTTTGAATAGGTTTTGGTTGGCCTGCCGTCCGGCAATATTCGTTTGGTTCAATCAATTTAACGATTTCTCGGGTTGTAGCTGGAATCACCCTATTATGTAAATACGTAATTTTTTTTTCTCAAAAGCAAAACACGCAAAAAACATATCAACCTAGTCGCCGACGAGCTACATAAGAATATAATTATGTCTCATTCCACTATAAATTATAGCGTTACAAAAAAATGCCGTAAAACGGTAAAATGTCCGATAATGTTCGTCTGAATTGTCAATTATACAGATTTATTTTTAGTAAACACAATTCACGTGTGTATTTTTATAAAAAACCAAAACAAATCCGTTGGATACTCGCGTCCTGAAAATACCGCGATAAACAATGTTTAAAATGCGCATAAACTTTCTTGATGTGCTTGTAAATGATCATAACGTTTTTTTTATTCTTCGTTGTTTGACTGAACTTACTTATTTATAAATTTAAAATGATTAATCAACATTTTCTTAATTTTATAATCACTTAGTCATATTAACAATAGTAAACGATGCCCCCTCGCGTGCATTTATCGACTTGATATGCTCTTCAATTTTAGAGAGCGCTAAGGGGAGGTAACAATGTGAAAGAACTCCTCACCATGCAACTTCTAATTCTATGTTCATATGCGATCGTGTAAGGACAAGTGTGAATATCTTGTTAGGTATACGAGTATACTCCACAATTAGTTTGCTATTCTGGAGCTTGTATTAATAACCGCCTTGATTGTTTAAAATCTCAACTATTCAAAGAGTGGTTTCTGTACCATTGAATGAACATTAAAAAAATAAATATCCGATCAACAAATTAAGTTAGGAAACAATTAAAACAGAGATTTTTTTCCAAACGGTTTGATGCAAATTTTATTCACTCATGAAACAACATTAAAAGTAGAGTCATCAAAGTTATCCATAACAACAAAACTGGTTCTCAAAGAAAGATAATACAGCGTTCTGTATGTTTGGGGTTCAGCTCTCTACATTCGGTCGCGTTAATAATCACGGTGTGTAAATGCATGACGGCGAAATGACTTTTATCAAAAAGAAAACCTTCGGGGGCAAGTGTGTGATATATACTGGTTTAAATCCTCCGTGGCAAATATGTGTGCCAGTGATATTATCAAGTTGGTAATTATCTTGATAGAAATAACATATTTGGTTGTAAGAGGACCATTTACAAAAAATACATTTCCATGACCTTATTAAAGTAAAAATGGATTTGACCAAATTTTACGATGCTAATATTTCCTTTCTCTAACTTCGGGAGCGTAAGATGTTTCTACTAACTTACATCACTAAAGGTCAGTGCATTTCCACTGACAAGTTGTCCGCACATTTTTGTTGTATGGCCTCCGTACACTTCAATCCAGTTGTCATGTTGAGGTTTCCCACGATTAAAATCGTCTCTTAGCATCATGGGGAGGGGCCGAGAGGGGACGCAATATTCCCCATCATAACCATCATCACAACTAAAATTAAAAATCAATTAGAATAGAAGTATTCATGTTGATGTAAATTGAATTGCCATATATCAAAAGTATCTGCGAAGAATTGAAAATGTGCACGTTCATATGGCTGCGTTCGTAAGTATTGTTTTAAGTTATTGATTTTTTTTTTCAAGCAAGAAGAGCGGAATGAAACATACTGTACTTACACACATGTTCCTTCATCGCAATGCCCGTGTCCAGAACACAGCCATGGGCAACCGGATCCCAGGTATACGTTGTCAAGGGCCCACACATTTCCACTTGGTGTCTCACTATGTTGCTTCCACCTAAATCTTGTTGCAGGCGACCTGGGTAATAATTAACTATATTTTATACTTTTTACTGTCTTAGGAAGTCTTATATATCATAAATTTAATCACATACCGGGCATGGGTTTCTAAAATGATCAAATTCAAGTAAGACACTGCAAATCATCAACACAATAGTTGAATATTTATGGATAAAGGAGCGCTAGAAGTAAAGCAGCAATAGCAACAAATGAATTTTTCCAATCTAATTTTCAATTTACTTAACTTGTATCATCTGACGACATTTGATTGGTCTGATCAGGGTTTTATATGAATGTTTAGCCATATAACAATAAGAAATAACGATCCGCAAGACTTCAAGAATATTTGGACCGATGACATGAACACGCTACCTTGCCCCATTTGGTAGATATGCTGATATTCTTGTCCAGTTTCTATGTTGATCTGACATATAGTCGCTCTTCAGATGATAACCACTGCATTCGAAGTGTGGCGGCATGCATTCCGGAACCACAGGTTGCCAATGTCTGCCCATGTCAGTAGAGTATTCCAGCATGACGCCATATAGCGTATCGTACAACGAGTCACATCCCATAGCAATATCAAACTGGAGGAACGTCGATGGTTTTACATTATAGTCCCACGTCTCCGCAAATCGTTTTCCTATAAAATGTGGCATGACAGAGTATTTTAATAAATAAACAAATAAATAATGCAGAACTGTTCTCTTTTATGTTTACATGTTTACGACCACAAAAGTCGAGTATGTTAACCAGTCTAAAGCTATAAAATCACAGAGAAAACTATCGTCATGTGTTTTAGTAATAATTTGAAACGATACATAAATGAAAAACAAAACAAAACAAAAATATACAGATTAATTATATAATTATGTAATTTCAATTATTATCTTAACTCCATTTTAACAGTTCTTAGACTGACATAAAATAACTTTTCTTAAGACTACGTACAAGTTGACAATAAATAACACAACATAACATATTTCATTAATATTTCATTGTCTACATTAGTATGACGATGAAATACAATGTCCATAAATGCCTCATAATAACTCTAAATATTTAGTAGCAATTCGTTTTAAACATTATCTGCTATATAATCTCACTCAACTCACCACCATTTCGACTGAACTCCAAAGCATTGCCTTTGGAATGACATGTTATTCTTGGAACAGCACTCTCAGTTTGGTACCATGTGTTCATATCTGGCATCATTCCTGTAAAGTCCTCCTGGAAACCGTCCAAGTTTGTCTCATTGACACCTATTGTTACGCTATCTAATCCCCATTCCGCTCGCATCATACCTATAGAAGAGTTTCATTTTCTCTCTGGAGATATTTTCAATGACACTAGTTAGTCTGACTATATGTTTAAGTGTTTTTTAAAATCTGAATAATTGTTACAAGTCAGTTGAAAACGACAGCTCGCCAAACTATAATTACATTAAAAGAAGCTTTAACAGCAGGTGCCAATACACATTTAATGTGAAAGTCATTGATTCTCTCAATGACATAAAACTAAAACAAGTTTGAGGTAGTTACTTTTGTGAAAAGATATTAGATTATCCTACACCGTTCATTTGCATAAGCAGCTTAATCACTCTGCAGTCTTTGCATAACATATCAACTTTATATGGAATTCTATATTTAGAGCATTTAGAAACTAAATGACGGATTTTATAATATCAACGTAATGATATGACATACATGCTTATAGCAGAATTTAAGATTCAAAATCGTTCAATATTATATATTATTTCAATGAACCATATTTAAACAATGCTTCATTTTGAAAACAAGGCAGCAATAGGTTATTTCAACTTGAGTTTTATACTTTATTCTTCAAACTTGAAATTTATATTCTATTTTACAGGTTTGTTATGCTTGGGTTATAAAAAAATTGACCTAAAATCATTTCAAACATGTACACGTACTTGCATTGAACATAAAGCATATTCAAGATTTACCTCCGTAACCTAAAGGCTGCCACCACCTAAATATTGTTCTGTCAGTCTTTGCATCTGCTGGTAATTCTATAACCACTTGTTCGTGTGTACCATTGTATAGCCGAGGTTCCACAATCTTCAAAATTGTGACAAACATAACGAAAACACGTAAGAAAATCTTCATAACCATTTTATAATTTGAAAAAGAAATATGGCGATTGGCGATCAATCAACTGTTTAAATGATAGTAATAATAAAACTCACAACTTTTCTTATGAAAGCAAAGCGCTGGTCACACAACACAAAGCAAGGAAATGATAACATTAGCGATAAAATACGTACACTTGCTTCAGTTTACACCGGCCTCATTGGTAATCGAAATCTGACTGTCTTACTTTGTCATAGACACTACTAGTATATATCATTGGTTGAATAAATTTTGAATTCGAATATAAAAAACGGTATTTAATGTCAGCATGAAATGGAACATTCAATATCCAATCGTTATAATGAGATACCTTTAAAGGATGCCATGTTATCTCGTTATCTGTGGAGTAATCTACAATAATTCCTTCATTAGGAGAAGATGGCTGGAGACAGCGGTGAGAATAATCGGTTGTGCCGATCTTCAATACAAACTCTAAAATTCTAGAAAACATATAAAAAAAAGAACACATAAGATACCATATATTTGAAGTTATGGCAAAACCACAAAAAGCATTTGAATCATATATGCTGAACCAAAACGCCAACAATTAAAAATTCTTGTGCTAACATAAAAAATAGTATTCTCATTTATATTGTTTTATTTATTGTTGTAAATACAATATTTCCCATTTTCTAGAAAGAAAACCTGCTTGCACATTGTATAAAGAGGTGAAATATGCATATCAGGAACCGCCACATTCAGAAAAAACAGCCTCCCCACACATTCAAGAAGAAGAGAGAGGGAGAGAGCATGGTTAATAAAATGATCAGTTTCAAAAAAGACACCACTAACAATAAACAAAAATGAGAACCCGAGGGGTTACCGCCTTGGAACGGTCATTGGCAAATCAAATTGCCACTGGGGGTTTAAACCAGGTTCTAGGGTGCAACAACTTCACACTTGCCGCAACAGGTTCTCATATCAAAAAACAAGTATAAGTTGTCTTGGTGAAACAACTCTAACCCACTTATCGACTCAACAATGTTGCATGCAAAAGCACACAAACATATAAAACATAAGAAGCCAACAGCATTGCAAAGCCAAATGGCAGGTACTCAATTATCTTACCGAGACCAGAGCCCCTAGAGTAAAATCAGCAAGAACACGATGACAGGGATAAAAGAAACAAATCGAATTTCTGAGTTCTTTTAAGAAAAGATTTCCCCATAAACCTTCATATACTAAACCCCTGCCACCGTCGTGCAACCCGTCGTGCAACCAAAGACTTAAGCATAAATTGACTCAAATATTGTCTTTCCAAGAACAAAGTTTTAACATCTCGCGCCCCAGGTGCATTCATCTAGAATTTAGATTTTGAATTTAACCTAATATTTTTTCAGCTTTAATTGATTGTTCTACATGTAAGATTCAGTCCTTGATGGTTAAGCTATATTCTTGGTAGACTTTTTTGTACATCGAGTTCAACAATTTCAATGAAACAGATTTTACTAACAAAGCCAGTTATCATTTCATTTCTATAACGGATGTTTCTCAGCGAAACTTTGTACATAACTAAATGTATTTTCTTTATTAAATACATAAAATAGCCATCTTACCTAAGATAAGTTGAATTTATGGGTATGGTAACAGCCTCTCTGGTCCCTTCGCCATTAAAGAACAAGGCGTTACCGGCATCCACCGTTCCACACCCTACACCAAGATGGCCACCCCATATACGCTGCCAGAAATCAGACGGCCTATGCAGCTGTTCAAATCTGTCCAGCATTCCATAAGGTGTTGGGTCATCTGATTGACAATTGGGATCTGCATAGAAAATGTAATATTACTACATATTATCATGGTTTATCTTAATTCTATATTTAAAAAAATGAAAATGCGCACATAAGAAAATGTAATATTACTACATATTATCATGGTTTATCTTAATCTATATTTTAAAAAAAACGATAAAACTGCATATGATAATAAATCCAGTATTTATCATCAAATAATTGGTAAACATTTATCTTTTTTTCCTGAAGATACAAACAACGGTATGATGGAAACCCTAATCGTTAGTAGTTGTTTAACATTAAATTAGTTCTTTGGGTAATTTCATTACCTTCATAATAAGTTATACCTTCAACTGAATCACTGCATACGCAGGCCCCTTTTTTACACGGACCATTTCTGTGACAGTTCTCTGCACAAGGTGGACCAATGTAAACATCATCTAATGCAAAATTGTAAGGATATCCTCCAGGCTGCATCCACCTCAAGTACAGTGGGCTAAAATGCACATATCAAATCAACATTATCACGAGTACCAGCCTCGTTTAAGTGAGGAGGAAAGTATTAGATTTCGAATCTGTTGGCGAATTGATAAAGCATCTGCACGGTAAGCCGTAGGTCTGAGGTTCGAGTCTTGGTCGAAGATACTCTTTCCAACCCAAAACTGCCACAATAATATAAATTTTAACGATAAATTTACTTTGAACGCGAGTTGAACATTTATAGCAGACCATTCCCATATCATTTTCTAGGTATTTCCTCCCTTTAATAATCTTGCATATTCTTGTTCAAGATCAAAAACTAATCCTAATCACAGTAGTCCATTTTGACAACAACTGAAATTCAGAGAGACTGAAGTCCGATCAAAGTTCTTACTACATGGCAAGTTCCTCGGTGACCGGAATCACAACAAGCTGCCAATGACCATGTGTACCAGCATAATATATACTTCCTTCTCGGTGGTTGCTTTCACACTCCATTTCCTGGTAGCATGCTTCCTGAACTAACTTGAACCCCGTACTACCTCTAGCCCAATACTGGAGCAACACAGGATGATCCCATCTGAACTGGTTTGTGCAGCCTACATTTATCTGTAATAGAAACAAATGGTATAATTGGCAGTTTGACTAAGCGCGTGAGAGTAACAATATCGGTTACAAATATGGTTATCACATTTCATTGCGATAACATAGCGGTTACTATCTTTCGTTTATTGTTTTCGATCTCATTTGTTTTTGAAAGTTATAATACCTATACATGTAGTACTACATGTATAAATTGTTTCTTCAGTAGAAAGAGATAACATAAAATCTCTTTCATAACAGTATAAAAACAGATCAGCATCCAGGGGATGCAGAATTAGTACACATTGAAATGCCTATTACTTGTTTATAAATAGAGGTACCAAATCTCACATAAATACATGTATTATCCAATAAAAATGTAAGCGCGTCGATAAGGTTTTGACAGGTCCATAAAGTATAATTATCATAAGAACCATCTGTAAAAAATACCCTATGTTCATAACAAGGGATAAAGGTTTTATTTTCTCTAGCAAACGTTTTTTCAGTGAGACTGGTTAGCCTGCATTTTATTAAATTATGAGGAAGAGAAGTACAATGTATAATTACGTGGAGAAATCATAAATAGACAAACAAAACGCCTGAAAAGTATTTGATTTAAGCTTCTTTAACACGTCATTTGAATTTTTAATCGACCAAAATAAAGTTTTGCCAGTGGTTTCAAAAACCTTTCCGCAACAGTGGTTCCTTTTATATTACCTTAAATTGGATAACATCTCCCTTCTGTAGCTTCAAATCTTTGGTGACGATAGATTTTTCTGACTCCTGATTTGCCAGGATAAGAACGGGATTCCTGGCATTACAGTATTTTCCAAGAACTCCACCTGCTACCGAAAGCCACAGCCCAGAGTCTAGTGGTTCTACAGAATTCTGAAAAATAGCAACACAATACATATAGCTTGAATTTTTTCACTATTTAAGGATGAGTCATCTAAATGTAAATGTGAAAAAGATTGAATGCCGAACAAACAAGAATATACAAAAAGCTTGATGAGATTGATGTTTTTGTAGACATCAATGGCAAAAAAAGTCACCCTATGGAACGAGATAGATAGTTCGTAGATATTGGCTAAAGGTTACTGGAATGCCATTGATCAGAAATTAAGATCCAAAACTAATGACATACATCAAAATCGTCTTCCAAGGATCTAAGATTGGCATATTGTCCTATGCGTATTTCGTCGATTGCCCATTGGTCGTATCCCTTTCCTGAATGTTCGGGTTGCCACCAGCGGAAACGTGTGCTGGGAGATTTCGCGTCCTTTGGGAGGTCATTTGACACCAGTCTATAATAATTGTGGTTATTAGAATTGTGTTTTATACGCAATTATCACAAGAATAATGCATTTCTTTTACAAATTACATAACACTGATCACACGAATCGAAAATGCATCGAACTTAAGTATTCTTATATCATACGGATTGATAGATGTAAAGCACTGTGTTATACACCTTTTATTATATTTAAACAAATATTTGTTGTTTTTTTCTATACATTTTAGTGTGAATTTATACATTATTAATTTGTTTATTCCTCTAAAACATGACAGAAAATTTAAGAAAATACAGACATCAATTTTGCATATGCATAAACATTAATGTTATTCACTCTTAAACTGCAAAACAAAAGCGCAAGAATTTCCCTATCTATAAAAAGGAGGAGTTTGCGCCCACCTTGGTGATCTATAACTTGATGGAATGAGTTCGTCCAGCAACTTCCATGTAACGCCGCCGTCTGTGGAATACTGAAGAATGATGCCTTCGGCTCTGTGTTCACTACCCGTACAATATTTGTCACCGCCACCAATACGTACAAAAAACTGTACATAATCCGCCTTCCGGGTATCCATATCTTTGCTTATCAGCTCTCGCACACCATTCTTTAAAGTTGAAATATTACATTATCAGAAACAATTTAGGCCTTGAAGATTAAAGCAGACAAAAATATCTTGTAAACAGATAAACGGAGTTAATTAAGATTTTCAATTCACTATATGAACAAATATAGTTATAATAAGCATGTGCAGTTTAATAACGATCATCGAGTTTGGTTTGAGATGGATTTCGTTGAAATTATGTTCATATGAGTAATAAAAACAAAAGTTTAAATCATACAGAAACGTTTATAATATGAAAATGGATGCAACCTAGCTTACATATAGTTCTGTTATTATTCTGATAAAAGGACTTTTTGAAAATTAGTAAAGTTTGCGTTGCCTCAATTTATTTTATAGAGACGCAAGAAAAAAAATGTTTTTCAAAAACTTGCATCAAAGAAGTACAAAGACTCGTCAGAATGTATAGTGCCACATCCTCTGTTGCTGCTGACCACCTTGCCACCCCGTATTTGCTCAAAGTCCGATTTAGGTTCATAACGTATACCAAAGTCTGCTTGCATTCTGTCGTCCAGGTGTGATGCTGGGTGGCAATCTATACCTTCAAATCCAGTATCGCATCTAAAAGTAAGTAGATGAAAGTAAGAATTAACAAAATTGAATTAAGGAAGCACGAGAAAATTAAACGTAGACAGATATTAATTTAGGATAGAGTCTAGTGAGTTCTTGTCGTTCAAATACAAAAACTTGACTGCAAAGCAAAATCTTGTCCTCAGAAATGTTAACTAGAGCTATACGATTTTATTGTTTGCTTCCATTTTTGAAAACTGTCTTCCAATTTTGTAAACTTTCATTTTTGAAGTTGTCGATAATCACAACAATGTTAACTAGCAAAAACTTTATAATTATAAGACATTCTGATGAAGGTTAGCTACGAGTATAATGCTTACGTGCAAATTCCTTCGTCGCATTGTCCGTGTCCGTGACACATATTTGGACACTGCTGACCAATATATAGTCTGGCCACACCCCACGTGTCAGTGTTTGCCCAATTAGGTTGCCTTAGTCTAAACCGTGTAGATGATCCCCTAAAATACATGTCAACATACACAAATATTATTTAAGAAATTTACGGTTTTAATTCCAGAATTTTTCATAAAACAATATGTATCGAGAACGTTTCCAGCAATGGCATTTAGCACTCAAAATGAGCTGGGGTTTTCAGCTGAAAAATCTGCATTTCGACCAAGTTAAACTCATTCTCTATAAATAACACATAAATTAATATTTTGAAACAAATATCCCAGTATCACGCAGCTGGTCGAGAGTGTATGAATAGTACAATATTACAATTCAACGCAGAAAGTTTCTAACACTCTAAAAACTGCATAATGGATACAAAAGCTAAAACTTATTTAAATAAGTGTTTTAAATGAATATAGAGCATAATGGATACAAAAGCTAAAGCTTATTTTAACAAGAGTAAGTGTTTTAAATGAATATAGAGTAATTTTATTTAAGTGCTTTCATATGAAGACATATATAAATCTTTAGAAAAGTTGCTTTTTTAAGATCAAACGACATGTAAAGCAAAGTTAGAGAAGTATCACCATGTAGTTTCGGGTAGTGGAACGGTCACTCGTGTCCATTCTCGGTACTGCGTCCAGTCATATATTGTTCCTTGATGTACAGGGTTGCAGGCTGCCGGAGGGAGACAGGGGTCTATCAACAAGTTCCAGTGTATCCCATGATCCGTAGAGTATTCAAGGTACACACGATTGTCGATGTTCTCCGAGAAGGGCAGACCACATCCCATCACTAGTTCAAACTGCATTATGTATCCAGGGCCAACATGCATGGACTCCGTCGTCAGTAATCGAACTTCATCCGAAACTGGTTTTCCGATAAAACTTAAACAAACAATAATAAACATTAAACGAAATTATATATGTCAAATTCATCAACATGTATATTGTTCGCGACGATAAAAACAATACTTTAATGGAGGATAGAAAAAATAATGTCGAAACCACCAAATCTATTATAAATCAGTCTTTTGTTTGATAGACACGCTAATCACTTTCTTTAACAACATTGAATATTACCTGAGACTTCTCATCCTCCTACAGTAGTTGTCGGAGAGTTTTCCGTTTGTCACTGTTATCTTCTCTCCAATATCAATCAAGTTTCCCATGTGCAAATGTAAAGTGTTGAAGAGATGATCGTTTAAACTTATATCATCCAGTGCCCAGACATCTTGTTGTTGTCCAGAATGTTCAGGTTGCCACCAGCGGAATCTGCAAGCAATCCCTCGGCCGGCTTCCGGAAGCTGAACTGAATCCGACCTTAAGGTCAACACATTATTATCATTGCTTGGCCTATATTGATCGATTTTGTGCAAACATAAATTATGCTTTGCGAATTTTTAAATACTCTTTTTTCGATCGAATCGCACTAACTTTTAAATTTCAATACATTAAATACTCACTATTTAAAAATCAGGGATTTCATGTTTTTAAAACAAACTGATGACCCCATTTATCAGTCAATTTATAATACAGATAATATAAAAATACATATTTAAGATAATATTTCGTCAACAAATCGTTAATCAACGAATTCATTGGGACATGTACAACATTTATCATAATAAACAGATATTATTTAATTGCCTAATAGCCAGAAACGACTTTTTTTATTTAATATGTGTATGTAGTTTACAACACGAAACACTTAAACCTTTGGTTGAAGAAACCGTTTCTTTTCATGAAATATAATTTTTAATTTAAAAAAAAACTACTGGCAGGTCAAGTGAGACGTCACGAAAGGTGTCTTTGAAAAGCTGCCATCAGTCCTTTAAATGAAGTGATAAAGTTTAGCAGATCACTACTTATAAATGCTTTATAGCATATACCCAAAATGATAATGGTTAGTTCTTTTTAAATTTAGTTATAACTAAAATGTATAAAAAACATATCACCGAAGAGACCTTTATCGACGACCTGCCCCAACTGAATTCAGCATGACCAGGACTGAAGGTTATAAAGCTGAGATTGAAAACCAGTCTCAAATCTCAAGCATCTGATTGGCTGAAATGGCGACTGGTCGCCGTTTCACCCAATCAGATGCTTGAGATTTCAGACTGGTTTCCATGCTCAGTTTTATAACCTTGAGCACAGATCGGAACAACCAAGGACATAATATCCATAGGCAGAGTTTAGTATACAGACAAAACTTTAGAAGGGAAGCTTACATTGGTTTCCTGTAATCAAATATATTGAAGGTTTTGAGAAGTTTCCAGGTGATACCGCCATCACAAGAGTAGTCGAGGATGACAAGCTCTTTAGTTTCTTCTGGAGGAGGACATTCCGATACAGGAGAATAACTCCCCACTCTGATGCTAAACTGAAGGTACCTACAATGTTTCCCATATATTAACATAATGATGTCTTAGTGAAGAACTATAAACTTTTTGTTTGGCACATTTTCTCTGTGATTTTATAAGTCGGATGTACATTAAAAACCTCTCATATTGACTACCTCGAAATTAAGACCACCACAATAATAAGACCGCTTTTTCAATGTCCGTGAATGAATAGTAAAGCACTACTACGGAATTAAGACCAAACCACTATTAAGACTACTTCTGTCGAGTCGCAGAGGTGTTTTTAAAAAATATTTTGTAATCCTTAAATACGAACTTTTGAGAACATTATCGCCTTAGTATTTTGACATTTGCATTGAAGATTAGCGACTACTGAACGTATGTTACAGTTATAAGTAAGTAATCGATTTCTTGAAATAACTCTTTATAAAACAATTTAACTTTTCAAATTGTTGCAAATGAATATTTGTTTTGATACACACAAACCTTGCAGGTATTCCGTAAAACATAACAAACTTATGGATATAGTAAAATAAATAAAACATGCTGCATTTTGTCGCTCAATGTCACAAAGAAGTTGTTGTCAAATAAAATGTTTGACCCAATCTGTTTTGCCAGGAGACATAAATCAGTGGTTACTTACATACTATTGGTCGTATTGAGATCACCAGCGATCAATTCCCTTCTACCGTCCTTATTGAAAACTACAGCTTTACCCGTCGATAACACGTCACATTCATAGCCCAAATCAGCACCCTCGATGTTCGCTATTGAAGATGTTACTAAGAGGTTTGGACCTTCAAAGTTTTCCATAAGAACTGAAGGATTTGGGACAACAAGCTCCTTGCAAGTGGGACCATTGTAGCCGAAGTCACATCTGTCATCAGAAAACCATAAACTTGTAATGCATGCAAATTTAATATTGAATGTATATAAACAAAACAAAACAAATGCTGCATAACCATAGGCAAAACAAAAATTTTATTAGTCTACCTACATTTAAACTTTTAAATTAGTATACAAAATTGATTTAATAAAACCAGCACAAGATTAAAATTGAAAACGAAGACAAATATGTGTGGATATTTTGTTAATTTTAGTTGCTGTTTCTCGAGATGGATGATTGCACTAACTTGCAAGCATGATATATTGACAAATGTTGATATAAAAAATTAAACCCTTCTGGACAGTGTCCAACACACTGTAAACACTGAGTACGTAAAAGAGAGCACGTTAAATCTTAAACACTACATACACAGAACACTGACCTGCAAGCATGATATACGAGTATATCTTAAACTTACACTTCAAACACAATAGGGAACTGACCTGCAAGCACGATCTATACATTGTCCGCGCCCGCTACAACCGTCAGGACAATTTCCAACATACACTGCAAACATAGATTACAATATCAATAAAAATATTGGATATTTCAAATTTTAAATTTCAAAAGAAAGTATAAATATTCTTATTGCAGAAAGGATACCTAAATGTTCTTAAAATGGAGCCCAATAAATACTAAATTATAGTAAAGTAAGTCACTACGGCTTTTGTTTTGATTTTATGATTTTATACAATATACAAACCGTTGTCGAGAGCCCAGTTTGGTTCATCTGTTGATGTTTTCTCCCATCTGAATCTTACAGTTGGCACCTGAGCTGCATAAGGAACAGGGGTTGTAAACCTTTTCCAGCTGCAAAGAAGTAGAAACAATGGTATGAAATGTGTATGAAGTAAGACTCTTAACTGGACTATAAAGTAATTTCTGAATAAATAGACAATAAATATTTAAACACTTCAAAATTTTAAAAAGGCCTATAACTTAAACATTCCATCAACTACTTTTAACTGCTAGAAGTCTTCATTTGGGGCGCGGCACGGGAAAAGGTACCTTCGGACAGTTGACGTCAATCCGTTTAATGACGTCATAAAGTTTAGCAGACGACATTTATTATAATGCAATTTGCGGTAAAAATACCATTTTATTTACAAAATGTGTAACAAAATCACATTTTATTAATAAGAAATTGATTTATATTTTTAAGTTCTTTCTAAATTAATTAAAAACTAAAATATCACTAAAAAATTAAAAATGACCGAAGGTACCTTTTCCCGTGACGTGCCCCTTTTCTCCATTATGATGAAATAACCTATTAACAAACCATTTCATTTAATTAACGTTATTTTGGTTGTAAAAGAAAACTTTTAACAGGAAAAGGACATACACATTAAATTTACTACAAAGTAAATTTAATAAAATAGCGGGCAAGTATTTACTTTTTAAATTGACTGCTCTGAAAGTTTGTATCTTCAGCAAAGTACTCTCCGCTACACTGTCCTGGGAGACATTGCTCATGTAAGGTGTGCCAAGTTTCACCGAAATTGGTAGAAAACTTCAGCTGTAAACTGAAAAAGCACATATGAATCTGATCAAATATGTATAGTAATTAAAATAAATAAATGGCTGACGAGAATAGACAAGACTCCGCTCTTAAACGACCTACTTTTAGAGACATGGAAAATGGAATTCGTTGATCGCAGAAAGTATTTATTACCACCACTATGTATAAGTATGGTGATCTACTTTTAAACAAATATGGTAAATTATTTTTAAAATAATTTAATTGCGACGTATACAGGCGCCTTTTGGATTCACGAAACCATTTGTTTGGAAAATATTGGTCATGTTCGGTCATGCAAGTAAAAACATCAAAGCCGTTCGTATTCATCTCAATGCAAAATAGCAACACCAATACTTTTCCTGACACAGTGACACAATACGCGCAGGAATAATCATTCTTAATATTCAGTTCTTAGACTTGTTCGATATAAAATTAACCAAAATAAAAAAAAGTAGTCAAGTTTTAACTATGAAGTATGTCTTCGCATATAGCTTGGTGTAACAAAACACATACTTGTTTTTCTCTGGGTAATTTCCACATTGCAAGTTCAAATTGAACTGAGCCATTTTCTCTTTAGCTGCTGAAGAATTCTGAGGAAAATGTGGAAGAAATTGGATATTATCAAGAGCCCACACATTTAAATTAAGGCCTCCTGTAAATTTCTGCAACCAGCAGATTTTCACTTTTGTATCTTTCTGAACAGGAGCTATTGGTACCGACACCAAACGTGGTTCCTGAAACAAAAACCACCAAGAAAAACATCTTCATTTCAAGTTAACATTTGCAAAGCAGATAAATAAAAAAATGAACAACAGGAAAGTGCTATTCTACAATATCTTGTGGAGATTTGTCCAAATAATGTCGGGTTTTCAAGAAACTCGTTTCTCGCGTTTTGGACAAATTTGGACTTTCTGTCTCCCTTTATTTCTTCTTTCAAATTCCAGGGAAAAACATTTTGCCGAGTCTCTCCAAACCAGACATTAATACTCAATGCCAGCCGAACAATAGTGAATAAATGTAGTTTTCTGAGGTCGTGTTTATTTAAGCAAGTTCAATTCAGAAGAAAAAGTGCACAGACAGACACATGGAAATATTAGTTGCTGCAGAACTCTCGCATTGTTTTCTGTTCGTATTTTCTTATTCTGATGCAAATGGTATATCCTTTTGTTTAAGTGTGTGCTTGGTAATTTGAGCATTGATATGACTGAAATCATTATGGAAACAATTATACAATTACAGATGAATACATTTTTTTTTACTAAAATCTGTCCGGCAATCAACAATATAACTGATAACATTTTGAAATTTTACCCTATTTTGCTGACCTTAATTATTGCCATACATTAGTATTTATTTAAAATATGTATTGATTATAAAGATATTTGCATTCACTAGCATCACAAATGTAATAGAAGCTTCCTATGTTCTTTTGTAAAGTCATTTTTGTTCAGTATAGTTCAGTATTGTTTTGAAGCAAACAGCATTTCACTTTGCTAAAGCCTTGCTTTAAACCGTTGCTGAAATTGGCATATAAATATTAATACTGCCTCAGACGAATAGATTTCTTCTCCAAATGAAACAGGCAATCAGCATTTTTCATACAACTCAATTTGAAAATTAAGCCTATTTTTCCCTTTACAATGTTTGTCTCCCCTCAACCAGCGACAAGACATGCCTTGTCTTCATTGATGGAGGACAGTAGGTGCAAACATAACCAATGTAACCAATTGGCAATGTTAAAGATTGTTTACCTTATAAGACTGTGGATTAAGTTTCTCTAAGATTTTCAGAGTTTGTTCTTTATCATCTTCCATGTACACAATGACCTCCGACTTGACCAAACCTTCTGAATGGCAGCCCCCAGATCCTTTCAGTAAAACAAATGCATTTATTTCCATTATTATATTAGCAAACTGAATCACGAGATACTCTGCCTACATGTTTTGCAAAGAGAAAAATATTCAAACCAATGGCAGAATTAATTATACAACCAAATAAAAAATAGACATTACAAACAATAGACAAAAGCTTGTGGGAACACCATGTCAAAATCGCCATTAACTTATATGTTACCTGGCTTACAAAGACATTTCTGGTGCACCATTCAATGACACTATTCAAATACTAATATTGTTCACGTATGTCAACAGATGTTAAAACCGTTCTCAAAAGCATTTTTCTGGGAATATAAACTTCAAAATCAAAACAAAAAGTACAGTGACTTAATTTGTTTTGGCATTCATATGAAAAAGACATAGTATTTATATGTAGTCAAAAGAATATATTGTAAAGAATGAAATAAACATCTTTCATTGAAAAATGCTTTGTAGAAATTCCTTACCCATTCCAAAATGAAATCTAACATTTCCTACATTCCTAACGTCAAATAATGGCGAGCAAATTTTTCTTTTCTTTTCTGCCCCATTGAACACCATAGAATTAGCTGAAAATATTATGCCGCAGCTTACGTCTACATGTCCCCCTAAAACGTCCCACCTGAAAACAACTTTCAAACGTGTATTCATGAAACATATAAGCAACGATGAAAACAAAGCAACATAAACTTTTAACCACAACTTGCATATTTTGTCTTGAAATAAGCTACCGTTCCGAAGTAAGCAGTACTTTATAGTGATCACACACCCAGCCTCATTTTCTTTAGAATTATACCGTGTTTCCCGTCGTATTATCTTGTTGTTAACATTAAGCCTGTTGATCGTGAATAGTAGGATATTTCTCGACCTGTGTAAACACACCATATACTCCAACGATCAAGGTCTAGACTATTCGATATTTACTTGATAATTTCTAGAAAAAAATCATTTGTTGCTCTGTAATCCACTGATCGGAAAATTACACACTCAGATGTAATTACTATTACTATGAAAACATTTTTTAAAGCTGATGAACCTTACCCTGGTTGTGATTTTGATTCGAACTGTTCCTGAAGAACAATGTCTGCTGACAAATCGGGAGTGGAAAGGTCAAGGTCACGAGTACCGGCTCCAGTAACAGGAGACTCGTGGTTGAAGACCATTGCTGTTCCATCCGAGTGGCACTGACGCTGCAACAACCGTCACGATCGCATTAAAAGATTAAACGATAGCTTAGGATAAGTTTCGGGCATAAACGCTGGTCAAGATGACAAACTGTTTTTACTTTAAGTAACTTTTGAGAAATCAGTTATTGTTTATTGGTTAATAAAGTGGATATAATAAAAGTATGGTTCATCGTATTTACAATAAAAATCGCCATATTTCATTACAAGTATACTGATAATTGCACATCGATTTGCTCGTCCTAAATCTTTTGTTTCTTGACCTCTTTGGAAGGAAGATTTATTGTGAAGTAATTATGAGTTCAAACGGAGATTTTCACTCTTTAAATTTATTTTGCCATATCAGAATGTGAGGTTTTGAGGACTCGACATTTTATGTTGTTGCCTTAAAAGCTTTTTCTTTCAATCATATAGAAATTAAATAATCAGATTGTCAGATCAAAAAACAAATGAACATTTTTTATTTAAAATATGCAAAGGGAATATGTGGATGTTTAAAATAACTTACTGTTTTAGCTCTTCCCGTGTGATACGTTACAAAATCAGCTTACACTGATCAGTATTAAATTAAGTTGTTGCAGTCGACATCGATATTCAAAGTGGTGAGATCAACTCCTTAAAATAATTTTATACCTTGAAATGCGCTCCAGGGATAACCAGCCAATCACTGGGGTCTACTGGATCAAAATCAGCCTGCATGCCTTCAGGGATGTGTGCAGTGTTGACAATGATTATTTGGTCTATAGCCCAGCAGCCCTGATACGTCCCTGATGACTCTTCTTGTTGCCCTTCACCGTCAACTACTTTCTGTGCTGTTTTCGTACCTCCCTTTTTTGTCTTCTTTCGTGCAACAGATATAGAAAATGGATCCTCTTCGTCGTTTACTTCTACAGAACCAATGGTATAATCATGATCAACCGGAGGTGTGTAGCTTGTGTCGTCAGGATCATAATCGGGATCATAATCAGTGTCATAGTATGGGTCGTATGGATGTTCTGAATATGAACCATTTGATAGAGAATTATTTGAATGCATGGTGATATTTGTTTTTGTGGGTATGGGAGAAGTTGCCTTTTCTCTTGTCGGTGTTGTCGTCGATTTAGGAGCTGGGGTTTTCCTCCTTGTTGTGTAAGTAGAGGTAGTCTCGGAGACAGTGTGAGCTTGACCAGTCAAAGACAGTTCCAGAGAATTTTGGTTATTTGCAAAATCAGGTGGTGGTGCATAACCTAAAGCTGGATCTGCATTTGTCATACTGGTTGTTGGTGGCCTCAGAACGGTAGGTGCTTGTTTCCAGGCGAAGCAGATACCTTCACCTCGGGCTTTGGTAGGTAGACGTATTAACACTGTCTCGGGAATCTTTTGGGTGGATGACGGAGGTCTGAAATATAAGAGGACGATTCATTTATGGAACGCGTTGATAAAGATAATTGATCTCATCCGTAAGAATATTTTATTCTAAAAGAAAGAAAAACGCGGAGCTGATATTTCAAAAAAGTGAAATATGCAAATTAGGAATGACCCAATGAATAGGAGAAGACAGCATGGTTATACAATGATCAGTTTCAAAATCAGGGTGGCTATACCACGTGACTTTTTGGATGTCGAACACACACAAAATCACTTGTGATATGTTTTTGCTTATTTCTCAGTAATCTCTGGACCGATTTCGATCAGATAAAAAGCACCGTACGAATACGTTCTCCTGTTAAAATGCATGTTCATCGACATTTAACCTCTATTATCAATCGGCTGCCTTTTTCTCAAATATTCAAAGACAAATTCACACTTTCAAACACAATTTGTATTTATACTAACAATTAGCTAAACTGAACATATAATGCACGATGAGCAGATTAACTGTTGTCTGCACAACATGCATCTTAATTGTTCTAGTGTTGTTTTTCTAAATGCTCTAAAATACCTTTTTCTCAATTAACTCGTGCGTGTTCTGTTATATTAATTAACGTAACCATAAGACGATTGAAATTCTACAATTAACAACAGTCAAAATAATGATGTCAAAATAGTATCTTTACATTTGGAATATATTTTAGGTCATTAATCAGATTCAGCAATTTTCTCAAAGTTATTGGGTTTTGTGATTTAAGAGAAACTTAAAAAAATTACTTATTTTTATTCTCATCAAAACCACATTTCTGTAAGAATAAACCAAGTGTAAAATTCAGTAGAATAACTGTTTGAAACGAGCTGTTTCATTTTATAATGTTGTTGGACACTACGTAACGTCGGCTTCAACTCAAACCGATCCGACTTGTTTAAATCAAAGTATTTCACCCATATACAAGTATTTAACTTTTCAAAAATTCAAATTTTTTTAAAAATAATATGAAGACTTTCGACGCACCTAAATCTGTCAAGTTCAAACCAGGTCTTACACCCATTCAGCCCAAACGATACAACAACATCCTGGTCCAAATCCCCATGCCCACACTTCCCTCGGCCTACAAATACACAGAAACGGTATACAATAACATCGATTCCGGCAGGCATCAAAGACTATCACCAAAGTGAAGCATACACTCAGTACGGAAAAAATCATTAAATCATAGTTGTTCGTGCTTAGTCAAAACGAGCATCCTGTAAGCACACGTGCACAGTCGTAAGTTATATATATATTGAAACAGACAACCTGAAAGAGTAACATAGATTGGGATGAATTCAATCAATCTAGATGGGTTTGATGTGTTATTAATGTTTATTTCTTGTTACGGAGAAAAGATGTGACCCATATCAAGTTAACAAAAAGTGCCAGTTCGTCACAGTTGATTTCTTATTTGTATGAACACAAGTTGTTTTTCCCAGAGCATTCTGAGGGTAGAGGTTGGAAAAGGCGAGTTCCTGGAGTTTAAATTTCAGTCTCTCAAAATATGTGCCATTTGATTTAACAACATGAGTTATTATCTCTGTAAATTAACATTAGCTTACCTATTACAAACTGTAGTACAGCCGCTGAGGTTGTGTTGAGAGGCCTAGTTATCTGGATGAAAAATATATGTTGTTTAAAATTTCCTTGTTAAACCATACAGCGAAAATGTTTTTTAAACTAAATCCCCGAAGAACTGCGCATTTTTCAATGTGCAAGTTGCTCAGTTTACTCACGATAGCAATGTACAAGAAGGTCAAACATGAAAAAGCACAGGTAGCTTCTTTGATCACAAAAGTTTTACCAAACATTTAAACAAAGAATCTCATAGAAAGCATACTTTTGCACAACAAGTTAAGCGAGGCTCTGTACCAGTAACAAAGAATCTTACCAACTGTCTATTTCCTGTTTTTGAGCACATGACTGCAGCATCACCGTAGAAGACTGACCCACAAGATTGTCCAACAACAGCTCCATCATGTACGGACCTTTAATACATAACATTTATAAAACATGTACTGTTAATTTGTGTGATTGCGCTCAACCGTAGGCTATGCTGCGTGAGCAGTAAAATGCATTTATTATCCATGAACAGGCTCAATCAAACCGAACCTCCAATATTTCGTATTAGTCGTTTTCGCTGACCTTCAATGTTTACTTTTCATATATTTTAATATGAAAATAGCGTGTGTGCCGCGTGGCGGGTAATAGGTCTCCCCGTTCATTCAATCAGTGTTGTTATAAGTTACCTCCTGTAAGTCCGTTGAATGTCGTTGAGCAAAATAATAATGTTTGCTAATAGTTCTCCTTAAATATTTTATGCCCCCGAAATGTCCGGCAAAATCTTGTCCTCGCTTCTTCTCCGGTCCCGCTTGAGGGATTTCAAACTTCACAGGAGTGTTTGTCACCAAGCCTAGTTGTCGTTTAGGACGGATCAAAATATGAACTGTGATTTCATTTAATTGATTGAGAGTATAGTTTATATATAAAAATAATTCTCACGAATGAGAATCACGAATGTTTCAATCATCAGTACAACAAGAAGAGAAAAATAAAATAAACGCTTATCCATAGAGGGTTCCAGCATTTCAGCTCCTATGGGTATGGTAGATACACTTACCAATGGTCAGATCCAAATGTATGAAAAGAGTCAAAGTCATCCCGGAATATGATCCCGTCTGAATGAAGCTCTGCTAACGGCGGACGTAAAGGCGATGCCGTTGGTGCTGCAATAAATTGAGACCGAAGATGTAATGGTTCAATAGATGATAAGTTACAGATGTTTTGTCTTTATTAAACAAACATTTTAAGATATACAAACAATAGTTATCCCACATTTAGCTGAAATGAACCAGGAGCTGCTAGAATATGGCTATAGTAAGACTCGAGTGAAAGCTTTTAGCTGTTACCAGTAAAAACGTTTGGAACGAACTATGAGCTTCATATTAAATTAGAGCCATCGGCGGTTTGTTGGATCTTCCTCTCTTGGTATGTGTAAAAAGTTTAATTACAAGATAATCAAAATTTGATTTGAAAAAGAAAGATTTACGTATATAAACATACCTCCTTCTTCACAGAGTTGTAACACTGTTGTATCTTTAAACAACAACTGCTGCTTAAGCGTCGCTGTTGCTCTGCAATAAAACGAATTCAATTGCTGAATTACAAAATAAAACTTACATTTAATAAAAATCAAAGTGTCTAAAGCAATAGATTTATGAGTAATGACACTAAATGATAGAACAGTACTGTTTAGTGTTTCTTGAAACCAGTGCTTGCTTTGTACATTTTGTAATTGTAAAAATGATAACATCTTCTTCTTGTTTGACTATGGTTTTGTCAACGAAATTTAAACTTGCAATAAGAAAAATGTTAAATCATAGCAACAACAGCATCTCCGTCACTTTTCATTTTAGAAGTCTTCAACAATCTCACATGGAATTTTATTGGAATCTGCCGTCGAGATACGAAATACCTGAACCGATCTTTTCAATTTTCTGATGTAATCGTTCTCGTCCTATAAATTCAGACCTACATCTACAAGCACCTTTCTGCACTTATCAGATGAATATGCACTCTGCTGTATTGTTAAGCAGCCAGCATTGGTTGTTCGCCATTACCTTACAGAAATCGCAATAGGACTTTGTGCGAATGAACAAATACATGCTAATGGTGTTATCACAAAATGTGAACTTAATTTCTGGTTAAACGAGTCAGAAGCGACTGCAAAGTTCTGTAACTCAAAGATGGAGAGAGATCCACAAGTGTTAACTCTCTTAGCGTCTTGAGTCGCAATGCTAAGTTTGTGCGACTCGGCAGTGGTCATCGAAAGACAGTCGAAATTATATCTGAATAGCTCATGTGTTTCAAATAGTTTGCGTTATTTTACAATTATTAAAAATAAACGGTAAAGGGGGACCCAAAGTTGAACTTACAGAAAGCTGATACATCCAGTTCCACTGGGCGGAGCAACCCAGATGAATCTAAACTGGTAGACAGGGGTGTCAGACATGTGAGTGTGTACTATAGAGCACATGAGGTTCTGTCCGACTGGCTGACCACCCTGGATTCCTAGGGATTGCAGCTGGTTCCGGGCACCACTTGATATTGTGTAAAGTCCAGTGAGCAGAAAACCATCGAAATTTAAACTAGAGCTTACAGTCACTGAAATATGTATTTATAGTTTTGAAGCTTAAGACCACTAAATATTGGTGATCAGGCCTTTAATAATTTGCGGACCAGTAACAGGAAGTCAAGCCTGATTGATAGAAAATAAAAAAAAATATTAAAAAATATTTTGAAAAAAATATTATGATTTTGTACTAATTTGAAGACAAATTATATAAAAATTGATCAAGAAAAAAAAAGTAAATTCAACTTTAAAAACAGTTATCATTTTGACAGAATGTAAACAAAAGTTCCACAGAGACTGGGTTGATACACTTCTGACTAAAATGCCAAAAAAGTTAATTGGTCATGCAATGGTTGAAATGGTCTTTTACGGTGTCTCTAGGTTAGTTAAATTGAGAACTGTGTTATTTAAAGAGCTTGCCTCAATAGTAAATTCAGAACTTGATGAAAGGTTATAATGGAAGTCTGTGGAAATTGAACTGATGGTTTTGAACCTAAAATGCGATAGATACGATGAAAATGTGTTGCGCAGACAAAATGTTCAGTTACTTACAAGAGTTCAAATATTCGTATATATGACAACCATAAAACTCGTCACAAATTACCAAAATAGTATTATTTTTCGTATTTCAAAGGAAAAATTATCTTATTGTTCTACTTGATATGTCATAGTTGTCTGCTAAACATCTGGGCAAAAACGTTTCGTATTGCGTTAGTCAGAACAAGCGGAAGGAACCGGTACTTTATATTCTTGTTTAACTACAGATGTTGTTTAGCTTTATAAAATTGTCAGTTACAATTTGAATTGATAGATAACAAAATGTAACTAAATTCAATACTGGCAGAAAAGAGTACAGTACCTGGGTAAAAATTTCCTGGAACATAGGTATCTGGATTTCCTTGTATGGACACGCTGAGTTTAACCTCGCCTGTCTGTTTACCGAGCTCTTGTACATTGCCATGATAATTACACAGGAAGAAAAATGGGGACACGTGGAAAAGAGGTCCCTGAGCACCCACCACAGACACAATGGCAAACAAGCGTAACATATTCATGGTAATCTGTAAACAAACCCTAGTAATTTTACAATGTCTATTTGACAAGCAGTTTATTTATTTATATGAACGTATCTGGACCACTTTAAAGGAGACCTCAGGTGTACTGCTAAGTACTACATATAAAAAGCTTGTCAAATCCTCTTCAGATCTCGAAGAATTTTGAATAGAAATAATTTGAAAAAAAGACATTTTAAATATTGATAATTTATAAATTAATGTAAAATTATGTAAAATAATCGCCATTTCATTATAAAGATTAAACTGTTCACTGTTTTGAAATTATAACCCTTTTTCTACCCTGTTATAATACTTCTTTCTCTCATTTAATTAAAATAGTAGAATTTAAGAAAAATTGTCAATGCTTTAATTAAAAAAAAACACGAAAAAAAACAAATATTATTTACTTACCGATTGTTTGTTCTGCCAGCGTCTCAAAATATAAAATACAATATATATTTCCTATAAACTAAACAATAAATATTTAATTCAAACATAGAAGAAACTATGAACAATTACTGAACTTAATCCGTATTTTATTATTTTGTGTATGGACATTTCTGAAAACGTTCAACGTTACTTATAAATCATACAATGTTCCATCAAAAACAAATTGTTGAAAGATTTAGCGATCTTGTATGTGCAGAAGATGGTTGGAACATATGTGAAATATGACGTATAGTGGTGTAAGTGCCATTTTATGTTGGGTCAACGTGTGGTTTTGCCTGTCAAAATTATCTTGACGCAAATCACTGGCTTAGAGCTGAGAGAAAATCAGGCTACGATTAAACATTTGTTCTTATTTAATTCTTTGTTTGCGGATTCTTTTCTTGTTTCATTTGGCTGTTCACATTCGGTGAAAGAGTAACTATATTTTAAGTATGTTTGTTTATTGTTTATAGACTATACAATTTAGAGGAATCAAAGACTATACAATTTAATAGAATCAAAGAATAAACAATTTAATGAAATCAAAGAAATGATTATTTAAATACGATATTTAGACAGGACAAAAACAGGTTTCACAAAAGTAATAGCTATCAATTCAGAAGAACATGAGTTAACTAATGTAACATTGGCCTTTGTTATCCTTTACCAATAAACTGCTTATTTGGACAAAACAGTGTATGTTACTTAAAGTGTGAGCTAACATATCTCAATCTGCAGAATATCATTCATATCTAAAAAACAAAACTTTAATAGCAGGTGAATACTTCACTTAAAGAACAGGTAACTTAATCGTTTAACGAATGGGTGAGGTAAAAATATAATTTTATAAAATGCCCAGTAACATGAATGAAGCAACTGAACAAGAGGAATATCAAAATACTACAGAAAATAGTAACTGATAACAGCACTGATCAAATGTTCGAGGAGAAATTGTACAGCGGCATAACATTGCTATAGTGATATTTAAATACACAAAGGATGAACTTTGAAAGCAACCAAACATGACTCGATACTGCAGTTTCGATTTGATTGGGTCTGTTCATGCGCAGTAGTCCAAATGCATATTAATGTCCGCACCGGCTAGACCCGGGTTGAGCGCTACTCAGTTGTTAAATTATTTTTAATCCGAAGTACAACTGCCTATTCAATGAGAACTTAAAATAAATTTTGGCTTTTGTATTGAGATGAAGTGCAAACAAACGTATAGTTTTAGCCTTTTTATTACTGTTATGAAATGAGTTTCAACTTTACAGATATGTTTTCAAGATACAAAGATAGAAAACAAGATAAGACGAATAAAATATGAAAAGAATCCAAAAGCACTGTTATTTCTCACTTTGTTCCAGACTAGATTACTATCTAACACTTAATCTATCAGTAAACAAGATAAAACAATAAAAAACACTTTAATATCATTGTAAGTCTGACGAAGCCAAAATTGTCGACCGATTAATCGCAGAAAACAGTTTGAAACTGCACTGATTTCATTTTTTTTTTCAATAAAAATTTACTTTGAGACTTCAAACAAAACTCTTACTTTTTCTTTAAGCTATCAGTAAGGTTATAAAACAAAGTAAATAAAGTATAAAACAAAGAAGTTTATACAAAATTTAAAAACATTAAAGAAATAAAAGTACAAGTATTTAACAAACAATTAGTGACCGTATTTTATAATTTTCGATAAGCACATACGTCTGCCCTCAAGGCAATTTAATGTTAGAAAAATGCTGCAAGTTATCTGTCGGGAAAGGGGCACTAAAGATTCACTAAAGGGGCATTCTTGCGGTTTACTTCGTTACTGTGGAACTAGGGGCAAATCTCTTGACTCAAATTTCTACAGGCTCTCGAAAACACTTGTAACTACTTACGAACATACTCTAAACGAATAATATTAGGCAGATATAAGCATATTCATGACAATTTATGTATGATAAATATCCAATTACAGAATTGCTGAGTTTCCAACAGTTTTTTCTAAGTGGAAGAAGTTTTGTTTTCCAGCTTCAGCAGTCGGAAACTACGTTCACTATCCAATTTATTGTTTTGACATTTCACCCTTCTAAACTGTTTTCAAATGCATATCCTGTTTTGTTATTAATTTATATTTCTTACACTAATTAATTAAGAGTTTGCATGTGGTACTTAGCTTATCTTGTAAATAATGATTTGTTCATTTTTGTAGATCATCTATGGATATAAACATAAAGTTCAAACTAAAAGAGTTATTATTTCTTGCAGAATGATATGAACATCTCTGTTCGCTTTTTATACTTCCACACGTTCACAGTTCTTATATTTCATTTGGTTCGGAATTCCACAAGCAACTGTGAATGTCGTTAACACCAGATGTCTAGTTCTCGACTATTGCTCAAGTCGCGACACTCTGCTTGCTGTTCACATGATCCTGTATTACATGTTGCTAATTATCCCCAGACCACCTGGTAGAAAGCTGCACTTTTACAATATATTTAAGCATGTCAAGTTTGTTTGATTTTAAAATTAACATCGGGTTCACTGGAAGGCGTTGCCCAAATATATCCAACTTGTTCTTCAATTCTGAAAACATAAAAAATAACATCTATAATAATTAATGTCTGTGAAGAGAATTGGTAGGCCGAAATACTTTTAAAAACAAATTTTATTAAAGCATTACAAAGCATTTAAGCTCAGCTATAATTGGTTTATAGGATTTGATAATGCTAAAACAATTCTAAAACGATATCCGAAGTACTCACATTCTTTATTGGAGACATGTATCGGTTCTCGGTATGTTTATTCCATTGAAAATCAACATAGATTCGTATTTCTAGTGACGAAGTCTAAAACATAAATAACTGAAAGAAAAGTCTGCTAGTATAACTAAACGATGTTTCTTCCAATGAAAACTGTTGGATTTTGGGTGTAACGTTTTAGATAATAGGTCAGATATAGACGCGATAAGTGGCAATTCTGACCACACCCTAGATACAATCTTTGCTCTTAAAAGAATTGGCATAAAACGCTAGTCTGGATGTCTGTTAAATGTTTCAGGTTTTGTAGATTCATTTTGCAGTAAATTACACAGACTATCATCGAGTTGTTCCATGTTCTGATAACAATGACAACAATTAGATCTTCTACTAGACTAGATTCTGAAAGTCCAAAAGGGCTCAAAAATGAGTTGAGGTAGGGCCGACAAGATATACTTTTTATTTTGGTACCAAATTAAAGCCTATTATATGGCCAAACAATCTGGACTGGCCTGCAAAGAAAATTTTATTGCGAATCGTCGGAAAATAAGGGGGGATAACTCATGCCAAATCATACAAAAAATCAACAAAAAAACTGATAAACTCAATGATATGACAAATAATATAAAGATTTTTTTCTGTCTTCATTGAAACTTTGTCAAATAAATTGCAAGATGCAATTTTAAGTCCAAGGTGAACAACTTCTGTATATTATGTCTGAAAAACAAGAGTTATTCCCCTTTATTTTATTGAAAGATAATGTACTAATGGCCCATTTTCGTTTGCTAGAAAGTGATATTTCTAGTGATTTTTTAACTTAGAGAAAGGAATTATAGCACAAATTCTCTGAAAAAGCTTGTTAAACACCAATAACCATCCAGGTCAGATTATATACATTTAATTTCATACTTAAGAGCAAACCATTTATTACAAGCCAGTTTGACAAACAGGACGTATTACAGACTCATCGGTGGCAGGAAAAGTCCACAAAGATTACATTAGTCAAGTCACTGAGGAGTTATGGGTCTTTTATTTCCAAAACTTAAACAAATAAACAATTTCTGCTCTCTGACGGTTTTGTGACAGTTTGAAATCTTGTTCTTTATTAGTTGTATTAATCATTCTATTAAATCTTTCGTACATGTTGAGTTAAACAATATGTGTGTTATTGATAAATATGCTTGTGGCTAGTGCTACACTTAAACTATAGTCAGACATACTCGTACTGGTCCTAGACAAAATTTTCAAGCTTCTGAACGACAGTCTAAGAGTAAGGTCTTGGTCCATCTACGGGTAGTACAATAAATAAGGATGGTTCCATTTGGACAGAAGTCTCAAGAGTATTAAAATAAGTGAACAACAAAAAAACCTTCATATCTATGGTTTGTTGTGTTAAATTATTACAGCTTCATCTTGATCATTCGTTTTTGCTTGAAACAATGAATCCATTTTCATTCACATGGAACTGGTTTTAATAATACTAAGCTTGAATCCGGTTGAGGAACCTCATGGAGACTATGTGTTTCTGTTACCAGTTATTGTCTCAACAGTCGCTTTGCTTCAAATATGACCTAAGTCTTTGTAAAAGGGAGGTGTCAGTCCTAGAAAAAATGCTTAACCCCTTCTGAGCCTGAACAGAAACATTGAAGTAGCAAGTTGGTCAAAAATATTCTTTGAAATTGACTGAAAGGCAATCTGAAGCCATTCATGGTAGTACATGTACTCCCTTCTTTGGGTAGGACTGAATCTAGAATAGCAAAGCAGACCAAACAGAAAAGTAGTCATAAACCTAACATTTGCCAGGGACCACGAACCTACATGTAGGAACAGCGATATGAAAATAATAGGCCCTATGGGTTATACTATCAGCTTGTAGTTGATAATAGTATTTTAAACTTATTCCAACTCCTGTCAGATTGTTGCAGTCCCTTCTGAATACTAGCACTACCCTTGTAATAGAGTGAGGGCCTGGGTCTGAAAGATATTATTCTTTAACAATACAAGTAGCCAAATAATTGCTATAGTTACAATGTAACTCTAATAATAGGGTTGAGGATCCTAGTAGGGAAAGCATTGTCATCAGAACAAAGGGTCCAGATTCCTTTGTAGGGTTACCTTATTCTAATTCTTGGATCCTGCATCCTTTTTATGCCCCCACTCTGAACGAGGAGGGGCCTTATAGGATGCCCTTGTCCATGCGTCCCTCCGTACTTACGAAACCTGTGTCGCACATAACTCAAAACGTATGAGAGCCACAATCATGAAACTTAACAGGTATGTTGACAATCATGTTTAATTGTGCATCTGGGGTTTTGTTTTGGGCCACGCCTGTTAATACCAGATTGATGTTACTTATGCATTTCAATGTAATGCATTCAGCCAGTAATCTTGTTGTATGAAATTCCAAAAGTATGAGAGTCGCAGTCATGAAACTTTACAGGCATGTTGACAATCATGTGTAGTTGTGCACCTGGGGTTTTGTTTTTGGGCCTTACCTGTTAAGACCATAGTTATGGCTCCTTATGCATTTTAATATAATGCATTCAGTGTGTAATCTTGTGTTGTAGGTAAGTCCAAAGTATCAGTGACAGTCATGAAACTTTACAGGCATGTTGACCATCAAACTGCACTCATATTTAATATTGTGAACTGCAAATTCATCTGTTATTTTTTCCCTGAAAGTTTTCACACACCCCCATTATATGTACTTTGAGCACAATATTGGCGTTTTTCACAAGGACAACTGAGTTTGGGGGGGTGGGGGGCATCTCTGTCATACAGACATATCTCTAGTTAGATTTAAGAAAGAGTATAATTTCCTAATTAATTAAAGAGTTTTGTTTTCTTTTCTATAAGTCTAGACTAAGAACAACTTTCGAATATTTTCTACCTATCTTAAAAAGCGGTTGCTATAACATAGAACTGGGTAGTAACCATTCTAAAACCTCTGGATAGTGTTACCATACGTCTCATGGCAAATACACTGGCGTCAAGAAGGTGCTTACACTATTCTGTTGTGTAGGAAGCAAGACCGTGTCATATTTTAATGACTCTGCTAGCGTTTATAAGACTCCCTTGTTCTATATTTGGGCAACGCTAGCATCCAGAAGTGACTGTTTCTGCATTTTACATAAGCAGTCCTATTTCTCTAAGCTCGAACAATATATACATGTATATTTTGACATATACAGGAAAACTACTTTACTTACTATCCTTAAAAGACTTGCGATATTTGGGATTTTACACTTTCCTTTACTAGTTTAAGCTAGAAATTTCAAAATGTGCCATTCTATTTCAAAATATGTAAAAATGAAAACATTTACAGGCAATACAACATTATGTTTTACTTACAACCAACAAGATTGTAATCTTACTTCCGTTTTGGCACGATGAGATGAGAACAATGTATAGACTTTTATAAAGTTATGCCTAGCTTCTTAAATGTTGTGGCACCTTTCAATATGAAACAAAATTACCCAGACTTATTCTAAGATTAGTGCAACCCTCAATATGGGAACTTATCATTTGTTAATGCAACCATATGTAATGAAGTTGAAAACTGTTTCCTGCAGGAAAAGAAGTTAAGTTTGCCAGATCTCATTGTATTTCATTATTTAAGGTAAGACCTGTGTAATAAATACCTATATCCAGAAGAGTATCCAAGGGAGGTAACTATAGTATTAAATTAGGGTAGATTTCTGTCATGCAAGAGGACCAGGGTTCAAATCCCACTGGAAGCTATTTTTTTTTTGTAAGCCTAGAGCTTAAATAATTGGCATATTTCTTTTTTTTCCTGTGTAATTATGTCATTAAATATAAAATTCTCGTGATTTAAACTAAAATAAGCAAAATAATCAAGATTAAAGGGGTTTTCGCTATCAGAATAGTGTTTATTCAAGTCATCAATTTGAAAATATCTAAAACTGGACGGTAAACTTCTCTGAAATTTTGTTTAAATTTTGTTTAAGGTATATAGTTAAAAAATGGTAAAGTTTGGTATATTGCACCAATCAGGATTTTGCACAATTTTCATTAATTTAATCTCGTGAAAAATAAAAAATGCATTTTTTAAAATTTATTTGGTCAAAGAATGTCATTTTAAGATAAATTCTGTATTTATATATTATATCTTAAATTGGTTTAGTAAAAAATAACATATTTTGGATAAACTGTAAAATAATTAAGGTTGAATTTATCAATAACAAAAAATTTTGTCACCGATTAAAGAATTTGGATACTTTCACGTTTTTTCTCACTTTTTTAAATAAAAAAAAAGCTAAAAATCTCAAAAACTACACGGTGAAAATCATTAAAATTTTGCATACAAGTCAGTGGTATGAAGCAGTTGATGAAAATATAATCAGATGTTGGATTCTTAATAGTGCCTATTACACAGGTCTTACCTTAAAGATACAATTTTCTTGTAATTTAGTAAAGGTTAACTTAACATAAGACAAAACATCTGAAAAATCTTCATCAGACATGTGTTTCAAAATAACAGTAATATTTATCTTATGTTTAATTATTTCACCTTTTTAAAAAAAGAAATTAGTAACCATCTGTATTCAGTTAATAAACCGGCTAATTTAACATTATGCTGTTATACATCATTATGTGACTTTACAAAAATACATCAGGCACTCTGATTTGCATAACTTGTTAGGATGTTCAAATCATATCAGAATACAAATGTGTTGATGCTGTTATTTAAGAAGTGCCTTTTTATGAGTATGGGGGATTACTTCCAAGAAGTAGAAGACATTAAAACATGTAAAGTTAGAATAAAACAGATCTGTTGGAGACATCTGAACTTCGACAAAATGTGTCACCAAATTATCATATTAGAAAATATTATTATATTTTCTTGAATTAACTCCTTTTATTTGGTGTTTAATATACGAAGAATTTCCTTTCTGGTTTGTTTCTTTAACTGCAGCAGATCATACTCTATATACATTGTAAATAACAAAATAAACTAACATTAAATGTGTTGATTATCCATTTAAGGTTTTATTAAAAGAATACTTGCTATAATGGTGTGGGTGGGGTAATTGTATACACAATTTTAAGGTTTTATCATCAATAACGCATATTCTTCAATATAAAATGTCTTCTCAAACATCTAAATTAATGTTTAGAAGAGTTATGTGAAATATCTGTATAAAGATTTACAAGTGATATGAACAGATAATTTTCTTAACTCATAAAATAGGAAAAATCGTAAATAGTTGTGTTTTCTTTGTATATTTTACCAACAAAAATGTCTTAAATTACATTTTAGTCCAATATTACGTGCTAATAATACATCTTAAATAAATAATGGTTGCTAGATCATATCAAAACTAATGTTGATACTAAAATTTGGACTGATATCAATGCAACTCGTCATTCTATCTAAATATTTTAAAGTTAACTTATAATTCTATATCAGAGTTATCTCCCTTATTTTTTCAGGATTCGCAATAAAATAATTTTTGCAGGCCACCTAATTTCATTGAGACATACCATAAACTTCAATAAAATCGTAAAATAAAAAGTATATCTTGTCGGCCCTACCTCGACAAAATTTTTAGCTTCAGAATCTAGACTATACGCTGATCCAGGCCGCGGCATTCCGAATGTGTAAACATGGTAGCAAAATGTCTTGTACAAAAAATCGTTGTAAGAAAAACAGATCAAATAAATAGTCAATCATCACCTTTTTAAAAGATTCGTTCAATACAAAAAATACATACAAAGAAAATACAGAAAAACACTCGTTTATGCAGTACATGTAGCTGTATTGTATATGTTTGTTAGAGGTTTGGTAAACCACATACATATCTCGTTTATCAAATAAATAATTCCATTACTCAAAAGATAGTAAACATCAAACGCATTAGACAAGTTTGTTTTGATATTTAATCTATATGGTATTTACCTTCAAATTTTCCTTTAGTTTCGTGTTAAATTCGCACGCTGATTCCAGCCTTAAGCAAGTGTGATATTCTCAAAAAAGCTAACCGGTTGGATCCATGAATACAGAAGCATGGGATCGAAAAGGTTAAAAAAGTTTTATTTGAACCCAAGATAGATCGTTGCAAGATCGCATGACGGGACGGGCATTCTTATATACATTTACAAGCAAAATAAATCTTTTGAAATATTCTTTCAGTCATCATATTCTATGTTATGTACTTAGTTGCAAGCAAGAAAGTCCGCATCAAAATAATGCAACATAATTTCAAGAAATTAGCGCTTTCATGTAGAATAATTATGTGTTCTCGGATAGCAAAATGGACAGCCAAACATAACTTTTATAAACTTAAGTTTGTTCATTGTAATATAATATGTGTTTTAGTGTTTTTATTGACCTTACGCTGGAGCTTCCGTAACCACGCCCACCGATTTTCAAGGGGAACTACTCTTCCGATGTCTATCAAACAAAATCGCAAATTGAGTTAGTCGCTCGCAAACATACCCGATGATTTTGGAATAAATTAGTTTAAATGTAACCTATCGTCACGACAGAAACAAAATGCACAAGCTTTTATATCAGGCTGTTACTTGGAAGATTTAAAAATAACACACGATGACGGAAACACAATAGATTAAGGGGTGTCGGACATTTCAACCCATAGACTTAATTTTCAACCCATCGTTCAAAACGAAGACTTTTTAACCCCTCGACTTTCCAACCCCTTAAATGAAGACTGTTAAAACCATGTCCTATTGGACATTTCAACTCATAAAATGAAGACATATCAACCCCTTCATTTATGTTTTGATAACTCTTTATATTGAAGACACTTCAACCCCTATTATTAAAGACATTTCAACCTCTGCCGTGACAAACAAATTTATAGTATAGATCTACCCTACCAATTAATTCACTTGAAATGTTATAACTTCACAAGATTTTGCTGGTTTTAACAAATTAAAATGTGATTGAATCATAAGAATTTATACCAAATTTACCCTTAATGAAAAGTGTTTCAGTATAATATTATAGTTAAATAGATGAAAAGGGAACTTTGAAAGCCATCGAACACGACAAATATGAAAATATTGCAGGCTCGGTTTGATTGAGCCTTTTCATGGACAGTAATGGAAATGGCCTTTTCTGCCCATGCCGCCTAGCCAAAGGTTGAGCGCAATTCAATATTTATGATCAATCGTACACCAATAAACAGTACAACTTTGACCATTCCAAACGATGGTGTGCATATGGCGGTGGATATGGAACCTTCAATGCGGTATTTTCAGATTAATACCATTCCATGTTCAGCGGGATATGGTCCCCAGATAAAAGCAATGGTTTGCCTTGAACGAGAAAACAATCGGCGGAACTAAACAAAAGAGAATTTTGACAGGGGATCTAAGAAATTGAATCCACCCATCTCAAAACTGGCCGAAATATTTAAACAAAAGTAATTTTAGAAGTACTATAAACATAGTACATAAGTATCGTGATAAACAACCTTCATAGGACGTTATTGATAACAGCACCGATTGAATGTACTGGGAAACTTTTTACAGCCGCCACAGGGCACAAAAAACGCTACTCTGATATTGAAATAGATGAAAAGGGAACTTTGAAAGCCATCGAACACGACAAATTTGAAAATATTGCAGGCTCGGTTTGATTGAGCCTGTTCTTGGACAGTAATGGAAATGACCATTACTGCCCACGCCGCCTAGCCCCGGGTTGAGCCCAGTTCAATATTTACACCAATAAACAGTACAATTTTGACCATCCCAAAAGATGGTGTGCATATGGCGGTGGACTGGAATCTTCAATGCAGTATTTTCAGATTAATACCATTCCATATTCAGCGGCGTATGGTCCCCAGATAAAAGAATGGGGTTGCACTAAACGAGAAAACAATGGGCGGAACTAAACAGAATAGAATTTTGACAGGGGATCTTAGAATATAAATCCTGCGTATCACAGACAACGCCAAAGGCAAAATTTAAAAAGCAGGAAGTATATCCTGGGGGGGGAGGGGGGGTGATTGAAAAATATCCAAATCTATATTGGCTGGGAAATTGAAACCTTCCATCTCAAAACAGGCCGAAGTATTTAAACAAAAGTAATTTTAGAAGTACCAAAAACATAGTACATAAGAATCGTGCTCAACGACCTTCAAAGGACGTTATTGATAATAGCACTGATTGAATGTACGGGGAGACTTTTAACAGCCGCCACACGGCACAAACAACGCTACTGTGAAATTGAAATAGATGAAAGGGGAACTTTGAAAGCCATCGAACACGACAAATATGAAAATATGCAGGCTCGGTTTGATTAATACTGTTCATGGACAGTTATGGAAATGACCACTACTGACCACGCCGCCTAGCCCCGGGTTGAGCGCAATTCAATATTTACACCAATAAACAGTACAATTTTGACCATCCCAAACGATGGTGTGCATATAGCGGTAGACATGGAACCTTCAATGCGGTATTTTCAGATTAATACCATTCCATGTTCAGCGGCGTATGGTCCCCAGATAAAAGAATGGGTTTGTCCTAATGGGCGGAACTAAACAGAATAGAATTTTGACAGGGGATCTTAGAATATAAATCCTGCGTATCACAGACAACACCAAAGGCAAAATTTAAAAAGCAGGAAGTATATCCTAGTGAGGTGTTTGAACAATATCCAAATCTATATTGACTGGGTAATTGAAACCTCCCATTTCAAAACTGGCCGAAATATTTAAACAAAAGTAATTTTAGAAGTACCATTAACATAGTACATAAGTATCGTGCTCAACGACCTTCAAAGGACGTTATTGATAACAGCACTGATTGAATGTACGGGGAGACTTTTTACAGCCGCCACACGGAAAAACAACGCTACTGTGATATTGAAATAGATGAAAAGGGAACTTTGAAAGCCATCAAACGCGACAAATATGAAGATATTGCAGGCTCGGTTAAAGAATATAATTTGTTGTTGTTGTTTTTTTAAAAAGTGAGTGTATTAGAAACTAGATTTAATGACGGCAATTGTGGAGAACCATTTAGTAATTTTAATTTCATTAATTAATCAAATAACTCTATAATATAATACTAAGGATGGCAACGAATATTCGAACACTTGCAGGTGCCGTAGCAGCACCTTTTCACCATTATTTATGATTTTTTTTTAATTAACTTGAAAATTTGATGTCAGACACGCTGGTCAGTTTGACAGACAAAATGTGATAACAAGGCTTATCAGCGTGATACTCTGATTGGTTAATTGCACTGTCAGTCAGACGTCAATCGTAAGGTCAATTGTGTTGCCTAATTCATCTTTCATATATTGGACATGCAATTTTACAATCTTACCACTTTTGTAATACTGTGATAAAATGTAATGATACCTATTGCTGAACTCAGTGTTTATTATTTTATTGTATTGTGCTCAATTACTTAGTTTTAATGAATTTTATTTGGCATTTTCTTGCAATTACATGGCATCTGGGTTCACAATGGAAGAGAATACTAGTCCTCTTTCTTGTGTCATCCCTGGTATTGGGTGATCGTGTGCATTTTTGGGCCATGAATTTTGTGTGGTATTTGCATCTATTTGTAAAGTTAGGATGCTGCATGTTTTCTGCTATGTTTTAAACACTTAAATCGAAACCTATATCCGTTTGATTCATAATCAAAAAGCATTTTAGAAACCTAAAAAAATTAATAAGCTCACTAAGGCTCGAATATAAATAGTTTTTTTTCATATATGGAAGTTGAAATGGAAACATTATTTAATTCACACATATGTTCTCGATCCGAGCATAGCACAAGGAACTATTTGAAATCAACGAGATCCCGATAATATAACATGCTTAACATGTAGATTATTATTTTAAATGTTTTTTTCAAACGCTTCATCTTATACCTGAATAAAGTGATAACTTTTTCGAATTTTTTTTCGTATTTCAGAATAAAAATCAGTTGATAAATACAACAATTCTGCTTCCTTAAATAAATGATTATTTTCAGAAAATACGCAAACTTCTCAATCTAATGGAGTACGCTTTTGTCAGATGAGTGGGTTCTTAGTGTCTTAACAATCCTCTTAATCACTTATTATTACATGTATATGAGATTCTAAGAATCTTATCAAATCTACGGGAATGGATTGATAAACAAAATTACACGTCTCTTTCATGGACAGATAATTATGCCAACACTGTTCATCATTATGAAGAATCACCGTGGGATTTAGCTCCCATTATTTGCTTTAACATCATTTGGTTCAATTTGAATAGATGCCAAAATGGAGTTTAAACCTGAAAGTCCACCACACTCTGGCCACTCACAATGACCTCGATCTGTAACATACAAACCGACGGCTTTAGAATGGATAAAATATGAAAGAATAATAGAAGAGTTGCTAAGAAAATAAGTCAAATGTTGCAAGACATTAGAATTTGTTGAACTTGAGAAGCTAAATCAAACAAGGGCGTAATTCTCTGGAGGTAAAATGATCGAATTTCACTTTTGGTAACCGCGTTCGACTATATAAGTAGATAGAGACCGAGGTACCATTTTGATCATGTGACCAAAATTCACATGTAAAATCACTGGGTGGCGTAAAAACGCCACCCAAAAAGGTTACACGCGACCATTCTGTGGTGAATCATGAGTTTTTAACATAGATTATTGTGATGATTCAAGTGTGTCTTACGATAGCATATCGGCAGTAAAACAGGCGAATGTGTGACAGGCTCTCGTTATCTGTGACGATGTTAACTAAACATGATTTAGCCATGAATTTCCCGAAATGTATGTATGGGGAATCTGTGTCTTCTGGGTGTGACCTTTTCTGATACGCATCTTTCACCTTTTTTTGAAAATTCCAATTAGTGTCCTATAGAAATGAACTGAAATTTACAGTTTGGTGTAAAAAGAAGTCCGGCATAATGCCCTGATCATATCTAAGATGATGGTTTTTACCAGGTTCTCGGGTGCACCCGTCTTACCCTTGCCCCTACAAGTTGTCATATATGAAAAATAAGCACAATGTTTTGGTAAATTAACTCTAACTCACCCATCAACTTTATAATGTTGCATGCAAAATCAAACCACAACATAACAATAAGAAGAATGGCATTGACCAGGTGAACCATCTCGAACACCAACATATTCTGAGAATATTTTTGTCCCCCCCCCCTCCTCTCACCAACTCTCTTAAAAATACTGGACTGGATTCGTTCTTGTCGATTGATGGACCAACTGATATCATTGATGGTGAAATTTTGCTGAAGTACCCCAAGGCTCCATTATGGAGTCACTATGCTTCTTCATATGCTTCTTCATATACATCAACCAGCCTTCTGATTCTGTCTGTTAATATTAAGTCCGTCTCGTTGATATTACTACCGTTTATCTTACCAAATCACTCTTATATTATCAACGTTGATAACCTGTCAGTCTATGAGAAGCATTTGGACGTGGAGCTTAATAGGTCTTAATGCCAAGTGTTACACATTAGTAAAAAAAAACACAACAGAATGGTGAAAAGATAAATACAACTTTGGTTAAGCATTAGAATCTGTTTCTCGTGCTAAATATCTTCGACTTAACTTATCTCACCACTGAAAGGCAACATCCTTTGCCAACAAAAGGATTCATTCAAACGAAATATAAAAACCAACAACAAGAAAGTAACTGAACTTGCCAAAAATTCCCTGGTCCGGCTATTGGCGGAATATGCCTCAACTATCTGGAGGCTTTACACAAAAGCTAATATCGATAAGGTAGAGAAGACCCAGAGGCGTGCAATACGGTGTGTGAACCAAGACCATGAACCTCTTTTCAGTTTTACAGCCATGCAGTTTGCTCTGGACTTGGAGTCTCTTGAACAACACAGATATGACTTCAGACTACTTCTGCTTTAAAAATATCACAGCCTTGTAGAAAACAAATTTCCGTCCCACGTACAAACACATAGCAGAATTACCAGACACGCATCCACTATTTTTTCAGACAGTTACTGCAGATTTTTACAAGTATTATTTTTCCCCATATTGAAAAATCCTTTGCCACAAGCTTCCTGCTAACATTGTTACGCTTCCTGATCTTTACCATTTCAAGCAGTCCGTGGTAAAGGTTCAGTATTAGTTTGACGAAGAAATTTTTATCTGATTTCTTCTCAATTTACTTTTCGTCTTATTTAAATATTATTGTAACAAATGAGGTTTTAACACATGACGGGACACGTCCAAGCCTGAGATTTTTCTCACTCACCCTATTTACTATCATTTCCGACGTGCAGTTATAGCTATAGCTTATTAAGTTTATGTGGAGACTAAATGTATCCACCACACCACACTGAGTGCGCTGCTGTGATATTAGAATAGTTAAAATTTGTACGTTGACTGCAGTCGAAGAAAGTGCAAAATTATGAAAATATTGTTTTCTGTCATTTCATTGACTGTAAATTAAATGATTTATTTAAACCGCCAACTTTGTCTGCACTCGGGTTGGTCGAGCGCAACTCAATGTTTACTAAAGTTGATTAGCTTAACACATTTAATGCATCTCTTAAGATTATGTGAATACTTGTGACTGATAACGACTGTGGAGCAGTCTACGCCAGTTACAAGTTTCTAGACCATACTTATTCGTTCGCCTCGGTTTCAATTTTCGTTGCGCGAACGTTGAAAATGGACAAAAAGAAAGATCCTCTCGTCGCCCAGTTTTGTTCTGTGACAGGTTACAATATATTTATTTAACAAACAATTTAAAATCTTACTTAGACCTCCACAGATCATACTTAACACTAGCGCTTTAATTACCAGTCATGGATTTATGTCTGAGAACTGCTCTTCTTTTCCCTTCTTTTCTCCCACTGGTCTTTGACAGGCCTGTAAAATCACAGAAACCTGTTTAGGGTCCTTTTCTGGCCAGTATGTCAGTAGAGCTATAAGGGCTTAAAACAGAGCTCTAGTATCAAGTTTGGTCAATTTCAGCTAATAAATGGGCGATCTGTATCAAGATCGTCGGAGGACCTATTTTGACGCTGCCCTATTTTGACGCCTTAATTGTTTTCATCTCTATTTCATTGAATATAATATCTAATGATGTAATTTTCTACCAAACTGCTGACAAATGGTGTTCATATTATTTTCTATCATAAATGTGTATAGACATTGATTCCATGACGTTTTTACAAGGTTTTAATTGTTAACCTCCATTTTTATTAGAAATTCTTAATGCACTTTTATAGGTTATGGGTAAAACCCTGACCAGACCCAGACCAGACCCCGGAAAGAAACGATTAGGTACGGAAATCTTCGTTCATTTCCGATAATCGTCTTAAACAATAACTGTGAATATCCTCCTAAATTTTATTCGGTAATAAATAACATTCCTGTCATTCAAACCTTCAAATAGTATTACAAAACAACCACAATATATAATAACACCAACAATCTTTTAATAATAATATAAAGAGAAATAGGAAATGCAATCTATCATAAATGTGTGATAAATAACTAGTTCTCAACATTAAATCTACTTTAGAATGATTACATTTTTAAAAGATATTTTGGGAAAAAATATTGAATTTTTTTCAGGGTTAAGCATTCTACAAGATGTGGTCGCATACGATTGTTTACTCCAAATTCTAATTGAGATTTGCCTTGAGATTATATAAAGGCATAAAATATTGTCATTCACCGATGGGATCGAATTTTTTATTATCTATTTAATACACAATTTAATTCTATGAAATTCTTTAAACTCACAAATGCAAATTAAATAAAATAAGATGTTGATGTTTTATTGTGTATTTACTGATTTATGCTGTGCGACAAAAGATCTCATTTTGAGTTATTTGGTTTAAATCCGTACCCGTACCGCTCAGCATTTAAGAAGTGTAATTTGATAATGAATGCTGACTTGTCCTTTAATTGAATGAAACATATTTGTTTGATGAATATCAAAATCATTTTTTCATAACTAGTAATTAAAGTATGGCGAAAATTGCAATAAACAGAATATTAACCAGATTTTTCATATATACTCCAACTTTCGTCGGACACATTATGATTTTGGAGATTGTAAAGCAATCTTTGTTAAGTTATTTCTGAAATGTATTATTTCATTTTTCTGACAGTGAAAATAATAAGGATTACTAAATGTTTTAAACCATCAAAAAAACACAAACCGATAATTAACACACGTGTAGTTACCGTATTGTCGGAAACAAGCTACTATTTCCGTACCTAATCGTTAGTTTCCGGGGTCTGGTCTGGGTCTGGGTCTGGTCAGGGTTTTACCCACAACCCTTTTATACCTACATTGATAAATCCAAAATTTTATTATTTAAGCAAGAAAAGTAAAAACTGTATGCACAACTGAAGCTCTCATACACTTGCAGAGTTGGTAAAGTAACTATTGCAGTATGTGTATGTGTTTTAAGATCAGTAAACACTGTTCCAAATACATATACTTCTTATATTGTTTTTATATATTTATTGTTCTTTGCTTGATATTTTGTAGTGTCTATGAAGCTTTATTTTAAAAGTACTGTGAATCTAAAGAGCAAACAATTATGCTGAAAATATTTTATTGCATGTAGACAATCATAAGACAAAACGTTTATTTATTTGAAAAATTACATTGGTATCAGGTGGCACTCATTTGAGAGCCCATTGACATGAAATCAGACCTTTATTAAAAATATCTGGTTTTTATCAGCTGGCTAAAACAGATCTTTGACAATCATAAAATACACACTTTATTTTATTTCTTTTGACTCAGAATTTACAAAGAGAGAGTGCAAAACATAAAATTAAGGAAATTATACTGTATACACTTGAGAGAATTATTTGATGCATCATCTAAGCAAAGGCGTCAAAACTGGGCACAGTCAACAAATACGGACACCCAAGGGTCTACATCGGAAAGTTGTCTTTTAAATTTTATAAGCAATTTATTGACATTTTTTAAATTATTTCAATAAAGAAGAGATGACTTCAGTTAGAAAACAGTAAAACTTGTATCTGAATGATAAATTAAAAAAAATAATTTGGCTCTTATGCTTAAGGGCGTCAAAACTGGTTACTCGAGGAGAGATGTAACAACAATCACCCAGAACACAAAATATCCCCGTTTTCGAAAAAACATATTTCTCTCTATCCTTAATTATCTAAAGATAACAGATTAACAGATCACGAAAAAATACATTATCCCATTTGCACATTAATTTCGAAGACAAAATGGTAACTTACCGAACAAATGTTGATTCCCGTTGATAGATCCTTTATTAATCTTTCCTATGACACTAGTAACTAAACATAAATTCGTCTATTGGTTGAGAAAATCCAAATTTATTATCAAAATTTATGGAAGTTTTCACTAGGAATCTCTTCTTTTATGATTAAGCCCGGTTTATTTGAAAAACGACCTGGCTGCGCATTAGAGCCGGGTTAAAAAAAACTGTTAAATTTGGTGGAAAATTCTGAACGTCTGCAAAACGCCGGTATGTTTCCTGTACGTACAATGTGTAATTTAAATAAAAATCAAGTAAATAGAATGTTGACCATCAAAACAACAGACACTTACCAAGATTGCTTGTTATTTTCAAGGTTTGTTTCAAATGATTGTCAAATAATTTCTTCATTTTTTTTTAATTTACTCATTTTTTGAAACTATGGGCGTTTCCGGAAAAGACGTAATTTGCATAATTTCAGAAAAGAATAGATTCCGCGGACAAAAATGTGAAAACTTCAGTGATTTTGATAATAAATTTGGATTTTCTCTGCTAATAAACAGATTTATGTTTAGTTCCTGGTGTCATCGGAAAGATAAATTATTTATCAACCAACATAGACAATATTTGTTTGGTAAGTAACGTTTTTGTCTTTGAAATTGGCGTGCAACTGGGATGATGTATTTTTCCGAGATCTGTTTAGTTTGTTATCTTTAGTTATTTAATATAACAAGAAATTTTTTTTCGAAAACAGGGATATTTTATGTTCTGGGTGATTGAAGTTGCATCTCGTGATACAGATCGCTCATTTATTAGCTGAAATTGACCGAACTTGATACTAGAGCTCTGTTTTAAGCCTAAATAGCTTTACTGACATACTGGCCAGAAAAGGACCTCTAAACAGGAGTCTGTGTGTAAAATGATAATTTGCTCGATCTTACAAACTAGATCGGACTTACACGCCCAGTAAACATTCGCTCCACAACCAAAAAGAGAACATAACAAAGTGAGCGAAAGCCAGACAAAAATAGAGTGTGACCAACATTTTTCTCTTAATAAGACAGAAAGAGAACTTTTTGAAAATTCGGGGAATGTAGTGCTGTGTAAGGATGATGAAGCTTCAAGGACAACACGGTTACATATTAAACATGTAAACTGCTCTGGCTAGAACTTTTTTCCCAGTAAACAATGGTGCTTTCTGTTTACAAACTGATCATTTCGACTTAGTTTTGTTCTTTGATTGCTTTTAGAAATTATTTCTGTGTTGTGTGTAAATCGAATACCGGTCGCTAGTGACTGCTGTACAGATTTTGAATGATGTAATGCCTCTTTATTACGATTTATGTTCATTTTACAAGAGGTGTTGGAGTGAAATAGCAGGTTGTCGAGTTAAATCATAAGAGGCAGAGTGAAAACAAAACTTCATACTGTCATTGCATCGTTTTGTTTATAGTAATTCTTCATTCATTGAAGGTTTTGTGTTTAGCGCAATATACAAGGTTACGTTTGGGATTGATGAAAAAATAATAGTTTATGTATGTGTAACGAATATGTGTATAGAAGTTTTACTCAACATGGGGCTAGGCGTAGTGGGAAGTAATATACATTCCCAATGCTGTACGTAAATAGGCCTACTTTAACAGAGTATGCAGTATTTCTACAGTTGTTTAATATGTTCATTTTTCATATTTAAATGAATTTATTTTAAACGGTGTCGTTGCAAAAAGAAACAGTTTTCCATCCAGCTGAAAAATCAGATTCAGAAATTTTAGATTTTTACCAAGTATAAGATACTGTCAGCAACAAAACACTGCATGGTTAAAATCTCCCACTTTTTTTTACCAAGTTTAAAGGTTCACAAGTAAGTTCACTTCAATATTTTACAGGTGCTGATGAAAAAACAGCGAAACAATTACTGGAGGCATGTGGTGGAAATCTGCAACTTGCAGTCAACATGCACATAGAGGGCGCTACAGCGGCTGATGCAAATACAATGTAAGCTTTTCATCTTCTAATAGTAACAAAATGTTAGCGTTTTTCCTTCTGACAGCTTTCTAACTTTTTACTGCAGTAAGCTTTTTATCTTCTAACCGCAATACAATGTAAGCTTTTATCTTCTAACAACAATACCATATCATTATCTTTGTGATTACATTTCATCATATGTGAGACATCGGCAGACCCACATACAAGAATTCCAGTCTGAATATGCACTGTTTGCTTCTTGGTCAAAAATGACAATTTATTTAGGTCTTTTCAGATGTAATAATGGTCTCTGGTATACTTGGCTGTTGCTCTTGATTGAAGCCAGTGGCATGTTATATTCTGATATACTTTAAACCTTGCAGGGATTCTGTTAGAGCTCCTATTCCACAAACCCAAGAAGTATTGGTTGAAGATACATCAGCATATGGTAAGAAATAAAGTATGTTTTTTAAATATATATAGGGTTAAATTCATTTTTTCTACGATTTGCTCATGTATCTAGTCTGCTAAATAAAACACAAGTTAAATATTACATGTGCAGTCACTAGGTCTGATGTAAAATAAAAATGTACACTATTTTTTAATGTTTGCATAAACTATTTTAATATACCCTATGTGAAATTCACAAAAGTAATTATTTTACAGGGACATTTAGAGGGCGGAAAAGAAAGAACAGATCAGTTTTTGATGGATTCAGAGACTTCCAAGAAGAAGCACGTAAGCTTCTTATGTTAATTCTTTTTAACTGTTGATTTTGTAAATTTCAGGCTTAAAAAATATTAGGGTCAGGCTGCCTGCTAGGCAAGTGACCCTGAAAATCTACTAAAATCTACTTACTCGGAATGAAATTTATTTACTCTGCATTTTTCACGGACGAAATCAGGTAAGACTTACTGCAAGTAAGGTATTTTTTCAGCTACTCAAATTGGCAAAGCAGTATTTACAAGCCTTATATTTCTTTTGGTTATACATACACATTATGACATCATAAGTCATGTCTCAGGGTTTAGATTTGACTGTTCTGAGATTTCAACCCTTTACTCCATATATATGAGTTATCACATGTGCTGCCAGTGTAGATTCTGATCAGAAATTAAATTTTTGCCATCCGATTTGGATCTACACTGATCAGTTATTGGTCAGAAATAATTGATTGTCTCTTTGTGTAGGTTTACTGGGTGAGTTTTTGTTCAGTATATGCCACTTATAAATAGATGTATAGTCATTTTGTAGTTATTCAGTTATTTTATATTAGTTTGTTCTCCTGTAGTGTTTGCTTTTCAGTTGATTTTATGTGGGGGTGTAGGGGTGAACCGTTCATTTCAAAATAGAGATGGTAAAACAAGGGAGGTTAATTGACTCATACCTAGATTGAAGTTGTACTCAATAAATGCATTTTAACCCACACTGTTGTAAAATCCTCCATAGTTCTGAAGTTATAAAACTTCAGACAATAAGGACAATTTAGTACTGCATTGTTATAAGCATCATTCAGCACACAGTCTGTGTAGAATAGTTATAAGCTTCATATTGTTAACAGGTCAGCAGGAAGAAGAAATGATGGCTGGAACCTCGGGATCTCGTGCAGCTAGAAAAACTCGGACTCTTCAGGACCTGTTTAGACCTCCTGTTGACATTACATACAAAGGAAATCTAGCTAATGTAAGCATGTACTTTCTTTTAAAGCCCCAGCCCTAAACTTAAGTGAAAATATAGTATTGAAAAATCATATTTGTCCATATAGACTCCAATATATAAACTCTCTAACAGAACACAAAAGGTCCAATCAAATTCTTTCTTATGGACAGGATTTTCAATGATATTGTTAAATTCTCGTTAACGAACTTTTAAGAAGCTAAATGTAATGGAGCTTCGACCAAGAGACCACTTCATGCGCGATCTCGATTTCTGTGACGTTTCAGAAATCCTACTTTCGCTTTTAGTCGCGCGGACCAAATTTATTTTAGTAAATTAAAATTTTATTAGCCCGAACTAATGCTGCAAATTTGTGCCTATAGTTCCAAATACATGTAATATTTCATACAAGAGCGGGTTAAATTGAAGTAATGCCGCTTTAAATGTCCTTGTACAAACTGAAAGCTTTTCTGATTTATACTTTTGCCTGTTTTTTATCTGTTTTCATCAGTCCATTTATTCGCTCTTTAGGCATGTATATAAATTGCTAACAGTTAAAAATTGATATGGGGCACGTCACATGAAAAGGTGATATTTTTTATATTGCGATCTTTTATTTTCTCTTAAGAGGTGATTTTGTTACTGGTTTTGACAATTTAATGCTATTTTCGCAAGCAGTGTCATCGGCCCAACCTAATACAACAGGAGTATCTGCTTTTCATATGTTTTTCAATCCATAAATTTATTTCAATTGCTTTAGTACACAATAATCACAATTGCCCACAGATTTACAAGCTATGGTCAGAGAAAAACTTCACTGTCAAGTAACATGTAGCACATAATAGAACAATAACGTAATAGTTAAAATATTTGTAGGCTAGAGAAACAGGGGTAGCACAGGGTAAATGGTTGATGGTAAACATTCAGAATGTACAGGAATTTCCATGTCAGGCATTAAATAGAGATATTTGGAGCAACTCTGCAGTGAAAGCCCTCATTAAAGACAACTTTATTTTCTGGCAGGTTAGTTAGTTTGTTTGATACTTTTTTTTGGGGGGGGCTTAATTCATTTGTTTAATGAATATTGCTGCAGTCAAGGTTTGTATACCAGTCACAGACGCCAGCAATCTGATTGGTTCAGATTGAACAGTTACAGATTAACCATGGGTCTAGTTTCAGACCCAGTATATCATTGTTCTATATTAACCCATATAGCGCTTAGTTTCATTTGTGGCCAGTGTAGACCAAGATCAGTCTGTGCATCCACACTATTGTCCACTATCAAGATGAATACAGTCTAGTGATTTCTGTAAAAGACAACTATGAACAAAGAATAGACTTGTCAATTCTGATATAAATGTGTGTCCATTCATTCTATTATTGTATTAATTCAACAGTTAAAGTGTTGATCAGGTATTCTCCACATCATTTCATCCCTATTTTTCTGAAATTAATTCTTTCCAAATTAGGCTTGTTATAATTTCATCTGTGTAACGTTAAATCACATATAAAAGGTACTCAAAAAGAAATAAATGTGTTGTGTTGTAGGTATACCATGATAGTGAAGAGGGACAGCGGTATTCACAGTTTTACAAAGTTGACAAGTGGCCGTATGTGGCAGTGTTAGATCCTCAAACTGGAGAGAAGATGATTAGCTGGAACAAAATAGAACCTCTTACATTCTGTGATCTCTGTATGATATACTTTGTTTAATTACAAATGTTTAGAAAAATTTGTTTGCCCAGGGCTGTTATAGTAATAAATTCTTGAGGTGGTTGAAATGACTTCTTCCACTGGTGGGTGAGGTGGGGCAGGGGCTCAAATAGTGGTAAAATTTTTTAATAGGACAGTAGAAAGCTTATTTTATTATATAATAATGAGTATTTCGATTCAACATTTAACAGGATGTGGATATAGATGAGATATTTACATTCTGTGTATTTCTGGAGTCACAACAACAGGGTATGGTGACTTGCTAATACCAATGTCTTGTCTGGAAAGGGACCAGTCAAAAAGTTTTTTGGCTGGTCTCCAGTTTTCACTTTAAGGTGTTAGGTGCTGTGTGTTAGCTTTAAAAAGTCTCCCTGTACTTCACTTTAGTTTCAGTTACTTCCCTTGATAATAATATGCAAATTTCTTTTTAGTTATCAATACATTTAATATCTTGGGCAATAAAATGAATAGGTAAAAGTTTAACAATAACTGAAAAGATGCATATAATTGCAGTGGCTGAATTCCTAGTCCAGCATCCAACTATGAACTGCTTATCTCCAAACCAACCAGCTCTAAGGAGGGTAAGAATGATGTGCATTAGTTTTTATTATTTATTCAAGATCAGTTCTTTAGGATAACCTGTTTTTAGCCATTTTTTTCCTTTGAAAATTTATGCAAGAGATATGTTTGCACTTGCCAAAATTTAGTTGACATTATCATCTGTTGCAACTTCATGATGCTCAAAATAATGAAATAAAACACGGGACATTTTCAATCCTTTACTCCGTAAATATGACTTTTAGTTGTCAGAGTGAATATAGAGTTTAGGTTTGAAACAAAGAAAAAACATTGTGTTATATTATGATGTGATTGTTCAATCAATAAGAAAACATTCTCATAGGAGTATCTTAAACGTTTAGAATGCAGCCCTTCGTTCTCAAATCTTTCTGCTCAACTGTCATCACTTGTTTATTGCCTCACCAGGAAGTTCTTTGTTGTAAGGTGTCATGAAGTGTCGCTGATTTAACACCTTTCAAAATCTTGATTAAATAAGAAAAAAAGCAGATTTTACCATTTACTGCATGGGAATACAGCTGTTATTCATGGGCAAACAGTGTAGATCCAGATCAGGTGGAACATTGCCTGAGCAGGATCTACAGATTTTGCTTTTTGATTCATAATGCTATTTCTGACCAAGAAGCCTCCAGTGTTGATCCTCAAACAGAGAGATGTGCTGGCTTATCTGGATCTACACTGTATGTACATGCGCTAAAACCCATATTTATGTATGGAGTTACATGTTAAGTCAATCTCAGAATGTAATATCTGTTGTTTTCTTTGCATACAGGAAGAGAGTGTTATTGATGCCTCTGAAGACGAGCAACTACAAGCTGCTATAACTGCTTCATTAACGGAAGTGTCACATAAAACCCGTGCAAGGGACTCCGATATCACAAGTGAAAGTGAACTTGAAACATTTACAGATTCCGAGGATGATTCGCAAGGTTCGCCTAGAAGACGGCGTCAAAGATCCGGTTCTGCTGATTCTAAAACGAGATCTCGGAGACTTAGTTCTCCTAGCAAACAAACATCACCATCCAGAAACTCAGGGGATGAAAGCTCAAATAGTGGTTTGGATGTAAACTCTCTGAAAGGCAAGAGAAAACGATGCATGTCTCCCTTAGCATGTTCCAGTGATAATGTTGAATCGCCTAGAAAATCCAGAAAGTGTTCTCCTCTAACAAATAGAGAAACAGATTCTAGGGTTTCAAAGATTTCTTCACCACAAAAAACCTCTCCCTGTAGAAGACAATCACCAATGAAAAATGCATCTCCTTTAAAATCTGAAAGTATTCATAATGATGTTCATCCTGCAGTGCTTGAAAATATCCGCCGACATTCAGTCTCGGAGGATGATGGGGAGCTGGCAGACACAACTGCTAGTAGCGAGAGTGTTATAGAGGACCAGTCCTTGGATACTGTCTTTGACAACAGAGATTATAAAAGTCATTTAGGACCAGACACTGGTAAGATATATCTGAAAAGGTGAACTCCAGAATGATAGCTTTGTCTCATGAAAATACGAATTCTGGAGCTCACTCACTTAAATATATTTCTATCTTATACTAGTAAAACAAAATTTCTGTTGTTTTTGTGCTTGCAATGCATTGTTTGCATGATTTTGATAGGAAACAATCCATAAAAATGGTGCCATCTTTTTATGATGTTATTGAGAAATGACGTTACATGTATGTTTTAATTTCTGAACCTTAAATGTTTGTGCACTAATCTGAGTCAAGCAGGAAATGTTTAACAATATTCAAGACATCTCCTTCTGGCCTTGCTCATTTTATTTCATATCCATGTCATAGTTCAAATTGGACTTTGCCAACAGTGTGCACAAAGACTCATTCATGAACACAAGAGCTAATCTGTGTCCATAACAGCAGATCTGACTCATGAATTACTCACTGTTTTAGAGGTCAGGAGATGATAATGTTATAATTGGGTGATTGGAGCTCTGCAAGCCATCCCAAAAACTTTGTGTTTGAATTTCCTGACTGCCTCATTATATTAATTATTATTAGTAGTATTATCCTTTGAAATTTTAATTTAATTTACTTTAGATATGTAAATACTTGTACATGTTAATAATAAAATACATGTATTCTACCAGGTAATTTCTTACCTATCTACCTAGCAACGCAAAAAAATTTGGGTTGAGCAACTTTAACAATATTCTGGGTAGAGCAACCGCTAACAATTTCAAATGTTGGCCCAGCGTGAGACATGGTGTTAAACCCTAAACTCCATGAAATATTGCTTGTATCTCTTGAATTACCAGTTAAGGTGGAATGCGCCGATTTTTCAACTTTCGAGTATTTTAATGAAAATTTGCATGCAGTTAATTGACCATATTTCCGATATGGAACCGAATATTTTGTAAAAATATTTTATTTTGTCTCAAAGATACAGGTCTTCAAAGATGGTCACTAACGGCAGTTTTTGGACATGACGTCAAAAGAACCGTAACTGAATGTTTTCTGCTGTAACTTTGATGTATTTCGAATGTTCCGTTTTCTGTTTTGATAATATTGTACAGAATCAAATTCTCTTTCCACTGATGTAACTTTCATGAGTTTTCACCCAAGATTTACGCGTGACGTCGCCGAAAAGCGCCGTTTCGACCTGAAAAATGACGTGGAGTTTTACTAAATTTTCGTCGCATTTTTCGGAATTGCAAAAAATCTGATCAATAAAATTTTGATTTTTTTGCATATTTCGTTTGTAAATTTTATTTTGAAAATATTTCACAAATAAAAAAGGGGGGTCACCGACTTCGTTTTTGCGTTATTACGTTCACCTTTACCCCTATCCCCCTAATTTTAACGACAAAATAAAACCTTTCCATTTCGCGTCATACTTCAGCACTATAATAATTCCGTTTTCTGTTTTAATAATATTGTACAGAATCAAATTCTCTTTCCACTGATGTAACTTTCATGAGTTTTCACCCAAGATTTACGCGTGACGTCGCCGAAAAGCGCCGTTTCGACCTGAAAAATGACGTGGAGTTTTACTAAATTTTCGTCGCATTTTTCGGAATTGCAAAAAATCTGATCAATAAAATTTTGATTTTTTTGCAAATTTCGTTTGTAAATTTTATTTTGAAAATATTTGACAAATAAAAAAGGGGGGTCACCGACTTTGTTTTTGCGATATTACGCTCACCTTTACCACTATCCCTTATGCAAACGTTGGCGTAAATCGCATCATAAAAGGAATTTGGCGGCGAACAAATAATATTTATTCTGACAGTATTTAATTTGATTAATATATTCCAGCAAAATATGATTATTGTTTTCATTTGGAAAAAAAAGAACATACATAATATATGATTGAAACTACCGATTCTGCTTCAATCAAGGTTTGTTATGAAGGTTCAAACACGACTTAAAAACTTGTACTTAAAAACATGGTTTCGTCCATTGTTATGATACTTAAAGGTGCAAATACCGTTTTTCTTTTAAAAACGGAATGCAAGTTTTTGACTTAAGTACAGCAATTAAACCAACACGCCCCTTGCAGCTAACCCTTTACTCAATGAGATATATAGCTGTAATGCCATGGGAGTACAATGTAGATCCAGATCAGCTGGCACATCCGTACGCTGCCGTCTGATCAGGATCTACACTGTTCGCTTTTAGGGTCAGTAGGTTATTTCTGAATGCGACCAGTGTAGATCAATATCAGACGACAAGAATTTCCCAGCTTACTGGTGCTACACTGATCGCACACGCGATAAACCCGTACCGATGTATTTATGTATATAGAGAGTAAAATGTTCAGGAAGTAGGGGTTGGGGTTAAGCGCTGCAACTTTAATTTATGTCTCGCCCTCTCTATAAGCGCGCATAGTTGTGCACTTCCTTTTACTTACAGTTTTAAAATAAGTATGGCGAAGTAAACTAGGCGAACATAATTCAAAACCTTATATTGCGCCGTTGTTGAAAAACTTGTTTTAACAAATAGACAGAAACACAAATAAATGAAGTGCTATTTCTCTTGTATCTTAGGAAAGAGGACATAATTTAATGAACCAAACATCTTACACAACAGCGCAGAATATTATATGAACTTTGTTATCTTGCGAAATAAAAAAAAATCAGGAAAATTAAGCGTTGCGTTGAATGTTTAGTATATAAGCGACACAAAGAAAAAAAGAGCAGCTTACGGAATTAGAAATACTTTGTTTACGCGTTTGATCAGTCTTAATGAAATGACTAGTTTTCAGCTATTTCGTATATGCTGGTTCTTGCCTTTTTCTAACGCTTCTTTTTCTCGCAAATGTTGGAACATTTTGTGGTTTTATACAGAAAAAATCTCGTGTAATGCTAACATTTTCGGACAGTGACCGCCATAAATATTTAGACCACACTTTGAGATCAGCGAAACAAAAATTGTTGCTAGCGAGAGTACTGAAATTTAGCGAGTTGATTTCTGTTGGCGAACAATTAGAAATCAAGAAATCAAAAGTAAAATTCTTTAATAATGGAAAATACTTTTTGTATTTTGTATTTAGTTAAACGTATGTTAAACAAAAGTAAGAAAGCAGATTTTTCACAAATCAGCTTGAAGACTTATGAATTTTTGATTGAAAGAAAAATTGAACTTGTTTAAAACATGTGCGAGCTTTTTTATTTTTCTGGAACGTGAAACCAATGTCTTGCTGTTAATTTAATGTGGGTTCAAATAAAAAGATTTTGTTTATGTATCAAATAGTTCTGGAAAGTTAAAAACTGCCGGTTTTCATTTTTTGATGAGTATATTTGATTACTTTATTGAAGTAACGGACAAATTGATAATGAATTCATTTCTTTATAAAAATGTCACACATGGCGTAGCTCACCTTTTAAAGGGAATGGAAGTTCACGCAACTTCTTTTCAACGGAAACCGGTCCAGCTTTTAAACTTTAACTATGTTCAGTCATAGACTGATTAGAAAGTCTTTCCTCTTGATTCACTGTGTTATATTTTTGCGGAATATTTATTTATAAAAGCTAACTTAAGAAAAGCATAAATACTGTTCTCATTGATTACATGTACCTACAGGAGCATGTAAGTCCAGACCGGCGAAAAAATAGATAAAATTTTTCGAATGTGTAAATGTGTGGTGCCGTCGTCTAACTACATTATGGGTGTTTTTTTAAAAATGTGCGTCAACTTACCAAAATCTCTATGTTTTATGCTCCATTGTTTTGATTTGATATCCTGATATCTGTAATTAAAATTAGTGTCGTCTGCGTCGTAAGGGGCCTCAAAATGATTTGTATTCGATTTTCAATTCATACATTTGATCTACTTTCAGTTTGAAAACCTTACGTAAAATTTAGAGCAACTTCAAACAACAAATTATAACACTTGAATAGATTTTATTGCTTAATGTTATAATTTGATTATTCATGAATTCTGATGTAGTTCGTATAAAATTACTAGAATCTTAAACTGTAGTTTAAGCAAAAGTATGGTTCTTGATGTGAAAAAAACTTTTACAAAACTAAAATTTAAATATGTTTAATTTTTAACCAATATTATTATAGTGCTGAAGTATGACGCGAAATGGAAAGGTTTTATTGTGTCGTTAAAATTAGGGGGATAGGGGTTAAGGTAAACGTAATAACGCAATAACAAAATCGGTGACCCCTCTTTTTTATTTGTCAAATATTTTCAAAATAAAATTTACAAACGAAATATGCAAAAAAATCAAAATTTTATTGATCAGATTTTTTGCAATTCTGAAAAATGCGACGAAAATTTAGTAAAGCTCCACGTCATTTTTCAGGTCGAAACGGAGCTTTTCGGCGACGTCACGCGTAAATCTTGGGTGAAAACTCATGAAAGTTACATCAGTGGAAAGAGAATTTGATTCTGTACAATATTATCAAAACAGAAAACGGAACATTCGAAATACATCAACGTTACAGCAGAAAACATTCAGTTACGGTTCTTTTGACGTCATGTCCAAAAACTGCCGTTAGTGACCATCTTTGAAGACCTGTATCTTTGAGACAAAATAAAATATTTTTACAAGATATTCTGTTCCATATCGGAAATATGATCAATTAACTGCATGCAAATTTTCATTAAAATACTCGAAAGTTGAAAAATCGGCGCATTCCACCTTAAGATCAAGATCAGTGTAAATCCAGTTTGAATATGATTATGATGAACTTTTTTCACTTTCTAGTCAGATCTGATAGATAACTTATCTCCATTACACTATTAACTTCTTGCAGACATAATAGATAATAATACTAGAAGCCAACAGTGAAGATCATGATCAGACTGTAGCTGACCTGGATCTACACTAGTTGTGCCTGAAATAAAGTTGTAGCCTACATGTTATAATTAAATTAACATTAGTATTTGTTGCTTTAGATGAGAAGACAACACTGATGCTGCGTTTACCAGATGGTACCAGTGAGAAGTTGTGTATAGCCTTTTCATCAAAATTACTGGTGTGTTTGCTTATTCTTTACAGGGTTTCATATTTTTATTCAAGGTTTGAAAAGATTTTGGAAGTTTTAAAAGGCTTGGTCCATACAACAAGTGAAGATTTCAACTTTAAATTGTTTTTTATTTTCATCATCATAATCAGCATTTTTATTTAACTCTTCTACAAATATTTTCAAAGTTTTGCCCCTTTTTCAGTTAGATTTTGTGTTGAAGTTCTTATTTAGTTGTTCCATAATTAAAAAATACCTTGGCATTGATATAAAACTTAACATAAATGTAACAGATTATGCCCTAGTTTTTTCCAACAAAGGGAAAATAACCAATTATTACAAGTTCTACTCTTTGATACTTGTACTTTTCTTGTGATTATTATACTTAAAATAAATATCTACCATCATGACTTACTTCTATAAAAAAAATTCAAATCAAATTAAAATTTACAACCATACAGTAGGGAGCCAGTCCTCTATGTCTTACCACCATGTTTCAACTAATGTTCTTATCAGTATTGAATGGTAAAACACAGGAATGATTTTTAATAATGCATACATTTGGAGATCTTTTGTATTTGCAGGCATTGGTATTATTTGCTGGCTCAAAGGGATTTTCCAACGAGAGATATGAAATGATTGCCCAGTTCCCACGCCGACAGCTGTCACAGTTGGACTATGATAAAACTCTCAGGGACATTGGCTTTCATGCTCAAGAAATGATCTTTGTTCAAGCAAGAACATAACCTATTTATTTTGTGACATATTTAATTGTTGGTACATGTAGTTAAGCTCAATTAGGGACAGGTTTCTTAATATATTATAATAATTTACAATTTTTATTGTCTTATAAAAACTTACAAATTATACCTCAGTGATTGACAAATAAAGTACTTGTCCCTGCTCTATGTTTGTGTATTTCTACCAACAAAACAAGAACTGTAGGAGAGCTACTGAATTGTCTTTTTTATGAGTAGATTGAAGTTGTTTCACCAAGGCAACTTTTGGGGCATGGAAGACTGGTTTTAATCCCAGATGGCAAATGTGTTCAGTTTTGCCAGTGTTGTCTCCTCCGTTTTCCCATGGTCTCTCTCACTATGTTGTATCTTGAGGCTATTTTTCTGGATGTGACATTTAGATAAAGTGTTTTTATTCTTAACAAAAGAAGAAGCTCACCAATAACATGGAAAACTACTTATTAAATTAATTATGCCAGTTAATGCAAAGACTTTAAGCTAGTTGGTCACCAGCAATTTATTTTGGAACTTGTCAATTCAATATCTATTGTTCACAAATGGACATGTAAAACGTTATTTGGTTGCAGCAAAGTATGAGTTCGATTTCGTTCCTTCCTCAACTAAAAGGGATGTAATTTCAAAAACAGATATTTAAATACATGTCTTCTGTTTTTGTATCGGTGCACTACAATGGTTGTGTTTTATCCATTTGCATGTCACTAACCTATAAACTTGAAATACCAAGGTAAATAAAATGAAAACTTACAGGTAACGAAATTTCGTAAAAATTGTCAGCTATAACTCGTATATCTACTGAGCCCAGAAGGTGACATTGAGCATACTTTTTATGCCCCCGCCATGAAATGGCGACGGGCATTAAGAGTTGCTCCTGTCCGTCCGTCCTTCCGTCCGTCCGTCCGTCTGTCCGTCCGTCCGTCCGTCCGTCCGTCCGTCCGAAATTCTCGTGAACGCAACTCCTCCTAAACTACTGGTGGGAATTTCATGAAACTTTACCACAATGCTTGGCTTGATATGTAGTTGTGCATGAAGGTGGGGTTTCGCTCTTACATGTTCCGTTCAGAAGTTATGGCCCTTTGATACTTCCATTTACATTAGTTTTAACAGGAATATATCTTGTGAACGCAACTCCTCCTAAACTACTGGTGGGAATTTAATGAAACTTTACCACAATGCTTGGCTTGATATGTAGTTGTGCATGAAGGTGGGGTTTCGCTCTTACGTGTTCCGTTCAGAAGTTATGGCCCTTTGATACTTCCATTTACATTAGTTTTAATAGGAATATATCTTGTGAACGCAACTTCTCCTTAACTACTGGTGGGAATTTAATGAAACTTTACCACAATGCTTGGCTTGATATGTAGTTGTGCATGAAGGTGGGGTTTCGCTCATACATGTTCTGTTCAGAAGTTATGGCCCTTTGATACTTCCATTTACATTAGTTTTAATAGGAATATATCTCGTGAACGCAACTCCTCCTAAACTACTGGTGGGAATTTAATAAAACTTTACCACAATGCTTGGCCTGATATGTTGTTGTGCATAAAGGCAGGGTTTTGCTCTTACATGTTCTGTTCAAAAGTTATGGCCCTTTGATAATTTCATTTACATTAGTTTTATTCTTATATTTTGTGTTAAGCAAAATATGCATTTTGCCCATAACTTTAAAACTACTTGAGATATTGCCTTGAAACTTGAAATATATTTTCACCATCAAAATCTACATCATAACCAACAAGATCCATAACCCTGCTTCCAATATATTTTCAAATTATGCCCCTTTTTCACTTACATTTTGTGTTAAGCAAAATATACACTTGGCCCTTAACTTTCTTATGAAAGGAGGGATTTCAAAATAACTTGGCACAAATGTTCATCATGACAAGGTGGTGTGTCGCATACAACGCCCATGCCTGTAGGTCCAAGGTCAAGGTCACTGTTACTAAAAATAGAAATTTCTTGCAAAATTGTGTCGGCTCTGTAACTTTGTTATTTGTCATTGGATTTTTAAATAACTTGGTTTAATCGATCACCATATTAAGACTGTGTGTCACATACATTCCCAAGCCTGTAGGTCCAAGGTCAAGGTCACTGTTCCTAAAAATAGAATTTTCTTCTCCAGGCTGTAACTTTGTTATGAATGGAGGGATTTCAAAATAACTTGGCACAAATGTTCACCATGACAAGGCGGTGTGTCCGCACAATACCCATGCCTGTAGATCCAAGGTCAAGGTCACTGTTACTAAAAATAGAATTTTCTTGTAATAGGAATATAATTATCTCGTGAACACAACTTGTTCTACACTACTGCTGGGAGCTTTATGAAAAACCTATAGCGGGGGCATCCGTGTCCTTTGGACACATTTCTAGTTTAAACATTTTCCATACTTTTTAATGATATTTTTTTCTTTTTAACCAATAAATATTTTGTTTAAACGAAATATTAATTAGTTTAAACAAAATATTAATTAGTTTAAAAGAAATAATAATTTGTTTAATCGAAATAGTATTAAAACGAATTAATATTTCGTTTAAACAAAATAATATTTCGTTTGAAAGAAATAATATCTTTAACTAGAAATGTGTCCATAGGACACGGATGCCCCCGCTATGCATAGTTTTCAGATACTAAAGTGCAATGATGGGAATAATAGCATTTCAAAGACAGTGATGTTCGAGTAATTATAAGAATATGCATAAACTTGATGATCAAGTAAATTATTTGTATTTGTGGCACTGTTGTCTTCTCATTACGGAAATGTCTGTGAAGAAGTTGGTGGTAATGCAATGTCATAGTGAACTTTTGTGCCAAGTTATTCTGAAAACCCTCTATTCAAAACAAAGTTATAGCCCGGACAAGAAAATTCTATTTAAGTAACAGTGACCTTGACCTTGGACCTACAGGCATGGACATGGTACACGACTCACCACCTTGTCATGGTGAACATTTCTGCCAAGTTATTTTGAAATCACTCTATTCCTAACGTAGTTACAACACTGACAAGAAAATTCTATTTTAGTAACAGTGACCTTGACCTTGGACCTACAGGCATGGGCATGGTACACGACTCACCACCTTGTCATGGTGAACATTTCTGCCAAGTTATTTTGAAATCACTCTATTCCTAACGTAGTTACAACCCTGACAAGAAAATTCTATTTTAGTAACAGTGACCTTGACCTTGGACCTACAGGCATGGGCATGGTACGGGACACACCATCTTGTCATGATGAACATTTGTGTCGAGTTATTTTGAAATCGATCTATTCCTAACAAAGTTACAGCCCTGACAAGAAAATTCTATTTTTAGTAACAGTGACCTTGACCTACAGGCATGGGCATGGTACGCGATACACCGCCCTGTCATGGTGAACATTTGTGTCAAGTTATTTTGAAATCCATCCATTTATAATGAAGTTACAGCCCGGACAAGAAAATTCTATTTTTAGTAACAGTGACCTTGACCTTGGACCTTCAGGCTTGGGTATTGTGCGGACACACTGCCTTGTCATAGTGAACATTTGTGCAAAGATATTTTGAAATCCCTCCATTCATAACAAACTAACAGCCTGGACAAGAGAATTCTATTTTTAGTAACAGTGACCTTGACCTTTGACCTACAGGCATGGGCATGGTACGCGACACATCGCCCTGTCATGGTGAACATTTTTGCCAAATTATTTTGAAATCCCTCCATTCATAACAAAGTAACAGCCCGGACAAGAAAATTCTATTTTTAGTAACAGTGACCTTGACCTTCGACCTAAAGGCTTGGGCATGTACGTGAAATACCGTCTTGATATGGTGAATAATTATACCAAGTTATTTAAAAATCCAATAAGAAATAACAACGTTACAGAGCGGACAAGATTTTGCAAGAAAATTCTATTTTTAGTAACAGTGACCTTGACCTTGGACCTACGGGCATGGGTATTGTCACGACTCACCACCTTGTCATGGTGAACATTTCTGCCAAGTTATTTTGAAATCACTCTATTCCTAACGTTGTTACAACCCTGACAAGAAAATTCTATTTTAGTAACAGTGACCTTGGTTGGACCTACAGGCATGGACATGGTACACGACTCACCACCTTGTCATGGTGAACATTTCTGCCAAGTTATTTTGAAATCACTCTATTCCTAACGTAGTTACAACCCTGACAAGAAAATTCTATTTTAGTAACAGTGACCTTGACCTTGGACCTACAGGCATGGGCATGGTACGGGACACACCATCTTGTCATGATGAACATTTGTGTCGAGTTATTTTGAAATCGATCTATTCCTAACAAAGTTACAGCCCGGACAAGAAAATTCTATTTTTAGTAACAGTGACCTTGACCTACAGGCATGGGCATGGTACGCGATACACCGCCCTGTCATGGTGAACATTTGTGTCAAGTTATTTTGAAATCCCTCCATTTATAATGAAGTTACAGCCCGGACAAGAAAATTCTATTATTAGTAACAGTGACCTTGACCTTGGACCTTCAGGCTTGGGTATTGTGCGGACACACTGCCTTGTCATAGTGAACATTTGTGCAAAGATATTTTGAAATCCCTCCATTCATAACAAACTAACAGCCCGGACAAGAGAATTCTATTTTTAGTAACAGTGACCTTGACCTTTGACCTACAGGCATGGGCATGGTACGCGACACATCGCCCTGTCATGGTGAACATTTGTGCCAAATTATTTTGAAATCCCTCCATTCATAACAAAGTAACAGCCCGGACAAGAAAATTCTATTTTTAGTAACAGTGACCTTGACCTTCGACCTAAAGGCTTGGGCATGTACGTGAAATACCGTCTTGATATGGTGAATAATTATACCAAGTTATTTAAAAATCCAATAAGAAATAACAACGTTACAGAGCGGACAAGATTTTGCAAGAAAATTCTATTTTTAGTAACAGTGACCTTGACCTTGGACCTACAGGCATGGGTATTGTCACGACACACCGCCTTGTTATGGTGAACATTTGTGCCAAGTTATTTTGAAATCCCTCCATTCCAAACGAAGTTAAGGGCAAAGTGTATATTTTTCTTAACACAAAATGTAAGTGAAAAAGGGGCATAATTTGAAAAATATTGGAAGCAGGGTTATGGGTCTTGTTGGTTATGATGTAGATTTTGATGGTGAAAATATATTTCAAGTTTCAAGGCAGTATCTCAAGTAGTTTTAAAGTTATGGGCAAAATGCATATTTTGCTTAACACAAAATATAAGAAACTATATATATTCCTATTAAAACTAATATAAATGGAAGTATCAAAGGGCCATAACTTCAGAACGGAACCTTTAAGAGCGAAACCCCACCTTCATGCACAACAACATATCAGGCCTAGCATTGTGGTCAGGTTTCATTAAATTCCCACCAGTAGTGTAGGAGGAGTTGCGTTCACGAGATATACTCCTATTAAAACTAATGTAAATGGAAGTATCAAAGGGCCATAACTTCTGAACGGAACATGTAAGAGCGAAACCCCAACTTTTTGTACAACAACATATCAGGTCAAGCATTGTGGTAAAGTTTCATTAAATTCCCACCTGTAGTGTAGGAGGAGTTGCGTTCACGAGATATACTCCTATTAAAACTAATGTAAATGGAAGTATCAAAGGGCCATAACTTCTGAACGGAACATGTAAGAGCGAAACCCCAACTTTTTGCACAACAACATATCAGGCCAAGCATTGTGGTCAAGTTTCATTAAATTCCCATCAGTAGTGTAGGAGGAGTTGCGTTCACGAGAATATCGGACGAACGGACGGACAGGAGCAACTCTTAATGCCCGTCGCCATTTCATGGCGGGGGCATAAAAAAGTATGGAAAATGGGAAAAAGTATGCTAAATGTCACCTATGGGGCTCCAAAATATTTGACTATCTACTTAAAAGATTTTTGACAATTTTTAAAAACAAAAAGACGAAAATATGCAAACAAATTTTTAAAACCAGATTTTTATTTACATAAAAATTATATTCCTAATTCTAAAATAATTTGTAAAACCATTATTTATGAAGTAAGATCCAAAAGATCACCATTTTTGAAAAGGGGAAATAACCGCTATTATGCTGGACCCTCTTGTATAACGTCACGTGGCCAGAGTGTGTCTCGAACAACTTGCCACTAACAACGTCGTGACTGGCCGCATAATTCAGACTTCTCTGATCGAACATTTATGGGACGATGTATACCGCCGGATCAGAAGTCTGGAAACTGTGGAAGAGCTTTGCTTTATTGCGGAATATTATGCGTCTTGTGAATAATCTTTAGCAGTTTGACATCCGCAGTTAGAGCAGGACTGGCTACAAGAGCGCGCCATAACAGCTGCTTATACTGAAATATTTTTAATGAAGCTAAATTTTGGGTGCTTTCGTTCACATGGATTAGACCGTATGGTTTTATGGTTGTGATAATCACATGATTTCGGTAGAGTCTACATACCAACTGTGTGTCTTTAAATTAACATACTATAACTCAATCAAAATCAACCTGTAAATACAGTATATAATTAGTAAGCGTTTGTTGTGTTATTATAGATTTCAAACAGGAGAACAGGTTCGTTATATCTCTACATCAACGTCATCAAGCAATTTGAGGGATGTTTATTTATCTATTTCTTAAAAAGAAACTTTCGATTAAGTTCCATCAAATTTCAAATCCCATTAAAATCCCATAAAATATTGTAAAAGCATGCAAAGATAACTCGTGTGGGAACGAGACTAAATTCAAAGTAAATGATTGCTGTTCGTAAAACATGATATACTGTATATTCCGAAACAGACTTGTCCTCTGTTTAGATATACAAGATAAAAACATGATTGAGTTTTACAACATACATATAAAAAGGTTGTATGTAATAAATGACAGCATTAATAATGGTTTAAGCGGTATTTCTCTGTTTCATGAAGTCAAATTGTATCTGTTCATCTTCCAAATAGCCCTGTGCCCATTGTAAAACATGATTTGTGTAGAAATAATTCAATTTTACTCTTGGTCGATCTAAATGTAACATCAGATAGAACTTCTCTTTGAATAGTTCGACCACAACTTGATACTGACAAGGATTTCCGAAAATGGTGTAAGGTTTTCTACTATTGTCCGGAAGTACGCTATGTTCCATCGCGGTCCGTCCGTTAATAGAATAATATGATTGTTTATGCTGTCTTTATAAATTCTTGAAAGTTTGAGAATACCGCGTGCAACATCGTTGGGAGTGTATATTTCACAGCTTGGGATGTAGGTTATAAAACTAAGATTGGAAACCAGTCTCAAATCTCAAACATCTGATCGGTTGACCAGTCGCGAATTCAGCCAATCAGATGCTTGAGATTTGAGACTGGTTTCCATGCTCAGTGTTATAAGCTCGGGCATTGATGTGTTACATTCTAATGAGGCAAACTTTTGAAAAGGGGCGCTGGTGCCAGAAAACAAGGAATATTTTTATTGAATGGTATATCGTCAATATTCAGATTAAGTTCAAAAATACAATTTCCGTTTTATATCATTTCTGCAACACAATATTTCTTAATTAGTATTTTAATGGGATTTGATTTGTAAATTAAAGAAACCGAAATCAATTTCTCCGGGCTTATCGTAATTTTAACAAGAAAAGTATAACACAGATGTGTTATATGTGGACGACATTTAAAAGAAGTTAGATGTTGGGTGTAAGAGTTCATGCAGGTGATGGATTGTTTTTAAACAAAGAAAGAATTTTAAAGTGTTACTATATTGTTGTCTTTTATTGGCAAAGGGTATTGAACGTTGAAGGATGTGCTTGTATATTACATGTAGTTGTGGAACGCGTTGTATACAAGGAGTGCAGTTTTAAAATGAAGTATACCGGAATTGGTATGGAATGGGATTTATTATGAAATTTGTTTGCTGAACATTTACAAGTTTGCAGTAAATGTAGTGAATGATTTGAAAACAAAAGAATTGAAAAATTTTCCTTTTAAATATAATGAAAGCTAGCTAGAAAATAGTGGAAGATATGGTTGCTGTAGTAACATGAATTATGATGAAGAATTTACAGAACTATATGTGTTGATATGTATTCAATTTAGGATACAAAATAATTACTCACATTTAAGGATTTACTACACTCCTCTTTGCAACATTTTTGTACAAATGAATGTTAATTTTGTTTACTTTGATACATTTCTTTTTAAATCGTTGGTCGAACAAGGAGGAGTGTAGTGGATCGTTAAGAGCACTCAAAATTTCATAAATGTAACTGATTTTTCATTATTGTCATTGTAGATTTTTGTAAGTAGATACTCTACTGGGAGCTATGTAAGCCATTCCGTCTTGTTATATCGTTTTCCCGATATCAACAGCAGCTGAAGATAATGTTAGACCTTGCACTTTGTGGACAGTTACGCCAACATTTAATTTTCATGAAGGAGTTACATTGAAGTTAAACATTATCATAGCACTAACCACAAAACAATGAATTTGCTCTATTTAAATTCAAGAGTATCTTTCAAAATTGTCCTACCACGTACATGGCAATTCCTTTGGTACTTTCAGGATGAAAAATCTACACTAACCTTCTATATTCAGCATCTTGATCCCGTAAACCAGGGGGGGGGGGGGGGGGGCCGGGGATGGGATGGGATGGGGGATGAGTCACAATTATTCTGAACAACAGAAAAAGACCTACAAAAATGGTTATACAATCATTATTTACTTTATAGACACGAAATCGCCTTCTTGTTAAACAGAAACCAACTAGAACCGTCAATTTCAACTTCAGAAACATTTGTAAACAAAGAACCATCATATATAGGTCACATTAACGCGCCAAAAATCAAGTCATAGGATTGCCAATATTCGTAACACAAACTTCAATATCATCCAAGAATAACTATCTGAACAATTTCTCTTACTACATGTACACTCTTTCTATAATTGCTTACAACAATAAACTTTTAATTCGCATAATTAAAAGAAAACACCGACTCATCGATCTATTTATATAATCTATATATACATATACTCAATTATAAATAGCTTGACCTTGAACTTAACGTACATACAACATGGTTCCCGTTCATTACTCAACGATCTATATATAAAGCCGGGCCACATGGTTCTCAGCATTCGCTATAAACCTCTATTTAAAGCCGGGCCAAAATTCCCCTTCAGCCGGACTAATTGTACTATAGTAAAGATAATCAAGTAATAGTTACATAGTAATAATATATTATGACCCATCATTCGTCCAGAAAAAAGAACAGCTACCAGCATGACATTCTACATCGCTCTACATTCTTTGTGATTAACCCGCTTGTTTACATAACGGTGGTAGGTGTTTATCAAGTTTTCTAAGGAATCTTGAAAAAGGACGTAAACACTCGATCAGATTCTTTTATTCGTGCCATTGCGTTCTTGTTGATTTGACTTGGTGCGCTCTGGTTTCAGCAAGTCATTCAGTATCTACCCGTTTCGGTTGACAATGTCATAAGCTGCTATATTTGGTGTGCTTCTGTAATACTTTGCAATATAATCAAGTTGACCAGTGAGCATTCTTGTCCTTTCCTATGAAATCATCCTGCGTTATGCTGCTTTCTCTGAAACAATTGTTTAGTAGAGAACTATGAAAATATCGATTTTCTCACAAAAATCAACAAAATACTCAACGGAATTCCCGGCATCCAGCGCCACAAAGTTTTGGCCGTTTTCACCAGGTTACGCTTGGTCACGGCGATATTTTATTGTTGTTGCTCTTGTAATATCTGAACAAAAAATGTGTTGACTTCAGGCTGCTAAATCAAGCACATCTGGCATACATCCTGGTTTTCAAGGTCGGTAGGAAAAATAGGTATGTTTGAATATATTACACCAGATATTAAGTAATTCAAGTAATCTGACTTTGTTTGATAATCTAAGCTTTTAATAAAAAGTTATTTATTATGTTATGTTTACCGTAATATGCAGGAAAAATCTGATATAAGTTCCGCTTCTGTTTTCATTCGTTTACCAAGAAACCAATAGAATGTTGTTTTTGTCTTCAGTGACATTTGCCATTTTAATTGTTTGGTTACTGTTGGATTTTCCACGCAGCCTATGAACAATATTTTCCAGAACGTACATATATGATTACTTACCCTGTCAAGTTTAACAACTGAGATATTTTTAATTGTGGTAACATCAAAGGGTAACCCGAATTCGCGACACTGTGTCCTTTATAGAACAAATAAAACCAGAAAGAATAATTACAGAGCGGGTAATCAAACTGCACCTTACCATGCATTTTGTAAACAAAAGTCCGCCATCTTGGATGAAAAATGGTAAGTTTTTTACTTTTACTCATTTAATAAATAACTCGTAAAATTGAGATATACCTAAGAACCTGCTACACATTTTTCCGAATCTTTTGGTACCTAGATGGAATATAAACTCCAAGTGGAAAACAAGTTACCTCGGTCATGGAAACTGAATCGGCGAGAAATGAGCAAGAATTTTTAGGGTTAAGTGCAGGTAAATTTGTCATTTTGTATGTTTTTCGCCAAGAAAGGTAGTTTTGTCTGTAATCACACGAAAAATTGAATTCCATTTTAAATTTCATGTCCCAAGACAACTTTTTTAGTCAAAGAAAACACTATTTCGCAGCAAAATGAGCAAATATCCTTTATGGTAAAGTGCAGTTCTGAAAATAAAATGATAAAGTGCAGTTGACTTTTTTCCTCAACTAAACATAAAACATCGCCGTCGTATTTCCCTGACTTATATGACCATATAAACACATGTCCGACACGTAATCAATTAAAGAAATAAAATGTAACAGTAAGGAGACTCCTCAATATCAAATTCCGGCTTAAAACGTAATGTTTCGATCCGATCCTCTGAACTTTGGCTTGTTCAGTTGTCACCTGCCAACGAAAAACTCCGGGCTTGCGTATTTTTTATTGAATTAATTAACCTGGTACAAAAAAAATCGTTTGAGTCAAAATAAAAAAGTAATATTGGCAGTGAAACAGCTTTTGCTTTAACGATCGGTGCCTGATTGTAAAATATTGAAAATATTCTTAATTTAACTTAACCATTATAGATATTTAGGAGACCAACACAGATAGTTTCGTATGCTGAAATTACCTGGAAATCGCTCTTTAATCTAGTTAAAAACGCATAATTGACAGTATCTAGGTTCCATGTGTTTCAGATCATGAATAACATATGTGAACATTGTGGAGCGCCATTCAATACACGTGCCGCAATGCGTGTCCATTGCAAGGCCATCCATCAGGAGGCGTTTCCGTACAAGTGTTGCGGTAAAGGTTTTAGGGATAAAACCGAACTGAGAAGACATAGGTTAATAATGTCCATTTTAAAGTATTAAACACACAAAAGTGAAACGCGTAATGCAAAATCGAACATAGTGGCAATGGGCTGTCAGATTCTTAATTAGGTATCAATGGAATCGAGTCCTGTAGGACGCTTCGCCGGCGATCATACTGTATTCACCTAGGAATGTCTAGTTCTTCCTGATTAAACGTAAAAAGCATATATTTTTAAATTGTATATTCGTTCCTCGCTACAAAGTTCCAAAGAGTTTTTGACCATTGCAATATAAAACAGACATTGCTTTGTTCACGTCCTTAAATCTCATAGTTCGCCTATTTATAGACCTTTATATATAATATTAGGCTGTAAGCATAAAAACATAAAAAGATGTTGGAATTGTTCCACAACTGCTTGTGTACATTTTACTTCTAGTACGCATACACAAATGTTAAGTATTATAATACATAATACTTGATTGATTTGTTAAAACCGTATACATTGTGTTAGTTCAGGTGGGCAACACATACATCATGCAAAACATGGAGCAAATAAGAAATTGTGTTTAATAGTTAATATTGTTAGGTAATTTGGTTTTTGAAAGAGGTGTGAGGATATATTGCCGATCTAAGTGTATTTTACTTGAACCGCAGAAGTGGGATAACACGACACTCAGACCGTCAATGTATCCTCACATGTATATCTATTCAAGAAACCTTATAATTGTTTGATTATACTGCAAAACCTTCGAACAATAGATATAAAGAAAATATTGGAATTTAATAAATGGGGCTCATTTATTTTCAAACGGCACTCTTTCCACTGAGCCTCAAAAGTACACGTTTGAGGTCGTGTTTTCATCTAAGTGACGTCTCTTCTAAATAGCTTAGATGGACTGCAGATTCGTTATTTTTTTACAATTCAGAATAATTTTATTACTTTTAACATAAAACGTTCACACAATCATTCTCTGTAAAGATTTCAGTAAACCCTGAAAATACCAGTGAGCAAATAAGGCGATTGACTATGCATTTCCCGGCAATTCAAAACAATATGGCGGAATACAATAAAATATATGGAGGCAAAAGCTGTTTCACTGCCAATATTACTTTTTTATTTTGACACAAACGATGTTTTTGTAACAGCTATAAGAATTTAATAAAAAATACGCAAGCCCGGAGTTTTTCATTCGCCGTTGAACAAGCGAAAGTTCAGAGAAGCGGATCAAAACATTACATGTTTTAAGCCGGAATTTGATATTGAGGAGTCTCCTTAATGTTACATTTTATTTCTATAATTGATTACGTGTCAGACACGTGTTTATATGGTCATATAAGTCAGGGAAATACGACGGCGATGTTTTATGTTTAGTTCAGGAAAAAAGTCAACTGCACTTTATCATTTAATTTTCAGAACTGCACTTTACCATAAGGGATATTTGCTCATTTTGCTGCGAAATAGTGGTTTCTTTGACCAAAAAAGTTGTCTTGGGACATGAAATTTAAAATGGAATTCAATTTTTCGTGTGATTACAGACAAAACTACCTTTCTTGGCGAAAAACATACAAAATGACAAATTTACCTGCACTTTACCTTAAATATTCTTGCTCATTTCAAGCCGATTCAGTTTCCATGACCGAGGTAACTTGTTTTCCACTTGGAGTTTGTATTCCATCTTGGTACCAAAAGATTCGGAAAAATGTGTAGCAGGTTCTTATGTATATCTCAATTTTACGAGTTATTTATTAAATGAGTAAAAGTAAAAACTTACCAATTTTGATCCAAGATGGCGGACTTTTGTTTACAAAATGCATGGTAAGGTGCAGTTTGATTACCCGCCCTGAATTATGTTTTGATGTTTTGCAAAAAGCTCGAGGATTTGCTTGATGTTTGACTGCGGGGACGATTCGTTGTTGAAGATCATGAACATTATATTGCCTATTTATTCTAAATTTATCATACAATATTGCAAAGTAAGCTTGTTAAATGTACCTTTAAGTTTTAACAGATAACACCAACCTAGATGATTATTTGCAGATAGAAAATGTGGTGTTGTTATTAAGAAAGTATTCTTTTGCGTGTGTTATTTTACAATAATAATTGTGAAGAGAAAGGTTGCAGTTTGAGAAGCCCACATTTACTAGAGTAAATTCGCTAAAGCATAAATTAAGAGATAGAAGATTCATCTTCGTTTTGTTTCCGCGGCATCACCGTATATCGTAATGAAAAATGCGTTTATTATTATAATTGTTATTTTTTATAATTGTGTTTTCTATTTTACTATTGCAAGCATATATTTAACAAATGCAAGAGTAAACTTTCTCAAGTAGATTCCAAATCATCATATTTGTCAGCGAGAAAACAAACAAAGTGTTTGTCACCCAAAGTTCTTTTTGGTCACTTTTTATCTGTAATTTAATATTAGAAAGGTATTGACTTAACTCTTCAATTGTGATCAGTTGCCAACAACAGTCTTCAACTTAACCTTTAATCTTGTAATAATTGATTTTGAAATAGTTATTCGAGAGTTATCCTAAATAATGCTAAAATGCGTTTTATGCAATTAAAGGTCAAACATCCAGACAATTGGTCTAAATTTCTTGTTGTATATTAATAGGATCCCTAGATAAATGAAAAACATAAAACCTTAGAAGTCAGCAGCAATTGTGTTTAAATAAACCCCTTTCAAAGTACCCAATTTTATAATTACCTGCCTTTTAGTTAAAGACTGTTTTAATTTTACCATATGTTGTAAGTAAATGGTGTTGGATTCTTTAAGAAAACAATCAATTAAGACATAAACAAAATTATTAATTGATTCCAAGTCAAAACAGTTCTTTTCGCAACCTCCCTTGACATAGGGAAGAAACGAAACTAGCATACATTGTAAACATACACAATGAATGATCAATTAGAACTCCGGGTAAGTGTGTTGACAAATGCCAATTACATTCTTTAAAACTGATGCAGTGAAAGTACACATAACACGCCTTCATTACCGAATATGTGATAAATTAATAATAACTGAAAGGTAGAATGTGCAGTGCAACATCATCAACGTTAAGCACGGGCCTTAGCTGTGAGTTGTCCTCTTTAGATAAGAGTCATTGCTCAAAATTGCTCGAATGAGAGTGCTTTCTTCAATTTCTGTCTTCTGTTTACTTGGACTTTACAAAGCAAATGTTCGAATACATCGTCTCCGCACCGTGCGCGTGACGTAGTTTCACCCCACACTGAATTCTTTGTGTGCAAGTCAGTTATTTTCCACATTTGATGTTTTTCCCAACATACCAAATATTTTAAATGTTTTAATGTATAGATGTTTACTAAATTTCAAATCAAACGTAAAAGTGACAGATATTCCAATAACATAGCATATTCTTTCTTAATCTTCTGTTTGTAGATGGAAAGGCTAAGTTTAAATAAAATGTGTTTAAGGTATTATTTCGGGTATGAAATCTATTTTCAAAATACACATGTAAACGTTAAACCGTTTATGTAAACTATAAAGCCAATGTCGTCAAAGTCCTTATAATTACACGCAGTCGCCATGATGTTATACTATTATAACAGTCAGATCATTTTGAAATATATATGTGCAGTCGTTGTGCCTAATAAATATAACAACAAAAACAAAAATACAAAAAATGTACATACATTCATCCAAAGAACAAAACTTTTTGCAAAATGTGACAATCACATGTCCATGTCCAGCGGGTCAGGGTGGTGATACGGCAGCATATTATTATGGGACATTTATGGGAAGTCGAGACCTGAATAGGTAATTAATTGGTGTCATTTTGTAATATATGTTATGGAATACGTCTATTTTTTGTTTTCTTTAATGTAACGTATTCAGCTGACATTTTTCACGCTTCCATACTCCCTCCGAAGTAGATATATCCGTAAGGTGCTTCAGCTACGGCGAGAATTCGGTCAGTCGTTCTTGCATTGACGTTCAATGAATACGTACGTGTGAATCAGCTGTAGAGAGAGATAGCCGAAATACCTCCGCGAACTTTCTCACCTCCGTGTACTGTAGGCGCAAAACTTGGTTAATTGGCTACATCAGAACACAGTTGAAAAGAAAAGGTCAGTGATATACAGTTCATACCCCTTCGGGCAGTTATTGACTTACTTTACTTTTTTAAACTTTTCAACATATTTTTTTTTATTTTCAAAATTAGAAAAGGTTTTTAAACTATTAAAGTCCAGTGAGTCACCTGTTTAAAAGTCTGCCCTTGCATAATGTAGCTATGTTATCTATGCTTATAATTTTGACAGCTGTTTGAACTTCTATTGAGCATAATAGCTAAACGCAATGCTGAGCTCAGCAAAATTATTTTCGTACAGGTAATGACCTCGGGTTAGGTTCATATTGTTTGTGGTTTCTGTTTCTGTTTGACCGGTTATATTTTGCAAGTCAGCTGTTTTGTAGATTATTTCGAGGTCTGCAAGTTAATTCCCGTGATTGGAATGTGTTTCCTATTATTTCAAGGACTGCAAGTTTATCACCGTGATTAGAAAATGTTTCCTAAGCTACTTCATGTTCGGAGAATGCACCGCTCATGGTGCCTTTCTCTTAAATTCGATATTCCACTTCTGTATCCCATTATATATTATAACCCTGAACACGACTGTTGTTCATTTGTCAGCCTTGAACGGATGCCCAATTCTCTCCAGCAATACAGAGCATACCTCAAACAATGAGTGCACGAAAATACTACCATGTGCAGAGTATTGCAACGAGTCTCCCTTACCATTGGTTTTGTATGAATGATATCATACAACTACAGTTACTCATTTGTAATTATTTTTTCAGTGGCTAACCCATAAAGTATTGCCTGACATCTTGTACATTAAGACTTCTATCCGGATAAACAATATAAATATCAGCCAAGGCTTCGAGTATTTTTAGTAAAGAGATCATTTGGATAAATCGTGTACTTTTTCCTGAAAAAATAAGTTTATCAGATTGTCGAATTTATTTTGCTACGATCATGCTCTTCGAAGCTGATTCTTTTTATCTCCTGCCTGATTCGCTCCTGCCAAAATGGACGAGGCTATTTTATTATAACACAAAGGTAGATGTGGTTTGTTTATGATTGATGTTCTGCACTCATATTTTTGTCAGATCGCAGTAATCCTGACCTTGTCCAAACAGTTGTTTATAATACCTATTCTATTTAAGTGTTTGCTAATTGGTTCAGTTGACCGCCTTTGTTGAATAGGTTTGAAGTACGGCATGTTTTCCCTCAGGATGTGTATATTGGCCATCACTCGAACCACTTCTTCCGATATCTAGGTTACCTGATCGAATTCTGAAAAGCTATTTAAGTTGTGGAAATCTCGCTCTTTTTTAATTCATTCTTGGGTTTTACCAGGTAAGACATTTTTGTTTAAATAATACATTTGAAAATCTATGTAGACATTTTGTTAATTTTAAACGGGTATGCAGTAGTTTGCGCTTTTAATATATTATTTTGTTTATTTTGTTTTTATTCTTTAAAAGATTTTCTCCTCTATTAAACTAATTAAACAAACTGTATCTTGAATGCTTTGATGCAATGTTGAGAATTACATGATAGAAAGCAATTTCGTTGTACTTGGCCAGAAACTGCTCTAGAACGTAACCAGTAAAATAAGTAAGTTTTGTGCGACATGTGACACCATGATTGGCTTAAAATACCGTCATAATACAAGTTTTCTATAATCATTTTTAGTTTTCAGTACATTTCGTCTGTGAAAACAGAAATAAAAAACTTGTTGTTGCTCTTTTCTAAATGTCAGTGTTTGACCAATATGTGAAATAGTTCGTCCTAATGAACAAAAGTAGTGCCATCCATTATCATGTTATTTTGTAATTCAGCTTGATAACCGGCTTCCTGTCTATTATTTAAGGTTTAAACTATTAACGTGCCTATATAAGCAATGTGGAACAACGATTTTGTTTCTTTGCACTCTCGAAGCCAAATACTTTGTCTTAATAATGTAAATAAAGTTTGAAAAGTTCATGTGCTAATACAACATCTTTCCGAACTCTAGACAACAATAAAATTCACTTTGAATGAGTGTTGTTTACTATATTTTTGAAATTATATTTCATAGCTATTACTAATCTCGTAAGAATTGGAAATTTTTTCTTTTTTTCTGTCAGATTCTATTGGATTTCAAAATAATTTTAGTAATAAATAGTTTTGTTTACAATCTGCTTTCAGCGCACCACATTAAAAGTCGTAAACGTATTCGAAATACAATATCTTTGATAAAAGGAAAAGGCGAACTTGTGAACAGATCAATACCATCTGCATCACTTGTACAGCTTAAGAATGGCAGAACTACAGCGATTACTTGAGCAGAATGGCAGTTTGAAGTCCGAGTTGATGCAGGCGTTCCTCACCCCGGTTCAGGTGAACATCAGAGAACATCAGCAAAAAAGCAACGCAAATGAAAACCAGAAATCCAAAAACATTCATAACAAAAAGAAACATCTGCTGTCCAAATCGGGGATAATTGAGGATCTGGACAACGTTAGACTAAGCACGGAAACCACTTCAACCACAGATAACCAGAAAAACTTTACAACGACATCAACGAGCAACTTGATCACATCCGAGTATTCGGGAACAGACAACGAGAAGAGCGAACCCGCATTGGATAACAGAAAGTATGTGCCCGTGACAGATAGTTCTAACAATGTAGTAACCGGTGGTATGCCGTCGATGACTGGAGCTGCGTCCACACTGACGTCGGGGATGACCACGGAGTCGGGCAAGATGACGCCCGATATTATGCAAGGTATTTTTGAGATGTATACTCGATTAGAGGTTAAAATACCGTCAGGCAAAACAACTGTTTAATAAAACATTAATAAACGAACGTTGGTGGTAATAGTTAATTTGTTGTCAGATAATAAATGCTATTATTTTAAATCAATTAGTCACAGATTTTGGTTTTTGGGGTCATTTTAATCCTTTCGCTAGTTTTTATTGGTGTTCACACTAAACTTATTATATATTCGATATGTTCTTTACCATAAACTTTAATAAGTTCATCAGTCATTGCTTTAGACATTAACTAAGCGTTTGCTCTGTAGATTCATCTGCTAATCTGCTGGTGTCAGATGCCAATGGTAATGAGATTGATGTGGAGAGAATCCTGGAGATGGTGAAGCAGGTGCCCTCGGCATTACGTCAGCAACTCATAGATCACGTGATCACCTCCGTATCCGAGGCTCATCTAACAACCGTCACCCCAACTGTCCAGAAAGTGGCTGAAGCTGAAGAAAGGATCGCCAAAAAGAAGTTGGAAGGAAAGTTTGTAAGTATTTTGGAAAGGTTTGAGTCAAGGTTTTGAAAATGTAACGCATTTAAAATAAATCTTCCTGCTATTCCAAAAACTATTCATATAATTCTTTTGTACTTTATGCTTTAAATAATTTGAAAAGGTCCTAAATTATTTCTATAATAAATTTTTCAACAATAATCACGATTCTATGTATTTAGTCTAAAGAGGGTTTTTGATATGACGAACCACAAAAACAAAAGAGATTGTTGTTCATTTTATTCGATGTTTATTCAAATTATCTACCACTTTTTGTTTATAGTTTTGCCGACATGACTTCTTATCCATGTTTTATTTTTTTCAGCCTGATTTTTCCAAGATGCCTGCTGATCCGAGTCTGATGTGGCAGAAGTTCGTTTCAAATATGACGTTTGAAATTTCTCAGGCTGTCAACTTCTGCAAGAAATTACCAGGTATGTTTTAGCACCAGGGTATTTATTGTGAAATTTAAGCTGCCCTAGTTGTAAGATATATGTGCCAGATTTACCTGCTAAAACGGTCAATGCTTAATTTTGATTCAAATGCTACTTTTTGTTAGAAGGATCTTACTAATTTGTATTCTCAAGATGTTTATTGAATATCTTTTTTTCAATCTCAACTGTCAAAGTATTCATCAATATTTTCACATGAAATCTATCAACGTTGGTGTGAAAGTCAGTTTTTCTCAGAATTGATCAATTATATAGTACATGAGTTCTTTTAAACCTATTTGCACAAGACGACCAGGTTGGTCAGGTTTCACAGGTCGAGTCCGTACTTTCAGCGTGACCGGTAATTGACACGCTAGCAGATCATCAGGTCTCTGTAATGTCATAGCATAATACATCTTCATTGGTGAAACCTTTATTGTTGTTGCAGGATTTGGTGAGATTGGCCAAGATGACCAAATGGTATTAATTAAGAAAGGTTCATTTGAGATTCTGCTGTGCCGTATGTGCCTGCTTGTGGACCACGTGCATCAGGAAATGTTTGATCCAAGTATGGAAATGAAATGTCCTAGGTAAGTAAGCGATTCGTTTATATTTCACTTAATTAATATACATAGTTTTCTGTTGAATAATTTGCATATTTGAAGTATGCCAGGGCTATACATGATTTTGTTTGTAAACTTACTGTCATACAGTTATATTATTCAACTAATAGTAACCTCAATAAATACGAACTGAGTAACTCTCATGCTCGCAGCAGCGACTTTCTATCAGGCTATGTTTTCTAATGCGGCTTTTCCCGGTATGTCCTTATCACTATTTATACTGTATGATGTACAGAATGATGGTAAAGAAGATGCCGATGGGTATGTTTATTGATGAGTTCTTTGACGTGGCCTCCCAGCTGAACCCGCTGAAGCTCACTGATGAGGAACTGGGAATTTTCTCCGCCGCTCTCATTATGTGTCCAGGTAACACAGTTTTCTCTTCTCCCGTATGTAATTGTCGAAGAGGTATTGATTTACTTGTTGCCCGGCGCTGGATTTTTTGTTGGTTTTCTTTTCTATTTCAACCCTTAGTAAAGATTTGTCTTCAAGGTATTTCTTGTCAAAAAAAATCTTGACAACTTTACAGATAGAAAACGCTTTATTTTATTATTAATATGCCAAGGTGTTGAACATACATACATTTGTAAACTAATGAACAGTTACATACTTACAATATACACTTTATAATTTAGATTCTTAGATTCCAAATCATAAACCCCTCCTTTTATTTGCAGTTCGGGAAGGTGTGAAGAATGTACCAGCGGTAGAGAAATTGAACACACTATTCTTACAGTCTCTGTACCATGAGATGAGAAAAAATCACAATGACTTTGAGAACAAGTTTGCGCGACTGTTGAGCGTAATACCTGTGTTTAGAAGTGTCAATCAGAAGCACTCTGTGGCATTGAACAGCATGAAAATGCAGAAAGCCCCGCCCATAAACGATTTCCCAGAGCTTCATAAGGAAGTATATGACATCAAGGATGCTTAAATGTTAGAAACAGTGCTTGATGAAAAAGTCAGGGGTATAATGGGCTTTCTGCAAAGACTTAGATCTCGAACGTTTTCAGTTGAATATTTCTGTGGACCAGAACATTGACTGATTGTGTAACTTGATATTATTCATACTATTGTATTGAGTTGTTAGGAAACTTAACATGATTCATACTCATACATTGACTGGTTGTGTAAATTGCTATGATTTATTATCATTTACAGTAGTATATTTACCAAAATACGTATAGAGTACATTCTGTGATCATCCTATATTTTTCTTGTCGTCGTTGATTTCTCGTCTTAAAATATATTAATGTCAGTATTCCTTGCAGTTATCTTTTACACCTTTTTGAAAGTTATGATATGACCAATTACAAACTACTTGATATTGAAACAGAGATAATGCGGCTTGGATATTTTAATAGCAAAATACATCGGTAACAGGTCTTTAAACAAGATCCTGAATGTTCCAAACTCCTATTCGCTAAGTTATCCGAACAACTAACAGTTACAAGGAGCTTTTAGAACCATTTTGTTCAATTTGTGAAAAACACGATGAGATAAACATTTTAACAGAAACATGTTTAAACTGCTATAATTATCACGTGAATTTGTTCAGCGATTAGATTACTTTCTGAAAGTCCTGAAAGTTAATAAAATTTAATATGGTATAGTTGACCTAAGAAGGATCCGTTAAGAAAGCAGCTCTAAATACATTTTTCGGCGTTAGCTGTCTAAGCTCACTTTTGACCTAGTTTTTCGACCAATGAAATGTTGTAAAGAATACTCGTATTCTCGTATTATGCAGAGGGAAAATGAAATAAACTACTTCGATTGGTAGCTATTTACACCAGAGAGGCATCTAGCAGGGTCGAGAGGTATCTAGTGGGATTTTTATTATTATGCAGCGGAAAAATCAAATAGATTATTTCGATTGGTTGTTAGTGGGTGTTGTATTGGAGAAAAAACATATTTACGATTTAAATAACCAGTTAAGTCAATATTGATGGCTTAAATACAATTTTATATGGAATATTCTTGGATGTCAGGTAAACGCTTGCATACAATACACAGTGTAAAACGAAAGAGATGTGTAGATATTTCTAGTTCTTACTGGTTCCTTTCTAGTTCCTTTGATACTGATTGTTTATTTCAAGTATAAAATACAAGTTCATTGTAGTGTAGTGGCTAACACTCTCGCCTCGAAAACGGAGGCCCCGGGTTCAATACTCAGAATGGACACTTTTTTAAAAGTTAATTTACGTAAAAGTTGGTAGATTTCACTTTTGTAACAGGCTGTTTGTATTTATTTTTAATTTTTTATTAAATTTCAAGGACATTTATTCATCTTGAGTTCTAACTCTACAAGAGGTATTTTATTGAAACTGAATAAATGTAGATCATTGCTTCTTTAATCGACTTGTTATCACTGTATGAAATTGTTGCAACAGCTTCAACATTTTTTTGAAAGACACTTTCAATGAATTTATGAGTTGTCATGATTCGGTCGCTTAATCTCTAGGTCATACTAAGAAGGCAGGGTGGGTTCGTCAACAGCTTTAACAAGTAAAATAAATAACTAAACTGTGTCTGCTTCGCCTCTCTGTATTTCTTTCTTTCTTATATACATGTATACATCTATAATCTATCATATATAAATCTTTTCCGTCAACGCCGTTTATCTTTTTTAAAGATATTTCTTGTTCATTCTTTCTTTCAAACCATTTGTCGATGAGAGTGGTATCAACAAATTTGCCGATGAATGTTAAACTTTCACTAGGTTCTGAGACTGATCAGAAATATTACATAGTTTCGGTTGAGTTAGATGACAAAGGCTTAGAAGTGTCACCTAAAATAACTTCGAACTTTTGTTCATTAGTACAGAGTTTTAAATGGGCATATCAGGCAGGTCCGCAAACAAAAACTGATATACAGCGAGGATTAATTTATAAAGTGGCTATGAGAAATACTTTAAGACACTAGGATAAAACAAAAGAAAGAAGAACCCGCGCTGATAAGGCCATGGACGGCGAGTAGCGAGTTTCAAGTATATTTGTCACGGGGGGGGGGGGGGGGGGGGGCGGGGGATAAAGCCAGGTTCTAGTTTTCAAAAACTCTTGTCCCGCCAGGTTTTCATAAGAATAAAAGTTTAAAATTGTCGTATTGAATACTAGTATGTGAATTGAATCCAGTCCGTCTACCTACTCGAAAGTTTAACACGAAAAAAAGCGTTTTATGGTAGTATTTAGAAAAACGGGTAGATATTTGATGGCGTTTTCGACTGTATTACTATCAAGAGTTAAATCATTTAGATTGTGAAATAAAAGAAATCAGTCTAGCCACAAATTTAATTTTAAGATTCCTTTAGAACCCTTCCTAAGTTTGGAAACGCATGTCGCTGTCGTCCAAACAAAGTGATTTACAAAACGAACAATGATAGACATGTTAAACATAAAGTACAAAGACCGCTTCCGAATATCCTGTTTACGGATAATAAAAATGCTAGGGCTGTGTTACGTAAACTAAGACCCGCTGCTTTTTTTTTTCACATCCTATGATTCTCACATTTTTCTCACAGCAGCGTTGTTTGTGCCTTGTGGCGGCTGTTCTATTTAATATACAGGTATTTTGCTTGACAGGTTTTGATAGAGAAAATTCACTCTTATTTATATGTCAAATTATCTGAAATATGTGACTGATTGATTAAAGTATACTTATGGACAAAATTCTTGTCCCTTATGATTTTCCATAATATCGTTTTAACGTGTGAATCCCAAAAATGCCATTTCTCTACCAGCATAAATTTGGTATCAATGAAAAGAGGAAATTTATTTGCATTTAATGAAAAAACATATTTGGAATTTGAGCCAGTACTGCCGGTAGAGTAATGTGTTAAAAAGTGGCATGCAAAAGTTCAAATCATCCTACCGGACAAGACTTTTGTCCATTAGCATATTTATTTTAAACACAGCGACTGAGGTAAAAATAATGCATGAATATTTCCGATTGAATAAATAAAACGATGATGGGTGCTCTTAGTAATGTTGTAGATCGATGGCTGACGGGTGGGTATCCAACTGATTTATTTTGTCAAGCACACTGACTAACCAGGAGTCATCATTTTCAAGTCTTCACTTGCGTGTAACATGCAGATATCAGCCATTCACTTTCGTGTTATCTAGATCTAGATGTGTGAAGAGGGCTTTTGATATTTTCATAGCGGATATTGTCTGTTACTCATTGAGATCAAAAGCATGATATCCGTTTTCGTTTTAAATTTTCTAATCGAATGTTGTTTCCCATTTAAACGCACCAAAAGTGCACGTTTTCTGCGTGCCATACGTAAATTTACATTAATAATTGATAATGAATACACAAATAATCACTTTATTATTTAAAGAAAACAAGGTGATGACTTCAAATAATTTTAATATTGATTGGATGAATGTGCCCGGGTTCCAAATTCATATAATATTATAGGCTACATTACAAGACTAGTTTGTTTGTTATTGGTACTCCGTCATAATTTCATTTGTTTCCTCTTCTTTCTCCCGTATTGTCCATTTTGTCGTGTATTATTATTTTTTATTTATTTTCCATTTTGTCTTGTATTCTTATTTTTTTCCATTTTGTGTTGTATTATTATTTTTTATTGTCCATTTTATCGAGTATTATTAGTTTTTATTTTCCATGCTGTCGTGTATTATTATTATTTTTATTTTCCATTTTGTCTTGTATTATTATTTTTTATTTTCCATTTTGTCGTATATTATTATTTTTATTGTCCATTTTGTCGTGTATTATTATTTTTATTGTCCATTTTGTCGTGTATTATTTTTTCTATTTTGCCGCGTATTATTATTTTTTAGTCATTAACACTTCAATGTTCTTTGCTTTCCTACCTGTCTAAGTATAAAGGTCAGTAAACGTGTACCAAAATGCCTTTATTTAAGATATAACAAGAAAAAGTAAAACAGCAACTTGCTGTTTTACAGACGGTCTATTGAATAGTCAGAGAAAACTGAACCATTTATTCATTTTTTTCAATGACCATTTAGAATACAACCTTTTCCCCAATTCTTATGTAATAAATTTGTTTACAAAATATATAATTTAAAAACAACCGTATATATTAATTTTACCATATAATTGATGAAAGCGATATTATATCTTGAAGACATTCAGGCTTCCTCTAGTACAGGAGACCGTGAACTTCACTTTGGAACCTTTTTTTTGCATGATGGGGTAATCTTTTTAAGACATATTTTCTGAAATTTCTTACTGAATAGCTCATGACAAAAGCATGAAACTGTGTTAATTTCTGTTAAAATAATTTAAAAAATAATTCTTTATTCACAGAGATTTCATATTTTTATGTAAAATATGCAATACACGATATTTTGAAAAATTTTAAGAAAAAAAAGAATAATAATAATAATAATAATAATAATAATGAAATGCATCCAACTAAGGCATTTTTTATTTATTGAACACACTCCGAGCATCTCATTCCGATCACAGTCCACAATATAGTTGGTACTTGTAGCGAATAAAAGCAACACAATTAACCTTTGTATCAATTTTGCATATTCAAAAGGCGGTAATGTGAAAAATTGAAAGCCTGGAAGTTATCTGCTGCTTATCAATTCCTTTCATTCCATAACTTTACTTATTTCAATGCTGTTAAAAAGAACAACTGAAATGCAGCTTAAATCTGATTGAGTTTGTAATATTTACATAATAACGTGACAGAAATCTTAAACACTGGTGAGGAGAAAAATGCATTATAAAAACACTACAAGATGAGTACATCCTTCATCCTTTAACGTTGCATCATTTTAAGAGACTCAGAGATCAGGCCACATAAAAACTCATACAAAAACAGCTTGAAACTTTTTATAAAACTACACATACATGTATTATGAAAGATGTTTTGGGACCTATATAATTCAAAAGAAACTATAAAGTTACCACATATTTTGAAAGCGACTTGTTCGGAAAACATTTAAAGGCATCTTGTCAGAAAACACTATCTATTGCAAAATATATTAAATTTAATACGATAAATACTTCTCGGGCAAAATTCATGATAAACATTCGTGAATAAATCAAGACTTATTTTACATGCAGAATCCTTGAACACATTACAAACTAATACTATCAAATTATATGTGATATCGACCACTATTTATTTTATGTTTTCCAGTGAATTATATAATTTTCTCTGTGAAATAAATGTAAGTGACCAATTCTTTACCAAATTAGCCAACAACGAAAATCCTCCTACCTTTGGATTATGGGCCATTCTCACATCACATGTGTAACCAATATTGACTTGGTCTAAAAGTAAGCTTCAACTAGCAGTGACTCCTCTCTCAGAAGAGGTTGCGTTGCGTCTTCATTTTATTTGTAGGCCAGACAACAAAATGCACTTGCTATCTTATATGTTCCTATATGCACAGCAACAGCCAACACTGTTCATATAAAAACGTAAAAAACAGCTATTTGTCAACACTTTATTTTCAACAGTGAGTCTTGATTAATTTCCATATTTCAATATAATCTTGGTCTACAAAAAGAAGTTCACTTAATCAATTCTTCCAAACTGAATACCAGTCATTCAATACCGAAATGAATCTTAAATCCACCATTTAGTCACAGAGTTTAATATTAGTTATTTCAAATCGGTAGTACTGAATACCGAGATACACTATTTTACCGAAAGATACCGAAATAGACTTTGATTACCGAAATACACTTAATAAATGGTAATTAAAGCATTATTTGTTGTTTAAATAAGATAATATGTTATAATATTAGTATATATGAAATAAATGCCCAAGATTTTTTTAAATTCGTTGTTTTAATTACCAATTATTACGTGTATTTCGGTATCTTTCGGTAAAAAGTGTATTTCGGTATTTAGTGTTACCCCCTTTCAAATTGTGTAAACATCCGGTATCGATTTCTCAGTATCCTAAGATAACAATTTAAAACAACGAATCAATGGAACGGAAAGATACATGGGCAACTGTGCTTCTTCTCAGTAGGAATAAATGCCGATCGAATAACTAACATTTGATTATCACAAGAAGGTCAGCAGTCGCTAACAGTGTTCACTCGTTTTCTACAAAACGCTGCAATGTCTGATGACCTAATTTTTTCCGCAGTACGGGACATGCTAATTCATTTATGTTTCATACTTCGTAATGATAAAATTGTTAAACACAAATCTGTATGCAACTTCTTTTAAATCATGAAGTTAACGATGAAGAGTTTTAGATTCCTGTAATCAAATTATTTAGTTCTTATGGCGACCCACATTGGCGTTACTTCACATTGCGCATGCGCTATATTAAGCATGCGCATCTATCCTGGACACAAAACAAAAAGACTGTTAATATATATCCAAACTAAGTAGCATTAATATATTCACGCTACTTAATACCGTCTTGAAAAAACTTTTAAACTTCTTCGCCCGTTGTACAACAAAAATGTAAAGATTAGTTATGCTTCATTCATGCGGAGAAAATGGCAAAAATAAAGAACTGGACAAGTCCCCTCCTTTGTATTTTTGCATTTGAAGTCATAAGCAAAACGTATATTCTCAGATTTCCTGTCAAATATGTAGTTCCGCTCATTATTGCTCATAAGGTCAAACCCATTTTATTATCTGTTGACCTTTTGTCGCGTTCATGGAATTGTATTCATACGAAAATACCTCATCGATAGCTCCGTGAAAACCGCTATATGCAAACCAATGTTTGGGATGAATCAAAATTAAATTTTGTACTTCGTGTTGTATTTACTTATGTAGGTATTGAGTTGAACTCAAGCCGGTGTTAAGCGGGATGCACAGTGATGTGCATTTCCGTAACTGCTTTGAACTAGCTCGCTCAAAATTAACATGCAATATCTTCATCGTTGTGTGTTTGGTTGATTCCAATTTTCCATTTTCAATTGTTTAATTTGATATTTTCTTTATTTGTTTTAAATTGGTTTTGGTCCTAATAAATTTAAGGTAGTTTTATTTTGTTCGTCATTAATTTTGTGTTAAGATACATTTTCCCCAGTAATTGGTTTACAAACTTGTAAAATGAAAGTCATCTTGGATGCCTAAAATGTTCTTGGCCCTAAAATGGTAAAATTAAACCTTCAGATCTCTGGGGCTACTAGTATATATAAAACTCGGTGTGAAACCGGATCGATATAGAATGTGCTTTGTTTGCGACAGGCTTCCTGAGCTGGAGGTTATAAACCTGAGTTTGGAAACCAGTCTCAAATCTCAAGCATCTGATTGGCTGAAATGGCGACCAGTCGCCATTTCAGCCAATCAGATGCTTGAGATTTGAGACTGGTTTCCACGCTCAGTTTTATAACCTTGGGACCAGCTATTATGATTGAATCTTAATATGGTCTCTGGTTTTAATTAGTTTGCGTTGGCTGTGACTTACTCAAAATGAGTTCTTTCTCTTGAGTGTCCTTCTATATGTTAACTTCAAATGAAATTTTAAAAAAGTGTAAAAATGAAAATGTAAATATCAATATCGAACAACAGCTTAAGCTAACGAATTATATCTATCAGAAATAATCTGAAGCAAATAGCAGATAGCAGTATGTGCAAAGAATACCATAACGTGTGATTATATCTCTTGATAGACACATTTGCAAACCCTCATTTGATCTCTATTTGGTTGTTGACACGTAATAGCGCTATGATTTGATCCAAAATATCGAACACGTCTACAGCAACAAATAGAATAGGGCGCCTAATGCGAAAGTTGTCCAATTTTATTCCAATACTCAATCCGATAGACTTGATGATTTTAATTATACCAGAAAGAGATAATACAAGAGAAAATGAAGGAGACGGGACGATTAATCGCGCAGAATTTATAGAATCAGTAAAGCGATGATGAATCGGTCTAAGGCAATGACTTCTGATTTGTACCATTAAGAAGTTGTGATTGTTCCCTAAAATTGCATTGTTTGTGTTGCCAAAATGATCTGCTAGTAAGTAAAATAATGCTCACGAATATAATAATATTTAGTTAAAGGCTTAATCAAAATGTTTATTTAAAGGAAAAAGTTGTATGAATCTAGCATTGAATCGGAGACTTGGAAACAAGTTCATTTTTATATGCATGCATCTCTTGTTGTTGTTTTTTTCAAAGTGATCGTCGGATTAGTAACCAAGCATTTCGAAAAACATATAAATTGTCTCTAAGTTTTAATTTTATAATATTGTTCTGCTCTTAAACTTCACAGGGATACTCATAGGGCAAGTTGTAAACAAAATACTCTGTCCGCCTAAGAAGAAGACCATTTGACAGAACAAATGTATAGTGCACGAAAATAAATGTCTCCAGCAAATTGACTGATACAATTAAATACTAGACTCCAGGTTTGCAAGGGAATGTCCCAATCCTCGAATGCCAGAAAATGGCATGTCCTGTATTCTTTCGAGCGTGGAGGTTTGCTTATTGTGGACGAGCCAAGAAGAAAAAAGAAAATGTTATTTTGACTTGATAAAATGCTAAAACCCAATATGGAAGTGTCCAGATGTCTGAAGATCAGCCTAAAATACCATATTTTTGGCGTGTTTACATTACCATTACTGTATAAAACCTTCAATAACTTTTTTGTTACAAAACCTGCGTTCCTGAAACAAAGTGTCGAGGGTACCTTAGGCATCTGGTCGCAGAATGCACAGGTGGACATTAAATTAAATATAGTATGAAGGCACTTACCTCGCAAAATAAATCCCTTTTATTTAAAAAATGCCCACTAAACCGCCATTTTTATCCCAATGCAACATTTTCCTCGCTTAACTATCTTCGGATGCAGTGCCACGTCCTACCCCCTGAATTATTGCTGTTTTGTAATAATTAGATGTACAAAGAACGCTTTTCTTCACTAATTTTGCTGTTTTGTTTTGCGGTTACAGAAAGTCTAAAATACTTATTGTAAGTGTCGTTATTGCAATGCGTTCTAAACGACAACCCTCGGCCTTACTGTTGCTAGGAAACGTGGCTAATTTGGTGCTGTTTCAAACAAGGGTCATCCTTGTATCACCCTTGTATCAAGGTATCGGCCCAATACGAAACTAAATTAATGTGGAAAACTTTCCTGGCATGACAACTCCCCATTTAAAATGAGACGCCAAATGCGTTTAATACAGATCTTAGTATCTATCGGTGAAGAATGGTTTTTTGATATAGGTCATATGAATAAAATCTTCATTTTAAAAAATATTGACCTCGGAAAAAAAATGTTTGCAAACTCCAAAACAATAAAGATTCTCTGAATATCTTAATACTATACAGAGTTATAGAGAATTTTATATGGAACAACTTTCTTTTACTAGATATTTAAAGAATAGGTATGAGTGTCAAAACGTTGACAATTTAATCCCGTAAGACAGCTAATTTGAATAAACAACAATTATAATCCTTAATGAGCCTCACGAGCCCCACAGCTTGATTACAATGAACGAATATGCTTTCCCTGGACAATGTTTCCATTAACATTTCATGAGATGATAGACACTAAATTCCCTCTCACACTAATGATTCTAGATGTGGTAAAGTTGGAATTCAGTAACACCAGATTATGTATTATTGTGTAATCTATTATGTCATTTGCCATAATACCATTTTAAGTATCTTTTATATATAATCACATTTCCTATATATCCTTTATTAGCATTACTATGGTAATTAAAGCATTGCCAAGGGAAGCAACTGCTACTGTACTTAAATTCAGGCTTAGGCCTATGTAACTATATGACTCATCAATAGTACTTTAACCCTGAATGCATTATTTTGTTTAAACTGTATTTTTCTCATAACATGATGATATTTAAATAGTATTATCTTTGAAATCAAGAATTTTCTGTTAAATTCAGTAAACTTTTAAGGGACTAGTTCTTGTTGCTCAGGAACTACTTTCCTTTGTTTTATAGAGTTAAGGGCGCAGGGTACAGTTTCCGAGGCGGCTTTCAGAGTCTGTGACTGCGCTCGAACTCTATTTTACTGAAAATACAAATTTTGTACTGCTAAAATTGTGTTGTTGTATTTTCTGTGTTGGAGGGGGGTGGCTTCATGCAAACAACAAGCAACTGGTCTACAGTAATTATCCTTCAGGATTTAATAAGACATATAAGCTAACCCCTACCCCTGTTTTTCCAGTGCAAATTTGGCTAAAATCCTACATATTTGAAAGCCTGCAAAATATTTCCTGCACGAACTTTTGAAATAAAACAACTTTCCTGTTAATATTTTATCTGTGCCCAATTCCCTAAGCAGATGGAAAGTGTCTCCCATCCAGCTTGATTTTTCAGCATTTGTCATTGAAATACCTCACCGTCAAATTATTCTATTATCTGTGCCCAATTCCCTAAGCAGATGGAAAGTGTCTCCCATCCAGCTTGATTTTTCAGCATTTGTCATTGAAATACCTCACCGTCAAATTATTCTCAGATTCAACCGAGCAGACAGTGTTTTCATCCGGTTATTATTCAACTCATAACATACAAAGCTACCATCCATGCATTTTAGCCACCATGATCAGATTTCTTATTGCACAAACTATACATAATTATAAAAGAATCTCACATTTTAAATTTAAACAATGATTTTAATGCATTAAATTCAAGGGTACCCCAAATATTTAAAAAATCCACCGGGACCAAAGTGCGAAACTGTACCCTGCCCACTTAAGAACTTGCGACTCCCTTTCAAATCTCATATATCCCCCTTTCAGCTCAGGTTTGATCCTTTTTGGGTTCAACAAACCACTTTAAACATGTTTTACTAGCCAAATGAGGTTAATAGAGCCAGTCTGACACCTACACCCAAATAAAGGGAAATAAGCAGAATATCACCCGCTTGGGCAGGGTGATAGTATTTCTGTAACAAATGCCAAACCTTCCATCAAAACTGAGCAAAATGACTGTTTTCAACTCAAACTATGTTCAGATATTGCATTTGCATTTCATCGAAGTCAACTTTCGCATATGAAAAAATTAAGGTTTTTACCTTAAGGGCGCAGGGTACAGTTTCCGAGGCGGCTTTCAGAGTCTGTGACTGCGCGCGAACTCTATTTTACTGAAAATACAAATTTTGTACTGCTAAAATTGTGTTGTTGTATTTTCTGTGTTGGAGGGGGGTGGCTTCATGCAAACAACAAGCAACTGGTCTACAGTAATTATCCTTCAGGATTTAATAAGACATATAAGCTCACCCCTACCCCTGTTTTTCCAGTGCAAATTTGGCTAAAATCCTACATATTTGAAAGCCTGTAAAATATTTCCTGCACGAACTTTTGAAATAAAACCCCTTTCCTGTTAATATTTTATCTGTGCCCAATTCCCGAAGCAGATGGAAAGTGTCTCCCGTCCAGCTTGATTTTTCAGCATTTGTCATTGAAATACCTCACCGTCAAATTATTCTCAGATTCAACCGAGCAGACTGTGTTTTCATCCGGTTACTATTCAACTCATAACATACAAAGCTACCATCCATGCATTTTAGCCGCCATGATCAGATTTCTTATTGCACAAACTATACATAATTATAAAAGAATCTCACGTTTTAAATTTAAACAATGATTTTAATGCATTAAATTCAAGGGTACCCCAAATATTTAAAAAAAATCCACCGGGACCAAAGTGCGAAACTGTACCCTGCCCACTTAGGATACAAAATTTGCTTTGTTTTATGTGCTTACTTAAAATACTTTGTTGTGTAGATTCAACATCGATTTATGCATCTTATGTGTTATAAAATGTTTTAATGTTATTTGTAGTACAAATAAGTGCACAAATATGATTTAATGGATAATTGTTTAACCCAGTTATCTTTGTTTAAAGATTATATTATTTTAGTGCATTTTGATTGGTTGATAATGGATTACTCCAGTGGGAGATACCATTTGTGCTATAAAACCAGAATTCCTGTTGAAATTATCATTCTGGCCACAATTTTCTAAAATGTAACAATTAAAACTCAGAGCTTGATCCTTAAGATCATAGCTATTTAAAATGTAATTTCTAAATTCTAAAACTTAGATTAATAAGGGAATTTAGGGGAATATTTCTAAATTATTGTTTTATTTACATTAAAGCAGAAATGAAGCTTTAACTTTGGCATTTAATTAGATAGATAGATTTAATTATAGACTTTTGGAACTTTGGCATTTTAGTAATTATTCATAACTAAATAGACCTCTTTTCAACAAAGACTTTGTCTTTGTTTCTGTGTTATAGACTGGGTTTTTAATCCCTTCTGGTTTTAAACTCCTGGCTATATCATTATATGGGAACTTATGGTTGTTAGACCCTGACTGGTAGACCTGTGAGCTATCCGTTGGTCAACTGTACTTTCTTGAGCGCGTTTAAAGGTCTTTATTAAATTTCACATTTGTTCTTAGGCCAGAATCACTCAATTTAAGATTAAGGTTATTTTCTTTAAGACTTGGCTGGCACTTATATAATGTAAATACTGTGTATTATTTCATGTAATGTACATATGTTCATGATTTAGATTTAGATTTTGTTTTACATTACAATTCATCAAAACAGACTGTTGTTTCTTTTCAATGTAGATTAAGTACAGCTTTTACATTAAAGAAAACCATTATCATCTATTGAGTTAAGTTTCCTGGCTGGGCTTATCAGTACATATTTTACAGCCAGTGGTGTCATCCTGACAACGCATTAAGTGTTACGGGTTCAAAACCTCCCGTCTTATTCTAAAATCATCATTTAATTTAATTGACCTTACTTTAAAATACATTTAAATTCGAAATTACTTAACTCTACGTAAGGTCACCCCAAAATTATGCAACAACCGTAACCTCAAAAAGTAGCTTTACCACAAAATTGGCGTCAGAATCGGGATTCAGTTAAGCGGCTAATGTTAGGACGTATTTCAAAATTTGTTCATAATTAAAGATAGGTACTGATTATGACAACTTCGCGTTAGGTTAAATTTTTGATATTTCAAAGTGCCATTTGTTTTGTAATATTTTTGGCCAAGCAATTATTTTTGTAAATAATTAAATTAAATGGGAACTAAGGATTATTTAGAAGCACTGTATTATATATATGCTACTAATTAACTACTTGAGTTTCAGCATATTTCACTTCCAGTGAGATATATCGAACAGATTCTAAGCTTTAACTGCTTTAGATTTGTTTGACTAACATTTATTGTTAGTGAAGAGAATCCAGGTCCCAGCTACAAGCAATATTGAATACCTGAAGATTATCAGACTACTAGAACACACTCAGATTGTCAGACTACTAGAACACACTCAGATTGTCAGACTACTAGAACACACTCAGATTGTCAAACTACTAGAACACACTCAAGTTGTCAGAAAGAAGAGAAATCGACTCTACAACATAATATACACCTATCCAAGCCCCACTGATAGAACAACAACAAGCTACTTATGGAACCAGAGACAACAGAAGCTTACTACCGACCAAGACAACTGTATTACCAACCAGAGCCAACATGGAGGCCAAGTCTGAAACTACCAACATTCAATGGGAAAGCCGAAGAATGGGAATCGTTTTGGATACAGTTCCAGATCGGTGCCAGATCCTGCCACTTCGACAGCAAAGAGTTTGCGACGCATCTTCTGATGAGCCTTAAAGGAAGCGCCCTCTCTTTTGCAACCAGCCTAGGATACGAAGTACTTCAAGACGCATTCCAGTTTTCAACAGCCTTAAAATCCAGATACAGCTACATAGTTCCTGTCGAAATGCAGCGTATAGCACTTCATAGCCTGCAGAAGACTACTACAGAAACACTCTATGACTACGCTTCAAGAGTACAAAGTGCCATGCAGAAAGCATATCCAGACATAAAAGAGACTGAATCATTCCAGCAGCTGACAGTTGAACAGTTCCTGAATGGCTACCCAGATCCAGACCTAGCTTATGACGTCCAAAAGTTCAACCCAAAGACAATTGAAGAAGCAACTGACAGACTTGCCTGGATGGAGTCGTGCTTGCAACATACTAAGGAAAGACCACTTGTAAGAAAAACTACTGTTGATGAAGAGAACAGAAGATTGGAAGAAGAAAGCCTGAGAAGAAATAAACAATTGGTCACAGAGGAGCGTTTTCATCAATTTGAAAGAAACATGCACAAATCTATGCAGACAATGCTTGAAAACTTTGCTGAGAAGTATTTCAGAAAACGACAAGAAACCACCACCAGAGAGAAGAATTGTGAGGGAAACACCAACAACAAAGAAACTACTTCATCTGTAAACCAACCAAATGTGACCAATACACCAAGAACAGATCTTTTAAGGCTTAAGTAAATGTTGATTGTGATATTGTTTAAGTAATTGATGTTTTGGTAACAGATCTTTGTGGAGCATGGCAGTTAATCTCCATTTGACTTTACAACTTGCATATTGCTTATGTCATAGACTTGCAGAAAGCATGGAGTCAATCTTCATCTGTCTTTCGTGCAAGGACTTACTGTTTGAATGTTACATTGGGTTAGTGCATGGTGTCAATCTTCATTATGTACATTCTGATAGTTTGCCATCTGTGTAATTGAGATATAACTGAGATGTGATGGCAACTCTTAGGCAGGGCTAGTACCAGAGATTGTCTCATCTCTTCTTGACATTTTATTCATTAATTATTTTTCAATATTGCACATGAACATTTACATTAAATTTGTAATTAACAGTAATGTTTGTTAAGCAAAACTACAAGGATTTTATTTCTTTTATTTGCCGGAGCACGGTCTACTAGGTACAATGACTGAGGGATCCTGCCTACAAGCTGATGTGACAGTGGTTATGGAGAAGGAGACAAAATGAAACAATGTTAAAGTGACAATGAAACTGTGACGGTAATGATATAACCTGACAAGAAGTGACAGTCATGTGAAGTATGATAAACTAAGAAGTAAGATACCTAGGAAAACATTGTAGAACTTTTAAGATAAACATTTAAGATGTTTTTATTATTAACATTTTTATGGTGATTTAAATGTTGATTTATGATACAATACTGGAAGTTGATTATTTTATGTTTTAAATACCAGCCAAATATCATTTGTATGTGTTCTGTATTAAAATATAATCTGATGTTACCTCTATGTAAGATTTCGAGGACGAAATCGGAAAAACTTTAGGGGTAAAGTTTTTCTTTCAAAAGGGGAAGCTTTGTGGTAAAGTTGGAATTCAGTAACACCAGATTATGTATTATTGTGTAATCTATTATGTCATTTGCCATAATACCATTTTAAGTATCTTTTATATATAATCACATTTCCTATATATCCTTTATTAGCATTACTATGGTAATTAAAGCATTGCCAAGGGAAGCAACTGCTACTGTACTTAAATTCAGGCTTAGGCCTATGTAACTATATGACTCATCAATAGTACTTTAACCCTGAATGCATTATTTTGTTTGAACTGTATTTTTCTCATAACATGATGATATTTAAATAGTATTATCTTTGAAATCAAGAATTTTCTGTTAAATTCAGTAAACTTTTAAGGGACTAGTTCTTGTTGCTCAGGAACTACTTTCCTTTGTTCTATAGAGTAAGGATACAAAATTTGCTTTGTTTTATGTGCTTACTTAAAATACTTTGTTGTGTAGATTCAACACCGATTTATGCATCTTATGTGTTATAAAATGTTTTAATGTTATTTGTAGTACAAATAAGTGCACAAATATGATTTAATGGATAATTGTTTAACCCAGTTAACTTTGTTTATAGATTATATTATTTTAGTGCATTTTGATTGGTTGATAATGGATTACTCCAGTGGGAGATACCATTAGTGCTATAAAACCAGAATTTCTGTTGAATTTATCATTCTGGCCACAATTTTTTAAAATGTAACAATTAAAACTCAGAGCTTGATCCTTAAGATCATTGCTATTTAAAATGTAATTTCTAAATTCTAAAACTTAGATTAATAAGGGAATTTAGGGGAATATTTCTAAATTATTGTTTTATTTACATTAAAGCAGAAATGAAGCTTTAACTTTGGCATTTAATTAGATAGATAGATTTAATTATAGACTTTTGGAACTTTGGCATTTTAGTAATTATTCATAACTAAATAGACCTCTTTTCAACAAAGACTTTGTCTTTGTTTCTGTGTTATAGACTGGGTTTTTAATCCCTTTTGGTTTTAAACTCCTGGCTATATCATTATATGGGAACTTATGGTTGTTTGACCCTGACTGGTAGACCTGTGAGCTATCCGTTGGTCAACTGTACTTTCTTGAGCGCGTTTAAAGGTCTTTACTAAATTTCACATTTGTTCTTAGGCCAGAATCACTCAATTTAAGATTAAGGTTATTTTCTTTAAGACTTGGCTGGCACTTATATAATGTAAATACTTTGTATTATTTCATGTAATGTACATATGTTCATGATTTAGATTTAGTTTTTGTTTTACATTACAATTCATCAAAACAGACTGTTGTTTCTTTTCAATGTAGATTAAGTACAGCTTTTACATTAAAGAAAACCATTATCATCTATTGAGTTAAGTTTCCTGGCTGGGCTTATCAGTACATATTTTACAGCCAGTGGTGTCATCCTGACAACGCATTAAGTGTTACGGGTTCAAAACCTCCCGTCTTATTCTAAAATCATCATTTAATTTAATTGACCTTACTTTAAAATACATTTAAATTCGAAATTACTTAACTCTACGTAAGGTCACCCCAAAATTATGCAACAACCGTAACCTCAAAAAGTAGCTTTACCACATAGAAAATAAACTGCAAAGATGTCACGATACTATTCAACAACCAATTTAACGGGCAGACAAGAGGTCATCAATATCTTGCTTCAAGTTTACCCCCACCCCATCTCTCATACATAAAAGGCTGAATACGCATGTAAGGAAAAATAATATGAACTCGATTGTTTTTGGTTGAATGCTTAATGCAACTGCTGTGTGGCCGATATTCAAAAGTTAAATATACAGACAAGGCCCGTTTTGTTAAATATTTATCATAAATCAGTCCCAACCTGTTGGGCAATTTTTGTGTTCACTGAGAAATAACTAAGTTTCTGTTGTTTTTTTAACTATTATTGTAATCCAGTCTTGAATTGTTCACAATATAAAGAAAAGCAAGATGGTCAAGACTGCCTGAAATTCAAAAACGCAAAATGTTTGAAAAAGAGATAAGTTTATAAGTATTTTTATAAAAATATATAATGGAATTACCACTTGTGAACATGTTTTGTCGAATATATTTTTAAAGCTGTTTTGTCAGTAGCCAGACAGTGTGGAAAATGTCACAGCAATTCCATATAAATGTGAATTAAAAAAATTAAGGCTACCAACATGATATTCTACAACGCTGTGCTTGCTTTAGGATAAACCCATCAACAGTTGATTTTTTTGTTTCCCTCTTTCTTTTTTCGAGCTGATGAAGAATTTTATGAAAATTTTGAAATAGTACGTAGAAGCTTGTTCTGTTTCTTTTATTCCTGCATGTTGTTGCTGATTTGAGTCCATGTGCTCTGGTCTCAGTAAGCTAATTGAGTACCTACTTCTTTTGCTTGAAAATAATAATTTTCATATGTCTATAAGTTTGCGTACATTTTGCAAGGAACATAATCAAGTTGATTGGTGGCTTGGACTTAGTTGGAGCTAATTCACTAAGACATCTTGCACCTTTTTGTTCAGATGATAACATGTTTGAACAAGTGTAACGTTGGTGCACCCTAGATACTGGTTTAAACCATCAGTAGCAAATTGTTTGCCAATCGTTTCAAGGCGGTAACCCTTCACGCTCTTATTTTCGTTCATTATTTGTTTTATGTTAATTATTAATTGATCGTTATGTTAACCAATTCTTTCTTTTCCATTCGTCTTTTTTCGGCCGTGCGGGACCACTTTTATGAGTGTGGCTATTCTTCCTGATAGGCATATTTCAATAGTTTTAATCACAAGTGCAGAAAACCGAATAACCATGTTGAAAAAAATCACGATAGGTGATTTTAATAATGCTTAAATAGATGAAAAGGGAACTTTGAAAGCCACCGAAAACGACAAATATGAAAATATTGCACTCTCGGTTTTGATTGAGCATGTTCATGGTCAGTGATGAAAATGCATATTACTGCCCACGCCGCCTAGCCCAGGGTTTAGTGCAACCCAATATTTACACCAATAGACAGTACAATTTTGATCTATCCCAAACGATGGAATGCATATGGCGGTGGACATGGAACCATGAATGCGGTATTTTCAGATGAATACCAGTCCATGTTCAGAGGCGTATGTCCCCAGGTGGGCGGAACCGTACAAAACAGAATAGAATTTTTACAGGGGATTTGAGAATTCGAGTAATTTCGGAACGCCCGAAAACGAAGAGATGTCAACCAGCAGATTTTTTTTCTTCCTATAGCTTTAATGCCAAAAGAAAATGTAATTTAAATAATCATCAAACTTAAATGAACACGAGAACCCTTTTTTACAAGTTAACAACTTTACATAAAAGGAAGTCGCCTAGTGTTTATGTAAAGAATATCGTTCTATAGATGTGAAATCCGCATTTATTCCTGCACAATCGTGTGACGGAACAGATTCCTAATTGCATTTTATTTACAACTTTCTTTTATCAAAGGTCTAGGAAGGTTGAGAAATTAATGTTTAATTCTATAGAGCTAACTTTATTTCTTAAAGCAATTCAGGCATATAAAGATTGATTAACAGTAAAATAACAGCCGACAATTGGAGAAGATACAAATGTTAATACTCCCGGATTTTTTCCAACGATCCAACAATAACATGAATTTGCACACGAAAACAACTTTAGAGAGCAGGGACAAGTAGCTTTAACATTAGTGGGAGTAAAGACCATGCCTTTGTACTTAACAGTAATTATTCGCGTTTAAACAAAATAGGTTAAAAGATGAACTCCCTTCAATACCCCACGCCATCGGATGTCTTCAGTCTAACATTACTGGACTTTAAATCCTCAACGTTTTACGCTATAGAAAAAAATATTAATAACATGTCACTCCTAAACAAAACGTTCTATATTACTAGTATGTTTCTTCAGGTAGTCAAGCCACTATACTAAAAGATTTTAACCTGCAAAAAAAGGCTGTACTGTCCGGGTTTATTTGCCATTAGCTATGTTTTCCTAAATGCGACATTGCATGGTATTAATTGCAACGTGGTTGGTTTAGAGTCACCAAGGCAACTTGACTGTGTTCTTGAAAACCTGGCCGGGCAAGTGTGTTCGAGCACCCGAGAACCTGGCTACAACCGCTAGTATATGTATTGCTAGGCAACGTTCAATGCATAAATCTCCTCATACTCACCCACATACCCACCCAGGTCTCTGATTCGGATATGCAAGGAGGCTGAGGGTTTTGCAGGTGGCTTTTCCTGGTGCGTGTTTTAAACATTTTTTAAGTAAATTAAATGGATGCTGAGTACGTATATACACCGTGTTGACGAAGCAGGCGACGATAATACGTTGTACATCAGACAGTCTGTGACATACAAACACTACTAAGCTACATGCGTTACAGGTGGGTGAGAAAGAATGTGCAGACAGACCGGAACTCCCAAAGCGAGCGCTCTCCCAACTGAGCTATCCGTCCGCATACACATCTTCTCCCTTTATAGTGACTAGATTCTTACCGCGACTTACACCCCCTCAAATTTGGGAATTCATCCTCGAATACCAGAGCGAAACGTGTATTTAATTTGCTATTACATGCTGGTAGCCGAACCTGCTAGCTATCACGGCCCCACGTTGTGCGCATAATGTCACAGGGTGAGAAAGAATGTGCAGCCAGAACCGGACTCGAACCCGGGACCCCTCGCTTACACATCTTCTACCCTAATAGTGACTAGATTCGTACCGCGACACATGATTTTCATCGGTAAAGATTAAGCATCTCGAATCACAAGTAGCAGACAAATGTACAGACAAATCATATAGAACCAGAGGCAAGTGTCGAGGCTCCGCAGACAGCGGAATCCTGTGCTGTTTGTGCCATAACCTATTACTAGTAACTGCAAACACGCTGCCGAGTTATTTGTCAATGAAGCAAGAACCGCACGTTGTGTTCGTTTGTCTTGGATTGCACTATCACATTTCATGAATCACCAATAAATGATTCTTCCGATAATGACCTGGTCGCCGATGTTTCTCTCCCATGACTGGTGCCAGATATTAGCAACCGTCAATAAGTCATGTTTGATTACCAGTATATTTTTAACGACAATAACTCATTATTATTGCGGTATCTTTACGTGTATTCTATAGTAAGCATTCTTGTTACATAGTAAACTTTTGTTTGCATTCGGATCTCTTCAGTTCGTTTAGATTTGTTTTTCATTTTGTCAAATCATTTTGTATTAAAGTCTGTTTTTATATAGATATAACTTAAACTTTGCACAATGTCATGTCCCTTAAGCACTACAATCACGTAATTGCCCCCACAGACAGTGCTCAATGTGCAGCCATTCAGGAAAGCATGCCATTTTTACCGAACTTAATTCGTCATCTATAGAATTATATTAGCATTGCACCGGATTATAAAACTAATTTGAAATATCACGATTTCGATCATAAAGAAAACTCTTATTTTAATATTACAGGAAAGACAGCTCTAGAGTTCCAATAAACAGGCTTGCTGATACTTTACAATGTTTACACCAAACTATATTCTTCACTTGAATAGACACATCATAGAGGATTTATTAGATTTTAAGACCCCTGAAGATCATAGTGGCGATATAAGAGGTATAAATTTAATAAACGCGTTTAAAGATAAATATCCAATTTCGCATATCAAATACAGATATGGCATAAATCGTCAAAGAACAAAATTAAAAGGACAATTTATATCTCCTATGGCGTCTTCCTTCCAGAACGGAGCGATCAGACATTTTCGTGGCTACCTCAATTCAGAGACATTGTAGACTCAATTTGTGTTGTGTATTCAATTTTTGGTTAGAAAACGGGGGTTTCGGACCGTTGAGTTAATTTAGGTTTTTTAGACAAATAATGTCATTTTTGTTATTGACCATATCCAATCGTTAGGGCGAACTATCGGAAGATGTGTTTTTTGGTGTTTTTTCTTAACTCTACTGAAGATTGTATTGTTATCATGCATTCCAATTTCTATTTCAGAAATGGAATATGCATATCAGTAATTGCGATAACAAAAACAAAAAACCCAGCCTCCCCAAGCAGCCAACAAGTAGTGAGGAAAAGAAGGCATGAGTTTATAAGATGATCAATTTCAAATTAGACACTGCATACAATTAAGGATAACGAGAACAATTGCGACTCCAACCCACCAACCCACGCGAATTTTGCATGCAGAAGCACATAAACATAAAAAACATAAGAAGTTATAGCATTGCGAAGCAAAAGGGCGGGTATTGAATGAACTGACCTAGACAAGAGCCACTGGAGTCAATTCAGCAAAAACAAGACGACAATGATCAAAGAAACAGATCGTCCTGTGCCCAAGGTTATAAAACTGAGCATGGAAACCAGTCTCAAATCTCAAGCATCTGATTGGCTGAAATGGTTTCCAATCTCAGCTTTATAACCTTCAGCCTAGGTTCTAGGGTGCACCAACCTCAAACTTACTCCAACAGGTTCTTATATGAATAAACAAAAACAAGTTGTGATGGTGGCTCCAACCCAAAAACAGAACTCAATTCATCAAACCTGTTCTATGATGAGATTTGTTTTTTCTGAGCTTTATCAAATCTTCTAAAAACATCACTGACATAAGCTTTTAAAGAAAATTCATTATTTATTGTAAACAATTTTTCTGATTTCCTGAAAGCTCAATATAGCGAATTTGTATTTCAGTATAACATCGGGCCGGAGTAGTTCTTATCGTTTGTTCAAATATGATTTTTGGTCATGATCATAAAAGTAAACAGAAGACTCTTGGGAATGCTCGCGAGAATTTCTATCTCAGTCATGGACATCAAAGAAAACATAAATCCGTTTAAGCTTTTAAATAATTACAGATTTCTCATTTATTTAGTATCTTGTTGGAGATGATAAAATCTAGCGCGTGTTACACATAAATGTAGATTCATTAACTAAATTAACTACATCAGCCATCAATACGTCATTATTTGATGATGACAAACGAGTATTGGGAGTTTAGAACATGCAAAATACCATTATGCAATTTATAAACAAAGTGTGTGTTCTTATTTTAATATGTTGTCTCTATCATAATGTAGTTCAGATTAAACTTCAGTTAAAGTTTAAATGAAACGCAAAAATGATGTTCAATTTAATAACACGGCCATAAACGTGATCAAAACAACATGTAAGGCGATTGCCTAGAAAGACAGACTCAAGAATAACTCTGAACTAACATTTTGTTGGGAAATAACTTTACTTACTTCAAACTATTAAATGGTAAAAAATACTAAGCGTATATAATGTCAATAGTCTGAGTTGAAGTACATATATCCCAAACATGTAAATAAATGAAAACGGAACTTTGAAAGCCTCCGCACACGACAAATATCAAAAGTATAGTGCAGGCTTTGTTTTGATTAAATCTGTCTATGATATATCCGATTTAAAACAACTAGGCCACTAGGCTGAGTTATAAAATAACACTAACTGACCCTCATACATCGATTGTAAATTAAGTTAACACTGAAATTATATAATATTATGTCATGTCAAGAAATATAGACATTGCTTGTTCTTTCATATCGCAAAGCCAAGGCAAGTTATTCCAATGTGATTAACAGATAGTCTTTGTTCATTTAGAAATAAGAATATGTTAGATATATTGCTGAACATTACTTGGAAATGCAGGCGTCGAAATAAAATTAGACCTGATGATTTGTGTTGTGATGAGGTACATCGTTTTCTCTGTATTTCTCGCCATCGTGTGATCGTATTTAATCAAAGACGCAGACTTTGTTCATTGCGTTAAATAAACTGAACTTGGGAATTTCGTTCTGACTGAACAAGTTAAAATGGAAAATGGTGTGACAATGAATATTATTAGCTTCAGGACAATCACAGGATATACAAAACGCGTACACATTTAGATGTTTAATGGTAAGTAATTAAAAACATACAAGATCACCTACCACAAATCAAACAGAAAAAGTAATATTCAATTCATGTGTTTTGGTCAATCCCTTAACATTGCTTTGAAGTTCTTTTCTATTACAGTAATGGAAGTGTACACGGGGAATTATTGTTTGATAATATCATGCGTTCCTTTATGGTTAATTCCTGCTTCTTGTACTTCTAAGGTATCTACTTGTCTATCTTATAAGTGATTTTATCAGCCTGTTTAATTTTACATGGTTCTGTTGTGTTGTTACTGTATTTTTAATGTTATACTATTCTGCTGAGCATACAGATGACGTCATCAAACGCTCACAATTATACTACACATTATTTCGACGATTTACCAAATATATTTTTCTTAATACTTACCCTTATCATTTCAGCTTAACGAGGCAATACTAATAAATATACCTTAGGGATTCTGTTGGTCACTATTTGTTTTCTTGCCAAGATGATCTTAATAAGTAACTCTTGGTACTTTGGTCGAGTTCCTACTCATATGCTTTATACTGCCCTAAGCTACTTTTGTTTTGTCTTTCAAAAGAATACGCCAATAACGGTTTGCGTTATTATTATCTGCGCTGTCATAACCTCAATATCTGCAATGATGAACGAACGAACGTTTAGAATGTTTGAAAGCTTCATATAATGAATGAAGATATTTAATGAAACAAAAGTGCTAAACGTACTTTTTGTTTTAATATGGCCAATAATTACAAGTAATATCGTTAGTTAAAATAATGGTAATGCTTTCAAAGAAATAACTGAAACAACAAATTACATATATTATAGGTATCATAAAGAGAAGTCAAAGTAGAAAAAGAATCAGCTGTATAACTTTTAGTTGTTGTAGTGGAAGTAGTGGTAGTAGTTATTAGCACAACGATGTAACTAGTTGTGCAAACTAAAAGTAAGATACCACTCTAAAACTTATTTCCTATAGTATAGTTATTGAAATAAACAGAGAATGAGAGTATCATACGTTGTTGGCTAAATCACCTCCGATTTTGATTCTCTATTCATAGTTATCCGTCTCTCACACTGTTTTTTTCTGATACATTTCTTTCTTATTCTGAATCTCGACACTTAGATGGAATTAAACTGGTTCCATGATTTTTTCCTCTCTGTACAAGATAGGCTAGTTTCATGCATATTCCGTTTTAATCGATACTCAATCTTTTCAAATAGGAAATGTAACTCCTTGAATGTAACATACAACGATGTAAATTATTTCTTGACTTTAAACACATCTTGTCGCATTGTCCGCTGTCACTTTTTGTTCATGTTGACCTCGATGGCTTAATTGTATTTACTGAAACAGAATATATGATGCAAAACATTAACTGCTTATGACCTTTATGTTCAATTAAACAATTAAAAATACCTGTGTTTAATCTATTGCTAAGTGTTGTGTTAATAATAATAATAATAATAATAATAATAATAATAATAATAATAATAATAATAATAATAATAATAATGCAAATAATTTTTAAACGGGGGTTAGGCACCTTAGGCAGTAATATGCATTAATTTTACTATTCAATAAATAGACTCAATTAAAAGTTTTCGTAATATTCTTTTTTATTATGTTCGGTAGTCTACAAAGTTCCATTTTCATTTATTTGAGCAAATATGCTGCCAAGTGCAGATTTGACAATGAAAATTTCTATAATTTCTTAACATCGAGTTGATGGGTGGGTTTGAGCTTATTCACCAAGACAATTTGTTTTTGTTTGTTCATATGAGAACAAAAAGTGTGAGTTTGGTTGACCCTAGAAACTGGTTTAAACCCGCCAATTGCAAATTGTTTTGCTACTGACCCGTTCTAATGCGGTAACCTTCAGGTTATCATTTACGTTAATCGTTCGTGGTATTTATTTTGATTTGATCATTTCACAACTCTTTCTCTCTTTTCCTCTCTAATTTTGGCTGTGTGGGAAGGCTTTGTATTTTGGATGTGGCAATTTCTGATATGAAGTTTTCTATTTTTGTGCAATATTCGTTCAATCATTATGAAAACAAATCAAAATACATTGAGTCTCGAATTTACTTTTGTATTTATAGATATAAGTAAGGGCTAATCTTCATAATTGGTAATTTAATTATCCTAATTTTACCGATAATTTAAAAGAATATTCGCGCACCGGCGATTTTGGAATATAACAGCGGACCGTACGAAATGTACAAATACTTATGTTTTGACTACTTTGCATCAAAAGATAGTTAACTCGGAAAGTGATTACAATATTGTTAAAGTGATTGCAATATAAATACCTTCATAAAACACTTCTTTCGCTACCGCGCAAGCTTTTGTCTGAAATAAAGAGGGACCGATTTATTTGTCTGCAAGAAGAAATTGGCGGTTAATAAAGAATTATCTGATTTAAAATACTACAAAACGGTTTTCAATACTGACTTCCTGGCTGCAGGCTGCAGGCTGCAGGCTCAGGCACGGCACATACAATGCTTCTGTGATATGTAGATTGATGAAATATCTAAACAAAACTCGCCATCAGTGTGTTATGATCTTGACCTTAACCTTTTGTTTGCCTTATGACATAATACAGTGAGAATAATTCCCTTTCAAACAGTTGAAATAGTACACAAAGGAGGAGAAGAGTCTTCTAAACATTACCCTTGGTTGGTAGCTTATATTGGTACGTATAAGTCGATTATTCACAGGCTGTGATGGTCGAATATTTCCAAAAATCAGTAAGTGACCTCCTCCTTCTGTATTTATTCGTCTAAGCTGCATCAACTGAAATCAATACATATTTAGGTTGTTGGCATTTCGTCCACTTTATTAAAATACCTACTTGGTCAAATTACTTTTTTAACAAGAATTACGTCATGATGACATTTTTACCACTAAATATTTTAACTATCTTCAGATATTTGTTGATATTTTGATAGGTGCCAAAATGTAATGCAATGTAACAACATGTAATGCCCTTTAAACATATTTCATTTTAATCTAGGGGTCGTTCCATTGTTCCGGTCGGAAGTATCTCAGTTAAACAACTTGAGTTCAAAATACTGGTGTTTCTATGCGAACCTCGAATTAAAATAATAAACATAAAGAGACCCAAGCAAAATAATTTATTTTCTGTTTTTAATTAAATAAATATATAAGATAAGACATATACAAGGTAGAATTTGTCAATAAATTCGTGACAATCTCAAATACGATTCAAGGAACGAAATAGTGTACCTGTTCCTGGATTATATATATTGGTTTGTTGAATACAATCCACGTGACGGTCTCTTGGCATTGTGGCTGGGTAAGAGAACCTTCATATGTGATATACTGGGATGTCTGCGGAAGCAAAACATGCAGAGGTATGCCACTTATCCAGCGTTGATCACCTTGTAAAATAGTACTTTAAGTTATTTTATATATTTAAGTATATTTAAGTAACTGTGAATGAATCGAAAAAGAGATTCATCTTCCTGAAGAGTTTCTAAACAGCAGATTATTTTGCGTAAATATAAAAGAATAAAGCAATACACAAACATGTCAACCTTTCGTCTCCCGCGACAGTTTAGTTTGTTATGGTTAGCTTAAAGACATTTCGTTTTCTTGGCTATTTATTGTACTTGTTTTGAAAGTCGGGATCGGGTTGACGTAAGGACTAGCAATCATCGATTAGCCATTCATCCATGGTTTGCGCTCCTGTCGTTCCAATGTGATTCTCGATTCATTTTGCAATTATATTTGATTTTGTCAACTCATAAGTCCCTTAAGTAGTTTAATCATGTTCCATTTGAAAAGTCGGGTTTGTTATGCACAGGATTCAGCATTTCAATATTTTCCATAGCCTATAGCATGGCAATTTATTATTAATCACAATTTTGCATAAAGAAACTGATTTTATGTATTTGATTCCGTTGTTATTTAAGTTTAGGCCTTTTTGCACTCAATCCATTTTACAATGCACAAATGAAAACAACGATATAGCTGAGTTCACGAAGCTCTATTTAATCAAACACATTTTGCGGGAAATGCTGGCACACAGTGTTCAGTGTCACTTAATGATTGATCAATACATGTTTATTAATCTAAGTTTGGAGATGGAATACCTTTTTAATATCGTTCATTATCAAACTATTAGTTCTTTCTATTAATTAATTCAAAGAACATTATTGAATGTTTAAAGTGGATAGGTTAGTTCAATAAAATGATTAAAATAAATGAATAAAATAAATAAATAAATAAATAACAATAGAACACAACGTACTATTTCTGTCTTCTAAATGATGCCATTTTATGTACCTCTCTCAGTTTTCTATTCAATTGTGTAACAATATTTTAGTGTCAAGTATTTTTTTAAAATGCAAATGAAATCTTCTTACTTCTAACTTCTTCTAACTGTCATATATATATATTTATGTGTAAAATATTTGCTATTCAAACTCGATGCCGTCAACTAATAACATTTTCAGTTTATATTACAGACATTTGTAGTAAGTCCAAAGTAGCCCATGGTCAAAAATATCAAACTGAGATGCCGATGGAAGGTTCAATATATCAATAACCTTGTGATTCATTTGCGAAAGCTGTATTGTTTGATATCAACATGTGTTTTAAATGTGTAGTGTAGTATAAATAAAAAAGATTTCCAGTGTGTAAGAAAGTATTAACGACTTAGGTCTGAATGTTGGTATTTCTTCGAGACTAAGCTTACTGTATCTTTGCAAAAGTTCTTTAAGCATTAAAACATATTACGTCTTTTCAGATAACAATTCAAATTATTTTCGTTCGTGGTTATAAAATGGACATTTGAACAAAAAGTGTTATTCATCCACTAACTATATCAAATTACAAATCACATAAAGTCATAAAATATGTAAATGGTGACATTACTTAAGTATTATATAGTATTCAATTGTGTATGTCTATTTCAGTTTTGCATACAGATGTATATTGTTTTGCATACAGATTGTTTTAGGTTGAAATATTCATCTAATGAAATATGTATAAAAGTAAAACAATTTACAATCTGAAATTACCTAAATCGCATGTGGAAAGACACGGAAAGGCATATTTTGTGTTGTCAGCCACTTCTAAATTGAAAACTCCACATATGAGAGATCCCAAACAGATTTCAATTTAAAAAAAAAACACAACAAAACATGTTTTGTTAATTGTTAAACATTTATTTATAAATGTACGCCCTGTTCCAAAAGTTGGGATCAATTAAGTAATTTTTCTGTCGTAAGTCATTACTTTAATGTATCATAAAGTTCATGAGATGTCCATTTAAAGGATTTATGTATCGATGTTGTTGGTCTCAATTTCATTAGTATGAAACTAACAAAATTTTTCAACTTTACAATCACACAATATAATGAAAAATGTCTTCCAAAATCGAATTTTGCTTAAACTAGCAAACATGTGGAAAAAAAAATCACAGAAATACATTTTATTACTGTTTTATTTCTATCCTGTAATATTTGCTTCTTAAAATTTGGAATTTTCTTTAGACTCTCCTTTGCTGCATCATATAACGAGATCAGCGCGAATTTAGAATCCATTTGACATAAATAGGGCCCTCCGGATGTACATTAAACGCTCTCAAGGAATCAGTCTACCAACCCATTTCTTAATGGACTCGTAACAACATCTTACTCGTAAAAGGCGTCGTAATATCACTCATGCGGAAGGGTTAACACCATCTAATCTTTAAACATAATCGTTGCTTGTCAGACGCTTGTTTCTTCAATCGGAAGTGGATATCGTGACAACAAACCAGGCTGCTTTATGTAACTTTTTTTTTTCATCAAGAGAACTTAGAGATTTGTCAGTTTACATAGTTCAATATTTTGGTTTTTTTCTTCGAAATTCAGAATAGAAAATAAAAGTAAGTTTATGAGAATTAAACTAAAACTATGATGAAATTCTAAGAGAAGATATGTATCCTTCTAAGAAGAATACATATATTAGATCTTCAGTTGAGGCTTAGCAGATAACATATCTGCTGTGCCCTAGGCAGTACTGGTTCTAGTCTCTGTCATTGTAAGTTACTCTGTGGTTCCATTACAAGGGGAGTTAATTTGTTATTTTTTATTGGAAACGTTGCGCGCATTATAAAAGATTAACCATTTGTGCTCTTCTGTTTATAACTGTAGACCTATCTGACCAATCCTCGTTTAACAACAGTTCAGGCGGGTTAGTTCAATGTCTTAGATGTGGTTATTTTCTGTGATCCTATCTTATGCCTATAAATGACTAAATAGGGGACAATTTCGCCGAAATATTTGACTAATCAGAACATTGCAGGATCGGTCGTGAATTTTACTGCGTTAGTAACAACTTTGGCTCAGATATAATAACTCGTATGTTAACTGTGAATGAATAATACATCACGATTATTTCGTTAACAAGTCGTCTGAAGTTTATTTTATGAATTTTGGTAATTGTAAACACTTCATGTTACATGACCAGGCTCCTTTTATTTGTTTTGTCCATATTTGTCCCCTTAGCGTCTGGGGCGTCTGTTGTTAGTGGATTCCTTATTGTTGTCAAACTATGTAATTATCTTTGTTTTCCAAGTTGTCAGAATGGAAAGGTCAGTATTCTCTTTGCGATTTTCATATTCAGTAGGGAACACTTGTAAAAAGAAAGTAAACTAGATAAAGAAAATCTATCACTAACTAAGTGACGCAAACATCAAGTCCAAAACTATTGACTGGTTTTGTCAATCAAATCAGGTGATTAAATAAACAAGACATGAACATCTTAAAATACCTAACTTGACATATTAATTTTAAAACAAAATAACAAGAATGTACATCACTAAAACAAGATCAATCGATAACGTGTTAAAAACTTGTAAAACAACAAAAAATATTTTACAAGTTAAACCTTCTTGTATTTAAATGACAGCATATGCGATATTTTTATAATTGAATTAAACTATTTTTTTACTTTATATTGGCTGTGACTGATATGTAAAACAATATAACAATAGTTAAATCAATTTAAAAACAATTCCCGAAATTGAATATTTGCCGCAGAAATTATTCAATAAAATGCAATAGTGTTAAATGCACGTTTACTAACTGTTCCGCTGTTTTACTGAATACTGTGATACTGAGAAACCTTAGCCATTCTCTAAAAACTCCGATGTATTATTGGGACAAATTTTTTAAGTTAATTTTCTAATTATTTTATATGTTATGTATTATCATAAAGCATGTAAAATCCCCTCTGTATTAAATAATCAATTAAAGTTCGTTGGTTTATATGGGAATGTAAAATTGTCTGTACAGCTTTCTTATAAAATTCGAAAGTGTGTTACTCTTTATACCATTTTTAAAGCAGTTTACAGGCGTGAATCAATTTCACCCTCATAGAACTATATTTATAGTTTGAAATCGATCTGAATTCCCGTATCTCTTTCAACTTCGTTAAATAATGCTTAGAAAGGAAATAATTTGATAAAAGAAATCGCCTTGTATTGTTGGATTATTTGAAGACCTGCAGTAAGAGGCAAGCCTGAATAAACTTTGTGAGAAAATTACCTTTTGATGGAATATGTTTTAAAGCTTCGGCGATCATCGTAAAGGCCTCGTTTCCGTTAGCTCCCACCTGAAATCATCTATAGTGTACGGAAATCTGATATGCAAATACAGAATCGTTATGCATATTGAAATGCACATGTAGGAACACTTGGTAATTTGTGTAAATACTATCTTTTTCAGGGCCATGTCATAAGTTTTATTTTTCAGTTTTGTTGGAAGAATATAACGAAGAGAGTACTTTTACGTAAAACGAGGATATAAATATAAAGTATAGAAAAAGAGCACACAGTTAGGCTAGAACCTCCAAAGAGTTCTTTAAAGCCCCAGCCCTTAACTTAAGTAAGAATATACTATTGAAAAATCATATTTGTCCATATAGACTCCAATATATAAACTCTCAGAACACAAAAGGTCCGATCGAATTCTTTCTTATAGACGGGATTTTCAATGATATTGTTAAATTATCGTTAACTAACTTTTAAGAAGCTTAATATAGTGGAGCTATATTTAGCACCGATTTTTGACGAAGAGACCACTTCATGCGTGATGTCGATTTCTGTGACGTTTCGGAAATCCTACTTTCGCTTTTAGTCGCGCTGACCAAATTTATTTTAGTAAATTAAAATTTTAGTAGCCCGGACTTATACTGCAATTTTGTGCCTATAGTTCCAAATACATGTAATATTTCATACAAGAGCGGGTTAAATTGAAGTAATGCCGCTTTAAGCCTAATGACCTCTTTGCCTTTAGTCTGTTTTCCATATATATTTCTTAAAATAAAGAAATTATTCACTTGCATTTTTATTTTTTTCAATAAAAGACGAATATTTAAATGTACATTACCTCTAGAAATATAGCGAATGCCGCAAGCCCGTTTGGCGACGATAAAGCTTGTGAGTAGTTAGAGTAAAGATCTGAATTATATCCCAAAATTTGTAACTGGAAAAGAAAGCATTAAAGTCAAATAGTGAAACTACAGAGCCCCTATGGTGACATGGGAGGTGGATGTGTACTCCACCCAGAAAACCCTGACCGCCCCCTCTATCCCCACCCGACCCCCTGCCCATCCCCTTAACCGCTCGACACTTCTTATTGAAGAATGTAACTGCCACACGCATGCAGACTTTAACCATAAGTTTCAAAGTCAACGGGGTATGTACACATGTAATAACGTTTCGTTTAAGCGAAATTATATTACGTTTAAACGAAATAACATTCTTTAAAAAAGTATGATAAATGTCACTTTAGGGGCTCTGTATGAAATAATGATGGTGTTAATAGAAAAAAACTGTTAACGACTGATTTCTGTTACATAAAAGCATTGCACTTTGCAATCCGACATGGCTGTACACATAGAGAGTATAAATAAATGAAGGTAAAAATGTGAAACATTATAAAGAACATTTTAAGTTTTAGATATATTTTATTTAATGCCGGACTCCAAATTAAGTTTTCTGTTAAGTTGCAATTACATAAAAATGACTGTAATGTTATGAAAATGGTAAACTTGTTGTCACCTCAGCTGGAAATGAAAGACCATTAATTGTGTGTTCTGATCCACTCGTATCGTCATGTCCAAAGTGTAACTTCATCTGATAAATGCGATAGTTGTATTGCAAAGGACCTGCTGTAGCGTTCAGGTGAGGCATCAGATTTTCATCCACAAACAATGTTATATCATTACCAGTGTTTGTCAAATTTCCATTTATCTGTAATTAAAACGTATTTTGTGTAGGTATCTAATATTTTTATAGTTGTGGAATTAATTCACAAACTTTCCGTCAGAAAATAAATTAGCACATTTAATTACAATAGCAGCATTGTAGCAAAACGGCATTGTGACATTTTGACAGTGTAACGCATGACCCAATAGCACTGAGACAAGTAAACCACGTCAATGATTTTTGTAAAGCTTGCAAAAACCTGTCCAATAATAATAATAATAATAATAATAATAATAATAATAATAATAATAATAATAAACATGATAATAAACATAATGATAATTATAATAAACCGGTATTATTATTATTATTATTGTTATTATTATTATTATTAGTAGTAGTAGTAGTAGTAGTACTAGTGGTAGTAGTACTAGTAGTACTAGTAGTAGTACTAGTAGTACTAGTAGTAGTAGTAGTACTAGTAGTACTAGTAGTAGTAGTAGTAGTACTTGTAGAAGTAGTAGTAGAAGTAGAAGTAGTACTAGTAGTACTAGTTGTAGTAGTTGCAGTAGTACTAGTTGTAGTAGTAGTAGTAGTAGTAGTAGTAGTAGTAGTAGTAGTAGTAGTAGTAGTAGTAGAAGTAGTAGTAGTCGTAGTCGTAGTCGTAGTCGTAGTAGCAGTAGCAGTAGCAGTAGTAATTGTAGTAGTAGTAGTAGTAGTAGTTGTAGTAGTAGTAGTTGTAGTAGTAGTAGTAGTAGCATTGTGATTGGAGAGGTAAATATGACATTCGGCCTTAGACAATGACAATGCAATATGCTTCTTAAGATTTAAACGTCTGTGTGCTTTTGCATGCAACATTGCATGCCACTGGTGGATTGGGGTTTATTCACCAATTGTACTTGGTGGTTCATATCATTACCCGTTGGTTGGTGCACCCTATAACATAGTTTAAACTCCCAGCGGCAGAATAGTGTGCCACTGACAGTTCCTAACTGTAACAACTCGGTTTCTCAATTTCGTTAATTGTTGTGTATAAGTTTTATATTGATATGCATAATTCAAGACTATAATTAATTGTATTTGTCATTATTGAAGTGCCTTTGTTATCCATGTTTTATATCAAGAGTGGATGATTATTGGTGGATTTTATTGACTCTTTTATTCTGACTGCGGTCTGAATGAAGACTGTAATAACTGAAGATTTAGAAACTGTCGTAGAACAGTTAAAAGAACTTACCTTTTTATCATTTGCAAAAATAATACCAGACAATTTGGGGTCAAAGAGGAGTCTTTCAGGTCGGATATCTATTGGCGATTGGTACTTGCCAATGCGACAAATAGGCCACTTAGATCCCCACCAAGCTGGTCCTGGAATTCGGACGTTAATGTTGATTACGTTTCATTACACATTAGGATTTCCTGTGACATTTCTAACTTCTCTTCTAAATTGTGTGGCATTAACAACAAAAATATGACAGGCATGTCAAATGATGTACAAAATTGGTAAAAAATAAACACATTACAAGTAGTTTAACATATTTCGATAGTGAGATAAATTCGTTTATATATTTTAACCAGGTTTGTTGACTCGCTCCATTAACCGAGAAATAATCTCGACTAAATCGGCTTCCGACCTGTAATTTCTCCAGTTCCAACATACAGTTTTTCATGTCATGTTCTGCACTCTTTTTTTAATTCACTAATTTATCGTTTATAGGCCTACTAGTGATGTCCTGGTAGATGCCCAAACAAAAGAATATTGGCCGATAGATGACTATCGATTTCCTTTTTGCAAAATCGATTGTCGCTGTCGATAAATAATTCTGAACGATGACCAATGTTCGGTCTGCTGCCATTTGTGAAGTAACTTTACCACACAAAAATTAGATTGAGTTTTTTTTTTTTTAAATTTGAAATTCATATATTATTTAGATTATGTTATACTTTAGATGACTTATTATTTTGTATATCTTGATCGTTTCATTGTATTCTGTTATAGAGAAGTTTTTTCTAGATCGACTTTTGGCCAGTAAAACTAATAATTGTGTCGGGTACACTCAATAACCTGGCCCCAAGATCATTAAACTAAGTTTTGAGATCAGTCTCAAATCTCAAGGATCTGATTGGCTGAAATGGCGACTGGTCGCCATTTCAGCCAATCAGATCCTTGAGATTTGAGACTGATCTCCAGATTAAGTTTTATGATCTTGGGCACAGGTTTAACACCACCGCACCACATCAGAGGCAATATTTTTCTCAGTGATGGCTCCACAGCGGTAACTCGACGGGTTCGCATGTTCGAGTTCCTATTTACGTTGATATTATGAGTTGTCGTTTTTTTTAATTTATCAAATTACAAACCCGTGTTCTCTTTTCCTCTGTTTTTTTCTGAAATTGGCAATTCCTGATGTATGCATATTTTACTTTTTTTATATACATATTTTACTTTTTCGTCACGTTCTTATACTATTAATACTTTATTAACAATCTAGAAATTCTTGCAACACGTCTACCAAAGATAGTTTATCTGTTCTACTAGTCGCCAGTGCCAAAACATGATTAAAGGATTGATTGTGCTTGATTCACGCATTATTTCAACAATACCACTAATCAGATTGAGATCACATTTAATCACAGACAAACTTCTTTCTTCCCTGATGGTAAAACAGTACACAATTCTCATTAGTTTGAGGATTTGTATATGCTCTAAAATATACCACACTTTTTAATAGTGGTTTATGAACGTAAATAAATAGAGTATAAGTATATAAATATGCATCAATAATAAATAAACCAAACACAATTCAATTTATATAAAATATCAGTATTTCATGAAAACAAACCTGAAAAGCCATCATATGTCCACCACCATTCTGTCCACACGGAATCCGTACCTACAATGTAATCAATTTCATTAGAGATGAAACATTCAAAATTTTCTTTTTTTTAAACAAAATGTTTGCATTAAAAGACCTCTCATAATTGGCATATCGATGTTAAACAAATACACTTACTTAAACGGAATACTACTTTATTTAAATTTCTTATATTAATGTTTTGTCCCACCCCTATCGCACAAACTGTTTTTGCTGTGTTATTAGGTTATGTTTTAAACACATGACGTTTCTATATTTGTTAATGGTGGCTCTTTCTTTTTCACCAAAAACAACTGAGAACTCTTTGATTCGCAAAACACCTCTAAACCAAGGAGCTATGATAAAGTTTCAATTTTACAAGGAACAGTAAAACAACAAAAACAATGCATTTACGCTCAATCACATTTATTTTATTATCGCAATGTTGATGTAGCTCAGAAAATTGCTATAAAAAGTATAACTATCGGTTAGATAGAGAATCTGACCAAATCTCATCCCAACGAGAAGTATTTGTCAAGACATAATGAGCGCCCAGCTTTTACCAAATTAAGCTGAAAAGTATTGAATTTTCTGCAATTTATTAGGTCTCATCAACCATCGAGATAATAACTCTTACCAAAATAACTGCTTCTATCAAGAAATACATCGTTTGATGTTATGATAGACGGAGACAAAAATTTAGTTAATTCCACACATATCATGTTCAACGAGGAACGAGTCACCACTTGGGAAAATTTGAAACTGATTTATGTCAAAGATTATTTATATCTATTTGCCATTATTAATTTAGAAACAAGAAGTCGTTAAAACGAAAACAGATTTATCATGAAAACTGAATCCAAACAGGATTTCGATAACATATTGAATTAAAATACAGTTAAAATATCTTTTGAATCAGCTATCATTTCATTCGAAAATAAGTCGGATTTATCAAGTTTATGCATCCAGTTCTGCTAGAATTGTGCTAAATATAGCAACCCATCGGTGGATTGAAATACAATTGAGGCAGTTTCCATGCCTTAACATTTTACTGAACTAATTCCTTGTACCAGAAAAGAGGGAAAATTAAGAATTATATCCTTTTTTGACAAACAGAAAATGAAGAAAATTTTAAAAGAATGATCTCATTAAATAATGAGCTTAATTTAGTTAACTAAGTCCTTAAATTTAAATTTTGCTTTCTTGCCTACATATAGGCCTTATTTTCTAATCGTTTCATTTTTGCCTTTCATCGAGTCGTTTCTTAAGACTGCTTAATTTTATTTCAAAACCGAGTATCATAACAGAAAACTTACGGTATTGTTCAAAAGAATTCTTCGATATACAATTTATAGCATGTGCTATTTCTTTTTTACATAATAATATATGTATTGACCTAAAAACTAAACGTATGAAAAAATATTTTTTTTAAATATAAAGAATATACTAATGAGCCAAAAGTTAACTTCATTGTTATAAAATTCTACATAACATGAGCAATACTTACCGCATATAGAAACAATGCATATATGAATCCAAACTTGTACCAGTATTATGTTGCAGAAGATTGTCTTCATCACGGTTATTATCTAAAAAAAAACAGTGCCCAATGTTATAAAACTGAGCATGGAAACCAGTCTCAAATCTCAAGCATATGATTAGCTGAAATGGCGACTGGTCGCCATTTCAGCCAATCAGATGCTTGAGATTTGAGACGGGTTTCCAATCTCAGCTTTATAACCTCCAGACCTGTTCAAAATGACAGTTAATGATGTGCACTTTTTAAAATTCCGAACAATACTAATAGATTGACTATTTTACACATATAACAATATAAAATTTTAAAACAGATACTTCTTTCATATCGTTTTATCAATATGTGTTCAAATATAAATGATGAGAAATAATAAAAAGCAATTGTAATATTGATAATGTCAAGCATATCAGTTCAGGATGAACAGACGTGAAACAAATGAATAAATCAATTATTAATAATGAATAATAGATATTTGAAAACAATGAAAATGGCAATTTGAAAGTCATCAGACACAAACTATTTCAAAACAATTGGAAGATGCAATTAAAATGCAAATTGCTGTTTACACTCTCGCTCTCTGACCCAATGTTGAGCACAATACGTTCAATTTTTTTCTCCTCTTCGATTTACCTTGATTTTGTTTACCCTAGAACGGCATTGGGAAAGATAATTTGCTTTATTACATAGTAGCTATGACTGCTTTACAAAGATATTACAAAAACCATCTTGTAGATTTAATTTTCAAATACAAATTGTCTTAACTTTGCATTTTGAAAGCATATGCTTGTCGTTTGTAAACATGAATAATCGCACATGATAATCAAATGGAATTCACTACAAAGTTTCAAACTGATTATTTCCTAATAGTTTCAAATATGATACATAATGTAAATTGATATATTTCTGTTCATTAAGGTATTGCGCTTTTTTGCCATTGCTTTGCCATAGACAAAAAAGAACAATATAAAAATCTATCAAACGACACAATGCAGTTCCATCAAACTTTGCACAAACCAACGTTCATAATATATGTTTAATTTACATACCGCTAAGAAAAGTAAGAACAGTTAAGAAAAATAGTTAGATCCCCAAAAAACTAAAATTCTATTGCAATTTATCACAAGAAACGAAGCATCACTAATCATCAATTAAATAAATGTCTTGATGAGTAATGACTTACCAACAACGATACCTAAGGTCCTTTGGTCTAAAAAATGTATACAATGTGGGTAATTTGTAAAAGTGTTTGACCTTCAATTTCCTGGTCGCGAAAATGGATGACATAAAAATAAAAATGTTGATTTTTATCTTCACAATTGAAAGTTCTTTTCAAGGACCTTAGATATTGTTGTCAGTATCATTTCACGCATGTTGACATTTGGATTGCTGGAAGTACATTGTGCCGTTTGAGAGATTTTTTTATTTTTCTTTTTTGTCTATGGCAACTTTTTTCTCCGTGTTAGAAAAATATTCCAAAACATAAGAGAAAAACGAACAAGAATTTTTATTTAAAATCAAAAATTGTCAATAATTATTCAATGCGCAACACGATGCAAACAAAAACTTGGCAAATGTCCCGAAGGATTTGTTTGTAAGGATGATCTTATTTGTTCACCCCCACCACGCCTCGATTTCTGAGATCGCAAAAGAAGTCGTTAAAGTTAAATGGGAAGCTTTATCCATGTCAAATTTCGTGTTTTGGTGGTATCAACATGCTAATTTTTATGTTGTTGTTAAGATGATTTCTTTTGTGTGCTTTACAGAATTGCCAATTTTGTAAGGCCGGTCCTCTAAAGGCATTTAAATATACATGTACGTGAATCTGTAACGTGTGCGCGTTAAAACATGTGAAAGTAACTGATATATAGGTTTAACCCATAAAAGGTGAAAATGTGCCTATCTTACTTTCCTTGAAATCTCTTTACCTTTCATAGTCAATGTCTTTTCCGGTAATTACTGAGAAAGCATTAATAGCCGTTCAAGTGGTTTACAAGTCATTGAACAACATAGCAACAAAATACTTTAGTATCCTTTTCCACTAATTCCAGCTACGATCAGCACGACAGTACAATATTATAAATAACAGACCACACACACTTTATCTGAAAAGAAATTTTGAATACTGTTCAATCAAATATTTAAAACCTTTCGAATATCACCTATTTTTAAGACACGTGAAAATATACGTTATACTACTCGACTTTGATCGAATATAATCATCAATTAACAATCAATAAACTTGAATGAAATTAGTAGTAAACTGTAATGTTTCTATCTATTGTTTTTACTGCATACTTTGATATGTTAACTATTTCTGGGGTCTGTCAACTTATTTGATTTAAGACATGAATTGTGTTTTAATGTGTTTAATGAGTTACATAATTTAATAATAATAAAAATAATTTCACAGACATAGACTACAGTTGCATGCCCTTCGATGTCGATATCAATTTGAACAGTAATTTTTATTCGTAGTTAGGTTACCTAGAATTGGAGTAGTCACTATGGCAGCGTGTTCGTGTTTGTTCTTGAGGGCCTGGCTTGATGCTCATATGAGCCTGTTTGAAAACCCCATAATAAATATGTTACCTTTTAAAGGCGGTAACACCTCAGATTCTCTTTGTTAATTGTTTGTAGTGTATTCTTTTTAAATTGGGGAAATTTTAGCTTTCTTTTTGAACGTTTAACCTTTTTTTTCACGAATTTCAGACTTTTGAACTGCTATAAGTGGAAACCATTTCTATTTTTTCGTACACGATGTGATTTAAGTAAACATCCGTTCGAACAATAATGTATCTTTAATTATTGAAATAATTGATAACTTGTGCTATCCGTTAAAATTCATGGTGGTCTCTCATGTTAATAATTTCCTTAAATTGTTCGAAAATAATAATTAAATGCAATTATTTAATTATAAACCAATTCTTAAAACTGTTCTTTTAACAAAAAGTATGTTACTTCACCACGTGCAACATAGGTTTTTACTTTTTAATTTTCTGATAAAAAAGTTTATAGGGCCTACGTGTTGGATGAACTATGAAATGGAATATATACAGATTCTTAACACTTTTGAGTGATATTTGTGTTAACTACAATATTTTTTTATATTTATATCCTGGTAACTCTAAGTTTTGATTGTTTTATGCTCTGTAAATAAGCTAGCAATAAATGAATGAACCAGGGAATGTTTCTAAACCATAATATCACCAATTTATATTACCTGGCGCAACAAGTGTAAGCAACCAATATTCTCACATGTTCTCTTTTATACTATTTATGTGCTTTATTTTTGAAATTTGTCACAACACTGAACGAAATTCCTTGATGGCAAACTTAACTTTCCTGTCAATTAGGATAACAACGAACTATATGTGTACATATACGTTTACCTTTTGCTCTTGTCCCGCCATGAAAATTTGGCTCAGATTTCCCATTTAGTTAAAAATATAAACAACACAAAAATTTACAGTATTTGAATAAACATTACCCATATTTAGTAATAGTTTGTTTAATTAGATAAAATCCAAGCTTATTCCTATCACCAACGTGAAGCAAAGCCTCTTTGAAACGATTTCTAAACATGCTAAACAAAACATTTTGGATTCTCTAAGGAATTTGTATTGTAAGTTCGTTTTAATTAAGTGTAACTGCTCATGAACTATATTTTTCTCCTGGTTATGACTCATTTCAAATTTTTTTAGATAATATGTATATTTCAGATAAGATATTTTATTAAGTTTAAATAAGAAATTTTGTTGAGTGTATTGGTTGTTGATTGGAGGCTTTGTTTTCTGAGTGAGACGTTTCTTGTATACATATATAACCTTTTAATATTTCTCCTTATATCAAATCTGTATCGATAAACTATGATATTTATGATCCGAAGGTTCCTGCTCTGGTACAAACTTCTAACAAATTTGAAAATATAAATAAACATTCTAACTTCTCACTCAATCTTTTCCAGTATGGTTTAAGTCACTTTTTTAATTTATAATTATTGCATTTAGTCTCCTATGTCATTACTTTACATGATCTATGGTTTTTAAAATTTCAGAAAAATATTCATCACGTGCCTGAATAAATCATGTGATTTTAACTTGAATTTTGAGCATTATTAGACTGAATAATTCAATAGGAAATAGATTATTTTGTTAAACTAGAAACTGGAGGGATTTGGAAGTGTCATTGAAAAGTTTTTGTATTTGTCTAATTCTGAAGAATTGACTTTGATCAATGAATTCCTCTCTCAATTAGCTCTGTATGTCGAATTCCGCGCAAATTAGGCGAATCTTTGCAAGTATGTTTTGCATCACACAACAAATATGAAAATACTTCAGGCTCGGTTTAATAGAGCCGAATAAAAATGCTTACTACAGCCTACGCTGCCCTGCCTCTGGTTGAGAGAAACAAAATATTTACATAGAAAATAAAACAGGTTTTTTTGTGATCCAGCTCAAACGTCTATGTGCTCATTACGTTTAACACGGAACATTCAGTTCAGAATTTTTAGAATTTTCAGATAAAAGAATACGTTTGCCCTAAACGAGAACACAATAGTCGGAAATATTTTGAAGTATTTTGAGTATCTTAGATTATAAATCCTGTGTATCACAGTAGACGTCCAAGGTAAAACGGCAAATGCTGGACTTTTATGAACAAAATAGTTTCATTATTTTCATAGTAGTACTTTTAACCTGAATCTTGCTAACTACCTTCGAATTAATGATTAACAAGTCTCCACAGTTTCATGTTTTAGAAATATAAATATTGATAATACTATGCTTCGTTATTTTCTCATTGATCAATTGGTATATACGTGTAAACACTTGATTAACATTAAGATGAAACAGTACCATACGGTATTATATCTCAGTTTAGTGTCGACCGTTTGTCACATTGTATTTGTAATAATATACAATTCTTGTAAAGGTGGAGACTTTATAACCACACATATTCCGCTTTCATTATTAACCATTGGAAATAGATTATAAACACAGACTGTCAATTTTTCACCACGACACAGCTATGTGTTCGAGATAGTCACTTCAGGTAATTAACACAGAGAAAGTAAACACTGTGAACATTTTTCATCTCAAGAATTCTGCTGCCTGTTTCAGCAAGAACAACAATGCTGGATTCATTTGTTCATAAATATGTTGATGTCATAATGTAAATTTCGTCCAGAACGATGAGTTAGACAATAATATAAAATAAAATAATAGTTGCATAGACAAAAAATCAAATATGGATATCCGGAGACTCTTATAGTGCAAATATGTTAAACATTTTATTTAAATATAAGCATACTAATTACATACCAAACGTATAAGGACTATTAGTTCCTTTTGTAATTGTTAATCAAGAATTCCATAAAAGCACATGCTGATAAAAGATTTGAAGAAAGACTTTTTAATTTAGTTATTAGTTCAGTTTTCTTTTGCACTGAGACATATAATTTTTATTTAAAAACTGGAATTCAAAGATTTGTAGATTTCAGAAAAGACCTTTTTCGATACAAATTGTTAAAAGAAGTATAATAGTAACTCATCAAACATGTTTACCTTTTAAATGATTATTTCTGTAAAAAAATATCATTCCATTTCCTATTTATATTAGCTTTTTAGTTATTTACGATTTATTTCCATACAACTGGACCAATTCTCAAGTCACTAAGCCTCGTAATGAAAAAAAGTATGCTAACTAACTATAACAAAAACACTTGAAAGGCAAAGCCCATTTTTTTAAACTACACTTGTCGATCTCTTTGTTAAAATAAAACCTACCTTGCTAAATGGATAAAGAGCCAGAGGGGAAATGATACTCCCCGAGGACGGAATCACATGTAGTCCAAAGCGCGTGCTAAACCCAGTCAATCCATTAATTATCTAATTGACTCGCGAAGCTGCGCATCAACAGTGCTGGGATTCTGGTATTAGAGTAAATTGGAAAATACTCTCATTTTCTCAATCACACGTATTGTATATATAGTCGAATGTTTGCCAATATCGGTTTTGTGCCCCGCCAATATTTGATTCTTCATTACTGTTTTGATTTGCACACCCTGTCTTATAGCTGTTGCCAGCCTTCAACAAATACGCTATTTTGGTCAACTAATGCGTAACTCTACAACACTGGACTAGGCACATAAAAGTGTTGAACGACTGTTTTTTTAGAATATTCAACTTCAATCTTTAAAATGTGAGATTAAATTTTAAAGAGAGTTTTCATATAATATGATTTGTGCCCGGGCTATTTGTCAGCAAATAATAGCCGGAATTCAATGACACAATCGTCTCTAACAATATTATCACATTCTGGTATGTTATGTTTTTTTCACAGAGTTATAAGCCTTTTGATTTCTATATAACATGATATAGCTTCATTCTTGTTCGGGGTATTTCTTCGCAAATGACACTTTATTGAAAACTTCACCAACTAGAATATATTTTGCATGATACCAACTGGATGAATTGCCACAGAGTTATGACCCATTTGAAATACTGTTTAGTATGATATAGGACTATTCATGTCCGAGCAACCACTGGCTTGAATGTAAGATTCGCTAATACGAGTAGTTCCATAAGCAGCTAGTGTGAACTTATTAGCAAAGATGCAGATATAAGAAAAGCAACAAGTGACAGTTCGTGTTTACTGTGTTCTGGCTCTTTGATTTAGCTACATATGAAATAATATATTTGAACAGCATTCCTGTCCGCGTTCTTCCCCAGCGATCATCCACCTTTTCACCGATATTTTGTTAATTCATTAATGAGGAGATAATGTGGTAGAACTAAAACGGTTAATTAAATTGTTCTCGAAAGAGGACGCGCAGCAACACAAATACGGAGACTGCACAATATCTAACTTTAGTCCGTAGTTTTGGGGTTTATATATTAATTAGTTTATTGCACGTTTTAGCTCTATAAATTACTTCTCAATGAAAAGATGTCTATTCACATTTGCTCGCGTCAATATTAAACACAGTGGGAGGCTTGGAGCTATTTTACATAGACAACTTGTACTTGTTTGTTCATATGGGAACCTGTTGGGGCAAGTGTGAAATTGGTCCACCCTAGAACCTGGTTGAAACCCAAAGTGGCAAAAGAAATTTGCCACTCACCGTTCCAAGGCGTTTTCGTTTATTGTTTGTGGTGTCTATTACGAGCGTGATCATTTTATAAACCCATACTTTTTTTTTCCTCCCTGCAGTTTTGTATATTATAATTTTTATAGTGCTTAAGCTTACCGTGATAAATAATTTTTCGAATCGGCTACTATATATTTATTTCATTGTGTAAACACAAGTGTTAGAAAAGCAAACCATCGCCAAAAATGCATAGAATGCTAAAAGTAAGCAAAATCGCTGTAATTAGTACCTTTTCCGAGTACATTTTTAAAAGTTTTTGTATAGGCTAGCCAAAGTCATACCATAAAATTGTCAACATTTAATTCAGCAATAAATGTTAATAAAGTTTTCGTGGAGGCCTGTGCCCCATATAAGATCACCAAATTTTGTTGGGTGTTTGTAACAAAATGCAACAATTTCGATAAAAATTTCTAGTTAAATATAATGCGGAACTAGTATATAATAAATGCGCAAACTCTATTTCTTTTTTTCTTCAGGAGTAGAGTAAGTTGAAATTGGACAACTGTCAGATTATGTGTTGTATTTATGATCATATTCTCAGACATTCTCGATATTTAAGATCCCATCATATTGCTATACCATGTCAGCTACTAAACAGTGGTCAGATGAGGCTTGATGAATATGCCAATCAAAAACCTATCAAAACATCAGCTATTATATATCGTTCTAAATGCTGTTTATTCCTCTAGACAGTCAATATTTTTAATCTTTTAAAGAACCGTGCTAATACTTCTGTCTTTGAATCAACCACGGAATGATTGACATTGCTCACGTCATATTTTAGTTGTTTAATATTTTCCATTATCAGTTATGAATGTCGAGATACTCATGTTTATTAATATTTTTCCCTTTAAGAAGCAATTTTAATTTTTGGCCTATGTTTTATATGAGTTATTTCATTATCCCGGCCTTAACTGCATTAAGTATTATTCAATCACCCTGAAGATAAATCTCCTGCTTTTTGCAGGGTTTTAATTTTCAGATTCTAATTGATTTAGTTCAGCCTATTGTTTTCTTAGGACAACATTTCTTTCAAAAGCTTTTACATACTCTAAAATACTATTCATCACAAAATATTTAAAACTGATCTCATTCACAGTTTATGCACATTATCATCTGGGACGATCTAACTTAGTACAGCTTATACGTGTTTAGCAATGTCTTCCCCGTGCGCTGTAGGGGCACAAAAACGGTGCACTAAAATTTTAAGTAGTAGCGAAATTGAGAACTAAGTTTGCCCCAAACGAATCTTTTCGGTTATTTTGTTTTCATTCATTTTGCCTATTTAAGGATATTTTCTGTTTATTTGCATCTGACTAAACATTTACTAGTTAACTAAGATAATTAAATTACTTTATAATAATTCAGAAAATTGTAATATTTGCGATGGGGAAGATCCTGTTTTTATGATTGAGTCGCGCCAAAACGGGGGCTGATTTGCACGTCTGTAATGTACACTGTAGTAGTAGTAGTAGTAGAAGTAGTAGTAGTAGTAGTAGTAGTAGTAGTAGTAGTAGTAGTAGTAGTAGTAGTAGTAGTAGTAGTAGTAGTAGTAGTAGTAGTAGCAGCTGCAGCAGCAGCAGTAGTAGTAGTAGTAGTAGTAGTAGCAGAAATAGTCGTAGAAGTAGTTGTAGTAGTAGTAGCAGCATCAGCAGAAGTAGTAGTAGTAGTAATAGATGTAGTTTACGCAAGTATATACAACTTATACGCTAGTTTTCAATATAAAATTATATAACAACATATTTTGGTAAATAGGATAATTACCAATTCCTTAATGTGTTGGCGATGAGAAACTGCAACAATATATGTCTAAATTTACATCATACTTTTGATTTACATTTTTAACAGAATATCGAATTTAAAAAAAATACTGTTCGAAACCGTTGGAATGATGGGGTTCATAAGACAAGAAGCATCGCTACATACTGAATAGTAAACAAAAGATGAAAAGGTAACTTTCATTGGGGTTCATAAGACAAGTAGCAACGCTACAAACTGAATAGTAAACAATAGGTAATTATAGTACAGGTTCATAAGACAGAAAGACACTTAGTAACAGATTAAAAGGGAACTTTGAAAGCCAACGAACACGACAAATATAAAAATATTCCAGGCTCTTTTTCATTGAGCCTGTTCATGGGCAGAAATGGAAATGCATAATACAGTCCACGTTGCCAGGCCTGGATTAAGCGCAACTGAGTATTTACAAAAGTAACTGTATTTTGATGTATCTAAAACGATTATGTGCATATGACGGTGAACATGATACTTTAACTTTCCATGCGGTATTTTCTGTTAATACCATTGCATGATCATCGCAGAGCAGTTAACTGCAATTAAATATACAGCAGTTCTTGCAACACAATTTATCCATCTTATTCCTAGCATGTACAGTAGATTTGCTTCAAAGCATGCATGTCTGTTGTCCTGGTGTTCTTATTATTACGCCTTTTCTCAATGAAAATTGATAAGTTGAACAACAAGCTTCGAAAATTGCTCGTATTTTATTGCTCCTGCACAGCGAAAATTAAATATTGTGAAAGATTAGAACGATGATTGTAACTTTATAATAAGACAAATGGAGAAATTATGAGCTATGATAGGATTGTTTGTAGAAACAGAACAGAACGCGGCCGATTGCATATTCATTTTTTACATGAATTTCCACGTACAATACCCCTTGCATCTCGAAATCTATAGCAAAATTCAGTCTCCTTAAATCTGAGTGTTAAAAATACATCAAGTCCGACTTTAATGGAATCTTTGTCTATGCATGCTGTGCAAACGACACAAAGGATGTGTAATAATAAAAGCCGCGAGGAGAAGTACGAGGACAGAAACCACAGTTTGATAATTAATTGATTGATCAATGAAACTAATTAAAAGTACCTGTAGTAACAGAACCAATCTTTTTTGTTTTCAGTTTACAAAGAACGCAATACAAACCGTTATCTCGAGATGCGGTACCTTTAAAATTTCAAAATAACCAAAAGTAAACCACAAATAAACTTTAACTAAAATGTAAACCCGAATTCTTTTTTATAAAAAAAAAGTCGAGAAAAAGGTCAGAATGAAATTAGAGTATTTTTCATCTTTTATTGTGATTTAAAGTATTCCTGTTGTGATAAATAGCTTTGAGTGGAACAAGCAGGAGGTTGAGTTCCCCATTGTCTGTCTCACATTCTAGTTTAATTTGTAACCTTAATTGATTCTCTTGGGCCTCCTTTATGGTACACAAGTTTTTATATTCTCAGATCCCTAGTCAAAATTGTATCTGTTCAGTTCCGCCCATAGCTTTTTAGTTTAGAACAACCTCATTATTTTATCTGGGAACATTACTCCGCTGATCAAGGAAATGGCATTCACCTGAAAACATGTAATGAAGGTTCCATGTTCACTATCATATGCACAACACCGTTTGGGAACAAAGGGTGTACTTACTCGGATACTGAGATGCGCTAAACCCCAGGTAAGGTGTCGTGGACAGTAATATGTCCATTACCTTTCCATAACAGGTCCAAAACAAACCGAGCCTGGAGTCTGTATTATTTTCACATTTCAATGCATTTGCCAAGATGGTTCACTTTTTATCTAGGCCAATTTTAATATTTAATTTTGTTTATATTACTGAGGTTGAATTTTCATACTTAATACTTTTGCTGCCTTACAGATTTTGCTCGCGTCATTTGTACTTCCAGTTTCGTCACTTTTTGTCTTTGCCAAATGTTATATAACGGTATGTTTAATTATCGCTTTTATATGGTCTTCAGTTGTTGAAATTCAAATAAGCTTTATTGAACTATCAATTAGTTTAAATTTTTATAAGATGCATTTGTAGAAAAATGATCTTATTTTGTTCAAAAGAAAGTGATAAATACAGATGAAGTATAGAGTTTACTCATGCTGAAACGGTTTATTTATTCAACAAAACCGCTATGGCTTCGATGTTTCCAAATCATGATAACGGTTCTTGGATTTCTCGGCAATTTATCAAGCCTCATCAAACATTAAGGAAATATTTTCTGCCAAACTAGCTGTTTCTATCAAGAAATACATCGTCAGATGTTATGATAGTTGTAGAGCCAAATCTATTTATTTGAACACAAACCATGTCTAATGAGAGGCGCCGTCCTTAAGGAGCAAGCATAAAACAAATTAACTTCATAAAAACCAGAGGACTTCAGACATTAATGCTTACACGAACAATAATTCATTATTTATCAAATCTGTAGCAGCTTTGAATATATACCGAATTATTGTGGACCAACTGAATAATTTCAATGCCCAGACTACAGAGAAATATTGCGGAATATCTTAAATAGATCAAAATGAAACTTTAAAAAATATGCTTGAGATTAAAACATCCTTCTCTGTCTACTAACTTGATTTTATTATTTGTGTTTGTAATTTAGATACCAAAATATATATTTTGATAGTATTTTTTTCTTTCAACATGTTATTTATTTTCTATGGTGTGTTATTCTTAATAGCATGTAATTTTTAAAGAAATGTGAACACGATACATATTTTCATATTTTATTTTGTTTGATTCGTCGGGGGGGGGGGGGGGGGTTGTTTGATTCGTCGGGGGGGGGGGGGGATTTCTTTTTCATCTCAGATGTATGCGGTATACATTTTTTTACTAAGGAGTTATTTTAGATACGAACACTGAATATAAAAAATACTCAAATTAACACAATAATTTAACTGAGATTTAAAATAGAACATCATAGCGGGTGGTTGTGGTTCAACACAGCATAAAGAGCAACAGTTTAGATAATTTTTAATTATTGTTAAGATTAATAAATAATTCTCAAAAAGGCAAAATATGTGTATTAAGTTTCTCTAACGCCCTTCATCCTCTCTTTCATCTTAACTCCCATATCCCGCTCTCATCGGACTAAGTCTTATTGAAAAGATCCGAATCTGTAGAGATTCTCCAAAACACACAGTAAAAATTTGCTAGATAGTTTATTTAATGGCACATTGGTATACAAAACATTAAACAACTAGAAGTCAGCACACAATTTCCAACAATACCGAGGAGCTTTCAATCACACATTCTCTGACCAAATATTTAACAAGAGACAGAAGAGTAAAACTTGACAACTGAACACAATTTATACATTTCAATTATTCAAATACCCAGACAACAGAATAAAAATGCTGAAAAAAAGAAAACAGAAAGTTGTTAAAGCTTGATAAAGGAAATAATTAATATCCGTGAAATTACAAATATTTAGTCAAAGGGGCTATTCTTTCTAACACATGTATACAATGCTATGTTTTTTAATTTGTTCATATGATGCATAAATCCTATAATCCACACTGTTAAATACGATGATTTACACAGCTTTGTTAACCTTTTTTCTTACATGTAGACTGAAGAAAGATTTGACGCTGAATGGTTTTAAGACCATTCCTACAGTGTCTGCAACTATTTTATTACTATTTTTAGGGATGTCAACGGATATTCGGATATCAGGATATCCGTTTGAATCATCGGATATCCACATCGAATTTGGTATCTGGATATTCGTTAAAAAAAACTTTAATTTTAATCGTTGTTAATAATTGTTAACGAATAAATAAAATATCTAATAATTATATCACCAGATTTGTGAAATTTTAATGAACTCTTACATTCGACAGTTTTGCCGCACCAAGTAAAAATACTCAGATTACGAAAACATTTAATAAATCGCAATTATTCGTAAATAAATTTCTTCATACTAAATACAAAGATTTTATAAATTTGTTAACTTGAAATTAAATATTTTCACTTTTTCTACAAACAGAATATACGTCTTACATTCACCCTAGTATTATTTAAACATTTTTTCAAGCAAATCTTTAAAAAGCTTAGATCATCTTGTTTATTTAAAGTAGTAGCCTTAATTAGCGTAAACAATTTAAAATCGAGAACAAATAATATTTTGGTATCTGCGCGATTCTTTGAACAGTTTTGCTAAACTACATACATTTTTACAACAATTTTGCGGTTGTTTTTCTGTTGTTGTTTGTTTAATTTTTCCTTGTATATCGCACTTTAAAAGTTTTTGGTGTTCCGGTCTTGGGGTATATAAAGCTATTCTTTAAGAAAAAGTTTATTTATAAATGTAAAACTTCTTACCATTATACTAGTATGAAACATTTCTGTTTATAGTAAAAATGTATTTATCAACATCTCACATTACAAACACGAGAGATAATCGTAACACAAAAGAAAAAGAAATAACTGGGGTTATCCTTACATAGGACTCAAAAAAAGCTTAGGAAATTCTATGCACAATTAATAACATTCAATATCATTACATTACCGTATACGTTGTTTGATGCAAGTAGAAAAGCGATAGGTTTTTTTTCACTTCAGTGAAAGGTTATTGTGGATGTCCACGTCATAATTCTGTTCCGAACCAACACTAGGTTATCTTAACAATCCTTAGACAATGAAAAAAGAAAGATGTTTTAACAAGGATTTACGAATTAATACAGACATGTATATTTAAGATAATTGGTTTTAGTCTGAAACAGGTAAAGGGACGTTACCACCTCAGTACTTAAAAATGTCCTGAAGTACTTCGCACAGTGGCCTTACACGAACTTTAGTATCCGTGTTCTGTGCATGATTACATCGTTTTATCGTCGTACAATGTTTTCTTCTCCAGGGCAACCGGGTGTTTCTTTTTGTTTTCTGGTATAACTGATATGAAGAATTCTGGGTATTTTCTCGACATTTTTGCTGTACTTTGGCCTGATCGCCTGAAGAGCAAAATGAAATAGATATATATGACATTGTAATGCTTTCCTCCGTCATATATTATATCGACTCGATGACTGCCTGTAGCACTTGCGCCACTTGTGGATCGACTATGCCGAGGAATCACTTTCCTTATGGGATTTAGACCCTCAATCTCCTGAGTTGTTTTTTTTTCAATGTGACACTTTCTCCCAAACCACGGCACATGTATTTGCTATATAAATATCATGTGCTCAGTTAAATAACCAACACATTAGCTGGAATTAAAGAAAACGATCAAGTTTTTTTTTCAAGATTTTTTCAGAATAGATGAAAAGGGAACTTTGAAAGCCATCGAACACGAAAAATATGAAAATATTGCAGGTTTGATTGAGTCTGTTCATGGGCATTAATGGATATACATATTACAGTCCACGCCGCCTAGCCCCAGGTTGGGCACAATTCAACATTTACACCAATAAACAGTTAAGATTTGATCCATCCCAAACAATGGTATACATATAACCGTCAATGCGGTATTTTCAGATTAAAACCATTTCTTGTTCAATGGAGTATGATCAGTGTTTCCCCTAAACGGAAAAATATTTGACGGAACTGAACAGAAAAGAATTTCGACAGGGCATCTGAGAACATAAATCCTGCGTATCACAGAGAACACGAAGTCAAAATATAAAAAAAACTGTAACTTTATCCTTACGTTCCCTGAACAATATCCAAATCTCTATTGACTGAGCTAGTAAAACCACTCGTATTTAAACAAGCCTTAGTATTAAAAAAAAGTTAATTAATAATAAGTAGTATTTAGCAGAGTACGTAAGTATCGTGCTCAACGAACTTTAAACGACATAAATGATAACAGCACTGATTGAATGAACAGGGAGACTTTATACACACGCAACACGACACAAATAATGCTTCTGAGATATTGAAGTAGATGGGAGAACTATTTGCAGGTTTAGTTTGATTGAGCCCGTTCATATGCAGTAATGGAAATGCATACATATGTATTACTGCCAACGCCGCCTAGCACCGGGTTGAGCGCAATTGAATATTTACATCAATGGATTATAAACTCTTAAACCCCTGCCACTGCAGGGTACCAAAGCGATCATTCGTAGATGGGTAACGATGACTTACAGAGTTTACAATTCGCAAAGTGTTCGCTTCTAAAAGTGAAGCGGAATCTTTGCAAAACAGGTAAACCTTTTAAACTAAAGTGTCGGTAACACTAACTTCTATTTTATTGACGATACTCCATTTCGATCAAGAGGCAGTTGCAGTTTAAAACTACTAAGTACTGCAAAAAGACGTTAATGAACCAGTGTTTATGGACATTTAATTTACAAATTAGATCTATAGGAAATAAAAAGCAATTTTTCCACTTTGTTCGTAAAATAACTTCAGTAATTTAAAAGAAAAGTTTCTACAGCGCTATACTGGTTTGGTTATTTAACCATCTATAGGTGGCACAACGGTGGAAGGAGTTAAAGAGTTTTTAAGTATTTCTAAAGATATCTTGAAAAAGAATTTAGAAGCTTGATCAGTACCATATAGTCCTGTAATTGGGTTGCTGAATTTACTCCATTTGCTCTTGTTTCGGTAAATTCAACGAGTACCATAATTTCTTGAATGTGTGATTTTGCATACAGCATTGTCGAGTATGAGGTAGTATGGGGTTAATTAGGACAACCTATATATTCATATTTCTTTAGAAAACCCGGAGGCTAGTATGAAGCTGGTGCACCCGGAAACCTCTTTAAAATGCCAATGGCAAAATGCTTTCCACTGACCGTTCCAAGATGGTAACCAATCAGATTCTCGTTTTCTAATTGTTTTTGGTCATTTTCGTTAATTGGTTTTTTTAAACAAAATTTGTTCAAATATTAAAAGTTCTCTCTATCTTACTGTCTAATAAGAACAACCAGAAAAACGATGACCACCACAGCCAAAACGACACCTGTTGCAATCAGCGACGATTTTAACGCTTTGTTTACATCGTCGTCGTCTACAAAATAAAGAAGAAAACATATGCCGACTAAAACCGTAACTGAGTTAGGGTTTACAAAAATAACAAAACTTAAAATACGCAAGGTTTTAAAAATTATACAACGCTACAATGGCTGTCGTAAACTCCAACCTCCCCCCCCCCAACCCCCCCCCCCCCCCCCCCACACACACACACCAAAAAAGGCGTATCTTCTCTTTTTCACTCTTTTATCCAAACGCGAAGTTATTTGCTGATTATATAATATTAAAAATGTTTTATTATATTTGGACTTCTTAGTCAAACAAAAACATTCAGAATGACCGACAAAAGTGATCCTGCGTTGGTATATTTGCCTCTGCTAGGCCTTTGAGTATATGTTATTGATAAAAAGCGTAGATGATAACGTTTCCATAAATATTAACATTGCCTTTGTAATGTTGAAATTAAATTCATTCTATTGGTGTTTGTTCTTTTTATGTTATAATATAATTCGAAAACAGTTTTTGAACGGAATCCAACTTGTGCTCGAATATAAATTGTAATAGCTTTGTTTCAACCTACTTCGCCACAGTTGCTTAACCTATTTTAACAGAGCTCAAATATTCTCTAGAAAAACATGTTTTAATTTGATAATGATACCTGGTTTTACCTATTGTCTGAATTACTTCTGCCAATGGCAGAGGAAAGTATCATGATAGAGTTACAGAGGGTGTGAATGTTACCATTTTTGTCTCAAAATGCGTTTTCTATTGATAAACATATAACGCAACTACCTAGGCATTGGTAATGTTGTAATGCTAGCATATGTGATAAAAATTGACAATTAGAAAAATGTGCAGTGGAGATCTAATATTAATACGCTCAGTAATAGATGTAGATTATATCACAGTTGTCCAGTTTATGTTTTAAACAAAAAGGTTAAACAACTGACTCTGTTTAAATTTATAGCTATCTTAATGTACGTGCTTGTGCAAAAGATTGATAATATCAACAACTTCCTGATGTGCATTGGTTGTACTTAAGTTTGTGTTTTAAATGTAAGGTAAACACTGTAAATATGCAAACATCAATGAAAAAAGCAGGGAGGTAGGACTGAGTGGGAATTAGTATAAAAAATTATTTCGATCAGACGTATTACCGCAATATTTACTTACAGGCAGACATTTCATCGTAAGGTTCGGCGATTTCAATCTCAGGCAGTAGTTCAGCATCTGGGTATTCCCCGTACTCGGGAAAACTGTTCTCAGGATGCCCATCGTATTCCGGGAGTCCATCGGGTAACTCCCCAGGACGCCAACCTTGTTCTGGAGACCCGCCACCTTCAGGAAACCCCTCTGGAAATCCGCCTTGCTCTGGTAAACCCTCTCCCTCCGGATTAGGACTTTGCTCTGGCAAGCTCTCTCCCTCGGGATTAGCGCTTTGTTCTGGAAACCCCTCTCCTTCCGGTTTTACGCTTTGTTCTGGCAACCCCTCTCCCTCGGGATTAGCGCTTTGTTCTGGCAACCCCTCTCCCTCGGGATTAGCGCTTTGTTCTGGCAACCCCTCTCCCTCGGGATTAGCGCTTTGTTCTGGCAACCCCTCTCCCTCGGGATTAGCGCTTTGCTCAGGCAAGCCCTCTCCCTGTGGAATACTACCTTGCTGTGGCACTCTTTGAGTACTTCCCTCGGGTACACTTTCACCTTCAGGAATTCCTCCTTGTTCCGGATATCCCGCGTTTTCCGGATTACTCCCAATCCCTTCACTGTATGGTATATCTTTGCAAGAAAATACAAAATATGCTGTCAATTAGAGTATAATACATCACTTAAACTTTGCTAAGAATCTCACTGTAAAACCGTGCTGATCTCCCTTCGAGTCGGTGAATGCTAACAAAGCTACCGTTACAGCTCCTCTATAATTAGGGGATCTGAATTCGGGTTGCTTGTATCTATTTCCGAATAGAGCTCCTTCAATGTCCCGATTCAACATAGAAATATTTTAAGGTATACTGGTACTTTTCGTTTATTACGGAATTGTTTATAGAACTGTTAAGGTCCGGTCCGCTATTCAGGGTGATAAACTTAGCCCTGTTTTAATCAGGTTGTCTGTCTTTTTATTCGTCCGTGTTCAACAACAATTAATTAAATTAAGCTGTATATTTCATTTTAAGTTTGTTAGAGTCAACGTTTTCCCTGTTCTGTTAAAATCTGTTGAAAGGTACTCACCTGCTAAAAATATCGCTGCCAAAATGATATATAAATAAAGGAACATTGTATCCATTTTACATATTTACTGAACAGCAAACTGCATGTTTTAAAAATAAGGAAGCAAATATGAAGTGTATAAAATTACTTAAGCAGTTTTCAAAGTAGGAAGTACAAAACAGCTATTAAATATCAGGTTAACATACTCGTAGTTCTTTAAATAAGTTTTATATACACTACCGCACATCTATAGTAAACCATTGCAAATGTCCTAAATACCCGTTCATCTGATCTTCAGACCTCGGTATTAAACGGTTTTTCAAGTTCGTCATATTATCTTGAAATTTTTTTCTCATTCTTTTGTTAATGGAATATATCAGCATTAATTGTTGAATGTAATTACTTGGACATGGGCGTGAAAAAATATTGTATTACAAAGTATTAAAAATGCAATGTTATAAATTAGTCAATATAAAGAAGAACTTATCAATAACGCATTGACATGGGCTAGACGTAAATAGCTATAAACATGCTTTTAAGTAAAAATGTGCATTGCCGTGATCTTTTGTAAACTGACCCCGGGTAATAATTGTTTTACATGTATATAGAATAATAACCCCTTTCTATAAAATACAGACCCCTCTTATAAAATAAAAAAAAACCTAGATTTTATCTATAAAATATTGACCCCAGTCATAATATTACGATCCCAGTAAGATTCTTATGAACTTGGTAATAATATTATTGTTATTATAAAAACTGGATATTAATTGAAACCCATTGCCTCACTGAGTTTTTAAAGCGTTAACCGAACCTAACAAAATCATTGAATATAGTTGTTGTTTGTTAGCTCCTGTCGCCTTCTTTGTACTAGACTATATACCGGTAGAAATAGCATCGACAGAACTCTGCTTCGATCTAGGTTGTTTTTGCACTAATGCTGGATGGATCTTTCGAAATAGAAATGAAAACGTAATAAACTCAAAAACTGGCTCATTTCTCGGAATAATATTATTGAGACTTTTTAATATTTGTTGCGCTACAATAACAATGATCAGTTACGAAGATTTCAAACTGAAAAACTGAAACGTTACCCTTGAAGCGGTGGGTTTGTTGACAAAAAAGTTTCGAGGATGGATCTTTTTAAAAGGTGCTCGTGACGTTGTGTGATGCTATTGATATAGACTCCATATGAAAAAATTTCAAACTCGATCTAGATACTATTAAGAAAAAAAATCATGTGACTCAAGTTTGGTAAAGATCGCGTTAAAATGTATATAGGCTATAAAAGAATACAAGTAACAAAAGACCAAATGCATGAATATACATAGATATGCATATATAGTAAACAATTGAAACAGTGCCATAGCTCCCGAACAGGTGGAGCAAGTCCATTTTTTTTCATTCTGCGAAACAATGCATCGGTACTATTCTCTTCTAATCAATTCTTTCCAATAATGAATGAAGAGTTGCGGTCACAAAAATGCTGCACGTACGCAAGGACGGGTACCATTACCTTATTCTCCTCCGGACTATAGGAAAATTGTGTGGCAAGTTTACCTTAGATGGGTCAGGATTAGATTTGGTTCATGGGGAGGTTATTTTATAGGGGTCACATTTCTGTATAGGTCATAATACTACGACCCCTTCCCGGTGATAATAATATGAACGGAAAGTCACTATTCCATATAACATATTGACCGCGGGTCATTATTCTATGGGGGTCAGTTTACAGCATTACACCGGGTAGGCAAGTTTAGACGCTTTCGCCAGGTACGATAAACTTAGTAAAAAACAGTTTTTGAGCTGAGGCTGCCATCAAACGATTTTTTGTTGGAAAATTTTTCCCAATAATTTGGCATCTGTACGTTAATAAAAAAATTGACAATATCTGGTCATTTCGTCATTAAAAATTGAAATATGCATGTCAGCCAAAGGCATTTAATCCACGGTAAAATCTTACAAGTGTTTATCACATTAGAACTTTTCAAATTGGTTCAAACTTTCCACTGTAGGTTCAAACTGATTCTGCACCAAACGCACCCACGCTTGCCTTTTAAAACACGAATACAGGTTGATAGGTGAATAATTCTGACCTCCTCACATAAAGTCATAGCTGACATGTGTTACATTGTACATGCAAAAGCATAAAAATAGAAAATAATAATGACTCTATCGAGGAGCGAACCCGCACCGTCACGGCGACAGCGCCTGGCCATGCAATTCCGACAACGCTATGTGAAAATGGATTATTGAACAAAGCCGAAATGTTCTCAAAGATCTCTCTCAGAAACGAATCAAAGATCAAATCAGAAAGATCACAGGGGCAGGAATAGCAGAAAATAAAAAGAGTTCTGAAGACCTGGCACAATTACTTAATTATCTGAGCTATTGACACATTGTCTTTCAGCCATAAAGAACATGTAATTAGGTATTGCGAAAAGGTTTTTGAAGCCACTGGTCTATTTTGGTCTATTAAAAACTCAGGTGACGATTTAAAGAAGCTTAGATCAAATAATTTTCATGAGCTCCGTTTGTCTACTTATGATTTTTTTTCACATTGTACACTTCACTCCCTAATAATTTAATAAGAGAAAAGCTCACCAGTCTCTATGAGAAAAAAACGTTTGCAAGAAAAAAATACAACCATTATCGCTTTTAAGGAACATAGAGCTTTTAACATATAGTGCTTATGATAGTTATATTTTATGGGCGTGTCAAGACCTGATCGAGTCGTTCTCTTTTTTACTTGATATTTATGTTTGATTTGGTACCACTGTTTATAAACAAGTAATAGGCATCCCTATGGGTACAAATTGTGCACACCTTGTTGCTGATCTGTTTTTATAGTGCTATGAAAGAGACTAATTGTCTTTTCTTTCTACTGAACATTAGGATGACGTTTTTACAGCTTTAAGCAACACATCTAGCCGACTCTAGGTACCTTGACGATTGATTAAATATTGATAATAACCGTTTTCCATATTGGGTCAGTAAAATATATCATGATGAACTTACGTGTAACAAACCAAACAATTCAGAAAAGCAAGAAAAATGTTTGATCAAAATCTTTCTCTTGATAATGGTTTCGTGAATATTGATATTGTAAATTTTCCATTTTAAATGTTGATGTCCCTCTAAAACATCTTACGGTTTTTATATTTCGCAACTTGTTAGTTTTTCTAGAGCTTATAACAATGTTAAAGATTTCATTGAACCAAATCTTTGCATAACAGTTTTATCGCCGATACTTAGATTTAATTCATTTAATTCAAAGTACAATTTCAATCCTACTGCAGCAAGGTACTGTATTTCTCAGCCAGTATTTTGTGGCGATTTGATTTTTAAACAAAAGAAAAAAATGCGGTGTTAATTCCTCAACATTATTCGTAAAAATCATCTGTAAACTCCAGGGGTTATGGTCTCAGTAAGTCACTGAGTACCCATCTTTTTGCTTGACAATGCTGTTACCTTCTTACTTTATATGTTTGTGTGCTTTTGCATGATAAATTGTCGAGTTGACTGGTGGATTTGAGTTATTTCAACGAGACACGTTGTACTTGTTTGGTTATATGAGAACCTGTTTGGTCAATTGTGAGGTTGATGCACCATAGAACCTTGTAAAACCCCAAGTTTGCCACTGACCGTTCAAAGGTGGTAACCCCAAACGCTCTCTTTTTCGTTAAATTGTTTGTGGTGTCTTATTTGAAATACACTGTTAATGGTTTAAATATCGAGTTGCGCACGACGCGGGGCTAGGGGGCGTCGGCAGTAATATGCAATTCCATTACTGCCCATGAACAGCCTCAGTCAAATCGAACACGCAATATTTTCATATTTGTCGTGTTCGGTATCTTTACGTTCCCTTTTCATCTGTTCTTATAAACCCATGCTCTTTGTCCCTCTATATTTACTGGCCGCGTGGGGAAGCTCTGTTTTCTGGGTGTGGCAGTTCCTGATAAACTCAATTTAAATCTAAATGGTTTCGTAACTCCTTAAATGTATGATAAAAGCGATTATTTTGATTTTAATATTGTCAATTTTCCATTTTAAGATTTGTGATGTCCAGCGTGCAACATCTTACGGTGTTTATATTTCACTGCTTGTTCGTTTTCTAGAGCTTGTAACATTTTTAGAGATTTCAGTAAACGTTATTTTAATTGTACTGTTTACTGGTGTTAAAATCGATTTGCGTTCAACCAAGGGCGAGGCGGCGCGGACAGTAATATTTATATCCTTTACTGCCCGTGAACAGGCTCAATCAAACCCAGTCTGCAATATGTTCATATTTGTTCGGTGGCTTTCAAAGTTCACGTTTCATCTAGATGAATTTGCATGACAAAGAACTTGTAAAACAGGTTATCGGTTCCACAAATATAGGAAAACCTTTTGCATGTTTTATCGCCTATACCAAGATGATTTCAAATACATGTATACAGGTGCAGTTAAAAAATCAAAATCACTACTGCAACAAGGGCTGAAGGTTATAAAACTGAGTTTGGAAACCAGTCTCAAATCTCAAGCATCTGATTGGCTGAAATGGCGACCAGTCGCCATTTCAGCCAATCAGATGCTTGTCTCAAATCTCAAGCAGTCGCCATTTCAGCCAATCAGATGCTTGAGATTTGAGACTGGTTTCCATGCTCAGTTTTATAACCTTGGCACAAGGTATTCCTCAACCAGTATTTTATGGAGATTTGATTTACAAACTAAAGAAAATTTCAATGTCAATATTTACACATTATTCGTAAAAAATCATCTTTGCTTTAAATTCAACTAAAGATGTGTCCATAGGACACGGATGCCCCAACTCTAAGTTGTCAGTGTCAAAAAATCCAGTATTGTGGTCACAGTACACTTAACAGATATTCCAATCACAGTTACCTCATGCTAGCCTAATAATACGGGTGCACATGACGGTCAACAAAACTTATAAAGTTCAATGACTTTGGCTAATATAGTTTAAGAGTTACGTGCAACACAATATTACATTTGAACTGTACAGAAATACATTTGGTGACATAACTTTGGTTCAAATGGACCTGGCCAGAAACAAAACCCGAAGTGTACAACTACACTTAATGGTTAACATACCTGTAAAGTTTCATGACTGTGGCTCTCATACTATTTGAGTTACATGCGACACAAGATTACATTCTGAACACAGAGTGGGGCCATAAAAAGGAAGCTAACAAACATGATGTTATACAGCGCTCTATGCTTGGTGATAAACCCATTTATAGATAATCGTTATGCTTTCCTTTTTGTTTGTACGACAGTGGTAGGGTTATAAGAATGTATGAAGGCTTATAGGGAAAAATTTTTATAAAAGAACACAGAAGCTCGATCTGTTTCTTTTGTCCCTTGCTGATTTGACTCCATGGCTTTTGGTCTGAGTAAGTTCTTTGAGTATTCACGTTTCTGCTTGACGATGCTATTAGCTTCTTATATTTCTATGTCTGTGTGCTTTTGTCGAGTTGATGGGTGGTTTGTTGTTATTTCACCAAGACATCTTTCTTGTACTTGTATGTTCATAAGAGAACTTGTTGGGACAAGTGTAAGGTCGGTGAACCCTAGAATATTAACCTGGTTTAAACCCCCACAGTGTCAAATTGTTTTGCTAGTACGTATACCTCCCCCCCCCCCCCGTGTTTAAACCTGTGTTTTAATTTTGATAGGTCGGATCTGGTTTGACACTCAGGAAGTATTTATTAAGCGTTGCTCTTAGAAGCTTAAAATTTTAACCAGAGAAATATAGTATGGCAGTTACGTGTGGGAAAACTTTGACCGCTTATTATAATCACTATTTGTATTATGTGGAGAACCGGTAATTCAATTTTAAACTCCCCTTCAAAATGTTTCAAGAACGGTGTTTATCATCGCATCAGTTATGACTCATTTGTCTGTTCAGCGTTGTTATCTATGAAAATAAATAAAGTATGAATTGATGTGTGAGAACTGAGTGACATAAAGTTCTAAAATTCACAGTCCATAACTTTCATCACTGCCCATGAACAGCCTTAATGCAACCGAACCTACAAATAGCCTTTTTTGGTTTTGTTCAGTGGATCGTCTCTCCTCTCTAGTTGTTAAAAAAGTTGTGTTCGTCAGACATAACGATTCATGCATTATCTGATTGCAGTATTTATGCATTATCTGATTGCAGTATAATGATTTCAGGCCATGTAAAATTGATTTTAAAAAAAGGGTAAAATGTACTTAGCTGTTACAATAAATTCATTTGATGATTTGTTCTATAAAACATCGCAGCTTTTGTTGAACCTATGACTTTAAAAAAAAAATCCTGTTTGTTTGTCTGGTATACGAGGCATGTACAGGAGATAGCACGACAGTTACAGCCAGGTCTATAGATGTTTCTGCATAGTCAAGGCATTGGCATAGTCCATTGTGCAAAGCAGCAGTGCCAGTGGTAAATCACCATGTTCCTCGGTTTATAATTAAAAGAAAAGCCAGAATGTCAGGCTTTCTCATCATTTATCTACTGGCAAACAGAACTGTTGTTCACTGCTCAGTGCTCAGCCACACTGGCATCCGCCACTCCCGCAACTTCTTGTTTAGTTGGCTTCCCATACACGCGGTAATTTATTTTTGTATAAAACGTAAGCGGCGCTTTATCCGGGACTTTGCAATTTCAACATGGCAGCCGTCTGGAGGTGAATAATTTTTTCTTTACTTTAGGCCATTTATTGCGCATTAATTTTTCGACACTTGAATTATCATATGCTTTATTTACAGAATAATGTGAAGGAGAAATACTGGACAGTTCGATGAGTTATACATCACAAAAGATGCCTTACACTAGCCTCATGCGCGCGGTTCCGCCATATTCGATTTTTTATGGAATAGAATTTATAAATTAAAAAACGTTATAGTTAGAAACGAGCAGCATGAATTCGATTCAGGTTTTGATTAATCAAATTTCTTTTAATTGGCTATGAACAAATTTTGAAATGTTGACAGTAAATGTCCGAATGGTACCCTCATGATAGGAGGAAAACAGTGATGATTTGATCTTTGATTTTTCTGCTCTGTGCAGTCTGATAGCTCTACAAAACAAAACAACTTCACATTCTCTTGATCAATAAGTTCAAGTAAAATTCCAATATAAACTGAATTGATTTACCTAAATTAGAACGGTGACAATTGATAGAACCCATAAGCCCTATCAGATTCAATACAGGATGGATATCCAGTCGTTTCCCTCACACCTCAGTTCCTCAGGTGGTCAGGTCAGGTGACAATCCAAACAAGATTTTTCTTTGTTTCTTTGGGAATCAAGTTGAAAAATTTGCCTGTGATTTATATAGATTCTTCCACTTTTTTTTTCACTTGAAAAATAAATTGTTTATTTTCCCCCAAAAGTTACTTCACATGCTTTACAGCTGAAATCACACTTCCTCCAAGTTATTGGGCATGAAGCCCCTCCCCTTGCAGTGAAAAAATCCCCTAATATCATAATTTTTATAGCACACAAGTTTTCTTTCAAAATTCTCTGACCAAGAATTAACATACAAGACTTAAAATAATGTTATGAAATGTAGTTGTAAAATGGCATGTGGTGGCAGTTGAAATACACACGGTAAACAGGCAGTAAATATACAATTTGTTACTTTACTCGTCTGAATCAAGAAAGAGTGACAGTCTTGTATAAAAGTTCAATTCTAAAATTTAATCATTTCATTAGTTGTTAGTTGTTACTCTGATTATCAATGAATTTTATTTCATTTTCTATTCTGTATTATGTAGCTGTATAATAATCATGTTGAGAAAAATAACGGGTGGCAATATACCAGACCAATAGCTATAAAACCATCTTGTCAGTTTTTATGCCTCTGAAGGGAGGCTTATAGTTTTTATGCCTCTGAAGGGAGGCTTAAAGTAATCACCCCAGTGTTTTTTTCACTTTGGGGGGGGGGGGGGGGGGAGGGGGTCGCAGCCCTTTGGAGGGGGAAAATTGCGACACAAACAAAGGAAAGGGGGACAATTTGGAAGATACTTGCAGCTGTCAAACACAACGAAACAAAGTATTCACTGATCTTTTGCTTTGCTTTCACTGTAGTTCAACCAAATAAATCTTGCCTCATACTTCCCAGAGTTGAATTTTCTTGCATCAGAAAAAAAATTAAGATTTATCATATTCATATAAGGGGGAAAAATCTGAACGTCCGTTACAGACTCCAGCGAAGGGGGAATTTTTTATTGAACGTGGGGGAAAAATATATACTATTTTGATGGCGGAATGGGGCCCTATTTCTCCAAATATTTGGCATAAAAAAACACTGCACCCGTCCGTCCCAGTCAATGTGAATGTCCGTCGGTCAGCCGGTCATGTCTGGTAATTTTGCTGGTTGACAGACGGAAACTTCTGTTATTGTCGGACACAATGTCCGACGCAAAATTACAGTCAGCACCGTTTCATTTTTGGAAAATTTTCTTTCAGTTTTTATTCCTGTGCTATTTTTAACAGAAATATCATGATTGTTCTGCGTGTTTTAATCCGTGAGTCAGTATATGTAAACCCCAGTACGTTGTTTTTGACTACTCTGGCAAAATTCGAAAAGCTTTTGGGCCAAGGTTGCTAGTTATCCCACAATTCAATTCCTCATAGTAAACAATAATGGCGGTCAACGATTGAAGAACCGATAAAAATATTTATTCTTTTTTGATCTGCATACGATTTCATTGAAGAATTAGGGAAGCAAATAGATTAAGGTTTTTGTCCAATGTGCATACGTGATATGATGTAATGTCAAATCATTGAATGACGGCACAAGAAGTCTACAATCAAGGACTTTTGGTGAATCAAATGACAAATGTAAGAAATAAGCACATCAAATGATAAAACTCTGCTTGGGTGGTAGTGATAAATTTTTTACCATCATTGAAGGGTTTCGAATTAATTTGATTATGTGTTAATTGCAACAATATCACGAATGGATATCTGAAGATACGATTTGAAAGTGTGGTGTGGGATATGGCAGCCTATAGGCTATAAGAAGGTGTAGGTACATGAAACTAATGGTAAGTAAATCCAACACACATTTTTACAAACATGGCCATAAACCAATCTACAATATCCATACATTAACAACATTTTGGCATTAAGCAAGGTACTTGGTTCTTATTGTGATAATTTAGAAAATCTAAAATTAATGAAAATAATATGTTAAAATATCCAATATTTAAAGCTAGATATAGGAAATAAATAAACTTATAATGAAACTGTAATTTACCGTAATCCCTCATGTAATAGTCGCACCCGTCTAATCGCCGCACCCCCAAAATGACCGAAAAAAAGAAGAAAAATCCTAATTCAATGTAAAGGCCGCACAGTTGATACAGTGTAAACGATTTTGCAAAATGGAAAGAGAAATAAGGGGAAGTAACAATGTGAATACCGCGTAAACGATAAAGACAATGACGGCCGTTCAGTAACGTACCGAAAATCGTTGAAAAAATAGCGTATTATTATTTCTATAGTTAAATATTGACGTGGATTTATTTGGCAAAAATTAATTCCTTCTTGAATATTTGTGGTATCTAAATTCTCGTCGGACTCGTCGAAACTCTCAAAACCGCTGTCACCGCCGTCGCTGTCCGTGAAACTAGCATATATTTTTTGTTTTGTTTTAATGTAAAGCGCAATAGAAAATTTATTATTTTTGCGCTATATAAATGTATTTTTTTTTGTTTTTGTGGACTTCAGCATACGCTATTACTGCTAAGTTTTCCTTTGCTGTGAACGATTTGTAGACAGGACCTACCACAATTTTAGGTATTTGACAATTTTCAGGTGAGGTCAGAATGACAATAGAGAGATAGGTATGTTTGACATTTTGAGATAGTTATTTGTTTGATCTTGGTAGGCAGGTTTTTAAGGAAAATTGAGCAACTCATGTCCCCTCAAATGTCAAGTGTCAATAAGATATTTTCGCACCTTCTCAACATGTCACCGTCTTCTCTGGAGTCCCAGCAGACAGGTGAGAATATTCTGTAAATTAGTGGCTCTGACAGAAGAGAATAACGTGTCAATTAGTGACAATTAACAGTAACAGGTGATGTACAAACTTGTACCAATTATTGTGATTCTTAGTTACGTATGAATAGACCTTGCACTTTAAAGATTTTTTTCTTCAAGTTCAAACTTGATAGAAATAAAAGAATCCGTATAAATTTAAATATTTCCGTATACATTGCATTGGTTATTTTACAAACTCGTTTTAAAAAACCCCTAGTTCATGTATATACATTTTGCTTTGATCAACCGTCCTGTTTATTTCATATGTAGGTTACGTTTTATTGACAGGTTATATGGTCGATATTTCCTGTCTGTGCAACTTCCTGTCTAATACAACTTCAAAGAAATTGTCGGCTCGTATCAAAGCTGTGTTGTTTTATCGGCATTGCTATGAAATCCTTTGGTCTGTATTGGTAGTGTGCACGACATTTTAGCTGGCTGAAATTGTTTGATGTTGCAAAAATTCTGAAATATGATACGAGATAAAACTGGAAATTATGGAATATATTCACGTTGGTTAGTGTTTTAATATAATAATGCATTTTTAAACAAAATATATTAATTAAATTAGATCGCTACCGGCAAAGCATACAACGGCGCTACCTCGTTCATATCGTCCGTCAACCTCCTATTTAGAGAGCTCAGGTAATAAAATCATAAGGTAAACGCATGGCGTTTCAAAAATCGGCAGAATTGTTCTAGAAAAAATGTCAAAAGGTCTTACACCTATGGAATGGCCGCACCCCCAACTTCCTAACGATAAAATCGGGTAAAAAAGTGCGGCGATTACATGAGGGATTACGGTATATACATTTTTTAAGTCGTTGTCACGAAATACAGTCGATTAAATTGCGACAGGCAAAAAGTTGTTGCGACAGGTGAAGGGAAAAAAGTTTTCGCATAGACTGCCGTCTGAAATGTCAGTCCAGTAAAATCTTGTCCTTGCTTCTTCTCCAAAACTGCTCGAGGTATCTCATCGAAACTTCACAAGAGTGTTTGTCATCGAGCCTAGTTGGGCATGTCGTCAGGAGTATCCGCTTTCATTATTGTTGGTCATGTGATAGGCCCTTGGTCATTTTTTAACTACAGATATAAATTCATTCCATGAATTAAAGGGCATCTTTATTAACTGTAACTTCTAAATAAAAATCTTGTCCAAGCTTCATCTCCAAAACTGCTTTGAACAGGGATTTCATTAAAACTTCACAGGATTGTCATCAAACCTAGTTCTGAATATTGTCAGGAGTTTCCGCTTGGATTATTTTTTGCCTAGTTATGGGCCCATACTCTCTACTTTATAGCTTCTATATTGAAATCTTGTCCATGCTTCATCTCCAAAACTGCTTGGGGGATTTCATCAAAACTTCTAAATAAAAATCCTGTCCAAGCTTCATCTCCAAAACTGCTTCAGGGATTTCATTAAAACTTCACAGGATTGTCATCAAACCTAGTTCTGAATATCGTCAGGAGTTTCCGCTTGGATTATTTTTTGCCGAGTTATGGGCCCATACTCTCTACTTTATAGCTTCTATATTGAAATCTTGTCCATGCTTCATCTCCAAAACTGCTTAGGGGATTTCATCAAAACTTAGATGGAAGTTTGTCACCAAGCCAAGTTGTGCATGTCATGAGTTTCTGCTTGGATTATTTTTGCCAGTTACGCGCCTTTAGTCATTTTTTATACCCCGGCATCTAGTGATTGAACCTTCCGTCTGTATGTCCGTCCACTGAGCCTTTTTCTGCATTGGCATGAAAGTTTTCACACTTACCAAACAGTTCAAAGATCAAGAACCTAACAAGTTGCATATCTCTGGCTACCTTATATCTAGGTTAATCTACCCATTTAGAGATACATGCAGGGCTCTCAGTAGAGGGATACCTGGGAGAAGAAGTCTCCCAAAAGTGACCAGACTTCTCCCTTCCTTGAGCTTTGGGAGAAGTCATTTTGTATAGACTATATAGGGAAAGAATGCTGTTGATTGCAAACTTCTCCATAATTCATTGAAATTATGATAAAACTTCTCTATGATTTGCAGCTCTTATAAGAGCCCTGATATTGGTTAACCTGTTTCGGCAAGTTGGATATTTCTACAAAAAGCATTGGCATGAAAGTTTACTCACTTAACCGTTGCACAGGTCAGGGCCCTAGTAAAGTTACATCACTCTTTGGATTACTTTTAGCAGAGTTATGAGCCCTTACTCATTTGGTTTGCTCAACTTTTGTATTTAGTGATCATCATCACTCACATTACTCCTTATCATCATGTGTGGTAAGGTCCATAGCTCTAATAATCATATTTTCCAGGATAATCTCTCCTAGTCTTAGAATATTCTTTAAAAATTAAAATATTTTACTATAACTTGTTTATTACTTGAGGTATTTGGTACAAAATTTAAACAAATAATCCCTCTCATCTTTTACATTAAATGCTGTATGCTTTATCTGTTCGTCTTCCACGGGCATATTTTTTATTATGTTTGTATATAACAATGTGATTTCAAAGCTACATTTCGCAACACCATAGGGTAATATTAATTTTGATTTCAAGGGCCTTTTCAACATTCACAAAATGGTGAAAAAAAAACCATTGAAGATAACATGTATCTTGGAGTTAAACTTGACTGCACTTGAGTAAGTACTAAAGTAGCCAGAGATAAGGAGTGGCAATGATAAATCAAACGTTGAGTGGCATCACTTTTCTTAATTTTTGGGAAGTAAATTGTCTGCAATTCCTTAAAATGATCAGCAAAATCTTAAGAAGTAATTGCTACATGTAATATCAACTATATTGATTGCCAAGGTGAGAATTTGGGGCTGTTCATCCTTATATTACAGAGGCCTTTATAAGAACTCTTCCTGATCCAAAAATATAGTATTTTTCCCCCAACTGTGGCAGAGACTCTTCCAAGGTAATATGTCCTAAATTGGACATGTCCTCTCTAAGGGGAGTTAGAAAATTTAAGCCTGAAAAATAATATGCTATAAAAAATTGAAGTGAAAATACTTATGACAATAAAAATTATAAACTAGTACCCATCTTTCAGTGAACTTTGTTTTCTCAAAATAAACCATTATTGATTATAATTTTTCAGTTCGAAAGGCCCTGGCCGTGTCCAATTTTTTTGTGAAAAGCCCTAGCACTGCACATTGCAAGAAATGTTGTTGTCTTTGGTTCTGATTGCAATTTCTATGATATATGCTCTTGAAAGGAAACTGCATATTTGTTTTGCAGATAACAATTGACTAAAGATGAAGATTGACAGAAACAAACTGAAAAAGTCATCTACAGATGTGGTAAGTATTTTCTTATTTTTTCTAATATTACTCTGAATAAGCTGAAAATGATACTGGTGACCAACATTGTAATTTCTGTTTATGGGTACAATTGATACTAAGCTGTCCCATCCATAACTTAAACAACAGCAAATTCTTTGCATCACCAATACAAGCATGAAAGATTAATTTTAAGGTAATGCAGTTTTTACCTTTTTAAAAGGCATTCCTGTGTAGATTGCAAAGACTATAACATCTGCTGCAGTTACATTACAAAAACCAGGCATCTAGAGCTGCATTTACATTGCCAAACCATGGCATGTAGAGCATTTCTGAACTTAATGGAGTTTGTGTAATGCTGCACTACATTGCACAACCATAGCATGTAGAGCAGGGCTGCACTTACATTATCAAAACCATTGAATGTAGAGCAATGAAGCACCAACAATGCCAGAACCATGGAGTTACAAGTTATGTTACTGGAACTGGAGTTCAGAGTAAGGCTGAATTTATATTACCAAAACCACAATACTTATTTGAACATTAATTTTTTACAGCCTGTGGACTGCAGAGCACTTATTGACCGGCTGAAGAACACAAATCATTCATGTCTTTTAACAGAACTAGTCAGTTTGAAGAACTCTACATTTGTAAAGGTATGAAATCATACTGTTTTGCTTGTATTTTAAAAGTATTTAATTAATTAATGTTAAAAAAATCATGTAATTTCATATCAGGAATTAATACCTAGGCCCATTTTATACTTGCATTTTGAACATTTCTAAATACTTATCAAAATTCAAAGATTTACTTCTTATGAAAATAGGTTTGCCAAGGTTACATCGGATTGAGTGTTTGTATGTCCATTCTTTAATTCTTTTATATTCCAAGACAGTAAATAATCTTTATATTCCACGAAACTAAAGGAGGTAAACAGTTGCACTTATGTTCCACAGAACACTCACTCAGTCCATAGTTATTGGAAGCCTCTAACATGGGCTCAGTATATCATGTGATTCTTGTACTGGTTTAATATCTGTGTTGTTTATTACAGTGTGAGTTGTACCACTGGGCAGATGTGCTCGACATATTTGATGAGGTGTTGGAGAAGGCGTGTAAGAGAGACACAGAAAAGTCCTGGACTCTGGCCTGTGACCTGCCAGAAAATGCCGAGGTAGGATAACCTGTGCTCAAGGTTAAAAAGCTGAGCATGGAAACCAGTCACAAACCTCAAGCATCTGATTGGCTGAAATGGCAACCAGTCGCCATTTCAGCCAATCAGATGCTTGAGATTTGAGACTGGTTTCCAAACTCAGCTTTATAACCTTCAGCCCAGTTCTGCTAGCTTACAGAATGATTCACCTTACCTCTTTGTTTATGTTGAATCCTTTATTAAGAGCTGTTCAGGAAAAAAATCATGGGGGATGACCAGAAGGAACTGAGGTCAACATTTTAAGGGCACGATCTACAGAATTTCTGTTACCGTCTTAGTAACAGCGATGTTTTGGGGACAGTTCCTTACACCACATTATGTTGTTATTATTATACCCCCACAAACGAAGTTTGAGGGGGTATATAGGAGTGAGCTTGTTTGTCGGTCTGTCTGTCGGTCGGATTCTTCGTTTCCGGATGATAACTCATGAAAGGCTTGACAGATTTCAATAATTTTTGGTACTCAGGTGAAACGTCATAAGATACAGGTCAAGTTCGATTTTGGGGCTGGTGGGGTCAGTGTCAAGGTCACTGTTACTAAAAATAGAAAAATGCTTTTCGAACTATAATTCCTGAAAGGCATCAAATATTTTAAAAATGTTTGGTACACAGGTGTAACATCACAAGATACAGGTCAGGTTTTACTTTGGGGCTGGTTAAGATTGTGCCAGTGTAGATACAGGCTGTCAAGCGGTCATACTTTTTCCTTATTTTTCCTACTTTTTTGTCTTGTTCCTACTTTTTCCTACTATTTTACAAAAACCTCCTACTATTCCTACTTTTTTGTCAGTTGGACAAAAGAAAAAAATCTATATCTTTTAAAAGAAGTTTTTTAAATATTTTTATTTTTCGGAAAGTAATGTAAATGTTATTGCTGTATTCATATTGATAAGACTTAGTGTAAAAAGTTCTATGAATTCCTTCTGTCAACATAACTTTTGGTCTAACAGGCCTGACAATGTCATTTGTCTAAGTCAAAAATAGAAATAAAGGGGTTCATTACAACACTTGTGGGTAAAAATAGATAACAGTGGGTAAAAATAGATAACAGTAAATTTCATAAATTGCAAGTGAGTGTTGAAAATACCTTAAATGCAAGTTTTTAAAACTGATAATTTAACCGTTAAATTGAATAAAGTATTTTTTCAAACAGGAAATCTTTTTTATACACATCAGAAAAGGTCTGACCGTCTTTCTCATGTAATCGAAAATGGCCAAATTTTTTAGAGAATTTAGAGGAATGTTTAATCCATCTAGCAAGCCTCCTAGCGTAACCTTTAAAACCTTTAAAGATCTGTAATTTCACAGCAAACTTAAAACCTTTTAAATCTTCTCAGGGCTTTTTTCTTCTTTAGTAGAGACAGTTTACAGGCTCCTTCCCCTCAGAAAATTTCTTTAAAATCTTGCAGTTTTCGGCAAAAAGTAACTTTACATAAGGTATTTTATCCCATTTATAGAAGAAATAATGTTATTTTCCCCCAAAATATAGGGCATGGGCCCCATCCCTTGGCATTGAAAAAAACACCTGCAGAAAAATCTATAAAAAGGCCAAAAAGCCTGTATTTTCACTCAAAATCTATAGACTCCTTGCCTTGCCACTGTAATGGTTGTAATACATTTATTTCTCCCCCTCCCTTCTTTTTGAGTTTTTCTGAATGCTGTTGTGTTCACCAGACCAAATACATGTAGATGTTTGCAGTAGTGTTTTCCAGACCATAGGTGTTCCATGTATCCAGCATTTATAATGTAACTTAGCATTTGTCAAAATGCCCAATCATTTATTGCAATTGAGTACTGCTTGCTTAATGAATGTCTGAATTTTTGTGGTGGTTGTAACAAATGCTGAGTTGTTAAATAATTTTTAAAAAATCAGGTCTGGTGATACGATGTTTACACTATGACAACAGTGGGCAAGGTCTTGTGAAGATAAGCATTTTGAGCAAAGTTGAGATATAAAACATGCATATTTCAGATATATGTGGTTTTAGAGTAGATTCCATATGTAAATTACCTTTTCCCCCAAAATTATAGGGCCTGGGTTCCTTCCCCTACACTTATATACCGATATATGATATGCTTTTTCAATGAGAATTCCAACTAATGTATCCTTTATTTATTTGTTATTGTGAAATATTTTACAGTAAAAGGCCTTTTTTTCCATAGACTGGAGCCTTTATAAAACACTTTATTCCCCCACAAAGTTTGAGGCATAATGTGTGGGTGTCATAGAGAGTTGCACTTGTCCCCCAAATGTTGTGGCATCAACTCCTAATTAATCTTGTGGCAGAATTCTTTCAAACTTGCAAAGATTGATCGAGCAGGATGTGAAGGTGATTGTAAAGAAAATGTTTTTTTCCTGCGACCAGTTGAAATACAGTTATGGCCCTTTGTTTTACAATTGTTGTTACAGCGTAGCATTTGGGGAATCAGTGTCCCCAGGACACAGTCTAGTTTTTTTTAAACCTGCTAAGAGGTCTGAGCTAAGTATAACTTGAAACACTTCAATATTTTTCTACTATAAAACTGCATTTGCATTACTTTTCGAACACCCCTCATAGCAGGAAGACTAAACCCATGGTATTGCTGTAGTGCTGTTTATATTCACCAAGATAAGGCCCAATCAACCTATACTGACTCCACATAGACATCTCCCTAAGTTACCAGTGGCAGTCTGACTTATGTGTTGGGGCCTCAGCTGGATGACCATGATACATATAATGTGTAACAGAAAGAGTGATGTCCGAATCGGGAAAGACTGTTATGTATTCCTACTTTTGAGGAAAAAGTTCCTACTTTTTCCTACTTTTCTCCTACTTTTTTGTCAAAATGGTTCCTATTTTTTTCCTACTTTTTGAAGGAAGATCACTTGACGGCCTGTAGATAGCCAGAGCCCAAAAAAATTAAAGGTTTCCACTGACAGTATATTGGATCAAGCAGTCAATACAATTACATCTGAAAGTGAAAATGAAAATCCATTTATACTATATTATGCAACATTTTATTAAAATGACATGTTTACTGATTGCAGTTGAAAATGTTGTTGTTGCAAGTTCTGAACTTCACGTCCACCCTGATTGAGCACAGTTTCTCCCGGCACATGTACAACTCGATGGAACATCTAACCACGTTACTCACCTCCTGTGATATGTCTATTGTGTTGGAGGTCCTCAATCTACTCTATGTATTCAGGTACACAAGGGCTTTACTTACTGTTCAACATTCATATTGTAACATATTATGTTATTTAGTATTTTTAAGAAATATGTTAAGATAGAAAAAAGGAAACAGAATTTCTGATTAAATATATTTCAGAAGAGGTTATAAGGCAGTCACTTCTGTTGTCGGTGATACAAGCTGTGTATTGAAACTTCAGTAAATAATGCACATAAAGTGAAGACATGTGTTGACTGTTAGTTTATTATATTTACTCATTGCTCTTAGTGAAGTATTTGTATGATCTATTGATTTCTTCTGTAGTAAACTTCAACATGTACTTCTGTCTTCAAGAAACTTCATTGTTTAACTTTGATTTCTGGTCTTGGCTCAGTAACTCAGATAGTTTTAATATGTATTTTTAATCAACTTATCCATTATCTAAATGTAATCGGTTTGTCTGCAGTCGATGAAACATGAAAACACAAAGCTTTATTGAGCATGAGATGTTGAATCATAGGACAAACAAATGTTTAAATAGAAATATAAATCTGCATCCTCCTTTCTTTTCTAGTAAAAGATCCAACTTCATAACCCGGCTCAGTTCAGACAAGAAGCAAGGATTGATAGTGCACCTCACCCACCTGGCAGAGAGTTGGGGTGGTAAAGATAATGGATTTGGTCTTGCCGAGTGTTGTCAGGACACACCCATATCTGTAAGTATACCTTGGACTGAATGGTTTGAAGAAGTTTTTATGGAGAGACTGCTGCAATAGGCTTTAGTTCTTTAAATGAGAGAATTGTTCTCCGAATTTCAGGTAACATTGTTTTTTTTGTTAGTTTTATATATATTGCATATTTAATGCTAGGGTATACATAAATGTGAGAATTTAATGCAAGGCGAAATTTCACCATTTGGTAATACGTCTTTGTAGAAAAATACAATTTATGCCTAATATTAGTTATGTGCGAAAATTCATCTCTGCAAAATTAAATGATAACCACAGAATATAGTAAAATTTAGCTCAGCATGGGGGTGAGTTGGAGACTCCAAGGCTCCCCACTAGGCACTTCTTTGGACTTTGAGTATTTCCAGTTTACATTAAACTGCTTTATATAGTTTGATAAAATGAGGAACATAAATTTATTTAGGTCCAATTGTAACTGCTGTACACAATGGTGATAAAGCAATATAAAGTTGAGTAAAAATATTGTTATGCTTCTAATTTCAGAGTTTTCCCAACAGTGCTACAACTTTGCATTTTGAGTTTTACCATGAAAACACGGAGGAAAAGAATGTGAGAAAGGTATGACAAGGAACAATTTTATCAATCTGATTAAAATCATTTCCTGAAAACCGCTATGCTGTCGGGATCTGACGACAAGTGACTAAATCATGCTTTTATCATTAACCCTTTTAACCAATCAGATTGCCGCCTACAAAATCGCAAAAGTGGAATTAAAAATACTGTTTTAAACCATGGAAAGTGTTGACAGCCTGCTTAAGTTATATTTTACTGAAGATAAATGTGTTTATGTAGTATTGCATTCATTTCTAATGTAATGACATCTAAAGATCATTTGCGAGAGTAATAAATTATGCTTCCAGCATTGACAATTTCTAAAAATAGTAATTAGGGAAAACCGCTATTACTTATGTACAGTGTCTGCCGGCTGTCATCAGATCTAACATTTTGTTATATCTGACTTTAGTGAGATTGCAATTTTATACCTGTCTGAAGCCTCTTAGTAAAATTGTTTTGAAGATAAATAAAAATGTGCAGTACATTTGCATGACTAGAAATTTCATCGGAAAAAAAAAAGAAAGAATGTTAACAGAAATTGTTAAGATGGTTAACCCTTTTTTCTTTTTCGTGATGCCTTTAAAATACTTGCAGCTAGGGTTGAAACATCAAAATATATCACTGTAAAGGATTCAAATGCCCATATGAGATCATCAAGGAAACTGATATTTTTGACATTTTCAGTTGTTGATAAGTTTGGAAATAATTAACTATTATTATACTTCAAAGAAATTTGCTTGAATTTGATTGGACAATTTGACGTTGATGTATATCCGTATTTACGGCTCGGCCATAGATATGAACGCATGTGCCTTAATTTCCCCCTCTGGCCTCCCACCTTTTGGTGTTGTCCGCCATTTTGTTTTCAATTTCCGGAAAATGCATAATTTGAATCCGATTTTGTAAATTATCAAGCGGTATGCTTAGGGATTACTAAAATTGTTACAGAAAATATTTGTGTTATGTTTTTAACGTTGAAAATTATCAGATTATTCTCAAATTTTGTAAATAAATATCAAATCGATAATCCATTCAATTTCTATAGAAGTGACGTCATGCAGGTAAATTAATGACGTCAGACATGTAATTATTGAGGTTCTCAGAGGGGAATTAAGCCGTGCAGCATTAAATAAGCGAAGTAGATAAAAAATAAATATTTTCTTATTATTTTTGTCTGCGGCTCGGGTAATATGACACCCAGACCGGCAATATATCCTCACATTCCCTGTCAAGAAACCAAATAACCATATATGCTCTTTTGTATTCTTATTAATATTAGGTGACACAAACATTCATATTGTTTATTTCTAAATGTATAATAAGCAATGTTGTCTGCTCATCTTTGTTATGTTGCATCACTTAACCGAAGACACATTTTGCATGGCTCATACGTAAACAAACAAGTAGCAGATCAAATGTAAATGTTGTTAGCTGTCAGAAAATGATAAAGTTTGACAACTGTGAATTCATAAATATTCATCTTCGTGGTTTTCATCTGCAGATCAGTCAATGGAATAAAACCCCAAGGAAATCACAAAAATGCGATTTGCCAACTATACAATTTCATGCTAAGAAAATGAACACTTTTAATTTATAAAGAGTTGCTGTGAACTTTACAGGGTGCATCAAACATCATTACATCAATTCACATAGAGAATGTGGACCAATATGACCAGTTACCCACACAAATCATGGAAGAGCTCGTCTCTAAATACAAGATACCAGAAAACAAACAGGTAAATAACCACTTGTCATTGCAGCAGTGTTGTAACTGTGGGCATAACTTAATTTTGTTGGGTTGGGGATGACTGCTTTATAGTCAATATTGAGATACATGTACCTCAAATTGTCCATGCCTTATTGTTTAAGAGAGTTAATTTATAAAAACTCTTATGAATGGTATGGTTCTTTAAAATTGATTATTGTACACCAGTTAAAATGATGAAGGATCTTATGATTGGTGTATATCTATAGAGCTTAGGATCAAAAACAAGGAAAAGTATCTTGTTAACATTTTGTTTAGTTTATATCTTGTACTTATAAAGATGGTTGGTATAAGATACTGCATACAGTTCACATTATCATCGGTGGTGAAGCATTTGTATGTCTTTTACAAACAACATGCTGAATTAGTCCAACTTATTTGGTTGCTTCCTTTGAATTTTAGTAAACATAAAATGATGTATTATTTATTATGTACTTAAGGGCTTACAAAAATCAGGTTATTTGGGTGGTAGTGTTGAGTGAGGAACTGAAGTTGAAATAAGAAAATCAAATATGGAATTTATATAAACATATTTTTTTCTGGAATAATGCTAAGTATGCAGCTGCTGATAAGCCAACAAACAGTAAGTTTTTTATGGTAAGTGAAGTTTTGTCACAAAACAATGTTCCATGTAGAATGTCTGGTTGTATACAACCTAGTATTCTTTACAGGATTTTCTTCAAGTATTTGACAGAGACTTGTATGTGTTCATTTTTCAAACATTTCTGTTGAAATCTACTTTCAGACATTACTGTACACACACATCAGATTGGCACATCTGTTCCCAAAGTATGAATGTCGAGTGCAGTGTGTGCAGGCAAGACTTCAATCTATAGCTATTCTGGGTGAGTAGAGATTAGCTAATTGTTGTCTATGATTGGTACAGATCTGAAAATTGATGTAGTCAAACAATTCCGTGCTTGCCCTCCATATCTGTATACTTCTTAATAATTCTGTTGTATAAGTGAACATAAAGTAACATAGCTATCATTTATTTCCTGTACTGACCTATTTTTGCAGTGATAATTCAGAAAAATACAAGATCTGTAATTTTTGTCAAATTATCAGTCAAGAATAGATCCATTCTTAATCTAATTTGATCAAGATTTGAATGTAGGTGGCATCAACACTAAATTTGAATGGTATATTTCATGTAAAGGTGTTCATTATATGCTGTATATATTCGTTACCAATAGTTAATTTGTTTATAGTGATATTTGTTTATAGTGATAGATCGTTGATGGTGGATGGGAATGTGCTTATGTTTCAGTTTAAGAATGTCTTAACTGTCGTAATATTATTTGAAAATAAAAAAAAGAAATTAAAAGAATACATTTTTCTTGTAAATATTTCAGTGTATTCCAATGCAATGCAAGAGAACATCAATTCCTTGTTGTATCCCGGGTTTATTGAGGAGCTGGTTGATGTGATAGAATTGAAGAAGGACAACCTAGTGGTAGTATTAAAGCTTATTATATCCAGTTTCCAGTTAAATATTGGGCTTTTTAATGTAGTTAATTTTTGTTGTTAGAGACTATTTAATTCATACAAAATTTATGGGCTGGATAGTCCTAATATGATACATTTATGTTTTTTTCCAATAAATCACACTTTATTTAATAACTATTTAACCATTTTCTCAGTGTTTCCAATATACAAGGTGCAACATTTAACATTTTACTCTGTCATAGCTTGTGAGGGACTACTCCAGAATCTGCTGTTTTCATGTCCCCACTAAGTGGGAGGCATATAGAGTTGCACTCGTCCCTACGTGTGTCCGTACGTACATCTGTCTCTATGTCCCCTAAATCTTGTGGCTTAATATCCTCCTAAACTATCTGGTAGATTTCTTTCAAACTTGCACAGATGATCAAGCAGGATGTGTAGATGATTGTAAAGAAAGGATTTTTTCATGCAACCATTTTTACCGCAGTTATTACAAATGTTGTTGCAGCAGTGGGGGCATTAATAACCGAGGACACATTCTAGTTCAATTTCTTTTAAAGAAGTTTAGATCCAGCATGTTCAGAGGTGGTATTTCCCTTTGAACTATCTACCCTCCAAGTAATGTTTAACATCATGTTTATAGTGCATTTACTGTGGACTACCCATAGCTGAACTGCATTCCTTTGACACAACCAACTGTTCTTAGTAATGAGTAAGAGTAGATATAGTAATTAGATAAGACATAATTATCATTATACCGACTTAAAACATTTACTAGAAACTTGAATGTTTAGTTATTTAAATGAGTATGTTTGATTTGACAGGAAATCAAAAGTGCTGCACTAAGAACCCTGACGTCAATTATCCATCTAGAAAGGAACCCAAAGTGAGTCTATCAGCATTATTCAATGACACAAAGAGTCACCAATTTATTTGTGTATGAGTTAAACAAAAAATGCTGTGGCATCTTTTTGTATTTAACTATGAAAATCATTAAACAAAACTTATCTATGTCCATCTACCAAAAGTTGCTAAACAGATTTATCCAATTAAAATTAAAAGTAAGTGGTAATTATTATTAAGCTCACTCTAACACAAATTCCATTATTAAAAGTCTGTGCTATCAAATTCAGAACACATTAATTACTAGCCAACCATTATCTTCTGTTATCTCAGCTTATCTACATCACCATCAGATTTATTTTTAGGTAGACTTTTTGTTGATGCGCTAAACGTTATAGATAAGTTCTCAAGTTAATACAATAAGTATAAATGGATGGTTAACACTTTTTTCCATCGATTCAGGTTAATTTATGTGTGACTAATGCAGATCCAGATCAGCTCTTACATCTGTATAGTCTGATCAGGATCTACAGTAGTCTGATTTAGATATGTTAGGTTATTTCTAACCAAGAAGAAGTGAACAGTGTAGATCGAGATCGTGCTGCTCAGATATGCAGGTTGATATGGATCTACTTTGATTGTCCATAGCATATTAGCTAATACCTACATGTATATTACATTGTGTAAACTTAATGGTTAGCAAACCTGCTAGAATATGGAAAAAATGTGTGTATAGTTATGTAGTAATCATTCTATACTTGACAGGCTTACAAACATCATAGATGCAACAGGTGCCTCGTCATATCATGGCTTCCTGCCTGTCCTTGTGAGGAACTGTATACAACACATGACAGGTACTTCACAAGCTTCACAAATCTCAGTCTTAATGTGTCTGGTTGGAGGTATTACTAGTGTTGCAGTTACGATATAATTTTGCCACAGAAGCAAACATATCTACTCGCAGTTTAAACACAAAGTTGTTTATCTTGTTTTATCAACATTGTAATCCTATGCTGCTGGCATTTCATATAGTAAAGAACAGTAGTAAGTCTGCAAAAATTAATAAGATACTACAGATTTTCACTCAATCCTTGATTTCAAATAATAATTGCTATTTGTTTAGAACAAATTTGGCTTGTAAATGTGAAAACTATGAGTAAATTTTAGCATCTATTAATAATAATGCCAAAAAGTAAAATAATTATTACAAAGAGTCATGTTATTTCATTCTAATAAAAATCTGTTACTGACACAAAAGTTTGCTTTCAAGGCTTTTTGGCTCTTGAGTTGAACTTTAATATCGTATGAAGTTGTTATTTCAGATCCCGAGATGAAGGCATTTCCTCAGGCTTATGCTACAGCCCTATTCTCATTTCTGTACCATTTAGCAAGCTATGAAAATGGTAAGTTTCAACATCCTTTAGTTGTGAAAAAATGGATCATTCCAAATCCTTTGTTAAAAACATTTTTTCCTTAGCTGGTTTAAGCAACTTTCCTCAATTTTATTTTCACAAAACTAAATTGACATTTCTTGGCATCGTGTACCAGTGTGAACTGAACATATGTTATATATTTTCAGTGATATCTTCTATTTTGAATTTCAAGAAGACTGATGGTGATTAAACATCAGTAGACTGCTATTTCTAAAATGCTTCTGTAAATAGTTTTGTGTGAACATTGCAGGTGTGGAGGCGTTGGTGTCGTGTGGTATGATGGAGTCACTGCTTAAAGTTATCAACTGGTATGGAGAAGGACATGACCATATCACTGTAAGTCACTGTGTTAATATTTACTGTATTATTGTTTTAAAATGGTTGTAGTTTAGTGAAATAACCTACTTTATGCCAGTCAATAATTATAATTTCAAGCCTGGCTTAAATAGTGACTAAATCATTAAATGTTCAATACCGGCAAATAAATTTCAAAGCAATTTAAAATTAATGTTTAATTGGTCCATGTCTATACAGTAGAATTCGGTTATTTGAATAGTCCATTTGTCAGAACCCTTGATTCAATTAAGCGGAGTATTATTATATACGGAGCTTACAAATTCTATCCAGTTTTTGGTTTCGTTCGTATCTCCGCCATTTTTTGCCGGTGCGTCATGAGAAATACGCACTTGTGAAAATCACTTACGCCGTAACTACAGCGTAACGTTAATAACTACATGTGGGTAAATCAAAGATAAAAAGATAATGTAAATAAATACACTGCGATCCGTTATATCGCGTTATCCAATAAATCGCGCTTGGTCCGTGGATCTCATTTTTGTACATTAACAATCTATATGTTTGTTCATTCTTCGTGGCAGGTAAAAAGATCAAAAGATTAAATCAGCGTTGCTGACAAATTCATGAAACGCACGCTTTTTTCGTGTCGTATTACGTCATTATCGGCGAAGGTTGTTTATTACATTTGTATGCAGGGATTTAAGAGGCAATTTACAAGTTTACCAACGGATACAATTTAACGTCGAACATATTCATGAAAGTTTTTTTTTACAATTTAGTTGCATCTAATTTGACATGAAACCACTTTGTGACGAACAATAGCCAACAAATAGGTGCGAAAAACACCAAGCTGATACTGTACTGGCAGAATTTCGTTCACGTGACAAACGGCAAATTAGCGAAAATTAATGCATCTGCTAACCATAATAGACATTGAGCAGGAAACGTCAAAACAGTTTGTTGTTCTGACATTACCTGCTCATCGACCTACCGAGCAAGTATTTTTCTGTTTTATGTTTCTTTCTTTTTACGAATAAAAAAATTTTATTCGAGAATTTCACGTATTCCATAAAACGTTATCATCTAATGAACAAAAACAAATGAAAATTATCGATGCGGGGAAACCCCGTTATGTGACGTCATTGCTATAAATGTACACGGTAAACACGCGTGCCAGTGAACGGAAGTCATTATTTTAAATAGGTGATAAACAATGACAATAAATTTATCGAGTTTACCGGATAATGAACATTGCCTTGGGGCAGAAACATGTGAATTTCAAATAGGATTAGCGTCGTAAGGCGTTGTAAGGTGGGAAAGTGCTATCTTAATAAACGAAATGCATGCGGTGACCTATTCAAATAAAGAGATTTTTTAGCATAGAAATAGATAGAAATGGTTTTGTGTTTTAATATTCTACTATATTAAGCGAAATATTCAAATAACCGCTATTCAAATAAGTGGAATGTACTGTAACACTTTTGACATAATCATGATAGTTTCTTCTCCTAACTCCTACTAGTTGAAGCTGTGATACCTGGTCAAGTGCAAGATAACAAAACTAAAACTGGACTATTAGCATCGTTTGCAGTGATTTAATCTGCAGCTTGAAAATCCAAGAAGTCTATCTCGGGTTGTAAAAACCCTTGTACTAAATATGTCTTATTACACAAGTACTTAAAGATAATGTTTCATATAGCATCACAATTCCATTACATGAGATGTGTAAATTTACTGTCAAACTGTGACATAAGATCACACTCATTCAAATCTGTGCAAATCTGTGCAAGTTTTTCTGGCCAGAAAAAGATGACAACTACAAACTGTGTATGATGTATATTTAAAGAAAAATCTTGTATGTGTCACAGTTTAAATCAGCAGTGTACATGAATTGAATTCTGTCATGATACAGTGGTTTTGATAATTCTTGTAGAGCTGTTGTTTTTATTGTAGTTTGCTACAATCTTCAATGTAGAGCTGTTGTTTTGATTGTAGTTTGCTACCATCTTCAATGTAGAGCTGTTGTTTTGATTGTAGTTTGCTACGATCTTCAATGTAGAGCTGTTGTTTTGATTGTAGTTTGCTACCATCTTCAATGTAGAGCTGTTGTTTTGATTGTAGTTTGCTACCATCTTCAATGTAGAGCTGTTGTTTTGATTGTAGTTTGCTACAATCTTCAAAGTAGGGCTGTTGTTTTGATTGTAGTTTGCTACCATCTTCAATGTAGGGCTGTTGTTTTGATTGTAGTTTGCTACGATCTTCAATGTAGAGCTGTTGTTTTGATTGTAGTTTGCTACAATCTTCAATGAAGGGCTGTTGTTATGCCCCCCTTCGAAGAAGCGGGGGTATATTGCTTTGCACATGTCGGTCGGTCGGTCGGTCGGTCGGTCGGTATGTCGGTCGGTATGTCGGTCGGTATGTCGGTCCGTAGACCACATCTTGTCCGATCAATAACTAGACAACGCTTTGTGATACAGTCCTTATATTTGGTGTGGAGGTTGGTCATGACCAGTAGAAGACCCCTATTGATTTTGGGGTCAGTAGGTCAAAGGTCAAGGTCACAGTGGCCTTGACCACAAAAACCTTGTCCGATCAATAACTAGACAACGCTTTGTGATACAGTCCTCATATTTGGTGTGGAGGTTGGTCATGACCAGTAGAAGACCCCTATTGATTTTGGGGTCAGTAGGTCAAAGGTCAAGGTCACAGTGGCCTTGACCACAAAAACCTTGTCCGATCAATAACTAGACAACGCTTTGTGATACAGTCCTCATATTTGGTGTGGAGGTTGGTCATGACCAGTAGAAGACCCCTATTGATTTTGGGGTCAGTAGGTCAAAGGTCAAGGTCACAGTGGCCTTGACCACAAAAACCTTGTCCGATCAATAACTAGACAACGCTTTGTGATACAGTCCTCATATTTGGTGTGGAGGTTGGTCATGACCAGTAGAAGACCCCTATTGATTTTGGGGTCAGTAGGTCAAAGGTCAAGGTCACAGTGGCCTTGACCACAAAAACCTTGTCCGATCAATAACTAGACAACGCTTTGTGGTACAGTCCTCATATTTGGTGTGGAGGTTGGTCATGACCAGTAGAAGACCCCTATTGATTTTGGGGTCAGTAGGTCAAAGGTCAAGGTCACAGTGGCCTTGACCACAAAAACCTTGTCCGATCAATAACTAGACAACGCTTTGTGATACAGTCCTCATATTTGGTGTGGAGGTTGGTCATGACCAGTAGAAGAACCCTATTGATTTTAGGATCAGTAGGTCAAAGGTCAAGGTCACAGTGGCCTTTGCATACAAAAACGTTGTCCGATCAATAACTAGACAACGCTTTGTGATACAGTCCTCATATTTGGTGTGGAGGTTGGTCATGACCAGTAGAAGAACCCTATTGATTTTAGGATCAGTAGGTCAAAGGTCAAGGTCACAGTGGCCTTTGCATACAAAAACGTTGTCCGATCAATAACTAGACAACGCTTTGTGATACAGACCTCATATTTGGTGTGGAAGTTGGTCGTGACCAGTAGAAGACCCCTATTGGTTTTGGGGTCAGTAGGTCAAAGGTCAAGGTCACGGTGGCCTTGACAACAAAAAACCTTGTTCGATCAATAACTAGACAACGTTTTTATGTTTATTTGTATAATAAAATAAAATACTTCTCAGTGTAAAGTTGTGATTATTTTTCCCCATGACAATTTCAAGTAAAGATATATATTAATGATCCATAACATTAATTTTAAACTATTTCAATATATGCCGTGTCATAAATAGGCACTGATTATCACTCACTTGTGTTTATTAAATGCTTTGGTTTCGTATGGATGGTCACTAAAGCCTGCACATTACCGGAATTGACATAACACTAGAGCTACTATATCTCCGCCAATAGCGAATATTTGATTTAAATTACAATAAAATCCTTTGTGTTAGACTAGGTTAATCTACACGCGCTTATGTTTGTCGAGGTAAATGTAATCCTCTCATTGGATGACCTGGTTATTGATATATAGGAGTTCCACCGTCTTGTAAATTGCTTTCATGACTGGTACCCTTCATTGCTAAAGCTTACAAAAGTCTCTAAATTTCCAAAAATTTAAATTCAATGCTAATAGATATCACTTGCACGTCAGGGGGGGCATTTGTGTTTGACAAACACCTCTTGTTTTGATTGTAGTTTGCTACGATCTTCAATGTAGAGCTGTTGTTTTGATTGTAGTTTGCTACAATCTTCAATGTAGAGCTGTTGTTTTGATTGTAGTTTGCTACAAGAGCTGTGAGAGTTGTAGATCTGATCACCAACCTGGACATGGTATCGTTCCAAACACAGGGAGGGCTGCAGTCCTTCATCAACAGGCTCGAGGTAACTATCCTACACTTAATCTTCAGATGCCTACCAATAGTTGTATTTTTCGTTTCAACATTTGAGATCATAGAAATAGGATCAAAGATGCGATTTTAATTTCTTGAACCATTCTTGCTCTCTCTAAAATTTTAAGACATATAAAGACTTTTGTTAAGGAATTTGGAGGATTACCTTGGACATAATGTGGAATGTTGTTCTCATTTTAGCACGAGGTGTCTTTGTGTAGATCTGTACAGCCTTTTGAGATCCGTCCTGGAAGAATGGACTCATCAATGGAAGCTCACCCAGAGTCACCACCCCTGGCAATGGAGACTGACTCTCCAGAACATCACAGTGATGTCATGACAACCTCTGCGGCAAGTACAGCATCAAGCTCAATGGAACCTCAGCCGTCCACATCAACAGGAATCAGCTCAAGTCATCCTCCCTTACCAGACTACTCCGCTGCCAAAACAGGTCCTGTCAGATTTAATTACAAAACTCTCCCATCTTGCTGTTTAGTGGTAGTTTCAAACTTAAAATCCCTTTAAACCTTATGTCATTTCCTTAGTGTAGATGTATATCTGTAAATTTCTCTGAATGTGCACACTTTCACAAAAAACTGTCTGTGAAGTATGAAAGATATGATTTTCATTGATTTGCTTTTGTATTATATTGCTGTAGTCAGAAATGCAGGGAACTCTTGGTAAATGACGAAACAAAATGCAGTATTACGTGGGTTGAAGTTTTCAGACTTATTGCTAAGTTCAGGATTCTGTGTGTCTATAAATGGTTGATTCTCTGTACTTTTGATGTATAAATTGACAAATGTTCAGGATTTCAATAAGGATTGTTCAGCATTTCTAACTTTCACCTAGTCTGAATTTAATTTCTGACTGCACTATGAACTTCTTATGATGGAAAAAATTAATTTTAACCAGCCAACTTATTTGAAGATGTCTTCAACAGAGGATTAGCTGTAGGTTGTTAGTTCAAGATTTTTTAGATCATATAAGAAATGTACAAACTAAAAGTTTATTTTAGATGTAACAATGTTTTTCTCAAATCTCTGTGACTTCTTTTAATCCTTTTGTCACTAGTTTAATCTCAAGTTTCAATATATCATTTTTCATTGCAGGTCGGCAGTGTTTCCCACAGCGAGCAGCTTTGCTGAAGTCCATGTTAAACTTCATGAAGAAGGCTATTCCAGACCCCTCCTTCTCAGAGAGCATGAGGCATTGTAAGTATGTCTGATGACATAGTCTCTTATTAAAGGTTATAGACAATCACAGATTCCTTATATCCTAGTATAAGAAGCTATTGAGCTTACTTCTGAATGGTAGTTCCACAACTTTAAAGGTGCCAGGTAATCTTAGTGGTTTATATTTATGGCCCTAGACAAGGCTGTAAAGGCAAGATTGCAAACCAGTCTCCATGCAAGTTCAGTAGTTGGAAAACTAATAATAAATATGCAAAATAATGTATAATGCATTTTAGTTGTGTAAATCATTTGCTTTATTAAGATGTGTAATGCATTCATGTGTACGAGGTGGCTTCTTTAGGCCATTTACGACAGGGCAGAATGCAAAATCAAACTGTTTTAACTGTTTACAAACTTGCATTTTTGCTTGTTTGCAATTCTATTAAACAGACATGCTTTGAAACTCAAACAGAACGATCTCTAGTAGAATTGTAGAATATAAGTACATGTAGAAGATTTTTTCATAGGTTATAGAGTAGAGGTTTGTTTAAACAAACTGCTGTTGTCATGGAAATAATAATGCTCTGAACTACCCCAAAAGTTATGAAAATAGGATTGGAGATCTGTATAAGATCTTGGTCTAAATATTAATTTCTTTGGTATTTTATAGTGATGTTAAGTAATTTTATTAACAATTCTCTCTGGAGCATTCATGTGTCAGAAGTGGCTAAATTTGACCATTTAGACATAACAGAATGCAAGATCAACCTGTTTAAATGCTTCCTAACTTGCCCTTGCCAGTTGGGTATTCAATTAAACACACAATTTTGGACAGTCTTTTTGTTTTTCTGGGCTATTTTGTTTATTTTGTGTGTCAGTGAACTGCAAACTATACTTCTTCATTTGCAGTGTTTTCAGAACTGTTTTAATCAGAAAGCTTCATGGCATAGGATACATGTTTATCTTGCTCCTAGCTTTTGCAGATGGACTCGAGATCTTAAGCATTCATGTGTACGAGGTGACATCTGTGGTTAACTGCTTGCAACCTTGCATTTTTGCTTGTTTGCAGTACCGTTAAACACAAAGTTTTAAAAAAAACTAGACATAAGCACACTGATCTATTGTACAATATCTGTAGAGAGAACATAATTACACAGTTTAGAGGTTTTCTCGGATACTCTGTTGTTGTCATGACACTAATAATGCTCCCAACTGCTCTGAGGATTATGCAAAAGGTTTGGAGATTGGTATCAGATGACAATCTTAAGAATTTTGGTTTGTTTGGTATTTTATGGTGTTGATTTTAGATAAGAATAATCTTTTGAAACAGAGATTTTGTGCATTCATGTGTTTGAAGTGGCAAAATGACCATTTCAGACACAACAGAATGCAAAATCAACATGTTTAAATGCTTCCTAACTTGCCGTTGCCAGTTTGGTATTCAATTAAACACACAATTTAGGAATTTGTATCAAAAGATCACATTGTCTCAATCTATTTGTCTTAGTTTCTTAGGGGGGCTAATTTGTTTTCTCTATTTTGTGGAAAGGGTTCTTAAGATATTGAGTAGACTCCTTGTGCAGATGACCCCTATTGTTTTAGGGGGCTTTGAGATGAGATGTCAAGGTTACAAGAGCCAAAAAAAGATTATGAGCATTTCAGCTCTGTATCTGAAGAACCCCCAGTGTCTATAATCTTCAAAGTCCAAGTCCAATTGGACTTGTGTTTTAGGTGTCAAATGTAAGGTTAGAGGTTCATGTGAACTGTTTTTAGAATTTATAAAGCAAAACACTTCATGGCCTGTGATAATAGTACTTGTTTTTTTGTGATCATTCATATTACTTTATTTGTACATATTGCATTCCTGTGTATGTAGTGGCTTTAAGTAGTAGGTCATCTACAACTGCCCAGAATGCTAAATTAAAAGTGATGAAAAGTTGTATGTTGTCAAACTTGAGAGGTAAAAGTTTGATATAAGATTTTCTCCAGATATACATGTATAGAATATGGGAGAATATTGAAATTCAATTATTGACCTGTCTGTAAGAGGATATCACTTGTCTTTATGAGCCAAGACTTGTATCATTGTTCGGGATGCAGAGCTTCCTTCCCTTCTATATAAGAGCTGTTTAGAGGCATGTATCCCTTTCCAAATTTCTTAAAAACAAAGCAGTTCTCCCACAATCCTTAACCTAAGTATTTGTCATTCCTCATGTAGAGATAAAATCTTGCTCTGATTATATACTGATAACAGTACTGATTGATTAGTACAGGCAGACTACACTGCACAAACAGTGCTACTATGCTGCCACAGTATGGTGTAAAATGCAGTAAAATGTGTAAAATATCTTCAATGTTTTGATAAAAGGTCCCTCTACACATGTTAGGTTAATCAAACAGGAGCGTATATTGCTTACATTTTAGATTTCAGAGATGGATGGTTCCCTTTCCAAGTCCACAATTATCATGTGGTTTATATTTCAGTGAAGGATGTTTCCTTATATCATGTTGTATATTTATATTTAAGAGATGGATGGTTCCCTACCCAAGACCTCAATTATCATGTGGTTTATATTTCAGAGATGGATGGTTCCCTACCCAAGTCCACTATTATCATGTGGTTTATATTTCAGAGATGGATGGTTCCCTACCAAAGTTCACATTTTTCATATATTTTTGTTTTATTTCAGTGATGGATGGTTCCCTGCCCTAGTCTACATTTTTCATATATTTTTGTTTTGTTTCAGTGATGGATGGTTCGCTGCCAAAATCTTTAAAGCACATTATCAGCAATGCAGAATATTACGGACCTTCATTGTTCCTCCTAGGTAAGTTTTTAAAATACTTTAGTCCAAGACCTAATACCAAATTACATTCATCAGGTACATGTACAATGTATAACACTCATTCCCTAGGTTGTTAAACTGAGATTGAAAGATTAAAACTGAGAAAGGTTTAGAAAATGGGGAACCTGAAATAGTTTAATTGAGCTTTGGCTCAAGATTTACCCATGTTAATCACCACTGATACAGTTTATATCCCATGTTCATCCAGTTTAGATCCAGATCAGCCTGCACATCTTATTAGATTCGACACTGTACGCTTCTTGGCACTTTTGAGGTCGGTATGAATACAGTAACTAGAGCTGGGTGATAATCGTACACTGGTTGCTCATGGGAAATATTTGGATTTCATGGAGTAAAAGGTTAACTTGATTTTCAAAAAAATGTCCCAAGTGTCACTTTATGATGTACTTGTGTGGTTTAGATTTGAGTAAATTTATTGAATGTGACTCAATTATTATCGTAGTTTGGACTGAACAAAAAGCATAAAGGTATTGTAAAATATGTATGTAACAGGAAACAAAATGGGAGATGTCTATGACATTGTTGACATTTTGAAACAACGAACATGATGAAGGTAACGTGATAGAATTTAAAGAAAGTAGAAGTCAGTTAAAAAGATCACTTCAGACACAGTTTGTCAGCATTGGTTGTTGTGTTTCAGCGACGGACGTGGTGACGGTGTATGTGTTCCAGGAACCTTCATTGTTGTCTTCTCTTCAAGATAACGGCCTTACAGATGTTGTACTACATGCTCTACTTATCAAAGATGTAAGTACATGTAATCTATCTGTGATTTTCTCAGAGCCTCAAGTCCAAGGTCTACATAATAAATCTAACTCGCATTGTAGAAGTTAGTATGTTTCTGTCTTACAGGTCAGTGTTTGGCTGTTCCTCGTGCTCATGTATTTCTTCTACAAGTATGAGAGAGATGAGTTTAGCAACCACCAGTTCTTTTCATAATCTGATAAATCAGACAAAACTGTGCACTTGTTGTTTTTACCTAGGTGCCTGCTACTCGTGAAGTATTGGCCTCGCTACCGAATGTGTTCAGTGCCCTCTGCTTGAATGCCCGAGGCCTTGGCTCGTTTGTCCAGTGCCAGCCTTTTGAGCGATTGTTCAAGGTGCTGCTGTCACCTGACTACCTACCAGCCATGAGAAGACGCAGAAGTGCTGATCCATTTGGTAATCTTGTTGTGCTTATTTAACTAACATTTGGACTGTAATTCTGTTAAGATTCTACAATGACTGCTGTTTTAACCATATGGCATATACATGTAGTAAATAAATTCGGATGAAATAATTGACATATCACTGCTGCCATGGGGCATCTCGCAGGTGACAATATTTGTGATGTCAGTAGTAGCATGACGTAGTTACAGAAATAATAATGTCAGCATTTTATAGGTAACATAAAGCAGTCATATTGGAGTTGATTCTGTTGAAGGGAAGTGGGGTTCTTAATTCTCTTAGAGGAACTGCAATAGATATTAGATTCTCTAGGGCAAGAGTTGTGTGACATGGACATACTGTTTAAGGAAATGAGTTGAGACATGTAGATCTGTTGGGGGGAATGAGTTGTGTGACATGGAGATACTGTTTAAGGAAATGAGTTGAGACATGTAGATCTGTTGGGGGAAATGAGTTGTGTGACATGGAGATAACTTTTAAGGAAATGAGTTGAGACATGTAGATCTGTTGGGGGGAATGAGTTGTGTGACATGGAGATACTGTTTAAAGAAATGGCTTCAGGCATGTAGATCTGTTGGGGGAAATGAGTTGTGTGACATGTTTCAGGTGATACAGCCAGTAACCTAGGTAACGCTATGGATGAGCTGATGAGACACCAACCATCCCTCAGGATTGATGCAACCAAGGCCATCATAAGGGTGCGATATTTTTACTTTGTTTGATTTGCTATTATTTTACCCAATTAATGTAACAATATGTTAAAAACATACGTAACTACACAAGATTTTGTCTGATTAATTTAGCTCTTTCTGAAAGTCTGGATGAATAAAGGGTAGTTCTAGGTTGTGGACTGAAGTCTAGAAATGTTGAACAAATTTGGTTGAATAGGAAATTTTAAAATATATTATATTAATGTATGAGAAAAGTTCTTCATTATTGTTATTATCAGAATTAGCCATTAAAATCTTGTTATTGAACTGAAGTGAACCATTTATTTAGTATCATAACAGTTGTTTTCTTTACCCTTTGCAAGTTAAATGTGACTATTGACACTTGTATTTATTAAGTTATTTGCAACCTGTTTGTACACATGTTCAGTTACTTCAAGAAGTGAACTCCCTGGGCCGAGACAAGATGTACGTGTGTCAGAAGCCCCAGCCAAAGGCTGAGCAGCTGTTGCTGAACCCTCGTTCCCCGCAGGCCCAGGATGGGGGCTCCTCAGACGAGGAGGATGAAGAGGAAGAAATGGTTCCCACGGCAACAGTACCAGCATCACAGGAAACAGAAGGCATGGAGCATAAAACTGCAGAGCAGGAACTGTAAGTATTGCCATGGCCATATTCAAATTCTAAATTAAAAAAGTGCATATGTTATCATGCAATATGTTGGAAAAAGATCAGTTGACTGTTGTGATGTTAGCATGCCAAACATTCTTATTTTGAACTAGAAGCAGCATACAAGACAGTGTTGGTGTTAAGGCATTGGAGATGTGAGGCAAACAGAAGTACACATTCAACAATGTCAGATGTACCTGGTTCTTTAGTGAACAATCATATGATCAAACACTACCTTATTGTTACTGCTCGTCCTCATAAAATAGTCCATAAGGAAATCAAAGCATAAGTCAATATGGTCTTTATCCCTAGTGAGTTGGGTAAGATTTCCTAAAGGTTCCGAGTGGTTTATGCATAATCAGAAGTCTGTTTATGTCTGTTTACAGATCAAGTTCAGCCACCCCGGAGAACACTGACAAACAGGCCATTCCCCTCATGGACTACGTTCTCAATGTGGTATGTATCACTTATCTTCGTCAGAGGATTGTTTACTCCAAGACATTATATTGGGTTTTATATATAAATACAGTGAAACCCCCTCTATAACGGACACCTAGGGGACTGAGAGAAAGTGTCCTTAATAGCGGGTTGTCCTTAATTGTGGGTTTAAATCAAGAAGAAGAGAACATGTCTGTTCTTTAAAAAATTGCCTATAATACCCGGGTGCCCGTAATATCCGTAATGAGGGGTTTTACTGTAGTTATGTTTTGGCCACATAAGATGAATTTAGAGAGTAGCTAGACATTGAAGTTAAATATGTTTGTATTGAAGAAATCCATATTTGTTATAATTGTTGTACCTTTTCAAAATCAGAACAGGCAATCAGAACAATTAAAACATGTACATCAGCAGATACCTGCCAGGAATGTAGCAGTTGAAGCACAGCATGAAGTGAAAATGCTATATGCTTCATTTTTAATATGTGTGTGGGATCTTGCATGCAGCATTGTTATTATAGTGAGTTTAAATGGAAAGTGGTAATACATTGTTTACAGATGAAGTTTGTTGAGGCAATCCTAAGCAACAATTCTACAGATGATCACTGCCGAGAGTTTGTTGGGCAGAACGGTTTACCCGAGTTGATGGATATTCTAGGAATGCCAAATCTACCCATTGAGTTCCCTGCCTCCCCGGCCTGCCAAGCTGTGGCCAGTGTGTGCAAAGCTATACTTGTATGTAACACTAAGCATTTTTAACTAGTGTACGTAAAAGCAATTACTAAGTTTTCATCTTATTGTAGACTATTTTAATTCTATGTAACTTGGAAATTGACTTTTAACTAGTTTCTTTAGATGAATACAATAATTGCTTGGCTGGATAAAAGCCAATTTTAATTTAGATCATATAAAAAAAAAAAAGAATATTTGACAAGAGTTAATAATTAATGTGAAATTTAGCATAAACAATGTTGCATAAAACCTGAAAAAACGAAGGTTTTAATTCCAAATTTGATTGTCCTTTGTAGACTTTACTTAGAGATCCTAAAGTGTTAGAGGAAGGTTTGAAGAAACTGAACACAGTCCTGGAGGGGCTGGAGCCCCTTCACCGCCCCCTCGAAGGTCCTGGTGGGTCTGTCCTACTAAGGGAGCTGGCGAGTGTCTCGCACATACCTGATGCCACCCTGTCACCTACAGCCACACCCCTTCTTCATGCTCTGTCCTCAGCCCACGCTTACATCACCATGTTTGTACATGTTTGCAAAATGGGACAGGTAATGAAACTTTCTAGATGTAAGAATTATGACAAGTAAATGTGGATAAAACTTGTTTTTAAATTAAAAGTTTTTATGTCAAAGAACAGAGTTAACTGTACATACCATAATTATTGAAGTAATGTTAGAAAAACGAGTTGTAGCTGTGCTAAAAAACTTAACAAAATGTATATATTAAATACAGATTTTTTATAGGTTTTTAGCAAGAATAGTTGTAATATTGTGTTGTTTTTTTTTTTCAGACTGAAATTCGCACCATCTCTGTGAACCATTGGGGTTCTGAACTGGGACTGAAGGTGTTGGCTGGTCTCAGCAAGCTGTACACATCTCTGGTCTGGGAGAGCACTATCCTACTGGCACTGTGTAGTGAGGACATTTTACCGGCCACCAGTGAGTTTGGGCGTGCTGACATGAACAAACTTCTCCCCAAGGACTTCAAGCCCGAGGGGGAGACTAAGGATGATGAGAGCGCTATGGCCAGGGCATCTGTCAGTCCAGGCAGTAATGGTGTCAGTCAGGCCATGGAGTCACTGACCACTTCAGACACTCCCATCACCATGGACACAGAGGAAACCACACCCAGTGACAAGGATACCAAAAAATCTAAGCTGTCACCAGCTTTACAGGTCAGAGTCTGAAAAACTTGAACAACTATGTTCTTTTGTATTTAAATTTTATATTTGAAGTAAATGTTGAACTAAATATTAAACTTTGTGATTTCCATTTGCATGCACACTGTTAACGATATTCTGTAAATGCATTTAAGTATGTGGCGTTAAAATTTTGTGATTGTTTTGTAACCATGTTTTTATACAATCCTTTATTTTGTGAGTGTTTCAAGTTCATGAATCAAGCTGCCCTCAAAATCTTTGTAACTTAGAGCCCCACAAATAATAAACAGTATAGTGGTCAAATTTCTACTGGTTCAATACTAGGGAGGTTAGATTTTTACTAGACCTATAAACAAAACTGTATTAATGTTGAACAAACAGTAGTAAGAGTGATTTCATGAAAATAAATGTAGGAGCAGTTGAGCTTTAAAAAAGGAACAGTTGGTGAGATGAGCTTTTGATGTTATAGGCCCAGGTGAAGCAGTTGAAGCCCTTGTTGACCGTGTCCTCGAGACTTGGTCGGTCCCTGGCTGAGCTGTTTGGTCTGTTAGTGAAGCTGTCAGTAGGAGGACGGCTCCGACAACGTGGGAACCAGCTACCTCCAGCCATGCCTATAGTTCCCAGTTCAGCCGCCCAGTCTGTGGCTAAAGCACTTACCAAACTTCTCACTGATGGTCTCAAGTGGCAACCACCTGAATACTCACCACATCCCAAACTCAGGTAATCTAAACTGTTTTTAAATTTGAATGCATACTTATAGCCAAGATAGAGGGTTGGATGGTCAAAATGGGTGGTTATTATTAATCACTGAAACATACTGATTTTAATTGCTGATAAATTATATTGAAATTCTTTTTCTTTAATGTTTCAGAGCAGTTTTAGAAAAGAAATATTTTGTTCAGTGATGTATTATTCACGAGAGTATTTTAAAGAATTACTTGAAAAAATAAAGATTTTGAATACCGTCATCGTTTGAATATAAGCCACTCTTTTTTTCCAGGAGTCGGCGAAAAAAAAGTTGGGGGTGCGGCTTATACATAGGTTTAGGTTGCCAAGATATTTTTTCAGGCCTTCAAAACACCGATTTTTTTACCGCGGCGAATGTGTCAAGCCACCGGTATACGGACGCTGAACGAGATATTTGTCACGTCTACACTTTTTTTTTTTTCGAAAATATAATTTGATAGGTAAAATAATGTACTTAATAATAAACCATTATTGAAATCTTTTACTCTTCTTATTATTTTGAGTACTGGTAATTACAATAAAAATAATCATCAGTTCGCAACTTGTCATGATCTCCAATCTGGGGACGTTTCTATGCAACGAGGTTATCATGTGCGAACGAAAATAATTATGATTGACACAGGCAAACAACTGCTTGAAAAACTGTCACAAACTCTACTGCAAATACAATTACCGGTACATAATCAGCAACATTTACGAACGACAAAGTAAAATAATTATTATTTACCGACCGCTAACTTATTCCATCATTTAAAATATATCCTTATCTTTAATTTATCGCTTTTATCACATTTCAGTAATTATTGCATCACACAAGCTAAAAATGACGCGCGCACACTACTAGGTAGATCAAACGTTTTTATAGCAAAGCCGAAATAAACACGGATGGTTGTTTCGAGCGGACAACGTCTTTTGAAGTCGCGTTTGATGTTCGCCGGTATCGATTTTTTTGCCTCCATACGAAATACACAGCATAGTCATGTTTTTTGTAAGGGATATATGCGGTTTTAATAAGTTAACGGCTGTTTTACAAATTATGCGGATTATAAATGTGATAATCAAAGATAAATGGAAATAAAATGCGGATTCGTAAGAACCAACATCACCATCAAGGTAATTATTTTAACTTATTTAAATCATACAAACTGGCTCTTACCAGTGTTTTACGTATTTTATGGAAAAAGTGGGGTCCACGAGCCGATCGCGTTTTCTTTAATTGCGCATTATATCAGATTGAGTACTTCAAGAAAAACGTGTAAAATCACAGTGACCGTAATGTGTCAAAAACTCTGAAAGCCAGATGACATGTTTAAGATTCCCTTGGTAAAATCAGTGTCACCCTTAATTGGCAGTTTGGTCTCACCTGCCAAAGAGGGTATGTCACTTGACTAAGGTGTGAAAACTGAAAGCATGATGCCATGTTTGAGATTCTTATGGAATGTTTGACAAGATATTGAGATGACATGGTCGACTCGAATTTTATTTAAAACTCCCACATTTTAGACATATGTCATTACCGCCAATTTTCTCGAATATTACTATTCATTTAAAATGTCTATACCTTCAAATTGTCAAACAAAATAATTATCATGGGTCAAACGCGTATGTACTTCACTGAAAAAGAATAGCTGGCTATTGTTGCCTACGCTGAGGCACACGGAACCGGCGATTCAAAATGGCGACCAGTCTGAAAAAGAGACCGCAGCTTATACATAGAGTTAGGCTTTTTTCACTCATTTCCATCGGGGTTTTGGGGGGTGCGGCTTATACATCAGTGCGGCTTATATTTAGACGATGACGGTACTTTTTACCTTAAAAGAAGAAGGTATAGAGTACTATGGTATCAATTAATTTCACAATTAATTTGAGCAAGTTGTATTATTGTTATAAGACGGGCTATCAAATGTTTAGATTTTGTTGGGCTTGAATTTGCACACTTTCTGTTGCTTGAAATACATGAAAATTAAACCGGCCCAAAATAAAATAATACCACAGTAAAAGTGTCGAAAGGAATCGATCCAGCATGCCACATTCCCTCTCCTCGCAGAGAAATTGATCTCATGCAATGTACTTGGTTGACAAGCACGTCCTTAGAAAAAAAAATTATATAATAATTATTTAATTAAAAAACAAAACTGTTTGCTTTAAAATAATTTATGCAGATCTAAAACTGTGTGTAGGTAATAAGATGTAAATCATTATCACATCCTTATTATAATTGATGACAGGTTGACATTTTTGGTGTGCTCTGTGGGATTTACATCTCCAATGTTGTTTGATGACAAGAAGCAGCCATATCACCTGATGCTACAGAAGTTCTTGGCCTGTGGAGGACAGGAGGCTCTCTTCCAGGCCTTTAACTGGGCCTTGTCTATCAACGGACAGGTGTCACTTCATGAGGGACTCGAGAATCCAGACCTACCAGGTAATTAGATGTTGTCCGGTTTTGATTTTTACAAGCATAGAATTTCGGAGTGACAATGTTAGGCACTTGTGTGCAGTTTTAAATTGGCACATGACCAAATTCAGCAACTTAGGTTTTTACTCAAATTATGCTGCTGTAACAAGCAAAAGTGAATCCTGATTGCACAGTTTAAGTTGAAGATATCACTTCCAGTGTCCTATGTGTGACATGGCTTGATGGATGAGGGATTATAGTACTAGTTTCATAAGTTTCACAAGTATTGGGGGAGTTCCATTCTAAGTTGGAAAGCAGACCTGTTGTTTTATGGTCATATTTCTCACACATATATTAAATCCGTTTGCATTGTTGGACTTCAGTTTTAGGAACTTATTTAACCTTTTAAGCAGGGTTTTGTCCCTTCAGAAACCAAAGTGCACATTGTTGAGAGTTAAGAATTGTCATTTAAGTGTTAACTTGTCTTAATTTAATATTATCATTAGGTCATCTGGCAATGCTACTGTTTCTTCATTTTGACCTTTTATTCAGTTTTTAGCTAAAGCTTTATATTTCTCAAATTATTATTATAATAATTATTAATAATTTGTAGGAGTTTTATGTCTTTTATAGTGAAATCATAAAGATAACTCATTGGATAATGCAATAATGCAGTTATATATAAACAACAGCTAGGACCATTGCAATATGTTTGTATGAAGTGTCGGAGCACATTGATAATGGGAGATGATTGTGTATGTTTTCAGTTGGTACAGGAGAGTTTCTGGATGCTTGGTTAATGTTGATAGAGAAGATGGTGAACCCCAAGACTGTGCTGGAGTCCACACATCAACTGCCTGCCAAATCTAGTCAGTTGGGATTTGTGCCATTTGATCCTATACAGTATTTGATTGGTGCACAAAAGGTAACATTGTTGGCTTATTGAAGTGATTGAAACCAAATAAAGCATTAGATTGACACTTGGTTTATCTAATTGTCATTTAGACTTTCTGAAAAATATCAGGAACAGATTCGAAACTGGGTCATCTGGAGTCAAAAACACAAGGACACCAGATCAAATCGAATGGAGACCAAAGTTTTCATTCAGTTATCATCTTAACTAATGTTTGTCTTTCGAATATCTTGTTACACAAAACAACAATTTGCAGCATGTATCTTAACTTTCATAACAGCAAAATTGAATATCACTGTACCATCTTTCTCTCTCCTCCATAGACACACCTTTTTTGCATGGGCAAACAGTTTAGATCCAGATCAGCCGGCACATCCGTGGTCTGACCTGAATCTGAACTGTTCAGTTTTTGATTTGTTAGGTTATTTCTGACCAAAATGCGACCAGCGGAGATCCTGATCAGACGGCTTGAATGTGCCGGCTGATCTGGATCTATACTGGTTGCACATGCATAAATATGCGTATTTATGGAGGAAAGGGTTAAACTATGCAATAATTAGACCTTAACTGACACTTATGTGTTGTTACTTTCAGGCTGCATTTACTGCTGTGATGAACCTGTGGAATAAAAAGCCCTTGAAGATTTATGGAGGGCGAATGTCTGAGTCCATTCTTGCCATCTTGTGCCATATCATCAAAGCTGAAGCTGTTATACAGGTAACATAGATATATCTGTAGCTGGCAGGTAGCATAGCTCTAGTGATCTGGTGTGTTTTTCTTCATATAAGAAACTTTTGAGCAACTCTTTGATGTAGTAATGTTGAAATAAAATGTTTTGTATGAAAACACACTTATACTCGAGGCTGTCAGCTTGATAGAATGGAAGACTGGAGGTTTGTTGGAAGGTGTGTCTGTCCTCCGTAGCAATATGAGTAAAGATGTTTTGTTTGAAGTTGATATCTGAAAAAAATGTTTTTTAGTTGGTTTAAGTTCTTACAAAGGACTGTATGATAGTAACTCTAGAACAAAGTTTTGTGAACTGGCTACAGGATTGCTGATGAACACATCAAAAGGTTGAGAACTTTAGAGAAGTCTTCAAAAGTACTTAACTTTGAGCTTTTCTGAGCCAAGAGGTTTTCACTCGATATTTCAAAGTGGTACATGTAGCTTAAAAATTGTGTAATTTCTTAAAACTGCAAAAACTTCTCCAAATCCAATGAATGAAATCAACATAAACCTGATATAAATTGAGCAACAGACTGCAGTTGGATATAGGAAGACTCAATTAAGCCCTTTATGTCATTGGATATATCTGTTATCCTATGGCACACAGTGTAGATTCAGGTCTTCCAGCAGAACCTTGCCATCTGATCAGGATCTACATTGTTCACTTCAGATTCAAGGGGTTATTTCTGACCAAGAGGTGTAGATCCTGATCAAACAGCATGGATGTGTTGGCTGATCTAGATCAACATTGGTCACACAGTTAACATGTGTATGTATGGAGTAAAGGTTTAAATAGACAGCTCTATCCATCTGCTGTTGTCACTGGTAGAGATGTCAGTCTAAGCAGTACATTATATCCTTTCTGATGTATCGTATTGCTATTCTTTTCACTTAAAAATAAAACTTTATCAGAACTAAATACATTATAAAGCCTACTATTTTTGTCTTCTAGGAGCAAATGGCAAAAATCAAGCCAGCTACTGCTGATGGTGCCACACCAGGCACCTCTGGCGTAGCAGTTCCCAGTGCAAGCCAGCCAGTACCAGCCACAACACCAGCTGTGCCCCAGGCTAGACCTGTCAACGATGCTCATGTTGATGCAGTAAGTTCAGATCTCATTGAAAAACTGCAAGTTCTGTTGAACCAATATTGGCACTTACAAATTTATTATTATATTATTTTAATGAAAATTTGCAACTGTGCTCCTTAATGCAAATGTTCAGACTTCAAAAATTGATTTCATTTGTAAATAATTCATAGAAAAAGTGCAGCTTGTGGTTGCCTGAACCTACAGTGTCAGATTTTGTTTACAGCTAATGGAGATGGGATTCTCTCGAGAGCGCTGTATTGATGCTCTAAATCACACACAGACATTAGAAGAGGCCACTGAGTACCTGTTGACATCGGATGGAGCAGGAAGATTTTCCCCACCATCTATTGGGGTTTGTACCTCTAACAGTCATTATCAGTCATTCTTCTAAACTATAGGAATAGGTGATTGTTCTGAAATGTTGTTAGAAATCCACATTATCAAAAGCTTTATACAAGCACCATAACATGTTTACAGGAACTGTAAATCTACAGTATGAAGTTCATTTTCTCAAATTCTTAAGTGTTGATTTAGTGGGCATTTGTTAGTTTTAACAGGCAGCAGAGTACAGCAGAACTGATAAATGAAAATGTGATTTATTTCAGAACATAATGGGAATGGATTTGAATGAAGATGAACAAATGTTGCAGGCAATAGCACTGTCCTTGCGACAGGATTCTGAGGTATTTCATAGCTTTAACTTTAATTGGCTGCTTTTGTCCAGGCTCTAAGTTCACCAGACTGAGCATGGTTCCCTTGACAGATCTTTAGTTTGTCTTTGAAAAATTTCTAGACTCAGTTTGGCCCAGTTAGATTGCTAAGGTCTCACATTGGTCTCCAGTTTTAGTTTTATAAATTGATTTATTGGTTACCAGAATGTTTGTGGTCTCATATTTAGTAGGATTATTATGGGTAGCTATGATAACAAACTTGTCTTTGTCTTTGTCTTATATGCCAAATGTGCACAAATAAAGTTGTATGGTCTAAACAGATGTGAAAAAGATCCATTTAAAAGGGTGTTAACTTTTCTCAGACTGTGTCAGAAGTATACAACCAGTACTTCACACTTACCTGTGTTATTTAGAACAGAGTTGTCCTACCAGACCATGAATGATATTTGGAAGAAAAATGAGGGTAACATTATTTACAGCCAGCTGCAGCATGAAAAAAAGTGTTCAACTGGTTGATAACTTCAGTACTATAATGGTTGTTGTGACATTTCAGATAACTTCAGTACTATAATGGTTGCTGTGACATTTCAGATACCGTATAGCGGGTTATTTCTGCGGGTGCCAAATTTCTGCGTTTCTGCGGTCTTTGGACGAAATCGCAGAAATATATCCAGCAGAATTAAAACACCAGCAGAAATTTAAATCGCAAAATATTATCCCATTTTCAAACGAAAATCACCGGATGCGTCCGAGATAACACGTTTCACAGTAGGGTAAAATAATTACGATCAATTACCGCAAATCGTTATCGTATAGGCATAGTATAAACGCGACATTTGCTCAAACATTTCTCAAACATTTCTCAAACATTTCTCAAACATTCTATTCAATTGATTAGTAGTTTGAGATTTGTTATTTATCGATAAATAATATCTTTGTTAGTTGTTGATAAAATAAATTGAGTAACAGTTATTGATTCATGAATAAAAATATTGAGTTATATACAGTTTGTCCTAGGCTTTGACTAAGCTTTGACTAATAAAACAGCGTATATCTTGAAGACGAAACAAACATGAGTATCCTACGATTTCTCAAGAAAAAGGAATCTTCGATAGTTCCGGAAAATGATAGTGAATTGAAGGATTTATTCGGCGAAAGTGTACTTAAGGAGGTTAATGATAAAATCAGGGATGTTATTACTACTCCATCAACCCCAGGGACATCTGGAACGCCTAAATCAAAGGGGAAATACGCAGTATATTCTCCTGCCGAGCGCGCTAGCATAGGCAAATACTGTGCCGAGAATGGTCCTGCGTCTACTGTTCGAAAATTCAATCTAAATTCCCCGATTTAAATGAAAGTTCGGCGAGGTACATGCGTGGAAAGTATCAAAGTACGGTAACTTCACGCAAAAGACAGTTGGATTTCACAGATGTAGATGAAATTCATTCTGCAAAGAGAGGGCGGCCGCTTTTGCTAGGATCTGAGTTGGACTCAAAAGTACAAAAATATGTTCATACTTTACGTACTAGCGGCGCAGTTATAAACACAACGATTGTCATGGCGACTGCAAAAGGAATTGTTGAATCTACAGACAAAAATCTTTTGGCAGCAAATGGAGGTTCCCTTTCCATCGGAAAAGATTGGGCTAAATCCATCATGAGAAGAATGAACCTAGTAAAACGTAAAGGAAGCACCAGTTGTAAAAGTGACAAAATTGAAAATTTTGAAAAACTGAAAGACGAATATCTTACTCGTATACAGGACATTTCCTCCAAATATGACATCCATGCTGAGATGATAATTAACTGGGACCATGCTGGCTTAAATATCACTCCAGTATCAGACTGGACCATGGACTTAAAAGGGACGAAGCGAGTTGAAATATCTGGCCTAGGAGATAAACGTCAAATCACAGCAATATTCGCTGGATCCCTTACAGGAAATATGAATAGATGTTGTATTTCTAACTAACGTTCTTTTTAATAATAATAATAAAAAATTGTTTTCAGTTTTCGCAGTTTATATTGTTATGCTAATTATGATTCATTTTAATTTTTTAGGTGAATTTCTCCCCCCACAGTTGATATTTGGAGGAAAAACAGATCGTTGTCACCCGAAATATAAATTCCCAGAAGATTGGCACATTACACACAGTGAAAACCACTGGGCTAATGGTGAAACACAATTGGCTTACATTGATCACGTCATTCTTCCATATTTAGAGAAAACGCGCAAGCGATTATCACTACCAAAGGAGTGAAAAGCACTGTGCATTTTTGACGTTTTTAAGGCTCAAATGACTGAAGAGTTTAGGGGTTACTTGTCAAAAAAAAGAATTAAATTTGTTTATGTGCCAGCATGTTGCACTGATCGACTACAGCCCATGGATTTAAGTGTTCAAAAATCTGTAAAGGCGCATTTGAAGTCATCCTTTGAAGCGTGGTATTCAAATGAAGTTTCGAAACAGATCAGTGATGAGTCTGACGAAATAAACCCTGTTCAAATGCCGCTTCATTTGATGAAAGAATTGTTTTCCAAATGGCTTGTGTCTATGTATCTAAATATTAAACAACAGCCTGACATTGTCGTGAATGGTTTCCGTGCAGCTGGTATAGCTGGCGCACTTGATGATATTTTGCCGCTCAACTATTTAAAAGTGTAGAGTTAACTAACTATTGAAACGTTTCACATACCTCGGCAACATTGGTGTATAATTAGTTATTAGATATGATATTATACCATTAAACATGATTATTTTTGATTATATATCATACAACACGTTTTATTTATTCATTTTGCTACAAGAATAAAATAATGCCTGTTATATTATGTTTTTATTTCACCAGTAACAGTAACAGAGACTTTAAATACCGGTAAATACCGGTATACCGGGATGATTGTCTCCCTTAGTATGTATATTTCACAGTCGTGTTATTCTTACGACACCTTACAACCTCTGAACCGCAGAAATTTATCCTTCATGGGAAACGGAAACGCAGAAATAAAACCCGCAGAAATTTTTGGATCCATTTTTGAGGGCAAAACGCAGAAATTTATACCCGCAGAAATAACCCGCTATACGGTAACTTCAGTACTATAATGGTTGCTGTGACATTTCAGATAACTTCAGTACTATAATGGTTGTTGTGGCATTTCAGATAACTTCAGTACTATATGTATAATGGCTGTTCTGACATTTCAGATAACTTCAGTACTATAATGGTTGTTGTGACATTTCAGATAACTTCAGTACTATAATGGTTGTTGTGGCATTTCAGATAACTTCAGTACTGTAATGGTTGTTCTGACATTTCAGAGTGAGGATGGAGAGAAGAAGAAAGAAGAGGAAGAGAAACAGGATTGCCAGGAGCCTCTTGACAAGGCCGTTCTGGATAACTTTACCAAAATTCTCTTCCCAGGTTACATCCTTTGATTATCTTGTCTCTTCACAAGCTACAAAACAACAAATAATGGTCAGTTATTGCCTGCCAAGATTGTTATTGTTTTCTATAAAGAAAAACAGAAATTCATTTAGAACAGCAGGTTAAATAAAACATGTAAAAAATCCTTGAAAGAATGCTAGTTCCATGTTTCAGTTTTTAAATCTTTATGCCCGTTGTTTTGATATTATTTCATGTGTTACAAATTGGCACATATAGATACATGTACATTACAGAATATGCATTGTTTGCTGTTTGTGTTTAAGGTTGCCTAACATTGCTGGACACACTACCAGAGACGGTATACAGAGTGTGCGAACTGTTGATAGTGGTAACCCAGAGGAATGGACAAGAATGGCAGAACATGATTCTCAACACACTCGTTGAAGAGGTAATTTTATGAAACAATGCAGTAGTTGTTACGGATCAGTGAACACATTACTTAACTTTGTCTTTATCTTAGAAAGTCTGGACCCTCAGTTAAATGGATACATTGTCTGAACAAGTAAAATCCTTCTAAGAAAAGTCACAGTTATAAATGTTCATGTTTGCACTAACACTGTCTATCTTCAAATGTTTGTGTTGGTAGATAGACAGCAAAAATACATTGTCCATAATTTTTGATATTGTCATTGCCTTTTCTTGGGTTGAAGATGCAAACAACTACACTGCAGACTCTTTATAACGCGGTATAGCGGGTCTATCATCCCGACCGAGTTAATAAGTGAAACCGCGTTATATTTTCCCGCGCAAAATACATGTCCCGATTTTCCTGCGAAAAATACATGACCCGATTTTCCCGCGCAAATATACTACCTAATACACAACTAACGAGATTATGCATAATTCCACGTAACGTCATGATTCCCTACACTGCACTCGACAAATAATATTTCTTACAAGACATACAATTACCAAATTTCAAATAAAAAAGCAAAACGGCAAGAGACTGACTAATAACACCAAGATCAAAATCGGATCGGCCTTAAATTATTGTAATGGAATCAAAGACCGTATATCTAGTTTGTTTAGATGCCTGCAGAAGTATTTTATTTTTTTTTGACACAAACTCAGACATTTACGAACGTAAATGTAAAATAAATATTAAAACACTAACCATCGTGAACATATTCCATAATTTATAAATTACATCCTAATTTTATCTCCAGTATAATATTTCAGTATTATTGCATCATCAACCAACTTAAGGCATCGCCACACTCCTCCCAATCCTATTCATCGATAAAATAAAAATCATCAAATCTCAGTAATGACAAAATGCCATTCAATGAAACTGCACAAATGAAGGTTACTAATGTATCTTTATTTTGCATACAGTAAGACAAAATAGAAAAGTAAAGAAACAAAGCTAGACCTTAAAATTCCTTGAATTCTATTTACATAAATTCACAAAAACTAGGCGATGCAGAACATAACTTTAAATTCCCTCATGAGCGCAATGATACTGACAAGAAAATGTTGTGTACTTTGTAAAAAACGTTCAACTATTAAAAGAGAAATCAGTGATTGTCATCAGTTTACGCGACCAGGAAATTGAAGGTCAAACACACTTTTACTAATATCTCGTAAAGTTTACATAAGTGAATCATGAGGACACAATAAATTGTTGTCAGTATCATATTACTCATGTGGGCATTTAAAATGATGTTTTGTGTTCTTTAGTTTTTGTGAATTTATGTAAATAGAAGTTGAGGGAATTTTTAGATCTCGCTATTTTTCTTCACTTTTCTAATATGTCTTACCATCTGTAAAATAAAGATACATTAATAACATACACTTGTGCAAAGTTTCATTAAACAGCATTTTGCCGTTATTGAGATTTTGATAATTTTCTTTTTATTGATGAATAGAATTGGGAGGAGTGTGGCAGGCCCTTAAACCAGCTAAAAAATGCCAAATGTCACGTACACACTTCTTGCAGATCAAACGATTTCATAGCAGAGCCGACAAAACATCACAGTCTCGATACGAGCCGACATTTTTCTTTGAAGTCACATTTCATTGACAGATATTATCGCTGTTTACCTCCATAGTAAAAAAAAGCAACATCCATGAAATTAACAGGAAGGCGGATCAAAGCAAAATGTACATCAATGAACTACCGACAGGTTTAAAACATGATTGGGAATATTTTTTTGTTTCTTTCTGAATTGTGCGGATTATGTGATAATTATAGAGATAATCGAATTTAGTAATGGATCAATGATAAACAGTAAGTAAGCATTCACAAGTTTGCCTCGGGCTGATATCTGACACTGGGAAAGGTGTTAAAACACGGTTGTTTTAGGGATAAAATGTGTGCGTCACTTATATACATGTTACAATTGTGACTTCCGGTTTCGATTTATTTGCCGTTTTACGATCAAAAATGACTTCCGGTTTCGTTTTTTTGCCGTTTCATGGTAAAAAATGGACTTAGAAAAAAAATAGGGGATCCACGGGACGACCGCTTTATAATGGAGCGCGGATCTAAACAAAGCGCGTTATAAAGAGTCCGCAGTGTATTTTGGTTTGTTTTTATATGGGTCTGTTGAGTTGGGGAAAATAAATATTTTACATCTAAGATATTTTCATTCAAAGTTTTAAGTTAGATAGTTGCATGCAGTTTTTCTAGAAAAAGTTAAAACAAACGGGAAAGTTGGTGTTTTTTATTTAGAAGAATTTTAAAGCAAAAAAAAAAAAACAAAAAAAAAATGTGATTTTTAGTTATGGTTAATACAATTATAATGCTAGCCTTGCTATAACATTTTATGACAAACTTGTCTAAAAGGCCACCCAGTACTTTGATTCAGTGTTGCATTCTGGTACCTTGAGATCAGTAACCACATCGGCACATAGGTTGAAGAATGTTGTAACAAGCATACGTGATAACCCTTATGATTTGACTACATTTAAATGTCAGCTATTGTTGTCACACTTAATGTCTGTCTGTTTTTCAGGTGAAGAGGCTTGCTAAGAGCATTCTATCTCTGTCAAGTCCCTCTGACTTCAGCAACAAAGCCGCGGAGACTGAAGCTGCAAAGTTTGCTGTTAGAATACATCTTTTCAGCTTGCTGTTTGAGGTGAGTTCTAGTTCGGTAGAATGAAGGAGGAGTATTTTTGGATGCAGGAGAAGAAATAAGGGTTACTGTGTTGGTTTGTTGCAATTCAGCGGTAAAGTTTTATCAAAATGTACTTTAACATAGAAAATCCAGTTTAAGATGGCCAAGATCACGTTCGACAAAGTTATGCCCCCTTTTGTACAAAGATTTTGTCACTTGATGGCTTTGACATACTAAATATAATTGCTTTTTTTTTGCAATTTCTAAATATTACACCTTCTTACTTTAAAATTGCTCATTACAACCTGATAGTGATTTAGGCATAATCTATAGTCACCTGATAATTTGAAAGAGTTATGCCTCTATCTGTTCTTATATTTTGTTACAAAAATTAACATTTGAGGTAACTGACTTTTTTTTATATTTCTTTACAAAATTCCAGTTTATATTTCTTTTGACAAAATGGTTCTCATTCACTGAGACTGTAGTTGGTCAAGGTCATTTTTGAACTAGTGATGTTAGTTCTTAGTCAGTCATGCTTTTTAATCTGTCTGCTATTCTCTTTTAATCTGTCTGCTATTCTACTTTAATCTGTCTGCTATAATCTGTCTGCTATTCTCCATTAATCTGTCTGCTATTCTCCATTAATCTGTCTGCTATTCTCCTTTAATCTGTCTGCTATTCTCCTTTAATCTGTCTGCTATTCTACTTTAATCTGTCTGCTATTCTCCTTTAATCTGTCTGCTATTCTACTTTAATCTGTCTGCTATTCTCCTTTAATATGTCTGCTATTCTCCTTTAATCTGTCTGCTATTCTACTTTATTCTGTCTGCTATTCTAGTTTAATCTATCTGCTATCCTCCTAAACTTATTGAAGTGCGACTCAATTGTGCAGCTGAACACTTGTCTACATTGTAGTTAATAAGTATATAGTTTAGAGTAAATTGGGGTTTTGTCTTTAAAAAATTACTTTTAAATACATTTATGATTGTTGATCTAAATTCTGTATGTTAAAAGAATCGAAACAATAACAGTTTAAAGCTACATTCTTGACTTGTTAACACTGTTGAACGTGTAGCATGATATATTACTGTAGCAACATTAACAGTCTCATCGTCTTTGCCAGATTTTCCTCCTGGGATTTCTGATCTCTTTTGAGACAACAGTTGTTACTTATTAGTGGACTTTGTGAGTCATGACGGCTTAGAGTTGTTGAAAATCCAGGGCTTTTCATCGGCAAATTTGGAAGAGGCCTTCCAAATTGGGAAATTAATGTGTGATATTGTTCATTTTGGGAAAACAAAATTCATTGAAGGATGGTTACCTTTATGCGACATAAACTGGAAGTAAACACCATAAGGGGAATTAACATTTTTCCATGAAATATGGACTAAAATCCAGGCCATGAAACTTAAGGGATTAGACTGGTTAGTTGTAATACATGTAATACATGTTGTTTGGCTATAATTCAACAAAAAAAGGATACCAGACAAAAGCTTTTTTTGGAAATACTAAATGTAAACAAACAATATGAATGATTTTCAAAATCTCCTCAGAAGAGTTTAAACTATTTTCGGATATCTTACCTTGCATTTTGGGAGAAGTCTTTGCCACAATTGGCAAAACATGCTATTATTTTTGGATTGGGAAGTGGCCTTATACAGGCCTCTGTTAAATGAGGATGAAAAGCCCTGGTATGTTTGTCTTGATGTCACCAAACTAATTGATTCACCTGTTTTACCAGAAATATTTAGGGTTAAAAGTTGTTATTTAAGTTGTTTTTTTTTTAAGGAGGGGGGTGGCAGTAGGGTTTGTTTTCACTTTTCTGGAGGTTTTCATCTCCATTACACAGCTTACCTATTAAGGTAAGAGCTGTGTAATAGGCACTATTAAGAATCCAACATCTGATTATATTTTCATCAACTGCTTCATACCACTGACTTGTATGCAAAATTTTAATGATTTTCACCGTTTAGTTTTTGAGATTTTTAGCTATTTTTATTTTAAAAAGTGAGAAAAAAACGTGCAAGTATCCAAATTCTTTAATCGGTGACAAAATTTTTTGTTATTGATAAATTCAACCCTAATTTTTTACAGTTTATCCAAAATATGGTATATTTTACTAAACCAATTTAAGATATAATATATAAATACAGAATTTATCTTAAAATGACATTTTTTGACCAAATAAATTTAAAAAATGCATTTTTTTATATTTCGCGAGACTAAATTAATGAAAATTGTGCAAAATCCTGATTGGTGCAATATACCAAACTTTACCATTTTTAACTATATACCTTAAACAAAATTTAAACAAAATTTCAGAGAAGTTTACCGTCCAGTTTTAGAAATTTTCAAATTGATGACTTGAATAAATACTATTCTGATAGCGAATTCCCCTTTAATCTTGATTATTTTGCTTATTTTAGTTTAAATCATGAGAATTTTATATTCAATGACAGAATTACACTGGAAAAAAAGATATATTCCAATTATTTAAGCTCGAGGCTTACAAAAAAATTAGCTTCCAGTCCTCTTGCATGACAGAAATTTACCCTAATTTACTACTATAGTTACCTCCCTTGGATACTCTTCTGGATAAAGGTATTCATTACACAGCTCTTACCTTAATATAACTGAGGTAATAATGCACCAGTTGATCCTCGGGTTAATGTTGACAGTTGACCTGGTTACGTCGTGTGCAACATTAAAGTACTGACTATTCCCCATATGGCTAACATAGCCTTGCTGGGTTATTCCACAGTAGACAATTGAATTTTGAAATGAAATGGTCTGTGATTGAACTTTGTATTAAAGTACATGTGGTGTGGGGTCGGATGGAATATAGCAGTAATGTAAATACTGACAGTTTGATGTTAGCAGATGATCCCAAACAAAACTTAGCCACAATCTAGGTTTAAAGCTACGTTCTTGACATGCCAACACTGTTGAAAGTGTAGCATGATATATTACTGTAGCAACATTAACGGTCTCATCGTCTTTGCCAGATTTTCCTCCTGGGAATTCTGATCTCTTTTGAGGCAATATTTTATTTATTGAGTTTTGTGAATTTCTACAGAAGCAAGAATGACCATGTAAAGCTATTTTATCATGTATAGGACACAGAAGGAAATGCACCAGTTTAGCTTCTAACCTGCTGTATCATATAGTGTTTTCCTTATTGTGAAATACCGTATAAATGATTTTTTCTGCGGGCTCCAAATTCTGCAGTTTTTTCAAACTTCATGGGTGTTTATATTTCTTCCAACATTATTTCTACAGCATCAAATTCGATCATTAATCTGACTTAAACTTTGCAGTCTAAGTAGTAAGTGCACTACTTAGAAGTAACACTTGGTTATACTAATTTATCAAAATTATCTTGGTCAGTACCTTACAAAATTATTCAAATAAAGTAAAAACTCTTACACAAGTATTATGTTTCAGTTATTAATCACTTGTAAATGGAAAATCTTTAAGTAATTATACAAAAAATCATACCCTATGTAGAATTATAATTATTCATAATGGTTGAAATTATTTTTGAGCCAATGACAATGCAGTATTTTTCAAATATTTCGAACCTTAATTCTCATAAAGTCGCGCGTCTGGAATGTGTTTATTATAGGTCGATTTTCTCCACAATATTGTTCGAACATTTATTGAAAAACATGTATAGTTCGTGAACGATCTTCTACAGTGTTCAAGGAGGCGTGACTTAGAAAGTCTGAGGAAAAGAAAATCATTGAAATATTTTAGCTCTGACTTTTTTGGCTTATGATAATCTTCTTACGTCTGTTATCACATAGGCGGCCAGTTTAGATCCAGACCACCCATAAAATCAATGTCATCAGTATTTGCACTTTCCCTTTTTTGTCACAAATAATCTAGTGAATCTAAAGGCGATAAGTGTCGGTCGTGCTCAGACGACATGGATGAACCTGTTGATGCGGATATAAACTTATATTTCTGCAATATACCTGTGTTTTAGTAAAATGACATGGTTTGAATAGCTTTAATAATGGTTGGAGTAAAAACAGATTTAATAATCTTCAAGAGTACCGGCAAATACAGAATACCAAGCCCACTAAAATTAAAATATCTTGTTCAAATATTGTGTAATAAAGCAGGTACAAGTGTGGTAGCCTCCATAAATTGTATGCAATCCTTAAACAAAAAGTTGGTTGTCATTCGTAATTACCTTAGAAAATGTAGTACACACACCATAACCCATACAATGTACTAAGTTCAGGAAGGGATATATATTCTGAAGATTTTAAATTTGTGATCATTTACTTGACCCAGAAATAGCAGAAATAAAGTGCAGAAATAACCACTTACTAGTATAGGGTATGCATGATACTGATAACATTTTCTTCTAGCATTCATTCTACTCATTAAAAGCCTTGAGGTGAAACTATTCTTCTAACATCTTCATCTTTTGCTTGAGATTGAATAGATTTATGCTGAGCCCATAATACATGTGTGACATGTTTTATTCAGGAAACCATGATGCCATGTGCTGAGGCAGTGGAGAACAACAACCTGACAGACCTGCTTGTTCAAGTGATGATGGCAGGAAAAGATTACCTGATGGCTGTCAGATCAGCAACCACACCAAAGTATGTCATGCTTATGTGTAATGTTCCTCAGAATGGTCGATGATCTGATGATACATGGGATAAGTCTGAAAATATTTCAGTTTCTCTGCTAGTGGCTGCAAGAGCTAAAAACAGAAAACCTTGAGGGCCTGAGAGAATTCAAACACTGGCATAATTTTAATTTATGTACAAACAACACTGATCTGCTGGCTGTTTGGAAGTTGAGCAAGCAAAACCTTAAATATTCAATTTAAATCGTATGTTCTTGTGGTAAAATTTATTTGTACCCTCACAGTTTTTAAATCTTAGTTCGATTTTGATTTGCATTAAAACTGGCAGTAAAAATATCAGTAATGACTGATTAACATATCAGTTCGAGTTAAAGTAAACACGATTTTATGTCATTTAAAAACATATTTCAATTATTTTTAGGTTTGGTAACATCTTCCTCTGTAGCTGTAGAAGGATACAAATGTTAAAATAATGTATTTTTTTACAGATGGCTGGCTCCATTGTTATTGCTGCTAGACTTGTACGAAAAGGTTGCCGTAATCTCCAAGAGAAAAGCTGAGGCCGAGAAATCGCTAGTATGTCTGTTATTATTTCAGCCAAACAGACTGATTTATATCAAACTCCCTCTTCTTCTTGCTTCTTTTTTTTGTTTGCAAAAACTAAAGCTGTTAATGATTTAAAATCAGTAAAATTACTTTTAATATATGTCATTTTTGTGCCAGTATTACAAGTACAAACATTTCAATACAATGGCAAATTCCTTGACGGGCATATTGTGGCATTTTGGCATGTGATTATTATGAATGCATTCTCCCCATTGTATAGGTTGACTGTCACACATGGAAGTGGTTTGATGATGCAAGTGGTCGATGGTGCAAGTATAATGCTGGCAACAACAAGACGATAGACGATGCTTACCAGGCTGGTGAGAACAGCGTACGCTTTACTGCTGGTCGTAGACGCTACACTGTTCACTTCAGCTCCATGGTGCAGGTATATACCTTCTGAAGTTGCTAGAGGTGGTTAAATATGTATTTTCATTCATTCCATTTTAAACAAATGAATTTGTTGAGGTTTTCTCCCAGTAAGATGCGTTGTTAAACAAATAATAAATCTTGTGAACATTTCAATAAGTTGACAGTCAAAAGAAATACATTTACAAAATATAAACAAAAGAACACATGGGGGAAGTTTTAGGAAAAGTTTGAGTTGGCAAAGTTGGGTTGAATGTTGGAAAGGTCCATTGCTATAGTGGTGGCCTGAATTGGCTGCAGGTCAGAATACAGAGATGTGTAGATCCAGATCAGAGTGCATGGATGTGCAGGCAGCTCTGGATCTATGCTGGTAATGTTAAAAAGCAGAATAGCAGGAACCTAGTTGTTCGAGTCCGAATGCACCCTTTATATGCTGTTCATATTAAAAAAAAGCAGCAGTAAAGGGTAAAGGAAACAAGCCAAGGACTTATCTGTGAAGGATTTGCTTGCATTATTATTCAGGAGATGAGAATATATGCAGGAGTGATAGAACCTTGTTGAATTAAGACTGCCACATGTTTTGGTTGTAAGAAAAACCAGCAAGTTATATGGCTAAGAATCTTGTTGTAGATAAATGAGGACACAGCTAACCGACGACCAATCATGTTAACATGTCCAACCCCTTCAGAAGTGAAGCAGACCAATGAGAAGAAAGAAGAAAACATGGCGGTGGCAGGGGCAGACAACCAGTCTGAGACGAGAATGGATACTGATGCTGAAACACCGTCTACCAGTGAAAAGAAGAAAGATGTCATTGTAGTCAATGGTTTAACCACAAAACAAATATCTGATATCATAAGGTAAAGCATCATTCATCAGGTGTTTGCATTGCCACCGAACGTTCCTTTAACACAAAGGCCTTTGTTATGAAAGACTGAAAATAAATATTTTAATTCTAAATGAATTTTTAGTTTAGTAAAAGAAAAATTGACCAAATTCTTCTTTTCCCCAACAGTCTGTTAGAATAATATTGAATTGGTAAAAAATGTTGTCATAAGATTTTTTGAGCTCATTAAATTCTATCTATATTTCTGCATCATTGTGCATCATGTTATTTAATTTATACCGTTAATGTTGGAACTATGTATCATATGATCTGAGGCATGAATAGGAGATAAATTGGACCGCAGAAACCTACCTAACTATGATGGAATATTGACAAGTAGCAGGGCAATACTTTGAATCGATTATTTCTTGTTTTTGTGGATGTCATAGTATGTTAAATCAACCAGTTTAAATGACAATAAATACATCAAGATGAGCTTTACTAGTTTACCAAGTTCACTATTTCTTTTTTCACAGTCCACAAACATCGAATTCCTAGGACAGCCATGAGATTAAATGTTCAGGAAAATAAATTATTTTACAGCAGTTAAATAGGTAGCCAGTTTTAACTCAGATACGTGTGTTATGCTTCCAGTGCTGTTGTAAGATTGATAGGAGTGCCTGTTGAGGCAGAGACACTTCATGCCGCTCTCCGTCTCATTCTACGCCTTACCAGAGAACATAAATATGCGGTACAGTTTGCCGAGCTGGGCGGGCCGCGGCTACTTCTGGGTCTTACACAGGCTTCTGCTTTCCAAGGGTTCCTGTCCCTGGTTACTCTGATCTTCAGGCATATCTTAGAGGAGCCATCATCGTTAAGATATTGTATGGAGAAGGTAATCATTCATCTGTAACTTCTTAATTTGAATGATTTACCAGCTATGCACGTGTAGGAACTTGTATCAACACACCAAACAAACAAATGTCATACACTTCTTTCAACTTTAGCAATTCTAAATGGTTGTGCACTATAATCACACAATCTGAGGAACTATGTTCCAACATAAAAAGTTGTACAAGTCCCAGGGGAGGTGGATTCCCTGTTAAATCCTGATACTGATTTTGTTGTGAGTATAATAGTGTTACATAAACTTGTAATCTTTTCTGTTTGAAGAAACACCAGAATAATTGGTTTAGAAATCACTGTGGATAAAATGTGTATATACAGTAATGATGTTTTTTATTAAAGGTGATAAAGAGCACATGTTCTGGGGCGGGATCTAGTCTCAGTGGTGTGTCACAGAGGAGTGTAGGAGCCAAGGAGATGCATTATGTGCTGAGAGTGCTTGGACCTGCAGCCTGCAGAAACCCAGCCCTTTTCTCAGAACTGGCAAAGCAGTGTATGAAAATAGCTCTGCCTCCCCCATCGAAAAGAGGTATGTTGTATGTTGATGAAGTATTTACACATTTAATAGAGCACTTGGCTGTTTAGAGCTTCTTGTATGAACTGATTTGTCTGCAAGCACCAAACATTATTGATGGTTGTTCCAGAAATATCCTGGTTCGGGACTTCAATTGGAAGCTGTGTTGTATTTAGTAGGACATCCAGAAAATTAACGTTTCGGCTGATTGTCTGCAGTAAGTTTGTATCATTTGTATAGATTTGTTTGTTATATTTCCCTCAAGTCTGTTCCTTTCTCAAGATCTTTGGCTGTTGTTAGCCCATTTAGATAGCCAGGTACTATTGTGTAAATTGTAACTTGGGTATTGCTTACAAAGCTATAACTCTTGCGACGTTTTCGAAATCAAAACAAACACACCTGTTAGTTTGCAACTAACGAGATTTTGGTGTTATGTTTGAATTAGGTGATACATACATTATAGATGAAGACGAGAGTAGGTTTACAGGCCCTAATGCTCCACAAATCCTGAAATGTGTTCCTAGTGGCCAGCTAGCTAGCACCACAGTACAGCATCCAATGAAGGACGTTGTGGAATGTCTCCTTAATGCACTTATTGTGAAATACTCCTGGAACACAGAGGAAGGTAGGTTCTGCATTTTTAATACCATGAGTATTTTTGTTAAAATATATAAATAAGAGCTTAACTACCAGAAAATGCGGTAAAGAAGTGATGTCATTAGGATTAGATCTTAAAATTGCCTTGTAATGAAATGTAATGAAATTTTAATCTAGAAAAGAAAACAAATGAACAATTTGAAAATTGCAAAACCAAAAATGTGATGTTTTTAAGAAGAAACCGTTTTGTCATACATATAGTATGAATTGTTGATTATCTGTAGTGCTTTAACTCTGTAGATACATGGATACACCTTATTGTGTGCGGGAATAGTGTAGATCCAGATCAGTCAGCAGATCTGAATCTACACTTAATGCACTTGCAATAAAAGCCCCTTTAAATGGAGTAAAGGGTAAACAGTCTAGTGTAAAGAGTTTATTTTTCTCTTTAACAAGGTAAATCTGGTGAGACAGGAGGTAAGAGTGGTTCACAGAGCCTGGGGGAGGTGATTGCTGGAGTTCTGAATGAGCTGACCGACAGACAGTCAGAGATCACAAGACAAAGTAGTGCTGCAGAGATACTTCATTCTGAAGAAGATATACAGGTTAGTCACATGGCACCCTCATACAAAGCCTTTCTTGATTACATGGAACAAAATTAATGTTCTTAAAGTCCTGTTATGCAGAACTCAGATAGCAGTAGAATGTACTTATCAAATATTATAATCTTTGCTGTTATTGATCAGAAATCATTAAAGGGAAAGTCGTCAAGCAACTGGAAACAATGATGAAGAGCAGAACTGATCTCGTTTATTGATGTTTTACCATAATTATTGAATTTGCTGTGGTATAAATCAGTTTGGATAATATTACAAGTGAATATGAAAAATGTATTTAGTAACGAAAACTTAAGTAATTTATTTTTGCGTAAATCATATTCTATTTTGGAAAATCTACAGAGGGCCACTTTCAGTGGATTTAACCCTCCATATTACCCTCATTGATAATTATTGTTTGCAGACTCCTGGTGAAGGAACATCCGAATCTTCTCTCAAAGTTAAAGATGGTGTGGAGGACAAGCAAGCACAGCGCCCTCTTCTGACCAAGTCTGCCATTCTGCGCATGCTGTCCGAGATGATCAAGTCGTATTGTAACTGTACACAGCTGATAACACAACACATGTTTCATGCTGGGCAGTCAGAGCTTGTTCATGAGGTGATACTATATAAATATCACATCCCATTGGGGGAAACAGTACGAAATGTTAACCCGAGAGAAGTAATGTCAACCGAGGCGTTAGCCGAGGTTGACATTACCTTCTCAAGGGTTAACATTTCGTACTGTTTCCCCCAATGGGATGTGATATTTATTTTATTACACCGAACATTTGTTTTTTTAGAGATCTTGACTATGACCAAATTTCGTTTGGGAACAAAATCAAGCGCCGGAAGTCCAAAATCAATAATGCTCAATAAGCGGCTACAAATAATGATCAAATGCGTTTATCTCCCTTGGTCAATTACGCATGCGTAGAAGTTAATTTGTAATCGGATTTCCAAGATATTTATTTTTAGATCCACGCGAGGGTGACATAATGCTGTCGCATATGTGACAGTAGCGATTATCTCCCTGTGACGTCACATTACGCTATATAGTAAACAGTATTGTTGGTCAAACCTGAATAAGTACTTGGGTGTTTGTGCTCATTGTTATTTGTCCAGCACAGTGATCCCAGATGTAGCTTAAAGATTTTTTTATCAGAATCAAGATTTTGTTTTTTTTATCTGTTGTCAAAACTTGCTATATTTAAATATTCTGTATTCCCGATTCAGTGGTCCAAAATAGTAAGTTAATTAAGTTATATAAATGTCTTTAATAGGTGTTGCCAACATAAGACTGGCAACTCGTGTCAATATTTTTGATAATGTTTCTTATAATTGTACCATATACATAATATTCTGATTGAATTTATACAGTGGTTATAACTAATGGAAGAACATACTATGTTGAATGCTTTCTTTACCAGGATCTTCACAATTTACTTCATGGTCGGAAATAACATAATGAATCTTAAAGCAAAACAGGTGCATTCCTTGCTGGATCTACACATTGCACATGAGATAAAAGTGATATCTATAGAGTAAAGGGTTAAAATCATTTGCACCGTATGCTGTCATACTTTGTAAAGTAACCCTGTTCCTGTTATTACTTTTGTAGGATTGTACGGTATTGGCATTTGTATTGGATCACTTGCTACACCCTGCCGGTAATGCTGGGGACTCGGACTGTCCGGCACTGAGCCGCGTCTTCATCGCCAGTATATCTTCCTGTAACCACAGTCCTGAAGCCCAGCTTACACTTGTCAGCGAGGTGAAAAGTGCTTTACAGAGGGCGCTCAGTCTGCCAGAGAGCTCCGATAAACATTCCAGGGTTCAAGCATTGACTGGAATTATCAGTACGATGATTGAATCTTGCCCCACCCAAGGGCAGATTCCAAATCAAGTGTTCAAAGGACAACAGAACATCATGAACAGCATTGTGAAAAACTTACTGAAGCGTGGTCTAGTGACTGACCTAGCAAGAATTCCATACAATCTGGATTTATCTAGTCCCTATGTAGCAGCCACTATAAACGCTGCTCTCAAACCATTGGAAACATTGACACGTAGTGTTAACATGAATACACAAAGTGTCTCAGCAAAACATAAACCTAAATCTGTGTCTGACAGTGCTGGAAATTCTTCAAATACTCAAGGTATGGTATATAGTTTAGGCTAAACTCATTTTCTTGTATAATGTATTGATATGACATTTGTGTTGGTATACAAGAGTCTGTTTCCTATCCGAACAGACCATACTTGTTTCATACCAGGTATATATGTTGTTTCTCATGATTTAACAGATAACCTTGGTTTAGATTGGTGTTAGATGCTACATTCTTGACATGTTAACTTTGTTGAAAGTGTGGCATGATATATTACTGTAGCAACATTAATGGTCTCATCGTCTTTGCCAGATTTTCCTCCTGGGATTTCTGATCTCTTTTGAGGCAATATTTTATTTATTGAGTTTTATGAATTGCTACCGAAGCAAGATTGACCATGTAAAGCTATTTTATCATTAAAGGTACTGCATTGCATGTTTATAGGTAATTGTGTCTGTTACTGTAAACCTTTCCTCGAGTAAGGCCTTGGGGGCTACATTCTTGACATGTTAACACTGTTGAAAGTGTGGCATGATATATTTCTGTAGCAACATAAACGGTCTCATCGTCTTTGCCAGATTTTCCTCCTGGGATTTCTGATCTCTTTTGAGACAATATTATATTATATTACCCTTAAGTTGATAGACTTTTCATATTTCCATGGCACAACAATATGTAAATTATTTTCCACTGTGTCTGACAGATGAAGTTTGCTATAAATACTTGCGGTGAAATTAAATAAGTAGTGTTGTCAGACCAGTTTTCAGTATAGTTAATGATTAGCTAAATTTCTTACATGAAAAATAACAACAACTTAAATAAAACCATGACTAACATTATATTTATTTATCCTTCCTTATATTAATACAAATTAATTCGCTTGTTAATTTGTTTAAACCATAAACAAAAGAAATAAACTAATGCAGTGATATTGTCAGCCATCTTGGCAATACCTCCTATTTGTGTTTACTGGTTTAGGATACATAAAAACATTAACAGTACAGGATTGTAAGTCACATGTCATCATTTGACTTTAGGCAATAGACCTTTACAGGGATGCCCCTTTCGAGTTTTCGTTCATACTATTATTTTTTCTATTGAAAATTTTACCGTTTGCTGAATCATCAAAATAGTGTTATAGACATATATATGAACGAAATTAGGACGCTACTGAAAACTGGATGGTGCTTGATACTTAGGGTGAAATTAAGTACATTCTAACATAATAATGCACCAGTTGATCCTCGGGTCAATGTTGACAGTTGACCTGGTTACGTCGTGTGCTACATTAAAGTACTGACTATTCCCCATATGGCTTACATAGCCTTGCTCGGGTTATTCCACAGTAAACAAGAGTTTATCATATAAGAAATGGCATGTAAAATTCAATCACGATGTGGGTTTCCAGTTGAAGTATTGGTCATTAGATGATATTTTAACCTTTAATATTCTTTGAGGTCAGAGAACCATATCCTGAATTTACAACTTGTGCCAATGATTAAATAAATGCAGATGTTTTTCCAGATGTCAACTGTTTAAGGCTACATTCTTGACATGTTAACACTGTTGAAAGTGTAGCATGATATATTACTGTAGCAACATTAACTGTCTCATTGTCTTTGCCAGATTTTCCTCCTGGGATTTCTGATCTCTTTTGAGACAACATTTAAATAGTCTAGTTTCTGTATTGTTTGAACTTTCTTGTTATTGCTATTCTTATTAATAAATAATCACAAATATTAACATAAATACATTTTTTGGAGAACTACAATTTTTAAAGTCTTTCTAAGACCTGACATAAATGATAATATTATATATTATTTAAAAAATGATGTAGAAAAGAAAGTGGAACTTAGTAACTTGCCCCTGTTCACCCTAGTGTGCTTATTCATTAATTTGTATTGAATACTCTTACCAGTTCTTCTTTGCCAGTAGAATTATGTCTCCCACCACGTAGTGGTGTGGGAGACATTTTGATTTGCTCCTGTCTGTCCGTCTGTCTGTCCGTCTGTCTGTCACACTTGTCCGCTCTCTAAGTCAAACAGTTTTCATCGGATCATCACCAAACTTCATCAAAATGTTAGTGGCCATAATATCTCGATCAAGTTCGATAACCAGCCATATTGCCCAAGGAATCTCAGAATTATGGCCCTTTAATTATAAAAAATAAGTTGTTTGAGGCTTGTCCACTCTGTAACTTGAACAGTTATCATCTGATCTTCACCATACTTTATGAAAATGTTTGTGGCCATAATATCTCGGCCAAGTTCGATAACCAGCCGTATTGCCCCAGTCATGTCGGATTTATGGCCCTTGAATTATCCAAAATTGGCTGTTTAAGCCTTGTCTGCTATGTAACTGAAATATTCATCAACTGATTTTCAATAAACATTATGATAATGTGTGTGGCCTTAATATCTTGGCCAAGTTCGAAAACCAGCCACTTTGCACCAGGCATATCAGATTTATGGCCCTTTGATTTATCCGAAATTAGCCTTTTAAACATGTCACTAACCTGGTTCATCTATACGCCTTTCCAATAAACAGTTTCGCAGTCCTGTACGAGTTACTTCCCGTGACCAGATATCAACCCAAAACGAGGCTTCACAGGAAAGCTGAACTATCGGACTATGGCTTAAGCACATAAGGCCTAACATAATCCATTAAATTTCAGGTGTGTAATCGTCGCCGCCGGTCGAAAATAAGTTACTGGTCTGTTATTCTAGTCAGACATTTTTATTTTCACTATTTGTTAGATATTTGCATTTTTAATATTGTAAGAACATGTACCATTCTTGTTGATAGTGGGCCGTATGAAACGCGATTCGGATAAACGTTAGTATTAATGTTACGAATTTCTATACAGCATTTTCATCTTTATGTATTTTATACTTAAAATTATATTTAACTGGTATGAAATTCGCAAATTACTAAGACTGATAATGTACTATACTCCGGAAATCGTGACATGTCAACATTCGGTTACAGTATCTGTACGTTATACTTTTACTCATCTATTACTTGAATTCATCGTACCGTTTATGTTCAACGAAAAATAATTTTGAATTTTTGAAAACGTCACGTATACTTCACAAGCAAAAATACGGTACGATTGATTTTGTCTTGAAATTAAGAAGGATCAATAAGGTTATCTGATTGTTCGTATCATTCATAGAATAAAATTCAAGGATTCTGATGCTGGCTTCTAATAAAGATGGAGATGCCGGCTTCAAATAATGATGGGAACATTTATATTAACATTAAGACTGCTAAGGTTTGAAATTCTGTCATTTTGGCGTAAACGCTCAATCGCTTGATTGAATATTTATAAAATGTTCTGCTAAGATGAGTTTCTAATTGATGTCTTATGGTTCTACTTGTCGTATTAAGGATTAATAATTCATATAACTGCTATATCAAATACTTTTGCTACCCGATTCAGTAATTAAGGATTTCGATATACTTATTAATTGGGAGGTGGAGGTACATAAAAAAGTAAACCGATCTCTATTGGTCAGTGATATCTTCTTCTTAGTAATTGACAGGGGACCCCTTGTGCGCGACAATTTGGCATTTTTATGACATGCCGCTTTCAAAATCAATCGCAGCCGGCATGTCACTCACGACACTCAATTTATCCGTGGATAGAACACAGGCTGTTAGTTTAAGTCGTTTAAAGTAAACCTTGACGCGAGGAATAATGACTTTACACTTTTAATCAAATTAGATTTGTTGTTTTATATACTATTCTTGATAAAAAAATTTCATTACGCTGATGTATTATTACTAATTCAACGATAAACGAGAAAATATATTTTAAAAAAGAAATTTCATGATGAAAAACGAAAGTTGTAGGTACATGTTCCCTATTACATTAATACAGCGAGCAATAATTTTTCCTGTATAGTAGTCACGTGACTGAATAGGGGAGGTAACCGAAAAATTCACCGAATTATTGGAAAGGCGTATACTATAGCTATCATGACATTACATACATTGCATTATGAGAAAGTACTGTGCTAAGCAGCTATAAAGGTATTTCTTACACTGTTTAAGTTTTCATTTTACAATATCTGTTCCATACTCATGATTTGGTTCTTCTCTCATTTTCTGCTATTTTTATTATATGATGTTCACCAAATGCTATAATTATCTGTATAATAAAAAAACAGCCGCTTTGACCCCGGCACATAAGACTTATGGCCCATTTATTTATTTACAATTGGCCTTGATAGCCTTGTACACTCACTCTCATGGTCTTTTTTCAGTGCATCTTCACTGATATATCAAAATGTTAATGACAACAAGTTTGACAACCAGCCACATTGACCCTGGCACTTCAGGATTATGGCCCATCAGAAATTGAAACTTATGTTTTTCCTGATCCTCCAAAAATTTGTGACATTGTTTATGACTAATATTGCACAGAACTTCCGTATGCCCTTTTAATAAATTGCCATCTTTATATTCACTTCACCAGTTTTATCCTGTGCATCATCAAAGATGATGCCTTTGTGGGAGACATGTGCTTTTCCCAAAAGCAGTTCTAGTTTTAAGGTTGTTTTTAGAGTCTTGTCAGAGATTACTATTAGCCATAAAGGCATAATGGAATAGCTAAACATAATGCACAATTTTTTACCCATTGTGGTCAAACATCTTCACTGTGTAACTACAAATGTTACAACCAGACTTCCCGGTGTTGACTTAAACAGTTTTATTGTCTGTCTTTAAAACATTTTTAACTTTAGTGTTGCTTTATTAAACAGATACAAATGAGTCACAGTTGGAGGTGGCAGGTGATAATGGAGAAATACAGATAGAGGAGGTGCTGAACACAGCTCAGTCTGACGGGCTCGAAGAAACCCACCAAAGTAGTGTGGACGAACCAGCTGGAGGCATGTCCACAGAATTAGATGATGTGATAGGTGACTTATTACAGAGAGGTGCTCGGGCAGACCCCGAGTCTCAGGTCATAGGTGAAATCATCATGGAAACAGGTTAGTCATTCTAGAGACAAATATTTGAGGAGCATCATGAAACTGTCTCTTGAGATATTGATGATGACTTGAGATGATCTCATAAAATTAGAGTTCATGACATAACCAATGTATGTGAATTGCAACAACTTGTATCTATAGAAAATAAATGACAGAAGGGGATAATCACACAGAGAAACTTTAAATTGGATCAATAAGAATGATTTCTGCTTAAAGAAAATCCATTTAATCTAAAAAACACTACAACATTTCTCCGAATGGTTTACAAGTTTTCATTGGTTATTTTATGTCATATTTAAATCACCTCTAAATATCTGTTGGGAAGCCATTTAAGTTTTGAAACTAATGGGAGATGCAGAATGTGACTATTGAAATAAGGAATATACTGAAATACAATTGTGAAGTAGAAGTATTTTGTGTTTCATTTTTGATAAAAGGCAAGTCATGGAGATCTATAATCAGTTTAATTATTCTCATTAAACTTTTTATGCACACTCGATAAGACATCAAGGTTATGATGTAGCTAATATGTTTTACAGATGCCAGCCAGGATACTGAGGTGATTGTTGATGTAGATATTGAGGAAGGGGAAATAGAAGAAGACGATCATCATGACTCCCAGATGATTTCACAGATCCTCTCTGAAGCAGACCTTGCAGATATCAACGATACACAAAGTATGTTCCCTTTGTCTCTGTATAGGCTAATGTAATGCATGCTTTTAAAAATAATAATAGTAAACACTGAATAAATAATCTGATATCAGTGGAGTTCGTTTTTGTGGCGGAGGATCCATGAATACAAATCTCTTGAAAATATAATAGCATATTTTGCTATTTTATCCCACACCCCATTCACTTTTTATGCTGTTGCTTTTTTATAACTAGTGAAAAAAAAGAAAAAAAAACTACACAACTGATAACTTATGAAATTGTACAATTGACATGAGTTAAACAAAAAATTTGCACTATCCTCTTGAAGTAAGAGCACTTACACCGCTCATTGTGTAGACAGTTGACACATACACAGCCCTGTCCAGTGTATTATACGAGGGGTGTTAGGTAAATTCCCGGACTGTTCTCATATAATCTCAACTGCTTCATTGATAGTAATGAAAATTTGCAGACATACTAAATAAAATGTTTATAATTTAAATATGAAACAAATAAGTGGTAAATTTGAATTTTCTTTGTGCTATTGTTGCTATAGCAACATAAGGGAAGCCTACCCGGGGCATTACATACGTATGTGCATTAAAACCGTCCGAAAACAGTAAATATTTGTATAATTTCTTCCAATTTTTGATATGTAATTAAACTGACGTTACTCTGTCCCTGACGTAAATTTTGAGCGAAATCATAGCATATTGCGTGCGTGACGTCAAATTAAAATGACGTCATTGTTTACCAACGCACTTGCGTTATGGCGTCGAAAGAAGAAATTTGTTCTGTAATCAAGTTTCATGCCTTGTCGGGTGAAACACCAACAGATTCGTATAAAAAAATATATAACGCGTGTATGGCGAGTCATCTGTCTGTTAACCACCCGCCATATTCTCCAGATTTGGCACCTTGTGATTTTGCTTTGTTTCCACGACTGAAGGGTTACCTTCGTGGAACGCACTTTGACAACGAGAGCGACTTGACCACCGCAGTAAACGCATTTCTTGCCAGTCTTACTTTAGCTGATTTCAGAGACATTTTACCAAGTGGTGCGAACGGTGGCAGAAGTGCATTGAACATAACGGAGAGGTTTTTGAGAAAGAATGAGGCATCACATCACAAAGACGGTGCTTGTTGTGATTGACGGCGTTGAAATTGACGTCAACGTTTCGCCGCGATTGTCCCGCTGCGGCTGTACCTATGTTTATTTTTGTTTGTTTTCTGTATTGTAGCAGATAAATGTACATTGTTATATATCATTTAAAAGAGTATGTAATGATCTTTCAGAAGAACATTAAATTGTTGAAATGTAGTTCGAATTGTCGTTTTAATATATCCAGTCCGGGAATTTACCTAACACCCCTCGTACAAGATTTTTTTTTCAACTTTTTTGATAATGTTTGGTGCAGATATGCAACATTGTGAGTAAGCCTGGCTTCCTAGTAAAAGAAAACTTTTAAAGTTTTGATGGCGTTCTAAATTACTACCCTATCTTGTATGGAATCCAGTACATTTGTTCTGTATTAGCAAACTTGATATTGTTATTTCAGACATAGTCGACCATGACGCTGAGGAGACTGCTGATAGTGCCTCTGATGCTGACGATGATGATGATGATGACAATGATGATGGTGATGATGATGATGAGGATGATGATGAAGATGATGAGGATGAAGATGATCATGAAGATGAGAATGATGATGATGATGATGAGGTATTTGTACAGTGGTTTATTTACCTTTCTTACACAGAGCCTGCGGAAACCACACTATTGTGATCATAAAACAAAGATCACCATTAACACCAATCTTGTCCTTTCTGGTATAGCATTAATACAATATGCCTCTGTGAATAGATTAACCATGATTAAGTCTCCTTTCTAAAGCAGCTGGTTGGTTGAAATTCATTTATTCTTTAAATCAACCTAGCATGTGCCTTCTGCCCTCCTTCATTGCAACGCACATAAATTTCACTTATTGGCAGTCATGATTACGAGATGAGATTAGGATTTAAGGGTTAATTTGAGATTTTTTCTTTTCCTTACAATAAACATGCTATTTTCTTCCCATGATCACTGTGTAGTGCCTCTTGGAGTAATTTAATAGCTAAAGTAAATGTCACTTGAGCAAGCTGAGGAGCAAGTGTTAACCAGCTAAATCAGGAGACAATAACATAACCAGTTCAATGTTTGTTCAGTGAATAATTGTGATTAGTAGCATGCATTGTCAATGGTTGGTTATTAGTTACTTTGTGTAGATAGGTATGAATGGTTTCTCATTAATAGATTATGAAAGGTGACATGTAGTGCTATCCTCTTCCCATGATCACTTTATATAGTGACTCCTGGAGTAACTTGATAGCTAAAGTAAAAGTCTCTTCTTTAGAGCAAAGATCTCTTGATTGTCTAGCTTAATGAGGGGACTACATGAAATACAACATGTTCAGTGCAGATGAACTAATTACATTATATTTTAACCTTTTGTGTAAGCTCTTACCCCTGCTGCAATGTGCAGAAAGGCCTATATAATGAATTAAACTTAACACAAATTGAAACCCCCACTCCCATCCAACCAAAAAAGGTTATTTAATCATATAATGACTGCAATATATGATAGATTAGGTTTCAGCAAAAAAAAGTTGATATTTCAACAAAATTAAGCAGCACTTTGGTGTTTCTCTGTGACATAATCCAGAAATGATTCTGTGGAGCTATCATCTTCCTATGGCCATCTCAGTGATGGTTTATAGAAATATTAGGAGATTTAGATAGCAACAGTAAATGTCTGTGAATCAAGCTCAGAGAAGATCACTTCATCTCTGTGTTCAAGAAACAAACTACAGCTCAGCTTTGTTAGCTCTTTTGCATTTATAATAGTAGTCTCGAAAACATGAATAGTTTGCCACTTCAGCCCCAGTACATATAATTTTAGCAATGTCAAGGGAAAAGATTTTTGACTTTTACTCTGTGGCTACCACTGTAGATCCAGATTAGCCCGAACATCTTTTCAACTTATTCATGACTTACAAGCCTTGCAAGAGTGAAATCTTCATATAAGAATTTAGTTTTTATGGTCATACTCAGGGTTCGTACAAACTGGAAAAATCATGGAAAATGAGATTTTTCTGGAAAAATTATGGAATTTTGATTTTAGGGAAAATGTCACGGAAAAATCGTGGAAAATTAGGAAACATCATGCAAAAAGTTGTATGTGTAATGGAAAAACATTTTTATGTCTATTTGATTTCAACCCATAAAAAATTGAATGAAAAACATAAATTCAAACATAAATGGCAACTTTGAATGCTGGGTACGAATCGCGCCTGGGTACGAATCACGCTTGGGAACAAAAATGAGAAATTTACTACTACACCGTTTCCGGTTATTCTGCCGTTGTCTGATGTGATGCGGTGTTTTGAATTTCAAGCGTAAAAATATTGACAAAAAGCAATCCAAAATGAGTCAAAGTAAAGTTCTGTATGTGTTTCTTGTATCATTAAAAACTGAGAGGAATCATGGAAAAATCATGGAATTTTGGTAATCAGAATCTGTATGAACCCTGTTACTGAGATAACAGACATCACATCATTATTTGCTTGCCATTGACATAATGAGAATTGACATATTGACATTTTATTACTTCTGTTCTAACAAAGCTTTATATTTTTCATGATACATGGGATCTCTATGTCACATGATCAAAGAGTCATACACTAGTCACATTTGACAACATTTCAGAAATGTGACATGAAAAATAGAAACCTTGGAATTTATGTGATTCATGTTATAATTGTTGCTGTTTTGTCAGATAACTTTTCGCTGTCCCTGAAACAAGTCTTTTAAGGTAGTCTAACTGTAATGATTTCCCGCGCTTTTTTCTCGAATGTCGGGAATACTCGGTTAACTGTCACTAACAGTCGACAATAATCGATGTTGCTTCGGCTACTATCGGCTCTGACGAGTAGCGTCGGAAGTCACCGAAAGCGAGCCGATGTTTGACGACGTCGCAAATTTATGCGCGGGAAAGCATTACAGTTAGACTACCTTAAGTTTTAATATATGTACCTAAAAATAATTTGTACAATCACAATAATTCTGTGCTATCACCCACCCATGGCCATGTAACATGGTGTTGGTTTTGTAGGGTCTTGAATAGCTATAGTAAATGTGTGTAAATCAAGCTGAGAGGTGGCTACTTCATCTCCCAGTTCAAGAAACATACGACATATATTTTAGTTGCCCATAGCACTTACTCTATATCAGACATTAACAAGAGGTGTTTGTAAAGCACATATGACCAACACCCCCCCCCCCCCCCCAACCACCACCACCACCACCACAAATGTTTACTGGATAGTAATCCACTGTTACTGATATTACAAGGATTTTAAACTAAAAATAATCGTGACCCTGACCACGTTCTGGCCTCAAAATCAATAGGGGTTTAGTATATGTGATGACAATATCCGACCAAACCCGACAATGGTAGATGAATTTGTCGTCTAGTTATTTGTCAGACAATGTTTTATGTGTTGAAGTCACGGCAGGGTTGGGCGGTAAATACCACCCCCGGTATTTACCAGTGGTATTTACCGGCCTGCAAAATACTCTTATTCTACCAAACAATATTTGATATCTCCCCATTAACTTATTTGATTTAAGGAAATGTTGTTCATGGAGACTCAAGAATGTGTGACCTTTCATTACCTTTATTATCTGTTTACAGTGAAACCCTGCTATAAAAACCACCTTGAAGGTTGAACAAAAGAGGTCTTTATTGTGGGATGGTCTTTATTTTGAGATGGAAAACAGATCAAAACTTCGAAAAGGGAATTTAAACTGGTTCTATAATCAGGGCGGTCTTAATTTCAGGGTGGTTTTTATGTCCAGTGTAGATCCAGATCAGCCGGCACATCAGTGCCATCTGATCTGGATCTACACTGGTTGCTTCTTAGTCAGAAATTACCTAAATAGTAAAACAGATTCTGTTCACCTATTTGTAACAGCCATATCCCATGTAGTAAAGGGTTAGTCACCTTTGAGTAAGAGGTTTTCTTGAAGATTCTTAACCATGCACTGATTAGTGATCAAGATGCTTTAATATATAGGTCACTGATTAATACAAATTATGAAATATGTATTAAGGCTTTCTCTAGGTCATCAGAATTGTTGGAATGTTGGTCTTGCACACATAAATCCTTGTAAAAGCTTTCTTTGAAATATAACGGGAAGTTTTTCAGTATGGCAACCATTTTTCTTGTATTACATACTATGGTAATGTCGGGTTGTACTAGTGGTAGCTATCATCTTCCCATGACCACCTAACAGTGTGGTGGTTGATGGAGTTCTTGGATAGCAATATTAAATGCTTGTTACTGAAGCTGAGAGATTCACTGCTTCTCTCAGCTCAAAAACATACTACACATAGTATTGTACAGTGTACTCTATTTCTTGCTTTGGCAGTTCTTAACTTACTTGTTTGTATTTTGGGTGGTCAGTTTAATATACTTTCCAGAGGTATCAGACAAACAGCCTTTTGTTTCTGCAACTGATAATTTACTAATAAGTTATTAAGCAATGTAGATATCTTATTTGCAATCACTATAGACAAAGATCAGCTTGCACAGACCAGTCCAGTCAAGATCTTCATCATTTTGTATTCTGTAATTCAGTTCACCCATTTCTGTATACCCTCCCTGAACAACAAAATGAGTTACTGAATGTGATAGAAATGTGAATTCATTTTATTTTTGGCTTTCAGTTGAATTATAAAATTTTCTCAGAAATTTAGTGGTATCCCACTAATTTTTAAACGGGAATATCATTTCTATTTTTCACTATTATTTTCATGTTGGTACTCGTATACATGTTATATTCCAATTGAGAATGTTAAGATAATGGGATCAAGTTTGGGTATGATATCATGAAGTTACTTTGTAAAAGTTGTTGAAGCAATGTCATTCAATTGTTCTGTCATAATCATGTAGATTATGCATTAAAAGCATGAAATGAACCAAAAATTTCTTTTCACCAGTTAAAGAAAAAAATATATTTCACCAGCGAACTTCAAAATGTAGGTATAAAATTTGAAGTCTGGTGCTCTTTTGGTGAAATACATTTCCATCTTACAATTATATATATAATTTATATATCTATAAATATATATTGGTTTAGGGTTAAAGACCTGTTATATGCTTGTTTCAGGGTTCAGATATGGAGGCAGATAACATTGACTTTCAGCCTGACAGCGAGTCATTCAGCCGTCCTTTTGTTACTGTTGCTGACCATCTATTTGGAGACCTACCAGGTACATTAGGGCCATGTTAGAAAAAAAAAGGATGTTTATTTAGGTTAAATGTTTTGCATGCTTGGAATCAACACACTTTTTGTTGACCCTTTACTTCATATATATAAACTAGATCCAGATCAAGTGTCATCTGATCAGGATCAACACTGGTAGCTTCTTTATCAGAAATAATCAAAAAGTAATTGGCATAGATTATGATCAGGATCTACACGTTATGCCAATGGATATCAGGCTTATCCCATGGATTAACGGGTTAAGCCAAATTAATATAGAGATCTTTCCAGAAATTAAACTTAAATTGCATTAAGAGTTTAGAGAACTTGCTTAAGTCCTAGTATGGTGAAATGGTTCAGATAGAATTGAGTGGAAGGCAGACAGCCATGGGTGATGGTTCTGGGATAATGAAACTTTATTTGTATTCTGCAGGTGCCAACCAGCATGTGGTATTTAATGCCCTAGACAATGGACATGTACGTACCTACCAGATGCCCATCTCCCTTCATGACAACGACAACAATGGTAACGATACTGCAGGTATAATGATAGTCAGTTGTGTGTCAGTCGCAGATATTGCTATATGATGTTGGTGTTGTGTTAAAATATCACTTAGCCAGTCTTCCAAAGCAATACTTTAAAATAACTGCTTAATTATAAATAGAGCCTTTAATCCTTTACTCCATATATATGGTTTTTATCTACACTGGTCTCTTTTTGGTCACAAATAACCTAAAGAATCTAAAAGCATACCTTGTAGATCCTGATCAGACAGCACAGATGTACTGGCTGATCTGGATCTACACTGTTTGCCATGGATTACAGCTATATCCAATGTATTAAAGGGTTAAAGAAACAACCTTACCATCACTGAATACTAGTGCTGCATTGCAACTTTATATGTAAGAATTATACAGATTTCAACTTTAATTGATTATGAACGATACTAGATCACCTGTCCGATTAGTGAAAGTTCCTTCAAAAACCTATTTAAAATTCAGGGAACAAATTTAAAAAGAATTTCATTTAATCCAAAAACTTATTTACAAAACGTACAATTCAGTCATATAGACCTTAGTCTAGGCTTGCCTTAAGCCACTGAGTTTTGACACATTAATTATACGTATAATGTAGGTCCAAGTATGCCTCCAGCCCCTAGTAATGTGACCAGCATCCATCCACTGTTAGTGAGACAGTCCGAGGCAGACACAACGCGGCTTCAGAGGCTACAGCGGCGGCAGCGAGGAATGTGCCGTTATAACCCCATCTCACAGACACTGCACGTCAACTTCCCAAGACCACCTAATCCTCCAGTGATTTTGCAGAGGTGAGACAATCCCAATTATTGCTGAACCAGATTCTTGAGATGTTTTACGTGAAGTTCAGATATGCCTTTATACATGAAGCAGATGTGCATGACATATTTTTCATGTGGATCTGTCCATTAATTTTTGAAGGGGAGCATGATTTAACAAAATCTTGTGATGTGAACTTCTACATTTTTTGAAGATATTGACATGAAACTTGAGTTAAAAGTGCAGCATGAAATTGTTTTCGACATGAAGTGTGCATGAGTGTGAAAGTTCTAAGCTGTTTGCCTCATTACTGTGAATGTTAATGATGAAGATTTATTTTCTGTTGGCAGATAAATCCAAACCTGAACTGTCTAAATTCATTGATAAAGCTGTAAGTCTAAACTAGCCAAGTTGTATGATATAACTGTTGTGAATTGTAGGTTACTGGGTCCAACAACGGCTGCAGATGTGTTACAGCTGACTAACTCACTAAGTACCCAGGCAGGGCCGGCTCATACGAGAGTTGTTCTGTCCAACAACGACTTTAGATTCATCTCCCGCCAGGAAGAAGATATCCTGGAGGAATTATTACAGGTTTGTTAACATTTTCAATACAATGTATGTGCTACTATGGGTGAAGGAAGAAAACAATAAAGATTTTACTTAAATTTTTATTTGATTTGAGAAAAATTTTGTCTGAGAAATCCCTAGTGGACCAAGATGAAAACAAAAACAGATTTGGTAAGACTAGTTTACAGCAGGTGGCTTGAAATTGTGCTCAGTCTCCCAGTCAGTCAGTCTTGAATGTTTGTATTCAATCACTGTATTATGATCCTAGTTTATGATTGACCTAGCTTTATTATGCACAAGTCAGCATAAATTTGATTTTTTTTCTAAAATATCTTAAATACTGTTGTGAGATGGTGATATATTGTTGTTGTTTTTAGGATCCAATTCTTCAAGAGAATGGAAGTAGTATGGGTGGAATGAGCACCCTGTCAAATGTTCCGAACACACTGACACGCTGGACAGAAGAGGCTAAAGTGCTAGATGGAGACAGTATTAATGATTGTATGGCAGGTGTGTATCAGTCATTTTTTACATGCCTATTAATATCAGTTTACCCTTTACTCCATAAATATGTTTTATTGCAGGTGCTAGAAGTGTAGATTCAGATCAGCCAGAACATCTGTGCTGTCTGGTCAGGATTTACACTGTTAGCTTCTTGGTCAGAAATAATCTAATGAATCTAAAGTGAACAGTGCAGATCCTGATCAGATCTGATTTGGATCTACACTGTTTTCCAACAGGATAACTGCCATAAACACGGAGTAAAGGGTTAATGTGTTTTGTTGCAGAGTTAACTTGATTGTGACAGTTATTACTGTAACTGTAATGCTCTTCCTGCAGACTATTCCAGAGGCGCTGCAATAAAATCTGCTCACAAATGATTTAACTGAATAATGTGTTGACTTGTAATGTCAGTGTGCATGCACCTTTTGCCATCAATTACTGTTTTAACAGTGTTATTTCTCTCATTGTGTAGCTGTTCCAACAAAAATCTGGAAGGGTTTGCTTCAAATGAGGAAGATTATTTTCATATGAAGCAAAACAAAAACTTAATACATGTAGATTTTAAATTTTGGAATGTTTATTGCATAAAAGAGTGACACTCACAGGTACCCAAGTATTGCAGGAGATTCGGCAGTTCAGATTTGTATTAAAATTGAGAAAACAAGTAACAAATTGATATGATAAAAAACAATCATATTATCATGATTGCATGCATGCCTTTTGAATGGAATGGTTTGCATGTCTTTTAAATAGAATGGAAATGGTTATAAGTTCTCGAGTTGATGAAAATATTGTTATCTCTTATTGCTCCCATTACAGCAATAAAGCCAGAGATAGTGGAGGTATTGGAGAAACAAAGGGATGAAGAGCTGGCAGATAGGAGGGAGAAAAGAAAGAAGGCAGCTGAGGAAGAGGCGGCCAAGAAAGCTGCGGACAACGAAAAGAAAAATGCTGAGCAGAAAATGGAGGTCAGTGAGTTGACTTACTTTCCAGCTGTAGAAGATATAAAATAATATATTTGATGCTTATAATTGATCAACAAGATAGGTGCCTTTCCATTTAATATTCCTTGAGTAAAACATGAATGAGTTAGGGGTTTCATTTCCTTTGGTTAATCTTTAAAAAATATGTGGAACAAGATATGGGTGTTTGCTTTTCCTTGGGTAAAGCTTGAACGAATAAGTGGCGCTCTCATTTTTTATACGCCCGTTTGAAAAATGGGATGTATTATGGGAACACCTGCGGCGGGCGGGTGGGTTGGCTGGCAGGCGGCTTCCACAGGGTTTCCGCTCTCTAAATCAGAGTTTTCATCAGGTCTTTATCAAACTTAGTGAATATGTTGGTGTGCATAATGTCTCGACCAAGTTCTATATTCAGCCTAATTCCCCCAGGCACTCCTGAATTATGGCCCTTTAATTGTCCAAAATTTGGGTTTCCGCTCTCTAAGAGTTTTTGTCCTGTCTTTATTAATCCCCCAGCCAAAGGCGAAGGGGATATTAGAAAGGCCCTTTGTCCGTCAGTGCGTCCGTATGTTCGTGCGTCCGTCCGAAACAATTTTGTCCAGAGCATAAGAGCATAAGTCCAAAACTACTCGAGGGATTTTATTCAAACTTCATACACTGACAGAGCACATTGGTAGGTAGTGCAATGTGCAAGAACAATAATTCTACCTTGTCTTTTTTAGAGTTATTCCCCTTTATCATATTTACTTGATAAATTTTGTCCGGAGCATAACTCCAAAACTTCTTGAGGGATTTTATTCAAATTTCATGCACATTGGTAGGTAGTGCTGTGTGCAAGTGCAATAACTCTACCTTGCCTTGTTTAGAGTTTTTCCCCGTTATCACATTTACTTGATAAATTTTGTCCAGAGCATAACTCGAAAACTACTAGAGGGATTTTAATCAAACTTCATACCGAGTTGGAAAATCCTGCTCCCAAAAATGTTGTCATTACCATTGAATTTACCACAAATATGATAGGCGTATTTTGTGTCAGTTTTTATATAGCTTATAATAGATATCAGTGTTCCTTTTTCATTGGGTTGAAATGCCCTTTTAATTAAAAAAAACCCATTAAGATAGATGCCAGACAAACTTGTTTCTTATAATGTGCAAATAGTCGGCATGGAGCTAAACGATTTAAGAAGGTTGTGGAAAAGTAAGTTAACAGTTCATTGAAACTCAACCAGTGTAATATTATATATAAATTGTGCAGGTATCAACAGTAACTATGGGAGAGATGGTACCTGTCAGTGTAGAAACTTTAAACGTAAGCAACATCCCCTTGCCAGGGGAGACAACATCTGTGAGCAACATCCCCATGCCAGGGGAGACAACTACTGTGAGCAACATCCCCTTGCCAGGGGAGACTACTGCTGTGATCACCGGTACTACAGCAACAAGTACCTCAGGAAATATAAGTAAATATTGCAGCCAGAAGGCATTTTATTCCTGTTTTTTTAGCTCACCTGAGCACGAAGTGCTCATGGTGAGCTTTTGTGATCGCCTGATGTCCGTCGTCCGTGCGTGCGTGCGTCCGTGCGTCGTCAACTTTTTCTTCAAACGACTTCTTCTCCTGAACTCCTGGGCCAATCTTGCTGAAACTTGGCAGGAATGTTACTTGCATGAAGCTTTACCAAAATTGTTCAAATGGTTCCGGTCCATTGCCTATCTAGGTCACAGAGGATAAAAATAGATTTTGAACATAAAATTTTTAAAAATCTTCTTCTCTGAAACCGCAAGGCCTAGAACTTTGATATTTGTTGTGTAGCATCACCTAGTGGTCCTCTACCAAGATTGTTCAAATTATAGCCCTGGGGTCAAAATTGGCCCCGCCCCAGGGGTCACTTCATTTTACATAGACTTATATAGGAAAAACTTTAAAAATCTTCTTCTCTGAAACCACAAGGCCTAGAGCTTAGATATTTGGCATTTAGCATCCTCTAGTGGATCTCTACAAAGTTTGTTCAAATTATTTCCATGGGGTCAAAATTGGCCCCGCCCCAGGGGTCACTTCATTTTGCATAGACTTCTATATTAAGAAAAACTTTAAAAGTCTTCTTGTCTGAAACCACAAGGCCTAGAGCTTAGATATTTGGCATTTAGCATCCTCTAGTGGAACTCTACAAAGTTTGTTCAAATTATTTCCCTGGGGTCAAAATTGGCCCCGCCCCAGGGGTCACTTCATTTTGCATAGACTTACATAAGAAAAACTTTAAAAATCTTCTTGTCTGAAACCACAAGGCCTAGAGTTTAGATATTTGGCATTTAGCACCCTCTAGTGGAACTCTACAAAGATTGTTCAAATTATTTCCCTGGGGTCAAAATTGGCCCTGCCCCAGGGGTCACTTCATTTGACATAGACTTATATAGGAAAAACTTTAAAAATCTTCTTGTCTGAAACCACAAGGCCTAGAGCTGAGATATTTGGCATTTAGCATCCTCTAGTGGAACTCTACAAAGTTTGTTCAAATTATTTCCCTGGGGTCAAAATTTGCCCCGCCCCAGGGGTCACTTCATTTTGCATAGACTTCTATATTAAGAAAAACTTTAAAAGTCTTCTTGTCTGAAACCACAAGGCCTAGAGCTTAGATATTTGGCATTTAGCACCCTCTAGTGGAACTCTACAAAGATTGTTCAAATTATTTCCCTGGGGTCAAAATTGGCCCCGCCCCAGGGGTCACTTCATTTTGCATAGACTTATATAGGAAAAACTTTAAAAATCTTCTTCTCTGAAACCACAAGGCCTAGAGCTGAGATATTTGGCATTTAGCATCCTCTAGTGGTACTCTACAAAGTTTGTTCAAATTATTTCCCTGGGGTCAAAATTGGCCCTGCCCCAGGGGTCACTTCATTTTGCATAGACTTATATAAGAATAACTTTAAAAATCTTCTTCTCTGAAACCACAAGGCCTAGAGCTTAGATATTTGGCATTTAGCACCCTCTAGTGGAACTCTACAAAGATTGTTCAAATTATTTCCCTGGGGTCAAAATTGGCCCTGCCCCAGGGGTCACTTCATTTATTTGACATAGACTTATATAGGAAAAACTTTAAAAATCTTCTTGTCTGAAACCACAAGGCCTAGAGCTGAGATATTTGGCATTTAGCATCCTCTAGTGGAACTCTACAAAGTTTGTTCAAATTATTTCCCTGGGGTCAAAATTTGCCCCGCCCCAGGGGTCACTTCTTTTTACATAGACTTATATAGGAAAAACTTTTAAAATCTTCTTGTCTGAAACCACAAGGCCTAGAGCTTAGATATTTGGCATTTAGCATCCTCTAGTAGAACTCTACAAAGATTGTTCAAATTATTTCCCAGGGGTCAAAATTGGCCCTGCCCCAGGGGTCACTTCATTTTATATAGACTTGTATAGGAAAAACTTTAAAAATCTTCTTGTCTGAAACCACAAGCTGAGAGTACTTTTGTACTCAGGTGAGCGATATAGGGCCATCATGGCCCTCTTGTTTTCTATAATTTTCAGAATTAAAGTTCGCCTTTCACCAAGTTTCAGGAAATAAAAAGTTCTTTAGCTGGCATTGAGGCATTAAGTAGGATCAATAATGTTTGATTGTATGCTAACACAGTATGTTACAAATATTGTTCATTATGTGATAGATTGTGTATTTCCACTGTAAATCTTAGTTGGTGCATGATGAAATTTTCTTGCACTAGTTTTCAAGAAAAATTATTTCTAAAAACCTTTACCCCATGGGATTTGACTGTCTCCATTTGCAAACAGTGTAGATCATGCCATAGATGTGCTGGCTGATCTGGATCTACACTGTTTTCATGATAACCTGAAAGGAGTAGAGTTGATATAAACTGTTAAATTGTTACAGGTGCATCAGAAGCTGCAGCAGCAGCGGGGGTGATCGCAGAACAGATGGTGGAAGAAGTTCTGTCCTCAACAACATCTAGTACATCAGCAGGAACATCCATATCATCTGGTTTCCAAACATTTACTGTGTCTGCACCGATGACTCTGGTAGAGTATGCTGCCAACGAAGGGTTCCAGGCTATGCCCCCATTGTCTGCTCCTCAGAGCGTATCTGCACCAGATGTGATACCGGGCAGCCAGCCGCTTCTGCCACCACCATTTGGAAGCCAGTCAAACCCTTTGGTACCAAGTTCTATGGAGGTTCCACCTCCTTCCTCCTTGCAGTATACTCCCATGTTGGTTCCACCACCCTCAACAGCAAATATATTTGCTCCTCCAACTATGCCTGTGCCCAGCCCATCATTTCCTGAGCAGATGCAAGCCCCTGTCTCCAGTCAACAACTTCCTCTCGCCATGGGAATTCTCGGTACTCCTATGACAAGTTCAGGTATAAGACTTCAGAGGCAATTCCCAAATTCCTCCATGGCGACACCACGGGTTCCAAGATTTCCAACAGGGCTTGGGGCACCTCTGACAGGAAGTGGACCATTCAGTAGTGTGCCAACACCAGCAAATTATACTCCAGCCAATCAAAGTATCCCGATAGTTACCCCGCTAGCTCCTCGCTTTGACAGGTTTATGGCAGCTCAACATGGATTAAGGTAGGTTTTGTATTTGTCTTTATATAGGGACATTGTTCTCCACAGTTCTATATTTTTTATGATCAGTAAAGTATTTTGTCAAATTATATATTTTTTCCTTTAGGTTAGTAAAACACCATAACTTCTGCTAACTGTGAAAAAATGTCAGAGTTTGGTTTTTATGGCAACCAATTATTTCCTTATGCATTTAATCTATATATCTCTAGCTGATGATGAAGAAGGAAACCTTATCTAAAATCATAAATTAATTTTGCAATATTTTGAAGGTGGATTGTAAGTTGGGAATAACTTTGTAATTAATATGTACTAAGAAGAAATTAGTCAAGAAAATATTTGTTTGAAAATACATGTTTTTGTTCGGTATTTTTTTAGAAAGTGGTGTTTTAGCAAATGAAATAAATCATTCTGAAATTCATTTGATAAAGGAAATGTTGTTTCATGCAAAATAAATGAGTTATTACAAATTTTTCAGTGTACCTGTAGCTATATTTGAAAAAAGTGGAAAACCAACTAATCTGGTCGCTGGTCTTCACTGACCTGTACAGAATGAAAAATAGAAAAAAACATTACTCAAATATTTCATTTAAAATTTGGATGTTTAAATTTATGTGAATAACATTTCTGGTTCTCATTTTAATGAGAATGGTAATCATTTTAAATTCTCAAAAGTTAGAAATAAATCTTAAAACATAATAATAGTTTTACATGTATGATTCTGTTCACTTGACAGGACTGGTCAAGATATATACCAGAATTACTTGAGATCAGCTGGATTCCCCCCTACCCCTCTAACAAGTCAGGGTAGCACAGGGACACCTACCACTCATCCCATGAGCAACCTAGCCTCGCTTCTTCTTGTTGCTGAGGATGAGCAGTCTAGCACAGACCAACCTTCCAGCCGGTCTGACTTAGAATCAGGGGTGATCACTCCAGAGGAAGTTTCCAACATCACTAGCTCGGATGCTGCCACTGTTCACTCATCAGCCTCTAGTAAGACATACTGATAAACTAGCTTACAAATCTGTGAAAGCCATATATGTCATGTTTTTCTCATGAATTCTGCATGGGTCTTTTTCGAGATGGTGTAATTGTGTGGAAAACACAAAAACAAGAGAGGACAAGCAGACCAAATTCAGGCTATTGAGACTTACCATGGACTTGGAAAATTAAGAAAAATATTTTTCAATCTTTTCTTAAATGGCTATTTAAGTGATGTGTTTATATGTTTTTAATCACTGTCCATTCCATCCTTTATAGGTCTTCTGTTCAGAGCATCTTTGCAACCCCTAAAGAGATTTCAACCAAGCTAAACAAAATAGTTAGCTCCAAAAGACAGTGTCATGTCCAAGAATTTTAACCCTATTTCAAAGGTCAAGGTCACAAATGTCAGAATACATATGTAATCATTTGTCTGGAGAACAACTTTCAAACTGGAGAAGATACTGTAGCCAAACGTAACAATAATGTTCACCTAAATGAGGCTAAGTATTGCATCCATGAATCAAGATCAGCTTTAGTTTACATATGGGATTTTATTACTTCGGGGTTGAAATTTGTGATAAATAGTTTTTTCTATTATTTAACATTCCAACTGATGAAGGGACCTCGGTGAAACATCACAAATGTTTTAACTTCTCCGACTTTGAAGCAGCATGTGGCATTTAAGAGATGTTTTGCCACTGTTTTAGCAGAATGCGGACATGCAATATCATTAGTTGAGTAGTCCCTGATTAACAATGTCATATCTACATTATTTTGTAATTTTATGTACTTGTATTGCAGATAGCCCACAGGAGATCAGTGCTGATCGTCTGCTTGCTAACTTAACATCCATTACAGAAGGAGCCACACCAGTTTCCACTAGCAGGTAACCTTGTTGATAAACTTGTATTATACATGTAGGTCTAGTGATAAAAACAAACATTGTAGATATTGATTAGAGATCACAAATATGCCTGCTGATCTGAATCTACACTGTTTGACAATGTGATCAAAGTCAATAAATGAATTGAATAATTAATTTTTTGTTTTTGAGAAGATTTGTAAAATTTGAAAAACTTGAACACAAGGATCTAATGAAATGGAAGAAGTGTGTTAGCAATCATGTTGTATTTATTTAGAACTACACAAGACAACACTGGCCAGCCAGTTGCAAGCTCAAGTTCTGGAGAGGCTGCGGGAGGTGAGAGTGGTTTCCCTGATGGTTTGGATCCCTCCTTCCTAGCAGCTCTACCTGAGAACATTCGAGCCGAGGTGATTGCCGACCATCTGAGAATGCAGCGTATCCAGGCACGAACTCGAGAGCAACAACAGAACCAGACCCCTGGAGGGATGGAAGTGAACCCAGAGTTCTTAGCAGCACTGCCACCTAACATACAAGAAGAGGTATGAAAACTAGCTAGTGCTCACAAGTCTTCGGCGCAAACTTTTATCTCCTTCATAAATCTGTTATTACCGGAATATTTTTGCTTTCTGTCCTCGACATGCTTGCTTAAATAAGCATAGCAGGTACAGTTGTACAGAGTTACCTCTGTCTGGCTTTGAAATTAGGTCTAAAGCAAATTAATTCCAATTGCTTTTAGTCAGTGTTTCAATAAAAAAGATATAATGCAAGTTAATCATTTCTGTTCAAACGACCTTGACCTTCATTGACCTGGAGTTGAAAGATTCACCGTGTGAACAACTTAGGGGAAATATTCAAATAATATTTTGTATTCTAGGCTACATTCTTGACATGTTAACACTGTAGAAAGTGTAGCATGATATATTACTGTAGCAACATTAACGGTCTCATCGTCTTTGCCAGATTTTCCTTCTGGGATTTCTGATCTCTTTTGAGGCGACATTTTTAGCTCACCCGAGATGAAGATAGGCTTTATAGTATTTTGAGGTGAAGGCTCACTGAGCTGTTGTGATTGGACAAAAGTCAAGCTTTATATGTCCATCTCGCGTCAGCATTTGTTTGTTTACACTAGAGGCCACAATATTCATCCTGTTGCCTTTAAACTTTAGAATATTAGTCTTCATGTAATCTAAGACGAGGCGAAAACCAGATTATATATGTCACTTTGTAAAATCAAAGAAAGAAATTGCAGCAATATTTTGCACTTTCATTAGATTATAATCAGTTGTGCTGAGAAGTTTGTTTTGGATGATATCTCACAAGAGTTTGCAGGTCATCTGGATCAAATACTTACACCTACACAATTCAAGATAATTCTTGAAAATAGAATGGAGGCCACATTTTTTTCGACAACATACATCTGACTTATTCAATATCTGATTAATAGCCCTGAGAAGTTTGAAACTGGTTGTTTATAAAAGTACAAATTAAAATTCATGGATTTAGGTTTTAAGCTACATTCTTGACATGTTTACACTGTTGAAAGTGTGACATGATATATAACTGTAGCAACATTAACGGTCTCATTGTCTTTGCCAGATTTTCCTCCTGGGATTTCTGATCTCTTTTGAGACAACAGTTGTGAACTACTAGTTGTTTTGACGTCATGTCTTATGGTTGTAGAGGATTGCCTGTATGTATGCCAGTATATCCCAAACACGTTGATGTGCCTAGTTCTCCAAAAATGTTTTGGATTTAAGGTTTAGTTTGGTGTTGTTTTTTTCTTCATTATACAACATGTGATGTCATGTAATTAGTTGGCTTGAAATTCTTTTAAGAAAATAGAAATAGCTTCATTCTGACATAGTGATGCACCAGTTGATCCTCGGGTTAATGTTGACAGTTGACCTGGTTACGTTGTGTGCTACATTAAAGTACTGACTATTCCCCATATGGCTTACATAGCTTTGCTGGGTTATTCCACTGTAGACAAATGAATTTTGAAATGAAATGGTCTGTGATTGAACTTTGTATGAAAGTACATGTGGTGTGGGGTCAGATGGAATATAGCAGTCAGTGAAAAGACAGACAGTTCCTTGTTAGCAAATGATCCCAAACAAAACTTTGCCACAATTTAGGTTTAAAGCTACATTCTTGACATGTTAACACTGTTGAAAGTGTAGCATGATATATTACTGTAGCAACATTAACAGTCTCATCGTCTTTGCCAGATTTTCCACCTCAGATTTCTGATCTCTTTTGAGACATCAGTTGTTACTTATTAGTGGATTGACTGCTTAAAGTTGTTGAGGATTGTTTAAGTCTTTGTCTTCATGTCACCAAACATATTGATTTGCCTTGTTTCACCATAAATATTAAGGGTTCAAGTCATAAATATTAAGGGTTCAAGTTTTGTTTTTAAAATTATTATTTTTGAGGTGGAAATGGGTTGTTTTCAGTTGTTTGGAGGTTTTTCTCCATTACACAGCTTACTATTATTACTGACATAATAATGCACCAGTTGATCCTCGGGTTAATGTTGACAGTTGACCTGGTTACGTCGTGTGCTACATTAAAGTACTGACTATTCCCCATATGGCATTCATAGCCTTGCTGGGTTATTCCACAGTAGACAATTGAATTTTGAAATGAAATGGTCTGTGATTGAACTTTGTATTAAAGTACATGTGGTGTGGGGTCGGATGGAATATAGCAGTAATGTAAATACTGACAGTTTGATGTTAGCAGATGATCCCAAACAAAACTTTGCCACAATTTAGGTTTAAAGCTACATTCTTGACATGTTAACACTGTTGAAAGTGTGACATGATATATTACTGTAGCAACATTAACGGTCTCATTGTCTTTGCCAGATTTTCCTCCTGGGATTTCTGATCTCTTTTGAGACAACATTTTTCATTTGGTATTAATGTTTATAATGTTATGTATGTTCCAGTAGTCTTGTTAACAAAAACATGGGTTTAGCTCAACCAAATTCACCAGTTGTATTAAAGCTCTAAGTTGCTTGACCCATCTTACCTTTTATGAGATCACTGTAGTTTCTTCCATTAATCATAGTTTACCTTGCTTAAGGTAACAGCTTTTGCTCAAGTACTTTAAGATAATTACTCACTGACAAGTTTAAATGAAATAATAAGTTTTATTTTGAAGTAAATAATAAAACTGTGTCTGCTTGCTTGTAGGTATTGGCTCAACAACGTATAGAGCAGGAACGGTTGGCAGCACAAAGCAACCCTCCTGCCAATCCTGAGGCACCTGTGGATCCTGCAAGCTTCTTTGCTACTCTACCGTCCTCGCTGCGCCAGTCAGTGCTTGCTGATATGGATGACAGCATGATGGCAGTACTTCCAGCCGATCTAGCTGCAGAGGCTCAAACCTTGCGCCGGGAACTAGAGGACAGGCACCGGAGGATCATGCAGGAGAGACTGTTCCCTAACCCAGGGTCTGGAGGGTCTCTGTCCTCGATACTTAGACATGCTGGTAAGGAGATAATAGGTTATCTTGTGTCAAAATTAGAAATAAATTGCTTCATACTGTAACTTTAATCAACTGTTGGCATGAATGTTTGGTTTTGCATACTTCAATTGATTAAAACTAATATCAGAGCAGCATAAAGCTGTGCTGTGCATGAATAAATTTGTCAACATTGTCTCAACAAGTCTGAAAATGTTATGTCCTTTAACTATTTCATCCTTTTTAATGACTAGTTATACATGCCATGAGGAGAGTTGTGTGCCTCATGTTTGAAGGTTATAAAACTGAGTTTGGAAACCAGTCTCAAATCTTAAGCATCTGATTGGCTGAAATGGCGACTGGTCGCCATATCAGCCAATCAGATGCTTGAGACTTGAGACTGGTTTCCATGCTCAGTTTTATAACCTTGGGCACTGATCTGGATCTGCACTGTTTATTTTAGATTTATTGGGTTTTACTGACCATGAAGCAAACATTGTAGATCTAGATCAGTGGGCATGGTAGTGCCAGCTGATCAGGATCTACACCTCCTATGTGATAAAAGGCATTTTCATGAAGAAAATGGTTAAATGTTTCTTTGTGCAATAGTAGAAACTCTACCAAGGTAGACATATTACAGTTTGAGATTTTAACATATTTAAGCACTGAAATTATAATAAAACAATGCATGATCAAAGATCTCCAATAACAGTATAACAGTTACTTGTAAGATGGCTGGACATTTGGTATAAATAAATTAACTGAATTTACACAGTGTCGCAGGGAACTGGTCTAACGAATTGATCACCTTCCTGAGTTTTTGTTTTCTTTCTGATAGAAATTTGTTAACTCATTTTAACCCTTTATTAGATGGCTATGACATTTATCACATCTGAAAACATTTAGATCCAGATTAGCCTGAACATCTGTGCAGTCTGATCTGGATTTACACTGTTTGCTTGTTGTTCCGAAATAACCTGATGAATCTACAGTAAAAACCCCTTATTAACCCATTCCTGTACAGATACGCATTTTTACGCATGTGCGACCAGTGTAGATCCAGATCAGCCGGCACATCCGTGCCGTCTGATCGGGATCTGCACTGGTCGCATTTTGGTCAGAAATAACCTAATAAATCAAAAAGCGAACAGTTTGGATCCTGATCAGACGGCACGGATGTGCCGGCTGATCTGGATCTAAACTGTTCGCCCTAGCAATAAAGGTGTGTCTGTACAGGAAAGGGTTAAGACCACCATTGGGACTGGAAAAAAGTGGTCTTAATAATCGGGTGGTCTTTATATAGGGGTTGACAAAAGTTACAGTTCAAAACTGTAAAATGGGACATCAGAATAGTGGTCTCATTAGCAAGGTGGTCCTAATTTCGGGGTGGTCATAATGAGGAGTTTTACTGTAAAATGAGCAATTTAGTCTGATCTGGATATACACTGTTTGCTTGTTGTTCCAAAATAACCTGATGAATTTACAGTGAAACTCGCTATTAAGACCACCATTGGGACTGGAAAAAAGTGGTATTAATAGTGGGGTGGTCTTCATATAGGGGTAGACAATAGTTCAAAACTGTAAATTGTGACATCGGAATAGTGGTCTCATTAGCAAGGTGGTCTTAATTTCGGGTTGGTCTAAATGAGGACTTTTACTGTAAAATGAGCAATTTAGATCCTAATAAAGATTTGTTTACTGATCTCTAGCTCAACTGTTAGCTCTTGGTATAAAAACCAAATCCCAGTAAAGAGTCAAGTGATCAAATATTTGTTTTTGATTTGTTTTAGGAACAATAAGATGCACTCTAGGTAGAGGGCCCAGAACAGGGCAGAACTGGATTTTTGGTGACCGTAGTAGTGGTAGAGAGAACATGGCTTTTGCCAGCGCGCTAAAGCTGCGAGGGCGCCACCTTCTGGACCATGAGGCTTTGACATGTCTCCTCGTCTTACTGTTTGTGGATGAACCAAAGTTGAACACAGGACGACTGCATCGTGTTCTGAGAAATCTGTGTTATCATGCCCCTACAAGGATTTGGGTGCTTAGAGCTATGTTGTCAATACTTAACAGGACAGCTGAGAATAGAGTGGATGTGGAAGAAAAGGCAAGAACTCCTGAGAAAGGCAAGGGAAAGAAACTTGTATCCCAGAGTCCCTTGATGCTGGAGGGGCCAGGCAGTAGCCGGATGGAGGCAAGAAGCCAGGGGTCCTGGTTGTCCATCAGTTTGGAGGCAGCTCTAGGTTGTAGAGCTAATGTCTTCCAGATACACCGTGCCCTAGGCAAGAAACACTCGTCCAGTGGTAATGCTTTAGTGACAATTCATCCGCAGGCTGCACCAATTGTGTGTCGCCATGTGCTCGATGCTCTGATCTCATTGGCTAAAATGTTCCCCAATCAGTTCCTACCATCTAAAGCAAAAGAAGTGCAAAAATGTGATACTGAAAAAGACAAAGAGAGTGACAAAACAAAATCTGCAAGTGCTAGTGCTAGTCCTAAAGTGAAAACTATAGAAAAACAAGATTCTAAGTCAGAAACCCGTGATACAGACTTCTGGGAGTTACTGGTGAAATTAGACTCCATGTGTAGTAACAAGAAAGGTAAAGGCATACAGCGGACACATAGTAATGTAAATGGTGATCTGGATCCTGGTTTCAAGGATTATGACAGTTCCCCATTAGGTCAGCTAATGTCAATGTTGTCACACCCGGTGATCAAGCGGAGTCAGCTGCTAACAGACCGTCTTCTACGACTCTTAGGACTGGTGTCCGGCGGACTAGGTGAAGGTGAAAGGGAGAGGAGTGCTGGGCTTGGTACCAGCTCCCAAGGACAGGCTGTTCAGATCACCAGGCAAGAGAACATGGCTGCTGTGGCACCAGCTCAGCCCTTTGCACAGGTTTGTCATCTATGCTATTTGTTGTGAATCAGCAAGTGATAAAAGCTGAAATATGAAAATGAAGGTTTCAGAAAACTGGAACTAGTAACCAGTATAAACTGAATAATTTGTCTTCACAATAACAGAATTTGTGGGACTTAATCCTTTCCTTCATAGACACACCTTTATTGCCCAGACAAACAGTGTCGATCTAGATCAGCCGGCACATCTGTGCCGTCTGATCGAGATCTGCACTGTTCGCTCTATGATTTGTTAGGTTATTTCTGACCAAAATGCGACCAGTGCAGATCATGGTCAGACGGCATGGATGGGCTTGCTGATCTGGATCTACTTTGGATGCACATGCGTAAAATTGTTTATATATGGAAGAAAGGGTTAATAAAAATTTTACAGATCTGTCTTCATGTTTTGGGGCCATTCTGCTCATGATAAACTGCTTGAGATAAATAACTATTTTGTTAATTTCTAGTCCAATTATATTAACAGGAATGTGTTCGTAAATGTTAAACAGATAATAGAAAATCAAATATTTATCGTGGTTTGTATGTTACAGACTCCTGTCCGACAAGTGGTGGAGACGAAACCTGTTGCCGAGTCCAAAGATGACAAGAAATCCGATGCTGATTCACAGCAAAAAGGTAGCTAGTTAGTTTTCTCCTTGGAGTGCAAACAATATAGACCCTGAGCAACCTCTTTCGGTTTGATCCCTGTCTGTACTGTTCCCTCTGCAGGTGGTGTTTTTCTTCACTCAGTGAACAAAATTGGACACTTGGGTGATTCCAGTATGCAAATTCTGGGTTTTAACTAGAGTATGAACAGTAGGATAAGTCTTTCAAAGACAGGTATGTGCACGTCAGTTGTATTGTCAGGAGTGCAATAGAGTGGCAGTAGAACCTAGTGTACATTGCTCCGAATCTAAGACAGGAAGTTCATCAGTTATTATCAAAAGAATCCATATAACAGTAGTACTCAAAAGTTGTCCAGAAAACTTGACCATTATTTATGTCTTGTTACATTTGTATTCTGCATGAATGTAGTGCTCATTCCTGCTTACATACGATGATTTCAGAGGCAGAAAAGCGTGTTGAGGATAGTGCAATTTTAGGAAACCAGCTCAGTATGGCTGTTCAGGTGCTCACATCTAAGTCCTGCTCAGAGGAGGGGCTTGAAGATGCTACCAACCTGCTGCTGCAGCTCTCCTGGGCCAACCCTGCTACCCGGCAGGCAGTTCTCAAACTGTTGTTGGGAGGAGCCAGGGAGCTCGGGCTCACTGTCTGCTTACATATTAGGTAAGAGAAAAACAAAGCTTGACACAGCTAGAAACATTAATGTATTCTAAAGTCTTGCAGTGTGAAGTTTGTTCTGGCAGTTGGGCAGGTCTAGCTACTTCTTTGCCAACATATTTCTGTTTTGAGCCTAACAATTTTCCTATTTTTGAGATAAAGATTGTCAGTCTGTCCTAAAATGAAAATACAATTTTTGATTTTACACCAATTATATCATTGTCATGAAATATGCCTTGTTTACATTCTTTATCCTTTTCTTGAAAGAAGTGTCATCATGATGAAGTTTGTCAACCAAACAAAATGATTTACAAAATAAAATTAACTTTAAAAGGTTGACATTATTCTGATGTGTTAAACTTGTACTGATGGCATTACTGGTATAAAATTGGAGTACTGTAAAAATAAATGTTGATAATCTAGAAAGCATTTACATAAATTGTATATTGCGAACAAAAGCAGAACAAATGTAAACTTAAACAGAGACGTTCAAAAATATCATTGAAGACGCTTGGTTTCTCCACTAAACCATATGCTTGCTTGTTGTAGGATACTGTTGGATGATTTACGTCAGCTGAACCAGAAGTTGAGTCCTGATGGAGAACCGGAGGATAACAAGGACATGGAGACCTCCTCTGCTGCTACTGGCAAGGGACTCCTTCAAGATAGGTACAACATTGGCAAAATAACAACAGTTTAGGCTGGAAATAGGGAAAATAAACACTGTCGGTGCACTGAACATACCAGTTATCCATGGACACCATTATAACCTTGATTTTATCTGCCATTTTTAATTGATCATAAGCTCTTTTGTGGCCAGGTTTGTTTTTTTTTGTGAGAAAGCTGGTTAAATGTAAATATCAGTTTGTTAGTTTGATTCGACAGTGGTATAATTTTTATTGACAAATTAGCATAATGTAAACCTGACCAGTGCTGAAGATTATAAAATTGAGATTTGAAACTAGTCTCAAATGTCAAGCATCTGATTGGCTGAAATGGCAATCAGATGCTAGAGATTTGAGACTGGTTTCTAATCTCAGTTTTATAATCTTCAAACATGGTTTTGTTTACTGTTGCAGGTATACAGGTCAGCTGATGGTGGTAACAGCCCCAAAGAAGATGAAGAGTGGCCGTGAACTTCAAGTTGCTTCCATGACTGCTTTGACGAGCAAATCATCGAGTCAGCATTTCTTCCTGAGGATTCTCAAGGTGATCATACAGCTCCGAGATGCTGCCAGAAATGCTGGCAAGAAGAGGAAGCCATTTGTTGGTAAACATCTCTTGTATCTGTATTTAAATGTTTAAACAATGAAGTCTGCATAGAAAAGTTTTGTTATAAAATAGATTTGTCAACAATGAAGGTGTAAGACCCCATCAGAATTCATCTAATACGGGTATAAGGTTTCTCAGAAATTTTTTTGTCCTAATTGTGACCAGTGTATACTGTGATCAGACTGAAAAAACGTGTAGGGTGATCTGCTTCTACAGTGATTAGTGCTTTTATCCCATTTGCAATCAGTGTAGATCCAGATCTGGCCTATAGCTGACTGATCTGGATCTACACTGTTCACCCATGGAATAACAGTCATACCTCACGAAGTAAAGGGTTAGAATGACTTGATGAAATCAATTATCTTGTCACAAAGTAAAGTATGCATTGCAAGATTGAAAGAGTTCTGCAAAATCACACCATGACAGAATAGTGTTGCACACACAATAAATAAATAACTATTGTCATTTTGGCAAACTTCACCACATGTAGTAAAACTTCTCAATACTTCAAGTATTCAACCAGTGTCTTTATGTCTATTGTGAAAGTCAAAGATTCCGATTGTACACTAATAAATGAAATAAAGGTTGAATCGAGATTCTTCCTTAAACTGTCACCATTTAATGTTACCCTTTTCTGTGTTGGTTTAGCTACAGGGAACACCAGTCGAGACTTGCGTCACCTTGGAGAAGCCATGGCATTGTTAGAAGCAGAAGCCGATGCCATGCTACATTTTGTAAACAGTCGGAGAGAAGGTCTTCATGCCCCACCTGCTGCTGTAGAGATTAACATCCGTGAGAATGACAACAACACTCCAGACTCACCTCATGTTCCTGCCCCTGTTCATGGCTCGGTCGGTCTGGGTTCACAGCCACGTGCAGGAGGCTCGCACGAGGGAGAGGTTGTAGCACAGGCGGAGGCTACATCAGGGGAATCTCCTATGGAAACAGATAAACCTGGTAAGTGAACAGGGCTGAAGGTTATAAAACTGAGATTGGAAACCAGTCTCAAATCTCAAGGATCTGATTGGCTGAAATGGCGACTGGTCGCCATTTCAGCCAATCAGATGCTTGAGATTTGAGACTGGTTTCCATGCTCAGTTTTATAACCTTGGGCACAGGAGTTTTGCTCTCTTTTCATATTGATAGATACTGATCATAAGCTTAAGATTTCTGTTTGATATTTGTTTACCTAAATACAGACAGTGTTTTTAAAAAAAAAATAATATTAAGATTTCAGGTTTAGTATACTTAATAGGTAGATCTATCAACAGTTGCATTTATTAGGACATTATTTAATTAATTTAAAGTTCTTCACCTTGTGAAGCAAAATTTTTAAGAGCTGATTGATGGATGCCATTTTAAAAATCAAAACATGCCCTGACAGATCAAATATGTGACTTGTTTGATGGATTACAGTTAAATACATGTAATCCAATCCTGAAAATGAAATACAGGTAATTACGTAAAAAGAATGATGGAAGAAAAACAGACAAATCAGCAGATATTATTTTGAATGTATTTTCCAGGTACATCGGGTGAGGGTGAGCCTCCAAAAACAAGTACAGAGGTGCAGTTACCTCGCCTTAGTGAGCAGATTGACCTGGAAGAACTGTGGTTTACTCTCGGGGAATGCCTGTCTGAACTGGACAAAACACCCGATCATCATGCAGTGCTCATCCTACAGCCGGCAGTGGAGGCTTTCTTCCTTGTTCATGCAGGTACAACATTTGAAATTTATTCAGAAATTAAAACAATTACTCTTTATAAGTCCTTCTTAAGATCATTGGTGTTCTGTCTACATATATAGAAGAAGTAGTTTAATTGCTTGACTAAGTACCAGTTTGATTTGATAATGCATTGCGTGATCTAACGTATGGAGGAATGTTTGCCTTGTAGGGGAGAAGGAGAACAAAGCTAAGGACTCGAAGCCAGTGAAGCGAGAGGACCAGCTTTCTCATTTAAATATGGACATGCCACCATCTCCCCAGCCTGCATCATCATCTGGCTCGGAGAAAGCACAGCTAAACAGGGAGAACTCCATGCAGACCTCCATGTCTCACCTACCTCCTGATACACAGAAGTTCCTCAAGTTTGCTGGTGAGTCACTCATTGCTGTGATGGGGACTAGATTCATGCAGTCTTTGAAACTTGCCCTAGTCATCTAGTCTGGGACTAACAAGTTTATGCTTGGAATAGCAGAAGTTAGGAAAATTATTTACTTGAAATGATGCTTGTAAAATATTACGTTTAAATGTTAATTAGAAATCACATTTGTTTAATTCAGACCAATAATTATGTGGCTGACGCTGTCTCGCCAGCAATTAATATTAGTTGCTCAAGTTATGCTCAAGCATATGTAAATATTAAAATGAGATATCCATCACATCTAACAACAAGTAAGGATTAAGTTACATCATCTGTATATTTTTAAAAAACTTCTTTGAAACACCAGGTAGATGTTAAAACTGTATTGTTATTCTGAAAGGTCAGGTTCAAGGTTAATTATTTTCTGTTGTGAAATCATATAAAAAGCTATGGTGTAATTCCAGAGACTCACCGTACAGTGCTGAATCAGATCCTGCGCCAGTCGACCACCCCACTGGCTGACGGTCCCTTTGCAGTTCTTGTTGATCATACCCGAATTCTTGACTTTGATGTCAAGAGGAGATACTTCCGACAAGAACTGGAGCGATTAGATGAAGGGATGCGTCGGGAGGATCTAGCTGTACACGTCAGAAGAGAGCACGTGTTTGAGGACTCGTTCCGAGAACTCTTCAGGAAAACAGCTGATGAATGGAAGCATAGGTTCTACATCGTGTTTGAAGGTACAAGTTCAGATTGATTTAATCAGGGATATGAAAGGTTTCCTGAATTATAATGTAAAAAGATGGTTTGCTGAATAATGTAATGGACTCACCTTGTTTTAATATGAGACGGGCTAGCCTGTTTATGGTTCATATGTAAGCTTTATGAAAATTTATGAATAGAGAAGCAAAGATTGTAGAACCTGATCAGAATGTCCTGATGCCAAACAGATCTGATTCTATACTGGACATAGATGCTATCCAGTATATACAGGAAATTAAGTGCAGTTTCTATACCATTTTACTAATATACTACTCAAAATTTGATAAGGATCACTTAAAAGATTGTGTTTATTCCTTACATCAGGTTGAAACGATAAAATATTTGCTGTGATTCTGAATTTTGTTTTCGATTAACATCAACATTGTGCCAAAAAAAGAATGAGCCGACAAACTGTTGAAGCGGAACAGCGGTTGAAAATTGGTAGGAACAATAATTCGGTATAAAATGGAAAGCGATCCCTAACAAATTTTGAGTAGTATATTTATTTATTCTGTATTTTACTAGCTTATTATATAAGTTAAAGTATCAGGCCTGTATCTTAATTGTTGAAGAATTTAATGTATCACTCACAGACTAAGATACTGGCTAGCATGCAGAAATAAGCAATGTTTGATGCTATTCCAGGTGAGGATGGTCAGGATGCTGGTGGTCTGCTGAGAGAATGGTACATCATCATTGCTCGAGAGATCTTCAACCCCATGTATGCCCTGTTCTGCACATCACCTGGCGACCGTGTCACATACACCATCAATGCTTCATCACACTGTAACAGCAACCATTTGAGCTACTTCAAGTTTGTGGGACGCATCATTGCGAAGGCCATCTATGACAACAAACTGATGGAATGTTATTTCACACGCTCCTTCTATAAGCACATCATTGGAGCTGCTGTCAAGTAAGTTAGTTCTACCAGAAATGTCCTTAAACTAACAAGTCAGTGTTAGAAGTTAGGTAATTAAAGTCAATGTCAGAAGTCACAGTTTATGTTGGTTAATGATGAAGTCAGTGTCAAACAGGAGATTGGTTGAATTGAAATCAAGTTTCAAACTGGACCAAATGCAGATCAAGTTTGGAGACCGGTCTCCGATCTCATTTCGGTCATCTTATTACCTCTTATAAAATAGGAACAAAACTTGGTTGCTTGTCATATGCAAAATGCAATCTTTCTGAATACATAAGGAGAAGAATGTTTTAAACATTTGTGTGATGATCTGTAAAATCATTATCTAATTAAATCATTTCTAACTTTAATATAAGTTATAAGATTTTGTAGCAACATAAGGAGATCTGCTGTGATTTGAACTGTCACGAGTTAAACAGATTTTAATTTTTCACATTGTTCTCATGAAAGCTGTTATGTTATAGATACACAGACATGGAGAGTGAAGATTATTCCTTCTATCAGGGCCTGGTTTTCCTGTTGGAACACAAAGTGAAGGATCTAGGATATGACCTCACTTTCAGTACAGAGGTAACGAACATTTATAATTAGAAATATCACTGTGCCATCATTTAGATTCCCAGGTTCTAATATTCACTCACCTGTAACAAATAATGCTTTTGAGTAGACATTAATATCCCTGTAAATTTCACAGTATTTATACGGAAATAATTTCACTGATGGTTTGAACGTTGTTTGATGGTTTGAACGATGGTCCAAGCCCCTTGTACTTAAATTTTAACCCACATGAAACAAAATGGTACAGCAGTAAGGAATAAGTTTAAAAATGTCACTTTTATGGTCCTGGACTATGACCAGTTGACCACCGTAGGGAACAACCATATAATCTATTTACTGCATGCATTTATGACAAATCATTATAATATTGATGGGGATAGGTTAAGTGACTGTCTTCTTGTTGCATGGTAGGTGAGACTTGGTGATTTATGACACTTTATTTTCTTTTCTGCTCAGATTCAGAATGACAACATGAAAAAAGTACAGTTTTGGTACTTTATATTGTATATTTCAGATCCAAGAGTTTGGTATCAATCAGGTGAGAGACCTGATTCCAAATGGAAGAAATATCATTGTAACTGAAGAGACCAAGTATGAGTACGTGAAGCACGTGTGTCAGATGAAGATGACGGGAGCTATCCGGCAGCAGCTGACGGCGTTCCTCGAGGGTTTCTACGACATCATCCCGAAGAAGCTGATTGCGATCTTCAATGAGCAGGAGTTAGAATTACTGATATCTGGTTTACCTACCATAGATATTGAAGATTTGAAGGCTAATACAGAGTACCACAAGTATCAGCAAACTTCCCTACAGGTAATTTGTAGCAAAAACATGGTTAACACAAAACAGCTGTGTTTGTCTTGGTATTCAGCCCATAGTGATTTTACTTGTTTCAAGATACAATACTTTGTAAAAGACCTGTTTGTGGTGAATGTATTTTCTAAGACTGTTAAAAGGTTGGCCTTTCTTAACCCATTACTTAATATATACAGGTTTTTATTGCATGTGCGAACAGTGTGGATGTAAATCAGGTTACATGTCCATGTTGTCTGATCAAGATATACTCTGGCGACTTCTTGGTCAGAAAGAACCTAATGAATCAGAAAGTGAACAGTGTAGATCCTGGTCATACGCAACTGATGTGCTGGCAGATCTGAATCTACACTGTGTGCCCATACAATAAAACCATATCTATGGAGTAAAGGTTTAAAGGGTATGGAAAACAGAACTCAAAATATTTTAATCATGCTTACATTGATTTTCAAAAATCATTAATTTTAAAAGTTATCAGTTTTGTCATTCTATATTATTTACCTCAGAACAAAATGTAGCCTTTCAAGTACTTTCCTTGCATCTGTCTGATATAAAGTACAGTTAAGAAGCCTAACTACACACAAACACTTGGTAAAATTCTCCTGATTTTGGCATATGCAGTATGTTCTATTTATTCTGTGTACAATTCTTATTGATTTGTTTAACCTTATAACAGATCCAGTGGTTCTGGAGGGCCTTGCGCTCCTTTGATCAAGCAGACCGAGCAAGGTTCCTACAGTTTGTGACAGGCACTTCCAAGGTTCCACTGCAGGGTTTTGCTCACCTTGAGGGCATGAATGGCACGCAGAAGTTCCAGATCCATAGAGACGATCGCTCTACAGACCGGCTCCCTGCTGCTCACACATGGTTTGTACTTTACTTACAGAACCTCCTGAATATAGCTTATATAGTTATGCCCCCACGAAGAGGGAGGCATATAGGGTTGCAATCGTCTGTCCTTATGTACATCTTCCAAATCTTCTGGCATCAACTCCTCCTAAACTATCTGGCGGATTTCTTTCAAACTTGCACAGGTGATCAAGCAGGATGTGTAGATGATTGTGAAGAAGGTTTTTTCCTGCGGGCATTGTTAATACAAATACTGTTGCAAAAGTGCGGACATCAGTGTCCGATGATACCTTTAATTTTGGAAGTAGAGTTAAATATGCCACAAAAGTTGTAGGACTATTTTATTAAACTATTATCATTTGAGGTATTTGTTCAGGGCTGAAGGTTATAAAGCTGAGATTGAAAACCAGTCTCAAATCAAGACTGGTCGCCATTTCAGCCAATCAGATGCTTGAGATTTGAGACTGATTTTCATGCTCAGTTTTATAACCTTGGGACCAGGTCTATCTGGGTTAATCAAACTTTGCTCTCTTGTCAACTTGTAAATCTTTGCATGATAAAATTAATTGTATTTACCGGTACAGTGGTTTCAGTTATATAACAGTATTATAGTAGTAATATTATATTCAACTTGCGAGGTTGTGGGGGGTTGGTGAGGGACACAGGAACAAGGTTTAGCAAATTTAGGGAGAAGCTGTGTAGGTGGACGTGGCAGAGTTGAGGACATTCAGGACCCCATTTCTTTCCAAATCTTCTCTAAGCTGTGCTGTGTCTTATAAAAAATGAAAACATTGATAATAACGAATATAAACCAATTTTCTATTTCAGTTTCAACCAGCTGGACTTGCCTGCATATGAAACCTATGACAAGCTACGTCACATGTTACTGTTGGCTATTAATGAATGTTCTGAAGGATTTGGTCTGGCTTAAGGCAGACATTGTGCGGATTGGAACAAATATCTTACCGGACTTGAGTGAGAATTTCCTGATCAATTGATGTTCATGGAGCGGATGTTCAAAATCTTGATTTCTTGTGCAAGACAAAGTCTTGAGAATCACACTTGACATGTTAATGTGATATTCTTGTCGTATTTGTACAGTGCATTTCTTTAGTAACATGTTGTTAGTTTCAAATGAACACTGAATTATATATTATGTCTTTTATCTGCATGCATTTATTGTTTTGTTTGTTATTAGATCCTTAACAAAAGCTTATCATGTGGCTATTGAGTATGTACTGGTCACTTGGACAACATGAAGATAAAACTAAATACATTGCCCAGGATCATAAACCTGAGATCGAAGACAAAGCTCAAATCTGAAGAATCTGAATGGCTGAAATGGAGACTAGTCTGCTCGAAATTGAAGACTGTCTCCAGTTTTAGTTTTTTGATCCTGGGCAAAGGTGTGGTTGTGGAATTGTTAGATGTGGATAATAGTCTATATATTAATTGTATAGGTTGTTAAAGTTATTATTATTTACGTGACTGCACTGTGAAGTATGTTTGAAGAATACGTAAAATGGGTGTAAGTCATCTGTTAACATGGTTTATTTCTTGTTTCATTGTTGACACAATAATGTTAACAATTGTTTAAAATGACATATACCGTACTACATTTGTAGCAAAACATAAGAAATGCAGTTACCAAGCAATGATTACAAAATCTAGCTATGGATAATGTAGCTTTTCGGCCACAGACAGGTACATTTAAGTGTACTTTTTGCAGTTTATTCAGAATCATTGGTCTGCAGAATTTTGTGTTGATTTTAAATCAAATTCATTAACTTGTTTAATCAGCTAAAGTGAGGTATGGGTGATTATTTTGATGAGGAGGTTCTAGACTGATATGAGATTGCACATAGAAAGGACCTGTTTGTATATATTGTTACCAACTTGGATGTTCATATTTATTAACATACTGTAATTTTTGTACTTACCAGTTTTGTGCAGTATTTTCATTTGCAATCGTGACAGTTGATATTGCAACTGGCAACATTACTGTGTACTAGGAGGACACTAAATCAGCTAATGCTTGACAATTTATCTGTATCTGTACGACGTAGGAACCACTGCTGGCGTAGTACGTCGGAGGGAGTGCTGTTTGGTCAGTTTATTTAAGGGTATTTCTGTTCCTAGATTTTCAGGAATCTAAAAATTGAAAAATTTTGACTGCATACTTGGTATTTCTTAACCCTTTCCTCTGTTAATACACCTTTCGTCACATTGGCAATTAGTGTTGATCAAAATTAGCTGGCACATTATTGCCATGTGATAAGGATCTACACTTCCCTTCTAGATTCACTAGGTTATTTCTGACAAAAAGTGAACAGATTAGATCTTGATCAGAAGGCAAAGATGTGCCAGCTGATCTGGATGTACACTTTTCCCACATGTGATAAAAGGAGGAAAGTTTTAACTGATATAAAAAATGTCTGACTGGATTTTGTTCGTTTTTGTATGGTTAGTAACCTGCACGTATGCTGATGTTTGTTATGCTTTTGGTGATGTAACTTTCAATCCTTTCTTTCTGTTTCTGGGGTACAAGTGCTAATTCCTTGCTTGTAAGTGCTTTTATAATGATGTTGACTTGTTACATTCGTTTCTTAGACGATTATTTAGTTTTGCTTATACTGAGTTTTGTTAACCCTTTACTTCATATTTACACATTTAAACACATGGGCGACCAGTGTAGATGCACATCCCTGCCCTCTGATCTGATCTATTATGTTCATATCTTGGGCAGAAATAACCTTCTGAATCTAAAAAGGAACAGTTTAGATCCTGATCAGATGGCAGGGATGTGCAAGCAAATTTGGATTGTAACATTTTGGCGACATGACAACAGCCATATCTATAGAGTGAGGGTTTTAGCTTCGTGTATCCGTTCATTCTGCTTCCTTTTGTTTAGATTTTGTAAAGATGTCTGAAAGTGTTGTTCCTTTTTGTTAGGTTGTATAGATTGGTAAAACACTACCTTTTCATATAGCCCAGCAAGGAGATATGTGTTTATAAGACTATATTCTTGGTATGGTATATAGTGACTTCATCAAATGGAACAGAAAAATGTGGACAATTAAAAATCTCAATATTTTCATGTATACACTTAGCAGTTTTATAATTAATAATATATTTGACAATAATTTAGTATAGAAACATTATTAAAAAACCCACCCCAATGTTTAATGCTATAATTGTACTGATTTCATGTAGCAATGTTTTTCAATGCCCACACTGCTTTAATTGTACAGATAATTTATTCAGAATTTGTTTGCACTGTTAAACTTCAGAATCACTTAAAATAACATCTGCTTTCTTATAAATATGTTCATGGCACATTGAATGTATTTTGTTGTAAATTTCACAAAATGCTATGTATACACATGATTTCTGTAATGCCGAGTTTTGTGCTGATATAAATATCATATTGTAAATAAATCATGTTTGACTACAGCCTCATTACTGTTGTGTGTTTTCTGTTCCGGAAGTTGTGACACTGTAACTTGAGATTTACAAACTCGGGGTGGGATGCAAGATTTCCAGGAAGGGAGTTCATTTCAGGCCTTCTAAGAGTGGTAACGGGACATCTGGCCAAAATCTGTATGTAACATTCAATATTGCTGCTCAAAAAGGGGGTTCCAGCAATCCCACTGAACCCAATTGGATCTGCCCCTGGTAATTAAGTGTTACATTCATTAATCAATAAAATTGGTAACTTTTTTAACTTTTAAAAAATTTGGATCACCACAGAGAAATGAGGTGTTTTTTTTTATCATGCTTCAGTTTGAAGCTTCAAATCTAAAGCTTTAGTTAGAATTTTGGTGACTTAAAACTGGTTCTATCTTCATGCTTGGCTCCACAAACCTCTGGTCAAGTTTCCACTATTTAAAAATTCCAATTATGACGCTGAATTTAAAATTGATATTCGAATAAATTCCAGCTCTGTTCAACTAGCTGGCAATGTTTATGTGACGGGTTATGGTTAAAGACAAAATATTTATTCAGGGTCTAGAATGTTAATATTTTAAATGAAATATTTATTTTGTCATGAGCAACTGCAAAGTACCAGGATTAACAATACAAATACCATACCATATTATAATTAATTATCTCTTCCCACTACTGCTGGTAATGAAAGAAATTGTAAATACATACTATGACAATGTTACAATAAAGAATTATGTTTCTCATCAAGAAGTTGACACTTTTATGATGTAGGAGAATCCAGATTTATCAGGTAAGTGTTGTAAGGGGATAAAATATAAGTTTCACTGAACTTGCTAAATAAGTTTGGATTCATACAATTCATACATAAAAAGGTTAAGAAGTAGCACACTACAATATTGAGCCATGAAGTCTTGACAAGTATTTCCAAGTTAGATGGCACACGCAACTAATTCGGCAATATCTTGAGCAACCTGGCTTGTTATTAAACTTGGTACATGTACCTAATTATAAACAATTCGATCAAGTTTGATAAAGATTTAACAAGGCAGTCGGAATGACAGCAATATCCCCTGCCGCATGCAGGAATGTTGGAAGGTTATGGATGCTTAATTGCAAATTAACAAATATATCTCCAGTAGTTTAGAAGTTATGGAGCAAATATGAAAGACATGGTTAAATATGAACCTTCAAAGACAACTAGTGACCTTGACCTTCAGCCGGCCAGGTTGGAACATGGGTTCTGCACATCATCTTGGTGGAATGAACATTCCCAGTTTGACTAAAGTTTGATAAAATTCATTGCAGGGGTTCAGAAGATATGAACCAGACACAAAATAGTAGTTCAAATCTTCTATGACCTTGAGCCAGCCAGGTTGGAACATGGGTTCTTCACATGGTCTTCAAAGGCTGATCATTTGACCAAAGTTTCATGAAATTCCTTCTAGGGGTTCAGAAGATATGAACCGGACACGAAATACATGGTTCAAATCTTCAAACACCACTGGTGACCTTGACCTTGAGCCAGCCAGGTTGGAACATGGGTTCTGCACTTCATCTTGATGGGTAGAACATTTGACTAAAGTTTCATGAAATTCCTTCTAGGGGTTTAAATGTGCGCGCACGGAAGGACAGACGGACGAAGACCATTCCTATATCCCCCAGCTGCTATGCAGAGGCGGATAATAAAAGCTTTAGACTTGGAGAACATGCAGTGCTAATTTGGAGAGATACCAGCAATTAAAAGGACTGTAACTCTGGATCGACTAGAGCAATGTAGAACCTTGTAGAGATAGTATTGTAGAACCTTGTAGAGATAGTATGCCCACAGTGCTAATTTGGTCAAAACTCTACAATTACATGTACCTGCCAACTTCAGAATCCCTATTCTAGCTGATAATTTAATATGGTTAAGATATGGCTTTTTGAACTGGTGACCAAAGCTGTCCATAAAAATTGTGACCAAGTTTAGTGAAGACTGGATAAGTTTTACGCAAGTTAGAGACTGTACAACTTTTCTGGACACCGTAAGCCTGTCACAGTGTCATTTTTTAAGCATTTGTATAAAAATAATTTAAAATAACGAGTTCACATGCAATTATGTTCATTATAAAAATATATCTAAATCTGCAGAAATAGTTTTATTTGTACCAAGAAATTGCAGAAATATTTAACAAAATATTCTGCTTGGATGCAGAAAATGTTTAGACCAAGATATTTGGCACATTAGTGCCATCTGATCAGGATCTAAAGAGTTGGCTGTTAGATTTATTAGATTATTTCTTACTACAAAACGACCAGTGTAGATCCAGATCAGATGGCACAGATAAAATCCATACAATGAAGTAGATGGTTAAGCTTTGGTTGCTGTTCCCTAGGTGGGAATGGCAAGCGGTTTTTCCGACATGTGGTGTTAAACAGCTGATACCAGCAACAGGCATTGATCACTGTTAAAATAGTGATATTGAAGTGGATCAAGCAAGCTGCTGTTGTAACAAAGCTTGTCAGATTTTCTGATGGCATCTGTTACACAACTTGTTCTATCAACAGGTTCACTAAATGTCTGCTGTTGTAAGTGCATCAGAAAGCTGCAGAAAAAATACTGCTGAATTTATACCAGTTACTGCTAGATTTCCTTACACATTTTATTTTCATAAATGACAATTAAATATATGCAAAGATATGTCTTTACCTAGTTCCAACAGTTTTGCTTAACCCTTTCCTTCATATATTCGCATGTGCAACCAGTGTAGATCCAGATCAGCCGGCACATCCGTGCATCTGATCAGGATCTGCACTGGTTGCATTTTGGTAAGAAATAACCTAAAGAATCAAAAAGTGAACAGTTTAGATCCTGATCCTGATCAGATGGCACAGATGTGCCAGCTGATCTGGATCTAAAATGTTCGCCCTCGCAATTAAGGTGCATCTATGGAGGAAAGGGTTAAATCCTAGTCTTAACATAGTCAAAATCTTTATGCCGAGGACGACAGGTTTTTTTTGTCCTTGTAAAAGTCCTATCTTGCTGTGACCAATATTAACAAGTACATGCAACTGACCTTAATTGGTCTGTTGAAGTTTCATACCAATGTAACTTTTGTTTATATGACATTTCAAAACATAATTCTGTTAAGTTTTTTAAGTGATTTATTTAATGCTTTTATACAATTAACATACACTACCAACCAACATAATACAGCCATTATATCCCCAACATACAAACATAAGCTGTTAATGAAGCAATCATTCACTGCGCTTTTTGTCTTTTTTCTTTTTCTTCTTCTTCTGTTTCTTGTCCACTGGGGGCTGCTCATCTTGTCTGACAGGTACATCTACAATTAAAAATAAATAAACCTCAGGAAAACATTTGCTTCATTTTTTCATTTATTGTAGTTCTGCAACAACTATTCAGTTATGCAAGGTTGGTGACTTTTTGACATAGCTATGATAAAGGCCCGTAGCAATAAAAAAATCATGTTTTAAGTATGTAATAAGTTATGGGTAAAAATATTTTTTCCAGTAATCTAAGTTTTTTTCCATTATACCGTCGTGTTCTTTTACTGAAGATTTTAATAAATTTCTGGTGTTGTTCCTGGTTCCATATTGCAGCCTCTTGAAAGTATTTCCGCTGGATGTGAATTAGAACACTTACCTGATCCAAACGGTTCCCAGCACGGCTTCAGGTGGTCTGGCACTTCGTGTTTGGTGGGTGGGGTATTCACAAGCTTTACAACAGGCATTGAAGGAATCCAGTTCATGATGCGAATCTGACCTTGCATCTCAGCATCTGAAAGATGAACACAACAGTAACAACAGGTATTGTTAACTATCTAACTTCTTGTTTTCTTTTTTCCAAACATTTACTTTAATTTTAATTTAAGTATTAACGTAAATTTCCACGATGGCCCTGCCATTGCTGAGGTGACCATTCACCATGTAAAATAAAGAAATTTATTATATACCCATGAATGATTTTAGCATAGTGCAGTGTTAATCCGCAAAATTGATACAAGTTGTAAGATTAGTAATTCTGTATCGGACAATGTTGTTTTTCAATTCTTTATTTTGCATCTTCCTGTGTTCTATGTGACGTCATATACCCGGTACTACGTCACACTATGTTGTCGTAATTTTCAGGCACATAACGAACTCCAAAATAGGAAATTTCTGTCACAGTTTTACAACCGTTACGATATTATTACATCATTCACAAATTTTCTAAGCCATTCATAAATTTAGTATTGTGTTTATATTTTTAATTCGACTGTTATGTAAACCAAGTTGTTGGCTAAAATTTTGTTGTTTAGTTAATTTAAATTTGTGTTGAGCAAGAAGGGTACATGTATATAATAAAAGGAACATTATGACAGTATGCAGTCTGTAGGATCGTATTATTTCTTGTTGTGTATGTAAACCACATCACGCTCGACCTATGGTTTCGTGTGATATTGTTCACATTCGGTCTTGCATGATATTGTTCCAATACCCTACTTGAAAAACCAATCTACAGAATGCATACTGTTATAATATTCCCTATGTATAAACAGTATGATCTGATATTAAAGTAGCTCTATCAAATTAAACATGTTATGAACAAAACACTAAACTGAACAGTTTTTAATATTTATATTTATTAAATTAGAATGAGAAAGAGTGGAGTCTTCCATAATAAAATATATTAATTTTGTATATAATTATGTATGCAATAAACATATATAAAATCCCATACATGCTGTGAACTACAAGCAAAAAGGCCTTTCCAATATATAAGTTCAAAACTGTAATATTTTGTGTTCGTCTTCAAGGCACTTGTGCCTCAAACAAGAAGTATGGATCAGGACAGCAAAGTGAAAGAAGAGGATCTGACTGTAAGCAAAATATGTAATTACAGAAATATTCTCACCTACAACAAATGTCTCACCCCCTTCAGATTTTGCTGTAACACAGTTATAACTTGAGGACTGAAAAATAAATGAAATTATTTACGTTTCGAATAATATGAACTTGACGGTAATTGTCAGTGTGGAGGTGCGTGTATCTCATGCGATTAGGCTATTTAAGTGTTGGTTTTATCTGTGTACACCATTCGAGGCATTTCTATTCAGCGGTAAACATGTCGGCACCCCCCCCCACCCGTCCACCCGCCCTATATGTTGTAAATATATTGTTTTTGGATGGCTGTCGATGTTAACAGAACTTTCAGAGAATAAATCGAAAAATGGGTGTAAAAAAAAGTGTTTATTTTTGTTTCAGGTGTTTCGAGTTTGGTGTATTCTCTTAGTAATAAACAATATATTTATTTATCATGTAAGAAATATGGATATTTTAAGGCCATTCACTAGTTTCAGGTTCAAGTGGTACTATTAGATGAAGCTTTATCCAGATGTGTTAAAAGTTTTCGAGTTTGTCTGCTGGACAGCTAAATAGCCAGAGCTACTGATGTCAGCTTTTCATTCGGACGGTTCGCACACTACAGGCCCAATGATTCTACCTCTGTTTGGACAGTTTTTGAGCAACTTGCACTTGGACTATACAGACATTAGAAAAATTTAATGTATATTACCGCTGAATACAACGGCCTAATCCTAGTTTTTGTTTGTGTTTTTTACATATTATGAGATATGGAAATAATTAATTTACTCATGTTAAAGTGAGTAAAGTGATTTAATTATCTCCTATAATACTACTTCTTCTAATCCAGATAAATGTAAGCTAAAGTGGAGCAACATTCAATATTAGGTATCAGTGAGCAGTTAATTCCGATTCTGTCATTCTGACCTAACAGAAGAAAGTAAGTATCTGGGTATATTAGGTATTATGGCTTGTCAAATGATTTCTTCCATGTTCAGCCGAGATGTTTCTTTATTCTTTCAGAGACATTTGGAAATACTAAGATAAATAATTAAATTATTTACGGGAATTCACGTAACCCTATTCTGGGCTCGTCATTAGGCCTTTACACTTTGATCACGATATGTATTTACAAAAATTATATTTGGTTTAGGTGTGTTAATAAAATTACTTAAAATAATAAAAGAAGTATTTGTTCATGATTCATTAATGTGAATATATATGTGTGTGTGAAATATGCATATCAGGAATGGCCACATCCAGAAGACACAGCCTCCAAAAACAGCCAAAAAGTAGGGACCAAAGAAGTTTGTTTGTTTGTTTGTTTGGGGTTTAACGCCTGGTTTCAACACCTTTCTGGTTATATCCCGGCGGTCAGTCCACCTAACCGGTGTTCCTGGGTCTCTAACCAGTACTAACCAATTTCTCCGCAAGCGACTGACTGCTTCCTCACTTGAATCAGAGGTGAGGGACAAATGACTCTCAGACGCAATGTCTGAGTTCAATTGTCACGGAGAAATTTTTCCCGCCTCGGCTGGGGATCGAACTCACGACCCCTGGATTGACAGTCCGATGCTCTATCCACTGAGCTAGCCGGGCGGGCTAGGGACCAAAGAAGAGCATGGTTTATAAAATGATCAATTTTAAAATAGATACCACCAACAATCTGCGAAAATGAGAACCTGGTTACCGCCTTGAAAGGTTATATATAAGTCTTCTTGATTTTCTTGTATATTTGTTGTATTTTGATGAGATAATACATTAAAAACTGGACATATTGTGCATAATATGTTATCTTTGTTTGGTTTACAGGAGTCCATTCTCACCAACCAACCTAAATTGCTAGAAAAAGATCAGCCAGTCCTGTGGAATTTGAACCATCAAAGTTTGACTGAATATGGAGCAAAGGCGGCTAATAGCTTGTCTGGGGCAAGTAAGTTAGGTCTGAGCAAGTGCAAAGCAAGCAATTTGTGGTTTTTGAGTTATGGGAAATGCTTATCTGAATTTTAACAAAGAAAAGATTAATTTGTTCTCTAATTTTGAGGAATTTATACAATGTACTTACATAATTTTCAGGATAAAGTTTTGCATATACTTCATACTGCTGGTCTACCTGAAAAAAAAATCAATAAAATGGAATTTATGCAACAAGTATGCATTTCCAAATATGAAAGTTCCTTGAGTACTATCATGACAATGTGTTAAAAATATAATTTTCATGTCAATGTTTAAAAGTAAGGTCAACAAAGGTCAACATAGTGTGACAATGTTCAAGACTAGGACTTCCCTTCAAACTAGAATTTAAACTGATTAAGAAACCAGACGGTAAGAAATCTATAAGAAGCTTTTTTTATAACCCCCCCCCCCCCAACAATACATGTTACCCCCACCCCATTGTAATAGGTGGAATAGTGGTAACTGTGGACATGTGACCTTGACCTCTTTCCCAATGACCCCAAAAACGTCAGGATCATCTACTCACAAAGGCCAATCATCCTGCAAAGTTTACAGAAATTATGTCACTGTACAAGTACAGTGGGCTAATGGGAGACTGACCAACTTACGTCATCTATCTGTGTTGTCACAATGCTGTCACCATCCAGGTTTATCTTCTGCTTATGAAGTGTTGAAATATCAAACTGAAATAAAAGATCACTGTGCATCTCATGGTCATTATCAAGCAAGGAAAGGAATAATGGAATATACATGTAAATAGAACATGTGTTCAGGTGAAAGATGCAGCTCAGTTTCAAGATTAAAGTAGATTGTATTAACTAGACACTGTTAGTTATATACTGCTGTAGATTAGCTATTACACTCCCTGTGGTTCAAAAGGCACAATAATTAAAAAAAAAAGTGCTTCTACTAGATGTCAAAACAGACTTCTGAATAATTTATTGGCTGATTTCTTTACACCAGGGTCCAAGATCATAAAACTAAGTTTGGAGATAAGTCTCATATCTCAAGCATCTGATTGGCTGAAATGGCGACCAGTCTTATCCCAGGTAATCAATCATTACAGATGTGATGTGTGTGGTAGTTTTGTTTTATTTAGGTTGTATTGAGCATCATTTATCAACCTCATGAGTAGTTTCTAACCACAACCAGCTCTGTACAGACAAATGACAACTTTCCAATAAGGGTCGCATCATGGGACAAGGGGCATTCCGTCATATTTTTAGACATTTTAGTTGTTACTATATTTTGAAAGATCTTACAATTATCTATTATTTTCTTAAAACATATTGTCAATTTTGTTACACATTTTGACAAAATTATTTTATTTTTACTGTGAAATGCATACTAAGTTATGTTGTCTGCTCAACTTAATGACATCATTTCAAGAATTGACGTCAAATGCCCGAATGTACCTTTTCCCGTGACGTGCCCCATAATAGAAAGACTTTAGACAGACCTTTTACCTTATTTCTTGTTGTCTTAGAGAGAATCTGTCACTCTGCTAACAATCAAACAAAAAAGGATTATTACAACGCTCAAAGTTCTTAGATTCAGGTCTGGCAGGTCAGTGAATTGTACTTATGTGTGTTAACCTTCTACTCCATTGAATATGGCTACCGTAATATCAAATGGCTAACCAGTTTAGATCCAGATCAGCCTGCACATCAGCAAAGTGTGATCAGGATTTACACTGTTCCCTTCTTGGTCAGAAATAATCAAATGAATCAAAATGTGAACAGTGTAGATTCAGATCAGAAGAGATTAGAAGAGACTGGCACAGTTGATCTGAATCTACACTGGTAGCCCAGAAGATATAAAAGCACTTCACTGGAGTAGAGTTAATCTCTTCATTTCAATTTGAGCTTTTTTGACATTAAAATGTGTTTGCCAGTCTTGTGATACATAATACGAGTACCAGACACCGATACAAAGAACTAGTTAATGACTACCCCAAACTGTAGACAGAAAATAATTGCAAAAATATTGAAACTGTTTGATTTTGCATTTTCATATGTAACGGTCAATCTGTATCTGTTTCTTGATAACATTCTAGACTGTTTAAGACACATCTGGTGCATGCATGCAAATGGACAATACCCAAAGTATTGTGACACTTTATTACCAAATATTTTTTTGCGACCCTTAATATTGGGACATGAAAATTTTTAAGTAGTTTTAACTGTCCCAATACTTTGGGTGATTACGATAATTAAAGTCTGTTACGTCTGTAATATACTTACATCTCCTGGTGCCACTATAAGCCAGAGTTGTTTCCCCTTAACATCCGATTTCGTCAAATACTGATCAGATCTGTCAGTTGTGAAGTTGTCTGGAATCTTGTAACTGTATAAAACAAACAAACCTTAAATTAGATTAGTTTATGTCTTTAAAAGATTACTTTTTTCTGATAATTATTTATACTTTCAGATAAAGCCAGTATAACTAAAAACTTATTAAAATATAGATTTGTGTGTACCAGCTACTTAGGCATGTGCCTATTCATTATCATCATCAGCCTGTGTCGGTTATTGAAGTTTAGTAAACATCAAAAGAATCCAACCTTAATGGAACAGAATCCTGAGGTGTTTTCTTAACATTGCTGGATTCTGATGTTTTGTTCAGAGAGTCTTGCACTTTGGATTTCTTAGAAGGAGTCACACCCTGGTCACTGTCACTGCTGTCACTGATGGAGTGTGACCTCTTTGTCACAGGCCCTGATTCTGATTCATTTTTCCTCGAAGATTTCTTTGAGGATTTAGTTTCTGTAGATCTGTCAGAATCCTCACCAGTATCGCTGTTGTCATCATGTGAAGAAGCCTGAAAACTTATTGCTGATTTTCTGTTACTTTTGTTTTGTTTGACAGGTGATTTTGGTTGAGGTGTTTTGTGATTGCTGTCAGAATCTAAGCTCGAGTCCAATACATTACTTTCACTGTCACTTCTAGAATTCTTCGAGTTCTTGTCCACCTTCTTCTTTCGTGGTGATGATTTGCTTTCATTTTCTTTCTGTTTTACAGGAGATTTAGGTTTTTGGGTAACTTCTGTGTCTGAGTTTGAGTCAAGTCCACTTCTTTCACTGTCAGAGTTTGGCAAGTTCTTTTTAACCTTCTTTTTTAATGAAGATTTTGGATGACGTTTTTTGTGATCACTTTCCGAATCCGAGCTGGAGTCTAGTACACTACTTTCACTGTCACTTTTATTGTTCTGGGAGTTCTTGTCAACATTTTTATGTGGTGAAGATTTTTGTTTACGTGTTTCTTTGTCACTATTGAGGCCAGAGTTCGAGTCCAGCTCACTACTTTTACTTTCACTTTCAGAGTTTATTCTATTCTTCTTTTTCATTTTCAGTGGTGAAGATTTTTGTTTACGTGTTTCTTTGTCACTATTGGAGCCAGAGTTCGAGTCCAGCTCACTACTTTTACTTTCACTTTCAGAGTTTAATTGGTTTTTCTTTACTATCTTTCGCGGTGAAGATTTTGGTTTATGTGCTGCATTGTCAATATCAGAGCCAGAGTCTAGCATTCTTACTGTCTTACGTGGAGAAGATTTTGGTTTTTGTATTTTGTTGTCAGAATCGGATTCTGAGCTTGAATCCAGTATACTACTGTCACTCCCATTCTCAGTGTCTTGTACAGTCTGGTTTGGTGTCTTGTTGGAGATTTTCTTCATTAGCTTGCTCTGAAATACAGAAAGATTGGCTCTCTAAAATAAAGGTGTAGTTTTCTAACCTTATATATATGCTGTCTGATCAGAATCTTCAGAATCTATGCTGTTTGCTTTTAGATTATTAGGTTATTTCTGACCAATAAGTGATCTCTGTAGATAAATATCCAACAGCACTAATGTGCCAGCTGAACTGGATCTACCCTGGATGCAAATAAATGTTTGGCCATAGTTGTTGTTCTTTTAATCTATAAATTGCATTTGTTTCATATGAATCAAATAGTCGAGCGTGCTATCTTCTTGGATTGCTCTTGTTACAAATGTTGTTGTAGCAGTGGGGGCATCAGTGTCACAAGAACACAGTCTATTTTAACTATTTATTTCCAGCATTCTTTAATAGTTAATTATGTTACAATGTATGTTAGGTCAGTGGTTTTTTATTGAACTTTGTGTCATTGCCATGAAATTTCCTAAAATGACATTCTTAATTTGAGTAGAGCATGTTAACTAAATTTGTAGGATATGAAAATGAGTTAGATTCCTTCACACTTTAAATGAATAGTAAGTAAATTTAGCACAATCTTGTCAACAATAACAGTCTCTTATCACGTGTATTTCCGTGTCTGGCCTGGGACACAGCTGGCAGAGGCAGTTCAGTTGGGTTGCTTGAATGCCCCTTTATGGGCTGCAATATTTCATTTTCTTGAAGATTTTGAAAAGAAAGTAGGAAATGACCATAAACATTTGTAACTAAGACTGCCCCAAACAAACCCACATTTCGGAAATCTTGCATCCAACCCACAGTTGGTATGAAAAAGTATTATAAGCATACCTGAGACTGGAATAATTCATTATCAGATGAATCAGGAGTAGTATCTGGTGCTTGCTTTACCTTTGAACTCACATTCATGGCGATTTTACGGAGATCTTTGGTCATGTCTGATGCTACAGATTCTTCATCACTCATGATCTTCCGAGGTGATGAAAACTAAAAGTGTAACATAAACATACAAACTTGCCAGCTTCTTTGCTTTATAATGCAATTTGTAAATTACGAAACCAAACTGAGGCCTCCTTGGTACATTGATTTGACAAACTTTGCACTAAGCTCTTAAGTATATTTCTAGTGTTAAAGTTGCCTGTTCACAGTTTCAGGATGAAAATATCAAGAGTTTTTTAAATATCATAATTTATCATGTCAATTATAGGAGACCTGTAAATGTACACAGTCAATGTACAAATGAATATATTACGTCAAAATTGTTATTGCATTACTAACAGTAAATTTAACTCACAACAGATCCTAAAATTTACTGATTAGTTCAAAATTTTGGAAAAATTTGTTCCTGTTCAGTCATTTATAGATATTATAAAGTTGTACCGTGGATATTAACAACATTCGCGAAAACAAAGTACATATATTCAACCATGAACTGTGAATTAGCAGCTTTAAGCCCCAGTATAAATAACTCCTCTGCAAGCACACGGCAATTTCCAAAAGAAATTGAAATACCAGTACAATAGATATTATGGAACCTTTTGCTACCAGTTATTTTTCGCTGAGAACTTGTTTCCTTCCAGATTAGCCAGAACATTCGTGCCATCTGATCTGTTTCTGCACTGTTCACTGTTTTCATTCATTAGGTTATTTCTGACCAAGAAGTGAACAGTGAAGTATCTTAATCAGACAGCATGGATGTGCTTGGTGATCTTACTACCCTGCTCGCACACATGATAAAACTCTCATATATGGAGTCAGGGATGTTTTTCCTTCTTTAGTAGGGCCAGTTTATGGGTGCCTTCCCCTCAGAAAAGTTCTTTAAAATCATGCAGTTTTCCCCAAAAAGTAACTTTACATCAGGTTTTTTTATTCCCCTTCTGTGAAAAAAGCCCTGATGGAGTAAATGGTTAATTTTTTTTTCGAGTTCAACATCCTCTTGCACGGGAAGTTGTTTGTCAGGTATCTTTATAGATAGAGATGGAAAAATCAAGAATAAGCTAACAATTCATTAAGGGATTTCAAAGTTTCATTCACACAGAAAAATTTTCAAAACCAAACTATTTGCTGGAGAAATTATTTGTCCAATAAAATAAAATGTCTAAATATTTTTGTAAAATACACTGACACTTATATCAATTATCATGTATCATACCGTATATATCTTTGCCTTGTTGACATCAGGGGTCCTCAGTGGAGAGAACTTGCTTAAGCTCAATGAACTGTCCATGGTTCAAGTCTACTTATAACTGTAACACAATCACAATGTGCTGTATTTCTTACTATATTTATTTTATGTTTTCCAGTTTACTTTAACCCTTTCCTTGATATATACGCATTTTTATGCATGTGCGACGAGTGAAGATCCAGATCAGCCAGCACATCCGTGCCGTCTGATCAGGATCTGCACTGGTTGCATTTTGGTCAGAAATAACACAATGAATAAAAAAGCGAACAGTTTAGATCCTGATCAGATGGCACAGATGTGCCGGCTTATCTGGATCTAAACTGTTCGCCCACCCAATAAAGGTGTATCTATACAGGAAAGGGTTAACTCATGTGTGAACAGTGTAGATCTAGATAGATCAGGATCAGCACTTCACCTGTTGGTAAGAAATAACCTAACGAATCTAAAAGCAAACAGATCAGCCAACTGATCTAGATCTACACTTTTCACAGATGCAATAATCCCTTTTAAGTTACATGTATGTATCTAGCAAGTTGATTTATGTTATCTTATCATTAGCAACCCTCATGATTTTTTAAAACTTTTTTTTAGTTTTCTTAAATATTCATTTCTATATAATGTAAAGGGGAGTTTCCTGATGATAAAGCTGTTTAAATTTTTAAAATATCTTAATAAATAAAAATGTTATGGGGATTTAAAGTTTCCGAAAATGTGTAATTTTCTGGAATTTTTGCCCTATAGAAATGCATACTAGTTTCTTTCCCTCAGTCGCGGCACAGTTGAAAAAGCAATACAGCTTTAAATTTCTATATTTCTTTTATTTTTAAAGATATCACAATGAAACTTGGCAGTTTTGTACTTTTTTGTCTGCCGAATCCATCAGTGCAATTATTTTTAGCTATCTTTTATATCATCATCATTTTAAGTGGAATATTCGTCATTTAATGAATTTGATACTTTTAAAAATGGCATTGTTGACTGTCTGTAGTCTGTTTTTACTAAAATGTACCACGCTCCCAAGCTGCAAACTTCCGAAATGATTATTATAATTATGTGAAACGTTAGTATAATTAACAAACATTTATTTATGTGACAACTGTCAAAATGGGGAAGTTGAAGTGACGAAAATTATATATAAATTTATTTAATGATTTTGGATACAAAAGGGCATAGTCATTTACGTGCCAAATACTTCTAAATAGATGTACCCATCAAATGTTTCAAAAATTGCCTTGTTTCTCTCTAAAAAACAATGCTAGCAGACAGTTCTAAAGGTATCAGTGATTTTGTAAATTAGGTGCGCAGAGTTGGACTTTGCGCAGCCTTGCCTGAAACAACTGTATTTATATTAATAAATGTTTTATAACAGCATTTGAACATACCAGCATGGAAATTTTAATGTGGGGCTGGAAAAAATAATATAAATTGGAACGATTTCCACATCAGTTTTGATCATAACTGGTTGAAATGGTTAAGAAAGACATCAATATAAAGTCAGTTTGTAAATGGGTTTGTGCTTGGAGTTGAATTATTAACACCAGGGTGTCATACTAGTCTCAATAATTTGACAGCAAGCACAGACCCATTATCATACTGACTTTTTTTTATAGATGTCTGTCCTTTATGTCTCAAGCAGTTATGATCAAAACTGTGGTGGAAATCGACCCGATTTAAATTCTGTTATTTTTCACTCCCACATGAAAATTTCAACACTGGTATGTTCAAATGTTGTTAAAAAACATTAATAATGATAAAAGTAACCATAAAATGACGAATATTCCACAAAATAACTTGTTATACCTACCATGGTATATGCCGTGTTGACATATATACATGTTGATACGAATACCAGATAACCAATGAAAACGTTACTTTTTATTTAAACATATTTTTACAATGCAGGAGGCTGTACGCGGATTACATATATTGATTCTACTTGAATGTGGCTTTTCAGGAATGTAAATTTTTTAAAGATACATATGGTTTAAGATGCTTTATGGAGCCGCCAAAGTTGCGACTCAAATTCCGATCGCTGGCATATAGACATAGAAGAAAAAGTTTCCGCATTGATTTGAATAGTAACTGGGTTAAGCTACTCAGAATCTCTTCTTTTCCGATTAAGCCCTGTGTATTTGAAAAAGGACTAGGCTGCACATTAGAGCAGGGTTAAAAAAAAAACGTTAAATTTGGTGGAAAATTCTGAATGTCCGCAAAACGTCGGTATGTTTCCTATACGTACAATGTGTGACTTAAATAAAAATCAAGTAAATAGAATGTTGACAATCAAGACCATAGACACTTACTGATATTGCTTGTTATTTTCAAGGTTTATTTCAAACGATTGTCAAATAATTTATTCATCTTTTTTTAATTTACTCATTTTTTGAAACTATTGATTCCAGGAAGTGACGTAATTTTCACATTTTCGGAAAAGAACAGATTCCGCAGACAATAATGTGAAAACTTCAGTGATTTTGATATTAAATTTGGATTTTCTCCGCTAATAAACGGACTTATGTTTAGTTACTGGTGTCATAGGAAAGATTTATAAAGGATCTATTAACGGGAAGGAAGTGTCTCCTCGACCGGGTCCGGTCGAGGAGACCCAGAGTCTCCTCGACCGGCTGCCGGTCGAGGAGAATATACACGCAGGACTGTCTCCTCGACCGGCTCCGGTCTCGGAGAATATACATGTAGGACTGTCTCCTCGACCGGTTCCAGAATAAATAATTAATTGTGTTTAAACTTGAACATAGGACGCAACAATCGGGAAAATCAATACAAAAAATTGGTAAAAATGTTTGTTTGTTTCTTTTATGTAAAGGTGCTTTCACATGTGAAATAATAATGGAAGTAATAATAGCAACAATTGCTTGGCCTTTGATGTTTCGACAATTAAAACTTGTAAAAACAATCAATTCTAAATGATCTACTCAGTTTGCAGTTAAATATGTCGCAGCAGCTTTGTTAAATGCCGCCGTTCACAGGGTTGGTAATTTATTAGCATATTGTTTGTTGTAACTCAATAAAATACAACAGATATGTCTCTATCATTTGGTCCTTATAAAAATTAAAGAACAATTTTATGTTGGCACAATTATTGTTTTGATTCCAGATTGAAATCGTATTTCTTATTCGTAATAAACATGGATGTCGGAATATATTATTTGTGCTAAAGTTTTTCCCCAGAATTTTCATTTATTAGTTTCAAAATGTCTATCAAATTTCAAATTGGAGAATCTTTTCCGAATTATGATATATGATAGTTTGAAGTAAAAACAAGAAAATGTGCAGCTGTACAAAAGAGATTCAAGATCAGTTGTTACAGCGGGGACCACGCACGACTATTTAAATGCTCAATTGCAAGCCGAAATTTTATCAAATTTTTGCACTATATAATACAATCAAAACACATAGAGGAGTTACTTACATTAGAATAAAAGGATCCCCATAAAATGATCTTCGTTTACAAATTGTTAGGGCCTGTGTGCCGGGTCATTTTAGGTATCAAAACTGTTTAGTATTCATTTGTCACATTTATAGTTTCTAAAATGAAGTTGTAAGTGTTATACTCACATTTGTATGTCACGAGTTCATCCTTTCTCGAAATAAAAGATGTTCATCCAAGTTTCACGCATTGTCAAACATGTCTTATAAGAACATTCAATAGACAACCCAAAATTGGTCTTTGAAGACAGGTTGTCTTTTTTCACAGGTAAATGTGTGCTGAAAATCAGTCAGTGGGATAAATACAGTTCAACCTACGCTGACGACCAACTGAAATTTAAGACCACATGTGGATAAAGATGATGATTCGCCGTCGAACGTGATATCGGAAATACATGTATAATTTTATTTAAACTTCATTTCTTTCTTGTATCGCAAATATAAGCATAAGAATGAATTTTACATTTTATACCACAGACTCTAACTGCAAATTTTATTAAGTTGCAAAAGGTCATGTGATTTATCAAATTTCCCGTGACGATAGATTAGGGAACGCAAGAAACATGCAATACTTTAGTTTTCCAATCGTATCCACAATCTTCAAACCTCAAACCACCCGGGATAAAAAAAATCGGGGAAATTAGGGGGTTCGTCCGAAACCCCCGAACCCCATTGAATCCGCCACTGATGTAAAGTCCTTTTTGGTTTAAAAATGTAAATAAAGTGAGATACACTCACCCGAAGTTCTAATTGGTCACTGTTTTGTCCGTATCTTTTTATTAGATAGACATTGAGTTCACTTTTAATTTATAGTCATGTGCCAACAACAGACTTCAACTTAAGCTTAAGTCTTGTAGTAATTGACTTCTGAAGAGTTTGGCGAGAGTTATCTTTAATATTGCTAAAACTAATCATAAAAATATCTAATGGTAGTTCTTCTATGTATTTGCTTTTCATTCTTATCAACCTTCACGGACTAAGCTATCGCCGCAATCCCAATGTTTAACTGAGAAAACTGGTTAACACATGAAGTACCTGAATATTGAAAAGTTTGTTTATTTCAAAAACCGCGATTAAATTATCGAAGTACTGACTTCCGTTGTTTAGACCGGAGCCGGTCGAGGAGACAGTCCTACGTGTATATTCTCCTCGACCGGCAGCCGGTCGAGGAGACTCTGGGTCTCCTCGACCGGGCCCGGTCGAGGAGACACTTCCTAACAGGAATCAACATTTGTTCGGTAAGTTACGATTTTGTCTTTGAAATTAATGTCCAACTAGGATGATGTATTTTTCTGAGATCTGTTTAGTTTGTTATCTTTAGTTATTTAACATTAAATATGTTTTTTTTGGAAAACGGGGATATTTTGTGTTCTGGTTGATTGAAGTTGCATCTTGTGATACTGATCGCTCATTTATCAGCTGATCTTGACCAAACTTGATACTAGAGCTCTGATTTAGCCTATATAGCTCTACTGACATACTGGCCAGAAAAGGACCTCTAAACAGGTGTCTGTGGGTTGTGCGCGAAGGGCGACCATCGTATATATAGAAAAGCCCTTGTTGCGCACAGTTGGGCTAGGTGTCATACCACCAACACTGCCACCTGTAGTTAGCTGGTTAGCGTAAGTTGTGGGTGTGTGTCATATGTGGCAGTACAGAGTGTCTTTATCCAATCACAATCTTTTGAAGGAAATACTTTGCAGTAAGTTTTCCATAATTTTTCCAGGTTTGCAAATAATTTATCTTGATGCGAAAGTATCGCGAATATAGATCACAATCACCCTTATCAGTGTTAATTAATTTTTTAAAGAATTAAATAACCTAATTAAACGGCAACACATATTAAAACATCTGCTCTTCTTATATATCGTTACATAGTTATCGTAAAACAGCAGGATTTAAGCAAACCTGTATTTTAAAATTTTCTGTCATGCCTTGTGCCGGAGTGATTTGCACGAATGTTTTTATTTACGATTTACACCGCTCCATATGTCAACAACAACAACAAACTAACAGGATATCACATTATAAGAAAAAGAGGTAAATGGCATAATTTCAATTGTCATTTTGATTGTTTTGACAATAAAACGACAGAATAGATGATAGCGTCTTCCCTGACCTCAGAATCACGGCGTAACCATGCGTAACTTTAACACATTTGAGATTCCATTATAAAACCAGCACTGGCAGCCAATAGCAGACACAGTGAGATACTGCAAAGAGCAATATAGATAAAGATATGCATCATCACATTTTCTTGCATAAGCACGCAGCCTGCGTTATCTCAAATCACATGATCGCCATCTTTGATACCGAAACCCTTCGTCAATTCTGTCCATCATTAAAACTTTTTTAATGGACGGTTAATACATATTTGACTTGCATTAATTTAAAGAAAGATGCATATTCTTCATCATGAAACTATGGTTTACTATTTATTTATTTATATCACAATCAAAATCACCAAAATTACACAATACCGTTCAAAGTGCATACAATGTGAAATGCCGATCATATCATACCTTACAAGGGCCTTAAAAAAGATGAGATAATTTAATCAACGTGCTCAAGAAGTATATCAAAATAACATTATAACATGAAGATCAATTAAAAGTGATGTAAACATGATTAAAATCCAGTCAACTCGTAATTATCGCCTATCGAATCGGGTCAGATGGTGGATCATATAAAGTGAAAATAACGTTTTGTCACGTGACGAGGTTCTCATCCAGTCTACGTATCAAAACGAGATTTACTGTCTCAGTAATAGAGAGAAGTGAATCTGTGTAATATATAGGTCTTTGGATACAGTTGAGGCAGTAACAGTGTTTAGGGAAAAGCAATATCAACTTTGCCTTGTTGCTTTGTTCATAAATTTTCGTTAATTTTACATTTAGAAAAATAGACAATTTGTACATAAAGAGTGAAATGTCACGGCACATAAGCTACTTGAGCTATCCATTTTTGGGGGTACAATGGTTTGCATCTACATTGTACATCCTCTAAGTCGCGTTTGACTTTAAGGCAATGGGTGTTTACAGGTCATAGAATTAAAAAGTGGTTATATGTAAGTAAATAGGCTTGTAAGAAGAGATTGATAGTTTAAAGTTGGAGTTAAGTTGAAAGTTTTGAACAGCTACGTTTTCGCACCATCAACTCAAACCTCTCCAGTTATGGTGGCCACAGCAGGCACAGCTTTAAGAATCATAAGGAGGTACTTGTAGCTTGGGGCTGGCTTCAGGTCTATAAGTGTAGTTCTGACAGTCCTTGCTTGAAGGATACCATTAGTCAGGGGCTTCTGCTACAGTTGCTGTTAGTTCGTTCCATATAGAGATGGTATTTGGAAAGAAGGAGTTCCTCTAGTATGCTGCAGATGTAGTTGGTTGGCGTATGGTATGTACTGTCTCTTGCATGGCTGGCTAGGCACTGAACCCATATGTAGCAGGATGATTTTTATTGCTATGTACAGTACACGCAGCGTGGATTTATTTTTTTCCACTCATCACCGCGATTTTTTCATTGCGGACAGAGTAATTTTCATCCCCCGCAATAAGCGGACTTCCACTCGTCACAGTGATCGTGTAAATTCATCACGGGGATAAGCGGATGCCTCTAGGCAATCAATTACCGCGCGTTGTCGCGGGGGATCCGCCGTGGTAAGTCGCTCGAACGTGGTTGCATTATTTATGAATATGTCTGCAGATTTTTAAACACACGCATATTTCTGTTCAGATAAGTAAAATATATCTTATACTTATTACTTTATTTCATGTTAAAGCAAACTCTATAATAAAATTTACCACCAATTAATACAATTATAGTCGATGTGCAGATCTGTGTTTTATGCAACTGTTATAATTCAATAACCTAGTCAGACAAACTTTTAAATACTTCAATGTTTATGTTTTTAGAAAGATCGCTCATATATTTAATGAGCGAATATCTGAAAGCGGGCCGCAGAAAGATACGAAAAACTAGCAGAAAAAGAATCTCTGGGCATGTATGCTAACGTGCGTCCGGAAAGCTATCTTTCGCTATTCAAGGAACATTAATTACAATTCACTCCGCATTAATTTAAATATCTGAGTAAGATGCAAAGGCTATGAGCCATTGATATGCTTTGTTTTTGGAACATGCATGCGTATTCGGTAAGAAGTTTGTTTAGAAACTGAAACTTTTCAAACCAATATGTAATTTACTCACGCTCATGTAAATTCAATCCTATAATACTGTGAAATTATTTACTTTTAAGAGTAACATTCAGTATAAACCGAATAAAAGAATCTTACAATGTCAAGGGAGGTAACATATTCGAGACTAACCAAAAAGTGCCTACTGTCTTTAAGTCAAAGGGAGATCACTTTTTCCAAACTTGCTTTATTATGACGAAACAAATGGTGATGAATATTTGACCAGACATCGGATAAAATGCTGTAATTCGCATGTGCTGTACACTTATGTTGAAGCTCAAAATAAAAAATACAAGCATGCACACGTCGGGTACACTGAAACATATATCACAAATAAAAACTAAATGCGAATTTTCAATAGGCGCTTCATTTACAAACATAATTTTCGCATAGTGCGTGCACGTTTTTAGTTTTTTTTTATAGTTCGAAGATTTGTTTTTATTAATTTGTTTTACAGCTTCTAAAAGGATAGTTAAGAGATCTAGATGAAAGAAAAAAATACGAACATCGTAACATCATTTTATTTCTTGCGTCGGGGATTTAGAAATGAAAAACGAAATCATTTGTTGCAATGTCTTTTTTACTTTGGTGGGCAACAACTGAACTGCTCTTTTAAAAATAAAAGTTTGGGGGAATTGGCAAACGTCATAAAATATGAACAACAATTAAACGAAGACAGTTTTGTCAGATGTCTGGATATTTTGGCGGTAAAAAAACACGCTGTTTGTCCGCCGCACACATCATAAACACATGATGTAAAAACCATTTGACGTACAATCAAATAATACATGTGCAATAAAAAAGCAAGATTTGCACGAAGTGCACGCTTCTTGTGCGCAGCATTTGGGATGTATTCGTCGGTGGTGATAAAACCTTTCTTTTTTCTTAAGTCTGGTCTAGGAAAGATGCGCATGAATGGCACGCTGCTCACTGGCAGAATTTTCCATTTCGCGGTCACAGCTCAAAAGTGTAGCTATCAACATTCAATTATTTAACAAATATCACAGCAAATGTTCATCCTGTTTTGAAAATGAATATTTCAATTTTAAACTTGTACACATCCTTTCTGTATTGAAAACGCTTTCAGTTATCAATAATTAACATATATTTACGATCTTTTACATCAGATTTCACCGGCGGTAATCTTTGACAAGTAGATAATTTTTTTGACCTCTACTCATATTGTTTATTGAAAAATATAGCCTTTCATAGGATGTCTGGTCCAATATTTATTACTAGCTTCGTTTCATCTTAATATAAATATTCAGCAATAGCAAGTTTGGAAAAAGTGATCTCCCTTTGACTTATCGAAAGTAGGCACTTTCTAATTGGTCAAGAACAGGTTACCTCCCTTTTGCATTGTACGCTTCTTTTACTCTGTTTATACTGAACAAATGTCCAATGTCACTCTTGAAAGTTTATAACTTTGTAGTATAAAAGCACTGAATGTACATGATTGAAAGTATATAAAATAGTTGTTTCAAAAGTTTCAATTCTAAACGAACTACTTACCGAATACCCATGCATACTTCAAAAACAAAACAAAATATCTCAATAGCTCATATCACTTGCATCTTACTCAGATATTTAAATTAATATGAAGTGAATTTTTAATTGATGTTCATTGAATAGCGAAAGATAGCTTTCAACGGCATCGGGACGCACATGAAGATAGATCATCGGAGCTCCTTATTTAAGCGCTGAAATGTTTAAGGTGTTCTGCGGGGAATTTGTTTTCAATAAAGAAACAAGGAAATAAAGTTTACGATGTGGTTGAAAAATACAATGTAAAACGCAGTGTAAAGCATGCTTTCCATGCAGACCATGTTCTTTAAGCATTGTAATCCCAAAGTCAGCTCCGGTCATGAATACGAGTCCCGCGTTGAGAATTGGCGGGAACTTATTATTAATAAAAAGCAGAGTAAAGAAATGCCGCCATGAACTGGCTGAAGTTTAATTGATTGGATCTTTGTATGCTCTTTGTATTGTATAAAATAATTACGATTAATAAGTAAACTGTTAACAAATCTTTTGAAATTTTGCAGGCGCAAATCGCATTTATCAGCAAACTGTTACGAACATATTGTTCATGTCCAGGTGCATATCAATTAACATATTTTTATGATCGGCAAAAGCCTTTACTCATGGTTACTCAAAGAGGATTGATAATAAGTTACATTTTACACAATTTATTTCAATAAATCATTATTTGATATATAAAATAATTACGTAATCAATCTTCATCAAATCTAAGGGAATCTAAAAACAATGTTTCTGGTTTAATTCTGATATGAAATACATGTAAATAAGATATTTAAATAAATCTGAATATGAATGTGCGTCCGCTTTGGTATGCGGAACGTCACCAGTAATCCTCCACGATGTCGCTCTGATAGATTTTTATTGCCCCCCCCCCCCGCCTGCAGAGTTGAGTCCGCACCGATAAGCGAACAAAATAATTATCCTGGTGGAATCGCGATGATCTCCAAGAGCTTGTCCGCGGTGATTTCCCCCCCCAAACGAAATACCGTCCGCGGTGGGAGCGCGGATTCTGTTGAATCCGCGCTGCCTGTACTGTAGGAAGGATCACACATATATTAAATATAAAATGATAGGAAAAATACAAAGATTTTTCCTTTTTTGCACTTCATCATTGCTTCAACAATTTAAATTAACTATCCTCATATCAAGAAGCATCATATATTATTGATCTATTTTGTAATAACATATTGATATGCAAGCACATGGTACTTTTCAGAAGTAAATAGTATTACAGCAGATTGTGTGTCGGTGTCTACATATAAACAATATAAAATAAATAAATAAAATAGTTTTCCTGTAAGGGAGAAAAATGACTTGTTAGCTGGAACCATTTTATTTTGTGTTAAATATTTAAGGGCAACTTTTCCCAGTCATTAAAACATCAATATTTTTATGCATTGTGATGTACATCTGTTTATTTTTATGTAGGTCAAAGGTAGCTAATGACTACACTCAACAGACATAGCTTAGTAACTGTTTGTAATATGCTACACTGAAAAAGACTACAGTCTGTTAGCTAAATATCTATAAAGTGTAATTGTTGCTCTGTTGTCTGTTGTTATATACATGTTACTCCATTTGTGAAGTGTAAGTATAATTTTGAACCACAAGAACATTTGCCATGATGCAAGCAATTTTATTTTCTTGTGTAAATGTCTTCAATTTTAAATTGACTGAGTGACCATTCTCAGTGACTTAATATTCTGTGTGGATTCACCTGAAAAAGAAATCTGGGACATTGGTGATATTATATTTGTAACTTGCTGGTGTTTGCTTAGATTTTTTCATTTAAAAGATTTTTTTATGTAGTTGGCATGTATGTATCTTAACCATTAATCAAGTGAATAATATAAAGAAAACTTAATGGCCCCCACCATTGCCTCCTTTATTTACAACAAGTATCATACATATATATCTATAAAAGAATGCAAAAGTTCCATGTGTGTTACAGACTGCGACTAACAGAATGGTTCTTGTGTAAGACTTTAATAAAATCCACCCAAAAGTAGGTCCACTTATTTGGATGTTTTTTTAAAGTGTTGCAAGATCTTTGGAAGGGTCTTAATAAGCTTAACAGTATGGTGTGCATTTATTATTTTTAGCTGTCTTTGTTTGTTTTGCAAATCAATTAATGAATAACTCAATGGTTGCTGTTTCGTTGCATTGTTCTTTAATGAAGAGACACTTAAGTATCAGTTTTATAACCTTGGGTACAGGCCAAAGCACACTTGGACTGAAATGAAACTTGCCTCACACTATCACTACATCAATCATCATGATAATATGTTGTTCACAAAGCTTATAATGCCTGTTCTGTTTCTTTATGATCATGTTACTATTACAAAACAGAATTTTTGTATCCTTGCCATATATCTGACAGACATGATGGAATTGTAATAAAACTTGCCATTAATTGAGGATGTGCCATTGCACAGTAATCATGCTTGTGGCTAATGTGTCTAGAAGGTCAAGATTACTGTAAGTAAATACAAATAATTGCCTTAAACGCCATAACTATGACATTCATGATAGGATTGTAGTGATCTCTGTCATGAATGATCACCATAGCATGAAAGTATATTTATCAAAAAGACATGCTGTTTTGTGTAAAGGTCAAGGTTACAGGTTACATGTTGAGTTTGAGCTTTATCTTTAATAGAGTTACATGCATTACAGGATTATCATGAAAGTTGCCACACTTTTATTAATATTATTGTCATGCACATGTGATTAATACTGAATCTGCCTTGTCTGTTTCTTTAAGGTTATGGTCATTGTTACTAAAAATAGATATGGATTCTCTTTGCCATGACCTTGACATGCATGATAGGTTGTAAGTAAACTAGCCACAAATGATCACCTAAGCATAGCAATATGTCACACTCGATTGCCCGTCTGGAGGTGAAGGTCACTGTTTTAAAATATATTTTTTAAAAATGTTGCATAATTGTGACATTTACAATGCAATTTTATCAAAACTTGCCACAAAATGATCACAAAAAGCTTGAAAATTCTGTGCATGATTCTTGTATTTCTAGGTCAATGACATTAAGATATATTTTTACCCTAAAGCTGTGTCATTGCCACAACTAAGACATGTAGGATGTAATTGCAACAAATTTGTCAAACATGATCACCCCAGCATATGATGGGTCTTGCACAACAATTGTGCCCGTGTCTTTATGTTATATGTCACTAAAGCCAAATTCTGTCAGTGCAAACCAGGTTGCGAAGCATTGCTCCAATTTGTATTTGCAAATTGAGACTGCAATGATCAGTGTTATTCAATATTGTTTGCACTCTCAGCAGCAGCCCTGTAATAAAACTTCCTACACTGATTTCATGAGGCCTGGTTTCAGCAGGGCACCAGCTCTTATCTAACACACCCAGACAGGTCAAATTAGGTTGACATTTTATTTCCAGCCACTTTACTTACAAAATGAAGCTTGATACTTGTGCACCATTTGCCTAATTTCTGCATTAAAGGCAATAGAAAATTAATTCCTACATTCTCATCCAAATTTTGGGAAAAATGGGGCAGGTTGGTGTTTTTTTTTTTTTTTTTTTTTTATTTATCATTCTCACAGTTTATAAGGATGGTTGTGTAGTGCAAAGATAAATTTTAAGCATCTAGCTGAATATGAATTGCAGATTTACACTTAAATGTTTCATACTGCATTTTCGTACTGATTCATACACTTAATGTAAATTTCGATGTACACATTTTTTTTTTCAAAATAAAAAATGTTCGGGCAGTAGGTCAGTAGGTCAATTTAAAGTTAAACATTGTGCTTGTTTTCATCTCATTATCATCAAACTTGTTCAGAGTGCTTGTTTTCATCTCATTATCATCAAACTTGTTCAGAGCGCTTGTTTTCATCTCATTATCATCAAACTTGTTCAGAGTGCTTGTTTTCATCTCATTATCATCAAACTTGTTCAGAGCGCTTGTTTTCATCTCATTATCATCAAACTTGTTTAGAGCGCTTGTTTTCATCACATTATCATCAAACTTGTTCAGAGTGCTTGTTTTCATCTCATTATTATCAAACTTGTTCAGAGTGCTTGTTTTCATCTCATTATCATCAAACTTGTACAGAGCGCTTGTTTTCATGAAATCTGGAGGAAATTTTAAAATGGGTCATCTCAACAAAATCTAGGTCATTTGGTAAAGAAAATAAAACAATATGTAAATAAGTAACACTTATTAAAAACTAACCAGTCGTTATTTTTCTCCTTTTTTCATTTCCAATCAAAAGAAATCTTTCACAAAATAACTTATGAAATTGCATTACAGATTTAGTTGTTAATGCACTAAGTACATCAATCTGATATATGATACAAGCATTGGCTCAACACGTCATTCTGTACACCACAACAACATCAGCATAGATAGTTATCGACTGCAACTGTAGAGCTATCCTTGAAAATCAAATCAGATTAGTAAGTTAACTATCTGTAATTTGTTATATTTACATTAAAAGCTAAAATTTTATATTCTTGATTTTTTTAAATCAGTAATTAGATTTTAGAATTAGAATTTGCCTGGAAAACCTTTACATATGGTCAGATAAGCAGATGTATGGATAGCACAATATGAACAATTGCCTATGCGAATATTTGATTATACTTGGTTGTTCCATTATTTGAATTCCGAAATCATTTAAGTATTTGGTCCTATCCCTAATTTATATATTACTAACGCTACCTCCCTTTGCTTGCAATGGTAAATTTTGAACAGGATGAAAAAAAAAATGTGAACAGTTAAGAAAAGTAATGTATTGCAGTTAAGAAGAAACTGCTTTATTTAACAAATCATTCAGTATAGGAATGTCCTTTCTTAAAACAAAGAGTTAAGACATGAGTCATTTTGTCTAATGGTATGATATGAGATAAGACACACACACATACACTGCTTTTTGTAAGTCAAGGACTTTGCAACATCATTTTGAGATACAAGGACAATGATAAACATTTATCTTCAACTAAATGAACTACCCCCCCCCCCCCCCCCCCCCCCCCCCCACACACACACACACACTATTCTAAGAAAGAAAGTTTTACTATCAAAAATCTTTAAAATTTGGGCAAACAGTAAAATGGAACTAAGGATCTATCCCATTGTTTTAACTATTCAATAGATATTTTCACAAATAAATAATATTTAAAAAAATCTCTAATACAGGTATTAAACCTTCATACTCTTAACCTATGTTCTTACTACACCGATCTCATAACTTTAATTTCTCAGCATGGAATCTTAGTTTTATTTTCAAACCAGACTCATAATCAGATACATCCTGTTCACTTCCTTTTACGAAATTACCATAAAATTCCTGCATCTTTTGAAGAGTTTTTTTTACAAACACTTCACAGGCAGTGTACGACTGTTAAAAATCAACAGCAAACAAACAAAACATTAGACATATTGACATAGCTATTAGAGCAAATAACTAACACTTAGTGTTTTTATGAAGTCAGTTCATAGATATGCAAATTACTGCTAATGTTTGTATTTTCTTTAAGAGCAACAAACAAAACGGTTGAGTTCGGTTTTTCTATTAAAGTCAGACTCTGCAGTTCTCCCTGAAGAGGAAGGATCCATAGTAGTATTTGTATAATAATTATGTAAATAAAAGCAGTTTAAAAAATCTTTCACCTGTACCAGAGCCTAGAATATGAATTATATAGCTATCACCATATATGCGAGTCAGCAGTGTGCACCATGTTCAGAAAACGTGTTTCGATAAAAATTGGACACACATTCTGCGACAGAGTTTTTGAAAAGGGTCTGTTGTTTTACTGTCACCCATTCGTCCATGCATCTGTTGGCCGATGGATGAGATATTTATAATAGGATAATCTTTGTCAATGTATTTCCTTTGTCTCCTGTAGGCAGATTTATGCAGGAGTGTGCCCTTAGAAAAACATTATTTATAACTGCATTCTACTACGACCACATTTCATCTGTTCTGTCATAATGTCGTTACACTCCTTTTTGGTTGTTGTTATTTCAATGTTGTTGTTTTTCAATGCATTTCAGAAGTGCCCACTCAGATACAGTAAAACAAAGAAATTATGTGAAAGTGGGATCAAACTTGTTATGCTGTTTAAGGCAGGAACAACCAATACGATTGTTCCTTGGTCCCATTTGATATTTTCATCAAATATCTTAAACACTCTTACGACAGTTGGTGTTTTAAGTACAACTAGGATATGAAACTGCTTCATTTTCGTTTCAGTAACCTATAAATAATGATGTCTCATCATCATATAAGTAGGAAAACCCTTCCGAGTACAGTAATATCATTTTATTTTGTGTGGACAAATTTTTGCACTGATCATCCAATGGGCATAGATTCTCAAAGTAACTTGAAGCCCTTACACCATGGATATGTGATCAAAGACACACAGTGGCGACAAGTGTAGATCCAGATCAGCCAGCACATCTGTGGATCAGCACTGTTCAGTTCTTGGTCAGAAATCACCTTAATGACTCTAAAGTCCAACAGTGTAAATCCTGATCAGACAGCACAGATGAAAGTTGTATCAATGAAGCTCATAAAAAAACTATTTCATTGTTTAAGTTTGAAAATTTATTTTTCTAAGGCCTAACTTTGCTTAGTTTCCTTGCGCAAATTAAATGTATGAAAACGAAGATCTGCACGAAATCAGATCTGCACAAAATATAATGATAGGACAGTAATCCTTTGTTTTTCTAAACAATCATGAAATATTTCTCATTTACGTATTTAAGGGTACTTAAACATTAAAAACAACAATATTCAATAATAATTATTATAAGTTTGGCCAAAGAAGCCTAAAATAAATATTTCTTGTGTGATTGGGTTGCAGTATATTCATAGTACAGGATCTAATGCATTGGATTTTGAAGTGTGAAAATGAAAGAAGGTGTAAAAGTACATTAATTAAAATTATTAATGGTTTAAATAGTAAATGAAACATACACATTGGATGGGTATCCAGTTTTTGGTACATCTTTGTGAACACTGACAATGCAGTACACAGTTGTATACCAATGTGAGAATTGAACTGGGGTGTTTTGTTCCTGAAATATGGTGGGGTGTTACAAGCAGCTGTACTTTGCACTATACCATAGTGTGAGCTGTGTCCCTGCAGAATGTTGGAGTGCTACTGTTCATTTCGCTTTGCTCTGTGATTATACCAGTGGAAGATGACTGCTAAGGTATTTTTGTCAATAAAGAATGGTGGATTATTACCAGAAGTTTTACTTTACAATATGACTACAGTGATCAATAAAATGTCTGCTGGGGTATAATGTTCATATAATGGGGTGTAACCTGGTAGTTGTCTGCGCAGTGGTTTAAGCTGTCTGCTGGGGTATAATGTTCATAAAGTGGGGTGTAACCTGGTGGTTGACTGCACAGTGGTTTAAGCTGTCTGCTGGGGTATAAATTAATGTTCAAAAAGTAGGGTGTAACCTGGTGGTTGACTGCACAGTGGTTTAAGCTGTCTGCTGGGGTATAATGTTCATAAAGTGGGGTGTAACCCGCTGGTTGACTGCACAGTGGTTTAAGCTGTCTGCTGGGGTATAAATTAGTGTTCAAAAATTGGGGTGTAACCTGGTGGTTGACTGCACAGTGGTTTAAGCTGTCTGCTGGGGTATAATGTTCATAAAGTGGGGAGTGTAACCTGGTGATTGACTTTACACAGCAGTTTTAGCTGTCTGCTGGGGTATAATGTTCATAAAGTGGGGAGTGTATCCTGGTGGTTGACTTTACACAGTGGTTTAAACTGTCTGCTGGGGTATAATGTTCATAAAGTTGGGAGTGTAACCTGGTGGTTGACTTTACACAGTGGTTTAAGCTGTCTGCTGGGGTATAATGTTCATAAAGTGGGGAGTGTAACCTGGTGGTTGACTTTGCACAGTGGTTTAAGCTGTCTGCTGGGGTATAATGTTCATAAAATGGGAAGTGTATCCTGGTGGTTGACTTTGCACAGTGATTTAAGCTGTCTGCTGGGGTATAATATCCATAAAGTGGGAATTGTATCCTGGTGGTTGACTTTGCACAGTGGTTGAAGCTGTCTGCTGGGGTATAATGTTCATGAAGTGGGAAGTGTATCCTGGTGGTTGACTTTGCACAGTGGTTTAAGCTGTCTGCTGGGGTATAATGTTCATAAAGTCGGGAGTGTATCCTGGTGGTTGACTTTACACTGTGGTTTAAGCTGTCTGTTGGGGTATATTGTTCATAAAGTTTGGAGTGTAACCTAGTGGTTTACTCTACACAGTGGATTTAGCTGTCTGCTGGGGTATATTGTTCATAGAGGTGAGTGTAATCTGGTGGTTGACTTTATACAGTGGATTTAGCTGTCTGCTGGGGTATATTGTTCATAGAGGTGAGTGTAATCTGGTGGTTGACTTTGTACAGTGAATTTAGCTGTCTTCTGGGGTATATTGTTCATAGAGGTGAGTGTAACCTGGTGGTTGACTTTGTACAGTGGATTTAGCTGTCTGCTGGGGTATATTGTTCATAGAGGTGAGTGTAACCTGGTGGTTGACTTTGTACAGTGGATTTAGCTGTCTGCTGGGGTATATTGTTCATAAAGTTTGGAGTGTAACCTAGTGGTTGACTCTACACAGTGGATTTAGCTGTCTGCTGGGGTATATTGTTCATAAAGGTGAGTGTAACCTGGTGGATGACTTTGTACAGTGGATTTAGCTGTCTGCTTGGGTATATTGTTCATAGAGGTGAGTGTAACCTGGTGATTGACTTTGTACAGTGGATTTGGCTGTCTGCTGGGGTATATTGTTCATAGAGGTGAGTGTAACCTGGTGGTTGACTTTGTACAGTGGTTTAAGCTGTCTGCTGGGGTATAATGATCATAAAGTGGAGTGTAACCTGGTGGTTGACTGCACAGTGGTTTAAGCTGTCTGCTGGGGTATAAATTAATGTTAAAAAATTGGGGTGTAACCTTGTGGTTGACTGCACAGTGGTTTAAGCTGTCTGCTTGGGTATAAATTAATGTTCAAAAATTGGGGTGTAACCTGGTGGTTGACTGCACAGTGGTTTAAGCTGTCTGCTGGGGTATACTGTTCATAAAGTGGGGAGTGTAACCTGGTGGTTGACTTTACACAGCAGTTTTAGCTGTCTGCTGGGGTATAATGTTCATAAAGTGTGGAGTGTATCCTGGTGGTTGACTTTACACAGTGGTTTAAGCTGTCTGCTGTGATATAATGTTCATAAAGTTGGGAGTGTAACCTGGTGGTTGACTTTACACAGTGGTTTAAGCTGTCTGTTGGAGTATAATGTTCATAAAGTGGGGAGTGTCACCTGGTGGTTGACCTTACACAGTGGTTTAAGCTGTCTGCTGGGGTATAATGTTCATAAAATGGGAAGTGCATCCTGGTGGTTGACTTTGCACAGTGGTTTAAGCTGTCTGCTGGGGTATAATATCCATAAAGTGGGAAGTGAATCCTGGTGGTTGACTTTGCACAGTGGTTTAAGCTGTCTGCTGGGGTATAATATCCATAAAGTGGGAAGTGTATCCTGGTGGTTGACTTTGCACAGTGGTTTAATCTGTCTGCTGGGGTATAATGTTCATAAAGTGGGAAGTGTATCCTGGAGTTGACTTTGCACAGTGGTTTAAGCTGTCTGCTGGGGTATAATGTTCATAAAGTGGGAAGTGTAACCTGGTGGTTGACTTTACACAGTGGTTTAAGCTGTCTGTTGGGGTATATTGTTCATAAAGTTTGGAGTGTAACCTAGTGGTTTACTCTACACAGTGGATTTAGCTGTCTGCTGGGGTATATGTTCATAGAGGTGAGTGTAACCTGGTGGTTGACTTTGTACAGTGGATTTAGCTGTCTGCTGGGGTATATTGTTCATAGAGGTGAGTGTAACCCGGTGGTTGACTTTGTACAGTGGATTTAGCTGTCTGCTGGGGTATATTGTTCATAGAGGTGAGTGTCACCTGGTGGTTGACTTTGTACAGTGGATTTAGCTGTCTTCTGGGGTATGTTGTTCATAGAGGTGAGTGTAACCTGGTGGTTGACTTTGTACAGTGGATTTAGCTGTCTGCTGGGGTATGTTGTTCATAGAGGTGAGTGTAACCTGGTGGTTGACTTTGTACAGTGGATTTAGCTGTCTGCTGGGGTATATTGTTCATAAAGTGGGGAGTGTAATCTGGTGGTTGACTTTGTACAGTGGATTTAGCTGTCTGCTGGGGTATATTGTTCATAAAGTTTGGAGTGTAACCTAGTGGTTGACTCTACACAGTGGATTTAGCTGTCTGCTGGGGTATATTGTTCATAAAGGTGAGTGTAACCTGGTGGTTGACTTTGTACAGTGGATTTAGCTGTCTGCTGGGGTATATTGTTCATAGAGGTGAGTGTAACCTGGTGGTTGACTTTGTACAGTGGATTTAGCTGTCTGCTGGGGTATATTGTTCATAGAGGTGAGTGTAACCTGGTGGTTGACTTTGTACAGTGGTTTTAGCTGTCTGGTTGCTGTATGGTATAGGTAATGGTATGCTGGAGTGTAATTTTGCATAGTGTTTTTTTTAGTTCAACATGTCTGCTTGTTCATACAGTATGGTGGTGTGTAGCTTTGCAGTGGTTTTCTCAGTTTAAAATGTCTGCTTCTTCATACGGTATCATGGTGTAACTTAGCAGTGTTTTTCACAGAGTAAGATGTCTGTTTCTTCATACGGAATTCTGGAGTGTAACTTTGAAGTGTTTTTCTCGGTATAAGAGGTCTGCTTCTTCATACAGTATGGTTGAGAGTAACATGGCAGTGTTTTCTCGGTATAAGAGGTCTGCTTCTTCATACAGTATGGTTGAGTGTAACATGGCAGTGTTTTTCTCGGTATAAGAGGTCTGCTTCTTCATACAGTATGGTTGAGTGTAACATGGCAGTGTTTTTCTCGGTATAAGAGGTCTGCTTCTTCATACAGTATGGTTGAGAGTAACACGGCAGTGTTTTCTCGGTATAAGAGGTCTGCTTCTTCATACAGTATGGTTGAGTGTAACATGGCAGTGTTTTTTCGCAGTGTAAGATGTCTTCTTCGTCATACAGCATGTTGGAGTGTAACTTTGCACAACTATATTATAGCAGACTTAGATGTGTTTTAAAAGAGAGGTCTACAAAAGTGTATTTTCCCTCAAGTATGGTGTCATTAGCATTGAAGTATACCAATATTTGTCCTTGAAGACGCTGGTTGAATGTTGCCGGGAGTTTTTTCTTTGCATTTTGCTTACAGCACTGGAAGATTCTACTGAGTTACTTTTGTTTGGTTGAGTGACCTGGAGTTTTACTTGGTACTATTAAATTATTATAGAAGTGTAAGCTTTTGCTGGGGGTAAATTACCTTTGCATTACATTTAAATCATTTATTTTCATCAGCACTTAATAACGTGGTTTGCCCAAAAGAGTATTTCCTGGGAATGTAAATTTATGGAATCTGATTTGGTGAAAATATAAATTTATAATGAAATAATATTTAAATAAATTTGTTAATCTGGAAAAACATCCTTAACCTTTACTTCACCTTTATTCCTGATATGCATAGTTCACCTTTTTATTGTGTGAGCGAACAGTGAAGATCCAGATTAGCTGGCACTGTTCACTTTTGGATTTATTAGGGTTATTTCTGACCTATAAGTGAACAGTGCAGATCCTGATCAAATGGCACATTGTCCTGATCTAAATCTGAGTAACAATGGTTGCACATACAATAAAATGTTTATATAATATTATGAAGATTGCCATGAGTGTATAGGTGATAAGTGTTGTTTTATCCAAACAATTATCCAAATTGTGCTACTCTTAGAAAATAATATCTCCAGTCTACATGTGTTACCATTGACAATATCCGGAATATATCAGTCATTATCACTCGCCAATGTTGGCTTACCTGATAAAGCTTTTTATGAGCAAGCAATGTTGTTTGACATTATTTGGAAACCAATTATCCTTATTGTCAACCTTACTTAACGAATATCATAAACTCATTTTTATCCATATCACATGATTAGCAAAAAATGTGTTTCTACACTAACATAATATTATTTTGTACAATAAAGATAAATGCAAAATATAAAACAGTGTAACAAACCTATTATAATTTGTTGATTACTTTTTATTTACAAATACAACAACATCATGGGTTTAGAAATGTATTCTTATATATAAAAAGTTGTGAGAATAATCATGTTCTTTGGCTGTGTAATGTGTGATGTTGATGCTATAATTATCTGTGCCATCTGATCAGGATCTTTATTGTTAACTTTTGGATTTATTAGATTATATCTGACCCAAGAAGTAAACAGTGTAGACCAGATCAAAAGGCTACGATGTACTAGCTAATCAGGATCTTCACTTTGCCCATGTGATAAAAGACTTATCAATGGAGTAAAGTTTTAATTGTTTGGAAAAAGTACAAGATGGGCTGTTTCAAAAAAAATGGCTGAAAAAGTGAAAAAATAGTGAAAAATTAAACTTCATTAAAATTCCAAACTTGTTATTCTGTAGTTTTTGCTTATTGAAACTGAGTAAAGAACTGAAAAGATTTTTGAAATCGGTCAACTGGTTGCTAAGATATTGTCATTTGAAAAATGGCAAGTGAAGTGAACAAAATATAAAGAATTTAAGTTCATAAAAAGTCCAGACTGGTTGGTCCATATGTTTGTACAGTCTTTACTGTGATCAAAATCAATTAAGTTATACTCATGTGTGGCAGAATAAAAATTTTATGGAGCTTTATTGTCATATTTCTAGCAGATTTTGAAGAAAACAACAGATTTTTGCGAGGGACAATTATGAAAACCACAACAAACCTTGCAATGTTTTGTTTCAATAACTTTTTGTTAGGACAGCTAGGAAGCTCAAATGAGAAACCAAGTCAAGTGTTTACATCGTAGATCCGAATGGCATATCTCATAAAGGAAATATTTCAATATAATGTGTGAAAATATCCTCACAAGTATCAACATTTCATGATTTTATCCGCCATATTGGTAAGCAGTCAAATACAGTAGACTCCGGGAAATCGAATACACAAATTGTCAGCTAAAAATATTCTATTGCCCGGAGTATTCGATTGGCCGGTAATCATATTTATCATTAAATCTGCATATATTTGTTGACATGGTAGGTCAGGTAGATCGTGTTCTAGACAATACAATAAATATGCATTATTTATATGTTTATTAATTGATCAACAGACCCTTCTGTCATGTACTTCTACAAAATCGATGTTTCAAATCATATTATGACACCGCGACATTTACAACGTGAATGTAAAATAAGTAGTAAAACACTAACCAATGCGAATATATTCCACAATAAATTACATCCCAATTTTATCTCAAGTATCATAATTCAGTATAATTGCATCTTCAACCAATTTAACCCAGCTAAAAATGACAAATGTCACTTACACACTTCTTGTAGATCAAACGAATTTCAAAGCAGAGCCGATAAAAAACACAGTCTTGATACGAGCCGACAATTTTCTTTGAAGTTGCATTTCATTGACAGTTGGTATCAGTGTTTACCTCCATACTGACTGTCAATCAAATTCAGTCTCTGTATGAAATTAACAGGGAAGGCAGATCAAAGAACTGTACATAAATCTACGAGTGTTTTTAAAACATGTTCGAGAAAATTACTTTTTGTTTGTTTTTGAATTGTGCGGATTATTTGATAATTAAAAAGAGACAATGAAATTTGAACGTGGATTATTGTAAGTACATGTACCAATAACGTCTCGATAACGGATAGGCCCAGGTTACTGTGTATTTGTAACAGATTTTTTAATGCTTGATTAAATAATCTATTAAAAAGAGGTGACAGGTAACACGATTTCAATCTGTTTTGGCAAGAAAATTTGCAAATTTTCTATTCGATTGGGCGATATATTCTCTAATCCGATATCCAAATGGCCGATAAAATTTACATTGCTTATATAGGAAATGGTTTTGTGTTTGAAAATCGTACCCCATTTGCCGAAATATTCTTATAGCCGATACCCGATTTCGTGGAGTCTACTGTACATATATAAACTTTCATATAATGTGCAAATTGTATTTAACATATCTCTAAACCTTTTCATGTCAGGTTAGAGAATTACTTTATGAAAAAGATTAAAATTTTGACAATAAATGTAGATAAAGAAGGAAATTTTGTATCTCCAATTCCCCCACTCCAAATGGAAGTTTTTTCATGCCATACAAAAACACCCTTTAAAAAGTGAGAGACTCTCCCTACAGTAGGAAACTTCACTTGTATGCAGTTTTTGAGAAACCAGTCTAGTTTTTTAATTGACCTAAAACAAAGCAGTATTTATTGCATTGCAGGTAAACACCAATGGCAAAGCGAAGGGGTTTGGCATGACTTCCTTGTCCCTTCAGGACTTCCAGAGACAGCTTCAGCATCATCCAGATAGCATTGCATGGTCTGACCCAAGGGAAGTCATTCTGTACAAAGGCAAGTCAGGCAAGCTGGGACTCAAACTACAGACTTATCAGGTATTAACAACTGTTTGATTATTTCGAATAACTGAAATGCATGTTACCCTTTACTCCTCAGATAGGCCTTTTATCACATTGGCACCAGTGTAGATCCAGATCAGTGCTGCATCGAGATCGTTGGTCTGAAATATCCCAGTTACTAAAAAACAAACAGATTAGATCCTGATCAGACAGCAGAGATGTGTCAGCTGATCCCAATGAATTCCATATAAATGAATTTTATTGCATGTGTGACCATGGTAGATCCAGATAATAGCTGGCACATCCATGCCATCTGATCAGGATCAGCACTGTTCACTTTTTGGTCATAAATAATCTAATAAATAAAAAAGCAAACAGTGTACGAGGGTCATTCATAAAGTTTCCGGACTGTTGCTAAAATTCATAGAGTTGTAAAGATATTATAATAAGAAAAAGCACACATGATGATTAATACATATGTATTTTAAATACAAAGTTTCAAATAAATACAGTCACATTTCACTTCTTTACAATAATTTACATAGAACAAGGTAGAGCACCACGGAGCAGATAACAACGTCAATTTAAAGCTACTAACGTCAACTGAGTTAATGTTTTTCAAAATACTCGCCATGTAGCGCTACGCATTTACTGTGTCTGTGTATCCATTTAGTTAACACATCGACGTACCAGGTAGACTCAAATCGTGACACTACTGTGCGCACGGTCATTTGAAGTTCATGTAATGAATCAAAACTAAGCCCTCGCAGCTCGCCTTTAAGTCGCGGGATTACAGCAAAGTCCATTGGGGCTAGGTCAGGACTGTACGGAGGATGTTCTAATCGCTCAAACCCCAAAAAGTCGAGCGTCATCGTCGTGTCTGCTGCGCGGTGGCTCGGCGCATTATCTTGATGGAAAATGATGTTCTCAATCTCAGCCCCAGGATGCTTCTTGCATATTGCGTTGAGCAGATCACGGCGAATTACCTGTTGAAAAACATTTTAGCTATTGTTTATTTTCCATATCGTGATTTTGTGAATTAAAATTATCATTAGCTTTTTAATATTGTTTATGTTTAATATTGTTTTTAAAAGTAAAACTACAGTTTTAATTGTCAAAAATAAAGCGAAATACCTTTTGGTAGTATTCCTTGTTTACAGTCTGCCTGTCCGGAACCGCATGTTGCAACAGCATCCCCTGGTTGTCCATAAAGAAGATAAACATGTGCTTTTTCATGGAACGTGCTACGCGGGCTTTCTTAGGCGGCGGAGTTGACGGTGATTTCCAGACCATAGACTGCCTCTTGCTTTCTTGGTCGAAATGAAACAACCATGTTTCATCGACTGTAATAATTTTGTCTAAGAACCGTTGTCCTTGTCTCTCGAAACGTCTCAAAAATGCTTCGGATGCCACAACTCATCGTTGTTTGTCTTTGTCGCTAAGTAGTCGCGGGACCCATCGTGCACACACCTTTCGCTGGTTAAGATCATTCGTTACAATATTGTAAGCCTTGCCCACGCTAACATCAGTCATTTCTGCTATTTCTTGTACTGTTCTCCGCCGGTCACTTCTCAGAATGTCTCTTATTCGATCGTTTATTTTCCGGCTAACAGAAGGACGACCCGAATGTTTCCGGTCATTGACGTCTTCATCACCTTCGCTGAATCGCTTGTGCCAATCAAAAACAATAGTGCGAGTCACTTTTGCTGTTTTGTCACTTTTCAAAAACTTTAATGTGTCCGTAGGCGTCATCCCCACTTTTACGCAATGTTTAATAATTGTTCGTTGCTCCGTGGATTTTGACGTTGGCTTCAAGTGTTTTGCAGCACTATTCAACCTGTCGGCGTTCATCATGAAGTTTGAACTGGTTGTTTATCCTAGAACCGTTAAACTTTGCATAATTGACGTCAGATAGATGACGTAACGTCATGCCGATTTTTAGCACGCTAATAAGCATATTCACGATTTTAATGAAGTCGGTATAACAAGAAACATTTGCTATAATTACATTGAGTCAAACTGCTCCCTGACGCGTTAGTGTGATAACCATAGCAACAGATAGGATGGAGTAGGGTTGAAATATATAAAAAAATAACAAATACACTAAATTTGTTATACTTTTCTTCACATATTGATCAAGTTTCTACGCAATATAAACAATAATAAGATTTTTACAGCCAGAGTCCGGAAACTTTATGAATGACCCTTGTAGATCCTGATCAGATGGCAAGTATGTGCTGGCTCCTCTGGATCTTCATTGTCATGCCATAGAGGCATATATATATATATATAGGTTAAGTTTTCTCACCTTGTGTCTTAAAAGTGCCATGTAGAACCATAAGTGGTTAAACACTTGTCTACAAGCAAATTTGTAACTTTGCAGTATATGTTTGAGGAATGATTCAGTCTCTACAAAATTAAATAATAGGGTAACCACAGAATCTTACTCAGACACTGAGCATTTGAACATTAATTAGTTTTTTGAATGTTTCTATCTCTAAAACGGTTTATAGTTTTTTTTACCCAAAACCAGATAGGGTGATATAATAAATGGTTTATCAGCTTCAGGTGCATAGATCACTGTCATTGTTAGAGCATTTTACTGCCTGGTGTAGTAAAACATGGAGTTGTTTGTTGAATGATATGTATTGTACAAATTGAATGGTTAGAAATCATAACGATCTTAAGATAAATATTCCATACAATGTCCGCCCTTCTCACCATCTCCCAATAAATATTTTGATAAATTGTTAAATGTAATGTTTACACCATGATTTCTGTCAGTGAAGAATGTATGTGCATGATCTGAAGTATACATACAATGTGCACAGATTTGGACTGAAAACTGATCTGATTTAAATAATTCAGTTATTACAACAGATGATGCATCTATAAAGATTGTTGAGTGGGAGAGGCCTTAAACCTCTGTAGATTTGTGTGGTTTCTAGAAATCCCTGTACGGAACATGATGTCCAAATGGTGGTATCTTGTAGGGAGAAAAGAGTCTAATGGTTGTTTCTTGAAATCTTAGAATCCAGCAGTGGTTTCTTGTTAACCTCTTTAGAGCATAGAGAGAGACAGTGATTTCTTTTTAACCTCTTGAGAGCATAGAGACTGGCAGTGGTTTCTTGTTAACCTCTTCAGAGCATACAGAGAGACAGTGGTTTCTTGTTAACCTCTTGAGAGCATACAAAGAGACAGTGATTTCTTGTTAACCTCTTGAGAGCATACAGAGAGACAGTGGTTTCTTGTTAACCTCTTTAGAGCATACAGAGAGACTGGTTTCTTGTTAACCTCTTGAGAGCATACAGAGAGACAGTGGTTTCTTGTTAACCTCTTGAGAGCATACAGAGAGACAGTGGTTTCTTGTTAACCTCTTTAGAGCATACAGAGAGACAGTGGTTTTTTGTTAACCTATTTAGAGCATAGAGACTGACAGTGGTTTCTTGTTAACCTCTTGAGAGCATAGAGACTGACAGTGGTTTCTTGTTAACATCTTTAGAGCATAGAGACTGACAGTGGTTTCTTGTTAACCTCTTTAGAGCATAATGACTGACAGTCGTTTCTTATAAACCTGTACAGAGCATAGAGACTGACAGTGGTTTCTTATAAACCTGTATAGATCATAGAGACAGGGAGAGGTTTCTTATAAATGTGTAAAGAGTGTAGAGACAGACAGTGGTTTCTTGTGAACCTGTATGGAGCATAGAGGCAGATAGTGGTTTCTTGTAAATCTGTACAGAGCATAGAGACAGACAGTGGTTTCTTGTAAATCTGTACAAAGCATAGAGACAGACAGTGGTTTCTTGTTAATCTGTACAGAGCATAGAGACAGACAGTGGTTTCTTTGTAAACCTTTATGGAGCATAGAGTTAGACAGTGGTTTCTTGTAAATCTGTACAGAGCATAGAGACAAACAGTGGTTTCTTTTAAACCTGTACAGAGCATAGAGACAAACAGTGGTTTCTTTTAAACCTGTACAGAGCATAGAGACAGACAGTTTTTTCTAATAAACCTGTACAGAGCATAGAGACAGACAGTGGTTTCTTTGTAAACCTGTATGGAACATAGAGGCAGATAGTGGTTTCTTGTAAATCTGTACAGAGCATAGAGACAGACAGTGGTTTCCTGTAAACCTGTATATAGGGTAGTCTTAATGCTCCATACAGGTTTAGACTGTCAGTCTTTGACAATGGTTTTTTGTAAACCCAGTGGTTTCTTGTAAACTTGGATGGAGCGTTGAGACAGACAGTGGTTTCATGAAAACCTGTATTCGGCAAAGAGACAGAAGCTATTTGGTGTTCACAATGTTTTTTCAATTAACTGCACACTGACAGTCTTTATGATTCATTAACGCTTTAAGTCTTAGTCCATAATTCTTTACCAATAAATGCCTTATCTATGTCTTTTATTTTTCAGGGAAAAGTTAACAGCTATACACTGATTGCAAAGGTTAAAGGTGATTGCCACTTACAGAGGGGAATATTGAATGTGTTTGACCGCATTGTGTCAGTGAACAATCACAGTGTTGTCACACAATCCAGAGATACTATCATTAATACTCTGCAAAACTTACCAGAATCAAATATTGTGTTGGAAGTGTCATATCCATCATTGATTCCAAATCAGCTCAATAAAAAATATAGGAATACACAGTCTGTTGATGATGTTGTTCATCACGGGAAAGTCTCACACTCAAATATTGTGACAAATTCAGGAAGAGATTTGACTGCATTGAATCAGAATTGTTTCACTTTGTCTCTAACACCTGCTCTGTGTACTCCAGCAGAAACTGTGACTGGTTTACAGAGTGACTGTCACAAAGCTGTCACACTTGAGACTGAAACTGTGACTGGTTTACAAAGCGACTGTCACAAAGCTGTCACACTTGAGACTGAAACTGTGACTGGTTTACAAAGCGACTGTCACAAAGCTGTCACACTTGAGACTGAAACTGTGACTGGTTTACAAAGCGACTGTCACAAAGCTGTCACTTTTGAGACTGAAACACCAGACGTGAATGCATCTGTTGTGACTTTACGCAGTAATGAGGAAGTGCACTTTGGTACAAAACGAGGACACAGTGAAGTATCAGCCAGTAGCAGTAACCAGTCGGAAAACTCTGCTTCTTCAGTAAAGGAGGAAAGAATGAGGAAATCCAAGGGAGATAATAAATCAAGACCAAAGTTAAAACCTGGAATTGATGGACGTGACCATGCTGAGCTTGAGCCTCTTACGCACCATCTGGGTGACTCCCTATCGCCAGGGAGTGTTGGAAGGTCAGATCGACTGAGTACTATTCAGCTAGAAGGGAGTAGATCACCATCTGTACCCATAAGGGAGACAACTGTTTCTATGCAAGATATCATGTTTGAAGATCATGCCCATTCATTACCTATAGGTATGTATTTGTCCTGCCTCACTTCAGGGCCGTCTACATTCCTTATTGCTCTGTCATTGACAAAAAAGAACATTTCCAAAATCACTTTAATGGCAGAATGCAGTGCAATTAAACTTTGCATAAATTAAATGTTGTCGCTATCTTTATTAGGGCTATTCCATTTAAACTTATATCCCACCCCAGGAAGGCACTTTCAAAATGGACCTTCCCCCTTTAGAAGTTCTCTCCCCATTAGAAGTATAATAGACATAGGGATAACCCCATATAGAATTTCTTTATTTTGCCTTCCTGGGGTGGGATATATGTTCAAATGGAATAGCCCTTATACAAACGTTAAGAAATGTTAGAACACAAAAAAGCTATATCTAAAAATTACAGTAATTCTATTTACATTCAAACCCAAAAACTAATCACACAACATCACATGAGTAATGTGATACTGACAACATTATATTTTGTCCTTTAGTCCGACAAATGTAAACAAAATAAGATATTTGGCCTTAAATTTCCAGGTGGCCTAAATATAAGACCAAAGAAAAAAATGGATTTCTGTCTTCATTCTTAAAAATGAAAGTAAAACAAAACATTTTTCAAAGAAAGTGCAATGATAAGAAATGGCCCTTAAGTTTACATAATGAGCTAACATTATTGTTTGCAGAGATTTGTTTTCAAGGATTTTGTCATTTTGTGGTTGGACCAATCTGTATTTTATGGTCAGGCTGATCCAGATTTTGGAGTTAACCAGGATTTTGTAGTCAGGCTGATCCAGATTTTGGAGTGAACCAGGATTTTGTAGTCTGGCTGATCCAGATTTTGGAGTTAACCAGGATTTTGTAGTCTGGCTGATCCAGATTTTGGAGTTATCCAGGATTTTGTAGTCTGGCGGATCCAGATTTTGGAGTTAACTGGGATTTTGTAGTCTGGCGGATCCAGATTTTGGAGTTGGGCCAACCAGGATTTTGTAGTCTGGCGGATCCAGATTTTGGAGTTAAGGCCAACCAGGATTTTGTAGTCTGGCAGATCCAGATTTTGGAGTTGGGCCAGACAGGATTTTGTAGTCTGGCGGATCCAGATTTTGGAGTTGGGCCAACCAGGATTTTGTAGTCTGGCGGATCCAGATTTTGGAGTTGGGCCAACCAGGATTTTGTAGTCTGGCGGATCCAGATTTTGGAGTTAAGGCAAACCAGGATTTTGTAGTCTGGTGGATCCAGATTTTGGAGTTGGGCCAACCAGGATTTTGTAGTCTGGCAGATCCAGATTTTGGAGTTGGGCCAACCAGGATTTTGTAGTCTGGCGGATCCAGATTTTGGAGTTAACCAGGATTTTGTAGTCTGGCGGATCCAGATTAGGATTTTATGATTGGGCTGTTCTGGAATTTATGTTCAGGCTGAATCTGATCCGGATTTTTTGGTCATGTTGATTTTCACAGTTAACATTCCCATGAAAATGTCATTCTTAGTTGATTTTCTTAAAATTGTTTGTTATAATTAAAAGTGAATAGTGCTGTAAACAAAAACAACTTAATACATCACCAGATAAGATTAAATTAACTTTTCTATGGTAATCTGATTTTGCTAATTCATGAAATCACTTCCCTACAGAGCTTTCCCACAAAACAGTTTCAAAGCTTTACCACAAAATAGTCAATATAGTCTCAGACCAGAGCTTTCTCACAAAATACTGTTTATGGTTAATTCTTGAAATTTAATGTTAACTGACATCAGTAAGTTGACAGTAGTCCACTTTGAAGCAAAAAGAACTCAGATCCTGTTAGTCAATGAGGCTTAACAAATATATAATCCTTTTCTTTCAGACCAACTTTAAAACTGAAGTGTCTGACTCAGATAATCATTAAACTTTAGTCAGAATCGTATTTCGGGGACGGTTTTACTGTTTCAGAAAAAATTGTTACAAACCAGATTTACTTACTTCATGAAATTTTGTGGGGATGAATTTTCATGCAGAAGTCTTAAATGATATAATTATTCTTGCAGGCATAAATTTTCTCAATTATGTTTTTCATATTTAAGCCGTATTAGTGCAATTTTGCTTGAGTTTAAATTCGCGCATTCACCAAAGATAACACAGTATGCTGTCATAACTCAAATTGTTATACGTGTATACTTTATAAAACTGTCTTTGAAAACACCATAGGATCAGAGAATCTGGGGGGTTACAAATGTTTCTTCTTAGCCCTATGCCAAACTAGGCCTTAAAATGGGGTATTCAATGCTTGTTTAGTCTCCTTCTTCATTAATTTATGCCTTAATAATGTTAAGTAAATATTGGCTAGACTGAACTTAACCAAACCAGAATATGCTTTCAAATATATGAAATATTGTAAATTCTTGCTTGTTGCCATACATATAAGGAAATGATGTTTTAAATGTTATATAGAGAAGGATAATCCAACTTGATCTTTTGTTTACATCGATCTTTAAAAGGTTCTTTTGAATGGGGTATCTATGGAAACAACCAAGACTTAATGGGAAAACAATCTTGAAAATAAAATGTTGACTATGCCTTTAATTTGTTGGTTTACTACAATTCAGTCTTTCAACTTTTCTATTTCAGACATTGTTTAGTCAATATATGGTTTAAGATTGGTTTTTATGAAGCTTTAATACTCCCTCTTTAGGCCATTTTTAGCAAAAGTAAAAAGGGTACAACAGGGTCATCTTTACACATTTAGTATGTTTACATTTATCTTGCACTTCACTATGATAAAAATTCTTTCTTAAGACTGTTACCACTTTAATTGGAAAACAATTTTTGGTTTGTTTTGTTTCGAGGAATCAACAATCACGTTTTTTAACTATCCCATCTAATTGTGCGCAACAAGGGCTTTTCTGTATCTATGATGGTTGCCCTTATATAAAGGGTTAAAGACAGACATCTATAAAAAGTCAATTAAAGATTATAAGTATCATGCATGAGTGTGAGGTGAAGATGGAAAAATCTGTCACCAAGGGTTAACTGTTTTGCGGGAACTAGGCTCTGCCGAGTTCCCGCCAAAACAGTTCACCCGAGGTGACAGATTTTTCTATCTTTACCGAATGTCTCATGCAAGATACTTTTTCTTGCATACCTTTTATTATTTATAACATTTCTGTGTATGTATACAATCTAATTTATTTTCCTTATACTGAAATATTGACATTAACGGAATCCTTTTTTATAAATGACGTCACTAACTTGAATCTATTACGTCAGATACTTGAAGACGTGACGTCACTCACGTGACTCATTCTACATGGGGGTGCAGGATCGAAATTTCCTACACGGGTAATAACACCGGATGACCTGATCTGGTATGCAAGAAAATGTTCTTGAAGTCAAATTATTGAGACTCTTGTTTTACCCAACGAGTTACCCTGAAAGAGTGTTCCTTTCAAAATGTTGTGATATCACAAATTCTGCTTAATAGTTTGGTTAGAATTGTGAGTATGAAGGAGTGTAAATATAAGTAATATTGAATGTATTTTATCACGTTTATCTGGATATAAAAAACATTTGGGTTGTTTAAAGTAAGTTTTAAACACTTTATGAAACCCAAATGTTTTCCACATCCTGATGAGTGTAATAAAATATTGATTCAACCCTTAAATAAAGTCAACTTTCACAATAAATCTGTAAGAAGTAAATGAGGTCTGTTTCTTTTTCTGAGAGATGAGTTGATGTCTGATGTCGTAGCATCTCTGGTATAAGTCTTCATTCTGTTGTGTTTTTGTGTAAGTCCACTTTTTCTTTGTAACCATTCAAGGAGAAATTTCACACAGGGGTAGCAACCAGAGGAGCAAGTTTCATAACTCTTGACTGCATGCCCTTCTTTAACTTAAAATTTTTGTTAAGCTTTTGGTTTTTTGTGTTGTTTTTTTCAAAACAGTTTAAGCTTTAACACTTTACCTGACTGTTTTACACCATACAATTAACCACACAAATTCATAACTCTTAACTGCATTTTTATTATATACATGTCCCTTTTTAAATTAGAATAATTTTGTTGTAGTTTTTTTCATACTTTTACCAGTAACTATTAATACTTTACATTTTTGTCAACAAGTGCACTGCTAACTCAAGTTATTCATAGTTATGCCCCTTTATTAACAAACCAAATTTGTTATGGCACCTGCTGGCAGTGCCGTGTATAAAATACAGGTTTATCACTGCCTGTTCAAAGTCTTTTTTTTGTTGCTAAAAACAAAAAAGTCAGAACAATTTTTTTTTCAATGGTTAGTTTATTCATTTCTTTTACCTTCACACCACCAAAAAATGGTTGCTGGGCTAAAACAGAACAAAACACTGATTGTAGATTTTCACGATTATTTTCCCATCGGTGCCTCTTTATAATTATTTGGTACCTTTATCATATGAATTAAAGTTAAGTAATTTCATAACCAGACATCGAGTCAATAGTAGTTTATTATGGCAAAGTAAAAAAAAAACTATTAACATGTATGCTTGTAACCTACATTGAAAACTCGGATGACAAAAAAACCAATTAATTCTCTTCAAAACTTAACAACCTAGATATAAAATCAGTTGCAATAGAGTGAAATTTAATACTTGCTAAACAGTTTGATGAAACAAGCTTCTCCTGTAAAGGATCTATTATTGCTGTACTATAGGAACACTTAAGTATGTGCTTTGTTTATAAAGATGGTCAGTGATAAATCATGCAATACAGGAATTAATCATCTTGGACACTTAAGAGTAAATATAGATTTTGTGTCTAAAGATTGTGTTATACCACTTAATTCTGTGACATGCAGCTTGCCTAGGTTTAAGATTATAAAACTGCTAGTTTTGTGAATGTTGCAAATTTTGTATTTCACGCACTTAAAAAATCTGTTTTGAAAAGATCACTTAATACCAGGTAATACTGCGTAGTTAATGATGTGTCTTTGAGTATCTGCCTATACACAATTAACTGTGGATGCACTTAACATTTGTGGGGTATTAAGTAAACTTTTGTTTGTGGTTTTCTGCTGGGCTAAAATATGTTTAAGTTCAGTTCTATAATTCATAGTGGTTTTTAATTTGTGAATGATCTACCCAAAAAATCCACAAAAACTAATGAATTCAATATATGTCCTCTTCATGAAAGACATTGTATTTGTAATTATTCTTCTTTTTTCTTCAACCAAAATTTTGTCCTGAGCAGATTCCCAAAACTACTTTATGAAATTGGGCGAAACTTGTAACATTATATTAGTGGGAGGTAATGTGAAGATCTGCACCTTGCAAAAGTTTTGATCATCGGACCTTTGTTGCAGAATTATTTCCCCTTGTTCATTTTTAGCTCAACTATTTAAAGAGCAGACCAATCCCACCAAACATCAGCATTTGTTAATATGTACACTTGGTCCAACTTTGAAAAAAAAACTTGAAATATCAACATCAAACTTGGAATATTATTCACCATTGAAATTGACATCATTGCCAACAAGACCCATAACTCTGCTTCAAATACTTTTGAAGATATACTTGGATTTAACATTAACCAAAATATGCCTATGGTCCACAAGTTTGAAACTACTTTTAACATTGAAATTTAGAAAACATATTCACTTATCATATCGTTTTCAACAAACCCCTTAACTCTGCTTTATTATTTTAAGTATAATTATTAAATTTATATTAAATTTCATTATAATTAAAATAAATTATTATGAAATTTAATTATTTTAAAAATGATGCCCCTTTTCCACTTAAAGTTTTTATGCACTTGGTCCATAACATTGTAACTATTAAAGATATCAACTTTAAATATCACTTCCGTTCACTTTTTCAATATCTGTACAACTTGACATAGTTGTCTGACATCATGACAGCAACCACAAGGACAAGTTGCATTAAAAGTTTATATCTCACAACAACAACAAAATACTTCTGGGTGGGGGTTGAGGGTTTCCACCCCCTGACAAAATGTGTGGTGGGGTGGGAGTTATTTGTTTATTACATTTTATTTGTTAATTTCTAGCTAAAAACAACCACAGGCTTCAGGAGCCCAATCTTCCTTCTTTTATTTTGTTAGGGTCTATTTGGAGTGCTGATTTGTTACACATGCCAGCTAAAGGAGCTACACCAGACATGTTTGCTGCTTGGAAGAGACATTGTTGCTTTAATATCATATAATACATATGTTACTATATATAGTAACAAATTTACGTTGAAAAAATATTATTACTCGTCCTCGGCAGATTTTATCGCATAATTGCCCCGCACGTGGAGGGCAATTATGCGATAAAAGCCCTTGGAAAAGACGCACGTGCAATGCTTGGTTTTGCATTACGTCATTAGCGGCATTCCCGACAGCAAAATGGCCACGGGTGAGCGTCAGCTGGAGTCGCTCACAAATAGAATTCTAGATTTCGATGGAATTATTGCTAAGAGGCCTCAAGAAAACAATCATTTAACCGAGGAAGAAGCTAGACTGTTTATTGACAGTAAGAAAAACAAAGCCACCATTTCCAAAACAAAGAGTGATGTAAGACAGTGCGCGAATGGTTGGTTGAAGATGGAGAGCAAAGGGAAATCGAAGAACAATTCATGGATGATCGGGGGCGGATGTTGATAATTGCCCCGGGCATTTTATCTCTTTAGCGGGGCAATTATCAACATCCGCCCCCGACCACCCATATATTATTCTCTAAATAAGACCTTGTTAAATTTTGATTCATAATTTTATCTCACAAAAAAGCAACCTTTAATATACATACACATACATTACTGTAATACAAAAAAAAAAGAATTGAAGCCCAAAATTTCCCTTATTATATTACAGGTCACATGGCTAATTGTCAGTGCCCCAGCTGTACTGGTGCTACAGACTCTAGAGTGTGTTACAGCTGTGGTTCCAAGCCGACTTTAAGCTCTAAGAACACCGCCAGTCCTGGGGTCTCACTGTTCCTAGAATCTAAGGAACCCCTCACTGAGGATTACGCCAATTTTCTGCTCAAGGTAATGATTTTCAAGTTTTAACCATTGTGACAATTTCTGAATGTTGGAAATAGATTTCAAGACAGCTGCAACCCTAATTACTAATTTCACTGTTTATTCTATTTGCATCAACACAGCTTCATTGAAATAACAACAAAATATTTGCTGTAGAATATATTCCACTTTTTCACCAAAGCATGGGAATCCTTGTTAACTTTTACCTTGGCCTGAATTATTGAGTGTTTGAATAAAATCATGTGTATTGTTGCATTTTAAAGCGAAGTGTATTTTAACCCTTTTCTCTATATATACACATTTTTACGCATGTGCTACCAGTGTAGATCCAGATCAGCAGGCACATTCGTGCTTTCTGATCAGGACCTGCACTGGTCACTTTTTTGGTCATAAAAAACCTAACAAATAAAAAAAGCAAACAGTGCAGATCCTGATCAGACGGTACAGATGTGCCGGCTGATCTAGATCTACACTGTTTGCCCATGCAATAAAGGTGTGTCTATTGAGGAAAGGGTTAAGCCACATTGCAAAAGCAAATCAGACTTACAGCTTGGTGAAGTCTGTCTGTCAGTCCATTAGTTTGCCAAGCCTCAAGGGAAAATATCAGTGTTTGGTGTTCACAGTGAAAATATCATTTTTGGTGTTCATGTTAATAATAGGCAGGTTATTTGTATTCATGAATGAAAAAAATCAATATTATGTTACATAATTCGATTCCTTATATGCTGTGAATTACATGTTTTGGACATAATTTCTTTAGAAATGTTTGTTAAGCTTCTAATTAATGCTTTCCCTTGCAGAAAGCTTGTAATCGCATGTATGCCAAGTGTAGCCTTTACACCGTGCAGTCTTACCTGGATCTACACAGTTCTCTTCTTGATAAAAAATAATGTAATGTGTCTTAAAAAGAACCTTGTGGATCGATATCACTATTAGACTGCACAGATGTCTGGACTGATCTGGATCTACACTGGGCATTCATGGGATATAATCCATTTCCATGGTTTAAAGGGTAAATATCTGTGAACCTAGTACTTTTTTCCATAGTGCATTGTTGTAGAGATGTCACTTGTATATTTCAGAACCCTCACCTGGCAGTTTATTGTTGTAGAGATGTCACTTGTATATTTCAGAACCCTCACCTGGCAGGTTATTGTTGTAGAGTTGTCACTTGTATATTTCAGAACCCTCACCTGGCAGGTTATTGTTGTAGAGTTGTCACTTGTATATTTCAGAACCCTCACCTGGCAGTTTGGGATGGTAAAAATACACATGTTGTCGAGATTGATAAAGGAACGGCAAAAGAGTTTGGATTTTCATATAAAGTAAAAGTTGGAGAGGTATGGAAATAATCTTGTTAACCCTTACTCCCTATATACTGGACTGAAGGTTATAAAGCTGAGATTGGAAACCAGTCTCAAATCTCAAGCATCTGATTGGCTGAAATGGCGACTGAGATTTGAGACTGGTTTCCATGCTCAGTTTTATAACCTTGGGCACAGGTTTTATTGGATGTGCGAACAGTTAAGTCTTAGATTCAGATCAGCCAGCACCGTACCGTCTTATCACTGTTTGCTTTTTGGTCGGAAATGATTTAATGAACCAGAAAGTGAACAGTGCAGATCCTGATCAGATGCCATAAAAGTCATATAAGTGGAGTAAAAAGTTAAAATCTACTGTTTTATGGAAGTTTTGTTCCAAGAAATTCTGGATATGTTTTACCATCGTTGAAATTTAGTCAAAATTGGTAATTAAGGTGGATGGACACGTTGCTCACCCTGTTTTTGACGTCAAAAAATAAATTTTGTCCAAATCTTATGAAATTTTGTCAGAATAATGTGTGAGGATCGGGTTATTGAAATATGCAAAATATTTTCACTTGCCGACGACGGATATTGAAAAACAGCGCCATCTATGAAGGTACCCTGATTTCCTCCGTTTTTCATTAAACGTAGATATTTAACTATGTAGTTTACGCCAAAATGGTACGAAATTTGCCTTGAGCGTGCACCAGTACAAGTTTAATATGAATTGGGTAAAATCTTTGAATTGGGACAATCTATGTACTTAAAATATCGTAAAAATCTACATAACGCGAGCTTTTTTTGCACCGTTTTTTGCGTACCCCTACTGTCTTTGACGTAATATAAGTGCGAAAGCAGACGGTGAACTTCCTTCATTTTTTAATATGTTATTACCAGATGTTTAAAATTTCGAAATATGAAATAAACAATGGGTGTCTTCGGTTTACTTTTTGCGTAAAAATAAAGAGAACGTAAATTCATGTAATAGTTTTGCGTTCGCACAAACGCCGACGTCACATAAAATATACACGACGGCGTTTTAACATCTGTTTAACTTTGATAATTGGATAAAGAGTTGATATGGAAGCAAAAATAAAATATAGAAAAGGTTTTTTTCCTGTTTCCGACCGTTTGATTTATGATCTCATATGCGATATTTTTTATTATTTTTGATCAATTGAAGTTTTTTATGTATACGCCTTATTTCAATAATTGACGACTGAACAGTGGCTGGCTAGATAAGCATTTTAGTGAAATAAAAAAAGTTTTATATATATTTTGTAAAAAAAAGTTTAAAAGTAAAAAAATGCTAAATCAGCCCGACTATGGTTATTTCGTAAGTCAGCAAAAATACTATCCCTTAACCGAACCAAGTAATACTTTCCTACCAGTAATACTACATGAAATTACGATTTTTAATTATATATTCTAAATCACTAGTAAACAACGTAATAATCCCGAAAGGCGAAGTTGAGAACAGGTTGGCGAAGTATTAAAAATTACGAAAGTTTTACTGTCGTCACTGCGACCGGGTGTGTTTCCCGGCCTGGCCTTAGGTAGGTTTCATTGGTGGTCACCAATCCGGCACTCTCGCGCAACAGCATGCAAATGATTGTTACTAAGCATAAAAAGATGAAACTTCTTGTATATAAATAATGTTTGAAATTTATACCTTACTGCATTTATTTGCATTGAAACATATGAATTGATTTCTTTTATTGATTAAAATACATTTTCGCGGTATATATAGATCTACTTCACACCCTTAGATTCATCAGTCAACTTCTTTGAAACTGTATATGGGTTAAATGTGGAAAACGTGCACGTGTTTTCCAAAACCGGAATTGACGTCATTTAACATTTGAAAGCAGAAGTCTGTTAATGAATAGCAGACGATAAACATGAAGGCTCGTGCGGAAAACGGAAAATTCACTAATAAATTTAAACGGAAAAGATTAAAAAACCTTTTGAATTCAAACATAAATGAATATGGTTTTCTGGAAGGCAGGCGGGTGGTCGAATTTCAAGTGCTGATAGAAGGATTGAAGAAATGTTACAAGTGCGAAAATGAATTGTCGTTAACAAACATAAAATCAGAAACAAAATACGGACTTGGAAGCCTTCTTCACATAGAGTGTGCATGGTGTTCGGCTGACAACGCGGTTCCTACCGGTAAACGTCATAAAACCAGCAAACATCAAACCGGAACTCGCTGCTTTGATATTGATATTGGTATCTCGATGAATGGACATCAAATGTTTTACTATATGACACCGGTCGAGTCCACCGACGTGATTTCTGGTCTGTCTTCTTTTGTGTTATGGCTTGAAAAAATTAATAATCCGGTTTTGGTGGCACACAATGTCCTGTTTGACAGCAGGATATTGCTCAGTAGTTTACTGCGCAATGACATCAAACATTCTCATTTCTGTGGATTTGCCGACAGTTTAAAGCTTAGTAAAGACATTTACCCTGGAAGGCAGAGTTATAAATTGGGATCCATCGTCCGAGATGTTTTAAAGATTGATTTTGATGCACATAATGCAGAAGCGGACGTTGAAGTATTAACCAAACTGCTTCTAACCGTTGAAAATCTACCAGAAAAACTAAAAATTATACCCTTACATGAATCATTGTACAACCTGGAAAGATTGAAAAATGACAAAAAAAATCTGTCCACATATGACATTTTCGTCGGCAGAAAAGTTGTGACAAAAACAGCGGCAAAGATACTCGATGGCTCGGGTTTGGACGCAAAATACATTAAAATAGTCTACAGACGATCAGGATTAGACGGTCTAGAAACACTTATAAAGAATAGAATGGCTAAAACGGCAAAGACGATTTCAAACTTTATCAAACACTTCGCTGAAACAAATACTTAATTGCAGCTGAAAAATCTAATAATCATACATTCACTAAGTAGAAAAAAAACACGAAAGTGTAGGCCTACACTCTCCTTTGATAACAAACCTGATAAGTTTAAATTGTTGCAAAACAATAAATGAAGTGCATGTTTATTGAGCGATTTGTTTTAAATATGAGGGAACGCGAACAAAGAAATACAATAATTTAAATGTTATTTCAACTTCGCCGTCGTGAATAATTTTAAACGTATGTGACGTCGGCGTTTGTGCGAGCGCAAAACTATTACATGAATTTACGTTCTCTTTATTTTTACGCAAAAAGTAAACCGAAGACACCCATTGTTTATTTCATATTTCGAAATTTTAAACATCTGGTAATAACATATTAAAAAATGAAGGAAGTTCACCGTCTGCTTTTGCACTTATATTACGTCAAAGACAGTAAGGGTGCGCAAAAAACGGTGCAAAAAAAGCTCGCGTTATGTAGATTTTTACGATATTTTAAGTACATAGATTGTCCCAATTCAAAGATTTTACCCAATTCATATTAAACTTGTACTGGTGCACGCTCAAGGCAAATTTCGTACCATTTTGGCGTAAACTACATAGTTAAATATCTACGTTTAATGAAAAACGGAGGAAATCAGGGTACCTTCATAGATGGCGCTGTTTTTCAATATCCGTCGTCGGCAAGTGAAAATATTTTGCATATTTCAATAACCCGATCCTCACACATTATTCTGACAAAATTTCATAAGATTTGGACAAAATTTATTTTTTGACGTCAAAAACAGGGTGAGCAACGTGTCCATCCACCTTAAAACAAATTGTTTGCAACATTTCAAGTCGCATGTTGTATTTCTTATCTTGCGTGATGCAGGTGAGAAAAAGAAAAAAAAACATGCACATTAATCTTGCTGCATTAAGATCTATCCATTTCAGACTCTGCATCAAGAAGCATCGATTTACAAATTGACATTCTAAGAAACTCTGTTTTTCCAGGGATTTTAGCTCCCACTCAATTGAAACATTGTGTTAAGCTAATTTACTAACACTGGACCCAAATTTCCAAACTAGTCTCAACATTAAGCATTTGATTGGTTGAAATTTGGATGTAGTAATCAGACCTGCCAACTTTTTCAAATCCCAGTGAGGGAGATTTTTTTGCGACTTGCGTTTCGTGACACAAAACCAACAAGTTATTGTAACTATTAATTGTTTCAAGTTTAGTTGTGTAGTATTGGAATTATTTAGAATGAGAAATTAATGTTCATATGCAATAAATACAGCTTATTATACCCCTGCTTCGAAGAAGAGGGGGGTATACTGTTTTACCCTTGTCCGTGCGTCCGAAAAATTTGACACACTTCATACATATAACAATTGCTTGCAAATTAAATTTTGAAAGTCATATTTCTCTAAGCGGGGGTATCACTAGTGAGCATTAGCTCACAGGTTTATCTTGTATTTATTTTTATTTAAGATAAATATGCATCCTTTATATTTTCATTCACTTAATTATTTTAGATATACAGTATCTGTTTCCTATTTTTGACGTAGAAGTTAAAATGTTTTTGTAAAGCAAGGGGTCTGGGGATCATGATTATGCTGCATCATCAGTTTGGAGACTAAAATACTTAGTGGAATAAATCTATTCCACAAACTGTGGCTGGGGATATGGACAGGAGAAATGTGTTTCAAAACTAATTACATGTATAATTTGGATAAATAAAAAATGCAATTTTAAGTTAGAAGTCAAATTTAACTTGTTAATCACGATCATTGACAATGGCAACAACAACAACTTCAACAATCTGTCAACCAAAGAAATATAAAATCGAGCAGAAAATTCAAAACTTCCACTATTTAAAATATTTTTTAGCCCTGATTATTTGTTGGATTAGTGTGATTTCTCATTCAAAACCAGAATAATCTGCAAAATGCGGTAAAATGTTCAGGCGCCGAAATTGGTCTTTAACCCCTCACACTCACTCTTTATTCGTCAATTGGACAATGATTTCTGTTAACAACAGCCTTTCAGTGACAATTTCTTTATGGGGGAAGAAGCCCCAGGCTAATTTTGAGAAGAGACACTTGGTTTTTCAATAAACAGTATGACATAATGTGAAAATTAAAGCATGTAGCGGATGTACAGTTTTGAGATCAAAGCGTAGCGCTCCCACTGGGGAATAATCCTGAATGAATATACAAACACAACAAAGAAAACAAATGGAAATTTGACCTTAACCTAAAATTGCAAGGGGAAAACCAGATTTCGGGAGATTGTATAGTGTTTCCGGGAGATCTTACTTAAATTCAGGAGAATCCCGCAAAATTGACAGGTCTTGGCAGGTCTGAGTAATAGAGTTTTGAGTTTCATTTATCTTGGAGACTAGCACAACCATAACAACCCAGATTAACCCTTAACTCCTTAAATACAACTTCTATCACATGATAAAACGGTATAGATCCAGATCGTCAAGCACATCCATGCCATCTGATCATTGCCCAAGGTTATAAAACTGAGCATGGAAACCAGTCTCAAATCTCAAGCATCTGATTGGCTGAAATGGCGACTGGTCGCCATTTCAGCCAATCAGATGCTTGAGATTTGAGACTGGTTTCCAATCTCAGTTTTATTACCTGCAACCCTGGTTCTAAATTTTTTGCTGCAATTCATTATGTTATTTTTGACCAAGAAGCTACAAGCTTAGGTTTAAATGTGCCAGCTGATCTGGATCTACACCTGTTCCCCATGTGATAAAAGGTGTAGCAGTGGAGTAAACGATTAAAAAATGTGTCATTACTACAGACTTGAAACTGTTTACACTTGTTCACCATTATAGACGCTGGAATGTCTAGTAGCCTAACTCTGCAGTGCATTTTAATCAAACTCTTCCCGTCTAGTACTACAAATGTTAAGTGACGAAGTGGAACATCGCTTCATCTCCAGACTGTTGACTAAAGAAATTGATTGATCAACTCCCTACAGTACACATGGATCTGCCTGTATCCAAGAAATAAATTATTCTTTGGCATTTGTCAATCTTTGTCAAACTAATCCAAATATACCATTTTTAGCTCACCTGAGCCATAGGCTCATGGTAAGCTATTGTGACCCGTCTTTGTCCGTCGTCCGTCGTCCGGCGTCCGGCGTCCGTCGTCCGTCAACAATTTCCTTTAAACAACATCTCCTCTGAAACCACTTGATGGATTTTAACCAAATTTGTCCTGAAGCATCCTGGCACTGATGTCTACAAAAGTTGTTCAAATCATGACCACAGGGTCAAGGTCAAGGTCACTGCTGCTAAAAATAGAAATTCAGTCTTTGCTCAATTACTTGAGTTTGCTTAGGGTTATTGACTCCAAACTTGGTGTATGGGTAGCTTATATCAAATGGCAGCTTGGGGTTGCTACCCAGGTGTCTGTGATCAAGGTCAAGGTCACTGTTGCTAAAAATAGAAATTCAGTCTTTGCTCAATTACTTGAGTTTGCTTAGGCCTATTGACTCCAAACTTGGTGTATGGGTAGCTTATATCAAACGGCAGCTTGGGGTTGCTACCCAGGTGTCTGTGATCAAGGTCAAGGTCACTGTTGCTAAAAATAGAAATTCAGTCTTTGCTCAATTACTTGAGTTTGCTTAGGCCTATTGACTCCAAACTTGGTGTATGGGTAGCTTATATCAAACGGCAGCTTGGGGTTGCTACCCAGGTGTCTGTGATTAAGGTCAAGGTCACTATTGCTAAAAATAGAAATTCAGTCTTTGCTCAATTACTTGAGTTTGCTTAAGCCTATTGACTCCAAACTTGGTGTATGAGTAGCTTATATCAAAAGGCAGCTTGGGGTTGCTACCCAGGTGTCTGTGATCAAGGTCAAGGTCACTGTTACTAAAAATAGAAATTCGGTCTTTGCTCAATTACTTGAGTTTGCTTAGGCCTATTGACTCCAAACTTGGTATATGGGTAGCTTATATCAAAAGGCAGCTTGGGGTTGCTTCTCAGATGTCTTTGATCAAGGTCAAGGTCACTGTTGCTAAAAATAGAAATTCAGTTTCTGCTTAATAACTTGAGTTTGCTTTGGCATATTGACTCCAAACTTGATGTATGGGTAGCTTATATCAAAAGGCAGCTTGGAGTTGCTACCCAGGTGTCTGTGATTAAGGTCAAGGTCACTGTTACTAAAATAGAAATGCAGTTTCTACTGAATAACTTGAGATTGCTATGGCCTATTGACTCCAAACTTGGTATATGGATAGCTTATATCTTGAGGCAGCTTGGGGTTGCTACCCAGGTGTCTGTGATTAAGGTCAAGGTCACTGTTACTAAAAATAGAAATTCAGTTTCTACTTAATTACTTGAGATTGCTTTGGCCTATTGACTCCAAACTTGGTATATGGATAGCTTTAATTAAGAGGCAACTTGGGAAAGCTACCTACGTGTCTGTGATCAAGGTCAAGGTCACTGTTGCTAAAAATAGAAATTCAGTTTCCACTTAATAACTTGAGTTTGCTTTGGTTTTTTGACTCCACACTTGGTGTATGAGTAGCTTATATCAAACGGCAGCTTGGGATTGCTACCCAGGTGTCTGTGATCAAGGTTAAGGTCACAGTTGCTAAAAATAGAAAATCAGTTTCCACTTAATAACTTGAGTTTGCTTTGGCATATTGACTCCAAACTTGGTATATGGGTAGCTTATAACAAGAGACAAATTGGGATTGCTACCCACATGTCTGTGATCAAGGTCAAGGTCACTGTTGCTAAAAATAAAAATTCAGTTTCTGGTTAATAACTTGAGTTTCATACTCAGGTGAGCGATTCAGGGCCATCATGGCCCTCTTGTTTCACATATCAATAGTGTAGATCCAGATTAGCATTTATCGAATGGACAATCAGTGTAGATTGAAATCACTCTGCAAAATTAATATCTGTACAGTCTGATCAGGATCTAAACTGTTCGCTTTTAGATTTATGGGATTATTTCTCACCATTAAGTGACCAGTAAAAATCAGAGAAGTCTGATCCGGATCTACACTTGTCACAAATTGAGTAAAAGTCTTATCCCAGGAGTAAAGTGTAAAATAAATATGGATATTTTCCAACTTAAAAGTGTAAAGTTTGTTTGTATTCTTACATTACATGGAATCTATTTTTATACATGTGAAAACTGAAATGGACCAAAACTGGAAATTCAGTTTTATTTAGGGGTTCAAAAATGTTTTTTTATCTACTTGAATTTCAGCACAAGTTTGGCAAAAATTGATAAAAAAAACCTATACATTTTGTAAATTTTACAGTAAACAGTTTTTTTCCTATTATTTTAATCATAACCACTTCAGTATGTTTCATACAGATGATATCCAGTTGCTAACAAAATCCCAAACATTACTGTATGTAATGTATATCAATCTTAACTTCTCCTCTCTGTTTTATGAAAATGAGGACTGCTCATTTTATCCTCTATCTTATTAAAATTTTACTTGCTCTGTTGCAAAATGTGCTAAAACAATATTTTTTCATAAAAAAAAGTTTCCCATTATCAGGATATATACATCTTTTAAATTTCACAAGATACCTCAAATGGATAAACACATCTGTTAATTGTGTTCAGGTGCCTGATTAAACATGTGGTAAACTTGTGATTTCAAGAGCACCTATCTGTATAGCCCAACTAATTGTGCGCAATAGAAGAGCTTTTCTATATATATGATTGTCGCTCTTCGCGCACAACCCAGTTACTATTCAAATCAATGCGGAAAATTTTCCTTCTATGTTTATATGCTAGAGATCAGAATTTGAATCGCAACTTTGGCGACTTTGATGGCTCCATAAAGCATCTTAAACCATATGTATTGTTAAAAAATTTACATACCTGAAAAGCAACATTCAAGTAGAATCATTATATGTAATCCTTCATAAGTAACGGTTTCGTTTTTTATGCAAAACTCATTTAAACCTACACCCAGGTCAACAGATTTGGATTACATCGCTTAAAGTTTACCTGACTCACGTTTATCAATAAACTTCACCTTACCAGCTTGAAATAGGTACTGCGGAAATTCTTGCTACGGTAAATACAAAGCAACTTATAAAATAAAGGTTTGATGAATAAAAGAAAGTAATCTGCAAATTATTAACAAGGTAATATACACAACATTATTAAAGGTGCGATTGAAACTTAATATAGCGGGGCGGGTATCTAAATAGATGAAAAAATAACTTTGACAACCATCGAACATGACAAATAAGAAAATAAGAGTACCTTATGAGTTCGAAGTGTACAGCCTCCCGCATTGTAAAAATATGTTTGAATAAAAAGAAACGTTTTCATTGGTTATCTGGATTTCGTATCAACATGTAAACTGCATATAACGTGGTAGGTTTAACAAGTTATTTTGTGGAATATTCGTCATTTTATTGTTACTTTCATCATAATTTATTGTTATAACCACACTTGAACATACCAGTGTTAGAATTTTCATGTGGGAGTGAAAAATAACAGAATTTAAATCGGGTCGATTTCCACCACAGTTTTGATCGTAACTGCTTGAGACGTAAAGAACAGGCAACGAAAATGTCCGTATGATAATGGGTCTGTTCTTGCAGTCGAATTATTGAGACTACTATCTGTACAATTAATTATACAAAAAACAATTCCACTTTCTGATAAATGTTCACTATCTCTCTTTCAAACAGAAACATGACCCTGTCCCTCACCATCCCCTTTTTGAAATATCTTTTTTTTTGTGTATTTTGCAAAAGTACTGTTAAAAACTGGTTTCAAAAATTATTTAACATGGACATAATAAGTAAGGACACAAATAACTTAATCTTAACACTTAACTTGTAGGAGACACTTTATGACACTTCAGACAAGAGGCCTAGTTTTTTTTAACACTATAATTGACTGAACACAGTCTTTGTCATTTTATGTCTTATAAACAAGTACATTTAGTCAAGGGGGTTAGTTCAGTAATAATAATCATTTTCCAAAAAGAAACCAACATATTATGCATATTGCTAGAAGTCTGATAGACTCCAGCACAGCCTGGCTAATAGCTTTATGAGCTATGTTGTGAAAATGATCCTCTCAATTACTACAGTAGTTTGTGTTGTAAACTTGCTTTTTACACTTAAAATACCTCACACAAGTTTAAAATTTGTTTGATATTATCAGTTTCTTTTTTCGATCTTTCAGGGATATGTTTTTAGCTCACCTGAGCACGAAGTGCTCATGGCGAGCTTTTGTGATCGCCTGATGTCCGTCGTCCATCTGTGCGTCGTCAACTTTTTCTTCAAACGACTTCTTCTCCTGAACTCCTTGGCCAATCTTGCTGAAACTTGGCAGGAATGTTACTTGCATGAAGCTTTACCAAAATTGTTCAAATGGTTCCAGTCCATTGCCTATCTAGGTCACAGAGGATAAAAATAGATTTTGAACATGAAATTTTTAAAAATCTTCTTCTCTGAAACCGTAAGGCCTAGAACTTTGATATTTGGTGTGTAGCATCACCTAGTGGTCCTCTACCAAGATTGTTCAAATTATAGCCCTGGGGTCAAAATTTGCCCCGCCCGGGTGGGGTCATGTGTTTTCCTTATAAATATATAGCAAAAACTTAAAAAATCTTCTTCTCCAAAACTGCAATGGCTAGAAGTTAGATATTTGGCATGAAACATTGTCTAATGGACCTCTAACAAAGTTGTTCAAATTATGGCCCTGGGGTCAAAATTTGCCCCACCCCAGAGGTCATGGGTTTTCCTTATATCAATATATAGCAAAAACTTAAAAAATCTTCTTCTCTGAAACTGTAAGGCCTAGAACTTTGATATTTGGTGTGTAGCATCACCTACTGGTCCTCTACTAAGATTGTTAAAATTATAGCCCTGGGTTCAAAATTTGCCCCGCCCCAGAAGTCATGGGTTTTCCTTATATCAATATATAGCAAAAACTTAAAAAATCTTCTTCTCCGAAACCGCAATGGCCAGAGGTTAGATATTTGGCATTAAACATTGTCTTATGGACCTCTAACAAATTTATTAAAATTATGGCCCTGTGGTCAAAATTTGCCCCGCCCCAGAGGTCATGGGTTTTCCTTATATCAGTAAATAGCAAAAACTTAAAACATCTTCTTTTCCGAAACCCCAATGGCCAGAGGTTAGATATTTGGCATGAAACATTGTCTAATAGACCTCTAACAAAGTTGTTCCAATTATGGCCCTGGGGTCAAAATTTGCCCCGCCCCAGAGGTCATGGGTTTTCCTTATATCAATATATTGCAAAAACTTAAAACATCTTCTTCTCCAAAACCGCAATGGCCAGAGGTTAGATATTTGGCATGAAACATTGTCTAATGGACCTCTAACAAAGTTGTTCAAATTATGGCCCTGGGGTCAAAATTTCCCCCGCCCCAGAGGTCATGGGTTTTCCTTATATCAATATATAGCAAAAACTTAAAAAATCTTCTTCTCCGAAACCGCAATGGCCAGAGGTTAGATATTACGCATGAAACATTGTCTAATAGACCTCTAACAAAGTTGTTCAAATTATGGCCCTGGGGTCAAAATTTGCCCCACCCCAGAGGTCATGGGTTTTCCTTATATCAATATATAGCAAAAACTTAAAAAATCTTCTTCTCTGAAACTGTAAGGCCTAGAACTTTGATATTTGGTTTGTAGCATCACCTACTGGTCCTCTACTAAGATTGTTAAAATTATAGCCCTGGGTTCAAAATTTGCCCCGCCCCAGAGGTCATGGGTTTTCCTTATATCAATATATAGCAAAAACTTAAAAAATCTTCTTCTCCGAAACCGCAATGGCCAGAGGTTAGATATTTGGCATTAAACATTGTCTAATGGACCTCTAACAAATTTGTTCAAATTATGGCCCTGTGGTCAAAATTTGCCCCGCCCCAGAGGTCATGGGTTTTCCTTATATCAGTATATAGCAAAAACTTAAAACATCTTCTTTTCCGAAACCCCAATGGCAAGAGGTTAGATATTTGGCATGAAACATTGTCTAATAGACCTCTAACAAAGTTGTTCAAATTATGGCCCTGTGGTCAAAATTTGCCCCGCCCCAGAGGTCATGGGTTTTCCTTATATCAATATATTGCAAAAACTTAAAACATCTTCTTCTCCGAAACCGCAATGGCCAGAGGTTAGATATTTGGCATGAAACATTGTCTAATGGACCTCTAACAAAGTTGTTCAAATTATGGCCCTGGGGTCAAAATTTGCCCCGCCCCAGAGGTCATGGGTTTTCCTTATATCAATATATAGCAAAAACTTAAAAAATCTTCTTCTCCGAAACCGCAATGGCCAGAGGTTAGATATTTGGCATGAAACATTGTCTAATAGACCTCTAACAAAGTTGTTCAAATTATGGCCCTGGGGTCAAAATTTGCCCCGCCCCAGAGGTCATGGGTTTTCCTTATATCAATATATTGCAAAAACTTAAAAAATCTTCTTCTCCAAAACCGCAATGGCTAGAGGTTAGATATTTGGCATGAAACATTGTCTAATGGACCTCTAACAAAGTTGTTCAAATTATGGCCCTTGGGTCAAAATTGGCCCCGCCACAGGGGTCGCCCATTTTACATAGAATTATATAGGAAAAATCTTGTAAAAGTCTTCTTCTCTAGAACCATAACACATAGAGCTTAGAATTTTTACATGTAACATCACTTTGTGGACCTTTACCACGTTTATACATATCATGACCCCAGGCTCGAATTGGCCCCACCCAGGGGCTTATCAATTTTTACATAGAGCTAAATAGTAAGAACTGAAGACATGTAGAATGTTTGCTAGTGTCAAACTACACCCCTTGTTCTCAGAAACTAATGCGACTAGACCTTAGATATTTCGTGTTGAGTATTGTAAAGAGACCCTTTACCAGCATTATTTAAATGTTGGCCCTGGGGTAAAGCTGAATGTACTTTTGTACTCAGGTGAGTGATACAGGGCCATCATGGCCCTCTTGTTCTGTTGTTTTTAAATTCGTACTTGTTTGCATTTTCTGACAATTTTATTCTTTCAGAATCAAGATGCAAGTGTTGAAGTGTACACACTAGTGAAGAGTGTTGAAAAGGGAGGCCCTGCCATGGGAAAGTTACATATGGGTGACTGGATACGTTCTATCAATGGAACACCCATACAGAGCCCCAAAGAGGTATTTTAAAAGACTTCGGATGAATTACAATTTTTCTTTGTTTTCCAGTGAACGGTGTAATTTTCTTGGTGAAATAAAAGTGGGATTCCACTTTCTTCAAACTGTGAAATAGCATTTTTTTATTTCACTGTTTTTTCACATGATAGCCTTACACACAAAATATTTTGATTGAGATTGCTTCAAAAACGGGTTCAAGTTTGGGTATTGTGCTCAGTCTTGTCTGGTGTCCTGCATCTGTCAACAGTTTGCTTCAAACAACATCTCCTGTGACACCCAAGGTTTAATCTTAATTTGGCTTTGATCTCCTAATTTGGTTAAATCCTTAACTAAATTTGGTCTGAAGGATCCTGGCTTTGATCTCTTCTAAAGTGGTTCAAAAACTGACCCTGGGGTTAACAGTTCCCAAGTCACAAGGCAACCCTGGGGTTAACAGTTCCCCAGTCCCAAGGTGACCTGAGGTTCTTGAAAAATGCCAGCCAGTATTTCATGGGAAATTCCATGGAAGAACTTTTACTAAAATTGTTTAAGTCATTATGTTTCATTAATAAATATGGCTATCAGGAGGCGGGGCTAGTTTTTCTTATATAGATATAGGGAAAACTTAAATATAGTAAATACCTTCTTTTTAAGAACTGCCGACCAGTTTTCAACAACATTTTGTAGGAACATTGTTTGGAATATCATAAACCAAAGTTTTTCAAGCCAGGTCATTTCATTAAAAAAATTGGCCTTCATTGGGGTGGAACAAGTTTTCCCTACCTGCTTATAGGGAAAACTTTAAACATTTTCCAGTCAAAAAATGGACAGCAAGAGTTCAGAAATATTTCTTAGGAACACGAGTTTCAAGCCATTCCCCTTTTAACCCTTTCCTGTACAGATACTCATTTTTACGCATGTGCGACCAGTGTAGATCCAGATCAGCCGGCACTGGTCGCATTTCGGTCAGAAATAACCTAATGAATCAAAAAGCGAACAGTTTAGATCCTGATCAGATGGCACGGATGTGCCGGCTGATCTGGATCTCAACTGTTGGCCCTAGCAATAAAGGAGTATCTGTACAGGAAAGGGTTAAGTGATATTGTTAAATCATAGCTACCAAAGCAAAGGGCTTTCATACTTATGATGTCTGAATGAACATTTGAAAACCTTCAAATCTGCTATTTCAAGTTTCAAAATATATTATTGGAATGGTCACCAAACATGTGTCATTTTTTTTAATGTGAGTTGGACTTTTTTGTTCAGGCTGGACAAGTATAGACTGATCACCGTTTTAAAAGAATTTAAGAGGAGATGGGTGCATTTTAAAAAGGTTGTTTAAAGCAGTGTTTTATTATTGCAGGCATTTTCACTCATCAACAGCTGTATAGCCAGTCGGACGTTACGTCTTCTGATTCAGAGACCTGTGGGATTCTCCCAGCATCCTAACAGCTTACGCACTGCTAAATCCGACAGCTATGTTGAAACAGACTCGTTACCATCTGTGCAAACTATCCCCTCCCCAAACATCAAAGAGCTAGACCCGTTGATTCCTGGTATTGTGGAATTAAAGAAATCTTCGGAGAAAACAGTGCGGCAGCAGAATATCTATTTTTCTGACATGTCTCTTGGCAATAATGAGTCAGGTGGAGGTTCTCTCCCTTTTCCCAAGACTGTAAAATTTCCCAAGGTGAGGATATTTATATGTGGAAATGAAGCTGAAAAGTGCTTGCTGTTAATTCTGCAGAATTCAGACATAAAGATTATAAATCAAAGTGGTGTATACTCTTACGTTAAGTTTTCTATGTCAGCTGATTGTTTTGGAAATGTGCTAGTGGCTCGGATGTGTTCGAATCTGTATGCTGCAAGTTGTCATTCAGTCTCAAATTCTTCAGAAGTGTGTGAATCGAGCCAAAGAGGAAGTAAGGAATCAAAGTGTAGTAATTGTGGTGTTGATTACAATTCACATGACACACAAAGTGTTCATGGAACCCATGTGAATGTAGAAATGTTTGCAGTTCCCGATGATCGTTTTTTTCACTCTTGTTGCCACTACCTGTTTACAAAGTCAAGTTTGTTTATATTGACCTTTGATGGAGAGAGAGTGCTAAGTTCACCTTCACATGAATTCTCAAGGTTACAAAATCTGTCACATACAATAAGAAGTTTTGCTGGGGAGGAATGTTACATAACAACTTGTGGCTTGTTGGAGAGTGGTTTAGAGGCAAATAACTCTGTGGATGAAGTGCGAGCCTTGTTTTATACTCCTTTAAATACTCAGCTTATCAACTACAATGTTTTGGGCCCAGAACTACTTAATATTTGTACAAGTCAGTCAGGGGGAGGTAATGCCAAACATGAATTACAAACTTTGCTGTGGAAAAATATAACGGATGCAATACAGCGTCAGCATGTGTTACAGCCGGCACTCCTGATGGTCGACTACCTGAATTCTTTACAAGATAAGGATGTGATATTAACAGAAGAGCAGTTTTTGAGTGTAATCAAAGCAAAGCTACCAGACTATCAGCTTGATGTACACCAGGTGATTCTGATCTACCTCAACACGTGTGGAGAAATCATCCTAGGCAGTAAGTATTACCAAGGTTGTACAATATAACTCCTCATAGCCATAAAATCCACCCTTAAATTAACACCACGATTTCACTGTTTTATTTCACAGAATTGCACTATATTCCACCCTGAAATAAGACCACACCACTATTTAGACCATTTTTCTGAGTATTATCATTGCGGTTATAATAGCAGGGTTTCACTGTAAGTTCAAATACCATCATATTGTTCATATTGTTACTTTTTAAATGAATTATATTGGTTATAAAGCATTGTTATGTAAATTAAACTCAATTGGCTAAATGGTACACTCCAAGTGCACATCAGGATGTTGCAGCTGATCTGAATCTACACTCGTTGCACATCAGATGAAACCAGTATATATGGAGTAAAGGGTTAAAAAATTTCAAAATTGTTTCTATAGAAATTTGATTATCAACAATTGGTGATGTTTTCAACTGAAGATTTATGTATATTTTTGAGACTATATTACTAAACTTGGCTGTTTTATTTCAGAGGCAGCCCCCTATTTTTCACAGAGTTTGTACTCGATAGGTGGGCACGTTATACTGAAGCCAGAGTTGCTACTGGAGCGTCTTCACCAAGCAATATGTATGCTGTCTGATGACAGACAAACCTGGAGTCGAACCTACTGTACAGGATTTATCAAAGCCCAGGAACTGCTGGAGATCATGGCACTGGGAACTGACAAAACTCATCAGAAATATGTGACCGAGTTTTTACAGTGCATAGGACTTGTATTCTGTAAACCAAAATCAAATGCACAAATGGATACGGAATTCTTTCTGCCATATTTTGCTCAGGTACCAAGTAGCGGTGATATTCCATTGGCAGGAAAGAAGGACTTGGAGCTGTACTTACAGTTTGCAGATCATGAATCATATCAGACATTTTATCAGGTGGTGTTCATGTTAGTCAGCAAGTCGGATAATGTGGATTCCTTGACGATATGTGCCTCTAACTGTGCTACATTCACATATCAGGGCATACATGTGACAGCTTTCCACGAGAAAATCAAAGACAGAATCAAGTTTATTTTCAGAAAGTAAGTTTAGTATGAAAGTCTTCATCAAGTTATGTTTAAATCATTATATGGATAGGTCATTAATGTGAAGGGTTAGATGAATTTTACAGTAATATCTGTTCATTTTGCAAATAATTTGTGAAAAGGAACTATGTCGTGTTATAAATTGGAATAAAAACCTAGTTCATATGATAGAAGCCCAATATTTCATCCTGTCATTACCAGTCTTGTCAATTAAAAAATAAACAATACTTATGTTTTGTTGTGATGTGTGTAATCAGATGTGTTTTGTGTTATCACCAGGGAGGAGAAGAGCGCTGATATCCGAGCCCAGGACCTGTACACCTGGATGTATTCTGCCTGTGATCGACACCTTGAGATGCATTTCTCCTTGTGTGCCCCATGTCCCTTAGGGGATGGCTGCCATCGAGGGTCTGGAGGGACAGCACACCTGGTGGACCTGAGGCATTCCAAACCAATGTTCTGTGGAGAAGACAGGATAGATGTGCTCAAACCAGTCAAGCAGTGGAAAGTTAAAGAGGTTGAGGTAATTATCTGTCCCAATGGAAGGAAAATATTGAATGCAAATTGCCATTTAGGCCACCAGGTAAAATCTATTATGCACATCCCTTTGCAATTTCTAAATTTGTAACAAACAGTCGGGCATGATAAATCAGGTCCCAAGGTTATAAAACTGAGCATGGAAACCAGTCTCAAATCTCAAGCATCTGATTGGCTGAAATGGCGACTGGTTGCCATTTCAGCCAATCAGATGCTTGAGATTTGAGACTGGTTTCCATGCTCAGTTTTATTACCTTGGGCACAGGTGGCAGAGCTTCTTGTAATACATGTATCTCAGTCTTAAGGCATAAAAATAAAAATTCACACTTGTGTGACTACATATATATTTTTAAAGTGTGTACTAGTATATGCCTTAGTCAGTGATGTCTACTAAAGTAACAAATCTTATTTATTTGATGTATTCCTGTATAGGCTGTTGAATTCAGCAATAGTATACACAAACTGACACATTATAAAAAATCGACACCTTAAATTTTCAACAACTTTCATAATCAAGTGTAGATTTTTGTGACCCAAGTTTCTTGTGCATGGGTACTTCTACCATTAAATGTGCCATCTGGCATAGCACACTATATGTTGAAGGGGCTGAGGATTCTTTGATAGTACACTATATGTTGAAGGGGCTGAGGATTCTTTTTTGAAATCTTGCTTCTACTATTTTGAAGGTAATGTACTGACATGAAAATTTTGAGAATAAAATTAAATTGACCTCAAGTGAAGATAGCTGTGACAGAATTTTCCATCGTTGCTGACTTGGAGATATCACTTGGGAATTAATCACATTCAGTGAGAGCTCTGGTTTGAAGATAGACACAATTTGCCTTATCACCTCTGACAAGGCAGGAGGTGTGTGTGGGAGTAATAATCACATAAAGTGACAGCTCTGATTGTCATTGTGTTATATTATTCTCCAGCATTTGTCATTACCTGTGGAAGGCCTTTCCTCAAAGCTGGCTTCAAAGATGGCCAAGCCTCCTGTGCGTGTGATGGAGCTACCATGGTCAGTGTTCAACAAATTGTGTCAGAAACTCAAGGTCTCTAGTGCACTTGGCAGGGATTGGAAAGGATTGGCAGGTAAATGAAACAATCAAAGCACTGAAAGCACTGGGATGTGTTAGTTCACTAAACAGCAGAGTTCCCTCCTAGTGTTAATACTCCTTTTTTTATCGGTTTTTGAAAGTCACAGAGGCCAAAGATGTAAAATATTATTGCTGTTGTTTTTGTTGTTTTTATTTTAACAATTTCTCATGATCTTGATAACCGCAGGCTGTCAACAATTCCTGTATTCCTATATTTCTCCTATATTTTGGATAAGAATCCTATATTCTAATAAATCTATATTCCTATAATATTTCCCCTATATTTTTAAGTACATTATATTCCTATATTTTTTAGTAATATTTTTGCCGATTAATGAAGGGAGTAAATATTGCTTTGATACTGCTCTTGACTTCTTCGTTTTTTGCTGGATTTTTCAAGGACAAAACTCAACTTATAGATTGGTGAAAATCTTGGCAGGTGGCATTTAACTAAGTTTTTATCCGATTCTCTAACAACTTTGTAGCAGTGTTCTTTGTATTAAGGCTTACCTAACAAAAACAGATTTTCACTTCCATGCATTCTTGTCGCAGTTGCAACCAAACGCAAAAAGTGTTGAAGATCATGAAATATTATCCACCATCTGCAAGGACTAGAGGGCTTATATTTGGTATGGTGTATGTGGTCATCTAAAATGTCAAGATGGACCCCTGGGAACAACATGCTTGACTGTGAACAAGAATTCTTCAGCAGACTTTTGTGGTCAGTTTTCCAGTTTGAGAAGAGGGTCTTCAAACTCTTTTGGAAAAGAGTGTATGCAAAAGATGTCTTTACAAAAAACAATAATTTTCTAAAGGCACAGTCAAATAAAGGGAGGTCAAAAACAATATTGTTTGATAATTTGCAACAACTGTTTGTTCAATAAATTGAGATAACTTTAGAATTTTTTTATTAGGATAATCTGCAAAATATTTGCATAGTTTTCTAAAATTATTTTTTTTTTAGAACCACTTAATGGATTAAAGTTAAATTACTGTTTAACTTCAATGAACCTGAAAGGTATAATGTCCATCTATTCCCAAGACGGCTTTGGCTTTTGAAAATTATTGCTTTTGTATAGAAATTCAATGGCAGTTTGAATTAGTTCAGTTATGGAACATATGGTTATAACTTGATAAGTTGTTATCATTTCTCTTGAAACTTGTAGCAATATTCTAAGGTTAACTTACTTATTTGACTGTAGTAACATGCAGATTAAATAAATAAATGGAATAATGTTAAAAATCATTTATTCCAAACTTCTAGGATAGTTAATTGCATATAATTATGTATTGCCTACAGCTTCTCAATAGAATTTGTCCAAAGTAAAGCGATGGGGTCACTTTTGACTGAACCCTTTTGGACATTGTAGCCCAGATTTTTACACACAAAGCAATTTGACTATGAGTAAATGGGTTGTTGCTGTGTACAGCATATATAGAAGACTGTCTATATATCTATATATCATAGAAAACTGAAAAATCTGGCTTAAATGAGGTTTCTGCATTTCCCCCTTGTTTGAATGGTCATTCAGATGCTGGTGATGTGCTTGATGGTGCTGATGTTAAAGTTAATAGTTTCCTTCATTTTTACAGTAGACATTTCGGGCATTGATTATTGCAGAAACAGTAAATGCACAGGTGAAAATCATTTGTATAAGTGCTAGTAAATAAAACTATTTTCAGTTCCAAACTCCTATATTTTGCCTTAAAATCATCTAAAATCTCCTATATTTGTTGCAAAAATATTCCTGTATTATTCCTATATTTGGGAGATGACCTGGTTGACAGCCTGATAACCTAGTAGATGCTTTTTCATCGTAAAATAAAACCAGTCTAAAGAAACAATTGAATGGCAGGAAAGTACAGTATGAGTGTAAATATGTAACAATGAATTGACAAACCAAACCATTCATGTAGGAAGGGCTGTTGTTGGACTTTCCTCTAAATTTAATCCTTTTACTCCATGGGATACGCTTCTTATTCAATGTAGGACCAGTGTAGATCTTTTTTATACTGCAAAGAAATTTCCTTGAATTTGATTGGATAATGTACCGTTGATGTACATCCGTATTTACGGATCGGCCGTAGATATTAACGCACGTGCCTTAATTTCCCTCTCTGGCCTCCCACCTTTTGTTGTCGTCTGCCATTTTGTTTTGAATTTTCGTAAAAATGCATGATTCGAAGCCGATCTTGTAAATTATAAAGTGGAATGCTTAGGGATTACTAAAATTGTTACAGAAAATATTTGTATCATGTTTTAACGTAGAAAACGAGCAGATTATTCTCAAATTTTGTAAATGAATATCAAATCGACAGTCCATTCAATTTCTATAGAAGTGACGTCATGCAGGTAAATTAATGACGTCAGACATGTAATTATTGAGGTTCTCAGAGGGGAATTAAGCCGTTCGGCATTAAATAAGCGAAATAAATGAAAAAATCGATGTTTTATAACTATTTTTATCCGAAAAAGTCTTTCCAGTATAATAAAACAATTATTTGGTTTCTTGAAAGGGTATGTGAGGATATATTGCCGGTCCAGGTGTCATATTCTCCCTCGCCTGCGGCTCGGGTAATATGACACCCAGACCGGCAATATATCCTCACATTCCCTGTCAAGAAACCAAATAACTATATAATACCAGCTTGCATAGGTATGGTATATTTGCATCTTGGCCAGAAATTACCTAGTGAATATTAAGGTGAACAGTGTTGATAGATGGTGTAGGCTGATCTGGATCTATACTGGTCACACATTCTATTAAAATTGTATCTGTGGAGTAAAGAGTAAACAGTTCAGGTGATTGATAGATTAAACATGTGGTGTCATGACAGAAGCAGAGCAGATCCTTGTTCATTCAGTGATATCTCTGCCAAGAAAAGCATCAGGTTTATTTATTCAATATAACAACTTTGCCCAAGATCATAAAACTAAATCTGGAGATCAGTCTCAAATCTCAAGCATCTGATTGGCTGAAATGGCGACCAGTCGCCATTTCAGCCAATCAGATGCTTGAGATTTGAGACTGATCTCAAAACTTAGTTTTATGATCTTGGGCCCTTGTCCAACTCTGGTGTATTTCAGATCTGATGGGGTACACAACTGAGGAGGTGGCAATGTACGAAGCTGCTACTGATCCAGTCCACCAGTTAATGTGTCATTGGTGTAATACCAATCATGCCACGATAGACCAGCTCATATCTCTCCTGAAGGAACTGGAGCGTCTAGATATTGTGTCTGACATACAAGCGGCATTATCCAGTTCTCCCAGTTCCCCACCCACGCTCAGTGTATCAGGACATGCAGAGAAAGAGAGCTTATACACAAACACTGGAAGTAATATCACATTGTGTGAAATGGGTATGCCACAGACTGTGATAACCTGTGAAACTCTATACATAAGGAAAGGGCAGATAACTGTTGGAGACAGTTCTGTGGCTAATGTGAACATTGAAGAAGGGAACAGACTAAAACCTAGCGTTGGTGTGAAATTGAACAATTTAGAAAACAACAATCAGGTAGATGTGGTCAGTGGTATAGGAACAGAAGTGATGATTACTCCAGTAGAAACTCCACGACGGTCAGGTTGTATTAACTGATCATCAAAATAAGAACAGTCAGTGTCAAGGTGGAGAACTTTTCATTTAATATAAGATCAGCTTTCTAGCTGACCTGAGAGAGGCTGAGAGTGAGCTGTTGTAACTGTGCCCAAGATCATAAAACTAAATCTGGTCGCCATTTCAGCCAATCAGATGCTTGAGATTTGAGACTGATCTCAAAACTTAGTTTTATGATCTTGGGCACTGGTATATGTCCAGCATCAATGAACAATGAACTTACAAATACATCACCAAAGATATCACTGGAGAGATTTTTACATAATTTGACCCAAAGCATCAGGGTGTTGCTAAAACTCTCGGAATCGTTTATATCATGACCCTGGTCATCCTTTCTCCATCCACAGCGCTTATCAGCCAAATCAATTCAAAAATTCTTTTCTAAAGAACTGCTAGCTAGATTTCGAAAAAATTCTTAACTGGAATTTTTTTGGAATACCCTCTGTGAAAGATGTGTCTTTTTTAAAACTTCAGTTGAACACTTGTGTTTTCCTTAAATACTTCGTCCAAAAAAAGGCGCAATCTGTTGATTGTGACCTTTACCAACAGATTTTGAGTTATTGATTTGAAACTAATTTATAATTGAAGGTCACTGTGACCTTAGCTTTGATCTAGTGACAAAGGTCAGAGTCAATGCTTGACCAGAAGCAATTGATATTATTCTAATTTATTACTATTGGTATACTAATAATATAATACTATCGGTCAAACATATTTTTGTTAGTGATTAGAAACAAACAGTTGGGTCACTTTAATCTTTACCTATGACCTTTTAACTCCCCCAAAAAACAGGGGTCATTCTCTTCCCAAGAACAATCTTTGTTACCTAGTTTGCTCACTGTATGTCAAACTGTGTTAGTGTGAACTCGTTAATATTTGTATGATAATAATTCTTGTGGATTTCATGGTTAGGTCATTCCACGAATTTGAAACTTTAACGAAATAGAAAGCTTTTTTTAGAAACGTGAAATCAATGAATTAAAAATACCCACAAAAAATGCCATGTTATCCATAACCATGAAAATTAATGTGATTAAATTATTATGTATAATTTAGAATAACTGTTTACAAAATGGGTCATATTTGTGCTACTGATCTGTGCTGTTTATTACTGTTGATGTTGCTGTTAGTGCTGTTATTTGTTGTTCTTCTAGTTACTCTTTGATGCTTCTTTTAAGTACCTAGACATTCGTGTCTAAATGTTTTCAAGCAGTGCATATTACAAAAACTCAAGGATTTAACCATAAAAGAAAACAGTGTGGAGTTATGGAATCAAATGTTTCGGACACCATTTTATATTAAATCTACCACTTGTTATTTATGCTGCTCCATGAATGCATGATAATGTTTCTTATTTCTGACTTGAAAAATATAATTATTTGTGCTGACTTGATGCTCTGCATCCAAATCATTCTTGTATTTAGAGTGAGAACTTGAATATCTTTCATTTTGAACTATGTACATAATCAACCCTTTATTCCATGGAATGTGGCTTTTATCCCATGGCAAACCAGTGAAGATCCAGATCAGCCATCACACCTGTGCTTTCTCATCAGGGTCTGCACTTTCCAATTTTAGATTATTTAGATTATTTCTGACTAAGAAGTGAACAGCTTAGATCTAGCTAAGATGGCATGGATGTACAGACTTATCTGGATGTACACTGCTCGTCCATATGGTAAAAGCCATTTTCTCACTTACTAGACAGAAAAATCTCTATTTTTAGCCGTGTGAGATTTCCTTATCTCGCATGGCTTTATCTAACACTTTCGTATTATTGCGCACCTACTGGAAGTCGCGCGAAAGAAATAGTTCTCTAAAATTCTTGCGTTTTTTTTAATTTTTAAGAATTTTGTTTCAATCTTTAAGAAGTAAGTGAGAAAAATAATCAATCATTGGTATTCGGCGAAGATCGCTTTATCCCAACCCTCGGGTAATGCTTTCCAGACGGAAACTCGGCACAGCCTCGTTTTCGTCTGGAAAGCATTACCCTCGGGTTGATATACCTTGATCTTCGCCGAATACCAATAATAGATTCTCTTTATCCACGGAGTAGTTAACTATTATTTCACAGGCCTGTATTGCATGAATTAATACTCTACTTTCTGTGTTCTGCTTTTTGTTTTAAGTTATGGCCAATATATATTATATGTTCTTAGTTTGTGTGAAAAAAATGTTCATGTAATGTATTTCACTAATTCTACATAATCAAATTTTGTAGACTAACACAATCATGTTACTTCCTAACTTAGTTTTGAATTTTGGCCAGATTTCACATCATATTTCCCTTTCAATATAAAGAATTTCATTGTTTATTATAATGGACCCCTGTATTTAAAAAATAATCATCGTTTTGAAGAAAAAACAGGAATCAGTCCTTGAACATGTACGACACACAAGTTTATTATCTCATCCACTAATGTTTAAACATCTTTTGCTTCGGGGATACAAAGCAACTAGCAAACTCACAAAAGTTTGTACATGTTCAGTTAATCATTGATCAATTATATTGATATGTATATATCAACTTAAATTCTAGTTAGCCACCACAATCCTTCATTAATTTTTTCAAACTTTCAGAATTTTATTTCTCGCAATGTAAACAAAAGATTAATTTTGATAGAAAAATGCAGTACTAAAAGATGCAACACAATTACATAATTGGACAAATAGTTTCTTTGATAAATTTTAATAAGAATAAATTTTGACAGAATATCTTTATATTTGTTTTTGTAACTAAGTATCATTTGTGGATTTCTTTTTTTAAATTGTTAGTGGTCCTGTATTTGTTTATTAATTGAGATATGGCCCCTTACTCTTGACAAATGGCTGTTTTCCATGGTTGAACAAATGGCACGGATGTGCCAGCTGATATGGATCTACACTGTTTTCTTTTGATTCATTAGGTTATTTCTGACTAGGAAGTGAACAGTATAGACTGTTATCAGATGCCTTAGATATTATTGTTCACAGATGTGATAAAACCTGTTTATAAAGTGTAAAAGGGTAAATTTCTACATGCCGTAAATATCTCTGACTAAACAACATCACCTACACTCTGTAATCACTGACACATATTGCCCACTGAATTTTCACTTTCGCTATTGTATAGCCTACATAACTGTTTTAGCAGAAGTTTTTTATCATCTTTTTATTGAAATGATGAATTGATGATGTTAGTTGATCGGTATAAATTCTATCAAATGTTTTGACATCTTGTTATTATATGTAGATCTTTATGCTTGTATTGTATATTAATGATCTGAAGATTTGCTAGCAATCACTTTTACAATCTCCAATGTTTTGTATTAAATTTTTAATGCCTAGCTTCCAAGGTCACGGTTACTAAAATATTTTTTGTCCAGGCTATAACTTCATTCAGAATCGAGGGATTCCAACTTATCTTGACACATACGATGACCACAGAACAGTGTGTTACAATATACGGTCACTGCTACTGGGCTATATCTTAAATATTAACACAAGGATTCATAACTACATGGCACCTGTGATTAACATTACTGGAATAAGTGTCATGCCCAAGACACAGACATCTAGGTACAAGGTCACGGTGACTAAAAATAAAACTGTCACTTGAGTCTGGACAAAAGTTTTTAATATCTGATTATGAATAAGGAATTTCAAAATAACTTGAGACCTATTAAAAATGAGCAGGCACCTGTAGGTAACACTCTTATTTAACATTACTTTTAGCATCATGGATAAAAGAAGATATATGTGATCCCTAGCAAATGTTGAGTAATGTATATATGATGCTTGCACTCTCGTTGCATATTTCTTGTATAGAAAACTATTTAATTGATTGCAAATCAAATAGATCTATTATAAATAAAGTTGTTTGACTGATAGTGTGATGTTTTCACCAATATCCAATTGACTAAAATTGTGTTCCTTGTAAACAGTGATACAAAACATGAAGAATGACTGGACTTCAAACTTACAGACATGTGTGGCTTTTATCCAAAATAACTTGTAACAATACGGCCATGCTGCCAGGATAAAAAAAGGATAATCATATTTAAACTCGTAGAGTTCTCTAAGTCTTTGTGATTTTTGTCTAATAAATATCCCTTAATTACACTAAATAGTAGACATTCAATGATTTCTTATCTTATATATTTTAAATGAAACAGACTGAAACAGTACAGGTATTCTACATGTGCTAATCTAAATAAAATACTGTTGATGTAAATAAATCATGTTTATATGGATAAACTAGTGTTTTCACATATAAAAAGTACATGCACATGATTTTAATGAGAAATACTACGTAGATCAGATATCATCAAATTGGACATCTCACCTGAAGTAAATTTGCTTACCTTATACTAACATATGTGGAACATAGATACAGTTTAATATACAGTTTATTATGTTATCACAAAGCTCATTTTTTATCCTTTCCACGACCATAACGTATTTAAACGTGACAAAAGTTTGACCTCTCAAAACCCGGCCTTGATTTACAGGAGGAAACCGGAAATGTATTTACATAATAAAAAAAAAATCGCTTTCCAAAACCCAACCCTGTGTTTTCGTTGGCCAGTCGCCATTTCAGCCAATCAGATGCTTGAGATTTTAGACTGGTTTCCATGCTCAGTTTTATAACCTTGGGCACAGGTTGCTTCTTGTTCAAAAATAACATTCTGACTCTAAAAAAGAACAGTGAAAATCTTGATCAGACTGCACAGATATGCAGGCTGATATGTATTTACACTGATTTTACAAGATAAAAAGTGTATCCATAAAGTTAAAGGATAATACATTTTGACAGTAAACTCTGTTTGTGTGATTTCAATGAAAACTCAACAAGGTCACACCTTTGAAGGATATAGAACAGATGAGTCTTCCTGGCCCACAATATGTATTGTATTGACTCTGTACATGTGTATTTGTAACCCAGAACCACAATTCAAAATATACCATAACAATTACAAATATTGTGTATGAATAAAATATGTCAAAAATGTAATAACATGACCTCCATTAAAAGACTGAACATGTAGATAATGCACAATATAACGTTGTAGAAAAGAATAAAAGCTGACTCTGTCTAAATGCAAACAATGATACAATTGAGGCACGCCACAGGAAAAGGTACCTTTGGTCATTTTTTGTGTCATTTTTGTTGTTACTATATTTAGAAAGAACTTTCAAATTTCTATTATTTTCTCATAACAAAACAGTGATTTTGTTACACATTTCGACAATAGAATGGTATTTTTACTGCGAATTGCCTAATAATTAATGTCGTCTGCTCAACTTTATGACGTCGTTTCAAAGATTGACGTCAACTGCCTGAAAGGTACCTTTTCCCGTGGCGTGCCTCAAATAGTAATTTTATTTACCCAACCACAAACATGATTTATGAAAACATTTTGTAAATGACATACTTCCTCATTATGAGGCGTCATCATAAAATATTAGAGCCACAAATTGTGTTACCATTTGTCTACTCCTGTTTCATGTCCATAATTCAAACCATGTCTGTAAAGATCTCTCATACTGTCTGATCTGGATCTACACTGGTCACTTTATGGTCAGAAATAACCTAATACATTCAAAATAATCAGTAAAGATCCTGATCAGAAGGCACAAATATGCCAACTGATCTAGTGTTCTCAGTTCACCCATGGGATAACAACCATATCCCATAGAGTAAACAGTTAATAACAATTACCAGTTATAGTTAAACAGGTGTCATCATCTTAAAGGGTTTCAGCTCTGATTCTTCATGATTGGATGAATTGTGTCTTCTGAAATATTTCCGTAGAAACACTGGTGTGTGACTTCCATTTCCCGGCAGTGAATGATCAAAAATTCCAGAATTCGATGTTTTCTTTGAGCAGCGTAAAAGATAAATAACTTCTTTCCGAAACTTGGAACCGCTGAGAATATAAAGCACCATGTTCATAGCAGAATTCATTTCCCATAATCCATCAAGCAAGGGTCCCCAGAATCTTTGAATATTAACTATTTGTTGTGGTCGGAGATTGTCAATTACATGTGGTAATATAGCTGAGAATATATAAATGGGGCCCACTGAGATTATATACATTATGTTAACTGTAACGAGAATTCGCGACACTGCCAAATGTTTATGAAGTTTTGACTTGGTCAGGTTTTTTCGTCTAGCTTGAGCAACTGCCAGCTGCCTAATGATAATAACATTGCCAGTTGATATACACAGGAATGGAATTGCAAAACAAAGAGAAAATTTAATCCATGGCAGGAAATACATTGAAAAATGCATGTTTATATCCACCATATCATAACAAACTTTGTTGTATCCATGTCCCATACCAAACATAAAATGTAGATTCACTGCATACATCACAATCCATATAATGGCAATAACAATAAAAGTTCTTTTCCTGTTGTTCAATGCAGAATGGACCTGGTAAGGGAACACAACACCTGCTGCTTTTTCAACAGTCACCGCTGCTAACAGCCAGGATGATGTGCTGGAACTAGAGTACTGCATAAATGTCTGCAGCTTGCAAGCGAATGTTCCATACTCCTTGGTTATATCATGAGACATTATCTCTAGCCAGTCTAAGAATGGACCAAACAGAACAATAACAATATCCGACGCAGCAAGAGCAGTTAGGTAGTTTGCCGTTGATGATTTCCTGTTATGTTTATCTAGAAGAATAATGATAGTTATGCCGTTTCCGATCAGTCCCACGACAGTCAGTATAATTCTGAACACCTTTTCTAGTAGGATCGTTATGATGAATTCTTGTCCTGTTGTTAGTTTATACACCTCGTAGTCATGTGCTGCTGGTACCTGGCTTGTTGCTGCAGGTTGTTCTAGGACTTGCTGGTCCCGCTGAACGCCCACGGTAACTTCTAACAAAGTCCCATTCAATGTAACAGAACTGTTTTCCATCATCACTTAGATAGGCATTTGTTCACAACAAATACTATTCACATTTTTTAAATGACTGAAATTTCAAAGTTAATTAGTCCACTCTGTATCATTGTTTGTTTTTTTTGTTATTCTTTTGATGTGTTCAACATCCTTCTTCACAAATAATAAGTAGTATTTATATCTGGAACAGTCGTTTGACATCAATTTTTATTATGACAAAAATTGTCATTCTTCTAGAGATGGAGTCTATAATCCAACATTTATCATAGTCAATATTTGTTGAAAGAAGTTCATGACTTATTCTGAAGATAATTTTCTGGCATGGTCAATAATGCTTAACTCCATGAGAACTAGAAATACAGTACTGGCATACAACTAGCTTCATACAGAGGTCAAGCTGTGCTGTATATTGTAAGGACAAAGCTCTTAAATTGTTAGGTTCTCTTTGACGTATGAATCATCCTAAATTCTGTATTTAATTAATATTGTCATCTCTGAATTTGTATTAAATTTATTTCTTCATACTAAATAATTTTTGTCTTATTTAATTTTGTAGTCAAAAATTTTCATACAAAAGCTTTAAAGGATATAAGCATATGGGCATAAACCCACGCAATTTTATTTTTGTATTAAAACATGCAATTTTGGTTTCATTTCAGTCACTCTCTGACAGTCACATGTCTTTGAGTGTCCTTATTTCAAATGATTTTAACTTGAAGTTAAAAATATAACATTAAAAATATTGTTAAATTTCTCACTTTTTAATTTTCATTATTTTTTCTGAACATATTTTCTTGAACATTATTGTACACTGTATATAAAATAAATATTTCTAACATAATCTTATCTTAATTATTGTTATGCAGATGTTTACAGAATATTCTGTTCAGTGTTTATCTAAAACGTAAGATGAAATCAACCTAGACAGGATGGAGAAAATTTGGAAAATTTGAAGTGAAAATCATAATACTGTTCTGTACACTTCTTTTTAGGGAATGCATTGTAAGATCAAAGTTTTGATCTTTGAATGTTCTGGTAGGTTATTTGTTAGAGTCCTGTTTGAATGCTTTTTATGACTTGATCAGTATTTTTTACTTAAGGATTGAATCGATATTTGATGGTTTTCATTTGGGTATGGAAACTGTTGGTTTGTTTAAAGTGTGTGAAGCTTCTCCTGTACTTTAAACAATCCATTGCTGTTTGTCATACCCAAATGAAAACCATCAAATATCAATTCAATTCTTATATTTACACACATAAATACTCTCTTTAATACTGAAATTAATAGAAGAAATTGTGATATTACAGCTTTTTCGAAAGGCTGTTGGAACAGCAACATTGACTACAAACCATTGACGCAGCAACTCGTGGCAAAACATGCATGCTCAGTGATGTCACATGTCAATCCATTGTGAAATGTCCAATAAAGTGTGATCAGTTCTAATGTAGCCACGCCATTTAAAATAATACATCACACTGTTTACCGTAAAAAATTATGATAAGTTAGATAAAAAAGACAGATTGAAATTGAAGTGTTAATATAACGGGATAAAATCTGTCTATAATCAGGTGTTATTAAGAGATTAAAATACACTTCAGACTCCAGATTTGAATGAGAGCCAGACTTTAGATTTGATATAAGCAAAGATTAAAAAAACTACTGTGCTAATTAATGTATTACTTCTGTTTGTTATCACAAAAGACAAACCAGAGAAAACCAACAATATTTGGAATATATAAGCTGGCCCTTTTTGGTAACTGAACAGGAAAAACATCAATTCAAAACAGTTTAATGACTGGAAAATGATAAATATAATGTGTCAGTCTCTAAATGTACAAACGTTCAAGGTAATACCAAAGTTGTTGCAAAAAAACAGAAATGATATTTACTGAGGAGCAAGCTTTAAATTTCCTCTGCTCATTTGTTAATGACAGGGCAAACTTAAATTTTGCTACCGAAATTGAAACATTTCCAAAAATAAATATATCTTAAGTATTTACCATTTACTCGATGGGATATAGGCTATCCCCTAGTGAAAAGTGTAGAGCCAAATCAGCTGGCACAACCGTGATTTATTTTTATTTCTGGCTAAAAGGCAACCAGTGTAGATCCAGATCAGAGAGCACATGTGTGCCAGCTTATCTGAATCTAACTTTTAGCACTTGCAATAAAATCAGAGTATAGTAAGTAAAGGATGGAAGAGTTCGAGAATACATATCAGTGACGAGATGGGTGTTCAGTTGAACACGTGTGTCACCCTATATCAGTGACGAGATGGGTGTTCAGGTGAACACGTGTGTCACCCTATATCAGTGACGAGATGGGTGTTCAGTTGAACACGTGTGTCACAATCTGGTACTTTGTCACAATTAAAAATCAAAGTATATATAAAGGGGGATAACTCCATCAAATGTGACTTCACCTTAAGAATTTGGCATCATCACAATGTTGTAATAACAAATATAATTTGAAAGTTTTATGGAAAAAAAAAAGGCAAAGTTATAGCCAACATTAAGTTTTCTTGACAAAATCCAAATGGGGCATAACTACACCAAATTAGACCTTGACCTTAATAATTTGGCATCATCATGACTGTGTTATCATAAGAAAAATAATTCGAAAGTTTCATGAAGAAATATTATGAAATGGCAAAGTTATAGCCAACATTAAGTTTTCTTGATGGACTGATGGATGTACAAAGTGATTGCTATGTATCACCTCTTCTTCAAAAGACTATGTTCATGATACTAACATTTCTAGTATGCACAGCATTGATCATAAGAACATTTCAATGTTTGTAGACAACCTAATATACAAAAATTGGGAATAATGAGCCAGGAATAATTTACCACCAATATCAGAGCTACAGACTACCTACCACTATGAAATGGTTGTGCTTGCCCTTCCTCAAGTAACAGTGCACATCTTGAGATCAATCACTGACATCATGGTCTTGATAAATAGACCCTGCAGACACATTATTGTTGTGTTGTATATCGTCACCTTAGTGCAATAATGGTATAAGTACATGTACCATTGAAATATGAAGGAGATATACCGTTATTGCACTAAGGTGACGATATAATCCTAGATCAGCCTACAAGAATATTAATTTATGATTCATTTATGATGTTTATACATTCTGAATTGTCTATATTGATTAGCAAGTGCTTAGTGATGAGCAGAGAGAAACCAGGTCATCTTCCGGACATGATCTTTCTGCATAATGAACTACTGTACATAAAAATTACATTTATTAGAGACAATACATTTTAGTACATTGTGATATCAGGATATTATAGAATGTACAAACTAAGCAATTAGTGTAGATCCAAATCAGCTGGCACGCACATGATATCTAATCTGAGGATCTACAATGTTTGCTTTTAGATTTTGTTCAGTTGTTTCTGACCAAGAAGTCACAGTGAAAATTAGACAGCACTAATGTTTAAGATGTATCTATGGAGTAAAGGGTTAAATTAGTACTTAATAAGTACTTAAATCTGTCAAAAAGACCACCCACCCATGGTAAAAATGTTCAGGATGGTGATCTATAGTCCCATGTTTGCCTGTTCTAACCATTACATTTGTTGCTTGCTTCGGTCCATTTTTGAAATACCTGTGGACTGTGCAAGAAGATGCTTTCCTACTAGGTCACTTTTCAGAATAATTTTATACAATTCCAGTAAAATTTATTTCCTGTTATAGTCAAGCTTTTGAGATCAGTGTAGAAGATCCTAGAGAGCCTGGGCAGGTATGCTTGCAGACTTGGTCTATAATCGTAAATCATGTTTAGTCAACAAAGTGTGCAGCAAACCAGGCGTGCTGGGACTGTACAATCAGAACATACATTCTGTGCTTGTATCTTATAATTTACCCTTTACTCCAGATCATATGACTATTATACATTGGCTAACAGTGTAGAAGCTGATCAGCCGGCACATCCATACCATAATTATCAATATCTACACTGTTTGCTGTCTGAACTGTATCTACACTGTTCATACATACTATAAAACCTGTATAATATTATTATGGAGTTAAAGCCATACTATTTGATTTTCGCACACAACCTAGTACAAGCTCTGAGATTGGAGACCAGTGCCCAAGGTTATAAAACTGAGCATGGAAACCAGTCTCAAATCTCAAGCATCTGATTGGCTGAAATGGCAACTGGTCGCCATTTCAGCCAATCAGATGCTTGAGATTTGAGACTGGTTTCAAATCTTAGTTTTATAACCTTGGGACCAGTCTAAGATTTGAAGCTTGTCACTGTCATGTTCTGAGACAGCCAATCAGATCACTAATATTCAGACTAGTTTCTCATTGGTGGAGACTTGCAGATGGTAAGAAAATTCAAAACACAATACCCTTTCACAAATATGTATTCAGATTTTAAACCATCCACATATGTATACAATAAAAAATATCATAAATTGCAAAAATATCAAATTTAAGTGTAAAGAAAATAAATTTTCATTAAAAAGGAGACTAATATGAATAATTGCAAAAACTTTATAAAGTTACTGAAACAAGAACTAAACAAAACATTCCATCCTTCAACAACCTGTCGCTGCAACATGTTTTAAAAAATGTTTGACAGTAATAAGACATGGAATAAATCACATTGTCATCCAACAAACACCAATAATAAATACCTACACTAACACACATTAAACCTCCAGTACTGCTGTATAATTTAAATTTGCAAGGACTAATTTCATTGCACCAAGAGGCATTAGTTTAGAGCTGGCATGAACTTGAGCAAGTTTAAATATTGATTACACACAATAATTGGTGGTTAAATTTCACTGAAGTTTAAATTTTGTGAGGTTCCTAATGAGTGTGCACAATTTAAACCCTTACAAATTAACTAGTTCTACAGTACCATAAATCAGCAGTGTTGTTTGGATTGACAGTAACAAGCAATCTATTTCCAAAACCAAATGAAACTAAATCAAATTGACAAAACTGGGCTGAAGGTTATAAAGCTGAGATTGGAAACCAGTCTCAAATCTCAAGCATCTGATTGGCTGAAATGGCGACCAGTTGCCATTTCAGCCAATCAGATGCTTGAGATTTGAGACTGGTTTTCATGCTCAATTTTATAACATTGGGCACTGCTTCATGTTATCAACTAACTAAATGCAACAAACATTAAACTCCAAGAATTTCTCATTACACAATTGTAGTCATCAACATCATTTTGATTTTGGTAACTTGGTTACACAACAACTGCATTGAAAATTCAATTCAAAACTGAAGCATATACATTCAAAGTAGGAAGGCACATAATATCTGAGGGTATTAACAAGTATACCATGTGTTGTTTCTTTCCAGATGTAAGAAATGTGAAAGTACATATGTCTGGTTAATAATAAGGCAGGTGGTGAGCATTTAACAGCTAAGCAATTTTATTGATTTTCTTCAGTTGAAGATTCTTTTGAAGAGAATCTCATTGGAATCTGTTCATGTGAAGCGTTTGAATCTGGAGATGTAAATGGTTACTGGAGGTGTGATTCTGGTGGTGTGAAGAGTTTGAATCTGGTGGTGTGAAGAGTTTGAATCTGGTGGTGTGAAGAGTTTGAATCTGGAGGAGTCAATGATTTCTGGTGGTGTGAATAGCTGCTGGTGATGTGAATGGCTTCTATGATGTTTCCATGTTGTATTTACTCCACTGTGAGCAACGATGAGTATTGCACTAATTCATACTACATTTGTATAAAGATCCAAGTCATGCTTACTTTCCAGTAATCTGTTTCTGAATGCATTGATAGTTAATCAAATCCTTAAATAAACATAACACACATAGTTTAATGTGAAAAGAGACAGAGTTGTTATCATAATGCTTTTATTTTACGCTTTTCAGTGAATTAAAGAATTTTCCAGGTGAAATAAAAGTGGTATTTCACTGTTTTCAAACAGTGGAATATCATTTTTATTTTCACTGTTTTTTTCACAATGGTACCCAAACGCACATAACATACCAAATAAGAATGTTAAGAAAACGGGCTCAAATTTGTATATTTGACGTCATGACGTCCCGTCATGAACAAGCGGTCTTGAAAATTTGTTTTTACCAGTGAAAGATAGAAAGAAATTATTTCACTTGTGAACTCCGGAATTATGTATTTTCACTTGTGGCTTCGCCACTCGTTGAAATACTAATTCCGGAGCTCACTTGGTGAAATATATTTTTATCTTACACTGGTAAAAACAAATATCCTCTATATCATACGACTCTTAAGACAGAGTAGTTGTATAAATTTTACAGGAAACCCTAATAAACTGGTAATACAGAATGGACCGGATTTATCAGGATGAAAAAATATCACAATCTAATCTCAATAAGTAAGATATAGATTAGTTATTTTTTTGTCACATCTAGATGGAATATATAGACTATTTAAATTTATCACATCTAGATGGCATGTATGGGGCATGTTGCTGGAAAAGGTGTCGGGGAACAGTTGAGGATAATCCTAGAATGACATCATAAACGTGAGAAGACAACATTCATTATAATGCATTTTATCGTAAAAAGAACATTTACTGTCAAAATCTGCAATAAAATCACTTTATCACAAATTATTTCCAAACGCCCTCACAACTAAATTTAAACTTCAATAACTATGAGTGAAGACAGCTTTTTCAGTGACATGCCCCATATAGACTAGATAGACTTGTCACTCCTAGATGGCATATTAAGACCAGGTATATTGGTCAAACAATGCATTAAAGCCAAGATATCTAGTAGTGTTCACCTGCACAATTATAAAAGTTGGTTAACAAACATTAAACTGGCTGTGTTATAGATGGGTCATGTAATGTCCAGTACAGGATCATGAGGCTTACTGTATTCTGAAAAGAGACTAAAACTGGCATGTGTACATAGATAAAATATGCAATGGCTAGATTCAGAAATAAAAATATATGTTCATGGTTTAGAACATTAGAACATGTTGGCAGTGAAAGAAGAGCTAAATATTTATAGTAATTTGTAATATAAAAATAACGAGTATCGGGTGAGAGAACAAATACGGGCTGAAGGTTATAAAGCTGAGATTGGAAACCTGTCTCAAATCTCAAGCATCTGATTGGCTGAAATGGCGACTGCATGGATCTGAATCAACACTGGTTACATATAGGATATAATCTGTATGATTAATGTTACAAGTTTTTCACAGGAACATTAGTATTCATTTTGATCACATTTAATAGACAAACTACTTGTACATGTACCATGTACATGTAGATGGTCATGTTTTGACATTCTTATCATTATGTATGTTTAATGCTATTAAAATGATTGCAATATTTTTAAATATGATGGAATAATATTATTTTGATTTGTTTGAACACTTTGATTGGGTCACAAGAGGTATTAACTTTTCCTTTTAAATGGGCATAAAATCATAGTATTATGAACGAGAAACTATAAGATTTTACTTTTTCCAGCAGTATGTATTATACATTCACTGGTACAACCTAATGAATATAAAGTGCAGATCCTGATCAGACAACATGGATATACACTGTTCTCCCATGGGATGACATGGGAGTAAAGGGGGAAACATTCAGCTTGTTTAACTCTTAACACCATAGATGCACCCTACATCTCAGGAGTGACCAGTGTAGATCCTTTTCACTTTGAGAATCAATAGAATAGTCTGGTAAAAAATTGTAATTTTGGAAAAAGAACTAAACCGTGTACACCCTGATCAACATAAATTGATTTGCATGCTGATCTGGATCTTCCCCAGATCTATGTAGTGAAGTGATAATATTAAAACCGCATGACCAATCATGAGGCTAAATTGATAATTATTATAAGCACCTAAACATATTGGCACTTTGAGGAACCAATGTGGTCAAACATTATTTATAGCCATATCACTTTAACTTCAAGAGTATAACCTTACTATCAGGATGTACCAATACAAATATGGACATACCCATAAATCCTTAAAATGCAAAGAGACAGTAACTGCAACTAACATGTTCGCAAAAGTTATTATATTTGCTATAAAAGTATTATTATCTAAAACTCATCCGTCTATCTTGTACCAACATGGATATACACTGTTCTCCCATGGGATGACATGGGAGTAAAGGGGGAAACATTCAGCTTGTTTAACTCTTAACACCATAGATGCACCCTACATCTCAGGAGTGACCAGTGTAGATCCTTTTCACTTTGAGAATCAATAGAATAGTCTGGTAAAAAATTGTAATTTTGGAAAAAGAACTAAACCGTGTACACCCTGATCAACATAAATTGATTTGCATGCTGATCTGGATCTTCCCCAGATCTATGTAGTGAAGTGATAATATTAAAACCGCATGACCAATCATGAGGCTAAATTGATAATTATTATAAGCACCTAAACATATTGGCACTTTGAGGAACCAATGTGGTCAAACATTATTTATAGCCATATCACTTTAACTTCAAGAGTATAACCTTACTGTCAGGATGTACCAATACAAATATGGACATACCCATAAATCCTTAAAATGCAAAGAGACAGTAACTGCAACTAACATGTTCGCAAAAGTTATTATATTTGCTATAAAAGTATTATTGTCTAAAACTCATCCGTCTATCTTGTACCAACAGTTAACATGTCAATTTCTAATTGTTCTATATTGTGGTATCATTATATTTACCATGGTTTCAAATAAGTGTACTTCATGCTAGGGCAAAAGTGTAGTTTTAAACTCCAGCAAAATTAAACCATATATGTATTCAGAGAAAAATAAAATTGTGCAAATTTATGCCCACTTTTTGCACCAAAATGTTGTTCCTGTGAATTAAACCATACCACAGTATGAATAGTTGTTAAAGGTCAAGTAACAGAATCTAACAACAGTTGAATATATTGTGTTTATCATGTTTGATGAAAGTCTTTACCATATATCAATATTTTAGACTGAAATAACATCTAAACAAAAATGACATTTATTTAATATGAAAAAGAAAAGAACATCTTGAATTAATTTTTACAATAAATAATTAACCCTTAACTCCACATATACGGGTTTTATCACCTGCACGTTGTACCAGTATATCAAGATCAGCCAGGACTTCTGTGGATCTACACTGGTCACTGATGTGAAATAACCAAGTGAATCAAAAGAGAACAGCTCAGGTCCTGATCAGATGGTACAGATTCACCAATTGATGGGATAACCGCCATATCCCATGGAGGAAAGGGTTAAATTTATATTGTAGACATTGTTGTGTTAGATGTTTGGTTCAATGTAATAATTCAGATGGTAGTAGCTAAACAAAGTAGAGCATCTACATCCAAATAGTATTGACAATAAATAACAGCTACATATCTTTCTTAATAGGAAGAATCTAAGCTGTAATATATTTAAATTAAGTATTCTAATGATCAAATAAGGTTCTAGTGCACAGGCTGTTTTAAATTTCCCACTCATAGTCCACAGGGTCGGGCATCTGATATAGTGCAAGCCTAGTAGCACGCTGTCTCTTCTCCAGGCCCATCTGAATGGCACGTATTACATTGTCTTCATGATGTACTCTCTGAATTGTGTTCTTGTGAGCCGATAAAGAGCGATTTCTGATGTACCTTGGAACCTTCCTACTTCGTGACTGACGTTCATGTACTATGTAACCATTTGGCTGATATTCATATCTCCCTTCTGAGTGACTGCGACCATAAGCTGGTCCTGAAAATGTATCATGTACAACTATTTCTCTTTTAGGGAACTTGTGTTCTTGTGGTTTTGGTGAAATGATCCAATTGGCCGCATGGCGTGGCTGTCCATACACTAAATGCTCAGGTTTGTCAATGTCTTTTCTCGTTACATGAGGACTATGTGCACTTCTAGAGCGTCCATTCTCTTTTCCGGACAAATATCTAGTTGTGTGATGAAGGGAGTGATGACTGGAGTGATGGCTGGAGGACCGTGACTCGGCGGAACGATCCCTCCGCCTAAACTCCCGCTGAGATTCTGACGTTGACGGCAGTCTAGATCTCCTCTGCTGTTGTGTTTCCAGGCTGGGGATCGGAACCATAGAGGTCACTACGTGGAGCTCCGTGTCATCGGCCTCATCCTCTGTACAGAAGTAGTACAATCATAACAATTAGTATTTTTAAGGGAGGTCAGTATGTAAAAACAAGTGCAATGTAAAATAAGGTTAAGTTTCTTGGAAGGATTGCAAATCTGGGGAAGCAATCAAATGACAAAAAGAAAAAGCTGCAAAACTGTTTGACTCCCTTGATTTAAAAAAAGTAATGTTCAAAATAAAAAAAAAAGAAGCTCACCGTATGTTTCGATAAATCGTTTGATATTGAGGTTGATTCTTTTAGCGTGAGTCAGCATCACAATCTGACTCTCCGACAATTCTCGCACACTGATGCTGTCAACCTGAAGACAACAAATATCAAAGTACTTTCATGAAATCAAACATTGTGCCAGGCACTTAACCCTTTACTCCATTGATATGATGATCACATGGGCAAACAGTGAAAATCAAGATCTGTCAGCACATGCATGCTATAAGATCAAAATCAACACTCTTCACTTTTAGATGGTATTACTGACCAAGAAGCAAACAGTGTAGATCCAGATCAGATGACATGGATGTGCTGGCTGATCTTGATGTACACTGGTAGCCCAAGTGATAAAAAAGTTGTATCCATTGAGTAAAAGGTTACATTATTTTTGTCCAAATGCTCCTGTCTGACGCTATGTTAGATTCTTGGTTAGAAATAATCTAATGAATCTAGAAGCATACACTGCAGATCATTAGATCTTTATAAATATTAAAAATGAAAACTGTCAACAAACAACATATTTTTTATAAATAATTTCTGAAATTTATAAATTATATTTCTCTAAGATATTGTAGTGTAACATTTACCAGAAGTTAATCATGTAAATACATGTATTTAATTTTAATTCGACTGTTCTCGAAGTTTTGATGTGTAATGTCATCAGTAAGAGACAGTAACAAGAGTAACAATTTCTGAAATGAGTTTCACTATGGTAACTTCACTTCACTGTAGCGGTACCTCACTGAATTTGTTGATGAAGTATTTGAGATAATACGTTTTGCTTTTAGTCCTCATATATCTCAAAATTAGAAGTAAAACTTTTTTCTATTATATGTGCATAAAGATTACTTAATTACTACAAAGTATTATTACATTAACACAACAATGCAATGTTCTATAGCATTTTGAGATGATATAATCAGTGAATGACTGTCTTGACATTGACTATAGAACATAAGGATTACCTTATAAATGAGATCATGTACAAGGACCCCGGCTTTCTCAGCAGCAGAATTCCTTTCTACACTTTTCACAATCAGGTCTTCATTGGGAAGTCTGAAAAAAAACAAAAACACAAAGTATGTAAACAGATAACTGGCCAGCAAGTAACAGGGTATGTAAACAGATAACTGGCCAGCAAGTAACAGGGTATGTAAACCGATAACTGGCCAGCAAGTAACAGGGTATGTAAACAGATAACTGGCCAGCAAGTAACAGAGTATGTATACAGGTAACTGACCAGCATGTAACAGGGTATGTAAACAGGTAACTGACCAGCAGGTGTAACAGGGTATGTAAACAGGCAACTGACCAGCATGTAACAGGGTATATAAACAGGTAACTGACCAGCAGGTGTAACAGGGTATGTAAACAGGTAACTGACCAGCATGTAACAGGGTTTGTAAACAGGTAACTGAACAACATGTAACAGAGTGTGTAAACAGGTAACTGACCAGCAGGTGTAACAGGGTATGTAAACAGGTAACTGGCCAGCAGGTGTAACAGGGTATGTAAACAGGTAACTGACCAGCAGGTGTAACAGGGTATGTAAACAGGTAACTGATCAGCATGTAACAGGGTATGTAAACAGGTAACTGACCAGCATGTAACAGAGTATGTAAACAGGTAACTGACCAGCAGGTGTAACAGGGTATGTAAACAGGTAACTGACCAGCAGGTGTAACAGGGTATGTAAACAGGTAACTGACCAGCATGTAACAGTGTATGTAAACAAGGTACTATAATAATAATAATAATAATAATAAATTCTTTATTTTTAGAAGGTTACATATTAAGTTTGAACAAAAGGATGCCAATCTTATTTACAATATGGCCTTCTTAACAAAATATAATAAAATAACAATAACAAAACAATTCTATAAAAACAACAACATTACATCTAAATTAAAACAAAATATTTGGCATTCACAACAGACAGACACTCATTAGAAATATGAGAAATACTATATAAATTAATTAGATCAAGATTGCGACAGATTAAATAGATATTGTTTCAAAAGATGTTTAAAGGAATTGAGTGACTTAACTGAACGTATTGTTATTGGTATACTATTCCACACTTCTCTGCTATAGTAACTGAACGTGTCTTTTAAGTAATTTGTTCGTGGAGTCAATTGTGAGAGATTTTTCATAGTCGAAGAGCGAAGATTGTATTTATCATTTGTAGAGAATTTCAATAGGTCTGATATATAGCTAGGTGTTTGATTGTTTATGGATTTGAAAACTAGAAGCGCCGCGTGATATTTACATCTGTATTGAAAAGGAATCCATTTCAGTTCTTTAAAAAGAGAGGATGACGGTGTTCGGTAAGATTTGCATAAAACGATGCGAGCAGCCCTTTTCTGAATATTTAGTATTTTACTTATCCCAGACTGGTTTCCTTTTCCCCAGACAGTGCAACAATAATCAAAAGAGGACATAATGTAAGCATTATAATACATAATTTTTGTGTCTTGTGTGAGATAATATGAAATTCTTCTCAAAAGAGCAATCTTAGAGTTAAGTTTCAAAGACATTTTGTTTGTTTGAGTTTTCCAAGACATATTATTTTCTATGTAAACACCCAATACTTTTTGGGTTTTAACATTCTCAATATATTTTCCCGATACTGTGAGATGAAGTGGGACTGACTTTTTCAGTTTTTGTCTTGTACCAATAACCATACATTTAGTTTTATCAGGATGTAAAAGCATATTGTTGATAGAACACCATTTTTCAATCAAAACTAAATTATTCTGGAGATCTGCTTCAACATATTGTAAATTGGGTCCTGCTTTGTACAATGTTGAATCATCGGCGTAAAGATCAATATTCATTGACTCGGATAAATATGCGATATCATTAATATATAACAGAAACAAAAGGGGACCTAAAATAGATCCTTGAGGCACACCAGTAGAAATGGGTAGGGTATTAGATTTAATAGAACCAACTTTGACCATTTGTGTTCTGTTTGTAAGATAAGATCTAAAGAGTTTAACAGCCTTTTCGGAAAAATGATGAAGGCATAACTTATGTAGCAATATTTCATGATCAACTAGATCAAATGCCTTTCTTAGATCTAAAAATACAGCACCAACAAAATTACCATCATCAACTTCTTTTAACCAAGTATCAACAAGTCTGATAAGAGCTGTATGACACGAATGAGATGTTCTAAAACCGGACTGATTTACATGAAGTACATTAGTTTTTTTGAAAAACAATTGTAATTGTAAAGCAATATGGCGTTCAAATATTTTAGAAAGAGTAGGTAAGATAGATATCGGACGATAATTATTTGGGTCCTGTTTGCATCCACCCTTATGAATAGGATAAATGCAAGCCTCTTTAATGAGATCAGGGAATACCCCATATTTAATGCTGTTGTTTATAATACCAGCGATTGCTACCGATAAATGATCACCGCAAGATTTCAAAATTTTTGGGCCAATACCGTCAATCCCAGTGGCCTTATTTACATCTAATTTGTCAATTAGTTTTTTAACTTCAAACGGAGTAATAAAATCTATTTCAAATACATATTTGTTTAGTTTCTTGTCAAGCAAATTTTTCAAGTTAGAAAAACTTTCAGCAGAAAAAGTGGTATTTGTTACAATATTTGCAATATTTACAAAATGTTCATTTAATGTATTGAGTATGTCAACAGGATTCGTAAATATATTATCAGCGTAAGTCAAAGTCTGAGGTATGGTGATGTTATTATTAGAGTTATTGTTGGTAATGCTTTTAATTGTTTTCCAGAGATAACTAGGGCTTTTATTTTCCTTAATAGCTGTATTATAAAAGTCCTTTTTACACTTTTTAATGACAGACATTGTTTTATTTCTAAGTATTTTGTACTCATTGAAATATCCGTTCTTATGGCATTTATCCCTTTCGCGAATTATAGTCTTTACCTCATCATTAAACCAGGGAGGCTGACACGACCGTTTTATTCGTTTTTCTTTTAATGGTGCATGCTTAGATAAAACATTTAGAAAAATCTCATAAAAAATATCTAACGCTAAATTTGGATCCGAAATAGTTTCTACAATCTCAATATTTGCCATGATAAGGTCTTGCTGAAATGAAACCTGATCAAAACGTTTAAAAGAGCGATATGTTATTGTTTCATGTATGTTACCTTTGTGATTCTTTCGCGATGTAGATCTTGTAAAACAGATTGGATAGTGATCACTAACGGAAAAATAGGGTACAAAAACTTCACAAATTACGTCCGCTCGTGATGTGTAAATATGATCAATAATAGTTGAACTACTATCAGTGACCCGTGTTGGTTTGTCAACAAGCTGTTTAAGACCATATTTTACGACTGTGCTTTCCCATTTTGAGTTTGAAAGCGAGTTTGATGACGTACAGTAATTTATGTTGACATCCCCTAACAAATGCATTTCTAAATTTTCAAAATCAGCTTTATCTCATTGCTTAGCGTAACAATCTATCCACCCTTGATTTGAATCTGGAGGGCGGTAAAAGAAATTTAATAAGAACGATTTACTGTTAGGGTATTTGATCTCGATCCATATCGATTCAATTCCATTATATTCTAAATCATAGCGACGTGTGTATGGTATTTTATTCGCTATGTATACAACAATTCCACCTCCTAATTTACCTAATCTATCATTTCGCTCAAGATGAAAACCCGAGATCATGAGATGTTGGTCATCAATATCAGAGGTAAGAAAGGTCTCACATAGTCCTAGAATATTAGTGGCTTTAGGCTGACTTAAATGATATTTAATTTCGTCAAGTTTAGGTAGAATATGATTTATATTTATGTTTGCTATGTGCAATCCACGTTTATTGTATGTAAACGTGCAAAAAGGAATTTCTGTATTTTCATTTATACCCGTTTCCAAGTTGATATTATTACTGAAAGAAGAAGCATCAATATTTGTCAAGATGGGTAGGTCATTATTTAAAACATTATTAATCGTATTTCTATCTGCAATCGTTTCTGAACTTATTTCTTTATAGGTTGACGATCTTCCGAGCGCAAGTGCATTACCCTGGTAAAATTCGGATACTTTATTCATGTTATTATTTTGAAAAGAATTATTAACCTGGTTAAAAGAGATCTCAGTACTGCTTTGATAACTAAAGGAAGTATTATTACAATTACAATCTAAACACAAGCATTCTGTACAAACTTTGTCAAGTACACAATATATATTATTATCTAAGTAACATAATTGTTTTGAAAATGTTACACATAAAGAGTAAATATTCTTACTGCTGTACTCGAGTAAGTGTCTGTCAGTTTTGTCCTACCAATTTAATGCTCTACACTCCATGGAACTATGATTATATCTCCCACAGTTTTGGCACTGGCGTAAACAGCATGTAACAGAGTATGTAAACAGGTAACTGCCCAGCATGTAACAGGGTATGTAAACAGGTAACTGACCAGCATGTAACAGGGTATGTAAACAGGTTACTGAACAGCATGTTACAGGGTATGTATACCGGTAACAGACCAGCATGCAACAGAGTATGTAAACAGGCAACTGACCCAGCATGTAACAGAGTATGTAAACAGGTAACTTACCAGCATGTAACAGAATGTAAACAGGTAACTTACCAGCATGTAACAGAATGTAACCAGGTAACTGACCCAGCATGTAACAGAGTATGTAAACAGGCTACTTACCAGCATGTAACAGAATGTTAACAGGTAACTTACCAGCATGTTACAGAATGTAAACAGGTAATTGACCAGCACTTTACATACTCGGCATGTAAGATATTTATGTTATGTTATTTTTTTCAGTTATACAGTTTTCCAAACCATAACATATCCCTTGAAAAAGAAATGGACTGGTAATTCCATCCCATCACACAAATTCAGTGAGTATCACAATAATAACCATATTGTCTTGATTTTATCAATATATTTACTATAATAGATTGACAAACCAGTGAGTACCTCTGGGTAACACAGCCAAGCTTTCCGGTGCTTGTAGGATAAACAACTAGCTCCAGGTCTTTTATCTGATGATGGGGAGTTCTTCTGTCAGACATCACTCCATCTGAAACGACAGTGCCCAAGGTTATAAAACTGAGCATGGAAAGCAGTCTCAAATCTCAAGCAACTGATTGGCTGAAATGGCGACCAGTTGCCATTTCATCCAATCAGATGCTTGAGATTTGAGACTGGTTTCCAATCTCAGCTTTATAACCTTCAGTCTAGGAAATCTCAGTCCAAGCCTGCAAGAACATTATATTTTGCCGTGTCATAGGGGTATGCTTGTCAAAGTATTCATTTTACTCATAAATCCTACAGAATCCAAATATCTTAAAATTATGCTGCTTGTATGGAAAACTGAGAATTGTATGGAGGCTATTTTTCTCTAAAATCTCTATGCTAATGCTCGAAGTCTGAAGCAAAGCATTGAATCATGTTTGTGACCAGTGTAGACCCAGATAAAGATTTGCATCTTGTAAGTCTGATCAGGATCTGCACTATTTGCTATTCAGTTTAACCTTTACTCTATAGATAACACTTTTATTGGATGGGCAAATAGTGAAGATTAAAGAAGTGTAGACCCAGATAAAGATTTGCATCTTATATGTCTGATCAGGATCTGCACTATTTGCTATTCAGTTTAACCTTTACTTTGTAGATAACACTTTTATTGCATGGGCAAATAGTGCAAATTGAAGATCAGCCAGCACAACCAGTTCTGTCCACTGTTAGATCCATGGCATTATTTCAGACCAAGAATCGAACAGTTTAGATCCTGAACAGATGGCATGGATGAGTTGACTAAAGGTAGTATCAGTAAACATTTTGAAACATTAGGTCAGTTTACAGTAAAACTCTTTATTGTTGCTTTACCATAATTCACAGTGGTTTTTTGTTCAGGTTTTCTTCATTTTACTGAGCAAAATCTAATATATCTGCAAGCACAAAACTATTGTATCTGTTTTTTTGTTAACAGTGTAAGATACAACTGTTTTGCATTTATTTCTCATGTACTCTCTACCAGTAAACACAATTATAGATCTTTAATATTAAATTATAAGTAATTCTTTATATTCGCAAAATTTGTACGAATAGTTCTTATACTTTATGGTCAAAGTCTATGTGAACAAACAATGTCAATATTTGAATTTATTGTTTAACCAAGATTCAATTCAATCTATGACAAAAAATGTTTGACCAAGCCACATAAAATGTCATCCATGTTAAAATTAGAGTAAATATTGCATTATACATATTTGATGCAAAGTTCCTAACCTTTTGAAGGACAAACTTTGCCCTCATTTGTGTCACCTCTAATAATACATTCTCAAATCTCTGAGCAGTAAATCATGTTTAATTAAAACTTATCTAAACTTTCAAGTAACATGTAGGCTACTAAGAAATTTTCAATAGCAATGGTTCTCTACAGAAAACTTAATGAAAGTAATTTTATATAATTATGTCCATTCAAATTACTAAAATAAAACTGGCTTTTAAGAATGTTGAAAAAGGGACTTTGCAAGCCATCCAGCATGACAAACATCAAAATATTGCTGGCTGGGTTTGATTAAGCCTGTTCACGGGCAATAGCCCTAACAGCAAAACAACACTATGCAATGTATCAAACAGTATTAGTGCTGAATATATCACCAAGATGTCTGACCTGGCTCGTCTTCATCAGGACGTTCTATGAGGATGATGAGGTTCCAGGCGTTTCTCATGATCATCACAGCTTCGGCGTGGGTGATGTTGTGGAAGTTCTGACCGTTCACCTCCAGTATCTTGTCTCCCACTTGCAAACCCTGAATACATCATAAAAACAAGCATTTTAAATCTTTACTCCATATATGCGACTTTTATCGCATGGGCAAACTATTAAGATCCAGATCAGACAGCATGGATCTACTGTGATCTGGATCTATAATGCTAACCAATGAAATAACAGCAATTGAGTAAATGGTAAACATTTTTCAATAAGTTTTAAAGCATATAATTAAGTTTTCACAAGAAGTTGAAGCTAATCAGATCAATAAGAATGAAAGGCTATTGTGTTCACAAAATGTAATCTCATTTCAATCATAATCAATGACCTATACCTGTGTAGCAGCAGGTCCACCTTCCTCAACCACATTGATTATTAGGTCTGTGCCGTACTCCTTTCCTCCTGTAATACCCAACCCCAAACTTCCATCCTCATGACGATTCAAAAACACCTTATGCACATTCTTTTTACCTTCTAGATGCACAGGAGTAGCTCGCCCCTGGATGTTATCTTTAACAACATTATTTTTATCTTTAAAGTCATCTATTTCATCAAAATCATCGTCACTGTTGCTGCCATTGCTATATACACCGCTGGTAACACTGGTTCCTGGATGGGAACGTAACTCGTAACTTTGCTTCTCATTATTGTATTTCATCAGCATTTTCTTTTCACTTCCTCTCGATACAATTCTAATCATACCTGACGAGTCTTGAGCAATTACCTTAGGCACTTCATTGGACCCGTTACCACTAGTGAAAATTTTTAAGTATGTTTCATAATTTGCAAACTGCAGGGAGCAGAGTCTATGAAAATCCTCCTGAAGACTGGCAGGCATGCGGTTACTAAGTTCGACCAGAAGCAGGATTTTGGAGGTGGTGTTTATCACAGGTTTAAGCTGTTGGCACAGAGATGTCACAGAATGTGACACACGGAAGTGATGCAATGCTTGTTTAAACTGTTCACACTCTTCTACCGTTAGTAACTCTTCTGCCAAGTTACGTAATATTGCCTCGCTTCTTTTGGAATCGACCATCTTAGAAGATTTATGTCGCTGCTTGTAGGCACGATGTAATGGTTTCCAAGTCCAAGGTCGATCATGGGGATAATACACAACCTGAAAGTATTCACCATGCCTCATTTTACTATGAAAATATTTTGTTACTGTATCCATATTCACCCTTAAATAAGCCTAAATTGTTCTAGTTTCCCTGTACTAACAAATGTTCATCCAAGTCTAATGATATAATCTGTTGAATATAATGAGCCAGAATGTCTCTGTTGATGACTGTGACATATGTTGATGATGGTTTCAGACAAAGAGTGAGTTGTCAATCAATAACTTTCTCCCAATTCATTTTGCAGCAGCTTTCTCTAAGCTTAATCAATAGTAATAATCACTGAAACAAATTATTGATCCAGATTAGCCATGTCTTTCATCTCATCTGATCTGGATCTAAACTGGTTGCTTAATAGTCAGAAATAACCAAAAGAATCTAAAACAAGAACAGTGTAGATCCTGATCAGACACAACAGATGTGCTGGGGTGAAGGTTATAAAGCTTAGCAAGGAAACCAGTCTCAAATCTCAAGCATCTGATTGGCTGAAATGGCGACCAGTCGCCATTTCAGCCAATCAGATGCTTGAGATTTGAGACTGGTTTCCATGCTCAGTTTTATAACCTTGGACACTGGCTGATTAGGATCTACACATTTTCACCCATTCAGTAAAAGTTGTATGAGGAGTAAGGATTAAATACATGTAACTAGCTTTAAACCAAAGCTGCTGCATTGCTGGTCTTAACAATTATCAAGTGGATTTCTTCATGAATAATTATTATCATCAATGTCATTGAATATATCACCAAAAAAACTGTAGAGGACCACAGGGCTTCAAGTTGATCATGATGTCCCAATAGAAACAGCAGTGAACTAGTTGTTATTCCCATTACCTGAGTCGAATGCAGGGTTTCCAGAAAGATGTTAGTTGAGGCAGTCTTAGGGAAGCTACAAGATAATTTGTGACTTTCTGGCCAAAATCCGCATGAAAAATAAATATTGCTGCCTAAAAAGGTCAGGTTTGAGCAACCACAATTCAGAGCCCCATCTGGATCGTGCCCTGATTTAGCACTTAATATATTATAATATTGGTTTCAAATATGTCTTTTGCAATTTTTTGATTTTATGTTTTTAAAATGAAACTTTACATCATAAAGTATCATTTTAAAACATAAAATTAAAAAATTCAATCCATTATTTCATGCATGTAATACATCACGCCCCGTCAAATTTAAGAAGGGAGTTAAACAACCATTGATGCAAGGTTGGCTGATTTTATTGAAAGTTCATACAAGCACAAAATGATTTATTAGTCTAAATTGACAATATTTTTTTAAATCCTAAAATTTTGAAAAAGTTCAGAACTTCACCTCTCAAGTTTTGTACTTTAAGATATCACTGACTACTTTGGTATAAACCTCAAACATGCATGCTAGAAAAGACAGACTTAACTCTTTTCTCGATGGGATATGGCTGTAACAATATCCCTTGGGAGGAAAGTGTAGATCCAGATCAGCCTGCACAACTGTGCCATCTGATCAGGATCTACCCTGTTTGCTTTAGATTCATTAGGGTTTTTCTGAGAAAGAAGCGACAACTTGCAGATCCAGATCAGCTGGCACAGATGTGTTTGCCCATCCTACAAAAGTTGTACATATGGAGCAAAGGGTTAAAATAATTGTTTCCATGATTAGTTAACGGTTCATAATTATATTACTTTCACTCCGAAACATGAAAAGCAACCTTGCAGAACCATAATAATTGATCTATTTTGGTTGCTATTAGCTTAAAAACTTGTTACATCATGCATGCATCATGATATAATTCATTTGTACTCTATCAACCATGCATCAGTTATTCACTCACCAGTCTGGCTTACTTTTATTTATACCAGTCACCATTTCAGCCAGTCAGATGCTTGAGATTTGAGACTGGGCAAAGTTCTTAAGTCTGCAAGTTACAAAAGAATCTCATTCCTAGTGAAAAGTCCACAGTACTGCTCACTCTTACCACTTGACCTCTATCTTTCTATAAACTTTTCAAACAGGCTAATATTCATCTTTCAATGTTAATGGTGGGTATTTGAAAAATCCAATCAAGGTCATCTTAATGGCCTTCAACTTTTAAGATGAACATGACCTTGACCTAAATACTCAAAAGATGAATGTATTACACAGATGCTATGAATATCTCTTAGCCCCCTTGCATTGGAGCTAGCAACACTGGGACCGAACTATTACTTAATTAAGGAAGACTTACTTCCCTGCTCCTATTCAGTTACGCATGCATGTGGACTTACAACTGTAACACAACTTGTCAAGATGTAAAACAAATTGGAATTAAACTCAACTACTATAAATTAATGATATTTAAAATGAAGCAGCCAGTGTGAAATAATAAGATGCACAAGGTCATTTTGTCCAACATCCTGGAAGGCTCCATAGATACACCTGTATTGTGTGGGCAAACAGTTTAGATCCAGATCAGCCGGCACATCCATGCCATCTGATCAGGATCTTAACTGTTCTCTTTTTAATTAATTAGGTTATTTCTGACCAAAATGCGACCAGTGCAGATTCTGATCAGACGGCACGGATGTGCTGGCTGATCTTGATCTACACTGGTTGCACATGCGTAAAAATGCGGATTTCTGGAGGAAAGGGATAAATACCCAGTAGCCACCCTCAGTAAGCTACTGATGCTACAGGAGATGAGGAACCACTTAAAATTGTGTGAAGACTTGGAAGAGATTCTGACTGCAAACCAGCTTGATTGAGACAATAACCTAATTACCTATTAAAAATCAATGTAACAGAATCACATTTCTTTCAATATGACTACTGGTCAGGGATGTATTGCAGAAATTTATTGACAACATAATTCAGACTGTGTCCATGCACAGGATGAACACTTAAGTCACAGACGTTACATTAATTCATTCAACTGAGCCTAAATGCTTAAGGGTTGACATTTGTTTAATATACGTGGTAGAAATATAAAGTATCTTTTACAATCAAACTTAATAAAAAAGAGGAGTGACAATTTTACATCAACTTATTGATAAAATCATTATATTGTTCAACAATGATGAATCAAAATTTCTGTCACTCATATGCTGTCAATTATAGAGGTGAAAGTCTAATCTTCAACTAACTTACATTAAAAAAAACATCCAACAAAATATTTATCCTCACTTATATACAAAACCATTGTATAACCCTTCTTTATAAATAAACCGTTACAACAGTTTCATATTTAAGAGTTGTGATGAGTTTTGACAATGGAAAAATTTGTTTCCTATTGAAAATATACCTTGACACACAGAGTCCTGAGTCACAGTATTATGTGCAGACACCATGGATGTGCAAGCTGATCAGGATCTACACCATTCAACGGCTGTATTGTTCAAGTTTAAATGATTCAGCATGAATCACTCATTTGTTAGTACATTACTGAAATGTGGTAATCTACCATCTAGGAAAAGTGCACTTTTTCACAAAGAATTATTATCCTTAAATAATTTTGCACTAGTACAAGGGGAAAACATGTGTCACAAAACACAATATTGAAAGCGCAGATTGTTCTTTCATAATCGTCTGTTTGTTGTTAGAAAATGTCATGCTGAACTTATATTTACACTTCAATTTCTTGAACTGCAAATAGTTTAATGGTTAATTAGCAATTATACTTGCTCTTTTATACCCATTTTATATCTGAATGGTTTACTTTATATATCTGTTCAATCAAAACCACATAAAATTATAAGAATAAATATGATATGTACCACTTCAGAATATAATTAGGGCTACTTGAATGTCTTGTGAAGAATAAATATCTAGTTCACCTGACCTTTTTACAGTGACCGAATCTGATACCCATAAAAGTAATGCAGTATGAAAAGCCACTCAGTCCATGTCGGTATAACATTTTGATATTTTGATCAATTTTTAAACAGCTCCAAAAATTTGTTTAAACAAAAGCACAAAAAGCTTCATGATCTATGTTTACTGAAGTCCCAACTGTTAACTTTAGTTAAAGATTAACATTTACTGCTAAGATTGTGTTAAATCGTCACTTCTATGAGAAATTAAGTTCCAAGAACTGCCCAAAGAACCATATTTTCATCAAAGATTCAATTATCTGGTTTAAACACAAAAATGGTTTAAATAAATGACTTCATTAAGAGCTGGTTTAACTTAAAAGCAAAGAACTGGTCATAGATCCAAATAATCAACTAAAAACAGATACAATGTATAAGAATACCTCCGATACATCAGGACCTTCCCAGCAGCAAGCAGCGAAAGGAAACATCCTTAACTACTGAGATCCAAAAAGCATCAAACTCGTCACAGCGTAGTCACACTTAAACATGAGGTAATAATGAATTTCCCACATGTTGCACATCACTGAGTAATAATCAATGAAAATTCTGTAAAACTTAATAACTTATTTATTGTGTATTAGTCTTTTTAATTTAAATGTACCAATATGTTTCCAAGACACGATATCTCATATTTTGAGAACTGCTATTTGAGTTCAAGTGTACCCATTAATTTCCAGTACAGGGTACATGTATCTCATACTTTGAGAAAGGAATTTCGTAACACTGCAAAAACACTGAATTATGTAATATTTCAGAAAAGAGTTTATTCAAATACATGATGTATCTTTTCCAGCTAAAGATCTTCAATAAGTCCTTGTCTCAAACCCAAATAAAGTTTTTGCATTATCTTATTGACTCTATCGAAAATATAAATACACAATGTACAAACTATTTAAATAAAGGTCTCTTTTAAAATGAGCTCATAAACCGGGAGCAAGTCTCATCTTGGTTACAATAATAAAGAAGAAGGATAACGCCTATTCAATATTTAAAAGTCAACAAACAATAATGTTAATGGACGGGACCGCTAATATCAGATATATTTTAACACACATGGATACATTCAGATATCTTTCCTCGGGATAATTAATATTGTGATCTCTTCTTTTTGTGAGGTTACAAAGCAAAAACATTTTTGTTACTGTAATTATTTGTATGATAAAGATTTTTTGTATTGTGATAAATATTTAAATGCACACAACATAATAGGCAAACAAGAATCAATTTAGATTTAGGAGGGCAAATTTTTGTGATTGTATTTTGGTTTTTAATTTGTATCCAGGCAACAGATATGTGTGTAGCAAAAATGTTTCACTATATCCAAAGTATCACAACACCAGCAAGCATAAATTAAAATGCTTTCATCACAATTATTATTAATAGTTAAAAAAAACATTATTATATTTCATTATACCATACATATATTTTGACAGCTAATGTGTTTAGACTTACAGACTGGAATCACAGATTGCATTTTACTCCAGCAGAGAGTTGCACAGACAAACTGAGTGACAGCCGTTTTTCTTATGTGGTTTGGGGTTCTGGTCCAGTTGTATAAAGGGAATAAGAAGGGACCGTTATAAGTCTTTGAGTGACAACATTTGCAGTCAAATGAAATAAAGGAAGAAGACAGAGTTACTTAAATGCCTGTTTTTGAAAATTACCTAGCTTTTAATTAAGGAAAGAACAAAGTCAAACTCTTAATTTGCTACAAAAAATAATGCACTCTGACAAGTTGTTTGTTTGGAAAGGATACATACTGAATCAACAACTTTCCAAATAAACATTTTGGTGATCACCTTTTCTTGAACTTTGAATTGCATATAGGCCTACTGCAATATCATAATACAAGTTTCCCATGTTATTTTTTTTTAATTTCTGTTTTGTTCAGTATATTTGTTCACATCAGCCCGTTAGTATAAAATCTAGAGTAAATAGTATCACCTTGTTTTTCCATCTGACTGTTTTTGTCTTGGATGGTTTATATCTGGAGACATCATTGCTCACAGTCACTGTGGTGCTCACAGTTTTCCTAGATAAGATTTTCTGGCACATGTCTAAAAGTTTTCAATATCAACAATTCTAGTAGGTCCCCTTTTTCAAACAAAAGGAATATTATGAAGAGGTTCTTAATTGATTATTCTATTCCATTTCTGCACGTAAATAATGAAACCAGAAGTCTATTCCTAAAGCATTTAGAGATACAGCCAGAACACTCCCAAATAGCAACTCAAAAATAAAATCACAGTAGTTTCACTGCAAAAACATCACTTTGAAGAAATTTCTCAACAAAATAAATGCTTTCTCATTATCATTTCCTATCTACATTATATCATTGATACCATTAACACCAAATGTATTGTGGGTTCACAACATTTTGACAACAACCATAACAAGCTATCATGTAATTGCTGGGAGAAACCTTTGTGCAGAAGCAACAAAAACATTTTGTCACCTTACTTCAATAATGGTACATGTGTATTACCCCTTCTTATCACCCCTTCTTATTTCAGGGGTACTTATAATGTTTCTGCACCAAGATGACTTGTTTGCTTGAGCATAAACTTGCACAATTGTTACTTATTCACACAGTATAAGCTTAGTGTATGGTTTTTATTTTGTCCACTTTCACTATTGCAAAATACACTAAACATTTAACACTGCATATATAGTATATACTTTTAGTTTAGAATACTTTAACATGTTTAAGTCAATATAGGAACTAGCCTTCAAACACAAATTGATGAATTCATGTTTTATTTTGTAGCGGTTTTAGTGGTTAAAGTTTTAACATTGAATTTAAATTAACAAACTGTCAGTGCATCTTTGGCCCTTCAGTCCGGGCTTAATTAAAAATATTAATGGATTTGCATGCTTATAGCCAGTACAATCCATGTGATCTCATTAGGGATGTATTAAAGTTTGAATCCAGTGCTTGATAACTAATACAGTCATATAATTGTCCTCACCATTCTGTTCATAAAAATGTATGTTAAAAACATAAAAAAACATGCAAACTCTAATAATAAATTAAAGGCTATGAATGCTGTGACTAAAAAATGTGTTGGTCTTAAGGCATCGCCACACTCCTCCCAATCCTATTCATCGATAAAATAAAAATCATCAAATCTCAGTAATGACAAAATGCCATTCAATGAAACTTTGCACAAATGAAGGTTACTAATGTATCTTTATTTTGCATACAGTAAGACAAAATAGAAAAGTAAAGAAACAAAGCTAGACCTAAAAATTCATTGAATTCTATTTACATAAATTCATAAAAACTAGGCGATGCAGAACATAACTTTAAATTCCCTCGTGAGCGCAATGATACTGACAAGAAAATGTTGTGTACTTTGTAAAAAACGATCAACTATTAAAAGAGAAATCAGTGATTGTCATCAGTTTACGCGACCAGGAAATTGAAGGTCAAACACACTTTTACTAATATCTAGTAAAGTTTACAAAAGTAAATCATGAGGACACAATAAATTGTTGTCAGTATCATATTACTCATGTGGGCATTTAAAATGATGTTTTGTGTTCTTTAGTTTTTGTGAATTTATGTAAATAGAAGTTGAGGGAATTTTTAGATCTCGCTATTTTTCTTTACTTTTCTAATATGTCTTACCATCTGTAAAATAAAGATACATTAATAACATACACTTGTGCAAAGTTTCATTTAACAGCATTTTGCCGTTATTGAGATTTTGATAATTTTCTTTTTATCGATGAATAGAATTGGGAGGAGTGTGGCAGGCCCTTAAGAATGAATTATTTTTTGGATTGAAACTGAATTCTTGTACAATTAATCAAAATATCATACATCAACTATAAAAATTGCACCAATATTGATGAAATGTGGTAATTTGTGACAATAGGTGAGACATGTGATAGGTAAGATAGGTGCAACTAGTCAGCAGGTGCCGTTAGATTGTTATATCCAGCCCCTAGGGACACCTAGTGAGAATAGTGGTAAATATAAATATTGGTGATCATTATCACAAATGACCAGAACAGATAATATCATTGTGTTAATATTTATTGTCCCCCTGGTTAATTGATCAGTCACAATTTTTATTGCAATATTACTACAAATTTGCATTTCAATTATTTCTGAATGAGAAATGCAGTGTTATTTAAATTAACTTGGCAAAGTTTTGAACCAATTTTCAATATATGCAAAACTCCCCTTAGGTATGAATCCGAGCTAGTTACACATTTTGAACACTGATGTCTTCATATGAACTGCGGTCTATGGGTAGAATATTGCTATCTTGTCTCGGAGGTTGATTGTTTGAAACCTGTCTTGTAAGCAGAAGATTCCACTATAATTCTGAGTCAATCTACATTCAATCAGGACTGAATGCAGCTCAGAAAGTGGCAACTGAGCAAAATTAATGGTAATTAATATAATTTTAATAAATTATGTCAAATAAATAAGTTTAAACATGTGCAATTTAAACATGTTATTAAGCCTCCGATTCATTTTGCATTTTTCATTTTTGTACCAATGTCACTTACGGTATATTCTACAAAACAAGTGGGTAAATTACAAAAAGAAATCTGTTACTTGGCTATAGCAAATGGTTTTTACAAAGTTTGGTAAAATAAGTACAGTGAGAAACTATGACAAATATTAGAAAAAGAGAAAATCTTACTTTGTGAGATTTCCACCACTGTTAATATCCCCTACATATCACATTAACAATGGGTACAATTTCAGGTAATACATGAAACCTTTAAAGTCATTCTTTGACACCTTTTGAAAAATTAACTTGCTGATATAACATACAATCCTCTTTCTACATTATGAATGTTCAATACCCAAAGCAAACACGAGCAAATAACTTGCCGTATTGAAAAACGGAAACCTTCTAAAGAAAATGAAAATAATAATGATTGTTTGTTAAAGAAAGCAATTTAAATACACTAGATATCTGAAGAACATACTGAACCTTTTCAATGACAGGAAATATTATTGTCCAATGACATTATATAATTTTCTTTTATTATTAAAATATTGGGGTTTATAAAACTCAAAATTTTACATTTAATACTTGATATACATGTGAATGTCTTAGGGGAAAAAGAGAATTTATATAACATCAAGGAAAAATCTTGTAATGTAGCAATATTTCCATTTTAATCTTTATATATATTATTAATTCTTAAAAGAAATGAATACAATAAATTTACCTTTTACAGAGTGTATGTACAATCCTTATTTCTTTAATATTGCGTACATGTGATAATGCAATAAAACCAAAACATTACATTTCAAATTGTAAACCAATGTAGTTAATTATCTATCTGGTTTTAATTTTTCAAAAGTGTTTTGTCTTAAACGTTAATATGAGTCATAGTGTATTACGTTATTTTACACCTACACTAACCAAGTCCAAGAGATCATTAATCATGTGCTTAAGTTAGCAAAAATATTGCATAGGACATAACTGTTAAATATATGGACCAAGATATATAAGACAATGAAACACCTACACTGTATGATTATTCACTAGTTCTGTGAATCATGTTATTTTACTCATTAACCTACATATGGTGGAATTATATTAGTAAAACCTGTTCTTAAAAGTTCCAAGGACCACTGTCCACTTTTGATCTCATTTTTGAGTAAAATTTTGCTTGTAATAATAATCTTACTCTAAACCTGTGACCCTCATACTGAAGGGCAATTCAGCGTCATAGGTTCACTCTATTTTCTTATAGAACCAAAAGTTACGAAAGTATCAACATGGCGAAAAAAAAAACCCCAGAATGTGTCATCGGACACTGATGCCCCCACTGCTACAACATTTGTAACAAAGGGCCATAACTCTGACAAAAATGGTTGCAGGAAAAAATCTTTTCTATGAGATTATCTACACATCCTGCTTGATCAACTGTGCAAGTTTGAAAGAAATCTGCCCGGTAGTTAATGAGGAATTGATGCCCCAAGATTTGGGGGACATATGGATGGACAGATGAGTGCAACTCTCTGCCTCCCACAAATAAAAAAACATATAAGGTTTACTCAGACAACCTTTATGTAATGTGGCACTTCTAGACCACTTGCAGCTATAACTGACTTACAGATTAGTAAGTATGATACAGTTTCTCCAGTCAGCTGCTTGATTGGAGACTGGTTTCCAGCCTTGAAGGTGTTTGGGTCCTTAACCTTTTACTCCATGTATATGCCTTTTATCACATGGGCTAACAGTGTAGATCTAGATAGCTGATCTAGGTCTACTCTGTTCACCCACGAAAAAGGTGGATCCATGGAGAATTTGGGAATAACAGTTTTTTCATGTGTTGGAATCTTGTGATTTGAATCATGTGATTTTTTCAGTACAGCAGTCTTAACAGTGGACATCAAATCATGGCAAATTTTGCTTTACAAACCAGATAGTGTGGCTTTCACATGTTCTGTATAGACCATCCAAATCATACAAATCCAAACAACCTCAAATTTACATTCAATATTACAAAATTTAAAGAAAAGTAGGTCATTCTTTTTTGTAAATATTATAGCAATTGTTGGCTGATACTTGTGTAAGCAATTTCAAGAAATGTCAAACCAGCCGGCGCCTTTAAATGTCAGCGACACAATTTTCAAACCTAAGCTGTTTGACTTGCCACACTCAAGATGATTAAAGATCTGAGCAAACAAAGCAATCAACTGTAATAAGTTTTCACAGCACTTTGACCTGGAACCGTCAAAGTCACTGACATACCCACAACCCACTGGCAGAGTAATTCGGTCACGAATATAATCAATTACATATTTTAAATACCTTAAGTATTTTTAAATACCTGTAGTATTTGGGGTTTTGATGAATGAAAGATTTAGTGTCAAGTATGAAGAATACAAGACATTTAAACAAAATTTATTGCTTGGTTTCACAAAAGATCTTATTCGATGAATTAATCCCAAATTGGGAAGAATACACAATCTTCAAAGGCAACTATAACAATTTCGCTTATTAAAATACCAACGTTTTTCTAAAAATGAACATGTAAAGGTAAAGAAAAGCAATTATCCTTTTTACTTGTAATGAATAGACAAGTATAATAAACTATAAAGTATTCTAAGATATATATCAGTTTAGTTAAGTCAAATCATACCATATAAAAAAGAAAAGAACAAAAATGTGTTTAGTTCGGGGGGCACTGATTTTAAGCCCATGATGAAGCACAACATAAACTTCTCATAAAAGTGTCAATCACACAGCAACACCCTGTAGCCTGCAGAGTATAACTTAAGGCACAGCTGGGAATAGTATAAATCTACATTATAAAGCCTTTATCAACCGGCTGCTCCATAAGATATGGGTGAACAGTGTAAATCCATGTCAGCTGGCACATCCGTGCCATCTGATCAGGATCTGCACTGTTTGCTTTTTGATTTAATAGGTTATTTCTGACCAAGAAGCAAACACTGTGTAGATCCTCATCAGATGGCATTGATGTGCTTGCTGATCTGGATGTATTTATGTTTTAAGGTCATGAAGGGGGCTCCTGGCACACATTATAGACCATAGCCATACACAGAATTATAAGAACATGTTTGTGTTTGTAAGTAGGAATGGGGGTGTATAGGACTGCAATTAAATCATACAATAAAGTACAAAAACTGGTACCTGAAACAACATCAGAGTAGGGGGGGGGGGGAGAAAGAGGACCCCATGAGCAACAGCCAGGGCCTTTTTCATTGGCCAGCTGTTAAAACTTACAATAAATATTTGATTTATTTATTGTGGTCACTGGTGCTTCGGCATGGAGACTACCAGCTACCATACACTGAATCTTTTTAAACGGTTCAAGTTGCATTTCACTCAGGTGAAGCAATTACACTGTGAAAAGGCTGGAAATCACAAGCATTGTCCCATATAATGCTTACAGGAGATGTATGGTGAAAAATTAAGTATTACTAGTTGCACTATGCATCTTAGTGATTTTCTACAGCAAAAAGCAAGCTACCATTCTGAAAAGCAATTAATATCAAATTTATGCAGATAATAAACGTTTATAATGAAGCATATTAGTATACTCTACAAGCAAGCAGAATTGCCTTATATTGCAATCTCTATGGTATAATAATTTAAAGCAGATAATAATTTAAAGTACCTCTAGTTTGGGGTGTTATCCATCAGAGATCTGCTAATTCCCCGCTAAGTGTGCAATGACTTGTCTGTATCTGGTCACAAACTATATAGGACTTGTTTTACACCACTTTTAGATGATCAAGTGGTAAGGTAGATAATTATGATAAACAAAGCCCCAAGGATCTCGTTACATTAACCTATTGTGTCACTGATCAGCTGATAAAGCAAGCACCAGGTTCTAAACCGCTCACCGCGCAAACGAGTCAAATATTCAATACTCCAATCAATTACTCTTCAATACTCAAACTTTGGTATACATGCCCATACAATTGTTGTTTTTCAATAAATCTATTATGGGGCATTAAATTGCCATTCTTTTTCAAGTGTATTGTTATTTTCAAGGTTTAAATTGATCCACTACCTGTGGGATGATTGAACAATTTGATCAGAAAAATGCTAAGGGAAATACCTATTGTTAATACAGCTATTCCCTGAGGTCTTGTAACAGATCCTAACTTTGTTTTTACAGATGCACACTTGTTCAAACATTTGATCACTTTGTAAAAGTACCTGTTTCATGTTTCAAGTTCACGTTGTTACAAGTAAATGAGGTAAATTTCTATTTAGTTTATGGAAGGTGAGAAGATACAGAGACAGGAGTCTATAGGCCTGAAATAGAGAATGTGTGCAGATAAAATGTGCTGGCCGATCTGGATATACACTTTTTGCCCTGCTGTGAATGTGAGTGATGGTGGAGAGGGATAATATCACAGGGGCTTTGAAGACAGACCCTGTTTTCTCCAAAATTTGTATAAGCTGGCGGCCCCCACCTCCACCCCCCCCCCCCCCTCAAAAAAAAATTGAGGGTCTACACAAACATGTTCATTTGAAAACAAAGGATGTTACTTCTAATTTGCATGGCTTACGGTTGACCTGTTGACCTTGATCATCTCATCAGATCATCTATAATAAGTGCGTTTGCATTTAATGGTCTTTTCTAATTTCACACTTAACAGAATAAATCAAGAGCCAATACCGGTCAAGCAAATAAATTGAGAATTGATTAGCACAATTAATGAGGGTAATACATAGAACCGGTGATATTAAATAGCAATACAAAATACCTCAACATATTAATACTCCAAACTAGTGTATCCAGTAACTAAAGCATGCTTTACTATCTGAAAAGTCCAAAAAACGATGTGGACTGAGAAATTAAAGAAAAATTTACATAGTCACTCTGTTCTTGGGAGGGAGTCATGAGTTTGTCAGAAACACAAGTTTGTTAAGAAATTAAAAAAGAGCAATAAACAGGCAGATTGGTTGGCAGTGCTATGAATTTTGCAACTCAAGAGTTTCAAGAGTTATAATCAACATTAAGTTTCAGGTAAAAGTCATTTAAAAGGGTCATAACTCAAAACAAGTCTATCAGGAGTTATCATTGTTGCTGTCAAGAATAGTTGTTCATCCAGATGAGATATTGCAAGTATAGTGCCTACTTGACTTTCAAAGTACTTAAGTAACTTGTTAGTTATCTGAAAGGGTCGTAATTCCAGAAGCAGTTGATCAGGAGTTATTATTGTTGTCAGATACGATGGTGTTCCAAGTATTGTGTCAACAGAATTACTCTCAAAGTTATAAATAATATTAAGTTTTAAGTGTATAAAAAGGGACACAACTCCAAATATAGTCTGACAATCAGGAGTTGAAGCTGTCAGAAATAGGTTTGTTTTCGCAGGTGGTATATTCCAAGTATTGTATCAATATTAAAATTACTTCTAAAGATTTATAGCAATATTAAAGTGTGTGACCACTGACCGCCAGACAATAATATACCCATGTGTCTAACTGCTATGGCAGGCAACACAAAATACAAAGTTAAGAGTTTTGGACACCTTCGTAGGTGATGATGAAAACAAGTGTACCAAGTTTGGAGACTGCAGGTCTTGTAGTTTATGAGATAACAGGCTGCACACAAAACATAAAGAAGTGAGATACCAAAGAGAAACTGATTACCTTAGCTTGACACATATTCTTCTAAATCTGTAGTGATTTCAGAGACCTAGTACAATTGTCAATGCACAGCAAACACTTCTTAGAATCCATCATTTCCAGAACTTATATCAAGTCTTCCAGTCTTCACTACTTAATTAACTACTTAATAAAGAAAATTGCAGGTTGTAGTAGGCAGTTAAATATGGAGCAGGCAGTTTGAGGTGGAGCTTCCAGTGGGAGATGGAGCAGGCAGTGGGAGATGGAGCAGGCAGTGGGAGGTGAAGCAGGCAGTGGGAGGTGGAGCAGACAGTGGAAGGTAAAGCAGGAAGTGGGAGGTGGAGGAGGCAGTGGGAAATGGAGCACGCAGTGGGAGGTGGAGCTTCCAGTGGGAGATGGAGCATACTGGGGGAGATGGAGCAGGATGTAGGAGGTGGAGCAGGAAGTGGGGGGGGGGAGAGCATGAAGTATGAGGTAGAGCAGGCAGTGGAAGGTGGAGCAGGCAGTGGAAGATGCAGCAGGCAGTGGGAGGTGAAGCAGGCAGTGGGAGGTCAAGCAGACAGTGGAAGGAGGAGTAGAAAGTGGGCAGTGAAGCATGAAGTGGAAGGTGGAGCAGGAAGTGGGAGGTGGAGCAAGAAGTGGGAGGTGTAGCTTACAGTGAGAGATAGAGGATGCAGTGGGAGATGGAGCAGGAAGTAGGAGGTGGAGCAGGAAGCGGGAGGTGGACAAGGCAGTGGGAGGTGGAGCTTCCAGTGGGAGATGGAGCAGGCAGTGGAAGATGGAGCAGGAAGTGGGAGGTGAAGCAGGCAGTGGGCTTTGGTGCTTCCAGTGGGAGATTGAGCTGGCAGTAGAAGGTGGAGCAGGAAGTGAGAGGTGGAGCAGGAAGTGGGAGGTGGAGCAGGAAGTGGGAGGTGGAGCAGAAAGTGGGAGATGAAGCAGGCAGTGGGAGGTTGAGCAGGCCCTGGGAGGTGGAGCTTCCAGTGGGAGATGGAGCAGGCAGTAGTAGGTTGAGCAGGCAGTGGGAGGTGAAGCTTCCAGTGGAAGGTGGAACAAGCAGTTGGCGGTTGAGTAGACAGTGGGAGGTGGATCAGAGTGCGAGGTTGAGCTTCCAGTGGGAGGTAGAGCAAGAATGGAACAGGCAGAGGGAGATGGAGCAGGGAGATGGAGTAGGCAGTGGGAGGTGGAGGAGATGGAGCAGGCAGTAGGAGGTTGAGTAGTAAGTGGGAGGGAGGTGGAGAAGGCAGTTGGAGATGGAGTAGGCAGTGGGAGGTGTAGCCTTCAGAGGAAGATGGAGCAGGGTTAATATTTGCATCCTTTCCCATTGATCAGATGCACAAACTCAAATCTGATCAAAATCTTACCATGCAGCAGATTTTTTATTAAACAACTAGGAGACTTTATGCTTTTGTGAAAGTCAATATGACTTCATTGCATTTATTATTTCCTGCAAAATTAAATGATACAATAGTTTTTCATAGACTGCATCTCACCATCAGGTTGGCTAGGCAGCCAGTGAGTGGCAGATTTAAACAAGATATTCTTGATATCACACTTTTATAGGTAAGTCAACCCAGAGTCTGTAGGATGAATAGCTTATATATTATGAATATCCCAGAATGGTACAGACATTCATCATGACTTCAGATATCGGGCAGATCTTGTGTGTTCAGTTTGTCATGTCAATGTCATTTTTTACAGTACACTTGGATTGATGTTGAGAACTTACCTCTGGTTTGCTTTTTACTGTATAATGTCCGAGCTCAGTTCTCTCTGGAGTATGGACAGACATCATGGTTAAAGTCCCCCTCCCTGAGCCATATATAACATCTGCTGGCAGCTTCATTTTACTCCTTCCTGAAACCATAACATGTCATTTAGCAAATTAAAAGACAAAAATAATACACAAAACATGTCCTCTCCAATAATAAACATTTCTTGGTGTGCAATATCATTATTAATAAGGGATGGGAACAAGTAATTGAGTACTTGGGTACTCGATTAACGTCCGAGTACCTGAGTAGTTTATAAAGTAATCGAGTACCTGCTTAAAAATGTAAAAAAAAATCAACCAATTTTTACAAAAGTTGTCTTTATGGTATCTTACAAACTGAAAATTAATTGTGAACACCTCGCACCTGGTTTTGAATAAACAAGATGACACTTAGGGGTACAAATATCCGAGAATTGGCGCCTAATTGACATTATTGTTTGCTGAAGTATTTATATTCAAATGTGATTGTTGGTTGTAAGTTTGCAAAACTGAAATAAAATCTGATTGGAGAACATACACTATTTTTCATGATGTGTACAATTTACAGTGATGTTATAGTTTGTGACACGGGCTAATTAATGATTGTTGAGTTAAATGTTTTCAAAGTTAATAATTGAAATGCATTAAATATGATTAAATATCATTAAGGTATTTTTGTTTTCTGTGTTGTGTATCTTCCCGAGTGATCGACAATGACAGGCAGTATGGCATGATCATACCCGGTACGATCGTTAAACATTATGGAAGCTGATATTTCCTCTTATGTTAGAGAAAGGTTTCGAGTACTCGAGTACTCGGTCGGAACAAGATCCAAGTACCCGAGTATCAATTTTGCTACTCGTTCCCATCCCTATTATTAATATATAAAAAAAATTAAGTATTTTTTCCATAAATGAGAAAGTTGCAGCCTGGACACAATTCTATGTCCAAATATGCAGCACTGCATAGTGATCAAAACTTGCATATTCCCCTGGACTCTGCCTGCAGATCCATGCAATCAGATCAGTCCCAGATCAAGCAGCCCTTGCCTTCAGATCCAGATCAGATCAGACCCAGCCTACAGATCCATGCAATCACATCAGTCCAAGATCAGGCAGCCCTAGCCTTCAGATCCAGATCAGATCAGACCCAGCCAAGATCCATGCAATCAGATCAGTCCAAGATCAGGCAGCCCTAGCCTTCAGATCCAGATCAGATCAGACCCAGCCTACAGATCCATGCAATCAGATCAGACCAAGATCAGGCAGACCAAGCCTTCAGATCCAGACCAGATCAGACCCAGCCTACAGATCCTTGCAATCAGATCAGTCCCAGATCAGGCAGACCAAGCCTTCAGATCCAGACCAGATCAGACCCAGCCTACAGATCCGTGCAATCAGATCAGTCCTAGATCAGGCAGACCCAGCCTTCAGATCCAGATCAGACCAAGCCTACAGATCCGTGCACAGATCAGTCCCATATCTGCCAGACCAAGCCTTCAGATCCATGTAATCAGATCAGTCCCAGATCAGGCAGACCAAGCCTTCAGATCCAGACCAGATCAGACCCAGCCTACAGATCCATGCAATCAGATCAGTCCCAGATCTGCCAGACCTAGCCTTCAGATCCAGACCAGATCAGACCAAGCCTGCAGATCCATGCAATCAGATCAGTGGTCTTCACCATATGCTGTTCTGTCAAAAGAACCTGCTTTTCATCACTTGAACTATGAAACAAGTGATTATTCCCAAGAAAGCCACTTAATTTCACAAATCAGCTACTTCACAGTACTGTGAATTTATTAATATTAATGGCGCACTTATTTTCATGGATGGGCTGATCAATCAATGAATTATTTAAAAAAACAAACTTATCATAGAATTGTACATTTACATAATTTGAGAAAATTTAAAACCATAAATTTAGAAATCCACCAATTACTGTATTAGAACTGAAAATCACATAATAAAATTCATGCCAAAGAAATATGATTATGTAACAGTGGCTAAGATAGTGACGATGGCTGAGATAAATACCAAGACAGTGGCTGAGACAGTAGTGGTTGAGAGAGTGACAATGTCTGAGCCTGTGACAGTGGCTTAAAAGTAATGGCTGAGACAGTGACAGAGGCTGAGACAGTGACAGAGGCTGACACAGTGACAGAGGCTGCACCAGTGACAATGGCTTAGACTGTGACCAAGGCTGAGACAGTAGTGGCTAGGACAAAGGCAATGGCTTAGACTGTGACAGTAAAGGCTCAGACAGTTACAATGGCTGAGAAAGTGACAGTAGCCAAGACAGTGACAGAGGTGACGGTAGCCAAGACAGTGACAGAGGCTGAGACAGAGGTCAAGACAGTGGCTAAGACAGCGAAAATGGCAGTGACAATGACAAAGACAGTAGTGGCTCAGACAAAGACAATGGCTGAGACTATGGCAGTGGTTGAGACAGTGGCCGAGATTCTGACAGAGGCTGAGACAGTAATGGCTGAGACTGTTGCTGAGACAGTGCCAGTGGCTGAGACAGTGACAGTTGCCATGACAGTGCGCAAGACAGTTCCTGAGACCGTGACAGAGGCTGAGAAAATGACTAAGAAAGTGGCTGAGACAGAAGTGGCTCAGTGACAATGGCTTAGAGTTTTAGAAGTAATGGCTAAGAAAGTGACAGTGGCCGAGACAGTGACAGTAGCCAAGACAGTGACAGAGGCTGAGACAGTGGCAGAGATAGCAACATTGTCAGAGACAGTGGCAAAGACGGTGGCTGAGACAGTGACAATGGCTAAGACAATTACCAAGACACTGGCTCAGACAGTGACAATGGTGATGACTGTGACAGTGGCTGAGACAGTGGCACTGGCTAAGACAGTGGCTGAGATTGTAACAGAGGCTGAGACAGTAGTGGCTTAGACAGTAATGGCTGACACAGTGAGAGAGGCTGAGATAGTGGCTGAGGCGGAGACAGTAAAAATGGCTGAGACAGTGACAGAGGCTGAGATAGTGGCTGAGACAGTAAAAATGGCAGAGATAGTGACAGTGGCCAAGAAAGTGGCTGAAATAGTGACAATAGCTGAGACAGTGATAATGGCTGAAACTGTGACAGTGTCTGAGACAGTGACAGTAGCCATGACAGTGGCAGAGAGTTGATGAGACAGTGACAGAGGCTGAGACAATGACTAACACAGTGGCTGAGATAGTAGTTGCTCAGACTGTGAAACTGTGACAGTGGCTGAGACTGTTACAGTGGCTAAGAAGTAATGGCTGAGACAGTGGCAGATGCTGATACAGTGACAGAGGCTGAGACAGTATTGGCTTAGACAGTAATGGCTCACACAATGAAAATGGCTGAGACAGTGGCAGTGGCAAACAGTTGCTGAAATAGTGAAAATGGCTGAGACAATGATAATGACTGAGACTGTGACAGTGGCCGAGACAGTGACATAAGCAATGACAATGACAGTGGCTGAGATTATGGTCAAGACAGAGACAGTGGCTAAGGGTGATAGTGGCTTTGACAGTGTCAGTAGCCAAGCAGTGACTTAGACAGTGGACATGACACTGAAAGTTCCAGAGACAGTGGCTGAGACAGTGATCAAGACGGAGGCATAGACTATGGCTGAGACAGTGACAATGGCTGAGACAGTGGTCAAGACAGTGGCTGAGGCAGTGACAGTGGCTGAGACAGTGGTCAAGACAGTGGCTGAGGCAGTGACAATGGCTGAGACAGTGACAGTGGCTGAGACAGTGACAGTGGCTGAGACAGTGGTCAAGACAGTGGCTGAGGCAGTGACAATGGCTGAGACAGTGGTCAAGACAGTGGCTGAGGCAGTGACAGTGGCTGAGACAGTGGATGTGACAGCTGCTGAACAGCATATTACAGTGAACATCCTTATTAGTACCAGGCACTTCATTCTGAAAAAAAACAATGTGTGCAACATGCAAGTGGCATAATAAAATTCATTTGTTACCTCATTATGAATAATCTTCTACATGCTCAAGTTCAAAAAGGAGGTTGAATTTAAAATTAATGATCTGTATCACCAAGACTTAAAGCTGTCTAAAGATTACTGTAAAACCAAGAGACCATCAATTTATTATAATTCCCCTAACATTTTACATCCGTCACAAAGCATGAAATCATGAAACTAATCAATCATAAAAAAGCACCATGATTTAAACATCACAACAGTTTTACGTAGGCAATTAGCATAATAAATTGCAGACAGGTAATTAGCATAATGCAGACTAAATTTTAGTGTGACTCATTAAAATATTCTGCCAAGAAGTGCATGAACAGACAAGAGACATGTCCAAAAATCAGGCATCACCTTCCATAATAATTAATGTATTTTAATGTTTAATGTATTTTAATTAATTGATAATAAATGTATAGATCCACTTATTATTGTACAAGCACATGTACCAACTGTACTTCTCATGGCATTACTTGGCAACTATGAATTGCTGGATGGAATGTATCTCCATGCAGATAGCTGCTGAAATTTTTATTACACATTGACTTACCTAAAAAATGAATGCCCTTAAAGCTATTTGGAAATTACAAATATAAAGCAACAAGACATTTAAGAAAAACAAATAGTTAAGATCTCCTTGCACACATGAAGACCAAACATTCTGCAAATTCATAAAGCAATATCCACACTTTTTTATGAATTTAAATCCATCAGAATTTTTTTTCCATTCAACCCTATACTCTATGGAATATGGCTGTTATATATAGACAACAGTGTAGGTACAGATCAGACTGACTCGTCAACTTCTGATTTCCAAGTCATAGAGCTAATGGCTGCATAAAAAAAAAAAAATTTTACATTACCAGTGAACATTTCAAGTTCAATTTTTCAAGTGAAACAATCTGCATTTATGAAGCTTCCAATAGATATTGTTGATTTCTGAATGCAGGTGGAAACTGTGAGGTGAAAGACCCCTAATATGTAATACTATTTTATCCAAAAGTGAATTACATTATAATGATGCTCACAAGTTTTGAGTTATATTTTTTCTTTTGAGGAACTTAATATATTAATAAACAATATCAATTAGTCATCATATTAAAAAATAACAATCTCACCTTTACTTTAGGCTCCTTTACTCCAAAGCAACATTCCAACAATAAATAGCCACAATAAAGAAAATCTCTGTGATCAGGCCACCATGAACATGAAAATAAATCAAATGTAACAAAAAGATTAATGTTTAAATACAGTATAAAGATGGCTAAACCTATTTCATCCTCTTTACAAAGCGTTTGTAGTTGCTAATATTTCATCTTTCACAACAAAGGCTGAAGGTTATAAAGCTGAGATTGGAAACCAGTCTCAAATCTCAAGCATCTGATTGACTGAAATGGTGACCAGTTGCCATTTCAGCCAATCAGATGCTTGAGATTTGAGACTGGTTTCCATGCTCAGTTTTATAACCTTGGGCAAAGGCTTCAAGAAACTTTCAGCTTGGAGTATTGGTTAAATAAACTACAATAAGCTCATACATGTTATCTATGCCAAAGATCATAAAACTGAAACAGGAGACCAGTCTCAAATCAAACCATATGACTGGCTCAAATGTAGAGCACTCTCCTCTCAACCAATCAGATGCTTGAGATTTGAGACTGGTTACCAATCTCAGATTTTAGATTTTAGGCCCTAAATCTGTTTAGATAAACAAGAGTAGTAAAATATCATGCATGTATGTTTTAAATGGTTGACATTTGATGGAAGTGGAGAAATTTATGCTATTAACCCAATACAGGTTTTACCACAAGTGCAACCAATGCTGATCTAGATCAGTTGGCACATCAAAACCCAAGTAAACTAGACTGTGTCCACAGGACACTGATGCCCCCACTGCTGCAATAACATTTGTTACAAAATTTTGTACCAGGTATTAACAACATGTGGTGATCATGATTAGTAAATGAGGAGTAAGTGCCACAAAATTTAATAACTAACATAAACAAAAGGCCATAACTATGGTGAAAATTGTTGCAAGACAATGTCCTTTACAACAATCTTCACATCATGTCTAATCATCTGTGCAAGTTTGAAAGAAATCAGCAAAATATAAAATGTGAAGTTGATGCCACAAAATTTTGTAAGTGAAATAAACAAAGGGCCATAACTGTGGTAAAAATGGCAGCAGAAAAAAATCTTTTTTTTATGATCATCTACCCAGCCATCTTGATCATGTGTGCAAGTTAGAAAGAAATCTGTCCAAAAGTAAATGAGGAATTGATGCCACAAGATATTATTACTGAAAAAAAACAAAGGGCCATAACTCTGGTAAAAATAGTCGCAGGAAAAAATCCTTTCTTCACGATCATCTACACATCCTGCTTCATCATCTGTGCATGTTTGCAAGGAATCTGCCCTGTAGTTTAGGAGGAGTTGATGCCACAAGATTTAATTACTGAAATTAACAAAGGGCCATAACTCTGGTAAAAATGGTCGCAGGAAAAATCCTTTCTTTACGATCATCTACACATCCTGCTTCATCATCTGTGCAAGTTCGCAAGAAATCTGCCTTATAGTTTTGGAGGAGTTGACGCCACAAGATTTAATTAATGAATATAACAAAGGGCCATAACTCTGGTAAAAATGGTCGCAGGAAGAAATCCTTTCTTCACGATTATCTACACATCCTGCTTCATCATCTGTGCAAGTTTGCAAGAAATCTGCCTTGTAGTTTAGGAGGAGTTGACGCCACAAGATTTAATAACTGAAATTAACAAAGGGCCATAACTCTGGTAAAAATGGTCGCAGGAAAAAATCCTTTCTTTACGATCATCTACACATCCTGCTTGATCATCTGTGCAAGTTTGAAAGAAATCCGCCTTATTGTTTAGGAGGAGTTGATGCCACAAGATTTGGGGACGTACGGACGGACGGACGAGTGCAACTCTATATGCCTCCCACTTTGTGGGGGCATAAAAAGGGGCATAACTCAGTTAAATGAAAAATGACTTGAAGAATTTGACATCATCACAACTGTGTTATCATTAGCAAAATAAATTGAAAGTCTGATGAAGAAACATATGCATTAAAATTGCGATGTTATAGCTAATGTTAAGTTTTCCCAACGGACAGACCAAAGGACAGACAGACAAAGCGACCCTATGTATAGCCATTTTTTTCAAAAAAGCGACACAAAAAGCAACTAGTCTAGATCCTAATCTTAATGCATTGATGTGCAGAGTGATCTGGATCTACACTGGTCACACATGATAAATCAGCTGCACCTCTGATGTGAAGGCTTATCCTTACGGTTTTCTACCAGTCAATACTTGAACAGTATGCTTGGAAGCACTCGAGAAATGACTAGGCGTTTTTTCGAAATAATTCCCATAACAAGAGTATAAGTAGACTGTAATAAATTATTCATGCCTCAGCATAATGAGGCGTGTCTACTCTTTGCAACAATAATTCATTTAATATACTCACAATAAATGAGAAAACACCAGTAGTAAGACAAAATGTGGGTATGCCTCAATGAACTACTGACATGGTCTTCAAACAGATTACCTACAAGATAGCTGAAGTCAAATTTAATTTCATAACTACTTTTTGACCAAAAAAATGTCCTTAAAGTGACAGTCCATGGTATTTTATACATTTCACGGGTAACTTCAAACATCAATTACAAAAAAAATAATAATCATTAGTATTAAGTGTGTCATGAGATTATTTTCCAAAACAACTATGACACAATAGCAAGGCAATAGAGCAGGATTGAAAGACATCTCGCATCATTTACACAATTAAGACAACATTCACAATTTTTCCAAAATTGTATTGCTGAATCCGAACATTCTTTACAACTTTTATCTAATACTTCAACTAAAAACTAGACTGCTACATGAATTGGGTAAAATGGTCAATATTTTTACAAAAAAGGTAAAAGTAAACCCTGCATTGACAATTCAAGCATAAAGTCATTGGGCATTTATATACCCTTCAGATGCTTTGCTAACCTGCCAGTGCTCCCAGATGTTTGTCTGCAGTCTGTCTATGGTATTTTTCCTGATACTTTTTCCTGTTCAGATTATTTGGTCATACTCTTGTGAGTCACCAATTGTTTTATTCTGTTTGCGTTTAACTGACCATGTGTACACATCTCATAAGCATCTCAACCTCACTTGCATCTTGTAGTGAGGCAACAATTTTCATACTTAATACTATATCATGTAAAAAAATTAAGGAAGTTGGTTTGTGTTTCTGTCTGTGATATAAAATTCTATTTACATAAATTCACAAAAACTAAGCGATGCAAAACAAAATGTTAATTCCCACGTGAGCGCAATAATACTGACAAGAAAATTTTCTGTACTTTGTAAAAAACTTTCAACTACTAAAAAAGAAATCAGTGATTGTCATTCGTTCACGCAACCAGGAAGCTACCAGGAAATTGAAGGTCAAACACACTTTTACTAATATTTCGTAAAGTTTACAAATGAAAGTCACGAGGACACAATAAATTGTTGTTAGTATCATATTATTACTCATGTGGGAATTTTAAAATAATGTTTTGTGTTGTTTAGTTTTTGTGAATTTATGTAAATAGAAGGTTAGGGAATTTTTAGATCTCGCTATATTTTTTTACTGTTCTAACGTGTCTTACCATCTGCAAAATAAAGATACATTAATAACATACATTTGTGTAAAATTTCATTTAACGGCTTTTTGCCGTTTATGAGATTTTGATAATTTTCTTTTTATCGATGAAAGTGGTTGGGAGGAGTGTGGTAAGCCCTTAACACTTTCAGTAAAAACTTTCATAAACATTTTGTCAATGTAAATTCTAACAATTTGTTACCTTTCTTTAACATTTTTACATAATTTCTGGACTGTCACTTTAACTCAAGTTTTAATCTGACAGGTCAAAACAATATTACATAGGTTGTGAATTTTACAACAGTGGTAAATTGCATCATAATTACATTTGCAATAAAAAAAATTGGCAGGCACAATTAGATGATAACAGAGCCATCTACATGACCACTCAACTGTTATTGAAGCAAGAGTGATATCAAAATGAACAATAAATAAAAACAGTTTCTTATAGGACAAATTAAGCCTTATACAAATTGTTATAAAAAAAGGCTAAGAAGCTGGGTGCAGCATACACCAGCCTATCTAGACAAGTGCAATTTAGACGGGCTCATCGTGACACATTCAACATGATCTTGCCTAAATAGACTATAGACCAGCCTATCTAGACAAGTGCAACATGTTTCAGCCTATAAGGACAAGTGCAACATGTTTCAGCCTATCAGGACAAGTGCAACATGTTTCAGCCTATCAGGACAAGTGCAACATGTTTCAGCCTATCAGGACAAGTGCAACATGTTTCAGACTATCAGGACAAGTGCAACATGATCTAACTTATCTAGACAAGTGTAACATAGACCAGATATCTTGATAAGTGAAACAAAGACCAGCCTATATAGACAGGTGCAAAATAGACCAGCCTATCTAGACAAGTGCAACATGGTCCAGCTTATCTAGACAAGTGCAATATGATCCAGCATATCTAGACAAGTGCAACATGATACAGCCTATCTAGATAAGTGCAACATGATCCAGCTTTTCTATATAAGTGCAACATGATACAGCCTATCTATATAAGTGCAACATGATACAGCCTTTCTAGATAAGTGCAACATGATACTGCTTATCAAGACAATTGCAACATGTTTCAGCCTATCAGGACAAGTGCAACATGTTTCAGCCTATCAGGACAAGTGCAACATGTTTCAGCCTATCAGGACAGTGCAACATGTTTCAGCCTATCAGGACAAGTGCAACATGTTTCAGCCTATCAGGACAAGTGCAACATGTTTCAGCCTATCAGGACAAGTGCAACATGTTTCAGCCTATCAGGACAAGTGCAAAATGTTTCAGCCTATCTAGACAAGTGCAACATGTTTCAGCCTATCAGGACAAGTGCAACATGTTTCAGCCTATCAGGACAAGTGCAACATGTTTCAGCCTATCAGGACAAGTGCAACATGTTTCAGCCTATCAGGACAAGTGCAACATGTTTCAGCCTATCAGGACAAGTGCAACATGTTTCAGCCTATCAGGACAAGTGCAAGATGATCTTACTTATCTAGACAAGTGTAACATAGACCAGATATCTTGATAAGTGAAACAAAGAACAGCCTATCAGGACAAGTGCAAAATAGACTAGCCTATCTAGACAAGTGCAACATGATCTAACTTATCTAGACAAGTATAACATAGACCAGATATCTTGATAAGTGATACAAAGACCAGCCTATATAGACAGGTGCAAAATAGACTAGCCTATCTAGACAAGTGCAACATGATCTAACTTATCTAGACAAGTGTAACATGGACCAGATATCTTGATAAGTGATACAAAGACCAGCCTATCAGGACAAGTGCAAAATAGACCAGCCTATCTAGACAAGTGCAACATGATACAACCTATCTAGACAATTGCAACATGATCTAACTTATCTAGACAAGTGTAACATGGACCAGATATCTTGATAAGTGAAACAAGGACCAGCCTATATAGGCAGGTGCAAAATAGACTAGCCTATCTAGAAAAGTGCAACATGTTCCAGCTTATCTAGACAAGTGTAACAGGGACAAGATATCTAGATAAGTAAAATACAGAACAGCCTATATAGACAAGTGCAAAATAAACCAACCTATCTAGGTAAGTGCAACATAGACCAGTCAATAGTGTAACATAGACAAATATAACATAGACCAGCCTATTTAAACAAGAACAACATATACCAGCCTATCTAGACAATTCTTTCATACCAGATCCGGTTATCCGATGTGTTCACCCATGTAGGAAATTTTGAACCTACACCCCCCATGTAGAATTAGTTACGAACTTATATGAGTGACGTCAGGTCATCAGGTTTTTTGATGTCATGTTTTAGGTAAGTGATGTTTTTTAGAAAATTAGGGATGTTAATGTCAACGTTTAAGTGCATTAATGTAACACACTGTTGGAAGACTTTTGTTGAAGGCCAAGCCTTCTGATCTTGTCGCAGTTCTCAAATTTGCGTCCCATGAGCCTGAAAGTACATATAACGTCTAGCGGAGTGAGGTTTAGCGAGTACAGGGGATGATTGATTCCGAGTATTATTTCTGTTTCACCAAGCGAAAACTTTCTGTGCCACTTGTATACTAATGCTCTAGATATGAGGATGCTTTTTAACTTGATTTTATTTCTTAAGCATGTCTTTTGGCGTCAATTTGCTTTCATCACTATATTGGATGATCGAAATGTGCACCGCAGCTTCTTCAAACGTCGCAATTTTCAACAAATTATGGCAACTTTCTGAAACTTTGCATATTGATTTTAGAATGTTCACCAATTAAGGCAACATTAACAATTTGCGGCTAAAATGATATTGTGTAATGTATTAATTGTTTAAAGTAAATGATTGAATTTCAAATCATAGCGCTTTTTGAACTGCGCCGCCGATCGCTATCATGGTTTAATAAAGTGTATGCAATTTCTTTATTTGAGAAAATTTTTCTTTCAAATTCAGCATACTTGTTACTAAATGATATCTTAACTAACTGTGAAATTTGCTTAAAGATATGTTCAGTAGTTTTCTTTTCATTCAAATAGTCTACGATTTACTGGGACAACCCTTGTACATAGACCAGCCTATCTAGACAAATGCAATATATAGACTATCCTATCTAGACAAGTGTGACATAGACCAACTTATCTAGACATTATTACAGACATAGTCTGTGTAAAGAGTTAATGAACAGTATGTGGTATAAACAGGTGTAAGATTTAAGGTTATCATATATTTTTGTTAACATTATTACAAGATTTTGAATTCTTGCTGATTATTGTATTTACCCCCCCTGGAGAAAAAAATTGAAAAGAATTTAGAATTTAGTTATTCTTTATTTGTTATAACATGAATATTAACAAGAACATTTTATAATTACAGCAGAGTAAATGGAGGAGAGAAATATTTAACACACTGTGTTCAGCTGAAAATCGATTCATATACACACAAACAAATGGTCAACAAGAAAGTGCAAGTTTTGGAAATGTACAAACCCTTGAGAACAGAACTAACCACATAACAATTACTTACCATAAAATGTTCTATTTTTTAATACAGTATTTATTTGATCAAATTGCTACCAACATCAAACTTTATTTCTCACTAAGCAGGACTTTCTTTCACCATAAACATGGATATCTTATCAACTAAACCTTGGATAATGTTTCATTTTTCAAAGCGTATTGGTAGTTCAATAACAATACCACAAAAGGTAAGCAGGCATAAAAAATGGTTCTCACTAATAAAATGATTGTCCACTCTTCCATAAAACTGGTTTGTTGCTAAATTGTTATTTATTTCGGTATCAAGAAGCATGAAGTCACTAGTTTAGTAATTAGAATTTTACCTTCTAGTATAAAAACAATATATTGTTCTAAGAAAATCCTCTGCTGTTAATAAAGACTTCAAAACTGCTTCCAGAACCGCTAACTGGAGAACAGACATTCTTATTAATATTTGTTGTTCATTATCATCATCACCATCATCACCATCATCATCATCATCATCATCCACTACTATTTGTCTGTCATGGCCTGAAGGTAGTTTACTATAAGACGGGAGAGTTTTGGGTCTCGAGCTTGCCATAGAACTGTTCAAAAATAAGTTTTATTCAAAATAAGATTGCTGGAAACTAAGCTATCTTAGTCTGGTCCCAAGGTTATAAAACTGAGCATGGAAACCAGTCTCAAATCTCAAGCATCTGATTTGCTGAAATGGCGACCAGTCGCCATTTCAGCCAATCAGATACTTGAAATTTGAGACTGGTTTCCAATCTCAGCTTTATAACCTTGGGCACTGATAATCTTAGGATTGGTCCAAGATCATGAAACTGAGATTGAAAACCAATTGCAAAACTCTATCATTTGATTGATCCGTCTAGAGACTGGTCTCAATTTTAACCAATCAGACACTTGATTTATATTCTGGCCTAGTGTGATATGATTTCCATGCAGATGCAGAGCGCGTCTTCAATGCCTACATACCTCCAGCAACTTTGCTGCAGTGTTCAGAACATCTCAATCAGAGTGTGACTTACTGCTATGCTCAATTGAGTACAGAAAGTTAACACTGTAAACACTGAGGAAAGAAGAGAGTAAGTACTGTTGTATAACAAATCAGTTGAAACTGACCTACAACAAAATAGATAAATGGAAAACATGTTTAAATGCTGGAAATGTGTTAAAGTCCTATTTCCAACAGTCACCAAGTAAGGGTCAGTTTATCCTTATACAATTAAAATATCAAAAATGTATTTACCTTCTTATTCTCTTATTTTAGCCACACAAGTGTAGACACAGCTAATATAAATGATTTCTCAAAAACATAATATAAATAAACCTGTATTTTACAAGATTTCATCAGATATTTTGCAATACTTTCGGTGTCTGTGCTTTATTTTTCTTTGTTACAGAAAGATGAAAATAATGACTATTTCTTCCTTTATAAATCACTGAAACTTCAACCTGTGTTAATATAAGGACAAAGTTTTGCTAACAGGTGAATTGTTTGTCAAAATACAACGTTACAATACCATTCAAATTAAAAAATAAACAAAAACAAATAGTAATCAATCCATTATATTCACTTCCTTTATAAAAGAAAAAATATTAAGGTAGCTACATGTACTCATTTAATTTTAATATTAATCTGAAGAATGGAATAACTTTCCAACTCCAGTGGGTGCTTGTTCAAAACCTCCTCCAATGGGAGTTAAATCTAGAATAAGCATTCTTACAGATAAAATCACATCTCCTGGCTTTTATTTTATGCATTTTTACATAAGAATAACAAGTTTCTAATGTCACAAAAAGGTATTTTCAATATATCATACAACTGTCCTTGTTGCTTTTGGAAAGTTAACCTCCAGTTAGTTTAAGCCTTGGATTAAGTTTAAAACAACCAGCCCCAGGAAGGAATTGTTAAAAGCCTTTTTTCTTGTTATACCTGTCTTAGGTGTTGTTAATAAATCTCAAACTGTTTTTCATTTAGCACATCATATAATAATCCAATATTTAATTTCCTTGACAGTTTTTTTTTTCACCAATTCATCAAAACTGATTTTCTATTTTCATTTTCAACCAGGAAACTGATCAATCATACAATACAGCTATGTGAATTTGAAAGCTAACAGTAGGTTGAAAAAGTTTTCAAAAAAAAAGTTAGATTTTGTTAAATTGGTTGTTCATCTTCAAACATATATTGGAACAGCTGTAGCTACCTTATAAATAATCATTCATGCCACATCTACACACCAGGCACTACAATAAACAATTAAATACAATATCAATGTATGTAAACCATTCTCTCAGAAACATGGGGACTGCTGTACAGTAACTCAGGCCAGAGACATCTGTACATAAACCAGGTCCACATTGTTGCAAATAATTACATCTACTTTTGAGAAAAACTAAAACTGGTAAAAAGAAAAATCTGCCAACATAGATTAGAATGGCAACTAAAATTATCCCGAGGCAGAATAATTAAGGAGTATGGGTGTCTCAGAATAGCCTCTCATATTGCTTACTTATAAGCTATCCACATTTGTTTTACTGTAATTTTAACCCTTTACACCATGGATATGTCTTATAACATGGGCATCAAGGTTAGATTTAGATCAAGGGCCCAAGATCATAAAACTAAATTTTGAGATCAGTCTCAAATCTCAAGGATCTGATTGGCTGAAATGGCGACTTGTCGCCATTTCAGCCAATCAGATGCTTGAGATTTGAGACTGATCTCCAGATTTAGTTTTATGATCTTGGGCATAGATCTCAAGTTTGTATACATGTTTCTCGATGGACACAATATTGTTTAAATGATACTCAAAAGTAGGTAAAGCTGACTACAGGAAAATCAATTTATTTACATTTATATAAAAGTTTCAAAAAATATACAAACTAGATGTATATGACTCATTATAAACATATTTTCATACTGGAATTTACAAATATGGTTTATGCCAAAATTCAAGCCTTCACTTATTGTGAAAATCCGTGACCTTTAAGTGTAGTAACCTTGTCAATATCAGCCCGGATCGGATCATATACTTGTAGTATCAAGTTTTCATCATTACATTTTATTTATAAAATTTGAAACTCAAGACGTTCATTGTTTGTTAACAAAATCTTGCTTTCAACAAATTCTATTTTTTATACTTGGAAAAAAAAGCAAAATTAATATGCTGCTAAAAAAAAAGCATATTGGTGTTTTGATCCAGTGAAGCCCGTTACCCTTTGCCCAATGTTTACTTAGTGCTGGAAAACTCCCTCAGTTTCTACATGTGGTTTGATACAAGGTATATTTATATAATATATTTATTTAATAGCTATCTTATAGAATTTGGCAATAAGAGAAAAGCAAATAAATATCTGTAGTGAACACATGCATTACATTCTTTCTGTTTTCTTTGTGCTTTAACCCTTTCCTGGATATATACGCATTTTTACGCATGTGCGACCAGTGTAGATCCAGATAAGCCGGCACATCCGTGCCGTCTGATCAGGATCTGCACTGGTCGCATTTATGTCAGAAATAACCTAATGAATCAAAAAGCGAACAGTTTAGATCCTGATCAGACGGCACGGATGTGCCGGCTGATCTGGATCTAAACTGTTCGCCCTAGCAATAAAGGTGTATCTATACAGGAAAGGGTTAACATGGAATGAGCCACATTAAGGGAAACGTATCTTTTATTGTAGTTCTGAAATTTTTATGTCTTGCTGTTTTTGGCAATTACTAACATCCGGCTATCATACACTTGTGACTAAAAAATTGATATTGTTACAAACTTTTATCACAAGTAATAGCTAAATACACAAGTGATGTTGTCTGATCGGCTTTATGACAATGTCAAATTGCTGGAGACATATTTTGCAGGACAAAGCCCAAACGAGATGTGATTTTTTTTAATGTTGAAATTCTATATGGTCATTCTTTAAAGTTGCTCATCATCAACTTTTCTACTATTTTTGTTTTACTACCAGTTTACCGGTATATATTTCCTTGTATTACAAGGAAATTTGTTATCCTGTGAAAACATACCTTAACTACACATAAAAGTTTGGTCAGTTCTTTGCATGGGAATCTAACTGGAAACAACCATCCACCAGAACGCAGTATCTGTTACAGGACACTATTTTGAATTGATTTAGGGGTCACCATCTTGTGACTTAAGTTAAACTTTAACAGACAGAAGAAAAATCGCCATTCTGCAGACAGTGACATAAAGTACATCTGACCTACAAGAAACCTACCCACCAACCATTATACAGGTAATAAAAATTTTCTAGCATACCACCCATGTTTAAAACATTCTGACAAAATCAATCTGCTCTGTTATGTGTGTGTGTGTGCAACTATTATAATCTCTATTATATAATCTCTTTGCACATTCTAACTTCTATGGATTTCAACTTATTTCTGAACATGTAATTTAGGTATGCAAGAAAAAGAATCTTATAAATGCTAAGGTATCAGAAAAATCCGAACTGTAGTGAACGATATCTTGATCATGTGCCTGTTTTAGAGCAGCAGTATTTTTACAACTGTTAACACCGAGGAAAAGAGTTTTCAGTCTGTACATCTAGCAGTATGTAATACTAATATACTCTTCACAAAAAACCCAGAATCAGGACTCATCACTCATAAAGCATGTCAATGAATGACGCATTACTGTAAGACTGGAATGAATTTACAACTTTCTGATACTGGTTGTGTCCAGCAGAAGCCTGCCATATTGGTGGTTTTCAATAATCCCTCAAGTCCATGAGCCCCTATCACAGAGCTAGATTACATGTCAATAAATAGAAAATCCTAGAAATCAACGTGTATCAATTGTCAGTTTCTGTTTCCATGGTGATGTCTTCATTGCCATCCGTATGTTTGTTATCATCATTGTTAGTGTCTTCCACACTGCTCATATCTTCTTCATCTTCCTCCTTGGTAGCGGTCGCTGAGGCTCCACCCATGGTTCCTGTTGCTCCGCCCACTGGTTTATGAGGTATCCATGTCCCGCGTCTTTGATACACTAGAACATACGCTGCTTTTGACTGAAAAGAGTAAACATAGTTAGTAGTATTCTAGGGTGCATAACTTACCAATATACTTGTTTGCAGCATGTTTTTTAAGGATGAGAAATGTCTGGTTCTTCGAATTAACTTGCAAAATATTGTCTAAAATGAATAATTATGAAAATCACATTTCTTCTTAAGTAACACAACTTGATCACATGGATCTAAATACTTTAAAAATGTTGTAAATATGTTTTCAAGATACTGTATCAACAATCTGCAGCGCAAAGTTTCCGATCAACTTGACTGTCACTTTTACTGACTAATTTTGTTTGTTCTAGCAACAGCAACAGCAACGTTCACCTAGATCTAACTGAGCATTATCTTAACAGCCTGGTATATAAACATGATGTTACCACAGTGGCTTCGGCGCTGGACTCGGACACACTAGAGTCATCAAAGTAATACCAGGCGTGATCCTCGGCATTCTTACAGTACGCAGTGTCTGAAAGTAGCAACCAGGTGGTGAACAGCAGGCTACACAATATCACATAACATCACTTCAAACATCTATGTTACATTTATGTTTTTAAAGATTTATAAGACATGGTTCGGTTGGTAGGTTGACCACATATGCACATCAGTCACTTTTGCTTCCAGTGTAGACTCACCTAGTGAATTAGTTAAACCTTTACTCCATATATGCAGGTTTTATTGTATGTGCAACGAGCGTAGATCAGGATCAGCTGGCATATAAGTGTTATCTGATCTGGATCTACACTAAGTTCTTGCTCAGAACCGCAAATTATTGGTTCGATTCATCACTTGAGGTACAGTATCCAGCGAGGTTTTCGACTTGAGAATGGATGAGAATGTGGCTCGTATTAGATTAGAAAAAAAAGAACACATCATTTATTCTTATTCTTAAAATATTTGTCTTCTTTGTTAAACATATGATAGGGGAATCCATAATAGCTATAAATAGCAACCGTAACAACCTTAGAATTCCCTTGTCATGAGGTAGTGGAAATACCCAAGGTTTACCGATTGCAAACATCAATCATAGCCCCAAGGCAAGGACACCACGGTGATTATCTTTAGTGACACTTTGTTAGTTCAATTAGGGAATTTACGACCTAAAATTATCAGGCATGTGGCGACCACTCAGGGCAAAGTGAATGCAAATTAGCTAACAATATCTTCTCAGTTTTTGACAATTATTTGCCCGCCAAATTTTACCGCCAATTCTTTGAAATAATCGACAAAAACATACAATTATCGGAAATGGCAACAATGTCAACTGACAGCGTGAGCACTGATATTAGTGCAGTTCCCTATTATCAAGTACTGATGTGCTGACTGATCTTGATCTACACCTGTTTGCCCATAAGATAACAGCTAGCATAAATCCCATGGAGTAAAGGGATAACAGCTACCATACATCCCATGGAGTAAAGGGAACAGCTACCATACATCCCATGGAGTAAAGGGTTAAACTGGTTTCTGGATTTGTAACAAGTTAAAACCAGGGCCTAAGATCATAAAACTAAGATTTGAGATCAGTATCAAATCTCAAGGGTCTGATTGGCTGAAATGGCGACTGGTCGCCATTTCAGTCAATCAGATGCTTGAGATTTGAGACTGATCTCCAGATTTAGTTTTATGATCATGGGCACAGATCTCTTCAAATTAAAAACTTAAATTAAAAACTGATATGGCTGTTACTACTTCTAAAGTTATAATGAAATTTTCTTGAAACTTTCAACTGAAAGAAACTTGTATCAGACAGTCAGAGATACCAAGATAAACTTTAAATCTCAGTGCAGAGTTTCCAAGACATTTGCTTTTAACTTTAAACACAAGTGAAAATTATAATGAAACAATTTTTGTATGGCTCGGTCCATTAAAGGGTACATGGTTCTTGAAAATCTCTTCGCAAGAACTACTTTTAACATTTTGAAGGTTATTAATTTAAACTCTGAATAGATTTCATGTGTCTTGTGTTTCTTGTATAGCAGGGGGGATAAATCACCGTCATTGAAAGATCTTGTATAACTCTTTTTGGTTTATTTAAATGGGTCATGTTATGCTGATTGTTTTGTATTTCAGGAATATTTCTGCATTATTCGTAATGCTGATCTTCTATGTATTGATGTGGTCACATCAAGAAGTACTGAAGGTGAATGTCTTTATGGTGATTGAAACTGATTCACTTTTATATCAATAGCCTTCAAGTTAACACGGGTGGGGAATATACTTCATTTAAATAACTATTAATTTTGCAACCACCAGAAAATCAAGATGAATGCTTGCATCCTCCTGTCTGATCAGGTTAATACATTTCTGAACCCTCCCCCCCCCCCCCCCCCCCTATGAACAATGAATGGAATGGCTTAATTCAACGAGAGTCCATTAGTAATTCAGTGCATACAAGGCCAGCTTAATATATCAGAAGTACACATTTGCATCCAATAAGCCAATGTCTCAAAATAAAGGATAATATAAACAGTAATTAACTTACAATGTCCACCTCCAAGTCCCCCATAGTGGTTAGAAACACCTATCAGGTCATAGACATAGTGTTCTCTGTTTGGGGATATCACATATTTATCAAGGTCAAGGTCTCTGAAATAAACAGGATTAATATAAATAGCAATGCTGTTGCACCAGTATTGATGGTGGGTACTAGATAGCTGCTTTTTGTTATTCAATAAAATCTCTGTAATTTTTGTTATAATTGTCAATTCGTTAAATTTATCCTAAATAAAATGGTATCCAAGTAACAAAACTAAAAACCATTTATGAATATGAGAGCTTTCTAGTTACAAACTAGAGTGTGTCCTTGGACACTTGATGCCCCACTGCTACAAAAACATGTGTTACAAAGGGCCATAACTCTGGTAAAATGGATGCTGGAAAAATCTTTTCTTTACGATCATCTATAGATCCTGCTTTATCGTCTGTGCAAGTTTGAAAGAAATCTGCCCAATAGTTAAATGAGGAGATGATGCCACAAGATTTTCGGGATGTAAGGATGGACAAGTGCAACTCTTATATGCCTCCCACACTGTGGGGGCACAATAAAATTTAACTTACCCTTTACTACATTGCTACAACTTTTATTGCATGGGCCACCAGTGTAGATCCAGACCTAAATTCAGGATTAACACTGTTTGCTTTTAGATTCGTTAGTTATATTTTTTATCAAAGAGCCAACATTGTCACCTGATCTGGATCGACACTGGTTGCCCATGTGATATAAAATGCCTTTCCATGGAGTAAAGTATTTACACAAATTTCAATTTTGTTCACATAATTATATATGATTTGAATCTATAGTCATGAAAACCCGTTACTATATAGATATCACTTCCATGGCATAGGTCAACACTGTAGATAAAGATCAGCCGGCACATATATGCCATCTGCTCAGGATCTTAACTGCTTTTTTCCTTCATTCAGTCATTTCAGACAATAAGCAATGTAGATCCTGATCAGACTGCACAGATGTGCCAGCTGATCTGGATTTACACAGTTGCACATGTGATAAAACCTGTATATATGAAGTAAAGGGATAATGAAACTGCATTGTTACAAAAACAGAAAGCAATTACTTTGCAGGGAATTCAACAAGAGCATCAATTTTGTCCCTCCAGTATCGGTTATATGAGAATCTCTTCAGATGTATGATCAGCGTGTCCGGCAATGACCAGAGGTCAAACTTCTTGGTGGCCTGCTGGTGCTTCTTACACTTTGGACAATACCTGTACAACCAAACCAACAGAATGGAGACTGAAAATTTGCATCCCCTTGTGCACCTGCACTGTTATATGAGAAGTTTTAAAAACATTTTAACAAAATCATAAAACTGTGGGCAATATTTCTTGAATCAGGATCATGACCACAGAATTGAGATTGGAGACCTTGTCCAGAATAGTCTTTAATGACAGTGTGGGAAAATGTTGCTTGCTTAACTTAGTGCTTTTAGTATATTTGTATCTTTTCAATTATATATATATAACTAAAAAGAGAATAGGTATAACATCATATTGTTAACAATATGGTTACAGTGAAATCCTCAGTAAAAAAACTGAAATGCTATAAACAATTTTACAAATATTTGGTTGTAATAATATACTGGACTGACCATGGATCATTTTCTCCGAGTTTCTCCGTGGTGGTAAAGATATCTAGGCAGTCACCGAGCTGTATGACAACTTTTTTCTGCGGCTTGCTACTCATGGTAGCGTGGGCATCGAACGACTCGGCCTCCGAGTCACAGTAAAACTTCTCCTTAGCGATGTGGCTCCAGTCCACAGATATGTACTGGCGACCTTAAATAACAAGTTCAGAAGAGAGTACAATGTAGATAATTAAAAATTTTACTTTGAAGTTGAACTTAATATTCATTGTGATGTTTGCCTTAGAAAGTACCACAACTACATAGTAACCCTTTATGCCAAAAATATGACTTATATTTGATGGGCTACATGTGAACATCTGTGCCTTCTGATCTGAATATATGCTGTTCACTTCTGGGTCACTTCTGGGTCAGAAATTACCAAATGAACCTGAAAGAAAACAGTGTAGATCCTGATATGATGGCACAAATTTGCCAGCTGATCTGGAGCTGTTCTGTTCCCCAATGCAGTAAAAGTTTTATGTATGGAGGAAATGGATGTTCAGTACTGTTCATTGCAATTTAAATCACTGTGGTATCATTTTATTGAGTGATGGCTTAATTTTCGCTCAGGCCAGTACGCGAATTCAAAACCTAAGCTAATATTTAACAATGTAGTTCCACAATTGTATCCGAAACGTGCTTTACGAATGAACCTACACTTTGTAATTAGTTGCCCGTATCGATATTTGATATAAATTTGAGGCATTGAATAATTATATTAATAAAGGAAATAAAGTTTTAATGTTCCTTCGAACTGTTACAACAATTTAGTCCATGCATTTAGCTCAGGTCCTGTTTTACCAAAAAGTATATTTGTCATCTCATTCAGTTTATTTTGATACGTAATTCTGTTATCTACTGGTAACATTTTTGTGTTTCAATTGACCCTTATTGTGTAATTGTTATGCAATGAATTGACACTTTGGATCAAAAAACAGGTAAGCAATTTAAAATACAAATTACATTATGAATGATCCAGATAGATGGATCAAATGGGTCCTGTTTCAATTAGCAGCGTTGAATAAACAGCGGTCCGATAATTGACAAAGGAAGTGGTACTTGACAGGAGCCAAGTGACACATGATTAGCTCTTGTGTTCAAATAAACAATAGGTATCAATAACAAGTCAGTCAAATATTGATTGTAATAATGTTGTTTTTTCTGGGTTTTTTGTTTGAAAAATTTGATTTGCGCGAATTTACGTCTGCGGGAAAAAGTCTTTTTCGGCAATTTTGCGAAATTTCGTGCTATCGAAATTAAATGATACCACAGTATGCAGACAAGCACCAAGTACCGATGCTAACTAGATTTTCAAACTTACTATTCAGTTTTAAAGGGTTTCCATCATCTTTTAATTTCTGGTCCATTTCTGCAGTACCGTAAGAATTTACAATTGAGAATTTAAACAATCTTGGCCGCTTTTCCATTTCTTTCTCACTGTCAGTTTGTCCATTTATATCAGAAAATTTATCTGGATCTTTATCTGGAGACTTTTCACCATTGATGCTGTTGCTGTTGCCGTTGCTGATGTCCATGCCAGAATCCCCTTCTGAGTCGGGAACTACAACATCAAGAATGGAAGTTCTAAACTGAGCTTCTGAAACTTGTTAAAACTTGTTTGCTGACGATTTTTAGAGGTTGGTAGGTAGATAGGTTTTTGTTTTTTTCTCTGATATTGTTTTATTGATGATTAACCACCTTCATTACATTTTAAAACTGAGAAATAAACATTGTTGCTGTCAATGGGTGCTGCCATATTAAATGATTCTGTGTAACATAAAATACTGAAAAATATTATAACATCAAACGAGCGAAAATAATTTTTAAATGTAAGAAATATATACACACAAAAAATACAGAGTATACCACCAATTTATGACAGAAATGCATATTTCTTAAACTTAAATGCAATGACATATGAATACAGACTTTCTTCTATGGGATTAAATCAGTAACTTCCCTTTGATTAAGCAACATTAACAAACAAGCTTTCCATTAGACAATGAATCAAGTTACATTTCTTTTCGTAAAAAGCATTTTACTGTAGAGACTGATGAAACATTTATCCACAGCTAACTGATTGAGACTGGTACCTAGTAAGGACCAACCTGTTTACTCAGTCGTTGTCACATTTGTACTCATTACCAATATTTTGCATGCATCATGTATCTTGCTATGATAAAGCTCTATTTGTCAGCCTATTTTCAATTTCAGTTGGAAAACATTTTGTGAACAACAGCTGCGCACAATCTATGGGACTGTGCACATTGTTTTGTCTTGTGATGTTAATCAGCGTAAACATTTTACCATGAGTTGCTGTGGAAAAGCATGTTGTCATTCGCTTTGGGGTCAATTTGGCTGTTCCATCAAAAATGGTGTGATATCACAAATTCTCTTCATAATTTTGGTAATTTGGAGAATATTTAGTGAGTAAATATAATGACTGAAAAGAAGTTTTATCACATTTATCAGGATATGAAAAACATTTTGATTGCTTAAAGCAGGGCTTCATTCACTTTAAACAAATCAAATGTTTTCTAAGTCTTGTCAGATGACCTGGGTAAAATATCAAGTCAATACTTAAATACTTCACATCAAAAGTGATTTTATAAAACTCTGTTCACTATTTATTTTCAGTCTAAACTTTATATTTTGTAGTCTAAAGTCTGAATACTCAGATAATTCCTAACTATAATCCTGCCTCCATACATCACGCACCTCCATTACAGGCAGCGTTATCCCCATCACCGTTGATAGCTTCCTCACTGTCCCCAGTCGAGGCAATGTCAATATCCTGGCTATCTGGGGTGTCCTCCTTGGGTATCCACCATTTCTCATTGTCAGGTGGAACTTTAACAAAGCGCCTGCAAACAATTCCTCATGTTTCCCAGTCAGACAATACATTAATCCCTAGAACCTATTTCATCAATTAACTGGATAAAGGTCAACAAACAACCTAGACTTAAAACTGTTGGTATTAATTAAAAGCAAATATTTCTTTAGAGAAAGTTACATGAAAATATTTATATTTGACTTCTACAAATGTTGCTGTTGTTTTTCTTCAAAGATTCAATATACTGATTTTATCACATACCTTCCGGTGTGGGAGTGTAATAACACCCTAACACCCGTTATATATTTTCGATATATTAAGAGGTTATTAACCGGTGTTCAAGGGCTGGGAGGTGATATCGGCCCGGAAGAGCAATATTGGCCCGAGAGCTTTAGCTTTATAACCGGTTTATAACCTTTTTATTACATGTGCCGGGCTGATATCAAAGTCTGCCATTTTAATGCTCTTTAATTCAAAAATTAACTGAGCACTTGTCTATTCGTTATAATTAACTACGTCACGATGAATGCTTTCGCTACTACGTCATTTAGAGTTTTGTGACGTAATTAAAGATTGTTTACATTTTCAAACTGTAACAGAGGAAGTTGCTGTCAGTTGATTTTTTAGTTTTATTTGGTTTTAAGTGATTATGTCTTCGAACGATTTGATAAAATTGTGCTGGATATGAGATTGAGAAAATTTGAGTTCTGGAAGTATTTTACAGCGGTATGGGTATGTAAAGGCTGTTATTTGTGAGTGTTTCATTCTCATAACGCTGCTGGGAGCTTCAATTCAACAAAAACACAATGAAGCATGTCTTGTTTTAAAGAATAATAGGCCTGAAGCCTCAAGAAAATATGAAGGAACATGATTCTACAGTGCTACAGTGCTTTTTGTTCTTGGTTGTCCCCAGGTATGTACAATTTCTCCATGTTTCTCTTGTCAGTTTGTCGCTCTTAGAAATATGTCTCATTTTAGCATGCAAGTTCTTTTTTAAATATGCTACTTCTTGCATCTAGCTCCAAAAGACTTGAATGGGACTCGATCGATTCAATCGTCGCCATCTTGAAATGTAAAAGTTCAATTCTGTATCAATGGTTACCACGTGCAAAAATTCGTGATACGGGATTTCTGCCCGCGATATCAGGTTTTCGGCCCGCGATATCAGGTTTTCGGCCCGCCCTTTATCATGCAAAGTACCCGGGCATTTTGGTCATTATTTGTTACTATTTATAGTAACACATGTAATAAAACTAGTTATATACTCAACAAAAAAAGAAACCTGACACTGTAACTTTGAATAAGTATGAGGTGCATTTTCAAAATCTATATATTTTTGCACCATCCAAAAGAAAATAACCACTGAATCACTTGTTTCATGCACCAAAAATATCAAAATGCATAATTAAGTTCAAAACATGCACAATTTTTATTACATACCACAATTCAATTAGCTTTAAATCTGATTCCAGGAAAATACACCAAATATAAAGTGTCAGGTTTCTATTTTTGTTGAGTATATATCGTAGCCGAATCACTATTCATCCGCATTATCAGCGACCAATACAAATTTATGAAAATGACTTACTTTTGCCATCTGACCACTTCAGGCAAGCAAGCAGCTTCTATAAGGAACTTAAACATCCCTTTAATTAATAATATCCACGGGAAATATAACTTCCTGACATCTTGATTACTCCGTAAGATGGCAATATGCCGAAAGTCTATGATGAAATTCAACAACAGCAACAAAGTCATTTTCATTTCGTTTTAATCGAAAACAAAATGACCCAGACGCTGGTATCGTTTTCAGAACATCGTCGGTGTGATCTTACAACATCCCCAAAACAACATAAAAACACTAGAAACACATTTTCAATCCGAATCATAAGTTTATATCCAGCAAATTTCAATGTTGTCATATGCCGCTACGAAAGTTTACACAAATGACGTCATACAGTAGATCGATTTATTTAATTAAACACAACTACAGAAGCCTATAACTGGTAGATTCTTTTATCTAGACTCTAGCGCAGTTAATTTTATTTATTTTCACTTATTTTGACAAGCAGGAAAACGATAGGATAAATTCTTTGGGGACTAGCTTATGTATCACTCGATACGACCGAATTACACACGTATAAATTTTGCTCTACTAGGCGGTAGAAAGGGACAATTCATGGATTTTGCTTGTTTTTTCAGGGTATGTGATAAATAGAATACATCATTCGTGTTCTTTTTATATTGAAATTATTAAACTCGTCATCTAAATCGATATAAAACTCGGCAAAAGCCTCGTTTTATATCGATTTAGACGACTCGTTTAATAATTTCAGTATAAAATGATCACTCATGTTGTATCCTCTATTAATACCACTGTCAATGATTTTATTTCCGTAACTGATGTAATATATTATTTCAACAAATATGTTTCACTAATGCATAACTTTGCAGTAGTTATTCTTCAGAAATTCTTAAAGTTTTTGTCTCTTAGAATTTAAATTAAAGGATATGCATAGCCCTTACCACATTTGCCAAAATTTAACCAATGCTTAATGTTCAACAACAATGATGGCACTTACGAGAGTCTTTTAAGGACTAGTTCATACAGATTACTGTATGTACAGTTTTGACGAGGTACTGGTATCAGCAATGGTTGACCAAATAACTGATAGGTACCCATATACGACTGTTGGTACATCGGTTTCCCCCTGAAATAGTATATATTACTGACACACACATCATAAATATAAATACTGACAACTGTATAAATACATGTTACATACCATTTAAGACTTACTAAACTTAAAATTAAAATCACCAGATTTATTTAACAGCTTTAAACATGGTGAACATCGGTGAAAACAATCAGTGTCTGCACCACCTTTTTTCTTGTGACATACTTTGGTTTGTTAAATTTTCACTTTTGCTACAGGTGGTGAATTAAGCCAATTATTAACCAAGGCAAAAAAAATCCCAATTTACTGTATGTACCCCGACCTCCCGGGATCGGGGGCATAAGAACCTGAAATCAATTTATCACACACCTTATGAACCTGTTAAAATATCTCACCTTTCCTCTCTCATGTATATTGGTAATACAATGTGATCGTTGTTGTCTTGTGACTTGTCAGGCACTTCATATATAAAGATGTCATCCCGGTCCATGATCTGACTTATTGCCTCGGACATCGCGAACACCTTGTGGAATCTATGATTGTACACATCTGTCACTGCCATCTAATTAAGGAAAGAAACACACTTTAAACTGGCACAGTTTTTCTTGCATACCGGATAAGTATTTCCACGTGATTTACCGGGGAAAGAAAATCTTATCTTTTCCCTAGGGAAAAGATAACGTTCGCGTGCTACACGAGTGACGTCACGTCTTCAAGTATATGACGTAATGTATTCAAGTTAGTGACGTCATTTAGAAAATAAGGTTTGCATTTACGCCAATATTTCAGCGTAAGCAGACAAAACTTATTATTAATAAACACAAATGTTAAGAACAGTAAGAGGTATGCAAGAAAACGTATCTTGCATGAGACATTCGGTAAAGATAGAAAAATCTGTCAACTCGGGTGAACTGTTTTGGCGGGAACTCGGCAGAGCCTTGTTCCCGCCAAAACAGTTCACCTTTGGTGACAGATTTTTCCATCTTCACCTCACACTCATGCAAGATACTTATAAAGGTACATTTGCAACCAGTGTAGACCCAGAACAACCAATGCATCAATGCAATCTGATTAGGGTCTTCAATGTATGCTATTTAATAAAAAGGATTTCTGCTATCACAAGCTGGAATATTACACTGGAATATTACACAATTTAGCTCATTAAAGACAGCCACTTCTGGTCTAGCCAAATGTGGTTCAAGTTTTCTTACTGTCCTTCTAGAATATTTAAAATTGTTTTTACATGCCTTAAATCTGAACAACCTTATAGCTTGCATTGAACTGCCCAAGATAAAATTTTGAGTTCATAAAGAAGATGTTCTCCTGAACTCAAATTCCAATGACATTTAAACATTCAAGATCAAAAACAGGACTGAGGCAGTAAAAAAGATTTTCATATTTATATCAAATTGTGTATGTTTTCAGTACAGTTTAATGAACACTGCAATTCAACTTCATGCTTTATGATTTTATGATAACGGAACAAAATAAACAAAATCAATGATAGATTTTCTGAAAGCTGTTCTGAATTTCCCCTAAAATCATGTAAGAAAGGTGGCATATAAAAAACAATGCTTATTTGAGACTTACATAATTTCTATCAACTTGAACAATCTGGCTCAGTGCATCACATATGTCTGCTACACACCCCATCTTTGGCACTGTTAACTTCAACTAAAACAAAGAAATACCAAATTTATGACTGGTTCTAAAAGATCACTTTTTCTATTCCTATAAATTAAGTTCTGAATAGTATTGTGAAAAATGTACTATAAACATTGACCAAACGACTGTTTCTCCATGTTTCTTAACCTGGTTTCACTACCATTGCAAATACATTGTAAAATCAGGGCTTTTTCAGGGGTTTTTGGGAAAAAGGCCCCTGCCCAAATTGGGAATTTTTGACGCAATAAATAGTCAGATTTGGGAAAAAAGTATCAACAAATCAAAGCAAATTGCGAAATTTCAACATTCATTTATCTGAACTATAGCTTGATTTGCCTTGCTTTAGTGTCCCTGGAAATGTTACAAATCTCTTCCAGGGTTTGTTCTGACAGCTTTACAGATGTATCACTTATACAGTAGAATGGCTATCATCTGATCCTTAGAAACTTGGCAAGTTTCAACTGAGTGGGAAAGAACTTTTGAAACATTTGATGTTTTGTTCCACAGAGAGTTTAGTTTTGGAGTACCCTTGGCATCTTTTTTCGTGGCCTTTTTGCAAAGTTTTTACTATTATACGACATTTTTAAATTTTCGTCACTAGTTTTCGCGGGTCAGTATAAAAGCCGGTACTGCACATACCATTTTTGATTCATCCTTTCTGTTTTGTACGCAGTCATACAATTATCGCGAAAAAAACATTTAACGAAATAAAAATATAATTTCTGTTAATATTCAAACCATAATTTGACCATAATATAAGTTATCTGGAATCATGGACGCCGCGCTCCATCTTCAACTTGCGTTACGGTAAATACCGGTTTTTACACCAGTACATACATTTTTCACGGAAAGAAGTTTTCACAGATCGCCGATAAACAAACGATTTGCGCTTGAAAAGTCTCGATATTATAGTTTCTCGTTTATCGTTTTTTAAGGCAAATGCGTTTCGGTTCAAAAGGGGAATAAATTTACGAGATTGGGAATTTTTTTCTTGAAATCGGGAAAAATGGTCCCTATTTTGCATTGGGAACGGGGCCGAATATCGGCCTCGTGAGATAGGCTGAAAAAGCCCTGAAAATATTACTTCAATTTCAACCTTTAACACAATAGATCAGTTTATATCTGATAAGCAACCAGTGTAGATCCAGACCAGCCTGCACATCCTTGCAGTGTGATCAGGATCTATTGCTGCTCACTTTTAGATTCATAGGGTTTTATCTCACCAAGAATTGAACAGCAAAGATCCATATCAGACTACAAGTATATCTGGCTGATTTGGATCTACATGTACATTAGTCACCCATGCAACTAAAGACATATCTATAGAGTAAAGAGCAAAGCAGAATCATGTAAGTTTTCAGTTTGGTGATTGCAGAATGTTAACATCACAATTTGATTTAACAGTTTTAAAGATTGTACCTGCATGGGTTTTTTATTAGGATCGAGTGGTACCCAGAACACTTCAAGCTGGCGCTCCTTCTTCACTGGCAGAGGAAGAGACAAGTAACAGAAGGGATCGAACGTCACGGAGATCTTCTCACAGTCAGGACACTGAACTGTTGACTTCAGAAGTCCATGAAACAAGTCGGTGATTATCGAGTCATTCCTCATCTTGTAGCTATCCCAAGCTTCCTTAGCCACTTCCTGTCATTGACAAACAAAGAGATATCACTTGTATTAACCTCAACTTCTCCTTCAAAAGATAATGAAACCATTGCAAGCAAGTAACTGGCTTATACTGGCTTATACTAGAATTGTTGTTGGCCAGTCTTAAACCTCTAGCAGCTAAATGGCTGATAGATACCAGACTCAAATCTCAAGCAATTAATAGTTTGATGCTAAAACTGTTGATTCTCAAGACTTTAAAAGTCTCTAATCTCTATTTTCATAAAGGGTTAGCATTGTGCTACTATTGAATTTTGCAATCTAAATTAAATTAAGGAAGTGTTGAATGCTGTATGGTGCCCTGCTCCTACCCTTATTAGGCACTCTATTACAAGGTGTATAAATGTACCTCATCTGGACGATTGTCTGCATCTTTCAGCTCCACATATGGTTTCTTGCGGATCCTGTTCAGATCTTCATGCAGACCATCCAGCAAGAACGCCATCAGCTCCTGGGAATCCTGCTGCTGGTAACCCGAGAACTGAGGGGCGAACCTCCCCACAGCATACTGAAAGTGAACCTAACTTTTTACTTTGTGGGATATGGCCGATATTCCATGGGCGATCAATGTTTATCTAGATCAGTCTGCAAATCCATGAAGTCTGATCTAGTGATTTACTAGGTTCCATCGAGTTGTGAAAATAAACACATAGTCTTATGTTAATTGAGCTAGAACTGTCATATTTTAAAAAATAGCAAACTTAAAGATGTCACAAATATAGAAAACCAATTATTCCCATAGCACATTTACTAAATATGAATGGAATTTTCCCCCAAAACAAGTAAAGGACCACATACCTTAAAGTTTCTTGGTACAGTATAGCTGTATTTTCCTGACCACATGGTCTGTATGAGTTCAGCATAGGTTCTAGCAATCTCACCATGCATGCCCAGTGGGTTGTCCTCATTCACTTCCTCTGCCCATTGGTTCGACAGGAAATATGCTGTCAGCTTTGGTACGTTGCTCATACACTACAATATACAATTTCATAAATTAATTTGATAAAATTTTCTGTTTTGTTGCACTGGCACAATATAATATCTTATCATTTCTGGTTAGCTTGTTTTATTGTTAGAGAACACGTATTATTTCTCAGAAATCTGGATCTGGATCTACACTGGTCGCACAGGCAATAAAACCTCTATATGGATATATACATAACCTACCGTATTTTCCCGCTTATAAGGCGATCCGCTTATAAGATGGGACCCATACTTTGCCGCCAAAATCTGAGTTTTTTGTATAGACCCGTTTGAATTTCGCAAAAAAAATCGGCAAAATTTTCGGCAAATGTAACATTTTCGAAGCTACGTAACTGGAACATATCCTAGTAAGAGTGAATTTAGACCCAAAAAATCGGCAATTTTTTCGGTAAATTTAAGATTTTCGAGGCTCCGTAATTGGAAAACATCCTAATAAGTGTGAATTTCCCCCCAAAAAATCGGCGCAAAATCAGCATTTTTTCGGGAAAATTTATTATTTTCGAAGTTCCGTCATTGGAACATTTCCTAATAAGTGTGAATTTCGAAAAATATCGGCTAAAAGTCGGCAAATTTTTCGGTAAAATTAATATTTTCGAAGCTCCGTCATTAACATATCCTAATTACTGTGAATTTCTCAAAACAAATCTGAGAAAAATCGGCAATGTTTTCGGCAAGTGCAATATTTTCATAGCTCCGTCATTGATGCATATTCTAATAAGTGTTAATCTCGTAAAAAAATCGGCAATTTTTTTGGTAAACTTGATATCTTTAACGCTCGGTCATTGGAACACATCCTAAAAAGTTTTATAGATCTTTCTCTATCGTGATACCTCTAAGATTATTGATGATTGTGTATCACCACTGCGCATTTAACTGTTAATTTCAGTCTTTGCCCATATGCAAGCTTTTGAAACTCGAATATTAATCTATTGTCCAGATGTTAAATTCAATTAAACTTTGTCAAAGGCGAATAGCAAGAACAATTTAGCCTCGGGGCAAACAAACTGTATCCTGTCACTTCAATTCATGCAGAGTTTGTGTCATATAATCTGAATTTTCAAGTTTGCAAGAGGTGTTGACAGCAATGTCTGTTAATCAATTTACAATACCTGGTGACAGATTCAAACAACACAGCCTTAGGCAATTATAACGGCTGTGACAATTTTCTTCAAACTGAAAAGCAGCGGGAAAATTTGAGATTATAACAATATGCACACTGGCTAAAATATTCAATTACCATTATTACTCTGGCCAACATGAACAGTGAACTATGCCAATTATATCATAATAAATAATAGTCCTTACAACAAACATTGCTTATATCAACATCGAGTGCTGTCCATAATAATTTCCAAAAATTATATGTTCAATATGAAAAAGATTTATAAAATTTTTATTACTGTGGTATCATTTAATTTCGCTGGCATGAAATTTCGCGCAATCGCCGAAAAAGACTGTTTCGCGCGGACGTAAATTCGCGCGAATCCAATTTTTCAAACAAAAAAAATACTATTATCGATATTTTACCGACCCGTTATCAATACCTATTGCTTATTTGAACACGCGAGGTAATCATGTGTCAGTTGGCCCCCTGTCAATTACCACTTCCAGTCAATTATCCGACCGTTGTTTATTCGGTGCCGCTAATTGACACGCGACCCGTTTGATCCATCTATCTGGACCATTTATATCATAATTGGCATGTTAAATTTCGTACCCGTTTTATGGTCTAAAGTGTCAATTAATTGCGAAACAGTTACTCAAAAAAGTGTTGATAAATTAAAAATGAGATGACAACGATACTGTGCAGTAAAACGTGACCTGACCTAAATGCGCGGACTAAATTCTCGTTCAAATTTTGAAGTAACATTAAACATACCATAAAAAACCCTATGTTTTCGGGCAGCTTAAAATAATTTTTTTTTTCTTGGACGAAATCTTAGGGTCACGAAAAAATAATTATAAAAATCGCGGCCGAAAACTTAGGATTTTGTCAGCGTCACCGACTATCCGAATACTGCTACAGTATACATGTCTATTTATGAAATGCGTAACGTAACTTAACGTATTTTGTCTAAGTCTTTGGATGGAAAAAATATTATTTTTCTGGCTGAACGAATATTTAGAGACGAGAATTTTCATTTAAAAAAAGATCGTTCGAACATTTAGACACATGTACATTAATTGACACGTCCATAAATGTAAGCCTAGAAAAAGTCAACACATACCAGACGTTTCTACCTTTAAAATTTCTGCTTACCTTTGTCAAGCAATTAACTCCATAGTTGCTAAATAAACATCCTATTGTTGTATAATCAACACTGCCAAAAGAATTGTGATGGCTGTCGCAGATAGGAGTGCAATAGATAAGATGCAAACTGCTAATTCGGCAAAGTGCCGGTACTGCAGATACAAACACAACCTGATCAGAAATTAGCATTAATTATACCAAATACTATCAATCAAACAATCGACTGATTTAGAAATGAAATCAACCTAGTTTGTTGACGGGTTGCAATTTTTTTTAATACACCGTCGATCGATGTTTGAGCGGTGCGCAGCATTTCAAGTTGACGTCAGCGTCTTTGATGTTAAATACACAAGCATCACTGACATTTTAGATCAAAAGGGGCAATGAACAGGTGTTCATAGCAGTTGTAAATTTGATGATTTTAGTCAATGTACATGTAACAATTCTCGGATATTTTAGGGGTAAGTATTCGCTTGATTAAAAACACACATCGTTCATTTTATTTCTTACTCGTAATAAAATTAAACTCGCATTTGAATAACGGTTTTAAAAACATCAGTTCTGTTCATAAAAATTTATTGGCTAGAAACGAGTTATGATATTATCTTCGGAAAAACATTTGAGTAATCGAAAAATCATTTGACTGAAAACAGGTTGGATATTATTAAGTGCCGATCATGAGATCAAGTAAAAAGGACAATAGATGTTTGCCCGCGGCAATCATAAGTCGCAATATTTCTCACTTTATAGCCTAGTTGCATAGCAACGTCTACAGATTTGAGATGACAGATTACAAACTGAAGATTATCATTATTATAATTGCTTTAAATAAAAAGAACATTATATTTACCAGGGTACGATCTCATTACTTACCGCTTTGTTGTTACAATATTGATTACCGCAAATAAGATGATGACAAATAATTGTTCAGAAACAAACTCAATCGGCGGACAATGATTTATACAGTTATTTTTAAGTTCTATAATATCAAATCAAAACCAAGGTTTACACACATATTTTTTATTACTAATCTAATAAAAACAGACGAATTTAGAATTGAAAATGCTGGCCGAAAACATAGGGTTAGCGAAAAAATCGCCAGATTTTAGTGGCCAAATTTTTAGGGTCAATAAAAAAATTAGTATTTTTTTAAAAAGACCGTGGCCGAAAACATAGGGTGACCGAAAACATAGGGTTTTTACGGTATTCCAAAAGAAATTCGACAGTTATAACTTATTTTATTTTCTTTCTTAACAAAATTATTCGATACTTCTAATTTATATCAAATTGCGATACAGGCAAGAATATATAAAGTGTAGGTTCATTTGGACATAGTAGGTTTCGGATACGTATGTGAAACTTTTGGGTTAAATTTTAGCATAGGTTTTAAATTCGCGCACTGGCCCGAGCGCAAAATACACGAAAATTAAGCCATCGCTAAATAGAATGATACCACAGTACTAAACCAAGAAAAAAAATCAGTCAAACTTATATTACAAATGCTCGTCGAAAATTAATTACCAAAAAATTACCGATAGATAATGGCCAGATTTAAAAAATCATATGTTTTTATAAGAAACTTTAAAAAGTACCTGCCAAAAAAGGAGATCTTCTTGTAGATCGCGCTTATAAGACGGGTCCCCAACTTTTAAGGCTATTTTTCAAGGAAAAAAATCCGTCTTATAAGCGGGAAAATACGGTATATATAACCATTAATTATATGGAAGGAGGTTAACAGTATCTAAGCTGTTGTTGATTATCAGTTAAAAAGTAAGAGATAGCTACCTGTAAAGCTGAATTCATGAAACATGTATTGCCAATATTGGAGAGTCCACAAAGACCTGGTGTGACACTGCCACGCCCTGGCTCGTACCCATAACTGCTGTAACCGCTCGAACTGCTTCCATAATTATTGCCAGACCTGAAATAAAATGAACAAGATGTGGATTTCAATCAGATATCTCTAAAAATAAAACTTAAAAATTTAATGTTTACTTTAGGAGGCATACAGCATTAACAAATTTTACTGTTCAATAAATATAACAAATCTTATTAATTATACTGTGGCAAGAATTTTACTTTACATATATTAAGTATCTAAGTAGTACACCCAATCAGTGGGCATTTCTGTAATTAGAACTTGCCACATAGACCTGTGGTTTTACATATCAACTTAATCTACAAGTGCTGGATGAACAGTCAAAAGCTAACCACGACAGGTTCACATTAAAGTGACAGACCTTAAATTTGCACAGAAATTTTTTAGTCTTTGTATAACTGTTTATTAAATCAATGGTCTGTCACTTTAAGTTTCATATGGGCCAGAGGATAAAATTCAAAGATTGAACGTACCTTGTAGATACAGAGGTTCCGGTTGATGAGCTGTTGCTATAGGAGCTTAAATATAACAACACCAAGTTAATATTGGTTGTCATAAACTTGACACATTCAGTTATCTTGATGTTATGTGGTATAATTGTTTGAGTTTACACAGCATCCACGTTGTTTATACTTATTGTCATAGCATAGCCGTTAGCTTTATATTCTTAAATTTCGCTGAATAAAAGTCAATATTCAACAGACAAGGGACAAAACTCATATCCAAGGTAAACAGACATAGCACAGAACCATATACACTGCTGGTTGGAGTCTTTTTATTCAAATATCTATCCACTGCCTTAAATAACCAGCGTCTTCCTACAACTTTTAAAGACTGTAAAGAATGAAGACTGTAAAAAAATCGTGATCCTACCCATTGCTGTGTCAATATATTCAATCAACAATCTGGTCTTTAATCATACTGTTAGATAAATTTAAACATTCAATCCCTTAATACAGCTTTCATCAAATTTGCAGCCAATGGTAGCCCATCATGACCTAATGTATCTGTGAAGTATAGTCTGCTTTAGTAAATAAAAAACATACAAAAAACCTTTTAAAAATAAATGGATTGCCTTAATTTTATAGCAATTTGAGCTCAGTGGGTTTAAGAACCTACTTTTTCTGTTGGCCCTGCCTAGGCCATGTGCCGTCATCATTTTTCTGCTCCACTACAATCACCTGGCCCTGATACAGCCCTGCATCCTGCAGTGTGTTTTCTTTCTTGTTCAGCTGCTCATACATGTTGGTCATGTAACGATTCCAAAGTCGCACCTCTTTGTCATCTGCGATGTTAAATTCTTTACGGATCGTCTTCTCGAGTTGTTCTAAAATTCATAGGATAAAAATACAATATTAATTGTGTATTTTTGCCTCACCACTTTTCTCCATATATATATATATATATCCCTTATGTGAAAAATGTCTTCAGCCTCATAGAGATATGTTTCTCTGATGGACTCAACAGTTGTCCTCCAAATATAGTGTAACCTCTCTATAAAACGGACACCTAAGGGACTGAGGAAAAGTGTCCTTAAAAGTGGGTTGTCCTTAATTGTGGGTTTAAATCAAGAAGAAAAGAACATGTTTGTTCTTTAAAAAATCGCCCATAATATCGGGGTGCCCGTAATATCAAATGTCCGTAATGAGGGGTTTTACTGTATATCAATCCACAGTTGATATTTTCTTTGCTTTTTGATTCAATGGTAATTTCTGTCTAAATATCAAACACTGTAGATCATGGCAGGCAGCATTGATGTGCTGGCTAATTCACACATCATGTCATGCCATAAAATCTGTTTACATGTAGTTAAGGCTTAGTTGTTGTGTTAAAGCAGAGCTCATCTACTTACCTATAGTATCAGATCGGCTGAACTGTTTGCTGATATGTTCATCTGGCTTGGAGTTTTCACAGATCTTCAGATGCCATGGATACACCTCCACCTTGAGAGACTTTGTATACACTCCTTCCTCAATCACCTTTCTTGGCAATGGCTCCTACAAGAAACTTCTTGGTTGGAGTAAAATCTCTTTATTTGGTTTATCCATTTTAAGTATGCAGAATAACACAAAATTTAAACAGAAGGCCTGAAGCATTTCCATCAAAAATGTGTTTGTGAGCAGCTGGGATAACATTGGTCAAGGTCAAATATTTGTTATCTGATCTTTATGAAACTTTAAATATTGCCCATAGTAACTGTCCTTTGCAATAAAAGATTTTTAAGAACTAACACCCCAGCTAAATAACCAACAGAACCATACTTAATATTTATTTGTTCAGGATTTTTTTTCAGGGACCCTGCCTTCATCCAACAAGTGGCACAGAAACATATGCCACACATCTACATTTTATATCAAACATGTTTAAAGTAAAAACGTTTCAAGTCAGTATCTTGAAAACTGCTCATTAGTTGATTTCACAAATAAAAAGTTTTATTTGTGAAGTTTGGGTAAAGGTTTTAAAAAGAAATGTGTTTAAAAGTGGTGAAATGAAGTGGGTGGCTGAAAAAGCTACGAAGGGTAATATCTGTACGAACAAAATGCTTTCTTACAAGAGACTGAAAGTTAAAGATACCTGTCCCTCCATCATGCCATACCAGGCCACCAGTTTATGCCAGCCTTCCTCCGGTATGAGAGCATAGTCAAGGTCATCTATCAGGTGCTCCTTCAGTCTCTGGCTACCCTCTGAAACACAACATAGCTTTAATTTCAAATTTACTCTTAGCTCAGCAGCACATGACATGAATGATCATCAGCAGCACACAACATGAATGCTTAGCAGTACATTACTAAATGCTAAGCAGCACAGGACATTAATGCTCAGCAGCACAGGACATGAATTCTCAGCAGCACAGGACATGAATGCTTAGCAGTACATAACTAAAATGCTCAGCAGCACAGGCATGAATTCTCAGCAGCACAGGACATGAATTCTCAGCAGCACATGACATGAATGCTTAGCAGCACACATGAATGCTCAGCAGCACAGGACATGAATTCTCAGCAGCACACAACATGATTGCTCAGCAGTACAGGACATGAATTCTCAGCAGCACATGACATGAACGCTTAGCAGCACACAACATGAATGCTCATCAGCATACAACATGAATGCTCAGGAGCACAAGATGTGAATGATTAGCAGTACACAACATGAATGCTCAGCAGCACACATGTATGCTAAACAACATGTGACTTAATTGCTCAGCAGCATGTGGCTCAAATGCTCAGCAGCACATGACTTGAAATGCTTAGCAGCATACAACACAAATTTTTATGCTAAGCAGCAGAAGACACAAATCCTTAGCAGTACACGACATAAATGCTCAACAACAAAGTGAACAGTCTAGATCCCAATCAGATGGCAGAAATGTGTTAGCTGATCTTTATCTACACTGGTTGCTTAAAGGAAATCATCCATTCTCCATGGAGTAAAGGGATAATACCTTGAAAAATGGGGCTGTTATCGATTGGTCCTGGATTGGCACTTTCTTCTCCCACATGGTAAGTGTCCCAGGAGTCATACCCTACATAGCATTTCCATTGCTTGAACCATTTAACATCTATTATGTACCTGGAAAGAAAAAAAATCAACAATGTAAACTTATGTTCTTAAATGTTATTTGACATCTTTGATTATACATCTGCGGTGCCGGTTCGCTCCCAGCCAGAGGCACTATCATTTGAAATTCACAGTAGCTATTTGTGCAGTGTGGCGGCCGTAAAAAGTCACCCCCGTACATATAGTCAGTACTGTTATCAGTAAAATAACCCATTACCGATGTCATGCAGTGATTGCTATGTATATCAGGGCTATTTGATCCACCTTTTTTGGGGTTGTCCCATTTAGCTCAATTGGTTGGGTCACAGGAATTGCAGGGCTAGGCGCTGTCGCCGTGACGGTGCGGGTTCGCTCCCAGCTAGAGGCACTATCATTTATAATTTTCATGAATTGGAATACCTGTATTTCTTAAAATTCAAGTTACATGTACATTTCAGAACATCTGTAGGCAATGTATCCACAACTGTTGAAGAAAAGTTATGGCTATAACTTCAGCTTTTACCAGAAAATTTTTTTGGTAATAGAAATGATGCTGCTATTCATTATTTAATTCTGGAAAATGTTAGTTTCAATAAGTTCAGGGCACGACAAATCCACTGCCCGGTTCCCGCGGGCTACCGCATTCAACCCTGCGGACTACCAAAAAATTCCAGCGAGTGTCCGCCGGGCCACCTTAAAATTCACATATTGGTTGCCTGGCAAATCAACAGTTTCGAAATCTCCAGTTAACAGTAAACGTTACAGGGTTTCCCCCAGGCCATTTTCGCTAGTCGCATGCGACAAGCCATAATTTCAGGACCCAATTTGCGACATGCCATAATTTGTCCGACATGCCTTATCTCCCGCAGTGACTTGTGTACCTGTTGATTGCATTATCAGTTACTGTATGAAAACTAAACTCTAAATAAACAAGAGACAGCTGATTGCGCCGATAATTGACAGCGTCATCAGCTTTGCGGGTTAACCAATCAGTAACAAGAACTGATGGATAACGCATGTCGGCTCCGCCCACATGTTGGCGACAGTTGATTATGACCGCATGTGAAATAAATCGTAGCCGAATCACTATTCATCCGCGTTGTCAGTAATCCGAACAAAACTTTATAATCAAAGCGCTGAAAGCGTTGAAAGACTGGCGCGCTGGTTGAATCGAACTTGCCCTGCACAGATATCATTACTTTAAACATGTGTGATTTTTTCGTTAAACTTTGTGACAGTTAATATCATAAACAATAGCAAATAATTCAGTATATTCAGGGATTTCAATAGATGCAGGTACTTGTATTTTGATGCAAGGAAATTAGGTTTTCCACTTTGTTTTCACCTTAATCTGAGGTTGGGGGTCTTTTTGATGCAGGAGCGTATGATTAGTGGTTAAATTTTGCTAGAATAACGATGATCAGGCTCCGCCACAACTGAGTAGTGTCAACAATGAAATGCACAAGGCTCACGTACCTTAAGAGACTGAAACAGTTACAATCTTAATTTTTACGATATTTTTTTTGTTAGGCTTATGTATCAGAGAAAGCATGGCGCATCAAGTTTGTGTAAATTATACAAGTTTTCTTTTATAAAAAAAAGCGCGAGTTATTATTCGCGTTCCTATTGTTTTTTTATTGAGAAGGCATGGCGCATCATTTCTTTTTCGAACGGGTAGGTATAATTAGTAAATTATACTAGTTTTAATTGCAATCAAAAAGCGGAAGGTGTTATTCGCGGTTCGTTTGTTCTGTATTTGAGACGGAAAAAGAGCGCGGTTCGTGCAAGTTTTGCCGATCTTGAAAAAAGGGAGGTAATAAAAAGTGCAACTGCGTAGTTTTCAACATCAAAATGAATTATTGAAAAAAAAGCTTTTAGTTTTGCTGAAACATCTTTAAATAATTACAAATAAGCACATTAAATTGTAATTTCTATTTATTTTAGTGTTTGTGTTCATAAATATTTGTAATTGATATTAGATCTAATTAAAAATGATCGGATCTGTGGAATTTTAGCCATTGTAATATAACTAGGATTTGTGTTTAAATTTTAAAAAGCATTAGATTTTTTGGTGAAAGAATTTAATTTACGACTTTTGAATCTTTGTTTTAAATCTGTTAACCATCAGCAGGCACAGAACAGTGTGTGTGAAGACACATTTATTATTAACATGTATGTCATTTAAAAGGCTTTAAATGAATAAAGCCACCTAACAATAAAAACAAAATTTATTTTTTTCATTTATTTATTCAAATGAGAAGCAAAACTGATATATACACAAGAATGAAATTAAACAGCGCATTGCAGCGCGCGACAAAATGGATAAAATCAGTCTATGCTGCGACGACCCTTCCTGAAATCCTAGGGGAAACCCTGCGTTATGACACTCCACTGTAAAACAACACGCGCGGGTAATTATCGATTTCGTCACCTTTGACCTCTCGCTGTCAGTCTCGCACGCTCTGTTGAATGCTATCTATGTATTTAACCGAGCACGAGGATACGGCAAGATTATGCGGTACTTTAATGTGTTTTGATTAGATCATCACTCTGTCAATTAAACAACCTGTTGATTGCAACTATCACAGTTTCGGCTACCTAATTTACGATAAAAGGTGTAATTGTTATGTATTTCAGTTGATTGATAATGAATGCGTTAATTATTACGTAGGTGAGAAAAACAATGGGCGGCAAGAAAATCAAAAATTAAAACAGGTAACATTTCGCAAAACGTTTCATAACAGAACGGTTCTATATATTTTGGTTAATGGAAAATGGATGGTTTGTCATCAGAAGGCAAGTTATATGTTGAATTTTCTTTGAACCACGCCCCACCTTATGCCTGCTGCATTCATAGGGAAATACCGGTCTTGGAATTTTTACATCAAATAAAATATGATAAAAAATTAACTGTTTCATCTAAATAGTAGTGTTACAAGGACTACACATATTTTGATGATATTATATGGAGGAAAAGTGTAGCAGATAGCTTCTGTTTATGTGAGATGTTCATGATATTAGACATTGATAATATATTCTAATTATCATATTACTATTACAGTTCTCAATACGTATGTGATAAATAAATAAAAGTAAATAATCTGAGAGGTGTTTTAATTTGACTAGTAATCCAAACACATCCAAAACGTCCCATCTTTGGTGTAATGTGAGTATATCTAAGGTAATAAATACGCAACCGAAAAGTCCGGGCTACCAAGCAAAAATCGTGGTAGCCCAGTGGGCTACTAAGTAATTTCAGGATTTGTCGTGCCCTGATAAGTTTTTACAAATACTGTAAGAACATAACTCTTGTAAGTAAATTTGTAAAAATAATTAAGAATTGAATCAATATTTGATGGTGTTCATTTGGGAATGTAAAATATATGGGTTGTTATGTGGAACACCAAGGGCTTCATGCTTTCTTGAAACATCAAGCAAGAGGGACTATTTCATTGAGCAGGGGTTTTCCTAGCCATTTTGGGAAAAGGACCCTGGCAAGAATTGGGAAAATTTTAGCACGAGAAACATCTATTTTTGGGAATTTTCATCGACAAAAATACAAGTTTTGGGAATTTTGAAATAATTGTTTTATGCATTGTTCCCCCTTTTTTTAAAACTTTTACAAGAAAGGATTAGTTTACATTTTATTCAGTCAGGGTGGTTTAGTGTTTAAAACCTACATACAGGCTTTTTTTTTAGAAAAAAAACCTCAAGGTATGGAATAATTTTAATTTGTTGAAGTCAACAAATGACTGTAACAGAATTTTTCATTGTTTTCTACTGCTTTCAGACAAGCAAACACTTACACCCTCGTGTAGTTGACGAACAGCCTTTTGAAACCTGTTTACGATATTTTTTGCGTAGTATTTGCTATTATGAGAGGCCATACTCGGTAATGAATTAGTGTCAATATCGCAAAAACAAATGATTTGTTTTACCCCAAATAGCCTATTAACTCCGATCAATTTTATTTGGTTAAAACTTCTTTGAACGGAACCAAATGTCCATTTTCTTGGCACGGACCGGTATCTCCACGATCTGTTCTCCATACAGACACATAAATATACCGTATGCACCGAATTTTACACCTGATTGTGACGTCACTTGCATAGTGCGAGATAAAGCAGTCCGTTGTTATTTACAACGTTAAGCGAAAGTTAACACTGTTTCTTATGTTTTGAAAATTATCTGTGGATTCAATTGGGAAAAATGGATGAAATTTCGGATTGGGAAAGGGTCCGTTTGCTTTGGGACAGGGTCCGTTTTCCGGACCCTCAGAAAGGCTAGGAAAACCCCTGTAGAGTCAGTTCAAACAATTTCATGTATGTTTGATATCTTACCTAACTTCTCGCATGTGCTAGGGACTATGCATGTTACGGTAAGTGTTTTTCTTCAGTTGAGCCAAACACAACTAAGGTTGGAATTTAGTCTTTTACCAAAATTGACAAAATATGAAGGAACTTTTGGAGAAGCTAACATTTTTGGTAAAGGAAACAGCCTCAGTTCTGTAGCATTATAAACCAACCACAGACATATTTAGGGGTCCTTTCTTGGCTATATGTCAGTAGAGCTTAATAGGCTCTACAGAGCTCAAGTGCTGATTTCAGCTAGTAAACAGGTGATTTGTAACACAAAATGCACCTACAATCACTAATAACACAAAATATTCCCATCTTCCAAAAAAGCCCATTTCTCTATATCCTAAATAACTAAAGATTACAAAGTTAACAGATTACAGAAAATCATGATGATGATCCCATTTGCATGTTAATTTCAAAGATAAAAGAAAACTAGAATGTTGTGTTCCGCGGAACACATGTGTCGCCTGCATGGAAAAAGTTGAAATGTGGGCCTATTTTTAATCATATATAATAAAAATATTTTATTTAAGTTGATTTCAATACTAGACCACAGAACACATGTGTCATCTAAATTGCATTTAAAAGGGGAATAACTATAATAATGGTGAAACCCGAGTTATCATCTTCAAAAATTGGTTTGTGCACGCAGATGAGTTTTTCAAAGTATTAAGTGAACTGAACAAGTACTTCCCATTTTACAGGCAACACTAGGGTTCCAAAATCGGAAAAAATTCATAATCGATAATCGGATATAATCGGACTGACAATTTCGATCAATCATCGATTAAATAATCGAAGTCTTATTGTGTTTTTGCAGAGTATTTTGGCCCAATAACATTAAAACAAGCGGCAGCCTTACTAAGTTACTGGCTACTGCACTATATTCATTGCTTTATTGTTAAAAAATATACCCGGTACACATTTTGGTTTACAATAGTAAATCTCAAACTCATTAATTTCCCCACCCACTTTTATACTGATCAGAATTAAACAAGTTTTTTTAAACAATATATTGAAACAAATTTAAATGATAATAATATGAGACATATTCACTCAATTATACAACATATTAAAATAAAACTTGTTGTAACCATGTGCTGAAAATAGCGACACATATTTTTGTGAGTCTCGTCGTCAAAATCGTTATGACTTTGTCTAAAAAACTGATTAAATAAAAACTATGTGGTTCAATTTCTCGTTTAAAAATATAAAGACTTAAATTACCCTTGTTAGCATACGACTTCCCACATTTGCGACAAATCGCTGTTTCCATGACGAGATTTTGTTTAACAGGTGGCCTATCAACGTTGTGTTTCTTTTTAAACCCGAAAAAGTCTCACACAACAGAACGAGTTTTCCCTGGATAGGGATATATTTCATTTTCATCAGTTTTTTCCATGTGCCAAGACGGAAGCAGAAAGGGGAAGTTACTCTAACAATTAGCTCTTATTTACCCCAAAGAAAAACAAATACCGACAATCGATTATAGAAAACTGTCGTCGATCATCGCCGACTTCGGTTCTATTCGATCAACTTTCGATTATTTCGATCATCGTTGGATCCCTAGGCAACACTAAGTTTCATGTGAAAGTTGCATTTGAAAGGGACATAACTCAAAAAATATTCCAACAGGAGTTATAATTTTTGTAGTTGTCAGTCGCACTGTTCATGTTGATGATACAATCCAAGTATTCAATGAATAGGGCAAGTACTTTCAAATTATACGCAACATTAAGTTTCATGTGAAATTTGCATTTGAAAAAAAAAAGTCAAACAGGAGTTATGATTCTTGTTGTAACCCATGTTGTTGTTCATGAAGATGATATATTCGATGAGTGAATAGGATAAGTACTTTAAAAGTTATAGGCAACATTAAGTTTCATGTTAAAGTTGTATATTAAAGGGACACAACTCATTAAATAGTCCAGCAGGAGTTATCATTCTTGTTCTTCATAATGACACTTTTCATGAAGATGATTTATTTCGAATATCAAGTGAATTTTCAAAGTTAAAGTCAACATTAAGTTTCATGTTAAAGTTGCATTTGGAAGAGGCATAACTCAAAGTATAATCAAACAGGAGATATGATTCTTTTTGTTACCAATGTTGTTGATCATGCTGATAATGTATTCCAAGTATGAAGTGAATAGGACAAGTACTTTCAAAGTTATAGGCAACATTAAGTTTCATGTTAAAGTTGCATTTGAAAGGGGCATAACTCCAAAATATTGAAACTGGTGTTATCATTCTTGTTGTCACAGATGGAGTTGTTCATGCTGATGATATATTCCAAGTATGAAGTGAATAGGACAAGTACTTTCAAAGTTAAGGCAACATTAAGTTTCAGGTTAAAGTTGCATTTGAAAGGGGCATAACTCAAAAAATATTGAAACTGGAGTTATCATTCTTGTTGTCGTAGATGGAATTGTTCATGCTGATGATATATTCCAAGTATGAATTGAATAGAACAAGTATAATCAAAGTTATAGGCAACATTAAGTTTCAGGTTAAAGTTGCATTTGAAAGGGGCATAACTCAAAAAATATTGAAACTGGAGTTATCATTCTTGTCGTCACAGATGGCATTGTTCATGCTGATGATATATTCCAAGTACAAAGTGAATAGGACAAGTACTTTCAAAGTTATAGGCAACATTAAGTTTCAGATTAAAGTTGCATTTGAAAGGGGCATAACTCAAAAAATATTGTAACTGGAGTTATCATTCTTGTCGTCACAGATGGCATTGTTGATGCTGATGATATATTCCAAGTATGAAGTGAATAGGACAAGTACTTTCAAAGTTATAGGCAACATTAAGTTTCAGATAAAAGTTGCATTTGAAAGGGGCATAACTCAAAAAATATTGAAACTGGAGTTATCATTCTTGTTGTCACAGATGGCATTGTTCATGCTGATGATATATTCCTAGTATGAAGTGAATAGGACAAGTACTTTCAAAGTTATAGGCAACATTAAGTTTCAGATTCAAGTTGCATTTCAAAGGGGCATAACTCAAAAAATATTGAAACTGGAGTTATCATTCTTGTCGTCACAGATGGCATTGTTGATGCTGATGATATATTCCAAGTATGAAGTGAATAGGACAAGTACTTTCAAAGTTATAGGCAACATTAAGTTTCAGATTAAAGTTGCATTAGAAAGGGGCATAACTAAAAAAATATTGAAACTGGAGTTATCATTCTTGTCGTCACAGAAGGCATTGTTCATGCTGATGATATATTCCAAGTATGAAGTGAATAGGTCAAGTTCTTTCAAAGTTATAGGCAACATTAAGTTTCAGATTAATGTTGGGGGACTACCGGACGACGGCACCGACGACGACGCCGCCGCCGCCGGACAATAGCATCCCTATGTGTCTACCTGCTATCGCAGGCGACACAAAAAGCTCATTTTCGCGAAAACATTTGCAAGACCAATTTCAGTATTGCTACGTGAGAGTGTGGCATCATAATTCATATTCATTCGATGAGTCTTTTCAATTAATTTAATTCTTATTGCAGTTCATCACCTGCATACAAACATTCAATATCAAAGTGTACATATTACCTTTTGTCCAAAAAATCTGACATTTTAATTTGATTTGTCAGATACAAGATAATTTTTATTTTCTTCTCCGGTGGCATATGTTATGTACATATTCTGCAACCAAAGCAAGCGAAAGACTTTATTCATTATTTACAGAAACAGGCAACTATAATTATGTAATTACTGTTGGCAAGTTGGTGAAAAATGTTGAGAAAGATAAATGACGCTCAGTATCATTCGGAAACCATAGGCACGATCTGCATCCAACGCGCACAATTGGATGCGCAGTCAAACCGTAACATCAGGCCTGAAGTAAAGCTGAGATTGCAAACCAGTCTCAAATCTCAAGCATCTGATTGGCTGAAATGGCGACCAGTCTGGTTTCCATGCTCAGCTTTATAACCTTGAGCACAGGTCTATCTTGTTTTGGTTTCTCTTTATACCTAACAGTGTTTTCAGCAAATATTATTTTATTTATGAAAGTATTTCTTGAGTAACGGGCTATACTGCGGGTTCTGGAGATCACTTACCTAAATTAAATATGTTTGGAATAGAGCAAATTCAGCAGACACAAGTTAAAAATGCATTTAGCATTTAAAGAAATAGGTTTTTTCAAAAACTGGGATATTTGTTTTCCGAACGATTGTAGTTGCATATAGACAGGCCTTTTTTCTGGCTATTTTGGGAAAGGAAGTGTCAGTTGCCGGTCGAGGAGACTATACGGGTAGGACTGTATCCTAAACCGGAGCAGGTCGAGAAGACTATACGGGTAATATTTTCTCCTCGACCAGAGCTCTGGATATGATTATAATTTAACATCGCTGTTTGATATCAACTTTTTGTTTTTGATATGAACATTAATTTCTCATTCTAATTAGTTCCAAAACTACACAACTAAACTTGAAACAACAGTTGTAATAACTTATTGGTTTTTTGTCGCGAAACGCAAGTTGCAAAAAAAATCTCCCTCATAATTTTGTGCATTGAAAAAGTTGGCAGGTCTGAAGACCTGTTCCAAAATTGGGAAATTTGCATTGAAAAACTTTCAAAATTGGGGAAAAATCATTAGTCAAATGACCAATTTGGGAATTTTAAACTGTAAATTGGAAGCTAAATCATGCTGCAACATCATAACAATAAAGAATCCAAAAAGTATTAAGGTACAAAAACCTCTTTATTTGAAGCAAGCCCACTGTAAGGAGTAACAGAAAATACATCACACAATTAATCTTAATTACATTTGGGCAACTGAATGACCAGCATCTGTCTCCTGTCATAAGTTCACTTGACTTCGACATTAAACTCTAAGGAACTCGGCATATAGAACTTAGAAGGAAGATTAGTCATAATCGCACGACCTGTGGCATTTTCTCTGTATCGACATGGTAATGTCAACCGGGGACACCAACAGATAAAAGATAGATAAAGATCTTCAAAAACCAGTGTTACCAAATTTCTCCTTTAACAAGCGGTCGCTGAAGCTGAGTAGCGATCGCCGATTTTTGACTTTCGATATCGGGTACCCCACCTTCCGCCATTTTGTTCTAGAAGGGTATGTTTGATTAGCAAACAATGGTAACAACCGAAAATCCGTGACAGACAAAGAAAATAAGCTGACACTGAACCCTACTGTGTTAGTTATAAAAAATAGAACACAATAAACATTCTACAGCATTTAATATATTACGGGCATATTTGACTTGTGGCCTAGATGAAATTTTGTTTGGCTGTTGTGACTAAATAGTGGCATTTATGGCTTGTGACATATTGGATTCATATTACCGGTATCGCGGGACTGTTGCATTTTGACATAGTCTATATCTTAAATTGTAGAATAAACCTAGTAGCAGACACACGTCTTTTCTATTTCACTACAATGTGAACACTACTAAGGATTATATATACTTGTCAATTAGTTATCAATAACATCAAACATAACAGAGCAGGATCATTACGGACCATGATCGTTACAGACCAGACTTATCGGATCATCTAAAAAGACATAACGGACCATATTTTTGGATATTACGAACCATCTATAAGGCCAGATTTATGTACATTATGGACCATCTGTATATAATAGAATATGAATTTTTTATTTATGAAAACACAACGGACCAGAATTGTGGACGTTACTGACCATCTATAGGTAGATATAAAATAAAAATAATTACATGAAACATAGTGGACCAGATTAATGGACATAACGGATCATCTATGAAAACATACAGTAATCAATGCTGACTTTAACCTTTGGGGTTACCGCCTTGGATGTCATTTTGCAAAACAAACTGATAATGTGGCGGGGTTTTAGACAGCACTTACCTCACACTTGCCCCAAAAAGGTTCTCATTTAACAAACAAGTACAAAATCTTATAGCATTAATTGTCGAGCAAAAATAGTGTTGGTAATTCAACGACCTTACCGAGACCAGAGCACCTGGAGTCTAATCAGCAAGAACACGATGACAGGGATAAAAGAAACATATAGATCTTTTATAGGTTATTTAAATAATTTCCATATTATTATAAACATTTAAAAAAAAACCTGCCACCGTCGTGCAAACAAACACGTAGGTATAGGCATATCGATCAACAAGTCTCAATAATTCGACTGCAAGCACAGACCCATTATCATACTGACTTTTTACAGAAGTCTGTCCTTTACGTCTCAAGCAGTTACGATCAAAACTGTGGTGGAAAACGACCCGATTTAAATTCTGTTATTTATCGATAAACGTGAGTCAGGTAAACTTTAAGCGCCGAAATCGAAATTTGTTGACATGGGTGGAGGTTTAAAAGAGTTTTGCATAAAAAACGAAACCGTTATTTATAAAGGATTACATATATTGATTCTAATTGAATGTGGCTTTTCAGGTATGTAAATTTTTTTAAAGATACATATGCTTTAAGATGCTTTATGGAGCCGCCAAAGTTGCGATTCAAATTCCGATCGGCGGCATATAGAAATAGAAGAAAAATGTATACATCAAATATCTACAAAACACTGGAGCTCCAGCTGGCTGTGGCTCAGGAGGAACGCCAGTAGCTGGAAGCCGTCCACTAATGGGTAGTGTCTGATCAACACTATTGCCCACCACTTTGAGCTTGTCCTGGGTTTAAAAGGGCGAAAGCAGTGACAAGTGGTACCCAGCTGATGACATTAGTGGAAGCAGTTCAACTGTATCAAGCAACATGGCTGAAAAAATATCGTGTTGCAGTTATGATTTTGATCGGCACTTGTAATGAATTAAATCTGGGTATGGGAGATAAAACTTGCAAATGGGTTCCTTAATATTTGGTACAGATAACTATGTTTTAAAAGTATTTTTTCTGTTATGCAAAGATAACGTTTATTGAAATCTTTAATATTATCACAATCTCTAAGAAAATCGAACAAGCTATGAAGTATAAACCCCGTAAGATGTTGCATGTGGAGCATCACCCTTTAAAAATGGAAAATTTACATTAATATCAAAATAATCAATAATCATACATTTTTGTAGTGTCATATCCATTTTAAGTAAAAAAAGATTTACTTCTAGAAAAAGCGAAATATGCATATCAGGAATTGCCTTATCCAGAAGACAAAACCTCCATACACAGCAAACAAGTAAATAGGGCAAGAGAGCATGGATTATAATATTTCATTACATAAAACACTGTGAGCGCTACTTTGAAGCTGAAGTTCATTAGGGTATACTAATGGAAAATTGTTATTATCTTTTTTCAACAAAATGTCTAAATACCGCGAGGTGTTGTTAAAGACTGTCATATGTCATAATGATGTTCCGATAAAGGGGTAACATAACCCTTTCCACCATATATACATCTTTATGACATGGGCGACCAGTGTAGATCTATATCACACATCCGTGCCATCTGCATTGTTCGCTTTTGATTTATTATAAAAAAGTGAAATGTGAATATCAGGAATGGCCACATCCAGCAGACACGGCCTCCCCACACACGCAAAAGTAGAGAGGAAAAGAGAGCATGGTATTACAATAACCAGTTTCAAAATGGACGACACAAACAATTAACGAACGTGGGAACCCGAGGGGTTACCGGCTTGGAACGGTCAGTGGCAAAACAATTTGCCAGTGAGGGTTTAAATCAGGTTCTATGTTATGTTATTCTACCAAAAAGGCGAAATGTGCATATCTAATCAGATGACACTGATGTGCCAGCAGATCTGGATCTACACTGGTCGCACATGCGTTAAATGCCTATAAATGTAGTGAAGGGATAAAGTCTCTCTAACCAAGACAACTTGTATTTGTTTGTTCATATGAAAACCTATTAAGAAAATGAAATATGCATATTAGGAATGGCCACATCCAGCATACACAGCCTCCCCACACAGCCAAAAAGTAGAGAAGAAAAGAGAGCATGGATTACAAAAATCAGTTTCAAAATGGACGCCACAAACAAATAACGGAAGTGAGAACCGGAGGGGTTACCGCCTTGGAACGGTCAGTGGCAAAACAAATTGCCACTGGGGGTTAAAGTTGGGGCACCCCAAAACCTGGTTTAGAAGTAAAATATTCTGCCAGTAACAAGTCGTTAATTCCTCACATTCCCATTTTTGTTTGTGGTGTCCTTTATTGAAACTTATCAAATTTAAACCAGTATTATGCTGTCTTTTCATCTCTACATTTCGGCTACTTTGGCTGTGCATATGTGAATGTGCATATGCCTAATAATTGATATTTCACGTTTTGCCAGAGTAGCATAAAAACAGTCAGAAACAAGTAGGCACATTGAATATCCAACTTTTTAATAATAAATAGAAACATTATATTAGTGTAAATATTGGGATGCAATTAACCCCGGACTAGGCGGCAAGGACAGAAGTTAATATGCATTTCCATTTCTGCTCATGAACAGGGAACATGCTTAATCAAACCGGACCTGCAATAATTTAATATACATGGTGTTTGGTGGCTATCAAAGTTGCTGTGTCATCAGTTTACTATGTCCCTCCAAAGCGGAGATAAAAAAGAACTACCTATATGTTCTTACTGTTGCTGCATTAAAATGGCTTTATTATATTATTTATATGAAATAAATAAGCTTATTTCCAAAATAAGAAAATAGCCTGAGTTTCACCCGAGTTATTTTACAGTTATATTACAACAAAAAACTATATAATACATATATAGGTCTTTTGTATTACTTTACTCATTCGCAAGAATTCATATTGATAGACGCTTAAAATTAGCAATACCAAATAATGGTGTATATAACAAAACATTGTATTTGGGTCGTAGAATCAAAATCAATGATTCATAAATTCACTGTTTATGAAGTGTCTGACCAAAAATATATCCGACGTCTCTGTTAATGTACTTTATGGTAATTTTTCTGGTTATGTTATGCGAATGATTTTGTATATTTATTGAAGTATGTAATGTAAATGGTCATCTATATATAAGTGTAGATGTGTAGGACATTGGTGGAGTCTACTGTACCCATTCCCGGCTTTGTATCCAACATGGCGGCCCCCATGAATTTAAAGAAAATATTTGGTAAAATTGGAATATATAGTCATATTGTAAACTTTTGGAAGGTTAAAACGAGCTTGAAACTTAAGTACAGGCTGTTATTTACCATCTCTGGGTCAGTTGTTAAACTGTCGTGCGAAGGCAAATGTAAATTACAGGTAAACTTTTTGAAATATTGCTTATATTTCGGATAACTGTGTTGTTCGGATGTTGCGGATTCTCTGTTGGCAGTCTCACTTGCTTATTATATCTTTGCTATATTATTATAAATCCCTTCACACACATTTAGATGTTTATTGTTTTTTTTTAATACAAACTTTATACCTCCTCTCCAGTTAAATAAATTGTGACTCCATTCAGCTATTTTGAAACATTGATATTTATCAACCAATCACCTATTGCAAATACAAGTGGTAAAATAATTAAACACTGGTAGTGACCTCACTCATTAGGACAATTCTCAGAGATTGTAGATGACAAGTGATGACAAGTCATTGTGGGCTAAATGTTCCTACTAGACCAGTAATAAGAATACTAGTAAGATTTCAAGTTGTGTTTTGCCAACCTCTTTAGTTTTTGTTATCAAATAGTCAAAGATGCTATCAATTGCAATTGGCCTTTGTCCATCTGATTATCACCAATCTAACGGATTATCACCAAAAATACTCAATATTTACTTTGTATGACATATGAATCTGAAACTATAATCTGCTATCAATTAAAAGGTTGCCTCATCAAAAACAAGATGAACTCTGTTAACACAATGGATGCCACATTTAAATCATTGTCATCCAACATATTCTGATTGTTTCTTGGGTGAACCTTATATTAAGCGCTATACAGTATTGTGCCAGTATTTTGTTAAATATCAAAAAAAAAAATCATCAAAAACACTTGAAAGAATACTTGCTTAACATTATAAATAACATAAACCTAATAAAATGTATCATTTTAAGCAATTACTTAAAAGAAATAGGTTCATACGTGAAAAATGTATCCCAAACACACACTGTAAACAAAACAAATTCAAAGGGTAAACAAGAAATATACGCAACTCTGAGGGGAAAGTAAGATACCAATGGAAAAGAAATTCAATTCCGCGCATGATAGGCTATATCTTGAAAAGTATGAACCGATGTTGGCTATACAATAACAAACTTACCAGCGATTTTGGTTGGCCATTAACCGTGCATGGTATCAAAACAAAACCATGTGATTCCCCTCAGTGAAAAGGAGATTTACATTCTGTTGTCTGCTGTAATGCAGTGACTGACTCTCTACAGGCTATTTTTACTACAGTTAATCATAACTGACAGATAGCTTGTATGTAAAGCCACATCCCAAAATACTCCCTGCTGGTGAGGCAGTGATTGTTGCTATTTTAAAGGTCAAAGTCACAGGGGTAAAAGGTCATGTCAGAGTTTGCTGAGCCATTAACTTTGAAATGCATAGAGCAATCTTGTTTACATTTGGCATGAATATTAACTGTACTGTTCAAACCCCAAGTTCCCATCATAAAGGTCAAGATCACAAGGGTTAAAGGTCATGTCAGATCATGCCCAGCTGGTAAATTTGAAATGCACTGAGCATGCTTGTTTGTATTTGGCATGTATGTTATCTTCAGTGAGATGGATGGTCTTATACAAACCCAAGGTCCCTGTCTCAAACGAGCAAATTCGTTGACAACCATATGCGCATCTCCTCTTAGTATTGTTGGTTCCCAGAAAGTTTTGTTGAAATCCATTCAGTTGTTGCAGAGAAATAGCGCGGAAACGAATACTTCTCTATATGCATAATGCATAAATTATCAAACGGCCATAACTTTGTGTTAAAGGGTCTGACCAGAACAAGAATACGATATGTGCATCTCCTCTTAGTATTGATGGTTCCCTGAAAGTTTTGTTGAAATTTATCCAGTTGTTGCAGAGAAATAGCGCCGAAACGAATACTGCCAGTCTGCTCTATATGCATAATACATGTTATCAAAGGGCCATAACTCTGTGTTAAAGGTTCTGACCGGAACAAGACGACGATATGCGCATCTCCTCTCGGTGTTGATGGTTCCCAGAAAGTTTCGTTGAAATCCATCTAGTAGTTGCAGAGAACTAACGCAGAAACGTAATTCGGACAGACGGATGGATGGACAGACAACGCCAAAACAATATCCCACTCCTGATTTCATCAGCGAGGTATAACAACAAGGTCATGTCAGATTTTGTCTGGCCCATAACATTGAAATGCAGAGCAATCTTGTTATGTCTCCCCCCCTCTGGAGTACCCTTTGACCCAGAGCCTTCAAACTTCATAGGGTGATAGCCCTTATTGAGTAGAAGAACCCTATTGATTTTGGGGTCAGTAGGTCAAAGGTAAAGGTCACAGGGGCCCAAAGTGTGAAAACCGTTTCCGCTCAATAACTCGAGTACCTTTTGACCCAGAGCCTTCAAATTTCATAGGGTGATAGCCCTTATTGAGTAGAAGAACCCTATTGATTTTGGGTTCAGTAGGTCAAAGGTCAAGGTCACAGGGGCCCGAAGTGTGAAAACCATTTCCACTCAATAATAGGAGTTCTATTTCTCCCAGAGTCTTCAAACTTCATATGATGGATGTCCTTATTGAGTAGAGGACTCCTATTGATTTTGGGGTCAGTAGGTCAAAGGTCAAGGTCACAGGGGCCCGATGAGTGAAAATGGTTTCCTCTCACTATCTGGACTTTTATTTTACCTAGAGCCTACAAACTTCATACAATGGTTGCTGTCAATAGGGCGACAGGGGGAGACATGCGTTTTTCACAAAACAGATTCTAGTTAATATTTGGCATCAATGTTAACCACTGTGAGCATTAAATCCCATTTCCTGTTACATGTGTACCTTCACTGGCATTCTTGTCTGTGACAACAAACGTGTCTGTGTCAAATTTGTATGTTAACTTTGCTTTCTTCACAGCCAGCCTGACATGTTGCCAACATGCATCTAGTATATATAAATAGGTCACTAGGTCAGATTCTGGAAAAGATTTAATACCAAAATGGAGGCCATATTTTCAGTATGGTTATCATCAAACCCACTCATAAAGATTATCAGGATGGTACCATTTGAGGTGAAGTTGGCATTCAGCAGGCCTGGAAATTATTTTTTCAGAATGTTTTCTAGTGCATCTTCAAAAAAGAAAATAAATCCATTTTTTCTGTAGCAAAACCTCTAAACATTATGAACTCTTTAAACCTAACCCCAGATATTTGTACATTATCAATTTATCTTTGCCTGTATATAAATTTTACCACAACATTTTTCATATTTTAATAATCTTTTCCCCACAACAGAAGCATCTGTTGTTTTTCTCAAAGAGTGACATTTAATCAAAGTGGGTTTTTATTTCTTGAACCATAATTTTATATCTTCCCAGATAAACTGATAAATTTATGAGTATATGTTTTTCTAATTGATATTTCTTCACCCAATCACCAACAGCTTTCTCTACATCATTTGCAGTTAAACATCTGACTCTTCATACATAGATGAACATGTATGAACCGCGAATATAGAACAATACTTTTTGATTTAGTATATCAAAAATGTCACCAAGGTGCATTTTAGCTCGACTATTGGAAGAAGAGGGTAGCCATCCTACTAACCCATATTCGTTATTATAATCAACACCATAACCAGCAACACTTATGACATTACTATAATTATTTAATAATGATACTTTTTATTCATTTAGATCTTGCACTAAGGTTTTTATGCACTTGGCCCTTAACTTTGAAACTAATACAGATATCAGATATCAACTTCATAGGTAACAATTTAACAAAGATGTATAATACTAGTAATTTGAAGGTGTTGCTTCTTCTTTACTTAAAGTTTGCATTCAAAAAGTTATTCTGTTGGCCTGTTGGTCCTTTGGTTGATTTGAACTTGTTCAATTAATAGATATGAAACTGAAAATAAATGTCAACAGTCATGACATATTTCATTTTCAACAAACCCTGTAACTCTTTCAGAAATATGTTCACAGTTCATAATGCCCATTTTCATTTAATTTTCTATGTTAGTTTTATGCATATGGCATATCTATGTAATTTCTATATATTGAAATTGAACTTAAAATAAATGTCTCTCATAATGACCTGCTTCAGTTCAACCAACAAGATCTTTTATTTCTTAAACAGTTTATTTACTTCCAAACATTTTAAGTAGTTATGCTCTTTTTTAACTTAATTATTCTTTTAAGCTTTTTTTAGATGTCATGACAAAATAAACTACTGACACTGTTCAACAAGATTACTATTTTAATGCTACTTAAGGGTAATAAAAGGTTCACGGTGACGACAAAATTAATGGTTTTCTAAAAAAAGATAGCTGATGTTAGTAAATCAAATTATTTTAGAGATTCAGCAATATTTCTTTGCTGTTATCAGAAAGTTGACTTTTATGAAGGTCTATACAGAGTATGTTTTATTGCTGTTTCTCAAGAATAATTCAGATTTGTCAGGAAAGGTTGTGTCCTTTATTTTCCAGAAGGTGAAATGTAACAGTATTTAGGAATGGTAAATACAATCGGCATCCACAGTGATAGTTTACTAATTTTGATTGTTTAATGTGTTGGTTATTCCATTTTTATTATATGCTTGTTTGAAAAGTTTATATCTTGGCACAGGTTGTCCGTCTGCTTGTCCATCTGTAGTAACTTCTTTAGTTTGTTATCAGCTGAAAACCAGTTTCGCCAACAGTAATCCTCAATGATACGCAGTTTTCTAGCAGACTCACACATATAATACAGCCTTTATGAACCACTGTAGGTCAGCAGGTAGGTCTTAGAACTGCTGTCTGCTATCAGTCTGCAAGAAGACGTTCACATATGTTACATCCATTTTGCGCCGTCTTCCACATGTGATAAATCGACCATTACCCCCAGTCTGCAAGCAGACTTAAACATGTTATACATCCTCAATGACATGCAGGCTGCTAGCAGGCTTAAACATGTTATACATCCTCAGTGACATGCAGTCTGCTAGCAGACATAAACATGTTATACATCCTCAATAACATGCAGTCTGCTAGCGGACTTAAACATGTTATACATCCTCAATGACATGCAGTCTGCTAGCGGACTTAAACATGTTATACATCCTCAATGACATGCAGTCTGCTAGCGGACTTAAACATGTTATACATCCTCAATGACATGCAGTCTGCTAGCAGACTTAAACATGTTATACATCCTCAATGACATGCAGTCTGCTAGCAGACTTAAACATGTTATACATCCTCAATGACATGCAGTCTGCTAGCTGACTTAAGGTATGACCATCCTAATGAATACCTATATCAAGAAGAGTATTTAAGGGAGGTAACTATAGTAGTAAATTAGCTTAGAGTTCTATCATGCAAGAGGACCATGGTTCAAATCCCACTGGAAGCTATTTTTTTTTTGTAAGCCTAGAGCTTAAATAATTGGCATATTTCTTTTTTTTCCTGTGTTATTCTGTCATTGAATATAAAATTCTCATGATTTAAACTAAAATAAGCAAAATAATCAAGATTTAAGGGGTTTTCGCTATCAGAATAGTGTTTATTCAAGTCATCAATTTGAAAATTTCTAAAACTGGACGGTAAACTTCTCTGAAATTTTGTTTAAATTTTGTTTAAGGTATATAGTTAAAAAATGGTAAATTTTCGTATATTGCACCAATCAGGATTTTGCACAATTTTCATTAATTTAGTCTCGTGAAATATAAAAAATGCATTTTTAAAATTTATTTGGTCAAAAAATGTCATTTTAAGATAAATTCTGTATTTATATATTATATCTTAAATTGGTTTAGTAAAATATAACATATTTTGGATAAACTGTAAAAAATTAGGGTTGAATTTATCAATAACAAACAATTTTGTCACCGATTAAAGAATTTGGATACTTTCACGTTTTTTCTCACTTTTTTAAATAAAACAAACTAAAAATCTAAAAAACTACACGGTGAAAATCATTAAAATTTTGCATACAAGTCAGTGGTATGAAGCAGTTGATGAAAAAATAATCAGATGTTGGATTCTTAATAGTGCCCATTAGGATGGTCAGACCTTAAACATGTTATACATCCTCAGTGACATGCAGTCTGCAAGCAGGCTTAAACATGTTATACATCCTCAGTGACATGCAGTCTGCTAGCAGACTTAAACATGTTATACATCCTCAATGACATGCAGTCTGCTAGCGGACTTAAACATGCTATACATCCTCAATGACATGCAGTCTGCTAGCGGACTTAAACATGTTATACATCCTCAATGACATGCAGTCTGCAAGCAGGCTTAAACATGTTATACATCCTCAGTGACATGCAGTCTGCTAGCAGACTTAAACATGTTATACATCCTCAATGACATGCAGTCTGCTATCAGACTTAAACATGTTATACATCCTCAATGACATGCAGTCTGCAAGCAGGCTTAAACATGTTATACATCCTCAGTGACATGCAGTCTGCTAGCGGACTTCCACATGTTATACATCCTCAATGACATGCAGTCTGCTAGCAGACTTAAACATGTTATACATCCTCAATGACATGCAGTCTGCTAGCGGACTTCCACATGTTATACATCCTCAATGACATGCAGTCTGCTAGCAGACTTAAACATGTTATACATCCTCAATGACATGCAGTCTGCTAGCAGACTTAAACATGTTTTACATCCTCAGTGACATGCAGTCTGCTAGCGGACTTCCACATGTTATACATCCTCAATGACATGCAGTCTGCTAGCAGACTTAAACATGTTATACATCCTCAATGACATGCAGTCTGCTAGTGGACTTAAACATGTTATACATCCTCAGTGACATGTAGGCTGCAAGCAGGCTTAAACATGTTATACATCCTCAATGACATGCAGTCTGCTAGCAGGCTTAAACATGTTATACATCCTCAATGACACACAGTCTGCAAGCAAACTTCCACTTGTTATACATCTTCCATGACCCACAGTCTGCAAGCAAACTTCAACTTGTTATATACCTCCATTACCCACAGTCTGCTAGCAGATTTTAATATGTTATACATCCTCCATGACTAACAGTCTGCTAGCAGACTTACACATGCAATACATCCTCCGTGACCCATGGTTTGCTGGTCTGCTAGCGGACCTACACATTTTATACAATATTCGTGACCCATCGTCTTCTTGCAGACTTACATATGCAATACATCCTCTGTGACCCGTCATCTGCTGTTCTGCAAGCAGACTTACACACGTGTTACAGCCTCCATGACCTGCTGCCTGCTAGCAGGCCTACACAAGTAATACAGTCTCAGCGTCCTGCTGTCTGCTAGCAGGCTTGGGTCTGTGTTACATTCTCCATAACAAGCAGTTTGTTACAGCCTCCATGACCTCCGGTCTGCTTGCAGCCTCACACATGTGATACATACTCCATGACCCGCAGTTTGCTAGCAGACTTACACATGTGTTACGTCCTCCATGACCCGCAGCTTCATGACCCATCGTCTGCTAGCAGAATTACACATGCAGTACATCCACCATGACCTGTATACTACGGACCACAAGTGACATAGTTCTCCAAAATATACAATATGTTATGGCTTTTTAAGTATCAGACATAATCATTTTTGTTCGTGACTTGGTAGTGTGAAATATATGTGTTCAAGTTATTATATAATGTACTATGTCAAGGATCACACTAGGTTTAAATGTATTTGCAGGAACCTGATGCCTCCAAGCTTACCAGAGAATATCTCATCAAATCGTCAAGTATACAGACTTCAGAGAGTGCAATTGTTCTTCTCACACAAACGGCGTTGGCACTGGAACAGGCAGAAAGGGAGTACAAAGAAGTAAGCAGTTTTGATGAAAGAGAAATATTGAAACCCACCAGACTCGACAAATATGGAATTATTCCAGGCTTGGTTTATTTAGCCAGTTTATGAGCTGTTAAAGAAATTTACAAACCAAGCTGCCGACAATAGAATAAAGCACAACTCAATTTCTACACAAGTTTTAATCCATGCCAACTGATGGTTTGCAGCTTATAATAAGACCTCATGCTCACATCATCTGCTGTTGATTGAAGTAGAGATTCAGTGGTCCCATAAAACCATAGCTGCCTAGTTCAGTTTGTTTTACTACATAAATGGTACCTGCTTCTGCAGAAAAGAAGATGTTGCATAGGAGTTCACTCATCTGGTGTCATCAAAATGTTATAAAAAAAAAACAAAGGCCTTCATTTTATCACACAATGAAATGGAAACTGGCAGGTAAATAACTGTAATTCATAAGGGTTATATATAGGTAAATAAAAATAGTATGCATTAACTTAGTAATCACAAGTTATAATATGATTTTTTCCAGTTATGTGCAAGATACTCCATTAAAAGCAATTCCAAAGTCACTCCAAAATCTCACTCCAAAATTTCAGCTTCAGAATTAAGCTCTAAGGTCAGGCTCCAGACTTGATCCAACACTCCTTTCCAACAATTCACTCCATACTTTATACTGTGCCAATTTGACTTTGATCAATAGGTTTGTTTTGTAACAAAATTTTTAAAGGGCTAACGGTCGATTTTGACTCTTCATGCAATAGATTGTTATGATTACCTATTTGTTTTGCACGACCGTGTATGTTAAGATTTTATGAAGGTTTATAGTGAAATCATGTACAAGAACCTAGAAGCTGAATCTGCTTCTTTTATTCGTGTCATCCTGTTCTTGCTGCTTTGACTCTATGGTAAAGTCATTGAGTCCTTTTGCTTGAAAATGCTATTACCTCTTAAGTATTTTATTTGTTTGTGTGCTTTTGCATGCATTATTTTAGTTGATTGGTAGGTAGGAACTAATTCTGTTCACCAAGACAACGTGTAATTGTTGTTTATTTGACAAACTGTTGGACCAAGTGTGAGGTTGGTGCACCCTCTAAGAGCCTGGTTTAAACCCCCAAATGGCAAATTGTTTTTTGCTGACCATTACATTGCAGTTCCCCCTCAGGTTCTCTTTTTATTCCCCCGTTAATATGCATATTTCATTATTTTGATTGCTTTATTAAAGTTTGTTTATTTTGTAACTTAGCCCAGGTTTTGATATACCTAACTAGAAAAGATGGAAACGTGAAATTTACAGTCAAATGTAAATGGTTAATTGTTTTTCAGAATATTGAATATTGTATTTTCAGGCACTGTGTGCTATGGTTTTCCTACTGGAGTACAAGTTGAACGTTTTGGGGAATGCTTCCGAAGAGGCCCGTATTTGGGACCTTATTCTTGAAGGCCGTGTTCTTATTAATAATACAAAGAAGAAAAAAGATGTAAGATTACTTTTTTTTATTTTTGTTTATTATGGCACAGAATTGCATGCATTAAACCGCAGTACTTTAAAAAATAAGATTCCTTTAAAGGTGAAAGTTACTTAAAAAGGGGCACAAAATATTTTTAAAAATCAATCCAACAGATGCATTTCTAGATAATTTGAGAACTTTAATGTACTTTACCAGACGATGACTTGATATTAACAAGATTATATTGTGTTTCAAATGATTAAGGTGAAAATGCCAAGAATTGACACTTAGACAGGTTCCGAATAACAATAATTCTCGACAACAGACACTGATGGAATGGTTAAAATTAGTTAGACTCATTTGTTTATAACAACATAAATAACAGATATAAGGTTTCTCCACCATTATTTATCATTTAAAAATGTTATGATTTTTTTCTGGCTAACAGTAGTATAGCCTTAATTCATTGCGTATACATTTCGTTTTATTCCCTTGTATTATCTTAATTAGGTTGATTAAATGTGTTCCAATCAAATCATGAAGAGAAAGCTATGCTATGTTACACTTCAAACGTTTGTGTTCTAGCAGACATTGATCCGCCTGAGTTCATGGCATACTTTAGCCACAAATACTTATCACGAAATAAAGTTTTTCATCTTACACGCCGCTGACCGAAACAGTGGAGCAGTCTTAATATATGCTCCAGGAAAACTGAATTCATTTATTCAAATAATTTGTATTAATGAATACCTGAATACTCATATGCAACTTAATTCTGAAAAGGTAAAAGCTTAATAATAATATGAGCCATTAATGATGTGGTCACTTTCGGGTTAGTCGAGAGGTATAAACTTTTAGAATTTTATAATTAAACCTGATGGTTGAGATTCAAATACCACAAACTCATAAATATCAAACCAGGAATCTAGAACTACAGTTCAACATTCCTGATCAAATTTGTGTTTTTCATATATGCGTATATTTTGTTGACATCGCTCTCTTCCTATGCCTTTCAAGCATTTCAGTTTATTTCAGGATTTGGAGATGCTGTTTTCAAGTGTTAAAGCAATTGTTAACATGTCAGCGGAAGTATCTTATATGACGGGTATGTCATCACATATTTCAGAAGTTTGAAAATGTAAATAATTATAATTCACAGCATCTGAAAACGTGGTATAACTGAGAAAGAAGTAGGCGTAATAGTACAAACACACTAATAATCTACTTTTAACTTGGCGGAGACGAGGCGTGTGGTTATTTACTGTGACCTGTCTATGTCCGACGTTCTTCGACCGTCCTTCAACAATTTGCTTCCAACTGCATCTCCTCTAAGACCATTGTGTAGAAATTAGAATTAACCAATCTTTTCCAAATGCATCCTGCCAGGGACTTCTTTTTGAGTGGAACTTATAAGTCTGACTTCTGGGTAGGCCTATTTATATTACGATAACAGTGATATAAACCTACTTACCAGGTCAAAATATCTCCGGGAATGCACAAAATAACGAAATATTCCGCCATTTTGTTCCGCACAGAACAGGTCCCTCACTTACTTTTCCGCAAAAAAACAAAACAAATACGTTGGACCCCCTGAACTAGGGCAATTCAAACATAATCACTTCGAACCAGGTCAACACACAATGCGACGTCAAAATATACATCAACGTTTTACATCAGGACACTTGTTTGGTAAATTTTGGGGCCCATTCCCCTCTCAAAATAGTGTTTTTCCCCCTATCTCAGAAAAAATTCCCCTCCATGATCAAAATTAAAATTGAAATGGACTCCCGAAAATGCACGTAACTGATATATTGATTTATTTGTAAGTCTAATGCCACAAAATATACTAGCTATTTTAATCAGTGGTGGAAAACAGTCTTATGAGTAAGTGTGACACTTCAAAGTCAAAACATGCGTATATGACTAAAAATTCCCCTTATTGTCTTTTTGTCCTAACACGACACAAAATTCCCCTTCCGAAGGGTATGGGTACCTATCCCCAAAAGTTATCTAGTACCCTGTACAGTCATTTAACTTACAGTGAACTTCCTTAAAGTATTCTCTATTTATTCACAGGGACTTCTGATGGTGACTCATCCATTTGTTGTAAGTGCCGCTGCATCAATTATTATTTAAACGGCGTACAATTATGAGCGTCGCAGATGTAATATTTTCAAAGCGTTTGAAACCGCCGCTGCGCCTTCATGCTCACGGGATAGCCACTCTGCTCATCGTCCTCCATTGATAATCATCCCTGCTTGAAACGCAGGTGCCACTTAAACACAAGTTCTCTGCTACATTTTCTAGCAATCTCTATCAATAATGTTTGTGTCAGTGTAGGAGTTTCCCCATCTGTCCACAAGAAATAACGTCATTTTGGTCAGGTTGCGTTGTTAGTGTTATTATGTTTATGACAGTTTCAGAGAATCCGTGAACAATAAAAGATTGATTTTGGCCTAAGTTACGTCGTGATGTCTCTCTTGTGTCTGACCACATTGCGCCATTTTTTTAAATGTGATTTAAGGCTATTTTAAACTTGTAATGATAGTGTATAATTTCTTATACGGATGTATCAGTGACATGACATTTCCATAGTTACGATAGTTTCTATTTATTTCATTCTTATTTAAAAATACTTTATTATCTTATATCATAGATGCCAAGATACATTGTGTTAAAATTTCAAATAAATATCTCAAAGAGTGATTAACAAAATTTAATTCGCGCTGCTAGACTTTTAAATGCACGTTGCTCGGCTGCCAGACTTCCAAACATGAATGCTGTAATGTTGCCAGCATCACGCTGATGTTAGTCAATTAATTGTTTTTTTAGAATAATAAAAAATTGTGTAAGTTAAAGATTAACTTTTGTCTCCTCAGTATTGTCATTAGTCTGGCACATGTCTAAAAATTAATCATAACTGATATACATTATTTGCTGACATAGAGACAAAGGAGTTGGAAGCACGATTTATGTGTTGTCAATTCCATTTCTGGGCTAAAGGTTATAAAACTGAGATTGGAAACCAGTCTCAAATCTCAAGCATCTGATTGGCTGAAATGGCGACCAATCGCCATTTCAGCCAATCAGATGCTTGAGATTTGAGACTGGTTTCCATGCTCAGCTTTATAACCTTGGGCACTGGTTTCAGCATGTATCAGACTTCTGTTACTTTGTTTCGCCTGCGATAGCTGGTAGACACAGTGATCTTTTAATCCGGCGGCAGCGGCGTTATCGGCAGAGGCGTCGTCGTCGGGTAGTCCCCCGACTTTAACACGAAACTTTATGTTGCCTGTTACTTTAATCATCTGCATGAACAAAGCCATTAGTTACAACAAGAATGATAACTCCTGTTTCACTATACGTATTTTTAGTTACGCCCTTTCAAATGCAATTTTAGCATAAAATCTAATGTTGCCTATAACTTTGAAAGTACTAGTAAGTCATAGGTAACAACAACAATGGTAACTACTGTTGCACTATTTTCTGAATTATGCCCCTACCAAATGCAACTTTAACATGAAACTCTATGTTGCCTATTACTTCGAAAGTACTTTTCCTATTAACTAAATACTTGGAATATATTATCTGCATAAACAAAGCCTCTATGCACCTACTGTCAACAAAATGATAACTCCTGTTTCACTTTTTTGAGTTATGCCTCTTTCAAGTGCAATTATAGGCGACTCATTTGTTTCGAGTAACACCAATTTCTAGTTTTAAACAAACAATTTAATTGAATTGCTAGGTGCGGATGTTGTCGGTAGTAGCGCAGGTGATCGCCTCCACAAGACAGAACAACTGGTATCAGCAGAAAGGACGAAACGGGAACAGGCAGAGATTAAGTTGAGAGATACTGAAATCAAGTCTATTCATGTGGAAGGTAGGTCGTATATACAATAATGATGTGACAATGTGGTTGTATTCTTTACTATGCAATTAAAAAGTCAAATGTCAGATTCTTGTTTTGTAAAGGTTACAAAGAACGATGGCCTGAAAAAGGTACCTATCTTTAAGTTAAGATTCTGAGAACTACTGTTAGTACCACTGCTGCTTGTTCGCACCTGACTGATAAAAGCATCGACGCCTTTATCGTATATGTTTTCCCGTGTCCATTTTAAGGAAACGGTATGTGAGGCACTTATTTTCTGTGATACTTAATAAGTTCTTAACATATATCGTCGGCCTGATGCAAACTGTACTGAGTATTTTAGAAATTATAAAGAATTGTTTGCGCTAGCAGCTGATAAAATGCATCAGAAAATGCCACTCTCAGAAAACCTTATTTCCCAAAGTGCCAATGAAAATATTATTAAATGGATAGTTTAAAGCCACCAAACCGGAAAATGTAAGATGATTAAAGACTCGGTTCGAATGTGCCTGTCCATGGGCAGTAATGGTAATGGATTTTTATGTTCTCATTCTGCTGTAGGAAAATATGCTGAAGAGAATGCTACGGAGCTTGAACAAGAAAGGCTTAAACTTGTTTCTGAAAGGGCTAAAGTAAACACAGATGAGGCTGAATCCAAAATACAAAACCAGAATAATCCGGACTCTGAAACAAAGGACAAGAAGCAACGCGAAGACAACATGCAGCGAGGCGGACCTTCTGTCAAAGATATTTTTGAAAGCAGTGATGAATATTTTAAAGATAATGCAAAACAATTATGATGTTTGCAAGAAAACTTAATTGATAAATATTTCAACGATATTTTCCTATTACTTATACAGGTATTGTTTACATATTTACACCCAATAAAAAAGCTTTTATATGTTTTATTACATTATGAGATTATGAATTCTGGAGTACATTTTGAAATATAAATGCATTTAAAACCTGTACATTGTGTATTATTGTTTACGTTAACTAGCACATTTCGCCAGTGAGTAGAACTTCAGAATTGGTCTGATTGCCGGACGGCTCTCTGTCGTCAACAAATACGGAATCTCTGCAAAACATTTTACCTCATTTGATATATGTGAATTGGATTAATGTACTAAGAAAATAAGCGAGTTACCATCAAGGCTACACTAAGTTATTTAGCATCTTATGTTACAGAGATCTAACTCAAATCTACACCCGGAACTTATATATATTTTATGTTCGCTTACTGGTAAACAATGGTAAAAACTTACAAAACTAGTACACTTAGATCTTTGAAATTCCTTTTACACAATAGTTAAATTGTTATATTCTTATTATTTTTTATTACTTAAACAATTGAAAACATCATTCGCCTAAATTCTAAAGAACTAGAATTCTGAATCGTTAAAATAATAATAAGAGAAATAATGACACAAATGACTGAAAACCTGTAAACAGGCATTTAATTAATACAAGCAAAGAAGCGGTATCATATGATGAGACATTATTTGCTAATGATGACCAATGATGACCAATAAAACATCCGGGTACATTAGCCAGATCACTAAATAGTAATTGATCTCTATTAGAAATTATCGAATTGGAAACTATTAAACGGCTGAGGATAATATTGTTAGTTAACCGGGCTTTCGTTGGAAAATCTTGGTTCTTAGATTGGGTAGAACTGTACACAATGTAGTTCTTTTAGCTTGCGCCGTTGACGTAAACAGTCCGAACTGACATTATACATTCTATGTACCTTGGTTTGTCACTTTCTATTGAAATATATAAGCTACATCGGGCTTAGTAAGCCGAATCTAGCTTATAAGCTCGATCAAGCATAATTACCAGCCTGTTTAAACTACGTTTTTATATTATTGGACAGGAGCGTTCCGTATTTACATATGGAAAGTCATTCCCGTTATTCGTACCGGTAAGTGTAGAGACATTATATGAATACCTACTGTCATCATGACATTGTATACAAGGCCTATAGAACCTTGAGTATTGTAAACTGTTATATACTGGCCTGTTCTTCAAACATTATTTTCATGGTTTAGATAATTAGATCTGACCATATTCCATAAAGGATGTTTTTATGACATAATGGCATCTTGGATTATATCCATCTTACCTCCGAATTTTCTGAGACCACATCCGAGTCTTGAATCGTGGTGCATAAATAAAGATTAAGATAAAGATGTTACTACTGCACGTTATGCTATAAGTACCGCACATGATGATGAATGTACGTTACCGTTGGATAGAATGTGCTGTTGAATGAACTGTCCGCATGACAATAACCATTTATAAGGCAGCAATGGCGTTCCATACAAAAATTAATAAAAAAAGTCAGACCAATTATTAAAAAACGACGAAATCAAATGAAGAGCGATATATTGTTGAGATTGACATGTGTGGATTTGACTAACATGTGAGCCGAGAAAAACAAAATTAATTAAATTGATAAGTAGGTTTCATTATATATAAGGTTCTGTCTGCTGAGTCCGAGAATAACATTGAAAAATAGCACTGCATGGGTGTCACTGTCGTTAAATTGCCCGTCATATTGCCAAAGTTCACTTCGTTTATTTAAATTAATTACGCACTTAGCATTCGGCTTATTTTCATCATTTCATAAACAGAGTGGCAATACCACGTGACTTTTAGAATGTCGTACACACATTTATATAGGAAAAATGCTCGCTTCAGGTAAGATTTTTGCTTATTTCTCAGTGATTTCTAAAGCGCATGATAATCCTGGGAACAAGAATCAACATAAATCGTCGATATTTAATCTCCAAAATCGGCTGCCGTTTTCTCAAACATTCAAAGACAAAATTTGTTGTAATGTTAGCCGACTGATATTGGAGGTTGAATGAACAGTAATAAAAATAAGGGTCATAATATAAATGTGTGCAAGACATTCTAAAAGTCACATGGTATAGCCACCCTGATACAACATGTTTAATTTGAAGAAAAGAGACCTTTCTAGCTCAGGAAAAGCAAAGAACTTGGCGAAAAGCCGGGAATGTGTAAAGCCTCTCACACCTCCAGGGAAGATGACAGTGAAATCCCCGCTTACAACCTTGGAAGATGTAAGAAAATCTTACACGGCCAGGGTAAATGTTTAAAAAAGTCTACTCTCGCCAGCTTAAAAAGTCTCCTAACATGGCCAGGATAAATGCTTGATAGGTCTTCTCACACGGCCAGGGTAAATGCTTGAAAGGTCTTCTCACATGGCCAGGGTAAATGCTTGAAAGGTCTCCACACATGGCCAGGGTAAATGCTTGAAAAGTCTCCTCACATGGCCAGGGTAAATGCTTGAAAGTTCTCCTCGTATGGCCAGGGTGAATGCTTGAAAGGTCTCACATGGCCAGGGTAAATGCTTGAAAGGCCTCCTCACACGCCCAGTGTTAATGTAGTAAAGTCTTCTAACATGGCAGGTAAATGTTAGCAAAGTCGCCTCACACGGCCAGGGTAAATGCTTGAAAGGTCTCCTCACATGGCCATGGTAAATGCTTGAAAAGTCTCCTCACATGGCCTGGGTAAATGCTTGAAAGGTCTCCTCAGATGGCCATGGTAAATGCTTGAAAAGTCTCCACACATGGCCAGGGTAAATGCTTGAAAGGTCTCCTCGCATGGCCAGGGTAAATGCTTGAAAGGTCTCCTCACATGGCCAGGGTAAATGCTTGAAAGGTCTCCTCACACGACCAGTGTTAATGTAGTAAAGTCTTCTAACATGGCAGGTAAATGTTAGTAAACTCTTCACACGGCCAGGGTAAATGCTTGAAAAGTCTCCTTACATGGCAGGGGTAAATGCTTGGAAGTTCTCCTCACATGGCCAGGGTAAATGCTTGAAAGGTCTCCACACACGGCCAGAGTAAATGCTTGAAAAGTCTCCACACATGGCCAGGGTAAATGCTTGAAAAGTCTCCTCACATGGCCAGGGTAAATGCTTGATAGGTCTTCTCACATGGCCAGGGTAAATGCTTGAAAGGTCTCCACACATGGCCAGGGTAAATGCTTGAAAGTTCTCCTCGCATGGCCAGGGTGAATGCTTAAAAGGTCTCCTCACATGGCCAGGGTAAATGCTTGAAAGGTCTCCTCACACGACCAGTGTTAATGTAGTAAAGTCTTCTAACATGGCAGGTAAATGTTAGCAAAGTCGCCTCAAACGGCCAGGGTAAAAGCTTGAAAGGTCTCCTCACATGGCCATGGTAAATGCTTGAAAAGTCTCCTCACATGGCCAGGGTAAATGCTTGAAAGGTCTCCTCACATGGCCATGGTAAATACTTGAAAAGTCTCCTCACATGGCCAGGGTAAATGCTTGAAAGGTCTCCTCACATGGCCAGGGTAAATGCTTGAAAGGTCTCCTCACATGGCCAGGGTAAATGCTTGAAAGGTCTCCTCACACGACCAGTGTTAATGTAGTAAAGTCTTCTAACATGGCAGGTAAATGTTATCAAATTCTCCTCACACGGCCAGGGTAAATGCTTGAAAAGTCTCCTTACATGGCAGGGGTAAATGCTTGGAAGTTCTCCTCACATGGCCAGGGTAATTGCTTGAAAGGTCTCCACACACGGCCAGGGTAAATGCTTGGAAAGTCTCCACACATGGCCAGGGTAAATGCTTGAAAAGTCTCCTCACATGGCCAGGGTAAATGCTTGGAAGTTCTCCTCACATGGCCAGGGTAAATGCTTGAAAGGTCTCCTCACAAGGCCAGGGTAAATGCTTGAAAGGTCTCCTCACATGGCAAGGGTAAATGCTAGAAAAGTCTCCTCACACGACAAGGGTAAATGCTTGAAAAGTCTCCTCACATGGCCAGGGTAAATGCTTGAAAAGTCTTCTCACATGGCCTGGGTTAATTTTTGAAACGTCTCCTCACATGGCCAGGATAAATGTGAATGATTGAAGTCTACACACTAGTTAAGGTTAAATGTTTTTAAAGACACCCCACACACGGCCAGGGTAAATGTAAAAAAAAAAGTCTCCTCACACGACCTTGGTTAATGCAAGTAAGTCTCCTCACACGTTCAGAGTAAATGTTTGTAAAGTCTTCTCGCACGGCCAGGGTAAATGTCAATTATATCTCCTTAAACGCCCAGGATAAATGTTTGTAAAGTCTCCTCACACGTTTAAGGTTAATGAGAGTAAAGTTATCACACGGCCGTGGTAAATGTAAGTAAACTCTCCTCACACATAGTCAGGGTAAATGTTTGTATTCAGGGTAAATGTTTGTAAAGTCCTTCACAGGTTCAGATGTAATGTTACTAAAGTAGCCTCACACGGCTAGGGTAAATGTATGGGCGGCCAACACCGCCAAAAATGAATAAGTTAATTTAATTTAAAGAATTTTGGCATAATTCAGACCAAACTCATTCAACTCATAGGACCATTTAACTTAATTCGATGCATTTTCATTTAATTCGGTGCAAAACTTTGCTCAGTACGACAAACTGCCAATCAATCCGAATGAGTTCCATTCAAACAAGTGCACAATGTCATTTAATTTGAAAGAAGTTCATTCAAAACAGAGTATAATAATTCAAAACAAACATCTTTGTGTTTTAATTCAGTATAATATCTTTTAAAACTATGAAGCAGAACATTTAATTATAGCAAATCCCTTCTCATCCGATATCATTTAATATCCTATTCAAAGCAATGCTTCACAATCCAATATGATTCCTTATCGTTTAAGCCGACGGAACTCCATTCAATTCGAAGGTTAGCCATTGAATTCGGTGAGGGGGCGCTGTACCATTCCTTATAGCAGTTTCTTCCCTTTGTCCCTTTCCCAGTCATCACAAAGTATCAATTCCTAACACAAACTGTTTATTTACAAATTAATTTTTTTTTTCCATTTATATTATAGGAAATAAAACGTTTGCTTGATTTAATATATTGTTATGAAAAAAAAATGTGTTTCAAATGTTACATAGTATTTTCGAAAAAAACTTTGAATAACACAAACATCTTCAGATTTTTAAGCTAAAACTATATAACCTGTACGTGTCCACAGGGTCTATTTAATCAATTAACCCTGGTGTACATAATGATTAAAACAGACGGTTTCTTAAGATTTATTTAAAATAACTCATTTAAAAACCAAGCTTTACATATACCAATGTTGTGTTACACAAAAACTCTGGGTGAATAAGAAGGGGTTTCTCTTGAGACATATGAAAGACAACAATACTGCACCGCTTTAAACACCCACTGGCAAATCGCACGTAATAATTGCATATTCAGTGTTATATAGGCTTATAACATTTTATTTAACCAAACACAGCTTGTGTGATATATATCATCGGACAAATGTAGACCCAAATCTGTCGTTGCATCTGAACAGAATTTCCATGTAACTGTTTCCTATTGCTAGTGGGCACAATTTCACATAAATCCACGTCATTGTATAAATTCAGCAAGCAAAGGGTCACTGTACGAGACTTCTGATATAACAAAAAAAATCAATTTGTAATTACGTTTTTCCTATAAAATAACAAAACATATTTTTACTAAGGTATTGAGATGCATACTGACTAATCAATGCAATTTCAATCTATAATTTTATTCTGGGTCAAGAGGTATCTCGTCCCGAGAAATTGTGACCTGTTGATTAATTAACTGGGGGTTTCATTGATAAGAATAATATCAAATTACACCATGGAAATCAGGGATAATGTTTAACACGGGTTCAAAGTTCCAAGTTCTCCAACAGATTTTCCTTGGGGAATCTTAATTAGACTATTAGCAAGTTAATATAAAGATTAAGATTTTGAAGTATTCTTTAAAAATCATAGCAAAATCTTTGAAACTTATTATAATCGAGAGTTAGCACTCTTGGTATTTACGATTGTTCCTCTACGAAGTTACATTTATAATAAATCTACTATCCATGCTTATTACGAATAATCTGCTTTATTACTACTACATTAATGTTAATAAGTTTTTATATCTTTTATAACATTATGCAAAATAAACAAACAGACAATAGGCAGTTGATGTTAAGGCATTTTAAACACGCGTTTAAAAATGACATGTGCATATTCGGCATAGCCACATTCAGTCAAAAAGATAATTTAAAAGACAATAACAACAAAAATTAGAATCCGAAGTGTTACCGTTTTGTCGGTGGCAAAATATTTTGCCGCTGGAGTTTTAAACCAGGTTCTAAGGTGCAGCAGTCTCATACAATGAAACAGTTCGATAACCACATGCTAGTAGTTATGCTGTTGCTAAAAAGCTTCTCAAAGAACAACGGTTTTATTGCATTCAGTTAAGTAGCTTTCCTCCATCTAAATTAGTTTAATTTTCCCCATCATTTGTTTTAATAATTTCATGAGCTGATATTCCACGAAAAGGGGCTTGTGACATTTCGCTGGTTAAATTGTTTTCTATTGCTTATTTGCTTGTAGTGTTTGCCGATTCTGCAATTCCTTTCTGAAATGAAATGGTAATATACACTTAATGTGTGTTCTTTAACTTGGAGATTAAAAACTTACTTTGGTATATTATAGCAGATAAAACAATAACATATTTATAGGATAGATCTAATAGTCCAAATAATAAACAGTATTAGAATATTTTCATATAGTTTTATAATCTGCTATTTTATACTTAAATTATGTAATATAGTTCTTTTGAAAATCGTGTAATGAACACTTCACATTATCATCATTATTATTATTATTATTATTATTATTATTATTGTTATTATTATTCAGAGTCTGAACAAGAATCTTCGCTTCCCAAGAATAACTGTAAATTATATTTCAGTGCAGTGCTATGTAGCTGGTATACTGATAAAATCTACATTGTATTGGCATCGTAACATTGGAACGACGACAGGCCGTAAACGCTGTCTCCGCTTCCCCAAGCTTAATCAGCAGTAAGTGAGTTGTTACACGAATCGTTGTGGTCCTAATATTGTTATTGTTTATAATTGTCGCCTTTCCGAAATGTTTTGATAAAAAACAACAACAACAAATAAACTAGATAATACAGCCTTTCAACACATTGCAAATCCGCATGTTAAACTAAGCTTTACAATAAGGAATTCTTTAAAAAAATCACTTCTCTTCACTTTTATTTTATTTTTGTTTTCCTCGCAGATAAACTTTACGTTTCTTTCAGATCTGGCAGGGGAAGATATCACTGCCAGCTTTACCAGGATTGCAAAGGAAAGAAAGTGTATGTTAACTTGCAAGCTTTGGGACAATGCAGACATTATTGAGAAATAATCTGGGTTTTTTTGCATAAATTCGCCTCCGTTATAACCCGTTTTAATTTTAAATTCGCCTCCCTCGTCACACGCCTGTTAATATATTTTCAGTTATTTAATGTTCTGTAAATCATATAGTCAGACTGACACAAAGGGAAGCAAAAATCTGTTATCCAACGGGAACTGCTTCCGCTTTCTTTATTGTACAGTCGTGATTTTCGGTTTCAAATAAGTGTCCGTTAAGATTCCATTACTGATTATATGCCAGCAAAATGATCAGCTTGACCAATGCTGAACAATGTATGTTATTGATAGTAACGGTAAAATATAAAACATAAAAATAGACTTTATCCGAGGATTAAACCGGAACCTAAACTTGCTGTCTACATTTACTCCAAGTAGCATCTTTGACCACACCCTGCTACCGGCTCTCACAAGTGCACTTGGCACTCACATTTAAGCGCTCGGTAAGTTAGTCGCGAATGTTTGACAAAAAATTGTCAAATATAAAAAATCAGAGGGTAGAGCCTAAATGGTGTCTACCGTACTTTAAGCGAGGAATTTGGTGGCTGCTTTCTAATATGGTGGATAAAAACGTGAATGTTGATACTTGTGCGGATATTTTCACCCGGTAAGCACATTATATTCAAATATTACATTCAATAACATTCAGATCTACGATGTTAACGATTAACTCTGTTTTTTATTTGAGATATCTAGCTTTCCTAACAAAAAAGTTATTGAAACAAAACCTTGCAAGGTTTGTTGTGTTTTTTATTGTCCCTAGCGAAAGTCTGATTTTTTTTTCAAAATTTGCTAGACACATGCTCAAACGGAGCATGTTTACGCCAAAATATGTCCTATTGGGAATATTTGAATATAATGTGCTTACCGTGTGAAAATATCCGCACAACGATTTTATCCGCCAAATTGGATAGCAGCCACCAAATTCCTCGCTTAAAGTACGGTAGACACCATTTAGGCTCTATCACCTGAAAAAATACTCGCAAAATAACTCGCCGTACTTCACACCTGTCAACCGGCAGAGCCAGGAGCGGACGGCACATCCAGGAGCAGACACGGTAAGTTTTTTCATACTTGACAGTGGAATTAATTATCATTTTCATTAATTTTCGTTAATTTTTGGAAAGAAATATCGGCTGCCTTTAAAAGCCAAATCAATTCTGCACTTTTCCGTTGATGTCTGGAGTGGTAGAAGGGATAATAAACTTTTTATCGCGATTTAAAAAGGAAAGTTTGTGTTTAAAATTTGGAAGTTCTGCGTTCTATAGTCAAATGCTCCATAGATCTGATAATATGCCTAAATCTGTAAGCACTGGTGGAAAATTTTTGAAATTCTGTGAAAATTTACCTTTGTGCTAATATTTCACATGTTGCCAGGGGAATGATTAAATTTTCCACCAGTGCTTACAGATTTGGGCAGATTATCAGATCTGTGGAGCATTTGGCTGTAAAACGCAGAACTTCAAGATTTCAACACAAACTTTCCTTTTTAAATCGCGATAACAAAAAATTACGTCATGCATGGACTACGGTGACGTAGCGGTGAAATAGTCTGAGAATTTAATCACCGGTAATCATCTTAAATATTCGTAACTTAAAAAAAAAATATCTGTAATTTTGTCAGAAATTTAAAGCTTCTATTCAGTAAATTTCTCGTGGAGAAAACATTTAAAAATTGGTCAAGCAGCCTCATTTTATCAGTCATAGCTTTCCGCCTTAATCGCAAAAATTAAAACAATGTCCTCATTTCTTTTTTCAGTTGATTCGTTCTGATACATAAAATAATGCACACTTACATTAAGACGTAAATGGTTAAATAAAAATGACTGTCGTTACTACATGCAAGAAAATATGCCACAACAGAATGCACCTGTATTGAAATTGTTTCAGTTTTGCGATTTTATCGATATAATTTATTTTATTAGCCATTTTTGAAGTTCTGTGATAAGTTCATTAATTACAATAATTGGCAATTATATTGTCATATAAATAAACACACACAACAGCATTATATTTCTTTGTGGTCCGCATTTCTTCAGAAAAGCGTATTAAAGGGAAAAGTGAGCCTATGATTAATACATTGCACACAAAACTTAGGCTTTGATCCCCTGCCATAAAAAATGGTGTCAGATACCATATCATTACTCGCAAAATAGGTGTAAAAAGGGTTGTGAACATATTTATAATATTTCAAAATTTTATTACCCTTGCTTAATGAAACACATTATCAGTTCAGGCAAATGATTTAAAATTTTGATTTAACTGACCACTTTTCGTGACTAACTAGCCGCAAAATAAGGTGAACAATGCCTTCTTACAATTTGTGAGTGCTCTCGGGTGGTCAGTGTATATTTATGTTAATCATACAGTAGTGTATGTACTGTCATTCAGATTACCTTTATCGAATTTAGAATGCATGAATGTTAGATTTGTTTCCCCTTGTAAAGATATGGGGAGACCTGTCTGTTCACCTAAGTTTATTAGCTCAATTTATAGCTCACCCGGAGAGCTGTCTTGCCGGGTGTGAAATGTTGACATAGTTTTGCGAGTGTAGATGACATTTATCCATCTAATCGACCACATAGAACGGCAATTCCTCAGAAATGAGATCTTGAAAACAAAACCTCAGCCCTAACAGCAGATGATCTCATCGCGACTGTCGTTTGGAAAACTAGAATGTGTCCTCGGACACTGATGTCCCCACTGCTTCAACAACATTTGCAATAACAAAGGGCCATAACTCTGGTAAAAATAGCTGCAGGAAAAATCCTCCCTTTACGATCATCGACACATCCTCCTAAATCATCTTTGCAAGTTTGAAAGAAATCCGCCTGATAGTTTAAGAGGAGTTGATGCCACAAGATTCGGAGGACGTACGTACGGACAGACGTATGAACGGACGAGTGCAACTCTATATGCCCCATACTTCGTGTGGCCCTTATTCAAGTCCATAACGTGTCAGATTCGGAATCCGGACCTCCGGTTTTAATCCATGGCCAAACCACAGGACATTCCCTGTTTGTCTTTGCAAGGGACCCACTCCCACATCATCCTGTCATGTTTAACCTTTATATCCTTCTCCCTCCTACCAATAGACCCTTTTTAAACTTTCAAATAATTTAAATTTTGTTATCTAAGCATAATCTAATATCATTGAGATTAATTTAACTAGCAAAATGAGTTGATAGACGAAAAACGTTGCTGTTTATGAGAATCGAAAACGGAACCTAGTTTCAACGAAATCACTTGCTATCCGCTTTGTTGATCTCATATGATAACCTTTTGCAAAAAAGTAAAAACGGTATTCTAAAACACTATAATCTGTTCTAAAATGATAGTTGACAAGGGTTTTACGTAATCGAGCGCGCGCATAAGTAAAAAGGCAATAATTTAATTTATATGCCATTGCATCTTTGAAAAAATAGCTCAGCAAAGATGAGCTAGTTTATAGAACATGCGTACAGTTTTGCAACTTGAAATGCACTTATTAGTTAGAGACTGAAAACGCGTTAACATATTAAAAACCTACACACCAGTCCTAATAAAAATAAAAAATAAAATTAAAATAATAAATATTTTACGCCTTTCAGGCTCTAACTTATAATTTCATTTCAAATTTTAATACTTATGTTTTGTACAAAAAGCCATGTTCGCCACAATACTTAATTTTCACAACAGCATTTATGCTTATTTACAGTCAGTTTTTTTTGCGAGCGCTTGATGACACTTGGTAAATTGTAACGGAAACATAATCTCATCATCAAATGTTGATGGTGTTGATTTTATTGTATAGAATGATTGTGGTTTTTCAACATGTTGATTGTTGAAATAACATTGTAGCATGAACAGCATGTTGTAGCATTGATATTGTAGCCTGAACAGCATGTTGTAAACTTCTATCGAGCCATAAATCTTAAAGCATGAACATGATCATGTAGCCTGAACATTCTAGCTTAAACATCTTACTTTAGCATTCATCTCAAAGCATACATATCATCTTGAAGCATAGAACCAATACCAGATAGAACATCTTCTAGCATGACAACAAACTTCTAGCATCACCGTAAACTTCTAGCATGACCATCAACTTCTAGCATCACCGTCAACCGCTAGCATTACCGTTATCTTCTAGCATGACCGCCAACTTCTAGCACGACCGCTAACTTCTAGCATGACGTTCAACTTCTAGCATGACCGCTAACGTCTTGCATGACCGTCAACTTCTAGCATGACCATAAACTTCTAGCATGACCGCCAACTTCAAGCATGACCGTCAACTTGTAGCATGACCGTCAACTTCTATCATGACCGTCAACTTCCAGCATGACCGCCAACTTCTAGCATGACCATCAACTTGTAGCATTGACCATCAACTTCGAGCATGACCGCCAACTTCTAGCAGGGTCATCAACTTCTAGCATGACCGCTTACTTATCAGAATGTACCATCATGTATCATAACCACCATGTTAAATGTTTATATTCAGATAAGTTCGTGTTTTTTGTGTTTTTTTTTTAACTACATAACTTCAACAATGTTAATAGTTATACTTCTGTGTGTTATTTGGTGCTAAGTTATATGGTATTGAGAGTGATTTTGCGCTAGAGTAAAAATGTGATCACGGATGGACATTCGAGATATGAATTACAAGAATATATAAATTCATGTGAACGGTGTATAGCATCGAAATAACTTAAACACGCAGACAAGAAATCAATCAGTAACTCATTCGCTGACCTTGACAAGCGCATGTTTACGATATGATAACCAGCACCAGGAAATGCGACTTGCAAACATCCTGTGTGATCCGTACAGTCTTTACTCTTCCATTAGATAGATGTCGCTACAATCACAGAATACTCTCCTGTCAACAGCGAGCAATACATGTTCTTTTCTTATTATAGAGAAAAACTAGTAAAAAACGGATAAGTTTTATTTTCATGTAAAGTGCTATTTGTTAATTTATATGTAACAACTACGGTGTTCATTAAAAAAACAGTCTTATTCAGTTCTTTTTTTTAAATATTATCTTCTTATTGAAGGCATTTGTTTGAAAATATCTAATGTCAAATGTTAGTGTTTATGTTCAAATAAAATTTTTAATCGACTAGGAATTATATTTCCAGAGAATTCCACTCCTACACAATTTCTGAATGGAAATGTGGTTTGTAAAAACGATGGCAAATCATTTCAATATATCTTCTGTTATCCGAGCGAACAAACATGATTTTATGCTTCTTATAGACAAGTTTATATCGTTGTATGTAAGAGTATTTTAGAGACGGTTATATCATTTATAAAGATATAGATTAATAACAAATGTAGATAAGTATCAGTGGTGGATTAAAGCGATGCAAACGCACTGCTGTCATCAGTAACCGATTAGCTAGTTTAAGAGAATCCGAGGTTTTTAATCACCAAAATTTATCTTTCTATACAAAGTTTATCGAAAAATTTCTTTTCCGAAAGGCGGGTAGATTAAACCTTTTTCAAATCCCAATTGGATTTTACTAAAACGCCTATTATTTTGATTGACAGTTGCAGACGACAATATTTGTTTTGACTTGTGGCCAATGGCAATATAGAGGGCTCACAATAATGCGGTCTTGATCCGCTGAATCACTTCCAAATATTCTTGGTCTGCATTTAACAACTCCCTTCAAAAGATGGGGTTTATATCATGGCGTGACTTGGTCAATTTATAGACACAACAAAACAGCGTTGGCGCGCGTTAAAAATGACTAAGGTGTTAAGTCATCTACTTTCATTCATAAAATTAAAACTTAGTAGTATTGACATTCCTATATAGTAAACGTCTGAATACTAATTTAAACGTTTTCGGATATTCGGTTTATTTGCCTTTTCAAAATCAGTGACACCTTGATTTGTCATTGTTTCAATTTAACGACAATTAAGTTTTGTGTTTATTGTTTTATCGTCAAGTTACGCAGCTTTAAACAATTAAAGATTATATTTGAAAGTCGCCAGTAGTTGATTGTTATCTAAATTCCACCGTTTTAAAGATTATTTGTAAAATTCTTTATGTGTAAAATGGGACGGACTGGTTCAAGACAACAATCATAAATAGTATTCGGTTATGTAACATTACACGTGCAGTCAAGTTTTCTTTAAAATACCTCCTACATCAATCCGACGTGATCGCTTGAGGACAGTCCAAGAATTCACTCTTGATTTCTTATGTTTGTGTCTCCTATGATGTTCCGTGTTCCTGAACATAACAATTAACAAACGTCATCTACTGACTTACGAACCGATGTATCGTTTTCAAAAAGGAAACTAATATTTAGGGATACATGTTGATTTAAATCCTCTGTAGTCACAACAATAGTCTTCTCTTGCGGCCCCGCTCAATAACTAAGAGCCCCTTTAGTCACAACAAAAGACTTCTCCTGCGGCCCCGCTCCATAACTAAGAGCCCCTTTAGTCACAATAGTCTTCTCCTGCGGTCCCGCTCAATAACTAAGAGCTCATTTAGTCACAACAAAAGACTTCTCCTTCGGCCCCGCTCCATAGCTTAGAGACTGTGTAGTCACACTAATTGACTTTTCCTCCAGGAACCTCTAGATTGCTTGCCAGAATTGAAGGATCAGGCCAACTACATCGAATACTCCCTTGGAGAGTTGTATACCATCAGTTTTAAAACTGATAGCTGATTGTCGATTTAATTGTAACCAAAGAGTACTGATAAACCATTCCTCCAAGAAGGTTATTTTCGACAAGTTCTCAGCTTAACCTTAACCTCGAAGCACCTAGTCTCAGGTGCGATGTTCTCAGCTTAACCTTACTCGGCCTCGAAGCACTTAGTCTCAGGTGCGATGTTCTCAGCTTTACCTTACTCGGTCTCGAAGCACTTAGTCTCAGGTGCGATGTTCTCAGCTTTACCTTTTTCGGTCTCGAAGCTGAAAAGTACAAGAGGCCAAGGCTGAAACCTTTTTTGAGATATCATAGAAACCCGTTATGAGGTTTTATACATATACTACTCAAAATTTGTTAAGGATCACTGAAAAGATTGTGTTTATTCCTTACATAAGGTTGAAACGAAAAACTATTTGCTGTGATTCTGAAAATTTGTTCATTTGACATCAGAATGTGCCAAAACAGGAATGAGCCGTCAAACTGTGGAACAGCGGTTGAAACTTTGTAGGGGCAGTAATTCGGGATAACACGGAAAGCGATCCCTATCAAATTTTGAGTAGTATATGTAAAAACAATCACTATAATTTTCTAAAATCCTGTCAAATAAAACAATTGCAGTCCATTATAGTCGTCAGGAGTCTCTTTCAGAATCGTGCTTTAATACATACATCATCTGTTTGACATTGTTTGAAGTTATATTTATTTCTGAAATTGTCTGATACTTTGGATGCGGTAAACTCTCATTTGTCATATCCTAAACTCTAGCGAACAAATGGGAGAGATGAAAGGGTTTTAATTATAAAAGCCAAATTTAGCAGATTTAAGATATTTTATGATATTTGAGAGTTTTGTAATTCCTTTTTCTCAATAACAAGATAAATAACTAAATGAAAAACTCCATAACCACATTTTATATTTTGACACTTTGTTTAATTATTTTTACTGTGCAACATTTAAAATGTGCAATAAATTCATTGTTCTGTAAAGTATACGCCAAACACAAATAAATATTACGGTTGTATCATTGCAAGAAATTTATTATGAAACCTGATCATGAATTTGCCTACATTTTTCAAATAGTTCAAATTACTGCGTTATTGAAAGAACTCATAGCAGTGTGAAATCATTTAACACCACAAATATTAAGATACATCATCATTCAATAAAACAAATCATGGGGGGACTATTTCCAGAATTTCCCTTTGAAGTTTTCAACAAATGTGTCTGAACAAAAACAAAGGCAATGACTCACGTCAAAACCTCTGTATCAACGGATTATTTTAAGAACGCTACCCGTTAACTGTTCACGTGGTAAATTGTCACAGGTGCTTGATAATGATCAGCGAAAGTGAATAGATAGCGATATAAAATGACTTGCATTGATAAACGATACATACCGGTGTATCGGAAATCTGCCACGAACCTAGTGGTGGCCCTGTAAAGTCCTTGCGACTTAACTCATTTCGGATGAGATCATTTACCACGCACTTGACTCATAAATAACATTGTCGAATTAATTAAGTCCTCAAATTGAAACTGATATCAATTAAGAGAGTTATCAGTTAGGGTTAAGAGGTGGCAATATGTTGCATTCGATTTGAAGATACCTGATTTTGCAAGAAAACTAGTTTCATGTTTCTGAATACAAAGTGATTCGTCAGATCGAGTTAAAGAAAAGTAAGGTTATGTGACATTAATAACATGAAATCTGCCGATCCCGATCTTGATATCAAGAAAACACGTTGTTTTACCGAGCTTGAAATATTATCATATTTATCGTGTTCGGTCTAAATTCCCTTTTCATTTTTCCAATATCACAGTAGAGTTGTAAAAAAAACATTTTAGAAAGTCTCCCCGTACATTCAATCAGTGCTGTTTCAGTTTCCTCCTTTTAGGCTGCTTGGCACGATACTTACGTAAGTTAATAGTTACGTTTAAAATATATCTTTTAACAAATATTTGGACTAATTTTATGATTGGTGGGTTCAGTATCCCAGCAAATGTATATTGGATGTTGTCCAATCACCTCATGATATACTCCTTGCTTTTAATGTTTGTCTTCGGCATTCTCTGTGATATGCAGGATTTATATTATCGGATTGTCTGTCAAATTATTTTTCTGGTCAGTTCCGCCCAGTGTTTTCTTGTTTAGAACAAACGTATATATTTATCTGGGGACTATAGGTACATGGAATTAAAATTATCTGGAAAAAACCTCATTGAAGGTTATATCTTCAATACCATATGCACACCGTCGTTAGTATTGGATTGTCATGGAATCGTTCAATAGTGGGGTTGATATTGAGTTGCGCGCAACTCGGAAGCCTGGGCAGTTACCTGGGCTAGTGACGTTCGTTTTCCCACCCCCGAGTTGCGATAAGTTAGTAACTTTTACTGCCCTACCCTTGTGTAACAGCTAGCTAGGAACGTTTATTGCTAAGTAGAAACGTCTATTGCCCAACTCTTACGTTATGATTAGTTAGTAACGTCGCTGAACCTACCCTTTTGTTGTGGTTAGCTAGTAAGTAGTAACATTTGCTGCAGTACTCAACCCATGTATTGAGGTTCACTTATAAATTGCCATGAGTTTAAATTGGTTGGTTAAGTCAGTCGCCATACTCACAAGTTGTTGTAAGCCAGAAACATCCATTACCAAACACCCTTGTGTTGCGGCTAGCTTGTTACTTCCATCGTCCCAGCCTGGTATCGGGTTAAGCAAGTAACGTTCACTGCCCTACCAGTTTTTATTATTGCCTTACATGTGTGTTAGTTTTTTTTATTGCCATACCAGTGTGTTAGTTTTTTTATTGCCAAACCTATGTGTTTGTTTTTTATTGCTATACCTGTTTCTTTGTGTTGTGTCTATCGTATAACATTTAGTGCCCGATATTTGTGTTGTGCGGATAGCATGTATTGTGTTCACATGCCCCCAATAAATGACTTTTGAAACACCCAGGTTCCATTCGCGACTAGAAGCTCATTGCTTGAGGAAATTAGAATGAAAGTTATCGGCATTAAATTATCTCTTAAAACAGGCAATATATAAATATCCCAGAGAGTTTATTAATACGGAGATTCGAGAACATTGTAAGAGAATTAAGAACAAGAAATTTCTAATGGCGTTGATGGAAAGACTTTCACGAGTATGAAATTCAGAACTATAGCGCCGTTAGTAACTATGAGTTTTATCTTATCCCAAAAGGATTTCCAAGAAATAAAAACACCTTGGCTTGTTCGAAATTTACTAACTTCAGCTTACAACACCTAACAAAGAAACGGTTTCGTCTACAGTAAGTAAATTTCATCTACATGAAGTAAATTTCGCTAAATCTAAGAAACAGCTGTTAGAAATTATAAAAGTTCCTTAATCTATTTAAAAAAGAAAAAAAAACATAAAAAAATAAACTCAACTTGATTAGCCACCTCCAGGATTGAATTTGGATAATTAAATCCTGTATCAAATATGATTTGTGCAATAATGATTAATCTGTGTAAATATCAAGTTATGCTAGAGTACACAAAACAACAAAGGAGAGGGAAAATAAACAAACTGATCGTTATAATACCCACGTGCACATGTTGTTCTCTCCACAGTTCTGATATGTTTTAATGCTGCGGTGTCCAAGGTAATTCATTTGTTTCTTTATAGCAAAGCAAATACGCACATGAGGATATCAGACGATTTCACCAGCCCACACTGGCAAGAAAAAGGAGCGCTCTTACAGAATGACGCCGATTAAATATTTGATTGTAATTATAAACTTCTCTTTCCAAGGACCTAACATGGCCACTGCTAGATTAGTGGTAATTTTCGATATACTGGCGGGTATCGCTTATCGATGCAAGTGAATTTGCTTTAACAATAAGAACTGCACCATCACATCATTGCTTTAAACTAAGGTCATCCGTCATGCTGAATCGATTTTATATAGTTTTAAATAATGTATCCGTTATAGCTTTTTAAAGTCACCTTTTTATTTTTATTACATTTATAACAGGTAAAATTACCTTTATTGTACATAGGATTATATAACTATGTATATGGATCCAAATCTCAGATATAATAAAGGCACGCCACGGGAAAAGGTACCTTCTGTCATTTTTGTGTCATTTTTGTTGTTACTATATTTAGAAAGAACTTTCAAATTTCTATTATTTTCTCATAACAAAACAGTGATTTTGTTACCCATTTTGACAATAAAATGGTATTTTTACCGCGAATTGCATAAGAATTAATGTCGTCTGCTCAACTTTATGACGTCGTTTCAAGGATTGACGTCAACTGCCCGAAGGTACCTTTTCCCGTGACGTGCTATTATAGTTAAAATGTGTTAGATGATCTGTGATTAATCAGACGTTTTATAGCCAAACTGTGATTAAATTTTGGGACTGCATTACAATCTATAGAAAATCAAACAAGGTGTTAGATGGAAGGCAACCATGCAAAACATGTCTATGGTGAATTAATGTTTGATAAGTTTTTAAATACTTCCATTTTGCCTACTCTGTATAGGTGACCAAAATGTAAAAAAAATGTTATCATATACAGCAAATTAGTATCGAACTCTTTTTCACGGCAAGACTCGCATGCCTTACAGCCAGAAAATACCGGTATCATGGTTAAACTTAATGTAGATTCAAATTTTAGAAACCACTGATAAAAATCTGTCTCGTTTCACTAAGAATCATTTCTCGCAGATGCAAATACTCTCAATGCCGTTTCTGTTTTAGAACTCTGACCCTTTTTTTATATAAAAGAAATTTCTCAATAACTTTAAAGCAATTTTACTAACTTATTAGAGACTTCACAGAAATTATCTTCACTACACTTTACACAAAATGCCATTAAACCCGACTTTTTTTTACAGTTCTATCACTTTGATACTTCCAGGATTCGAAGATGTGAAGTTTTTGCATTCAGGTATCTCTAGTTTTTGGCTGCGTGAGGAGGATGTGTTTTCTGATATATATGATATATGTTTCCCTTTTAATACTGCTATAGCGATTGATCGTCAAATTATTACATCAAATGCACTTCTCTAACATTATTTTTACTTTAATAGAGTCCCTTTCACTCTGTTACAAAGGCCTCACATTATCGTATTTTTTTTCGGCGTTAGCTGTCTAAGCTCACTTTTGACCTAGTTTTTCGACCAATGAAATGTTGTAAATAATACTCGTATTCAATTATTATGCAGAGGGAAAATGAAATAAACTATTTCGATTGGTCGTTATTTACACCAGAGAGGCATCTAGCAGGGTGGAGAGGTATCTAGTGGGATTTTTATTATTATGCAGGCAAAAATCAAATAGATTATTTCGATTGGTTGTTAGTGGGTGTTGTATTGGAGAAAAACATATTTACGATTTAAATAACCAGTTAAGTCAATATTGATGGCTTAAATACAATTTTATATGAAATATTCTTGTGTGTCAGGTAAACACTTGCATACAATACACAGTGTAAAACGAAAGAAAAGTGTAGATATTTCTAGTTCTTACTGGTTTCTTTCTAGTTCCTTTGATACTGATTGTTAATTTCGAGTACAAAATACAAGTTCATTGTAGTGTAGTGGCTAACACTCTCGCCACTCAAGCGGAGGCCCCGGGTTCAATACTCAGGGCGGACACATTTTTAAGTTAATTTACGTAAAAGTTGGTAGATTTCGCTCTTGTAAGGCCAGAGAAAATAAATTATTAGATTCTCATCCGGATTTTGGGAAAAAAAGGGCGGAATTAACGAAATACCTTAAGAAGGTATTTCGGGATGGTCTAAAACCAGTTCTGTCCGGAACACAATATGTTTCGATTTTTTTACCAATAATTTTTTGGGGGGCGGGTGGTTTTGGACAGGGGCTGGCGGGGATGAGAATCTAAAATATTTTTTTCTATTGCCTAACAGGCTGTTTTTATTTATTTTTATCAAATTTCAAGAACATTTATTCATCTTGAGTTCTAACTCTAATAGATATATTTTATTGAAACTGATTAAATGTAGATTAAGACTTAATGTAAGACATTGCTTATTTAATCGACTTGTTATCACTTTATGAAATTGTTGCAACAGCTTCAACATTTTTTTAAAGACACTTTCAATGAATTTATGAGTTGTCATGATTCGGTCGCTTAATCTCTAGGTCATACTAAGAAGGCAGGGGCTGTTCTTCAACAGCTATAACAAGTAAAATAAAATAACTAAACTGTGTCTGCTTCGCCTCTCTGTATTTCTTTCTTTCTTATATACATGTATATATAAATCTTTTCCATCAACGCCGTTTATCTTTTTTAAAGATATTTCTTGTTATATCTAGACTAGTTGGTAAAGATAAACTGATAAAGACATCTATCTTTTAATTATATTGCATTACTTCTTTTGGATATCAGATGTCGTAGTGTAGGCGACAGCTTACTTGTTTTGTTTTTTTTGTACTTATGTACCAACATTTCGATGCCTTTTCCCTTGCAACAAAGGTATTGAAATCTAGAAAAATCTCACACGACACGCTTTCTTATCTTTTATTTACCATAGAGCGGACTGTTTTCTCCCTTGTGTTTTCTTTATCAAAGCGGAATCTTTATTTTGAGCTTTCGACATTCCTATCATTGGACAATTTGATTGGACATTATTATGGTTAGTCTGATGTTCTGTTAACATTTCCTGGTCTCTTCCACAAATGTACTTTACGGTCGACATTTAAACTGACGTAAGGAATCGTTTGTTTCATTAACAAATGATCTTTTCATTATTTGTAAAGATCTTAAGATTCATGAGCGTATCAGCTTAATTAAATACAGATTTTTACAGAACATTTTCCGATTTCCGCTACCTAACTAACATGAGGATGTGTAATGGTCAATGACGTCACTGTGACATCACTGCAGTCGCACTGGAATGCATTGCTGGGGAATCAAAACCGTTTTCTCGGAATGTAAAAGAGGAAACCAAATATGCGATATCAATGTGACGTCACATTGTGTTTACTTTGTCTGTTGTGCCCGACTGATTTAGAACAAATATGATATTGACCTATTAAATAGCAATTCGGTTATTTTGGTTGTAGTATTTAAGTAAGATATAAACATTAATCTTATGGGTTTGTCTAAAATTATTAAAATTCTATACGACTGTTGTCATTTAGGAAAATTTAAGAGATTTTATCTCGCTACAAAGGAAACTGTTACTATTCAGGGTGAATACATATGAATAGATAAACATTGAAGAACTGTGACCAACGCCTTTACTTGTAAATTGATATTTAAAATTGCGTACATCGATACTGTTAAGAAGTCAAACGGCTTCCAGTAATATAAGAAATATGCACCTTAAAATAAATAATACATAGATCTACATGTCTTAAAGAATAAATGAAACGGATAGTTTTCTGTCCGGTTTTCATTAAGATGTTCTTGGGTTGTTGTTGTTGTTGTTTTTAAATACAATTAAAGTAATTAAACATGTGTGTAATAAACATTTTAAACCTAGGTTTGCAGTTCATAGGCAACCTCTAAGCGCCAGAGAAATATATGTGCGTGTTTTTGTCATTGTGTATAAAAGGGACGCAAACCATCGCAGTTGGTACGCAACTCTTCGTTGTATGTCTACTCTGCAAACTGGTTTTCTTTGCTATGGGTTTCAACCATTTGCATATCGAGCGTAGAATGTGACCGAAGAATTATTGGTGCGCCTTAAAATTCCTTAGTCAGCCATATAGTCTTTAATCGCATAGCGCAACATTTTTAAATGACCTTTTCGTAGCCCTAAATTCCTACTTGAATGATTAAATAAAATTGTGAGAAATGAAGGATCAACCTTCTAGTTCAGAATGAGATATGTTTTATTTTAGATGACCCCAATATTGTTTTCGCGTATTTAAGTGATGTCAGGTATTAAATATTTTATTTAGCATGATTACATGATCATAAACACACAAAAAATGAATCTTTTAAAAATGAGGAACAAAAAAGGCGTTTTTATTTAAAAGAACTGTAAGCATATTAAGGTAAACACGACTCGTCGAGAAACATACACGGGATGTATTTTAACAAGCAACTGCATTAAATTAGCGTTGAGAGCGTTGACATGATGATTTTACTAACTTTGAAGACATATTTTCTTTTGAAGCTTTTCACCCTCACTGTTTTCTCAAACGCGCCTTAATATTCAAACACATTAAGCAGTTGCTTAATATTTATTTATAAGTTTTTGTGTCGCCCTTTCGAAGAAACGGCAATACATAGGGATCGCTTAGTCCGTCTGTCCGTCCGTCCGTCCGTCGGTCCGTACGTGCGTGCGTCCGTCATGAAAACTTAACGTTGGCTATAACTTTGCCATTTCTTAATATTTCTTTATCAAACTAGCAAATTATATTTCTTATGACAACACGCTCGAGATGATGCCAAATTCTCAAGGTCAACGTCACATTTGATGGAGTTATGCCCCTTTTTGTACTTGGATTTTTACGCGAAAACTTAACGTTGGCTATAATTTTGTCATTTCTTAACATCTTTTCATCAAACTTTCAAATTATATTGTTTATGACAACACGCTCGAGATGATGCCAAATTCTCAAGGTCAAGGTCACATTTGATGGAGTTATGCCAAAACTTAACGTTGGCTATAACTTTGTCATTTCTTAATATGTTTACATTAAACTTAGTGATGGGCCGATAATCGGCTATAATCGAATAATCGTCGCATGTTTCTAAAAAACGAACGATCGCCAACGAAAGCCAATGATCGGCGATTGATTGATCTATGCCCTTTACAGCCTTTACTTTAGTTTTGTCAGCAACACATTTGTTTTCGCAACTGGCTCTCAGGTCGTTCGTAGTAATTTAGAAGCAGTCTGGTACGGAGTTCTACGGGTTTTAGCACTTTGTTTCAAGATGGAAGACAACGATGGAGAAAGCAATGAAAATGACCAAAAAATATATGATTATCCAGGACAGTTTTCGTCCGAATGTTGGAAGGTTTTTGGTTTTTTATAAAACAAAACCAGGTCCTCCATCGAAACAAACTCTTGATATGAACTATGCGGTATGCAGATTGTGCAAGAAGAAATACGTGAACAAGTGTAAGTTCGTACCGGTATTCTTCGTACCAACGTCAGTTGGGAACTTAGTCCCAATGTTATTGTTAACTACAGGTTAAAGTCAATTTGTCAAGTGTTCAAAGGAAAAGAATAAGTGAAACATTCCTAGTACATAATTGTTGTTACCTGATTCTGCACCTGTCTGTAGTTATTATCAAAATCTTACCACGACATTGTTTACGATTTATCCAGGGCTCAATCTGCCACTAGCCATTTGCTACAAATTTAGCAATTTTGCTATACAAATCATGAATTGGCTACAGGATTTCTTACCCATATTATGAAATTTTCATAAAATGTTGTATGAAACCAGAAAATCACACTTATTTGGCTAAAAGAAATTTTCAGCCAGGGTAAGCCCTGATTTATCAATTATTATTAGTTGTTTGTTGATAAGTTTATTAGATGACAGTTTAGAAAAAAGAACTACTGTTTTTAGTATTACCAACATTTTTCATTTATTTTTTAGCAAATACATCCAACTTCCTGGCCCATATTAGGACCAACCACCCGGATTATAAGAAATCAGCGTAATTGTTTTAAGAAGAAAAAAAATATCCACAAATATAAAGTAGTTATTTACCTTATAATTACATATATACAATTTGTTCCAGAATTTAGTTTAAGTTGGTAATAAATAGCTGTCAGATAATATCCGATTAATCGAATAATCGAATCGGATTGATCATGCCGATTATCCGATGCTGAAATCCCGCCGATTGCCCATCACTAATTAAACTTTCAAATTATATTGTTTATGACAACATGCTCATGATGATGCCAAATTCTTTGATGGAGTTATGCCCATGTTTATAATTGCATTTTTATTCTGACATAGCACCAGAGGGCGACACAAGTGTTCAACCGAACACCCATCTAGTATCAATTATCATTTACTTTTCCCGTAAAGCTTAGCGCTGATCGATATGAGGAGAGAAAACGTTATGCGGTCCTAAAATCAACACATAAAGCTTCAAAGAAAGAAGCGTTATTGGGTCTTAAAACCAACGCAAAAAAACCGGGTGAGCGTTATGCGGTCATACACTTGAAATACTTATTGCACATAAAAAAACAACAAAAAACAACAACAACAACAACAAAAAAAACATCGCTCGGCCATACGAAAATAAAAAATGCCTTTTCAGCGGTTAATTTCACAAAGTTCTGTTCAGCTGCGCGTTGCTTTAAACTATGAGCGAATATATGAGCACTGTGATTACTGTCTCCAAAGAGAAGTGTGTTACTCATGCATTCCAAGGCGCGACCTAGAAAGTAAAATATCATATGGTTCAGCATAATCGAACATATATTTCCACTAATAGTATATAAATGAAGTCAAATTTGTCATCTCGTGACAGAACGTTAATTACACCACTGTGCAGACACTAATATGGTACGATTTTAACACAATTTTATCTGCAAGATGACATTTGAAAATACCATATGCCACATTTAATTGAAAATAAGATAATAATTTTGATTGATTATCAATGTTTATTTAAATGTCATTAAATAGTATTATATTATGATGTTATTAACGTTTTTATAACTTGCAATTTGTTGGCATATGTCAGCCAAAGATATGCAAAATTTATTAAATTGATCACCCACTAAAAGTCATGAGAAAATAAGGTCAACTTAAAAAAAACAACGCTTTAATGTAAAAACGTGATATTTTTCCGATATCAAGCGTAAAGAAAGCGGGTTGTTTAAATGCAGTCTGTTAAATAATTAACATAAATATGATAAATACTCGTAAAAACGGTATCGAAATTAGACCACAAGCATCAAATCTATTACATTAAAAATCTCAATTAGGTTTTAGTGTTTTAACAGATGTAAATACGAGAAATTCAGCTGCTAGATTGTACATTGGTTTGTCTAGTCTCTTTTGTGCATATTTATACACGTGAACAGATCAAGAGCTATTTTTTAAGGTCGTCGTCCGTTATTTTTGTTAAAGATCTGCTTTTTTCAAGAAATTGTTCAAGTTGTAAAAGTTATCAGCAAATATTACCCGCCTGAAAATTAACTTAGAAAAACTGTTTGTAGAATTTTTTTTAAACTGTGAATTAGTGCTGACACACAAAATCCGCCCGCTCGTTACTGGCTCATATATGAACAACAAAACACAGTTCATAAAATCGCAATGGAACTCAAAACCATAACCTAGGTCTTGTTTGTAAGGACACTTGGAGGCATATATGGGGCGCGTCACGGGAAAAGGTACCTTCGGACAGTTGACGTCAATCCTTGAAATGACGTCATAAAGTTGAGCTGACGACATTAATTATTATGCATTTCGCGGTAAAAATACCATTTTATTGTCAAAATGTGTAACAAAATCATATTTTAGTTATAAGAAATTGATTTATAGTTGTAAATTCTTTCTTAATATAGTAAAAACCAAAATCTCAGTAAAAATGACCGAAGGTACCTTTTCCCGTGGCGTGCCCCATATAGTTGCACTCGTTTGTACGTTCTTTAAATCTTGTGACATCAACGCCTCATTTTCTATCTAGTGGATTTCTTTCAAACTGGCTTTTATGATAAAGCGGGATTTGTCGATTTTTTAATTCGGCCATTATACCAAAATAATGGCCCTTTATTAAATGCAATTTTTATGGCACCAATTCCCCATTCCTCAATTCCTCTTGCGGATTTCTTTCAAACTTGCATAGATGATTAGACATGATGTATAAAGTGGTAAAGTCAACATTTTACTATATGGTTGATTTCCTTCCAACTTGCACAGATGAATAAGAAGGATGTGCAGATAGGCTTAAAACAAGAAACCTCAATACCGGAAGCGTTTATGTATATTTGTGGTACAGTATATGCGATGCCGCGTATAAAATAGGGCCTGGTCGGTCATTGATCAGTTATTTTTTGCAAGTTAGTTGACCCACAATTTCCTGTGAGTTTAAGCAGATGTTCACGTACATGTATGGTTTGCTAGGAGTTAAAACGATAAAAACATGTTTAACGAACATTGAACCCTATGGGAATTCGGTTTACTTTGTTGCAACTTTAAGGGATAGAAGTGACAATAAGCCACAATCCATTTTGAATACTCATCATCAAGGTTTGCTACAGCCGAACACACGGGCTCATAAGGCGAACATTTATTGCAATATATAAGTACGTGCAGAAGAGAATATTTAATATTAAAAGAATTAGAGTACAGACATCAATCACCTTCAATAGGTTGAAGGGATAGATGTGACAATCAGCCACAATACATCATGCATACTCACCATCAAGATTTGCTACAATTGTAAGCCGCTTAAATGTTAGTAAATATTTGATGTCGATACGCATCATAAAATAAAAAGGAAACTAAAATATCTTTACAAACTTAAACCTCATATCAGATGTGAAACATCTGGTTAAATTATTAATCTTTGTGGATTTATGAATACCAAAAACCCTCCCTATCTAATTAATGATATAATTCATTAGTTTTTGGCTTTTTGACTGCGTTTCGGTGTTTAGACACAGGAAACATACTGGTCTTACTACTATCCCAGGTTCTTTTCAATTTAGATTCATTATAAGGATGCTGTGTCAACAAAAACCACAGTAAAGACGGTGAGGTTTAGAACTTTAACCATCTGTGTTTAACAAGATTGCATGTGTTTAAATATTTGTTTGATTAGAGGTATCAAACTGTTTTCAAATTTATTAGTGAAAGAACTTTATTTCAAGTCTTTTTTCAGAGACTGTTAATCTCTTTTGATCAACGTTGCGGAAAGAAGATCATATACTGAAACAATCCCGGCGGCAAAGCTGGGAGTATGCTGATAGTTTTTTAGTTATTCAAGAAGTGCAAATGTCATTTGAAGAATTTACGTTACGCACGTGCAGTAATGTTTTTTGAGTTTTCATTCACTTATTTTGAAGAATAAATATGAGAAGAGCTTATGTATGATGTAAACATATTCCTTCTAGGAGATCTGTAAAATACATATTAGAACACGCACTGTCCCTCAGTCGTTGTCATGGAGAAATGACCGCAGAGTAGCTGGAAACGTGAGTATCTGTCGGTAATTACCGAGCCGTTTTGATTATAAAGCAGAACTGTTATGAAGGCTTCTACGAGACACGTATTTGAAAATGTTTGGTCAAAGGTTCAGGTCACAGTTAAATAGGAAAACTGTTTTCACGTAATAACTCGGAAACTTTGACCTTTGATTCTCAAACTTAGGTGAAGGCATATACCTTGCTGAAATTCAATACCTTCTTGAATAGTTCTTAACGTTAATGAACAATATGATGAAGACAGCCAGCTAGACGGACGCCTGTCTGAACGAACAAAGAAGACCAATTGTATGTTCCACCGATTTATAAAGTACATATATCTTTATTTAACAAAGAATTATTTTTGCGTATTTTTGCAAGGACTGTAATATGCGCGAATCCAAAACCTGAGCGTTTTAACAAAAATATTTTGTTCGGCGTTAGCTGTCTAAGCTTACATTTGACCTAGTTTTTCGACCAATGAAATGTTGTAAATGAAACTTATTATGCAGCAGGAAAATCAAATAGATTATTTCGATTGGTTGTTAGTGGGTGTTTTTTACGATTACCGTGACGATTTTTTTTGTGCGTAAGTATTTACCTGGTACTTACATTTTCGGGCATTTTCGTCTTTTTTCGGAGAAAACAAAGTTACGGTATAAAGAACCAGTTAAGTCAATTGATGGATTAAATACGATTTTGTATGGAATATTCATGGGTGTCAGGTAACCACTTGCGTACAATACACAGTGTAAAACGACAGAGAAGTACGGATATTTCTAGTTCTGGTTCCTTTCTAATTCCTTTGATACTGATAGTTTTTTAAGTCCAGAAACACAAATGGTTTGGTGTAGTGGTTATAATATTCGCCTCACAAGCGGAGGCCCCGGGTTGAATTCTCGTGAGTGGGACTTTTTTAAAGTTAATTTACGTAAAAGTTGGTAGATTTCGCTCTAGAAACAAGTTGTAATTGTTTATATTTATTACATTTCAATTACTTTTATTCAACTTGAGTTCTAACACTACCAGAGGTATTTTATTGAAACTGAATAAATGTAGATCAAGACTTATTGTAAGACATTGCTTCTTTAATCGAAGTATTATCACCAGACGAAATTGTTGCAACAGTTTCAACATTTTTTGAACAGACACTTTCAGTGAATTCATGGGGTTTCCTTGACTCGGTCGCTTAATCTCTATGCCATACTAAAAAGGCAGGGATGGGTCGTCAACAGCTATAACAAGTAAAATAAAATAACTAAACTGTGCCTGCTTCCTCACTCTATATTTCTTTCTTTCTTGTATATAAAAATATTTTCCATCAACGCCGTTTTATCATTTGTAAAGATATTTCTTGTTATAAATAGCATTTAACTTTGCGAATTTATACCCGCGTAAAAGTGTCGATTGCAACTTTACTGTATATTTTGATTTTTGTCGTGTTTGTTGGTTTTTAAAGTTCCCATTACATCTATTCTATAATTTGGACCGGTGAAATGTTCATACATATCATACGTGTAACTTCGAGATCTTCCCACAACACCTTGACATAGTATTCAAAAGCTTGTCTTTTAACAAAACCCAACAAACGTTAACTAAAAGGAGAGGCCGCAAGTAATTGGCGCGCCAGACTTGTTACTTGTGCACAGAAAATAAAAGCGTCTTTACTCTAAACATTATTTTAAAACATGGAATATTTTATAAATGAATGTTTCTACTTTCTTAAATATAAAGTAGATCCAATTATAAATTTGCTCAAATGAAGAGAACTTTGCAACTTACCCGTTTGATACATTTAAACTGATTTGTAGTAACATTTTGTATATTACTTATATTGCATGGACATAATGTTGAAAACCGCACGGACGGACGAGCGGCGGTCCAATCAGACAACGATATTTCTATATCCCATCCACTTTCTCCCATGGATCATAATGCATTCATCCTTCATATCATACGTCAGCGCTGATTGACGTGTGTACGTGAGCTTGACAGATGTGTGAGGCTAACGGATGTGGGATACTTAACCTGGTGTAGACTGACTGTGGAAATCTAGATCCATCCTTATTGTTTGTGATGAATATAGGTAATTTGAAATCGATTATATGAACATAAGCTCCGTTTAAGAAAGTAGTGACTGCAGAAATGTCGATTTAACTTATTAAAATATGGAAGGAAGCAATCCTTCTCATTCTGTTGATCCTGCCCATACGTGAGGCACGCCACGGGAAAAGGTACCTTCGGGCAGTTGACGTCAATCCTTGAAACGACGTCATAAAGTTGAGCAGACGACATTAATTCTTATGCAATTCGCGGTAAAAATACAATTTTATTGTCAAAATGTGGAACAAAATCACTGTTTTGTTATGAGAAAATAATAGAAATTTGAAAGTTCTTTCTAAATATAGTAACAACAAAAATGACACAAAAAATGACCGAAGGTACCTTTTCCCGTGGCGTCTTTTCTCAAATTTGTTAAGTTACCATTAGTTATGATTTTTTTTTTAATTTTCGCTAGATTCGGCTTAGACAATCAATCCGACACACGATTATATCTCTGAAAATACTTTGAAAACAATCCATAGAAATAAAATAAATGTTAAATGATGCGTACTTTGTGTACTCGTCGAAAACGAAGTTTTTTGTGTCTGAATAAATTTACATGCGTGCGGAATGATTTATTGTCGTGGTGCTCGATTAGCCTTTCATACTCCTCCAAATTTAGATTGGTGTATTCGGGACACCAATAGTAAGTTTAGTGCATTGCTCTCAGGCAAACAGATTTGCAACAAATAAAATATAAATACAAATCGTAGGGGGATCAAGGTTATCATTTTTGAAGAGGCGGATGCCCCCCCTGGCAAATCAAGGAGTGAGAACATCGTTTTTTTTCTTTACTAATATGAAGCCTCGTTTCCCAAATAAGTTTGTCTGTACACGTTGATGGGAAAAGTATTGTGTTATTTTCTTTGCCGCCAACTTGCTGTTGAAGAAGGCGATACAGCAGATGAAGACGAAGATTTCTAATATATTTGATAACCATGCTTACCAATCTGCATACAGACAGTTGTGTGTTTTAGGCCAAAATCACCCAAGACAAATGCAAAATATCTTACAAAAGCCTACTTAAAAAGGAGAAATTATTTTTGTATAGAAACTGAATGATATGATCAGGTGTCTTTTATATTTTGTATTGGTGTATTGCACGTATATGTTGCTTGTACATAGGTCACTATAATAAAAGAATACTTACTTACTTAATATACTGACTCTGCTTTTCTATGTTTAATGGTCATTCAAAGTGTGTTGGTTTTCAAATTTAAAATATGAAATTAATGATAAAGATAAATGAAATAAAATTTTTAGAACGGAAACTAACTCATGGCCTTGAAACAAATATCATATCGTAATTATAAACATTTCGTTGTAACCTACTGAACAACTATCTGCTAATGAATTTTTATTTCGAATTTTAAATAAAACAATAACTCATTTTTACCATGTTTCTTTTTTCAATTGAATAAAGAGTTGTTATTTTCTGTTAGCAAGAAAAAAACTGATTATATTGCTAGTTTTCACATAATATGCAACTAATTAGATATGTATTTCAAAGGTTGCTAATAGATCAATATACGTTTTATTAAAATACTTTTATTCAAATTTCACAATCAACGGAGTTTTTTCTTTTTCTGCCAATTTCCTTTTTATTTCTGTTTTTTTTAAGTTATCATTTAAAAAGATTTCTGTCTTAACCGCCATTTTTCATGCATGAGCGGGCACGCGAGAAGAACGGCAGACGTTTCTTCAGTCAGCCAGTTAACCATCTCTTAGTATCTTTCATAAAAAGTGAATCTTTATATGCTTACTCAAGTCACGATATCTGCATTTATCATTTTAGACAAAGAGAGTGTAAACAATCATGTGACAAGAATAGATTATTTCTTTTCAAGGGCTATAACTGTTTGTTTGCACACCTAAAACAAGCGTCATTAAATGCGCATCAAAATAAATTAATTGAGTTGAATATTTGATCTTCACGCGTCTCCTTTCACGAATTACGGTTTCCAGTGTGAAACGTGAAGACCATTGTGCAATGCAAGCATATTTTGTTATCTTTCTGAAAATTAAATAGAGAGCAGGTTTCAGTTATGCTCAAACAAATCCACTAGTCGCCGATGCTTAACTCGATACACCATTATTTACTTTAATTTCAATGAATGACATCTTCAGTTCAATGGTTTTAGTAGCATAAATTGTTAATATTTTGATTGCAACAATCAATCTGTTGATTGGAACATTTTGCCAAAGTTCGGGCTCAAATATACTGATGTCTCTTAAACAACACGTACATATGTTTTCATGTAATAACTGATATTTACTATTAACATGAAAAGAAATAATTGCCGTCTGAAAACATCAACTGAAAACAGGAAAGAAATCATGACCTGCGTCACAAGAAAATGTGCATTGGAATGACTTAAACAAGTTAAGCAGACGATGTTAATTATAACGCATTTCGAGAGATGTGTTTTTATTTATAACACAATTTTTAAATTGTTCAGTAGAAAATGAGATATAAACTTTTCTTTCTAAACCTGAAAATGCTTAAAAATATAACTATAACCACGCTCGGGTTTATTAATGCATGCATTTGGTAAATATCAAACCGAAAATCCTCTTGTGATTGTTAATTCAAAGAAATAACAAAAACAGTTAATTTCAAATATGCCTTTCTACTGCGGTCAATATACCGACGCACCAGTTAAGGTGAATAAACTACATACCGCATAAACGTTGAGGACCTCCGCATCAATTATAATGTAAAATTAAGCGGCTCAGTAGGCTTTGCAATAAATTACATTGAAATATAAGTGTATAGATTTAAATCGGCCAATTAACACTAGCTAGACAGATAACTGATTTTATATGACGAAGATAAAAGATAAAACAGGCATTCGCTTTCAAGTATGCAATTTATTGCTCTCAAATGGGGCGTGATCCATAAGTTTGTCTTTTAAACCATTTATTGACATAGCTTCTCAGATATAGAAAATAAATTTGTTGAATTATTAAAATGTTATAACGTATTACACTATAAATTAGTTTTTTATTAATGCAACGGCATTTAGTGAAATAGTTTCAACTGAAGTCAAAAAGAATTTAAAAAAACCATCAAATTCCATTTCAAAAGGTACGCCCTGCAAAGTAATTCAATTTAGTAATTATAATTCGAAATATTGTTGTAGTTGATTTAGATTTTAATAATATTATGTTCATTTTAAGATCATGTAACATTCAATTTCAATTTTAATTAAAAAAAGTCAGACACATTCATATTTGGAATGTTTTCGTAAGCAATAAGTCTGTTCAATAAAGCATTTAGACGAAAATTGTTAAAATGATTTCATTCTGATGCAGTTTTATTGAAATAAATGTACACCATTTTCAATGCGATTTCCAAATGAAGTATTCACTGAATTGTATAGAATTATATTTTTGTAATATATGCCATTTGACAAAAATAGATCACGTTGACAGCTCGAGGTGATTGTACGTCATGGAAACATTAAACTTTATGCAATTTGTTGCTATTATGTCTGCAAATGGACATTATTATTAAGAGTAAAATGTTTCAATGTTCATCCATTTGTAAAATCTAGTTAATTATAAACATTATAGAGTGTTAGAACCCAACTTCACATTTTAAAATCCGAACTTGGTGTTGTGGATAAATAAATTCAATATTTTAAAACGCTACACATGACAGCTTCCGCCCATTTGGCCATTCAAGCATGCCGGCAAGCAGACACTCAACCAGGCTCGCTGTCTATACATTTTCAAAAACAGTGATTAATCAATTTTGATTATCATGTAATTTTTGCACACATCAAACCATTTTGTACAGTTATATTTTTGTAACATTACTATTATCATTCTTTTGTTATGTTTTCTTTTCATGTTGCTTTACATAAAGTCTACCAAATTTGACATTAATGTTCTTTATCGTCCGTTTTGGCTGCAGTTAAGATAATTTATGTATACACCAACCGACAACGTAATAACAAATGTTAAACAATTGTTAAAATCTCTCTTTTAATCTTACCACCCAGAATATCTACTGAATTAAAAGACATTAAAAGAGGTGAGAATAAACATAAATTCATTACGCAACAAACAACCGAATGATATGAAAATGTCTTGTATTTCTAACTGAGGTGACAAATGCATCCAGTATGCACTTTTACTAATTGAATTATTCAGACATTAATTTTGCGCCATTAAACGTTGAATATTAACAATTTATAATAAAATAAATGTCCCAAATATGTGCGTTACAAATTTTTGTATAGTATCTGTCACACCTAAATTCTAACTTCGTCCAATAAAACTAAAACTTGCATTTAATGTTTGAAATTTTAGAAAGGATTTCAATCTCAGATAATTGATCTTCGGCCCAGTTGCATTTAACAAAGCAATACAAGCCGTGAGTTCATTTTCTGATTTTTAGTGTTGGTTCAAGATCAGAAAGAAGGAAACCATAGCACGTGTCGGTGATATACACCAGACATGTCGGCGAACAAGAGGGATCAATCTATATCAACCTAAAACTCGGAGAAGAGGGGTAGAAAGTTTAAACTTCTAAATCTGACAGATAGATACTGTAGGCCATATTAATAAAGCTTCTTGTTTTGTTATTTTCAAAATAGTATAGAACTAGATGGTAAAGGAACTTGTAAAGCCACCGAACACGACGAATATAGAAATAATGCAGACTCGGTTTGATTGAGTCTGTTCATGGACAGTAAAAATGAAATTGTATGAAAAGCACGTTTCCATCACATATGCTCGGTTCGGAAATCCCGCACTCGCAAAACTAAGAACAGTCCCGTTACCGTCCAAAACAAGGTAATTTTCTATACGATCCTTGTTCTCGCGAAAGACGATTGTTTTATCTAATGTAAACTCATGCCTAGACGGCATCCGATGTAATTTGCACATGAAATGCATACATCAAGGTTACCTCAATTATTTATTTATAGTTTCAAACCCGTGAAAATTCAAAGACTGGGATCTTTTTAGTAAAATAAAGATTTCTGTACAAAAACAAAGGCTGATAATCTATAAATAAAATATATCTATTCATATATTCGTTAACCTACTTTGATAAAAAAAGAAAAGAAACATTTCAAAAACACCAATAATTGCATTTTTCTTCTTCACTTATTAAGTGCTTCTTTAACCTTTATTTCTTTCCCGGTAACATACAGTGAAACATCATTTGATGGGCTACAAAGGGACTGACAAAACATCTGCAATGACCTACGAACTGGGAGTCAACAAATGATACGCTACACGCGCCATTTCGTATGTCATTGCAGATGTTTGGTAATCTTTGTAATCCACTGCATTTACTTTGCTATTGTCTGAAGCGTTTGTGATATCGGTAAGACAAATAATCGAATTTTCTCATCAGCGACTCGGTGTTAGAGTTGTGTTTATATATTTCCTTGCCTTATTAAATTATGCTTTATGAAAAAAACAACATCGCAGTATTTCTGAGTTATTTGACCAAAGCACAACTTGCATTATGTTGCATAATTCACAGTAGCGCTATTTGTGCAGTGTGGATGCCGTTAAAAAGTCTCCCCGTACATATGGTCAGTACTGTTATCAGTAAAAATCATCCATATAAATGTTATGCAGTGATGTTAACGTTTTTTATGGTTATCGACCAATCTTATCTGGGGTTGTCCCGGCTAGCTCAGTTGGTAGCGTGATTGGAATTGCATGGCTAGGCGCTGTCGACGTACCTTACAACTTCGCTCCCAAGTATAGGCAATATGAAATGAATAGGCGTCGGTATGCGGTTTCCAGATAAATATTTTTCACGTTTTCCAACCTACACAACGCATCGATTAATCGAATTTGTAATTTTTTTTCAATTTTAAAACAAAAAATTACGCCTTGCGATGGCATTTTCAAAATCAAACGTGCTTTAAAGTGTAAAATTTCTTATTTTCGAAACACAGTTGATTCTCGGAAACAGCTTTTCTGTCAGATGCGTCATAAAGTTAAACAGATAACAAAACAACTACAGACAAATGCTATTATGACAATATAATTGCTGTGGTAAAACTATAATGACTAAAATTGTAAATTGTCACAAAAACAATGAATACACAATCAACAATCCATCATAGTTGCGTGTGTCAGTGAATAGCCTTTTCTTTTACCATCAAAGAAGGCTTTTTATCAATGAAAATTCGTTGCAGTGTTAAATATGACTGATCTATGTGTTTTGTATCCTAATTAAAGGTGCAGAAAGATATTAAACGTTATAATTCTGTCTTCTGTCAACTTCATAAAATTTGAAAAAGCATGCCTGTTATGTATAGGCCGACCGCGGGAAATAGTATATGTCTTACATGGTAATAAAACTGAATAGAGCTGTTTTAATTAATAATTAAAATTCACTAGGAAAATTAATTCATGGGCAATAAAGACGAACCGGAGCACAAGTAATCCTTAGTCATAAAAGGTAATTAATGTCTCGTAGATTGTGTTTTACATAATTGTTTATACCATATGGTTCATAAGAAAAACTGTCCAATTTTTCACGATTCTGCGAAACTTATTAATTAATGCTCGCAAAATTAAAAGAAAAGGCCTGTATGAAATAAAATAGCTGTTATCAATCTCAATTGGCAATGCAAGTTTATAACAAGTCTATGATAAATCTTGTTTCTGCATGATATCCATTAAATGATTCACTTAGTCAGAAAAAAACTATGATCTTTGTTGTCAAAATGAGTAGTTTTCTAAAAGCGATCATTCACCAATACGTTATTGCAAAGTACACGGGGGAAGGGGAATCTCGCACAACCGTTACCGCTGGTGAAGCGAGAAAATTGTTCTGCAAGCATCCGGTGACGGTACTGCAGATGTTTATTTTGACCCGGAAAGGTAGGTGGTCAGCTTTGACCCGTTTTTATCAAAATATTAAGCAATTTTTTGAAAAACGGGGAACGTGATTCGAATTGTTGAGTCACCATGGAAAAACAAAGTATATCACTATACTAATCACATTATGTAAAAGGTAAGTAAACAAGTCAGTATTATTAACAAGTCAATATCATCTATTCATTCGGCATCCTTTATGAACTTTCTTATTTGCCGATCTTTGCGATTTTGTATAAAAAGAATACTGTCAACGAACCGGTAAAAGTGCATTAAACGTGTGATCCCAGTCAGTGTTCTTATGCACAACCGTCACACCAGTAGCGCAACCGCTACCGTTAAATTTTGGCCAGCATTTTCCTTAAAAAAAGCATACAAATTTAAACCAGTCACAGGGAGTACAAAACGGAACAAATACTTTGTTCTTGCAGTGATACAGGACGAGAATAAAACTAAATATTGCTCGAAAATCGAAAAAGCTTCACCTCACATTAAATTTTGCTCATTTCAGAGGCGGAATGATCGTCATAACTCAACCATGTTTGCGTATTTTGGTCTCATATTATATAAGCGTGCAGATAAATCCAACACGCATCGAATCACGTTCCCCGTTTTTCAAAGAATTGCTTAATATTTTGATAAAAACGAGTCAAAGCTGACCACCTAACTTTCCGGGTCTAAATATACATCTGCAGTACCGTTACCGGATGCTTGCAGAACAATTTTCTCGCTTCACCAGCGGTAACGGTTGTGCGCGATTCCCCCATCCCCCCCCCCCCCCCCCCCCCCCCCCGTGAAAGTATATCAGTATACTCTGCTGGACGATCTACACTTTTGATTTCTTCCTATATAAAGAATCTTCAGAAAATTCGAGCAATGATGAAGGAATGGAAGGAAGGCCAAACGCCGGAGAAGCAAAGACACGATGGCGATTAAGCTATGGCGAAAAAATGATAACATCTTCACATCGACGCTGTTGTCTGCTCTTACTTACAATTAAGGTGTAACGGAACCATTATAATATAATTCAAACTGAAGAGTTAAAAAGCTTAAATTTACTAAGATTTTACATTACCTTCTTTATCAGAGAATGATACTGTTTCTGCACACACCCTCACCACTTGTTCGCTTTTCTAGAGCCTGCAACGATGTTAATGATTTCAATGAACGTAATGTTTGCATAACAGGAAAACTTTTAAAACATGTTTATCGGTATCACAAATTAAGGAAAACCTTTTGCAATTTTTATCGCCGATACCCAGATTTAATTAAGAAATACAGGTGCAGTTTATAATCACTATTGCAACAATGTATTTCACAGCCAGTTTCTTATATAGAGATTTAATTTATAAACCCAAGAAGATAAAGGGCAATGCTATTTTCTCCCGGTTATTAGTAAAAACATCTGTAAAGTTAAAAAGAAAGGTTCCCAACATGATATTCTACAGCGCTCTGCAGTCCTGGTGATTAACCCATCTACAGTTGATCAAGATAGTTGCACGACGTTGGCAGGGGTTTAAGGGTATGCTAAGGTTTATGGGGAAATCTTTTATAAGAACCTAGAATCTCGAATTGTTTCTTTTATCCCTGTCATCGTGTACTTGCTGATTTTACTCCAGGAGCTCTGTTCTCCATAAGATCATTGATTGATTCCCCACCGCTTGGCTGTGCTATGCTGTAAGCTTCTTATGTTTTACATGTTTGTGTAAAGCTTATGGGTGGGTTAGAGTAATTTCACCAATACAACTTGTACGTGTATGTTGATATGAGAACCTCTTGGGGCAAGTGTGAGGTTGCTGCACATTAGAACCTGGTTTAAACCCCCGTGGCAATTTGTTTTGCCACTGACTGTTCAAAGGCGGTAACCCCAAGGGTTCGCTTTTTTGTTTATTGTTTGTGGTGTCTTATTTGAATTTGACATACTGATAACAAACATGCTGTCGTCTCCTCTCTTCTTTTTACCTGCGTGAGGAGGTTGTGTTTTGTGAGTGTTGCGATTCCTGATATGCATTTTTCACTTTTTTCTACCTATTTCAAATTTTAGAATTAGTGTTTAACCAACACAAGATAAAGTACCTACTTTATATTATCCTAAACTGCACAAGACACAATATATAAAGCATGATTTATCGCCAACCTCCAGTTCTTGCACAGCTACTAAATTATCCGTGCTCTTTACATCTTGTCTTACAGCCCTAAAAGAACACGTGATTAGGTATTGCTAGAAAGTTTTTAAAACAACTGGCAAAAGTCTATTTTGGTATATTAAGAACTCCGGTGACGTATTGAAGAAACTTAAATCAAATTATTTTCAGGTGTTCTCTTTGTCAGCTTTGGATTTTTCCACATTGAATAATTCTCTTCCTCATAATTTCATAAGAGACAAGCTCAAAAGTTTCTGAGAAAAAAAAAGTTTGCAAGAGAAAATAAAACCATTACAATGTGTAATGATTATAGAGCATCTTTTACAGATGGTTCTTACGATAATTATACTTTATGGACTTGTCAAGAAATAATCAAATCGCTTTCTTTTTTACTGGAAAATATTTATGTTAGATTTAGTACCTCTAATTATAAACAAAACATAAACCTCCTCATGGGTACTATATGTACAAATTTTGCAATCCTTGTTGCTGATCTGTTATTATACTGCTTCGAAAGACACTTTATGTTATTGCTTTCTGTCGAAATTCAAGACATTGTAACAGCCTTCAGCAAAACATCAAGGTATTTCGACGGTTCGTTAAATATATATGATAACCACTTTCCATCTTGGTTAAATATATATTCTGATAAAGCTTAACAAAAAGAAACAATTCAGGAAAGCAAGCAAACTTTATTTATCTAAATATTTGCACTGAAAATGGTTTCGTAACAACGAAATTATTAAATACGTAAACGAGAAGATTTGATTTAAATGTTATGTTTCCTTTTTTAGATTGAGATGCCAAACATGCAACATGGGGTTGATATTTAACATCTTGTTCGTTTTTCTATAGCTTTAAAAACATAGGTTTCAATGAACATAATCATTGCATAGAAGATACATTTGAAAATTAAGTATCAGTAGCACATACTAAGAAAAACATTTTGCAATTTTTATCAACGATGACCAGATTTAATTCAAAAATTCAGATGAAGTTTAAAATCACTACAGCAACAGGGTATTTCGCAACCAGCGTTTTATGGAGATTTGTTTTTATAAATTGAAGAAAATAAAAAGCAAAATTATTTCTCAAATTTCTTAGTAAAACATATGTAAATTCGTACTTGGCAGGGGTTTGTGAGTTTCCGAGGGATTCTTTAGAAATAGTGTAGACGCTCGATCTGTTTGTTTCACTCCTGCCACCATGCTCTTGCTGATTTGACTCCAGAGCTCTCATTTCTGAAAGGTAATTGATAACTAACAAGGCCATCAGCTTCCTGTGTGCCTTGTGTGCTTTTGCATGCACTCTGTCGAGTTGATAAACAACTTGTACTTGTTTGTTGATATGAGAACCTTATAGGGCTAGTGTGAGGTTGGTGCAGATTAGAACCATAGGCAGCATGTTTTGCAATAGAAACATTAGCATCACGAAAGCAAGTTGTTTGTCCTGTGACAGACTTTCGTCGTTCATTGTTTGTGGTGTCTAATTTAAAACTGATCCCTTTATAAACCAATGCCCTCTTTTATGGGGAGGCTCTGTCGTCTGGCCTTCCTGATCTGCTTATTTCACTTCTTCGTGTCTTTGTCATCAAGCCTCTCTCGTCCTTTCGTTTTTTTGCAAGGTATGTCAGTGTAGTCCGAACAACTTGATTTCTTGATAATTATATTTCTGTTGCATCAAACGCCACGAGATATAAAAATAAACAGAAATCTGTAGCTATTTTCATTTTTTTCTTTGGACTTATTGATAACTAACTGTAAACAATATTTTGTTTAGTAAAATCCTTACGATCTGAACGACGCAACTTATTGGCATGACTTGAAATTTATTGCAAGACGCATGTCTTGTTATTTAATATCCTTATATTCCTTTTCATAAAATTATTATGCTTTGTATACTCTTATGCCTTATTGGTTAGGGTTAAATAAAGATATGTTCTGTTTCTGTTCTAAAACTGTTTGCCAGATGTACTTTTATGTATAAGATTATCGATTTATTCTGTGTTTTTGTTTCATGCTTACTCATGTTTGCCACATATACTTCCTCCCTGTTTTTAATGTTTACCCATGTTTTATTTTCTTGCATGTTAACCCTTTATTGCCAGATGTCTTCCCATATTATTTGCATACTTACCCATATTCCAATATTCTCTAGATGTATTCCCATGCTATATGCATGCTTATATTGATGTGTTTATTGTTGTTTTGTATCTGGAAAGCCATTGTGACGTTTTTTTAGTGATTTAAAATATTATTCAGTCTTAGAGTTATAGCAATTACTCTAAATCAACGAGATATAAACAAATCGTCTATGTATCAATAGCAGAAATAATACAAAAACCCTAATTTTTAAATAGTCAGAAAACTAACTTTCGTCGAAACACATTAATAAATCATCGTCTAGCTAGCTGATGGAAGAGTATGTAGTTTAAAAGACGAAGTTTAAAACCACATTACATATTTTTTATGAAAAACACAATAATGATTATTTCCGACTGCAATTTACTATATTCCAATGAATTGAAATTTAAAAAAAACCCAACAAGTTTGCATATTTCATATATTGTATGAACTTTAAAGAAAATAATGGAATTTTGAAAAAGATCGCAGCCCCAAAACGCTTCAATTTTACTCTTAATTAACCGGTACGTTTAACTTGATTCCATCTGTTTTCATCATATTAGCATAGTTGACTTTGAATAAGATATGAAATTTCAACCAAATATTACTCGTTGTTTGAACGATTTCATAACTGTAACAAAATTTCAACATTGAAGCAAAAACAAGAACACATTCAATTTAAAACAATTTAATAGACTTTTATTTTATACCATGAATAGATCAATCAACAATAGTTTATTTGAAAGCTATACACTAAATGCCAGAAGATAAATATGACAGTTTAGAAGTTTCCTGCTATACTTATTTGTTGTATCAGTCATGCGTTTTCTGTTTAAAAACATTAGAAAACGATAGCTATCTCATCACTTTCTGCGATAAAACTTGTGATAAAAACCTTTTTATCTTTGACGCTTTTGTTTAACATTAATCTTGCTCAATTTTGTGCATAAAAGAATTGACAAGCATTTGGTTATTCTATACATTGAGTTTAAGTTGAATCGTAATTTGGGAAATCATTTAGGCCTATGTCATCTGTAAATGCGTCACACCCTTTATTATGGACCAAAGACGGTAATGACTTTCTTTTCAAAACAGTAATGTATTTTTTTCTTTAATTGGTTATAATATACCACAAAGGCTTATGCGCATCAAGGACACTTACACACGCAACGAATTAAATAATTAAATATATATATATAGGTTTTTTTAAAAAAAAGAGGTTTTACTATTAAATTAGCTAAAACAAGTTATTCATATTAAATGAAAGCAATAAACAAGAAATATCTTTTAAAATGTTAAACGGCGTTGAAAAGAATTTCAGGTTTACAATAAAAAAAAGCGATGAAGCAGATTTCATTAACTAAGTGATTAAGGTTGATTTGTAATGATTTTCGTGGAAATAAAACTAACTAGGCGCCTTGCAAGGCAACATTTATCAACTCGCAGTTTTCAAATTAGATCTATTTTATTACAGAAACGACACTCTCAAATTGAGACTTAAACAAGTTACCCACGCGAGTAAAGCAAACATGATATCCACTTGACCACGAATACAGATTATTATTTGGCTAAAATATTTAAATATAACTATAATTACCAAATTGTATAAGAACTAAAAATAACCTCGTCATTTTCCGTGACTGCAAGGACGAGTATTGATTGTGAACATGTTGAAAAATGACATACGTTTTACTTATCATATCAACTTTGAAAGTCTTTTGAATACCGGAAATATTTGTCTTAAAATTCTCCCAAAAAAGCCTATAATTTGTTTCAAACTTTGTGTAAACATTGTTTTGGTAATAGTAATCATCAACTTTTTAGATGGCTCTCTGGTAAAAGTAGCCCCCAATCGAAAAAGTTGATTTGATGTTTTCGCTAAAAATAATTGAACATATATATTGTTTACGATACAAAACTAATTCAAAAGCCAGCGTTCATAGCTTTGCTGAAAAAAGTAGCAATTCGTTTTGGTATTGTCTCGCTACATCTGTCTAAAAATATAATGTTTTATGACAGCCCTGGTGATAAAGCATCAAATGCATCAAATGAAGAAGTAAAGAGTAGCCACATACACAATGAGACCAGTTGACACGCATGAAATTAAACAACAAAAATACAAATTAATAAATAATCATTTTTAATTATAGGATACACCAAGTTAGACCTAAACAAGAAATTGGTATCCGATCAATAACTCAAGTTAAGGTAGAGCAACTGTAATGCTTTCCCGCGCAAAAATTTGCGACGTCGTCAAACATCGGCTCGCTTTCGGTGACTTCCGACGCTACTCGTCAGAGCCGATAGTAGCCGAAGCAACATCGATTATTGTCGACTGTTAGTGACAGTTAACCGAGTATTCCCGACATTCGAGAAAAAAGCGCGGGAAATCATTACAGTTAGACTACCTTAACTAGACAACTTCATCACTCCTGGTAGAAGTTGTGGCCTGGTCAGTAGATCCCATATTGAATTTTAGGTCAGTAGGCCATATTTATTTATAATCATCTGATGAACAGTTGGACATACGTCTGCACAATTTAATTGCTGATTGGCCAAACTAATCACATGAATCTTTTGATTTTAGTTTTAATATGTTAAATGTCGAATTAAAAATGTTCTTTGAAAGAAAGTACACAAACCCACATATGATTCCACATTTTTTTCAAATAAAAAACAACAAAAAACAGATAAAGACGTATTGAGAAAAAAACTTGGTGTATAAGAAATAAATACAAAAACATCGTTAATGCGTTTACATTATACCGAGGACAGAAAAATAGATGTGATGTGAATTGTTTTGATATAAATAAATGATTATTATTACTTCTGAATCAATATGTTAAATTTCGAATTGTATAAACCGAATTTGTATTTATAAAGTCAGAAAATAGTATCAGACTGAGAAAATCAGCACTTTAGTTTCTTTCCAGAAACATGATCAAAAACTTATATGTCCTTATAAACTTCAATAAAACAAAATTATATTTAAGCAAGATTATCTTGTCAGAAACATTTCGATATAAATGACACTGCTTGTACAAATGCTTGCAAACGGAATGCATATGCAAACCAGGAAGAAGCATTGCGATAATGAATGGACAATTTCTACCAAAGTTATAACAATTTACGACGAAGAAATCCATAGCCCTAGTTTTGTCATGCTATTCTGACGTCAAACGATGGAAAGTATTTTGTGGTTATGTTTAACCAAGGACAAGTGTATAAATATTAGGATAATAATCAAAATGAAAATTTCCGTTTAGAAAAGTAGCAATCAACTACTTCTATTAAACTTCGTTTGTAGATGGATATCACTTTAACTTTTGTTTATAAACAATAAAGTCAACTGTTGTTATTCATAACGCCACTGTTAAATAGTATAGTATGTATGTCAATGAAAAATACTTTAAAGAGACAATTGACTATTCGGAAATCCTGTAGACCATCGATACAAAACGCGTCACACAATTTTTTTTATAAAATGAAGTTAATGACTTTTTGTTAGGGTTATATTGAAAGCGGTTAATTGCTTTAAAAATATTTGCGTTAAAACTTTCTCAATAGTGATAGAACTCAAGCACAGTCAAGCAACTTACCATTCTCATTTACCGTCGATTCCCAAAATCAAAACAAAACAAGTTAATCTAAAAATTCTCATGAAAGTTTAATAATTTTAGATGATATTTTGCACTTGGTCGCACAATGTTCTGTTGTGCACCCGATGGAACACCAAAGAGAAATTGATCTGCATGAGAGTTTGACGCGTTGGCTGTGAAACATCATTTTCAAATTGTTTCTTGGCTTTCTTTCCCCTTTTTAGAAAGCTTATTTTAAGGTTAAAAATGATAGTGCCTCTAGCTGGGAGCGAACCCGCACCGTCACGGCGACAGCACCTAGCCCTGCAATTCCCGCGACGCAACCAACTGAGCTAACCAGGACAACCCCCAAAAAGGTTGATCGGATAGCCCTGATATACGTAACGATCACTGCATGACATCGGTAACGGGTTATTTTACTGATAACAGTACTGACTATATGTACGGGGAGACTTTTAACGGCCGCCACACTGCACAAATAGCGCTACTGTGAATTTTTAAGGTTAAAATCGGACACTTTTTGTCATGAATATTTACGAAAATTAAGAAAATGTTGCCGAAACGTCTATGGTTTATAGTCGTTGTAAAATGGTAGTTTAAAATAATTAATTGATATCGGAAACCACGAAACTGTGCAAAAGTCTATGTTTGTACAACTAATAGCTTTTGTTAAAGTCAATGCAATACACCATTGAAATATATGAGTAACACTGACATATTTTAATTTTCTTATTTTCGACAAATTGTTTGCTCTGGATAATATAATCACTTTAAATTATTTTTTCGATAACGGTTTAACGGAATCCAAGTTTAGTCTTTATCGTTCATTAAACATCAAAGCTGGCCTATTTCTTCAACGACCGTGATCTTCAGCACGCGACCGCTTATCCCTTTGTTAAATTTTCAGTCCGTTCTAGATTACTAAGGCTTTTTCGTTTCATAATAAGTATATGAAATTTCAACCGCATTTTTAATCTGCCCACACCCATAAGTGGTTTTATTTACAAAAAATCGCTTAACGATGACACTGACATTGAAAACTGAAACTGTATTTGTTCCCGTCTAAAATAGTCGTCATAATTCATAAGTATATATTTGACTTTCTTTGCAAAATTGTTACTGATGTTCTTTGGTCCAATCCGTTAGACGATTATATCAGTTTTCTCCTGTTATAAGAGCATACACAGCACTCCCTTAATGTGATACCTTCATTTATCAAGCTAACATTATTGGAGCAATTTTCTTTATTTGACTTAAAGCTTCACATTATTTATAGACGTACTTAAATTTCTTTATTTTGTTTACACTTTATTTTAAGTAACAGGAACTGTGTTTTAAATTGTTATGAGCCATGTTGCAATCATTTAAAACAAATACTTTATAAAAAAGTTTCAGTTTCCTTGTTTTCCGTTGAGTAAATATTTGACAGTGGCTTGCATTTTAATAAGTTTGTGGAAGTAAAGAGGATAGAACTTTAATTTTTTGTTTGTGAATTTACATTTCACACATTGCGAACACTGGTCATATATTAATATATAAAATCCGTAATACAAAACACTGTCACAAGTATGTTTTATATTATTGAAATAATTATGCGAAATGAACCAAGTCAAGGTAGTTTGCTGGCCTAAGTGCGCATGCGCCAATTGACGTAAATTGACAAGTTGTCGCAAAAGTAAAAATTACCCATTGGTTAGGCGCTGTCGCCGTACGAGTTCGATTCCCAGCGACGGATTCAAATTATTTAAAATTCACGGTAGTACTGTTTGTGCAGTATGGCGGCCGTTAAAAGTCTTCCCGTACAATCAGTCAGTACATAATCGTCAAGCTTAATCGATAGGATATTCGACGTTAGTTGGCTAGGCGCTGGCGCCGTACGGGCTCGATTTCCACTGTTAGCTTACAATTATTTATTTTATTTCACTTAAATACAGTTGACAACATGTTTTTGGATATAGCCCGCTTTTTCTTTGAATTTTCGCATGGTCCTGTCATAGGCATTTAACCACACCACCTACTTTGGTTTCTTTATAACAATAACGTTTAACTTGAGGCAGGATTTATCTTTTTTCTCCTAAGGAATTTTCATGTACATGGGGAGTCTCGAAATAAAACGAAAGCACACAAAACAAAGCGCTTAATTCTGAGATTCCAGGAACTTGTTTACAGTGAACTTTTCTTCTAATGTTCTGTTTCCACCTTTTAAATAGAAATAGAAAATGTCAGCTTTTGAGCTTTTTCTCTGATCTTCCAAAATATTAATGACGGACATTTTCTCTAAAACAGATATTCAAATTAATTTACACTCGTATATCCTTCTATAAAAGAAACAAAGCTTTATTACCACCACGACCTCGTTTAACTTTCGTCATTTACAAAGGGGAATTCAAGACTAAAACACCTGCTGATATAAGAATATTAATATTCAAAGTGAAGAGCTTAATATCAATAATGCTTATACACTGACTTCTTCATCTGAGAGTGATATTGTTACTGCACACACTACAAATTACAAAAAGGTGAAATATGCATATCAGGAATCGCCACATTCAGAAAAAACAGCCTCCCACACAGTCAAGAAGAGGAGAAAGGGAGAGAGCATGGTTAATAAAATGATCAGTTTAAAACAATTTAAAAAAAAAGACACCACTAACAATAAACAAAAATGAGTACCCGAGGGGTTACCGCCCCGGAACGGTCAGTGGCAAATCAAATTGCCACTGGGGGTTTAAACCAGGTTCTAGGGTGCACCAACCTCACACTTGCCCCAACAGGTTCTCATATCACAAAACAAGAACAAGTTGTCTTGGTGAAAAAACTCCAACCCACTTATCGGCTCAACAATGTTGCACGCAAAAGCGCACAAACATATAAAACATAAACAGCTAAGAGCATTGCAAAGCCGAAGGTGTAGAGCCGTATTAAGACAAAGTACCTTCTATGTTTTGGTTGCCTTAAATGCACAAAACACCGCACAAAGCAAGGTGTATTGCAAACTCCAGTTCTTGCTCAACTACTAAATTATATGTGCTCTTAACATCTTGTCTTACAGCTATAAAAGAACATGTATTGCGAAAAGGTTTTTGAAACCACTCGAAAAAATTATTTTATATGATAAAAAGGATGATTTTAATTTTAATTTAGTAAATTTTCCGTTTTTAGACGGCGATGTTCCTCGTGCAACATCTTATGGGGTTCATTATATCTTACAGTTTGTTCGCTTTTCTAGAGCTTGCAATGATGATAATATGTTCAATGAACATAATCTTTGCATAACAGAAAAACTTTTAAAACAGGGTAATCGGTATCACAAATGATATTGCCTCTACTTGGGAGCGAACGCGCACCGCTATGGCGACAGCGCATAGCCTTGCAATTCCGACAACGCAACCAATTGAGCTAGCCTGGACAACCCCAAAAATGGTTGATCGGATAGCCCTGATATACGTTATCATCACAGCATGACATCTGTAACAGATTATTTTTATTGATTATTGAAAGTTCTTTTTCGCTGCGTGGGGGCTCTGTTTTGTGAGTGTGGCGATTCCTTATATGCATATTTCACTTTTCTACATACATCAAATGCGAATATAAGGTTTCTGCAACGATATATTTCACAGACATTTAAAAAGAAATACAAATAGATAAAGCTCTACATCTTGCTTTTGTTTGGCTTCCATTCTTACCTTTTTTAAATGTTTTATTTCCTTAAGTACTGTTACGATGATTGGAAAAAAAGAATGTTGTTTGCTACTAAGTTTAAGGATCAATTTGAAAGATTTTGGTAATCAGCCAGTGCCCAAGGTTATAAAACTGAGCATGGAAACCAGTCGCCATTTCAGCCAATCAGATGCTTGAGATTTGAGACTGGTTTCCAATCTCAGCTTTATAACCTTCAACCCAGAGCAAGCTTAGAGCATATACCAATCTGATAAAAATCCTCTCCTGAAAACCGCTATGCTATCAAGATCCGACGCAAATCACTGAAACGTGTTTTCATCAGCAATCTTTCGAACCAATCAGATTGTCGCCTACAAAATAGCAGAGAAAATGATGATCGGCGTAGAGCTAAGGTTGCAGTTAAAAGTTTGTAGCCATAGATGCGAATTGGCCCCGGTCAAATTAGAAGATAAGAGGTACGTGGGCAAACTGTAAGCTTCAGGGCACTTTAAAATATTTTAGATGCTATATTTGCAGTTTCACATGTGTAGCTAGGATCCCCAAAAATTGCCTGACATGCTCTTTTTGACATTGACACTTTCAGTGTGAGGCAATTGCTTGGAAATGCGAAACTAATACATTTCTGACTCTGCCTTCAGTTTAACTTGCGATTCTCAAGAGGCATACAAACAAGTGTGAGTAGTGCAAAATCTTGATGGTTATGGTATATTTTGAGTATGATTTAATGAAACAGTAGGGATTTTACCATGTGTGAGTGGCAAGCATTTATTTTGGTTGTTGGCAATAAGAAAGCTGTGAACCGATGAATGTTTTACATTTTGCCTCGTCGGCCGACCAGTTTTCGCGACCAAAATTTGAAAGTTAATGGTGTTTAAAATTCAACTGATATGTTTTGGATATAATTTTGCTTTGTTTTCATAAACTGAATGTCATTGTGAAGTCAGTTATGTGCCCTTTCTGTTTCAGGTATGTGCTATTAGTGAGCAAGTAGACTTGTGGTGTCGGCTGTGATTCTTCGGTTTTGCGATATATCAGATATCCGTTTACTGCCGCCTAAGCGTTCCTCATGTTATATTGTATATTGTACCTGGGTATAATGTGTGTTATTATTAAATCATATTGGTTTCGCGTGAAACGTGATAAAGTTTGGAATTGACTCCGCAAAATATTTCACCCGCGAAGGTACGAAATACGTCGCAGCGTTGTTACGTCACAACGAATACAACCGTTGTAAACAAAATGTAGACTTGGAGAGACAGAAACGGAAACATATGGAAACGCATAGGGTCCCCCCTGATAATCTAGATCGCGATAATTGTTTAAACGTCAAAAAGCCTTATTTTAAAAGAGTTCACGGGATATTTTTACCGTTTATCTGCAATATTTTATTGGGTAAACACAGATATTTAACAAGAGAACATGTATATACTTAGCGAAATTTTGTGTTTTACGCAATATTTTTCGCGCAAAACTTCTTTCAATATTACGTCATCATGAACATGCTCTATAAACGTGGTGAAATGGCGGCTACATGTAGCTCTATTATTTAGAATGTTGGGACAGCCAATAGAGAGTTTTAAAAAGCATAGTATGTGATCGATAATTGAAACAAGAAGAAAAAAATGAAAAAGTAAACTGAAAGAAAATTATTTTGGTCGGGAGTATAACATTTACAACTTTCCCGTGAAGAAATAAAAAAAGTAAAAAAAAATAAATAATGGAAGGTATTTTTATACAGAGATGGTGTACATGTAGCTACCACCAACAAATATTTCTGAGGAAATGTTTGTCAGCCAGGTATCCACGCCCTAACCTCTCCCACCACTGAACTATTTTTATCTCGCGCATCAGCACTTGTTATCATTAAACAGATGCCCCTTACAACCCCTTTCCGTGCCTTAAGATTTGATTCACTAAGTTTTCTGGCTGAGTCGGGGGGGGGGGGGGGGCACTACCCACCCACCACCGAGAACCACGCAACCCTAAATAAATGGCTACCGATTTGACTCTCGATTTAGGAATTAAAATAATGTACTTTTTGGTAGGGAAATGTGAAACCCCACCCCTGAAAAAAATATCAGTTTGAGTGTAAAAATTATCACAAAATGGAAAATAAAAATTTAAAAATGTGGAGGTGGAGGACATGGGGTCAGGGCAGAGCAGGGTAGACATGGGTACCACTACCTGCCCCAAACCTGAAGAATATTTTTGTCAGTCAGGTACCCACACCCTACCATCCCCACCCTTGGATAATTTATTACTCAGCCTGTCAACTTCTTATCATTATAAAGATCACATGTGACTTTATAATAATTTCAGTGGAAGTAATCTTGTTACAGTGATCTGACATTCTACCATCCCATGATTAGCTTGATCACCAATCAATTTAAGGGTGATATATTGATTCTGCTTTTCAATATTATCTCTGAACTGAAATCTATATGTGACCATGACATTTGAAGGTAGGGTCATGGTTCACTCCGTCTCACCAAGAAGAACATCTGTAGCAAGGCAATCTAAAATTCTCGTATAAATGACTGAAAAATGGTCAGGAAAGGATTTCTGTTAAAATTTTGAATTTGAAAGTCCTTTTGTGCCATGGCCTTTAAAAGTATGATCATGGTTCATACACGCGACAAACCCTCTCACCAAAGAGAACATATGTAGTCAGTTATTTTAAAATCCGCGAATAAATGACTGAAAATGGTTCGGACAAGGAAAATGAACGGACAGAATGACGGACGGAAGGACGGACGGACGAAGAGCAAACCTAGAGTCATCAAACCCCATCCCCTCCCGATAAACCGGTAGGGGAATAAAAACAATTTTGAGTCAAATCATCTAGTCATTGATATTTAATATGCTGTACATTTGAGGTTATACAACATAAAATATTGTTCTTTTCCAGAAAGTTTTGACATGGCTGAATTAATTTCGCGAAAGACATGGAAACATATCAGCTCTTTGTGCACAATTTTTCAAATCATACAAATATGTTTTGGGATTTTCAAGAGAAAAAAGTCATAATATACGTGATATTATCACTGATTAAGGTGTTATCGCGCGTAAAAAATATCGCGATCTAAATTATCAAGGGGGACCCTATGCGTTTCCATAGAAACAGCTTATGGAAATAAATAAGACGCTTCGCACAGGAAGTCTGTAGAAAATAATGACTGAAATAAGTTTCAAGAAACGTTATCAAATCCCGCGTTTGTAAGATTCGTACATGTCTGTTGCAAAACGTTTTCAATAGAATAAATCAATAGCGTCTGCTGAAAGCACGGGCTCAATTTATGATATTTGGGTGTAACAGTGTGTTTTAATATCAGGCAATGCGTCATTGTAATGTAGTGCCGCCAGTAATGATTACAGAAATGCAGATTTGTTTAAAGAAAAACTTTAAGTTTTCTTTTTCTAATGTTACAAAATAACGTGTAGTAAAGTGTATACTTTTTATTTTTGCTGAGTTTACTTAAGCTTATACATGTATATGGTGTTTTCAGGCTGTTATTAGAGCTTACAATTTGTTCTATCTGACCAGTGAGATGATCAATGATCGGTTGTTCTTTCCTGTACATTAGAAAACTCCGAACGCAACACTTGATATCATACATAGGCCGCCGTTGATAAACCTATACTCCAGCCATAATGATCAGCCTTCCAGACAGAACATAGCTTGTCTGAATGTGACATACACTGCATATCGGAATGGAATTTCTCTGCAGGAATAAAGAAAACTGCATCGCTGGTTATTTGTACTCTCAGTACTTTGATTTTTCATTTGATTAATTGTTTGGCTTTCATCAGCGTCATTTGAGGAATCTCGTATCAAAATTGCGTCATTGAGCAAAACGGACATGATTTTGAAGCGGAGTGCGGTCGCTTTTATGAAGATTATGGATAAGTAGTTTATGTAATTCTTTGTTTAATAATGTATTTTAGGTTTTCTGGAATATGTTATTCGCGGTATCATGAAACAATTCTTCATGATATCGGGATTACATACTTCTATACTACGTGCAGGTTTCAGCCTTAATAATAAACGACAAATCTAATACACCATTAATTAAAGTAAATAAACGTGCTGCCGACTTACTACTGAATTAGCTTGACGAAAGACTCCGCAGAAACAGGAACAGTGTAGTCTGGTTGACTGACCTAAGTTCTAATGCTTTCATCTCTGTTAAGATACCAAATACCAAAAAGTAACATGTATAATAGTTTAATATACAACAACAAGTTTGTTAGTAATATGAGTTCATGATTTTTGATTCTTGCATACCGGATAAATATTTCCGCGTGTTTTACCGGGGAAAGAAAATCTTAACTTTTCCCTAGGGAAAAGATAACGTTCGCGTGCTACACGAGTGACGTCACGTCTTCAAGTAGTGACGTCATTTAGAAAATAAGGTTTACGTTTACGTCAATATTTTAGCGTAAAGAAACAAAATTTAGTTTGTATACGTGTAAACAAATGTTAGGAACAGTAAAAGGTATGCAAGAAAAAGTATCTTGCATGGGACATTCGGTAAAGATAGAAAAATCTGTCACCTCGGGCAGAGCCTCGTTCCCGCAAAACAGTTCCCCCTCGGTGACAGATTTTTCCATCTTCACCTCACACTCATGCAAGATACTTATAAACAATGTTAGCTATGGGGTATGAAGATAAGCTAGCAAGCCCTCTACATGTGGCTGTTACTGCCTAATGTTTCAAGTATTCAGTTGTTAAAGGATGGTCATATTAAAGAATAAAAGCGCAATCAATTATTTTCCTACGCGGAACTGCTTTATCAGTGGTTAATTTATATTACAAAGGAACTACTTCAAACAATAAATAACTTAAATTCTTCATAATAAACTCAAGAAATACGTGATTTCCTCATGTTTAACGTTTGATTTATTTTATAGAAAAGTCATTTAAATAATATTTAGTCGTATTATCCCCAAAATATTTGTGACCACTTGTAAAACCATATCTCAGGTTGTGTGCAAACATTATGATTGCATAAATAATCATTGTAGTCACTAAGAGTTTTAGCAATCCGATTAAAATCGCTACGCTAACATTTTGTTAGATCTGACTGCAGTGAGATTGCTTTTTAGGCCAATTAAAATTTGAATAAGAGTTAGGGTATGACTTTAAACATAGCAAGACTGTAATTAACTGCCCAAGCACCAGAGTATTCATTTAATAATGTTTTCTAACAGTACGTTTGTGTTTGTTTTCATAATGTCAGTTTACCTTTACGGTGGAAGTTTTTGTATGTAGACAGTAGTTACAGGTCTAATATATTTTAATATAAAATCATTGACATACGCATATTAAGCAAAGAAATAATATACAACAGACTGGAGAGCTGTTACTTATCACAGGTATTAAACGAAACCACTGACGACTGCAATGAGGTTTTGTCGGCAAGAATCTTACAAGCATTCATCGTCATTATGAAAGCTTATTTCCATCACACGACAGTTGTACAAACAAACAAAAAACAAACAAAAATGAACAAACAAACACAAACAGACTGGTTTCGACGCAAGATTCTGGTTAGAAAAGAATAACTCGTTTTGACAGACTCGGTATGAACTACAAGCCAGGTAGGTATTAGCTGTATGCATGTTATCACGAAGCCTCGGACTCGGTATGAACTACAAGCCAGGTAGATATTAGCTATATGCATGTTATCACGAAGCCTTGCAGCGATCGCTTTTTGTTTGGTTTGTCATCAACAAATAACAAATAGAGGCTCGTCAAATTTGCATGATGACTTGGTTTGAGAAGAAGACTTTGTTGGCACGTCCTAAATTCTTGCAAAATAAATCATTATTGCAGATTAAACTACAGATATGCGGACGACTTAGTCAGAAAAAAGCAAATGAAGTTTAGTGGAAATTTTCATGGATTAGATAATAATAATAATAATAATAATAATAATAATAATAATAATAATAATAATAATAATAATAATAATAAATCATACGAGAACTTGTAGGGGCAAGTACGAGGTTGGTACGTCGTAGAACCTGTTTGAAAAAACTCAGGTGTTTCTAACACCCAAATTGTTTTGGCACTAACGGTTGGGAGGCGGAAACCCACTGGTTCTCATTTCCATTTAAAGCGTTTGTAGCGTTTAAAGCGTTTGTGGCGTTTAAAGCGTTTGTGGCGTTTAAAGCGTTTGTGGCGTTTAAAGCGTTTGTAGCGTTTAAAGCGTTTGTGGCGTTTAAAGCGTTTGTGGCGTTTAAAGCGTTTGTGGCGTTTAAAGCGTTTGTGGAGTTTTATTTGAAACTGATCACATTATCAATTGTGAATCCATGCTCTTTTTTCCTCTCTGCTTGCGGCAAGTTAACGAATATAGAAGCGTCTTGGCATTTGGATTCACCTGCGTATTAATCAGAGTTTTGCCAATAAACTGTAACTGATCATACGTCAAGGAAACTAATTAGCAAAATGTTATATAAGGAATTAAAAATAATATTTTTTGGAAAGGTGAAGAACCACTAAGTTGACGAATGGATAAAACTTGTGATTAACTATGTGATCTCTTAAATGTTTGACATTTCTGGCATACCTTTCTCAGCATTAGTGACACTGATTATCATATAATACTCAATCTGTCACATGCTATCATCTCACTTGATAGTAAAATATGTGATTAAAAATTAATTTTCCTTTTATTACCAAATTCAATTACAAAGCATCTTTGAATGAATTTGAAGCTTCCTTATTCTTGAATATTTAAATTGCTGTTTGTTAATTACATTAAACAAACGCAATAAGACAATAAAAAAAGGGAAATAAGTTATGAAGGATACAAAAAATGGTTAATGGAAATGTGTGGGAACTCTTCACCTGTGTACCGATTACGTTAGTTAGCGAACAGGATACATTTAGGTTTAGTTATCTGAATAATTCTTACGAGTCGTACACACTCTCATTACAGTATCTTAGGCGTACCATAAGGAACAGAACATTTATGTAACATTAAACCAAACATGCTAGTATGATGTATTTTATTAACGCTGGCGTTCAACTGTGAAATGACAATATCAGATTTTTTGAATGAAATTTTCCACCGATGAAGAAGCTATCTTCCATTTTCTTTAATCCCAATTTACGTAGACATTAAAGTGAACTGCCGTTATCCTGTGCAAACTAATGAATGAATCTTTGCCGTATGATACAACTACTTACGATATTCTTGTTTTCTACCAATTTATTACCTTATTAAGAAAAAAAATAATTTAATTTGAGATAAATCCAACCCAAGGAAAACGACAATTGTTTGCTACCTTTTTGACGTAGATCTTAACAAGGATTGGCGTAAATAATATTTTTGTATTTTGCTGATGTTTCTTCATTAGTTGAGCATTTGTAATCGTATATTATGATGCATAATAAAATAGTTTCTCAGCCGTCTTAACAGTAGTATGACTGGTTAGTTGTTAGTTGTTAGAAATACACTCAACAAAAGTTCTAATTGGTCACTTTTTGTCCGCAATTTTTTATTAGAAAGTCATTGAATTCCCTCTTTATTTATGATCATTTGCCAACAACAATCTTCATTTTAAGCTTTAATCTTGTTATAATTGACTTTGGAACAGTTTGGCAAAAGTTATCCTTAATTTTTCTAAAAATGCATTTCTTGCATAAAAAGGTCAAGCAAACAGAAATTTGCTCTTAATTCCTTGTTTTGTTTTAATAGGACCCCCCCCCATTAGTAGAAAAAAAACAACAGAAAACATGATTAATCAATAGCACATTTGTTTAAATAAACCCCTTTCAAAGTATCCAATTTTATAATTACCCCCCTTTCAATTAAAGACAGTTCTAATTTTGACCCTGCGGTGTAAGTAAATGGTATTGGATTTGTTTAAGAAAACAATCAATAAAGATTAAAAAGACATTAAATAATTGATTTCAAGACAAAACAGTTCTTTCCACAACCTCTCTTGACGTATGGAAGAAACGAAACTAGCATACATTGTAAACATATACAATTAATGACCAATTAGAACTTTGGTTGAGTGCATATTAAACCAAATACAAATAGACGTGGGACTGACATATTGTTTACTTGATAGTATGATTTGAAATTGTTCCTTCGCTGCTGACTTATTTCGCTGTCTAACAGTTATTGATTTATTAATTGAACGTTAGAATAGAAATGAGCATGGATTTATAACTTGATAATTTAAAAAAAAAATAACGAAAATGGGAACTCCTGGCAGTTAACGCTTTGTAACGGTAAATGACAAAACATGGTAACTCCTGGCAGTTAACGCTTTGTAACGGTAAATGACAAAATATGGGAACTCCTGTCAGTTAACGCTTTTTAACGGTAAATGACAAAACATGGTAACTCCTGGCAGATAACGCTTTGTAACGGTAAATGACAAAACATGGTAACTCCTGGCAGTTAACGCTTTGTAACGGTAAATGACAAAACATGGTAACTCCGGGCAGTTAACGCTTTGTAACGGTAAATGACAAAACATGGTAACTCCTGGCAGTTTACGCTTTGTAACGGTAAATGACAAAACATGGGAACTCCTGGCAGTTAACGCTTTGTAACGGTAAATAACAAAACATGGGAACTCCGGGCAGTTAACGCTTTGTAACGGTAAATGACAAAACATGGTAACTCCTGGCAGTCAACGCTTTGTAACGGTAAATGACAAAACATGGGAACTCCGGGCAGTTAACGCTTTGTAACGGTAAATGACAAAACATGGGAACTCCGGGCAGTTAACGCTTTGTAACGGTAAATGACAAAACAAAGTAGAAACTTTATCAGATTTTTGGCATCGCATTCTTGATATTTAACATCAGGCGCAATTGTCTCAGTAACGTCATCGGGTCCTACCCATTTCACCTGATTGTGCAAATAGCTTCTTATGTTTTGTGAATTTGTGTGCTTTCTCATGCATCATTTTTGAGTGTGTATGAGTTGATTCACCGTTACTTGACTGTGCATAGGATAACGTGCCGGGGCAAACATTATCAAAGGCATTTGAAAGCTGATGAACAGAAAACATTGAACTGTAGCAGGCTCGGTTTTATGGAGATTGTTCAACTGCAAATTACGACCCATCCCGTCTCGCGTCAAATGTGATCATTAACGCATATTTTTTTAGCTTCATATTTATGTGTTTTTTATATTTCGCGATGTTCTAATTTTCCCATATTTCGCAGAAGGTACTGTGCGCGTAATCAATCCAAATGAAATATTAAGTACATAAAACTAAAACTAGGAACATATTTGCGCGAATTTTGGTCCGAGCGAAAAAGCTATTCGTGTCATAGGCGCGAAAATCAAGCCATGCGAAATTAAATAATACTTCTGTCTTACAGTTTCTTGGGCAACGTCGTATATTCACCAGATGAAAGAAATGGGTTATATTAAACACATGTTACGGGAAATGAGGAAGTAAAATAAATAAACAAGGTCAAACACTTGAGAGTCATCACATCAAGTCAACGACACTTAACATCACAACCAACGTTTCTATTCAATGATTCGGTGGTCCTTCTTTGTTATACCCCCTGCAAGGCAACATTTTACTTCCAGTGCCTTTCCTTAATGTTTATGTTTACAGAAGCTTTAAATTCATTATTTCAATACACGAAGAGTTAAGTTAAAAAGAATACTTAACAAACTAATGGAGATCCTATAATTATGTTCGGTATGAGACATTTCCTCCTTTATTTTGTTAACGTCATTGTTTATGTGTAGTCGCATCGTCTCATATTACTAGCTTATATGAGTACCACACAGCGCAAATTATTAATCTTTTAACTGTGTCACCTGTGTACTTAAACCGTCAATCAAACTTGCCTGTCTTCCGTGTTGGGTTAAAGAGAAATATCCCGTGCAAGAACATGGGAAGCCTTCTAAGATTTACGACAGTCTGAGATCTCCCTTAAATCTCTGTTAGAATGAAACGACCAAACGTGGCTTTGTACTTACAAAAGTAGTAGAAATGACCCCACGTCGCACGTTTGATTAATCTTTTGAAAATTGACACACATGCGGCATACTTTACAATTCCACCGTCTAGGTAAATGTGTGGGTCACCTACAGTTTTTCAGTAAAATTATAGGTTACAAATATTTGGTACAAAATCTCAAAGCCTAAAACAACCCGATTCAATATTATTCTTTTAAATTTATTTTTTAATTAAAGAGCATGTTTGCTTGAAGGATTTGCTTTTTGTAAAACAATTCGATCGCCGACCTAAAAGGCAAAATCAAAGACATTAAAGTCGCCAGTGCAGGAGAAATCTCTTTAATATATTTTTTATATTTTTTGTTAGGAGAACAAATTATTTTGAATCTCCAAATGAGTTTTACCTTTTATGTATGCTATAAATCAAATAATTTTTATCGTTAATAGTCGTCATGTGGGGGCGGTAAACGTTCGACGAGTGGTACTCGGCTCAGAGAGCCATTTATCGGGTTACCTACATATTAATCGCTGCTTAAACTAGTCTTTCATGATTATTTATAAACACACTAAATCCAATTGAAGTTGGCTAGTGTCAATTGATAATTGTCTTGCCAAGACAGCGAGCTCGCCACTCGCTATTACTATCTGCACAACAACACGATCAAACAAAACAAGAAGAAAAATCGGCGTTTTATAATATAACACATTATTTAAATACCAAAGAATAATGTTTTAATAAAACGCAGAAACTGTAGGTCTATACTGTTGGCCGATCTAGCTTGTGGATTCGGGTGTAATAGTTTGTGGATTCGGGTGTAATAGTTTGTGGATTCGGGTGTAATAGTTTGTGGATTCGGGTGTAAGGACAAATCCATATTGCTGAACTTTCAATATATTCAGACTAATGTTTGTGAGGCTGAGTTGGCATATGTTTCCACAATACAGTGAGTAAGAAAGGGGAACTGCAGTGAGACAATCGCATCTCGTACTTTAATGACATGTTTCAAAAAGCACTCATTATACTTTTATAAATCAAAATAAACATAAAAATAAGCTGTGTCATGATAAACTTGGTACGAGTCAGTGCCTCCCCCATCCTCACCTCACGCGAAATCACCGGAACATATTGCAGTGCGATTAACCCTTTATGTCTAACACTCCTGACTAAACAAAAGATTTTAAACCGATGGAGGTAGCTATTTTGCTACCTATATTATATTCGGGCTTGATTTTCTACCCGCGTTGAAATGTTAAACGACAATTATGTAAAACATACTGCGGTGGTGTTTCAATGAATGATACGTACAGAATTTTTAATATATTTAAAACGCAAAGTAAGTTTAACCGAGTTTAAAAGGTGCTCAGACTCTTGTGTCCGATTAAGTAAGCATGAATAGTGACAGTACAAGAATTTCAGTTAAGTAATAGTCATCAAACAACTACAAACAGTCATCAAAAAGTCACACTGCACCTAAAATGTTATGTGAATTGGGTGACTCCGAAAGTAATAGGGATAAACGCGAGAGGACAATTTGGGTGCATGCCTGATGTACACCTTACTATTAACTATTTACTGAGACCTTTGTACATTCATTCGTCAATGGTAAACACCGATAATAATCACTTCCGAAGCTGGTTGTTAAATGCATTTGCGATTTTTTTTGTTGGGTGGGGGGGGGGGGGGGGTTAGCATTTTACATTCATAAAACCCCACGAGTTATCAGAAAAAGGTAACATAGTATCAACACAGTTAAACAGTTAGTCGGAAAATGAGATAAAGCAAGAGGAAGTGGTACTTTATGGACTTGTAAGGACTTTACCGAGTCGATCTCTTTCTTACTAGACAATATTCATCTCAGATTTGATACCTCTGTTTATAAGTAAGAAAAAGGCATGGAAACTAGTTGTGCAGCCCCTTGTTGCTGATCTATTTTACTGCTATAAAAGAGATTTATGTTCTCTCTTTCTATCGATCATCAAGATGACATTATGACAGTCATTAACAACACCTCGAAGTGACTTGACGATTTGTCAAAATGTAGAAAATAACCATGTTCCATCTCTGGTCAACAAAACATACCCTAATGAAATACGACTTCATAAAGCCAACATTTCAAAAGTAAGAAAACTTTCTTGATCTTATTATTTCTATGAAAATGGTATCATTACTATTAAAGTATATGATGAAAGAGTTGATTTAGATACCAATATTGTAAATTTTCCATTTGTAGATGGTGTTTTCCAAGTTACAACATCTTACGGTGTTTATGTTTCACAGTTTGTTAATTTTTATTAAGCTTGAAACAATTCTAAAAAATTAAACGAGCGCTATCTTTGCATAACAAAAGCTTTACAGGGGTAGCGATACCATAAATAAAGAAATTTTTATCGTCGTTACTCAGATTTAGTCAAAATACTAACATTGACCAAGCTATTTAACACTTATTTAAATACCTGGCGGCTGTAAAAAGTCTCCCCGTACATTCAATCAGTGCTGCACTTTTTATCGTCGTTACTCAGATTTAGTCAAAATACTACCATTGACCAAGCTATTTAACACTTATTTAAATACCTTATAAAATTAAAAGCGACGAGATCAACTAATACTTAGCCGAAAATCATACATCTATCTTTGTTTTGCATCTGCATATCTCTGGTGTTTTAATTCTTAAAGGTTCCATTGCAATATTATTAATTTGTATTTTTGAAACAAATACTAGATCTACAGTGTTATTTTCCTCTTTTTTTTAAGTTTATGAACATGCATGTAAACTATGTTACACAATATAGCTTTATTCAAGGAAACACTGACAATACAGCAAATTTATTATATAAAATGCCGACAAAAACTTGTGTTACTCATTACAAACTTCAACTATTTTAAACTTTGACTAACTAATGAATGTCTATCATTTGTCAAGTCCTTACGCTGTGTCTGTCAGTGGTTCAAGGTTAACCCACACCTCACGTAATATGACCAATGGGTAGAGATTGTGCGAGAAACGTGACAGCTAGATTAATTTTAAATGACGTTACAAACAGAAAAGTTATTTCATTCACGTAAAACTGCACTAATACTAAACAATTTTGCGATTTTGGTATTTGAAAACTCAACCTTACTACGCCTTGTAGGTTACCGACGTACGTCAAGACTCAGTATCTTGTGTTTCGCCTTTGGCATCTTCACTGTAGAATTGGTTGTTTTTCTCAATGATTTATCACATTTCTTTGACTGTTCAATACGTCATTGGACATTTACTAGACGTTCAATTTTTATCTGGTTTTCTATTATCTATTAATGTTGCTCTTAAACTTCATTTAACAATAGAATAACAGATAAAACCCTGTGTTTTTCTTCTTTTTTCAATTTTCAGTGAACACTTTTTTTTTAATTCATAAAATACATAAAATGGTTTTACATCAATTTTAATGAATGTAATGTATTAACCAATAATTTACTGACTGCAGAAGATGCTGATGTAAATCGCAAACATAAAGTAAGTGTTACACACTAAGTATAAAATGTTCAAAGAAAGTAAAGCCTCAACTGGCAGTTTACTGCAACGGATCATGATGACGATTATACCGCTTTGCAATGTGTGCTATGACAGAACTGGGGAAGTTGAGAATGTTTATATTTACAGTGCCACTGATTGAACGGGCCTGTTTGGCATGTTAACCAGACAATTCCCATTTAGTTTTGTATTAATGTGCAGTATCATGAAGTAAAATTCTTGCATTGTGGGTAACTGCTTTACAATGTTAAATTGCATACGCAGATCACACAGATCGATTTAAAAATGTTGTGCAAAATGACAGGATCAACTCAAAAGTGTTTGAACTCACAACTAATGCAGATTCGATAAATAACTTAAAGCTCATGCCTATACGTGAAAGGAATATATTGGTTTAGAGAGCATAAGCTTCACAATGAAACAGTCGTATATATAGATACTAGTAATTATCTTTGTTTAAAATCAAACAACTGAAGCAGGCTATAAGCTGATCTCTAGATACAAGCAATATTTAACACTACTTTGATAGTGGCCATCTATAAACCGTCTTGGATTACGCCTGACGATTAACGTAGAGCATCGATGTTATTAAGAAATTAGTTTTGAGTTTCTCCTCAACAATTGTTTTGGTTGTATTAAACCATAAAATTTAAGTAAACTAATTATAAAGTTAGTTAAAAAATCTACATCAACGTTTTAAAAAATTAGTATAAATTGAGTAAAATCCCACTTAAGTTATTTCGTAATATCGGAGACTGGTCTCAAAAAAGAGGACAATCTCAATATCATGGCACCTGAAAGAGATGCGAAGAAAATGGCCCAAGATCATAAAACTAAGTTTTGAGATCAGTCTCGAATCTCAAGGATCTGATTGGCTGAAATGGCGACTGGTCGCCATTTCAGCCAATCAGATGCTTGAGATTTGAGACTGATCTCCAGATTTAGTTTTATGATCTTGGGCAAAGATCTCTGGTAGAAGACTAACTCCATGTCATTTAGCCAGCCCTTGAAATATGACTAATGCAAAGTGGCCAAGTTTTCCAAAACAATTCAAGAAAATCGTGGATTAAGTAATAAAGTTTTCTTATAACTTAAAATATCGAAAATGTATAATACATTCTACTAATTTTCTAATTCATTTATATGCAGTCATCTGTCAAGATAGCTTATTCATACATCTAACAGTTAAAGAAAGAAAGAAATCAGATACGTTCGTAGGCGTTAATTAATATGAAAAAGATATTGAATATTTGCAAAATACATACATAATATAGCTGTCATCATCATATTTAAGAGAAGTGTTGAATTAGATTAATTGGTCATTTTTTGCCAAAAGACGTATTTAAGTGTTAAGTGTTGTAAATACCACTTGTACAGCACTTGTGAGGTATCATGTCAAATGTATTTATTGTACGTATATAATAAAAACTACCAAACAAATTGTTTCAAGGTTTAAAGTTAAAAGCGACATTGTTAAACTTTTAGTATGCGGAAAATGCGTGTGTCAATAACAATAGGGGGTAGGTTTATCTATGAATAAGTGCGATAATGCTATCGTAGGGGGTTTCACAGCTGACCCGTTGGTCTGATGCAGTCTTGCTAGCGCCCATACATTGCGCTGGGGGATAATTTGAAGTAGACTCTGATTAAAGCCATATATTAAGAATAAATTATGGTTACCGGATATTCCAATAAAATCAAAGAAAGATTCATAACATGCATTGAAGTAATAAGATTTATTTTTCCGGAAAGCCCCTAAAAAGTCTAAATACATAAGCAAACGAGTGTGAATTAAATTATACTTTGTGCTGACGTTTCAATTTTGATCTTCGGTGATACTTGTTCAAAGAACTCTTTTAAATTTATGACTATTATTATAAGAATAAAGGAAGTAGATAATCATGGTGCTGAAAGTAATACTATTGATATTGTTGTTGTTGTTGTTGATGATGTTGTTGTTGCGTACATTTATGACGATAATGATGATTACAAATTATTACTGATAATGTAAACTTTACTTAATATAATTATGAATTTAATTGTGTATACAAGCACCTATCATTTGCAGACATTGAGTTTTGCCTCTTTTTCATTCGCTGTGGAAATCATTAAAAACTTTGCTCTTACAGGTTGTGATTATGTGTTTATGTTTTGTTTACTGTTAACTTTGTTTGAAAGATCAAGCCTCTTGTGTATATAGAACAGCATAAGAACTACATTTTTCTTGACATTTTATTTCGTTCAATGCACATTAATATGTATGAACACATCACAACGAATCGCTTATATGAAGTAAATGTAACAAAACTGTTCATCTTTCAGTTTTACTTGTATATTGTGTTTTGATTGATAGTACAATAATTAAAAACTTAGACAAAGAAACGGCGAGTATATATTGGTGGCCCAATACTGGCGGCTGTAACGGATAAAAAACTTCCCTCTGCAACAATTACGGGCATCTTAAGTTGAATTGCATCTTCCTACGTCAAAACATCATCCTAGACATTCCCTTCTTCCATAAAAATTGAATCCTGCAAAGTTTTATCACGACTACGGTGAGTTAAAATACCCCCTAGGTAATATACCCCAACCTGGCTTGCTGTAATACTGTATGACGTCATTTGTTTATTTATGGTGGTCGATTTACATTTATGGGTTTATTAGGTATAATCATGAATGAAATGTAGATAACGGTTTTAAACAGAGAAATACTCAAAAATAACCCTGTTGTGTTTGATCTCCGATAAAGCGATGCGGTATTTGTAACAATGCCGTATTAAAATGCAAAATCACAAAATCACGATCGTAAGGTGTAAGGAATACTTTTGTTAAGCAATAGTTCGAAATAGGATGCGAGTTTTGTCATTTAATCTTTGTTGAGCTTTCTCCTCTGTTATCACGACTACACCAGCTTTGTAAGAAGAAAACCTGCTGGTTGAAAAGTTAAGTGAATCAACACTTCCTTAGCTCAGTTTTCAAAGATTTATAAATGCATATTTAGAAATTGAAATTATATTTTCTCCGCTGAAATTGCATTATTTTGTGAGAAATTTATAATATAATGTTATTAATCAGGTGAATTCATATTGGCCTTGTTAGTGGGCCAAGGGTAGTCAAACTGGCCCGAGGCCGAAGACCGAGGGCTAATATGGCTGCCTGCCCGAGACCCAATAACATTGCCAATGTGGATTCACTTGAAAAATGACATTTGTATTAATTAACAGAATAAAAACATCAAATTAATGTGAAGACTAAACTGGGCCAATACGGGAATTGCTGGGCCAATACGAGAAATGCTGGGCAAATACGAGAAATGCTGTGCAAATATGATATAGTTAATTAATAATATTTAAATAATGACTAATGACTCATTGAGCGATTTACTAAGCGGTTAGTGTTTATTAATGAGCGTTTACAACCATCAGAAACACTTCCTATAGTTATTCTACTTAGACTATGACTACTGTTCGTGCACAATGGCATTTTGTTCACGGATTTTCGCTTACAGGTTTTGGACAAAAAACTTAGGTTAAACGTTTGTGTATGACCAATTATTAATACGAGAATATTATTTGTTTACAATCTTAAGTTCAAGGTGAACGGTAACTTCTTTTATCTGACTCTTTTTGTTGATCTTTATAACTTTGTATTTGATCACAACGGATTTCAGGTATTGAGGTATTATAGCACGTTGTTTGTTGAACTGCAACTAACCGTTCAGGGAACAAACAGAAGTGTGCTGTAAATTTTCTACAAAAAATCAATAATAATATACGCTCGAAAAAAAAAGAATAATGGTATCCCTCCCAAGACAAGTTTGTAAAGTCTTCCGTATTTTTGGAATGGTCTCCAAGCCAGGAAATAAACAGCATTCCAGGAAAGAAAGAGAAGCTTAAAAAGACATCACAAAAATACGTCGTTACAATGGCATTGGAGTGACCAAGTTTTTCCCAGTCTATCCCATTAAGACCTGGTTTATATATGTCTTTGGTCACGATTGGCTCTACCGCGGGGACATGGGGGTCTGGGTTTTACCACAAGGGTAAGAAGTGACGAATAAATGTTTATGTCTCCCCCCACCCCCGGAGATACGTGCGAAGATATCCTCATGGAGAGGTTGATGAATTATCTGCGATCCATAATACAAATCATACTAATCGTAAAATAAAATAAGAAAAAACTCAATTATTTATCGACGCTGACAAACGTTGTGGAATAACCACGCATACACAGTTAACAAGAAAACAATAAATTCATTAAAACATAAGTAAACTGAGTTTTTTTTTACACGACTGTTTTATTTATTTCTATGATTTAATAGACCGATATGCTGTAAAAGGGAACAAGTGATCAAGTAGGCTTAATTATGAAACCCAATATAAATATTGTTGTTGTTGTTGTTGTTGCATTAGGTTCGCGCCCACTCTGAACTAGAACAGTTTGATAAAGTACATGTTACGTTTTTAACTGAATGATAATAACCAGATAATTAGACATGAAGACATGTTTCACATAGAATTAATTTGTTATTATTAGCAGGCTTAACAATCCAAATAGAGAACGAATAATCCGCGTATATAAAAATATACAATATCCAATATTTCACATCGTGACTGATGAAGCATATTCTGTACCAATATTGGAACCGTCTTAGCTAGGCTTGGATTATAATTTGTTGTCCTATGCAATAATCCCTCTTTCGTGATTTTTGTCAGCATTCATTCGCACTTTTTCAGGTGGTTTCCATATTACCTAACAGATCATAAGTAATGTTAGATGGCCGATTTTCAGAATTCTCATCATACAAAGCCTGGACTTAGTGCATAAATGCATTGGTGTTTCTCCGCGCATCATGATAAGCACGCCGACATTTATTTCTTAACACTACGCCGAAATGGTAAACGTCGTGAGCTAAATCAGTAAATCAGTCTCTAACTTACAGTCGTAGACTTAAATATATTTACCTTGGTGGTAAATGGTAAGAGCCCGAAGACCTCCGCTGTCTTAGGCTTATGACACCCTTGCTGAACTCCCTCATCAACACATCTAAATTTAAATCAAATTTGGTCATAGAATCACTGTTGCTTTGCAGAACCTCTGGCAAGGCCTAGGTGCAAAGTATTAAGAAGTATTATTGTTTTGTTTTCTTCGCAGCATTTCTGAAATGATGTACCAGTATCAAATTGGAGAACTACACGGAAGTGTTTTATGTCACTGTGGCTTATAACGATATAAGTTTGCTTTATAGTATTGACTCATTTGAATTATAACCATCTTCATGCCAGTTAAATCGGTGTTCAATGCAATAATGTAGCGTGTTGAAATAAGACCGTTTAACTATTTTCATATCATGGCGGCTGATTAAAGTCGTCCTCTGCAATTCAAAAATTCAATCAAGTGTTTTAGCGATTGTCTATAAATTTATTTATTTTTTAATACTTACCATGTTATTCTTAAAGAGTTAATCAACAAAAAAAAACAAGAAAAAATTATCTTAAACTATTTGGTACATACATGATTTAATTAACATGCATTATATGGCATTTTCTTCGACAGATTGAGTGTGTAAAATCCTGTCGTAATATTGCGATCATTGAGATACGACACGATATTTCTATAATTGTAATCAGCTTAAACGCGATTCCTTGATCCGCTCAATGTCATTTCAGATCCACTCCTACTTCTCAGTAAAGGTTGTTATTTAGGAAGACTACGTCGCTTAACTCTATTTTCGTTGAAAGATGTTTGTTTCCAATAACTTCCACCTGGTTTTAATTTACTGACGATCTTTCTTTTACCCTTACGTGATATAATGCGAGTATTTTATTATTATAAAATGCTCAAATTATATTTGTTTTATGTATCCAAAAACCGCAATACACAAGTGATTCGTAATGTACGAATAATCGATGCATTTATCATGATCAGGTGTTGTCTAACAATATTTATTTTAAAAGGAACTGGATGAATATTTTGTTTTATTTTGGTATCACTATCTCTGTTACTATGAAGACCAAATAATTTTAAGAGCTATAATTAAACTTATGTTGACATTTTCTGCGATGCGTATCTTCTTTTAAATGCTTTTATTTCGCAAGAAAACATGCTCCATGAACTCTTTATGCAATCTTAGTAATTTTGAACAATTCTATCCAATTCTGCTATAATGTGATTGCCTAGCTGTTACAAAGAACATGTTTCAGCAGCTTTCGCCAGCTTCAGTATATCCTTACTTATAGCAAAAAGTCACAAAATCGGCCAAAGCTCGGTCGATATTTGTGACTTTTTGTTTTACCCTCTTGTCGATTTAAACATGGTTTATAAACGCATGTCGGGATTTTCATTTGTATAACAAAGAAGTAAAAACGATGCATCTTATGATGTTTTAAATTTGAAGAGTTTACCACAAGTCCATGCGGAGAAATTGAAATTTCATGATTTGTGTAGTTAGAACATAGGCTAAGCTTAAATGTATATGTAAGTTTAAAATGAATAAATTTAATTTTTCACGTCTTTCACCTATGTGTGTATTTCATTTTTATGTGAATTGTCAGCTGACTTCAACTGAAAGTTGTCTTTTGCTATAAAAAATAAATATATTAGACACAAAATGTAGGAGTTTCATGAAGATACATGAGAAAGGGAAAGCTAAGACTTGTAGGCAATGGTAGCAGATATAATCTAACATCTTTAGAAAAGCCGTTATTAAAACTTAACGGAGATTATTGTCGGAGTACGTTGGGCGGATGAGTAGGAGTAGGAGGAGAGACTATTGATGCCTGCTTACCATTTTAAATCAAATTCAGCCTGGTGCTATTTGTTTTGGCGTTGCTTAACAAGAATTATACGCGACATCCATTTACATTGGAATTTATAGATTGTTCCATTTCAGTTGTATGAGCAATCGAAGAGCAATAAAACCAGACGCATTTTGTTCTATTTTTACACCTTTTGTTTATCGATATCGAGATAATTGATGCATTGTTCCCGTAAAAAACGTGTTCAGGGCCAATTGTCCACCAAAATAGCATTGACTAAGTGTTAATCGAACGCTTTATTTCCTACTAGAATAAATAATTATAACATTACACTCACGTTGTACAGAAAAATAATTTTAATTATTTATTTGTCATCAATAAAACGGGTAAAAGGACAATTATCGTCAGGGTCTAACTGTATTCGTTTAATAAGTCTAAGTGTACGAACCCCAATGACGGGGAAATAGTGTCTAGGAGGACTTGAAGACTACTTAAGGATGGATTTTTTTAATTCAACTTCTATCGTTTCTTATTTTAAAAAATCTGATAATGGCGTATCATGCATGCTCCTTAGATCCAATATTTTGAATCCCTTCTTTCAATTTTTTAGAGTAAACATTGGATTTTTGTTATTCCTCACATGATGTTGGTATATCAGTCAGATTAACAAACTGTAATGGTTTTCATGTTTTCTCAATCGAACGCGAATCATCAAACACAGCCTTTGAAATCACAATTAAGCTACATAAATAAATTTTATATTAGATACGAATATGTGTGTTTGTGCACACAGTAATATTATGATCTTGAACAATTCTGTAGTTTTGTTGGATGAAGATTAAATATTGTTATTTATCAAGCCAGGGTGTATAATACGATCGTTTTAAAAAAAAGACTACACAAAATAACGAAAGAGAAAACTCGATGGTTCGCGCTCTCTAATGTCAGAAAAACACAATTTTTCCTCGGAGTTTAAACCGGGTTCTAGGGTAAAACTCCTTTATTATAAGTATCCCAGAATCTACAAATTATAAAAAAACTAAAATTTTATTTTATAACGCACTGATTTGTACAATAGACTCTTAACTTTTAAGGAACAAGAAAGTGGGTATTACAGATAATGTACCGAAGAACGAAAATATAAATTGGTTAAGTCTATTACAGAACTTACATCTGTAAATTTACGAAAATTTCAATTTGATATCACTGGGCCGCATGAGCCAGTCTATCGGTCGTCTTTCAATGAAGTGCTGTAGAAAACCTTATCCAAGATAAGTTATACCTCTTCAAATGTTGACACAGACATCTAATCTTATTTATGACTATTCTCCCGGATATCATTTGAATCGCACATACGCATCTTCATACTTGTTTTGCAAGTATATTTTAGCCAATTGCGTATGCCCGCGTTTTTAATAATCCCAAAGAATATTTCTCATTCTTAGCCAATTTCCCGTTGTGCAGGGCTAAGCAATATCTGAGATTGCTTGACAGGGTATGTGACGTATAAGAAGTTATACACTCATGAATTATCATAATCAAACATCCTGCTAATGCCTGCCATGTACAGTTGATACTGGGACACAAAGGGCTTGGCAATCATAGCATAAACATTCCACTATCATAAAAGCAGATTAAACAAATCGTTTGTCAAAATAAATAATTTACCCGTTTTTATTTTCATTAATTTAAATTCATTTTAACCTGTAGGAAATGGGTTGGGTTTCTATCAGAAAAGTTGTTTTTTGTTGTTTTTTTTGTGTGTTTATGAGTAAATAAAGGAGTAGGTTTATTACGATTTATCCATTACTAAGTTTGGTTGTGATCTAGATCTTATTATTTCTGGTGTGCATTCGGAATTATCGCGCGGCACCCGCGGCTAGACGGGCGTGAGCAGTAATAACCATTTCCATTATTGCCCATGAATAGGCTCAATCAAACCGAGCTTGCAGTATTTTCATATTTGTCGTGTTCGTTGGCTTTCAAAGTTCCCTTTTCATCTATTTCAATATAACAGTAGCGTTGTTTGTGCCCTGTGGCGGCTGTAAAAAGTCTCCCCGTACATTCAATCAGTGCTGTTATCAGTTACGTCCTTTGAAGGTCGTTGAGCGCGATACATATGTACTGTCAATAGTACTTCTAACCAAACATTTCTTCTACAAATAACTTCTAAAATTGCTTTTGTTTAAATTTTTCGGCCAGTTTATAGATGGGTGGTTTCAATATCCCAGCCTATATAGATTCGAATATCGTTCAATCACCCCAAGAATATACTTCCTGCTTTTTAAATTTTGACTTTGGCGTTGTATGTGATATGCAGAGTTTATATTCCCAGATCCCCTGTCAAAATTCTATTTTGTTTAGTTCCGCCCATTGTTTTCTCGTTTAGGACAAACACAATATTTTAATTGAATATCATACGCCGCTGAAATGGTATCAATCTTCAAATACCGCATTGAAGGTTCCATGTTCACTGCCATATGCATTCCATCGCTTGTGATGGATCAAATTGTACTGTTTATTTGTGTAAATATAAAGTTGAGCTAAGCCCGAGGCTCGGCGGCGTAGGCAATAATAAGCATTTCTATTACTGCCCAAGAATAGGCTCAATCTAACCGAGCCTGCAATATTTTTATATTTGTCGTGTTCGGTGGCTTTCAAAGTTTAAATGACAGTTTTACGAAAACATCTTCCGCGAAATTTAATTATGTTTTAAAAAACACAAGCCATTAAATTTAATAATTTTGTTGAGGGATTGAATCGACATGAGATATGTAAAACTTAATTCACGCGAGATAAATTGACTTTACAGTGAGATACAGTAGCAAAAACCCCTCAAAACTTTGGGCGGTGACAAATTTATTAAAGTTTTATGAAACAGTCCAAAGTCTATATGATCAGCGATAATCTGTCAGTAAAAACTTATCAAGCTAATCCTGACAGTCGAATGGCAATACAAATACTACAGTACGCGTTATGTGCAAATAATTATCGATGATCTACGGTCACTGTGGCCTTTTAAATGCTCTTACAAGAACTCCGGTACAAGAATATGCTTATTCAGCGATAACATGGCCCATAAAGTGGTAGCCCTACTAAAAGATTCGTAAACTTTAAACAAGGAAATAAGCTCAAAATCTTTAAATAGTAAAACAAACGTCCCAAAAGTAGGAAATCGGAACATTAGTCATTCAAACGGAAATATCTTTGTAAAAAGATCAACGGTGTGAATAGAATGATTTTCAGATATCTGTGCGAAATATAGACATCTAGCTCGATGTTCAGCGCATGCGCGTAAGTTACTATGTCCCTGAGCTTAAATTTCGTGGAAACAACAACCAACTAGGCTGAAGGTTATAAAGCTGAGCAAGGAAACCAGTCTCAAATCTCAAGCATCTGATTGGCTGAAATGGCTTGAGATTTGAGACTGGTTTCCATGCTCAATTTTATAACCTTGGGCATAGTCTAGGCTAATTGCAAGAGCAAACATTGCCTGCATGCATTTAAAGTAATTTATTAAGAAAGAAACTTTTCCTCGATGGGGAATAATCGTGTAAAGCGCACGTGAGAATCACAAACTGAAACTACAAATTGAACTTGATAGCAATTATCAAAATTCCATAAAATTCAAAACTATTCGATCAAACACTATTTTCTTTAAAGGGCTTTTTGAACACCTCAATGTTTATGTTCTGATTTTTTTTCAAAAACAGCGTAGATCTATGTCGTAAACGTTTTACAGTGTGTGAACCAATGTTTACACTGTGTGAACAAATGTTTTCAGTAATTGTAAACAACACCTCACTCAATCACATTAGTATGTTGTCGCTTGGAACACTAAAACAATTTCGTTTTGGCATGGTTTCTACCTTGCTGGATTGCACTGAGCCATTTGGTTTGCAAATAGACACTGGACGGTAACCATGAAGTTGGAGTATGAATTATGACACACTATTTACGAAGTGTGGCGGTCGTAAAAAGTCTCCCCGTACGTATAGTTAGTACTGTTAACAGTAAATAATCGGTTATCGATGTTATGCAGTGATGATCATGTTTATCAAGGTTACCCGACCAACCTATTTTCGGGTTGACCCGGCTAGCCGGTGCGTGATCGGAATTGCATGGCTAGGCGCTATCGCCGTACTGTACGGGCTTACTTCCCTATAGAGGCAATATTTTCTATACTAACTAAATGATACAAAGTATCGTATTTTGAATGTAAAATGATATGAATATAGTCAAGAAACTCATTGCATTTTTTCTAACAAAACGCTGACATTTAATACAAAATTTCACAAGAATAGGAAAACGGATTCTGAAGTGTCAAAAACAAAAAAATGTAGGGGTGAAAAATATTAGGAAGGGATACTCTCCTAAATATCTCAGACCGTTTTTGTTGTAAAATAATGTTCTGCTACCGTACACTTTAATCATGCCGGGAGTACTTTGTGTCTTTAAAACTGTGCTTAATTATATATATAAAGGAAATTAGAAACGCAACTTCTTTAAACACGAACTATAGTTTGTGTTTTAAGAAGTTGCGTTTCTAATTTCATTAAGTATTTTATATATAGTTGAAGAAATTAGAAACGCAACTTCTTTAAAGACGAAATATACGAAGTTGCGTTTCTAATTTCTTTAAGTATATATTCTTATACATATATATACCTTCTAGATATTGATTGCTTTGATGTCGCTAAGAATAAATAGAATTAACATTGCTTTCCTGCTTCCAAAGTTATTTTTGTTTGTCACCATAGTATGAAACACTATTTAATGTCTTTAGAATATTGTAAGCTACAGCTATTAAAAAGTTAAGAATATTGCTATTATGCTGTTTTTTTTAGGTGTAAGCCTATTTGATGATATATAACAAACACGAGTGGTCGTGATATTATATATAACAGGTTATAAAAAAACTTCGAGTTGAGGCGGCAACGCATCGACCGTCAATCAACCATAGACATTCTCATATAACTAGCAAAAATTGGCGATATAATTGTTTTACTTATAAAAGGACTTTGTCAAGAGATTTGTGAAGAACGTGAACATATATTCACTAACTTACTCGAAACAACAGAAAGAACGTGGTGAGCTGTTTGAGCCTGCTTTGACATAAAATAGAAACTAGAACATCAACACTAACAATAGAATCTACTACATATTTAAAAAACATTATACTTATATCTTATCCACTTAAAACATTTAATTATGAAATGAAACAGTGTACGGATCGGTATTTATTATATACCCATTACTGATTTTAGCATAGTGCAGCGTTAATCCGCAAAATTGATACAACTCGTCAGATAAGCAATTCCGTATCAGATAATGTCCAGCTTTCGGTGTTCTATGTGACGTCATATACTACGTCACACTAGGTTGTCGTAATTTTCCGGCACATAACGAACTCCAAAATAGGATTTCCATCGCAGTTTTACAAACGTTACGTTTTTTTTACGCCATTCATAAATTTACTACCGCGTTACTATTTTTATTTCTGCTATTATGTAAACCACGTTTATGACTAAAATTTTGTTGTTTAGTTTATTTAAATTTGTTTTGAGCGAGAAGGCTATATTTCTCGTTGCGTATGTAAACCACATCTCGCTCGACCTTCGGTCTCGCGCGATATTGTTTACATACGCAACCCGAAAAATACGAACTTACAGAATGCATACTGTTATAATATTCCGTATGTAGTTGTGTGAGATGCGACGTCGGACTGCTGACTGACGCCTTAAGTATTTTCTACCATAATTGTATTTGAATACATGTATATTATACGTGTATGGTCTTTTGTTATTTAGTGGCACCAATGACATCTGTAATCTACGTGATTTGCAATCTTAGAATGGTAGACGCAAACAATACATACTGCCTGAGAGATTTCTTTCCTTTGTCCAAGGGATTGGTCTTTTATGATCACATACGTATAAATGAATTTCAATAATAACAATTTTAAATGTCATGTTTCAAATTTAAACCTAAAGCTCAATGGATAAATCCCAGGTGATTCATAAATCATGGCAATACTTTAAATGCTGAAGCATATGATTGACCAGGATACGACACTGTCTATTTCTGAAACGTAAATTTGTTTTTATGTATGGAGCGGTTTCATATCTTTCTATAATTAATATAATTCACAATATATGGTATTAGGTTGACCATTCCCGAGAGCCAAAAGTGTTTTTGCTAATTAGATATCAACATCTGAGTAAGGATGTCTTATTAGTCGCATTGACATTAAATACGACTGGATTATATGATGACATTCAATTTAACATTAATCACATAACAATAGTACATTGTACGTAAATACAGTGGTAGAACTAGCAATAATGATAAAATCAACTGTGATTAAATTAGATTAAGGTGTAACCTTTTTGTTTCAATATATTTTCTAAAATCCGACACGAGGAAGACATTTAAGAGGCTGCATAAATTTATAAAAACAACAACAAAAAACAACAACACCAAACAAACAAGACAAGTTGACGAAAATAATTGATGAACTCACAATCTGAGTGGTAACCGAGTCTCAACAGCGAGTCGCCAACATATGTAAACCAGTCTCTCATGATGACTCTTACCACATTCTTAATGGGTGCTCAGTTCCCAAGACCCTAATTTTCATAAAAAGTTTGTTATTTAAAATGAATGATATCTGTTTTAATTTTTAAAATAAAGAAGAGTTGGCGAATTCCATTCTCAACATAAAAATAATGACATAGGTATTAAGAACAACATGTACTGGTTGTCTTGGTCATTCAACTACAACCCATTTACCGATGCCGGTGCCCAAGGTTATAAAACTGAGCATGGAAACCAGTCTCAAATCTCAAGCATCTGATTGGCTGAAATGGCGACTGGTCGCCATTTCAGCCAATCAGATGCTTGAGATTTGAGACTGGTTTCCAATCTCAGCTTTATAACCTTCAGACCAGACTAGGGAGTAACATACTGAAGAAGGTTAATTTGTCATAACTTGCACAAGGGGTTCAGTGTTTGATGTGGAAGATCAGGTAGCTGATTGCTGGATTCGGGATGTTATATTAAGTAGGAAGAAGTTCGGGGTGGACGAAGCAGATTAAGGAAATGTTTGTTTTAATCCAATACCCGAAGAGCAAAGACCAGTTTACAATCTAGTCATTGAGAACTTTTGCTTGCCAAAAGTACTTGTTTAGTGCAATTACAAAAAAGAGGCATAACTTTGGAGAACAGACGACCACCAAATTACTTTCTGACAAGCTCTTCTATTTCTTTGGAGCTAAATACGTAAAAGTGTAAAGTTCACATTAGCCTCATAACATGTGTATAGACATAGAGTAATTTGTAAGGAAATTCCGCTATATTGGGTAAAGCTATGCTGAAAGCAGAATGTGGGCGGTGTGGCATATATTTATACCATCATTGGTGACATCTGTTAGCCATTCTATATTCCCACATGTTTTCTTGAACAATGAGTTTGTGTAAAACCTGTCATAATTTATTTGCAACCCACGTTTCTTTTCCAGTGTTGGTTAATGTTTTAGTCTGTACAGCAGAAATGAGCAATAGGTTTTGGTTTTCATCAATAAATATGGATATCAGAATTATTATGCAATAGATATGGACGAAAACTGTGATTATCGACCGAGAACTTGGGCTTTCACTAATAACTTTGGTTACTGGCCGGTAACCCTGGTTATCGTCAATAACTATCGTTATCGGACCGATATACATAGTTATTGGCCGACAAATAAAGATTATTTGGGCAAACCGCATGCAAAACTTTTAGAATTGATGTTTTATATGTTGTTATATATGTTTTTCGTTTATCTATTTTAGAAGGCCTCATTGTAAATAAGCAATTTCTTCATTTGACCAACTTTTTATACTAGCAAATATTATATTTGTTTGTATTATTTTGTTGTCATAGATTTTGTCTTAATGAGTTACCTTCTTAAAATAAAGAGATTATTATTATTATTATTATTATTATTATTATTATAAAACAGTTTCAATGGCAAGACGAAAACCTAGGATATTTATTCATATCTAGAGTTTTTTTTTGCCAATTGCATAATTCCAATATCCATAGTTATTGGTGAAAACTCTAGATATTGTCCGTTAAGTATGGTTTTCGGTCGGTAACTTTAGCTTTCGGCGATATCCATAGTTATTGGTCCGGTAACCATTGTTATTGACAATATCGTTATGGATATCGCCCGATATATAGGGTTTTCACCAATAACTATGGTTATCGGGCGGTTACCCTAGTTATTGTCAATAACTGTGGTTATCGGGCCGATATCTATAGTTACATGTATTGGTCGATAACCATGGATATTAGGAATAATTGTGCAAACCGCTTGCCATAAATTGTTCCATCTTTTCTTAAATCTTCGTAAGTTATAACAAATAACTGAATAGAACTGACCAGTATCCACGTTAGTTCACATCAAGATGTGGATATAAAATTAATAATAAAGTTTTAATCTAATGGTGAATAAATAAATTGTGAAGACATATATTGAAGCGCATCATATTCCTCGAAAAAAAGACAAATCTGATTTACAAACAAATGTTAAATAAGAAAAGATAACATTACATAATAATAACAATCAAGCATTTAGTTCAGTTGTGTTAATGAATGCAGGTCGAAAATACAACTTTCGCACGGATGATAAAAGAAGGAATCATCTTTGTTTTAATATCGTAACTAAAGCATAGACTTAAGAACTGTTTATAGACCATATAAGCCTGAATTTGTTAAACAAAGACACTAATCGAAGCGTCAAGATAATTCTATGAGTTCGACGAAGCCTTCTCATAACGAAAAAAGCGGGGGAAACATTCATTGGACACAGTGTTGCGGGAGAGTGGTTATGTGTGTATGTGGAGGGCTCGTAAGCTTCTAGACTATTCTTGAGCAATTGCTTATTGCCCATGCAAAAGTTAGCAATAACAACAATTAAATCCAAAATGTCGAGCAAAGCGCAAATGAATACATTCAGATACGTTCCCGTCCCCCTTATTTTATGTTATACTAAAACTGGGTGGTATACATAACTTCTCGAACCGATACTCCTCTTTAACAAATTTAGTTATAATGCAAACATTGAAATATATAAATGAAAATGTCAACATTTTTTACGAACGATGCGATGTTTTGTGATACATGAATAAAGTATACAATATAATGCCATGAAGCTGGCCGGGAAATACGAAATAAATTTAAGCAGCTTTGAATTCGAGACATGACCTCATTTTGACCGAAGAAAGTCGAATGTTCAATTGATTCATAGCAAACATTGTTTGGAAGTCCATCTACACATAGCTGCGAGTGGTCCTTATATTGCAGCGTTTAAATATGAAACGTATATATCAGGAATTGTACATTTCAATCCCCTCCACAATACAAAACAAATATAATGATTTCCACCTTAATAAATCCGGAAGACTATTTTATGTGGTGTATTTGAAAAAAAGAGTAAGTTGCTTAAAGAATATCGAGCAACGAGGTCAGATACTTGGTAGTCTATGTTATATACGGCAACCTCACAGTTATCAGCAAGATCATCAAGATCACGGTTGCGAGATCTCGTGCGAACTGAAACCGTCGTTCAACCAAAGATTGATGTTTGCATATCATGTAATCAAGCCAAACATGGCAAATTAGTACTGATCGCGTCTCAATCTCTAAACGGTTATAAATACTTAACAGTAGTGATGTAAATTTAAACCATTTTTTCCTTGATTTGCCTCCCTTAACCATGTGCAGAGAGATATCAACTAAACTTTTATATAGTCGGAGGAGAATACAATATTTTGCTAGAATGTCAACGTTAGCCTAGAACTGAAAAAATGGATTGCGCTTGTTCGGTACAATATGAACATAATCCACTACATCGGCGGACGGACCTTGTGTATGCGTACCTGCGTGCGACTCCCATTGACGAACGGACGTTGTGTTCGTGCGTGCGTGCATGCGTGGATGGATGGGTGGGTAGGTGGACGGACGGATTGACGGACGGACGGACGGATGGACGAGCGGATGGATGGAAGGACGGACGGACTGGATGCATGGATGGACGACGGGCGGCGGGCGGATGGGCGGCCAAGCGGGCGTGCGTTCGGACGGAGTGAAATGTTGGGTTTTCCTTTTGTTTAAAATTACCCATCAAGCAACAAAAGAACTAAAACGAGACACAACAAAATTAAAAGGAATGTGTGTAAATTAAACACTGATTGTGTATCTCGGCAAGTGTCTAGCGATGTGCTCGCACGGACAGACAGATGTATAGCAATGTGTGAATGATGTCCTCATATCTGATGTGTGCTGATTTTTAAGCTTATCATGATGTTCTGAGTAAGCATCTAGGCAAGTTAAGATTTGTTTGGAACAACAAAATAACAACAACAACAACAACAACAAAAAGACAGATTGTTGTTTAGTTTCTTTATATTTTGTCAGATTTTAGAATTACAGGGTTTAAAGATTTAACGTTTCGCACAATTATTTTGCATCTTGGAATTTTAATCGGGTTGCATGGCGCAACAGCGTTGTAGGAGCATGCCTGGCTAGGTTATCTAAAGAACAAACAAATGAAACTGGTTTTCGTAAATTTAAGAGGCTTTTAATTCAAATAGGCAAACACCCGATAACGTTTTGTGCCGATGCTACAATAGACCAACCAAAGAGATCGTATTCTAGACTTCCAGAATCCGTTTTATTCACTGTTAACTTCGCCTGGATCAACTGCTGGCTGATTACATATTTTGCCATAATTCTTTTAGTGTCTTCTGTAATTCTTCATAACTTCCATTTGATTTCTTATCTCAAAGTTGAAAATAATTCTCCTTTATTTACTTTTTTTGCGCGACTAGACGGAAAAAATATTGTAGATATTCAAAGTGATGATATGCGTTTTGTAAAAAAACAACAACATAATTATGAGTAAAAGATCTACATAATCTTCCTTGCCTTTTTTCGTTATTAAAGACGGATTGTTTTGCTATAAGTTTTTCTATTTCATAAATTACAATTTATCACATCTACAAAACAAACAGAAAACAGTTTATATCAATCACAACTTGAGGCGCTATTAAGACAAAATATGCCAATAATTTTAAGTATTAATGTTCTCACTTAAGTAAATCAGAGGGAAAACTACATCATTCGAAACTTTTACACAATTAAAAAACCGAGTGTTTCATTACAATTGTCGCAATCATCTTATGCTAACACTTCAGATGTATTCTCCACAGCTCCTGATATGGATTTGTTTTTACCTTTCAGAAGCATTTCAATACTCTTAAGCAGTATATCACAATATCCGATTCATGAATAGCGACGCAAGTCTCATGTCTCATTCGTCCGATGAATTCGTAGTTGATTAAGCCCCGCCTCCTAAATGTACTAAATGTATATAAATAACCGCGTTAAGCTGAGTATTACATTAAACCATTTTACTATAACAAGCTACACGTGGAGACGATAGTAATATTGTAGTAATTACCAGTTAAAAGACTTATACTTAAAACATTGGAACTTAACAATTATTGGGATACTTTACTTCTTATTTAAATAAACTGTAAGTATTATCATGACACTTGAATTAAAGATTTAACGAGTACTACTTAAACAAATATTTTAATTATCTTTAATTTTGAAAATAATTTGAACTATAGAAAATTTATTTTTTCTTAGTGATCAACTCCGCATTAAAATAAAAGTATAAATTTTTGTTAGGATATTAATTAATTCATTCTTATGACGATAAAACATCAATATCCGGCTAACTTGAAACCACCTTGAAACCACCGTGGTTTATGTCATACAAAACTGATTTAAGTGATCATGCTGATTGGATAACATTGTAATTCACAATCAAGGCAATTGTTTTATCTTCATCAATATCCTCATATTTCACTAAATATAGCGAAAAGCGTGAATCACATGATAGGTTTTTACTTAGTTTCATCATTTTCAATCGGCGCGCATTACTAACAAGAGTGTTCAATGTTTTAAGAAGAAAGCGATATTCTTATCTCAGTTAGAGGAAATGTAACCGATACAATCATTTTACACCGAAATCTGAAAATGACAAAACCTAATCTTAAATGCTTTAACAAAGCGCAAAGTGGCGCAATTGTCTAAACAATAAATTACTGCTATGGTTATTAGTCAATCTTGATTAACTTAAGGTATCTGTTAATTAAACAATCCGCAATACAACAGAAACGGTTTTGTTTGAGAGTGGTCACTTGACACCCGCTTTGAATAGCAATATGATGTAAAACTGATTACAATTACAAATGTTTGTTTTAGTAACTTTATCAGCCTACAATCGGCTTTTTGAAATATTTTAACACTTTTAGAACAATTCTTTTCATATTTCTTTTATCTTTTTTCAGATTTAATCAACTTGGAGTGAACGTAAACAAGTACCAGTTACAATGGTGGCCGTCACATTTTACTTAGCTGCATTAGCTGTGATTTTATTAGCGACATACCTCCGATACTTCTTCCGCCTTAGGTATGTTTCATAATACTTTAAACAATTCTCTTTTCACACCTAGTTACATGACGAAGATCTATTTTTAGTCAACATGACCCTTTCACAGGTAATTAGTACATTACTTGTCAAAACTTATACATAAGTAATTAAAACTACCGTTAGCCTGTCCTAGACAATATCTGTCAACAAAGAAACCTTCTAGTTGTCACTTAAAATGAAGGGAAATTATTCAGACGAAAATAATCTACTACATTTATTGCAGCGTAATCTTTCTTGATATTCAATATTCAAACACATGATTTTTTGTAATTACAGACGAACAGGCGAGCCTAGTATAGTACCTGGTCATTTCTTGTGGGGAAATGGAAAAGCCTTTGCCGAGAATGCTGTCAGTTTTATTCACAAAGCTCAAGCAAAGTTTGGAGATATTTTTACAATACGTCTCATGAATCAGCATCTAACGATCATTAACGATCCTCATACGTACGAAAGAGTTTGCAAGGAGAGAAACTTTGATTTTGATCCCATCCAGAAACAAGTAAACAATAACGTGTTTAGTTTTCGCTTAGCCGATGCTAGGCAAATGATCAAAGAAGCAGGCAAAAAAGTGAAAGGACAATATCTTGTTGCTAACATGCTATCATTTTCCAAGCATCTTGATGTTGCATGTGATGAAAGTGTGGATGTTTCAACACAAAATGCGGAAGGATGGAATGAAGAAGGTCTGCGGTCGATGGCCTCAAAGACAATGTTCAGAGCTATATTTAGAACAATATTTGGTAAAGAGCGAGATGGTGATGTCTTTGAACCTATGACTGTTTATAAAAATTTCGATGCCTTTCATAAATATTTCAATTACCTGTGGTTAGGTCTACCCATCAAACTTTTCCCACAAGCGTGTCGTGCCTTAGAAATGTTAGTTCAGCAACCGAGTTCTGAGGAAATCATGATGAAGGAGGACGCTTCAGAATATATCAAATTTTCTACGGAATTTATGAAATTGCACGGCCAGACTGAAACCGATATCATTGGACATAATCTTGTTTTTCTTCATGTGAATTATAACACATTCCGGGTTTCATTTTGGCTGATCTACTACCTAACGCAATACCCAGAAGCACTGGAAGCGCTGACGAAGGAGATAGAAGATCTCGTAGCATATAAAGCGGAATTCAGTGATGCTGACGGACCAGTGGAGGTTACACTAGAAGATGTCGATAAATTACCAGTTCTTGGTACGTATACAATTCTTCTGCTTTATAAACTCTTTTCAAGTATTCTATCTCTTTAACACGTTAATAAAGTAGATAAATACTGTATCGTTTACATATTGTTAATTTTTAAAGATTTATTATTTAAATTATTATTATTATTATTATTATTATTATTATTATTATTATTAAATTTATCGTTAATATACTTACCATTAACGTTTTACAGATAGTATAGTCAAAGAAACGATCCGATATACAAGTGGGGTTTTCATGGTCCGTTACATTACAAAAGACACAGCGTTTCAGATGGAAAATGGACAAGTGTTCAATCTTCGTGAGGGCGATCGTGTGGCAATGTATCCACCTGCAATACATAAAGATCCAGAAATCTTCGAAAAACCACTGGTGAGTTTATATTTTTGTGCAGCACTTGTTTTATTTTAGCTTCATTGAACAATAAATATATACAAAAACACAAAGCTAAGAAATACTCACATGTTTGTCACAAAATTGATTTGTAATAAATGCGCGTACGTAATTTGACGATGACAAACAAGCCGACTTCTTTTACTAATCGTGATATTACAATTTTCTCTTTCCAGGATTACGTATACAACAGATTTGTAGATGCCAAATTCTACAAACAAGGAAGGGAGGTGAAAAATCCGCTATTAGCATTCGGTTCATTGTGTCCAGGAAAGAAACTAGCAATTTCACAAGCCAAATGGTATGTGTTCAATCTTGTCCACAAGTTTCACTTTAAAGTGATGGACGGTCAAAAATGTGAACCAGATGTGCACTATCATGGACATGAAATACTGCCACCAACTAATGACGTGAAATTGTTATATAGAAAGAAAGACAATGTGAGACAAGTAGAACTTGTATAGAACGTTAGCACACTGTGCATGCCATGACGAGAACAACAATATCAAACATGTGTGATCAACAACCCTTATACATAATGCGTTTCAGAGTTATATTTTTGTATATTTCTTATCTTTGTAAAATTGAATTGATATGTTATTTATTTATTTGTTGAATTATTTATTTTCTATTTATTTATTTATTGATAACAAAACACTACTTTTGAAAAGTCTCCTGTGTACTAGAGGTTGTGAAATGTGAGTGTCTGTCTGTCTGTCTGCAGCATAAATGACGACTATTTATTTTGGTGAAAATGCTTTCCTGTTGTTAAAATATGATGTTAATTGTTCAAATTTGTTCACATGAAAGGCTGTTTATTGTCTACGGGTCACGTGCATTATATTACCTTGATTTGATTTCTTTTGTAATTTATTGCCTATGCGTTTCTTCTTTGTAAATTCAAGGATTTAAAAGATAAAACATGACCAATAAGCATTTTAGCAATAAAATAGTAATATTTTTTTAAAATCTGGAGACATTTTCTTTTCGATTTTTGAAAATCATATATAACTGTTTTGAAAGGTGCATTTAATAAGTATTACAAACAATTTACAAGTGAGTGCTACTTGCAGTGTTAAATGTTTATGCACTATCGCATTGTTTAAATGCTATCAGTTCAAGTAAGTATAAATAGTTTTACATAATTTTTATGTTCTTAACTTCAAGTGTCATTCGTTAAATATTCTGTAATAATTATCTGCAAAAAAGAATATGTTAAATGGCGCAAGTTTTAGCGGTTGTTACAGTTTTTGTGATAAATCCAAATACTTTATAAGTTGCCTCTGCGACTGTTTTGTTCTGTATGAGAAACTCTGCCAGAAAAGAGTCGTTCTGATCTATTTTACATACACTGTGAAAAAAACAGCATTAATTTTAATCAACAAAACATCTAAACACAAATAAGACATGGCTTTACACATTGAAAAACATAGGAATAAATTACAACAGTGTCCGACGACTCTTTTCTGGCAGAGCAGAGCTCATTTCATTAAAAAATCATTTGTAAATATTCATATTATTTATTGAATCACCCTGAACTGTTTATCTCAGATCACTGCATTCATGTCACATTAATAATATTTATTTTCTCCATGTTCATTTAAATGTGTTGTGCCCACACGAACTTACAAATGTTTATAATGCTGCAAACTGCCAGCATCTTTTTTCAGTTCAACTAATAATATTTTAGCATTTATAGTATCAATGAGCCCCCTTGTATATTTTGCATTTAAAATCGCACAGATCTTTTTTTTTTGATTAACTAAAAGAATGAAGAAAGCTTGTTCCTTTTATGTTTATCATACGTTAAAAACAACATGAATTGTCCTGATTTATTGCCATACAGGTATCCTAATTGTTGCCACATCCCTGCAATAGACATAAATAGAAATAGTTTCCGATGAAACTATTTTCTGTACTCTTATATGTCCATTGGTGCTATATGAACTTGACTGTTTGAATAAACTGAAAAAATAATATAATTATTGTTGTCATTGATATTTACCTCGAATTTTGTTTGTCCGAGTACACAGCCCGATCAGCACCGTCTTTCGGATATGTAGAATATACATCACAAAGTTTCAGTGGTCAGGTAACTGACGGACAAAGAAAGGACAGAAACAGTGTTAAGTTTGAGTTAGCACGAACGCTCTTGTCAAATTTGTGTTCTCCACAATTTTCCATCCAATCACTGAGCCAGAATTTCAAATCTTCTGAACCTCTTATCTATTAAACCTACACGCTTCGAACACTTTATTATTAAGTGTCTGTTAAGTACTGAATATTCATAATATTATGACGTCATGACTGATAGTTGTAAGGTAAAATTGTGTTGATCACTAAGTTAATTTAAGTGTATATTATGTGAAGTTTTAACAATTAAGAAACCACGGTCACTCCGTCCCCTTAGTTTTTTTTAAAAATTGTTAAAATTTCACTTAATATTAACATAAACTGAAAGCAAACCAATTTAGTATAATATGAACACAAAAAAGGAGTTGTTATTTAAAAAAGAGTACCTTCAACAGCAGTGTAGCTTGTATCACAAGGATACATTCAACATTCCTACAACGTGCCTTACTCATGTAGGTTACTTGCGATGGAAACTTACGATGAGTACAACACAAGATCCTGATAGAAAACCATCCTGTCTTTAACACAATGGAGGTACTGCGGACATTCAAACGGTTGAAAAGGCAGACATTTAAACTGTGTATGACACAGGGGGATCTTAGGACTGCCTTTAACGGACATTAAACACTGCATATTGGTAGATCCAGATTAGCCAGCATATCTTTGCAGTCAGATCTGGATAAACCCTATGCTAGACGGTCAGAATAAGCCTGAATAATCTGAAAGAAAACAGTTAAGATCCTTCTCAGATTGCGCATATGTTCACCGTTAGTGGTGCCAACAGATCAGCACACACACACTGGTGGAAATAAGGACATTTAATATGTAATCATCCTGCTGACTAAATTTATCGTCACACTGCGGGCACGGAAAAATTGAAGAGGAAATTCAACGGATTTTCTCATTGTTGCTACACAGTGCGCGAAGTCTGACCTGCCTCTAACTCAAAGGGAGGATGAAAGAGAGAGAGAGAGAGAGAGAGAGAGAGAGAGAGAGAGAGAGAGAGGCGGGACCTTAACGCTGCGCTGAACACAAATAGAAGACCCAACGGACATTAACACATTTAAGAGGTCCCAACAGATCTCCCACCTTCGTATAGCACACGGGGATCGTAACCGATCGTCGAACTGCGTCTATCAATAGGCTCGTCCCAGGCGCTGACCTTCAAACTGTGTATAGCACAAGTGAAGTAGAACCTGACCTCCCTACTGCTTTTGGCACAAGGGTATTCCAAATGACATTCACAATGTGCATAGCACCAGCGAGGTCCTTACGGATCTCAACTCTGTGTATACGACAAATGGACCTGACTACAGAGGGACTCAGCCCACGAATTGTTCTCAGTGATGATCAAATAGAGCTAAAACTATAACTCAGAGAAGGTAAATTGTGGTATAGGCAGTGTGAAGGTTACTTTAACTCGGGAAGGTAAATTGTGGTATAGGCAGTGTGAAGTAACCTTCACACTGCCTATACCACAATTTAACTTCCCTGAGTTATAGTTATAGCTCTATTTGATCATCACTGAGAACAATTCGTGGGCTGAGTGCAAGTCAGTAACTGTTGTAACTGTATATGAATGAAGAAGGCAGTACAACTGTTTTGAAACCAACCAACAAACTGTTTTGTAACAGTAAAGCTCCAGATGTCAGCATTAATTTTGTTATTGCTAAATCGTCCTATTTAATCTCACTTTCCACTTTTTTACTTTTGAAACAAAATTTAATCATCTGTAAAGGTTTTCGCTTGCATTTTTGTGATTGTCAAATTTGTAGTTATTACAGTAGGATCAAAAACATTTGTGACGATGGAAATGGCTTTTAAAGTTTCCCATCTGTGTAACATTTACACCATTGCCAAACATAATTATCGTTACATAAACTAGAAGTAAATATGACCATAACATGATATGAATGTGAACAGGTGAACACAATCGAGATAAAATAGTGCTCTAAAGAACTGCCATGACTCAAGCCATTACTTTCATACTAGACTGATCGGAATTTGGATATGGAAAAATAACGTTATTACATTGACATATCTTTCACTTAACAAACACTTGTAACAAATGTAGATTTATTTCGCAAGTGTCACTTGCAAAGAATGTATCTAACCTCAAATAAATCTGTTCCGAAAAATTACATCTACCCGAAATATAATGCAATGTAATTGAGCACAATGAAATAAGATGTATGAGTCTTTATCATGACTTTTATGCATTATGAACATGACTCTTAATCATTACGAACACCCAATCTACTGATGCATCCGTAATTATCAGCAGGGGTGTATGTACGGGTTGGTTCTCGTTGATTTTCACCAATGCTTCATGCTTTCTCGGAAATATAATTGACTTCGACTGAGAAAATTGGGCCAAATGAGAAACAATTATTGCAAAAAGGTTAAATGTTGCAAAATTTTGAGTGCTGGTTGAAAGTCAAAAACGGACGTGTATTGTTATGCGCATTCCTATATTGCATGAAACAATCTCTGTCAAGAACGTTTCATAAAGCATGTTACCATAGCAACCACTTCCTCTTTCTTATTCGAAAAACTGAAAATGACGGTGCAGCCAAAATAAGAATTTATATAAAAGAAAACAATTAACAACAAAATTCAAACAAGTAACGCACATGTTAATAATTTGTGTATTATTTGGTTACGTTTGAAGAAAATGTATCTTAACATAAAAGTGCAACATTGCAATCTTTGACGTCAGATACAATGACATCAATTTTAGTGTTTGACTTCACAAACGGCAGTATGAACGACAAGAATCGTGGTTTTTATCTTAGAACATTCTTACCTATTTAAAAATCGATAATTTTGTTTGAAATATTCAACTTTCACTCACCTGACATTATTATTTAAAAACAACAACAACAACAACAACAACAACATAAACAACAACGCTTAAAACAGGTTTATTCTTGTTCGTTTCGTCCCATTTTCTTAGTCACGGTAACACTGTGTTTTAATGGTCGTTTGTGTTGGGGAGGATGGATCCTGTATTGTGTAATAATTTCATTAGAGATAATAATGCTGAAGTTAAAATAGGAACATATGCTTAAATGACTTGTACATCTTAGTGATTTTAGACATGTTTATGTGTGTAATATAAATCACAACATGCAAAATGACAACACGTATTCTCATTAATACATGAGAAGCAGTGTGAGTATTCGTCATAACAGTATGACATAAATGACCTACAGAAAAGTCGTTCTTTATAACAAGACAAGTCATGCTGTCATTTTTGATCCGACAGAAATAAAAAGCGTGTTGTTGTTGTAGTAGATTAGTAAAGAGCACCTGTGAAATATCTTCTGTTCGGAAATGACCGGGTAACCTTAAATCACTGTAGCTGTCAGTTTGACTCTTACTTATTAATTAAGAGAAATTTGTGTTCCGTGTCGCCTCAGGCTGATTTCGCACCTAGAACATGCACACTGACTGACCAGTTGACAGCGGACATCACGCAATCAAACCAATTAAAAAAAAAAGTAAAATGTACTAATCAGGAAAAGTCACGATCAGAAAACACAGCCGCCGGACACGGATAATCTAAGACACTACCTCTATATTCTCTTCAGTCTTTTTTCATTTTTTACTGCGGTCAGATACTTTAAATCAATTCCAGTATTTATATGTGATCTGACAATTGTTCAATGAGTTAGGAAAGGGACAATAATTTATATCATAGAATTTATGATGAAAAAAAAAACAAGTTCACAAGCACCTGTCCCCTGCGAACTGTCTTTCTCTAAAAACCCACTATTTTACAAATAATGTTAACTTTAACTAAAGACTAGATAAAACATGAAATTGTCATTTTTTGATGTGGCCTATAGTAGAATTACTAATAGTTTCAATAAAAAAACAACAGAGATTAACGGCGTAATCATATCCAGGGCGGTTAATACAGCTCAGAAATTTGCATTAAAATTAAAATGAAAGAAACAGTAAAATTTACCGCCACGTGAATGAAGTAAGCATGCAATGAAGGCAACTACGACTCGTAAAAGGGCTAAAATATTTTTTATTAACTAGACTGACATTGAGACAGTTGCGTGTTAAACATTTAGATATAAAAGAAATGAAAATTAAAGGGGACCAACCACGCATAAACAAGGCGCTGTTCTCTTTCTTATTGCAAAAAAGAACGGTGATTTTCGAAGATTATTTTTCTAATACATCATGCTTTCTATAAACAATTTGTGTGAGAGAATTTATGTCTTTATTTTGACTTTGATTAAAAAGTCTCATTGGATTGCTTTAAAGCACGCAATATTGACATAAATGTGTACAACGGAATGGTAAATTTAAGTCTTTTTAAAATCGTGAGAAAACGATTACTTGTAACGTTTGAAAAGCCAATATGCAATCAAAGGCATCGAAAACAAAAACGCATTCACATAAGAAATAAAATCTACCCATAAAAATAATTGGTTGTATTTGATTTGTCATGGTAAAATTGAATGTAATCATAGAAATGGAAACAATAATGTTTCAGATCTGTACGACTTCTGATGAAAGAAGGAACTGGATAATCATCAACTGTTACCAAAAACAAACGTTTATCCAGATGTTTAACAATTTTCTAATGAGACAAAATAGGGGTTATTATTTTGTTTCTCATGCGTATATAAATATCAGCTGCATAATATGCAACAAACCGATGTTTAACCCTTTACGCCATGGTTCGGTTTACATCCCGTGAGCGACCAGTGTAGATTCTGATCACGTGCATATCCGTGTCGTTGTTGTTTTAGATTCACTTAGGTCATCTCTAATAAATAAGCGAACACTTTAATTATAGGTTATTATACATTTTACTGTACAATACGGGAATATATTTGGACGAGTACACAGCTTGAAAAGTCATATTGGACGAGCCAATAGGCGAGTCCAATATGACTTTTCAAGCTGTGTACGAGTCCAAATATATTCCGTATTGTACAGTTAAATGTATAATAACCTTATTATTATATATCTTTAGTGCACATGTACTCAACCGTCCAATATGAAATTAATATATATTTTTTGGATCCAATACGGGAATATATTGGACGGTCACGTGGTACAAATGCAGATTGTCGATTGGTTACATCTATTAGATATATAATAATTCCTCTTATTATTCCGAAATCCAGATTACCAAAGTAAAATAACGTCAAGGGTATTAAAGATGTTGTAAACCCTTCCTGTTTTATGAAACCGTGCCATTTTCGTTTCAAGTTCGAGGTTATACAGGTCTGATTATCCAACTCAACAACAACGACACTAACAATAAGGACGACGACGAATAACAACAGCAACAAACATAAACTCAGTTCTATGGTAAATTACCATAAACCGTTAAATAATAAATGAAAGTGTCGTGCTGAAAAATACTTTATCATGTATTAGTTTTGTAGGTATTGTAAAGAACATGAAATTCGACTACACTGTCTGTGTGCGGACATTAAATCTATCAGTTTATCATTTGGAGTTGAAGATAACGTCGTGAAACGGTACGTCTGGACCTTTCAATTAGATGGATTTTTTTAGTTTTATTTTTTTTTTAAATATATTAATATCTTTTTTTCTAATAAGACTGATGTGTTTGGGACCAAATAAAGTAAGGTAAGTCGTTCGAAAATTTGAGAAATGGCTACATCTTTACCTTTGTTCTCGTCCGGATAGTTGGGCTATTTGTTCCAAATGTTGTTTTTTTAAGAAGTAAGCTGATTTTTCAATCTCTGTAAAATGTGTTTCTTCTTCCCTGTCGAACCGTTACGTTTGTTTATAAAAATTTCATTTTGTCCACGAAGCGAAGTATGAAAAGTCAAAGGAATATCAGCGTCTCAAAGCTCTTTTTCAATGATTCTTTTTATTTAACGTGACTATATATAATTCTGTCTAAGAAATAAACTATCCACTTATGCTAAGCTCAAACAACACGTTATTGAATACGTTACATCAAGACAGCGATTAATTAATTGACTGGATTAAATTTCATTTCGTGAAAGTGAACCGTGGTAGATTTCAAGCTATTTCTATTCGTAAAAAAAACCTAACCCCCATTAATATGACAAAACTATAAGATTGCATATAATTTTCTTATTAATACGGACTGTCACATTAGAACTGTTCTCAAAATAAATCGATTTGATTTTAACAATTTTAGACAAAATAATCTTTCACTTATTTATTCTTTCTCCTTTTTCCTGTTGCCCCGTGTACTGACATTGTGTACTGAAAACAAAACTAACAAAAATGTACATGAAGGACATGATAATCACTTAAGCCATTGATCCGTTCAGTCTTTTTTGTTCCTTGCAATGTGTCTTTAACAGTTTTTGTCAGTTTTGACACTACACTGTTAATTGAAAGAATAAAGAATAGAATAAATGATTTCAAGTAATTTTCTAAAGATACTGCAATAACGAAGATTATGTATATACAAGTAGTGGTCGATTAGCGCCATCTAGTCTTTTTCATTATTTCTTCACTTAACATGTTGACTATTTTTTTGTTACTTGTACTAAGCGTTTTCTTAAATTACTTCGCGTAGGGGTTTTCTAGTTATTTCGTCTCTTTGTTTGTTTTTTATCGCGGCGAAATAACAAATAAACTAGATGACATGTCACCCTCCATAGAATGTAATCTATATTTATAAAGATCAGTAAGAGTTTAATCATGTTTTCATTACTAGACAAATTAAGTTTGAAACGTATGATGACGGTGTCTAGTAAATAATGATGCGGTCAGTTTACCAGAATGATCGTTTAGGACGATCTATTTGATATGACTTTCCAATACAGTCTGAATGCATTATTTAAGAAATATTATTAGGAAAGATAAGACAAGTCAAGTCAAGTTTTAACTCGAATGCATTACTCAAAATATCTTTGAAATTTGCGTTCATCAGCAAACAATTGTTAATGTAACGATTGAAGTTACATTTACCGGAAATCCGGTAAATTGACTGGTTTTTGGGATGCAATGTAATCGCAATTACTCGTCAATACCAATCCGCGATATCCCAAAAACCAGTCAATTTACCGGATTTCCGTCGGTTTAATGGCGGCTGCGCACCCTTTCAGTTATATAAGTACTATGTCAAATTTTTCAACTTCACTATTTAGAGGTATTTTTCGCTGAAACCTGGTCCCTATGGTTATAACATGACTATTTATTTATAAATTGAACAGCAGTTGTAATCAATCAGAGGGCTCATGGAAATAAGTAAAATATCTGCATCCGTCTATCCGATCAGTCAGGTCTATAAGTATTCGAGAATACGCAAGAAATTGTGTCGAAATTCGTGCATGCTTGATGAAACAACAAAACTACGCCCGGTAAATATTCGCTCCCCAACAACAAATCATACAGATAGGAGCGAATTCAACTTTCGTGCGAGAGCGACACAGTTTTCTTAATAAAATGTGATTCTGATCAACTTTCTAGAAATATAGTTCTATTTAAAATATATTATTTTAGTGCCGAATAAGCATGATAAAGATAACATGGACTTTCATATTTCAAAAATGCAAAATGGTTCGGTAAAAACTTTTCTTTTTTACGAATTTTGTTGCATTTTTTTAAACGAATGAACCGTATGACGAAATGTAGTGTTTTTATTGCTTTGAGGAAGTATGCTGCATACAACGAGTTCCCATCGTAAGAGCAAAAAAATGTCCGTTTCTCAGGAACCGCCGCATTTAATATTAAGCGCCCGGTCATTTTTTTTATTCAAATAACACGGCCCATATTTTCGTCCAAACAAAGGAAAATCGAAGCAGGTAAATGTTAAAAATATGACTTTGCAACAAAACTGAACAGATCAGTGACAAAACAAACCAAGTAAGTTGCCCAAATTTCTGTATTTCGTCATCTTAATTGCACATTCGCAAATTGTGTCATATCGATTATAAAAAATTATACATGGGTTTTAATTTCGCACCCAAATGATTTATGTTCAGTGTTGGCAATATTGTATGCTAATTTCCTTAATCACAGAGCTCAATCACATTTAATATTTTTATAATGGTGCTTAAATAAGGCAGCAGTGTCATGCATGTTCACACTCCTGTCTTTCACTACCTTCCATACTTCACAAAATGTGTGAAATAAAATTAATCCTGAAACATTTTAGAAATAGATTAAGGTTAACTGAAATGGAAATATTATGTCAAATATAATGCTAAATTGGTGATAATTTTACAGTTGGACAGTACCCAAGTTGAACAAAATGTAGGGACAGCGACACAGTGTGCCTTAAGCGAAAAACGAAAAATGAATGGAGTGAAAAAATGCACACAAAAGCAAAATAATTATGTCTTCTTCTAAAGTTATAAACAATCTGGCTAAATTTTTACATATTGCATCACAAATTAGACAGACTAATTAACAGGGAAAATACACCGAACTCGTATTGTACTGTAATGTACTCTATATATGTTTTTATTAGTTTCTCAGAAAATGTACTTTCTATTTTGATAATGATTTTGCTTTTGCATGCGCTATCATATATCTAAATGTAATATGTGGCTTTAAATTTGCTTTATACTATTTTATGCCAATAAAGTTATGTTATGTTAAAAAAAATTAAGACTACGTTCTGTGCCAGACAATTAGGTATCCCCCGAAATTTGTCATGTACCAGTTAATATGTTATAAAACAGATTAGCTTTAAAGTAGAACTGTATGATTTTCCTTTGTATGTCCCAAAGAGCGGCATAATAGTGATCACATCATTTGTAAGTCGACCTGTTTAATCACTGATGGCCTCTGTGGTCTAGTGGCTAGCGTGTTTGGGCTTGCATGCAATGTCCTCTCACCTCTCTAAGTTTGAGCCCAATTTAGGTAAAAACGCTTGCAAGTGAGAAAGTATGCATTTTCGGGAAAGGTTGGTGTCTAATACTTGTGCAATTTGAATTGAGGAACTATCCGCCGGTATGGTTGTTACATTTGTTTGGCCAAAACATCGCGCAATTTTGAAAAAGTGTTTGATTATAATTTATCTAGTTTTTATTTTCTGTTCAAGTATTTATGTTACTTAAGGCAATGTAGAATGAATTTGCACAATAGACATTGCTATTTACTTGGAAACATGAAATACAAAAATATGACACAATAGAAAATTCGCGACGATTTTTGTCTGGCCTAAAACAACTTGTCCCAAGGTTATAAAGCTGAGATTAAAAACCAGTCTCAAATCTCACGGATCTGATTGGCTGAAATGGCGACTGGTCGCCATTTCAGCCAATCAGATGCTTGAGATTTGAGACTGGTTTCCACGCTCAGTTTTATAACCTTGGGCACTTATTTCTTAACGAAACATCTGGAAGCATTGCGAAAATATAGCAGACAGAGGGCTATTCTAGGTGCAAAATCGTGCTTGATGATATGATGTCTAGTTTATTTTTTTATTTTCAGATAATTTATGCCGATGGAAAAGCAAAAGTTATTTACAGTAGTAATAAGTCATACGAGATATGACTTAAAAAGTAAGATCTTTGCGGGATTTTATATCCTTTCCGCGCCCGACCCTGTTTTCCGGACGGACGCCCGAAACGAATTGAAACGTGACAAAATTTTGACTTCTCAAAACCCGACCCTGTTTTACTGGAGGATACCGAAACGTATTTAAACGTATGCTTTTTTACGATTTTAAAACCCATAACGTAAATCTGCGTAAATTTTTTGTAATGCCCGTTGATAAGCGTATGTTTGAATAAAGCATATACGCTTTTGTCCGTTACAGGTATTCTACCTTTTAATGAAATTCGGAATTTTCAACAATGTAGAAACCCGATTAAAGAACTGTAAAACACGTAATCTAACGTTACGGTCTTTCTACTGTAAAAAAAGGTGGAATATGCATATCAAAAATAGTGCGTTAAAATCCCGAATCTCAATGCTCTTTTACGTAACGGGAAAAACAAACCGAAAAATTCGGTTTATCGCTGGAAGACTGTAACGGAAAATTCCGTAAATCAATGAACCTAATTAACAGTCAATAATTTTTATGTCATTGCAAAAAAATGTCATTTTTAAGTAATTACTAGGTAGACATAGGTATTTTCTAACATGGATAACCGTTCCGGAGCCACTTTTTTTTATTTTTACAATAAAAGATGAAGAAACAGCAACACTGTAATAAGTTTTTTTTTCTTTAAATTTGACTTTTTAAAATCACCAATTTTCTTATCAGATTATCTAAGTCACATGTAAACAATTTCTTACTAAATGATATTTGAGAGAAAATATGCGATGCGTTCAAAGGACTAATAGTGTAAAAATACTGATCGATGATTCCGTGTTCTTCTAAATAGCAGCCAAAGTACGGACTTTTTAATAAAAAGAAAAAAAAATCGACTGGTTTCCGATGGAAAAACAGGGTCGGGTTTTAAAAAGCGATTTTTATACGTTTAAATACGTTTCGGGCGTCCTCCCTTAAAACAGGGTCGGGTTTTGGAAAGTCAAGATTTTGTCACGTTTAAATACGTTATGGTCGTGGAAAGGATATTTAAATAAATGAATGAAAAACAATAACTAACACAGTTTAATAGAAATATATATCAAGATACCATTAAAATTAACTCATTTAAGAGCTGTTCTGTTTTATTCTAGAAAACTATAAATACCCCGTGATATCGTCGTTGTGTGGTTTTGTAAATAATTGTTTAATATATGTCATCGTATTCGTTGCATTGGCACATTTTAGCGATACACGATGAAATTTTGACACAGAGCACACAACTTAAAGATTTAAAAATGGCAGCACAGGTTTCTGAGATAATATATTAAATCTGATAGATAATATCAAATAAATATTTATCAACTCTCCTTTGTGTTGTCACACATCATTAAAATCTTGCAATTGGACAAATATTACAAGTATTACACAGTTACACGAAAAAATATGGAAAATGAGCAAAAAAAAACTTGGTTCAGTGCTTTCGCCCAAGCTCGAAATTGGCGGTCGCTTATTTTTAATGTTCTGGTTTCGGTTGCGGAGCTAACTTTCCCGAGCTTTAAAGAAGTAAAACGTTGCAGCATGGGTCGGGACTTAATTCTAACCAATCAGAAGCAGACAGTTATACAATAAAGGAACAGATAGTTATTAGCAAAGATTATGGACTCCCAGGAGTAACTTGCTATTTTATATTTCTTACTCCATACTTCAAATCTTACAGTCAATTCAACGATCCGATCTTCCAGAATCCTTCCTCAATTTTCCGACTAACTAAGTCTTTGATTCAGTTACTTTCTTCTAACAAACGACCTCTAACTTAAATGATTGACAGATTTTCTCATAGTGTTTCTGCAGTTTGTTTACAGGTACATGCATATAAGCCAGAATTGGAATTGTTGTTTTATATACGGCATTATATGATTATTTCGTTAATACAAGTTACAGGACAAAATGGTGCTGGTGTTGTTTAAATAAATCACAGTCCTACTAAATAAAAGAAGTACTGAATTGGTTTTTCCTCTCGATCCAAATGCAGATACGAGGAAGTAGGGGAAAACCAACTTAGTACTTGTTTCATTTAGAACGAAGAAATTTTGTACATAAAACTATGTTTAAACTTTTGGGCGAAAACGACATAGAGTATTCTAATAGCGAAGTAATTTTAAATTATCAAAACGTTATTATGAAAATTTATATGCAACTAAAATTTACATCGATGCCAATAATAAGGGAAAAACCAATTCATTACTTCTTTTATTTAGTAGGGTTGTGATTTATTTAAACATCACCAGCACCATTTTGTCCTGTAACAATCATAATATATTTGGAATCACCATAAACTATAAACAAAACAAATTAAGTCAGTATGCTGACGATTTCCAAATATTTTTAAATGGTAACGAAGATTCGCTTAGAAATTGTTTGTTAACACTAGACAACTTGTATAAAATGTCACATTTAAAGATTAATGTAGTAAAAAAAAGTGCGTATTGGATTGGGGCCTCACGCCATTCACAGGACAAACTTTGTCAAGAAATCGCATTAGACTGGTCAACAGAGCATTTAAAAATTCTTTGTGTTTATTTTTCAAACAATGTTGACGAAATAGTCCATATTTTTTTTAAATATGCGAAAAATCGATTAATACATGGTCAAAGAGAAATCTGACACGCGGCAATATATCTGTTTTAAAATCTTTAGTTTTGTCAAAGTTTGTACGTTTATTTTTATCCTTCCCAAACCCGCCCGGGCTGAAGGTTATAAAGCTGAGATTGGAAACCAGTCTCAAATCTCAAGGATCTGATTGGCTCAAAAGGCGACTGGTCGCCATTTCAGCCAATCAGATGCTTGAGATTTGAGACTGGTTTCCATGCTCGATTTTATAACCTTGGGCACTGAACAACGTATAAAACAAACAGAAACCTCGTCATTTAAGTTCATCTGGAACAATGGACCCGACGGAATTAAACGTAGCTTTAGTTCCAAATCGATTGTATCCGGTGGATTAGATTTTTTTAAATATTAAACATTTATATGGTGTTTAAAAATAAGCTGGTTACGAAGACTAACTTTGTCTACTAAAAGTACTTGGGAAACACTTTTTAATGATACAATTACTGACATAATTTCACTTGGACTCTTATGAGAGCTGCAGCAATCCAGAGCCCTTTTTGGAAAAATGTGCTTAATAGTTGGCACATCTTCTGTGAAAATATGCCAATAGAAAGCCTTGATAATGTACTTGTGTTACTGATACTATCGACTTAATAGATAAAATCGGTGCATTTTACGATTTCATGCGATTTGAAAATACATATCAAATCCAAGGTACATTCTTGGATTTCCAGAGACTTATCGAAACTATACCAATTGAAATCTTTAGTCACAAATAACGCTTCTAATATTCAAAATATCAAATATAATATTAATCTAAACCATTTTTAAAGGTGCTGTTAAAACAAACAATGGATGTAAATTGTATAACATCATAAATAATAAAAGTACTATAATTGTGCCTGAAAAAGTGAACCGTGTTTTGCATACCAAAGTAATGAAGCTGACTATTAATTCTACTGTTCTGCAACCAAAGCAATTCAAGAAATAAAGTTGAGAGATTTTCATATTAAGTTAAACAGCTCTATTCTTGTGACAATAACTTTCTTACATAAAATGAACAGAGCAGACAACGACATTTCGTATTGAAACCATGAACCCAAAACTATAAATCATTTGTTTTTACAATGTCGGAATATTCAAAGCTTTACACTTGACGTACAAAAATGGTTACGGAATGATCGTGGTTATAAGTTTTCATTTTTAGAAAAAGATTGCTGGGTTCAAAGTGTATTTGAAACAAAAACTTCTTTCAAAAAAAGTTCATTGCAAAAGTAAATTCTCAAATGGATCAATTTGAGGAATTTGATAAGTTATCACGAAAACTTTGAGGCTTAGCCTATTCAACACCTGTTACCTCGATGCAATTCTCCTCACTTAAGATTTTTTTAAAAATAAAACTATATTCTATAATGTTTCAGCCTAAAAATATACAGTAGATGGTATGGTGCCCATGCAGTTTTGTTTAATTTCGTTTTCTTTTTTGTTACATAAAATTGTTTCTGGCCAGACATTTTATGTTTTTTAACTCACGATTGTTCTACAATTAAATATCGTATTTATGATAATGAACTCAATTATCTGGTTGTAATTCTATCATTTATGTCTCGGGACACTTGTTTGGCAATTTTTGGGGACCATTACCCATTCTCCTCTCAAAATATTATTTTTTCCCCTATTTCAGATAAAAATTCCCCACCAAAATCTAAAATGGAATCGAAATGGACTCCCGAAAATGCAGGTAATAGATAAATTGATTTATTTCTAAGTCTGAAGTCACAAAATATACTAGCTATTATAATCAGTTGTTGAAAACAGTGTTATGAGTAAGTATGACACTTCAAAGTCAAAACATGCAAATATGACTTAAAATTCCCCCTTTTGTCTTAACACGACACAAAATTCCCCTTCCGAAGGGTATGGGTACCTATCCCCAAAAGTTGTCTAGTGCCCTGTGTCTTGTACATATCTGTAATCAACATTATAAGATGTTGTTATATGTCGATTTATTAATAATTGGGATCACCTGTGACAGGGGTCAGAAACGAAAAACAAAAAAAAACAACCCCCCCCCCCTAAAAAAAAAACCACCAAAAAACGCTTTTCGAGTATTTCGTTATCACTGTTTGAAGTATTTTTTTCAAGATATTTTATCACTCATTCTTTTATCTGTCGTTACAAATGGCGTAACATTTAAAGATCCACAAATATTGTAGCCGCCTCGTGATACTGTTACAAGATATAAATGTAATAGACTAATAAAGGTTGAAGATAATTATCGTTTTCAACATTTATTAACAAAGCTTTGTCCATTATGATGGGTTACAATATGAACATTTTAATACGCAAATTATAAATAATTTAATGCGTGGTCTTTAACCCTATAACTGTCAATCGATAAACATTCTTATTCGGATGCACGACGGTGAAAGTGATATATTGTCTTCTTCACAAACTTGTTTGATTTTGTCTCATGTGTATTACTGTTTTTGGATAGGCTGTGTGACAACAGATTCCGCCAACGAGTACATGTATACATGTTTTGATTGATTTGAGGCACGCCACGGGAAAAGGTACCTTCGGGCAGTTGACGTCAATCCTTGAAACGACGTCATAAAGTTGAGTAGACGACATTAATTATTATGCAATTCGCGGTAAAAGTGTGTGGATCTTTTCCCTTTTCCCGTGGCGTGCCTCAATTTTTTTAATATAGCTATCTATTAATTTCTACATGTATGTTACACCTACGCCCGTGGTCTCTATTCTCTAGAAATATAATAATAGAAATGTTCGTGAAGTTGGCAGCCTTGCAGCGTGATTGGCAGTCTAGCAGCCAGGCAATGTGTAGTCAGCAGTCTAGCAGCAGTACTTCAAACAACATCTCTCATAAAACAATGGATCGATTTTCAGCATCGATTGGTTTCTAAACATCTCGACATTTACCATAGCGTGTGTCTATATAATGCTCATAATTCAAATAAATTTTTAATTTTTTTAGAGCTTTAATATCTTGTGGGTATGAGGTAAGATAGATTCCTAACTTTAATGATTATGAAACTTAGTGTTGACTTTAACTTTGAAAGCAGATGTGTGAGTTAATACCTGGAATATATCATTAGCAGGAACAAAGCCATCTGTGACAAGGAAAAACGATAATTTCTGTTTCACTAATTTTGAGTTATGCCCCTTTAATATGAAACTTAATTTTGACAATAGATTTGAAAGTGCTTGTTCTGTTCACTTATTTATTGTAATATATTATCTGCATGAACAAAGCAATCTGTCACAACAAGAAAGATAACTTATGTTTACATTTTCCTGAGTTAAGTCCCTTTTTAATGACAAATAATATTATGGTACTAAATGATGATTATAAATTTGCAAGTATTTGTTTGGAATATATCATCAGCATAAACAAAGACAACAAGAATGATAACTTCTAATACTATTTTTGAGTTATCACCCTTTGAAACGACTTTTATTTGAAACGTAATGTTGCTTATAACTTTTAAAGTACTTATCCTGCTTACTTAATACTTGGAATATATAATAAGCATGAACAAATGCATCTATGACAACAACAATTATAACTTTGTCACTATTTCTTTAGTAATGTCCCTTTAAAAGGATTATTATATGAAACTAATGTTGTCTATAATTTTGTTAGTAATAAGAAGGAAGTCGTAGAAATCGATTTTCAAAATTACTTTATATTTATCTAAAGTAATGCCTAATATTACGATTTTCCGGAAATATGTTTTTCCTTCCCCTTTTTGAATTTTATAACCAGCCTAGTCTAGACGTTTTGCAGTTTGTTTGCATAATTTCGAAAGAGTCAAAGTGGAGTTACTGAGGTTCTGAAACGTGAGCAAGATATTTTGATTTTAAACCCAAAATATTATATTAATAATGCTAAATATACATAACATCATATTTTTAACGGTTGATGTATTCAATTTGTGGTAATATATAAAATAGTTTGTGGTTATATATATAGTGACGTCATTTGTGTTTATCTAACTGAAAATATTTCCTTTTTAATAAAATAGATGGAAAGGGATCTTTGAAAGCCACCGAACACGACACATATGAAAACATTGCAGGCGCGGTTTGATTGAGCCTGTTCATGGGCTGTAATGGAAATGCATATTAGTGCCAACGCCGCCTTGCCCCGGGTTGAGCGCAACTCAATATTTACACCAATAAACAGTACAATTTTGATCCATCCCTAACGACGGTATGCATATAGCGGTGAACATGAAATCTTCAATGCGGTATTTTCAGATTAATACCATTCCATGTTCAGCGGCGTATGGTCGCCAGATAAAAGAATGGGTTTGCCCTTAACGAGAAGACATTGCGCGGTACGTTACAAAATATAATTTTGATAGGGGATCTGAGAATATAAATCCTGCATATCACAGACAACGCCAAAGGCAAAATTTAAAAAGCAGGAAGTGTATCCTTGTGGTGTTTTTGCTCAGTTTGCGTGCAAAAATGTCGAATAGGTGGATGGGATCGATTTCAATCGTAAGTTGGTGTTCATTTGAGAATGTGGTTGCTGTTTAATCAAACAATTATAATGCTGTCTAACCGTAACTTTTGACTTACGACGGTTTTATGACAATTTAGGTGCAACCTAGGACATCTTTCTGTCTTTTCTTTAGACGTCTTCATGAAATTGCACCCTGGACCAGAAAGTACTATTATTGGACAAATACAATATGTACAGTTATCATTTACAATCAGCTAAAGTAAGATATATTTCTGTCTTATCTTAAGACATCTTCATAAAACGGCACCCTGAGTTACAATCTGATTAAAATCATATCCTGAAAACCGCTACGCTATCAGGATATTACGACGAGTAACTAAAACGTGCTTTTATCACTAACCCGTTGAACCAATCAGATTGTCGCCTACAAAATCGCAAAAGTGAAAGTAAACATTGTATTTTAAACCATAGAAAGTGTTGAGAGCCTGCGTAAGACATATTTTACTGAAGATATATGTAGTATTGCATTTATTTCTAATGTAATGACATCTTAAGATCATTTTGCGAGCGTTATAATTCATGCTAACACGACACTAACACTATTTGCAAGTTATAAAAATCGACCTCGCCAATCCACACTGAAAATTGCGATATGTTTCTTTTATCGCTCCCATCGTGTTCTTGCTGATTTGACTTCATGTGCTCCGGTCTCCGTAAGATCATTGAGCACCCACCCTTTTGGTTTTGCAATGCTATTCGCTTATTATGTTTTATATGTTTGTGTGCGTTTGCGTGCAACATTGTTGAGCTGATTGTTAGGTTTGAGTGATTTCACAAAGACAACTTGTAATTGTTTGATGATGTGAGAAGCTGTTGGGGCAAGTGTGAGGTTGATGCACCGCAGGACCTGGTTAAAAAACCCAGCGGCAAAGTGTTTTTGCCACTCACCGTTCCAAGGCGGTAACCCCAAGGGTTCTCTTTTTCGTAAACTGTTTGGGTTGTCTTATATGAATTTTGCATACTAACATGTATGAACACAACACAAGCTACCTTTTTCCTTCTTCTTTTTCGCTGCGTGGGATGGGTGTGGTTATTGAGTGTGGCAACTCCTGATTTGAATATTTCCCTTAAAAGAACAAATTTATATACATGTACGTGCTTATTATATATAAACTTATTTGCAAGAGAAGAATTTCTATGGCCGCCACTCATCAAAAAGATTTTAAATGATATAGGTTTAATACAGAACAGAGCTGTTCATGGTACATAACGAAACCACACAAACTCCGATTAGAGAATGTAAGTTGCTTTGTCCCAACAATCTTAATGAACTCATTATTTCGCAGATTTGGTTGGCTGAAGGTGGGCGCAGAAAAATTTACGGTAGTTAATTTAACGATTTTCAAGAGTTACGGTCATTGTTATTTCACGGTTTTACAAACTTTGATAAAATCCGCTTTAATCACCAATGATATAAAGGCATCTTTAATACTCTTGAAAGTGATAAAGTATACTAAAGGTTAGGTTTATTTCAATGCTTAATGAACGTCTTTAGTTTTCAAAGGTGCTGATATTCGATTACATATATATTTTATTGCCTTCACCTTTTTGATATGAATCCTCAGTTAGCATCAGGAACATTAAAGACATGCGTTTGTTTTCAGGATGCTATATTTGTCAAGTATGACCTTCCTGTTTCCTAATGAAATTGTATCAGGTGCACAAAGAATCCACTTTCCAATCTACCTGGAGAATTTTACATTTCAACAGTTTTTAAATGACATTTCAAAGACTATTTCATAACAGGTAACTCTTCACATTTGTTGGATGTCTCAATCCTAACAATTTGCCACAATGTCACATCACAGCCACTTCTAAACTCAGTAACACCGTTCTATTTAAGGAGATAATTAATAAAAATATCAAAAGGAATATACTCGTATGTGTCCAGGAAACAATTCCCTGTGCAGCTGCTGAGATAGATTAAAGAACCTACATTGGTTCTGGCAATTTAGCCACTGTAAGCTCATAGAATACCGGTCACCGTACTCCGGTCTCTGAAGGTGTCAATGAAAAATTCTGACTCCTGAAGGATCCGCGGTCATGGTACTCCGGTCTCTGAAGGTGTCAATGAATAATTCTGATCACTGAAGAATCCGCGGTCATGGTACTACGGTCTCTGAAGGTGTCAATGAATAATTCTGACCACTGAAGGATCCGCGGTCATGGTACTCCGGTCTCTGAAGGTGTAAATGAATAATTCTGACCACTAAAGGATCCGCGGTCACGGTTAACCGGTCTCTGCAGGTGTCAATCAAAAGTTCTGACCACTAAAGGATCCGCGGTCATGGTACTCCGGTCTCTGAAGGTGTCAATAAATAATTCTGACCACTGAATGATCTGCGGTCATAGTACTCCGGTAGCCTGGTAACCACACCACCAATGAATAATTCTGACCACTGAAGGTTCCGCGGTCATGGTACTCCGGTCTCTGAAGGTGTCAATGAATAATACAGCTCCCAGTACACAAGCCTCTGAAAAGTCATTGAAAACACAGTTCCTGGTAACCAGCCTCTGAATGATCACTGAAAACACAGTTCCTGATACACCACCAGCTACTGAAAGGTCATTGAAAACACAGTTCCTATTTACCAGCCTCTGAAAGGTCATTGAAAACACAGTTCCTATTTACCAGCCTCTGAAAGGTCATTGAAACACAGTTCCTGATACACCACCAGCTACTAAAAGGTCATTGAAAACACAGTTCCTGGTAACCACACCACCAGCTACAGAAAGACCATTGAATACATAGTTCGTGGAAACCAGCCTCTGAATGGTCATTTAAAAAACACAGTTCCTGGTAACCAGCCTTTCAAAGGTCATTAAAAACACAGTTCCTGGTAACCAGCCTCTGAAAGCTCATTGAAAACACAGTTCCTATTAACCAGCCTCTGAAAGGTAATTGAAAATACAGTTCCTGGTCCACCACCAACATCTGAAAGGCAATTGAAAACACAGTTCCTATTAACCAGTTTGAAATCTCATTGAAAACATAGTTCCTAATAACCAGCCTCTTAAAGGTCATTGAAAACACAGTTCCTGGTAACCAGCATCTGAATGATCACTGAAAACACAGTTCCTGATACACCACCAGCTACTGAAAGGTCATTGAAAATACAGTTCCTAGTAACCAGCCTCTGAAAGGTCATTGAAAACACAGTTCCTGGTAACCAGCCTCTGAATGATCACTGAAAACACAGTTCCTGATACACCACCAGCTACTGAAAGGTCATTGGAAACACAGTTCCTGGTAACCACACCACCAGCTACAGAAAGGTCATTGAATACATAGTTCGTGGAAACCAGCCTCTGAATGGTCATTGAAAACACAGTTCCTGGTAACCAGCCTTTGAAAGGTCATTAAAAACACAGTTCCTGGTAACCAGCCTCTGAAAGGTCATTGAAAACACAGTTCCTATTAACCAGTCTCTGAAATCTCATTGAAAACACAGTTCCTAATAACCAGCCTCTTAAAGGTCATTGAAAACACAGTTCCTGGTAACCAGCCTCTGAATGATCACTGAAAACACAGTTCCTGATACACCACCAGCTACTGAAAGGTCATTGAAAACACAGTTCCTATTTACCAGCCTCTGAAAGGTCATTGAAAACACAGTTCCTATTTACCAGCCTCTGAAAGGTCATTGAAACACAGTTCCTGATACACCACCAGCTACTAAAAGGTCATTGAAAACACAGTTCCTGGTAACCACACCACCAGCTACAGAAAGATCATTGAATACATAGTTCGTGGAAACCAGCCTCTGAATGGTCATTTAAAAAACACAGTTCCTGGTAACCAGCCTTTCAAAGGTCATTAAAAACACAGTTCCTGGTAACCAGCCTCTGAAAGCTCATTGAAAACACAGTTCCTATTAACCAGCCTCTGAAAGGTAATTGAAAATACAGTTCCTGGTCCACCACCAACATCTGAAAGGCAATTGAAAACACAGTTCCTATTAACCAGTTTGAAATCTCATTGAAAACATAGTTCCTAATAACCAGCCTCTTAAAGGTCATTGAAAACACAGTTCCTGGTAACCAGCATCTGAATGATCACTGAAAACACAGTTCCTGATACACCACCAGCTACTGAAAGGTCATTGAAAATACAGTTCCTAGTAACCAGCCTCTGAAAGGTCATTGAAAACACAGTTCCTGGTAACCAGCCACTGAATGATCACTGAAAACACAGTTCCTGATACACCACCAGCTACTGAAAGGTCATTGGAAACACAGTTCCTGGTAACCACACCACCAGCTACAGAAAGGTCATTGAATACATAGTTCGTGGAAACCAGCCTCTGAATGGTCATTGAAAACACAGTTCCTGGTAACCAGCCTTTGAAAGGTCATTAAAAACACAGTTCCTGGTAACCAGCCTCTGAAAGGTCATTGAAAACACAGTTCCTATTAACCAGTCTCTGAAATCTCATTGAAAACACAGTTCCTAATAACCAGCCTCTTAAAGGTCATTGAAAACACAGTTCCTGGTAACCAGCCTCTGAATGATCACTGAAAACACAGTTCCTGATACACCACCAGCTACTGAAAGGTCATTAAAAACACAGTTCCTATTAACCAGCCTCTGAAAGGTCATTGAAAACACAGTTCCTATTAACCAGCCTCTGAAAGGTAATTGAAAATACAGTTCCTGGTTCACCACCAGCTACTGAAAGGCAATTGAAAACACAGTTCCTATTAACCAGTCTCTGAAATCTCATTGAAAACACAGTTCCTAATAACCAGCCTCTTAAAGGTCATTGAAAACACAGTTCCTGGTAACCAGCCTCTGAATGGTCACTGAAAACACAGTTCCTGATACACCACCAGCTACTGAAAGGTCATTGAAAACACAGTTCCTGGTAACCAGCATCTGAATGATCACTGAAAAGACAGTTCCTGGTACAGCACCAGCTACTGAAAGGTCATTGAAAACACAGTTCCTATTAACCAGCCTCTGAAAGGTCATTGAAAACACAGTTCCTGGTAACCAGCATCTGAAAAATCACTGAAAACACAATTCCTGATACACCACCAGCTACTGAAAGGTCATTGAAAACACAGTTCCTAGTAACCAGCCTCTTAAAAGTCAATGAAAACCCAGTTCCAAGTACACCACCAGCTACTGAAAGGTCAATGAAAAAGACAGTTCCTGGTAACCAGCCTCTGAAAGATCACTGAAAAGACAGTTCCTGATTCACCACCAGCCTCTGAAAGGTCATAGAAAACACAGTTCCTAGTACACTACCAGCTACTGTAAGGTCATTGAAAACACAGTTCCTGGTAACAAGCCTCTGAAAGGTCATTGAAAACACAGTTCCTGATACACCACCAGCTACTGAATGGTCATTGAAAACACAGTTCCTGGTAACCAGCCTCTTAAAGGACATTGAAAACACAGTTCCTATTAACCAGCCTCTGAAAGGTCATTGAAAACACAGTTCCTGGTAACCAGCCTCTGAAAGGTCATTGAAAACACAGTTCCTATTTACCAGCTACTGAAAGGTCATTGAAAACACAGTTCCTGGTAACCAGCCTCTGAAAGGTCATTGAAAACACAGTTCCTGGTAACCAGACTCTGAAAGGTCATCGAAAACACAGTTCCTATTAACCAGCCTCTTAACGGTCATTGAAAACACAGTTCCTATTTACCAGCCTCTGAAAGGTCATTGAAAACACAGTTCCTGGTAACCAGCCTCTGAAAGGTCATTGAAAACACAGTTCCTATTAACGAGCCTCTTAAAGATCATTGAAAACACAGTTCCTATTTACCAGCCTCTGAAAGGTCATTGAAAACACAGTTCCTGGTAACCAGCCTCTGACAGGTCATTGAAAACACAGTTCCTATTAACCAGCCTCTTAAAGGTCATTGAAAACACACTTCCTATTTACCAGCCTCTGAAAGGTCATTGAAAACACAGTTCCTGGTAACCAGCCTCTGAAAGGTCATTGAAAACACAGTTCCTATTAACCAGCCTCTTAAAGGTCATTGAAAACATAGTTCCTATTTACCAGCCTCTGAAAGGTCATTGAAAACACAGTTCCTATTAACCAGCCTCTGAAAGGTCATTGAAAACACAGTTCCTGATACACCACCAGCTACTGAAAGGTCATTGAAAACACAGTTCCTGGTAACCCTTCTCTAAAAGGTCACTGACAATATATTTCCTGGTACACCACCAGCCTCTGAAATGCCACTGAACATACTATGCAATTCTTCTCAAAGTTTGCTAAGCACCAATATATTTTTACATTTTGTCTGGTGTTTGCCAGTTCTGAGTTTTCTTTTTCTTTTATTCACCTGATTAATGACTGATTGAACAATAGAGACAACTGTTTTTAAAATTTATTATATGTTTACATGGATTATTTTGAATGGCATATTTGGGATGTAAAAAGGTTCATGTTTGCCAAATAAATAACAACTATCGATATCTGAATCCAACAAATGCCTTATTCGCATTTGCCGTTAATTCAGTCATGAACATTCAGTCTTTCAAGTGAAAGTAAAGTTTGAGTATCTACAAATGTCGGGTACATGTAAGCAGCGTAATTATATAGGGTCACCTCGTTCGCACGACTGTCCTTCATGGTCATGTGTACACAGAGAACCTTCTCCATAAAACTGTATAGAATGATGTGTGGTTAACTTAGTGCTTAGAAAACTTTGAGAATATATTAGGAAAATTGGAGCAATTTACTATGATATTTTGGACAGTAATATGCATTTCCACTTCACATGAACAGGCTCAATAAAATCGAGTCTGTTAATTTTGATATTTCTCGCGTTCAGTGACATTCCAAGTCACGACATTACGATGCCGAAAACGCGAAGATTCGATGACGAAAACGCGAGATTATTTCGCGCGTTATCCTCATCGTGTTTTCGCATTTTCGTCATCGGAACGTCTTTATTTCGTCATCGTAGTTCGATTTTCCATGTTCATATAGTTCTAGACCGCTTTCATGTTTATCTAAATGGTGATTTTAAAGTAGTCAATTTTTATATACCTCATGTGAGAAGGTTTGTTTGGTTTTATAAATGTTTTAAATGTTTTTCGATGGTCATTGCAAAATCTCATTACTGCTTCTGGACTACGGAATTCCCATCGCGAATGTATAATATTATATCATATGCTAAAACACGAAAAACCCAACAACCTGATGACTAAGATGCGAAAACACGATGACTAAAACGCGAAAACACGAAAATACGATAACGAATACGCAGTCAATAAATTATGATGCCGAAAACGCGAAGATTCGATGATGAAAACGCGAGATTATTTCGCGCGTTATCCTCATCGTGTTTTCGCGTTTTCGTCATCGGAACATCTTTATTTCGTCATCGTAGTTTAGTTTCGTGATTTCTTGGATTAGCGTTTCAGAATCTCTTCTTTTACAGGAGAATGTTGCGATGGCCCTTACGGAATTCGTACTGGAAATTCTTTAATCAGACTTCAGGAACATAGCGCAACTAATGCTACATGTACGCACACGGTACGCATACATGCATAACATTTTTGTGCAACCTTACATGTAAAATTTATAAGATAACTTGTTGGTTTATATCTTGGTCTTTTATCTGTTACATTTGGATTGGCGACTTGACATGTAAAGTGATTAATCATGTGGAATGGAGTTTTCTCAAGCACGTGCTATCTTCTTCTGATTTTTTAAAACAATTTCAGTTATTGCAATAAGTGTATTGAAAAAATGATAAATATGCACCAAATACTGAAATTTCTGTTAAAATATAAACATTTAATTTTCGGTCATTTATTTTTGAATCCGTTACTTTGTACGTTAGTAGCACTTCAGCTAGTAAGCATTTCGTTTTATTCAGTTTCGCTATGGTTCTCCATTTTTTGTTGTCATGTTGGATTTTTACTTAGTCAAACTCATATCTTTTACTTGTTAGTTTGTTTTCTCTAATCGCAGCCAATGCGTTTTCATGGTATGAATATGAAAATCTGACACTGACGTATTGAATGCCGCAGCTGTCAAATTGTTATAATACTTCATGTCTTATATGAAAGACCTATGTATTATTTTTTATATTTAAGTCTTTGCCTGTATCAAGCAAAAAAGATTAAAAAACAAACATGAACGCCGCCTTAGTATGCAAAGTATTAGTGGTGTTGGTGCCCTTCTCATGTAAAGTTCAATTCGGGTGTGGCCTACCGGGACTGTAGCCGCTTGATTTCTATGAACTGGCTCGATTTAACCGAGCCTGTAACAGTTTCTTATCCGTTGTGTTCACTAACTGTCGTTCAAAGATTTGAAATGAAATAATGTTCATACAAACCTTTTCCTCAGATATGATATCGGTCAAAAAGTCTATTAATTTACAATTGAGATTGGTTCTTTAATACGAAATGTAAATTGCATACGCAAAATTATGATTTATCCATTATTAGGATCATTAAGTTGTGCAGTGTGGATTATATTTAGAAGATGGATGGAGTGACACGACCTAACGTGGGCTTTAGCACGTCTTGTAAGCCGTTACTCAACAAATGTGCAGTTTGTCGTATTAATATTCTGAAGTTTGTTTCAATAGGCCACAAATGATAAACTGCAGCTGGAATGTATAATGTTTACAAATCCTATAATTTGCTTCAAAGGAACGGGACATTTAAGGAATGATTCTTATTTTGGTGCGGTTCATGCAGATTGGACGTGCACGCGAGAGCTGGCAAATCCATAAAGCGCGCTAGCGCTTTATGGTAAATTTGCCAGCTCTCGCGTGCACGTCCAATCTGCATGAACCGCACCAAAATAAGAATCATTACTTATATTTACATTTTATTCATTTTTTTCTCTAAATAAACTTAAGTCGAACGCTTTCAAAAATTTGTATTAAGTGAAAAGGGGGAGTAGGGCCTAATACGTGGGAGTTTTCAATAGTAACTAATAGTAGTTTTCATTGGAACACGTTTATTAAATAGAAATAAAATATATTACATTTATATTAGAATCTCATCTCCATATTAAGAACAGACACTCGATGGGAGTGGATAGAAAGATGTGACGGATAGACAGACAAACATATAAGTGAGAAAATAAAACATCAACAAAACTCTTTAAAAACACCGGAAATGATACAGTGACTATAAATACGTTCAGTGAAATATACGGTCCGACAACGCTTGTCTGGACTTAAAAATACAATTTTGTAAAATTCGAGATAAATAAATACAGTCCAGTAAGCGATTGGGTCTATTTAATTTCCGAGATTTAAGAAAACAATATGAGTCATTTCGTAAGTGTTAAAGGAGCTGTTGTTGTTTTTTTTGTTAAAATTTCATCTGTTGATTTTTGGTGCTGTCGTTTTGAGAGAAAAAAAAGAAAATGCATGTAATAATTCCTTTTAATTATGTAAATCGGCGCCCACAGGGGTCTGGCAGGCACCGACCTTTGCAGAACAGCCAATATAGATAACACACTTTTGTTAATAATAGTACAATCTGATTGTAATGATGACTGTTAAGTCATAACGTATGAACGCGACCCTATTTGTACTCTGGTATCATAAAGTAAAAGTTCAGTAGCTCCTGAGGAGACAAAACATCAACATATTCATTTCAAAAACCACTTATCACTTAAATTGCTTTCCCCATTATTGGCATTTAAGAGGTCGCAAACATTGCAAATGGCGAAAACATGCTTAAATTTCAAAAAATGAATTTTGGGGGAAATACTTATTGCCACCTACATTTTAGTAAATAAATGTATTTAGCTATGGATGTAGTAAATGTTTGCAAGCTCAATTTAGTCTAATTCATGTTGTAATAACCAAGCACATACTAAAACAATTATATTAACCATTGGGCATTTTGTTGATGTTTAGAAATTTTCCTAGAAACTTAAGTCACTTATTGGCACTTACCTTTCCAGTGCATTTGTGTAAATTTTGTTAACGTTACTTTTCTGCAGATAGAGTTAGCGACCTTTGTAGTAACCGTTCAACCGTTTGATAGATAATTAATACACTGAAAATCAAGTAATTAATGTTAATGAATCATAAATCAAAATAATGCTTATTTTTAAGATTTAATTTAGAGAAAAGTGTGTCGCTATTTTTATAGTGGGAATTCAGGTGTTGATTAATACTTACATTCAACACCAAATTTTAAATTACCCGTGGACGAAATAATATCATTAAAATGTATTTAACATTCGAGGTAGACGGATGTCTGTTAATCCAAGTTTTTTTTAAAGAAATTTTTCATTTAAGTACGTTGAATTATAATTTTCGTGAATCCGAATTCTTTGGTAAACTTTCTAATCCCGAATTACGCGATGTGCTAAAAACCTTGCCATTTTACTTTACACTTATTTAGAGTATGAGATTGTTAAAAAAAACAATTTGCTATAAAATAACATGAATTGTGTCCCCTGTCACTTCTACACTAATAAAAGATTAATTCATTGTTGTTTACATTTAGTTTTGATCAAGAATCTCTCCGGCGGGAACGAACATTATGCTTTTAGTGTGGTCTTTATTTTTTGTCTCACTACCATTTTAGACATAAAGGATAAACCAATCACGTAACAATTAAATGTTTGAATGTTTGTCAAATTGATACAACATCAGGATGTGCAAAACGATTTCTGGCAAGATACACGTACTTATGAACTGTTTTCATACCTTCAATAGGCAAGAAGTGAATACAGCATTGATTGCAATTTGTCACTGTCTTGTTTTACACAACTTACAACTTGTGTGATGACGTTTGATTGATCATTTGATATATTTTAATTGCTAATACCATGTGATACTTCATCAAAGTTATAGATAGTCACTCAGTCGGTTTACCTAAAGGGGCGTGCTCTATTACGTTTTTATGATGAATATTATAAAACTGCATTAAACAATAAAGGTACGTTGGCCTCTGTGGTTGAGAATAACATTGATATATATCAGACAAATCCGTGTTTAGAACTCAGAGTCTGCGCACAATACACGGCCGGCGCACACCACACAGCCTGCTCACATCACACAGGATGCCCACACCACACAGCCTGCTCACATCACACAGGATGCCCGCACAACACAGCCTGCTCACATCACACAGGATGCCCACACCACACAGCCTGCTCACATCACACAGGATGCCCACACCACACAGCCTGCTCACACCACACAGCCTGCTCACGTCACACAGGATGCCCACACCACACAGCCTGCTCACGTTACACAGGATGCCCACACCACACAGCCTGCTCACACCACACAGCCTGCCCACATCACACAGCCTGCTCACACCACACAGCCTGCTCACATCACACAGGATGCCCACACCACACAGCCTGCTCACGTCACACAGGATGCCCACACCACACAGCCTGCTCACGTCACACAGGATGCCCACACCACACAGCCTGCTCACATCACACAGGATGCCCACACCTTACAGCCTGCTCACGACACACAGGATGCCCACACCACACAGCCTGCCCACGTCACACAGGATGCCCACACCACACAGCTTGCTCACATCACACAGGATGCTCACACCTCACAGCCTGCTCACATCACACAGCCTGCTCACACCACACAGCCTGCTCACATCACACATCCTGCTCACACCACACATCCTGCTCTCATCACACAGGATGCCCATACCACACAGCCTAACCGCACGACATGGTCTGCCCTCAGGACACTGTCTACCCGCAGGACACTGTCTGTCTTAACTACACAAGCTGCCAACACCACACAGCCCATCCACAAGACACCTCTCAACGTTATACGACTGCTCACACAACGCAGCCTGTCGGTACTACACAGTCTCTTCAAAGCATATAGCCGGCCTACACTATAACTACACATGCTGCCCGCACCACACATCCTCCCACATTGCACAGTTAACGCGCACCACACAACCAGCGCACATCACTCCGCCGGTCCACATTACACAGCCTCCTCCAACAACAAAAGCCTGCTCTTCCTGCACTACACAGCGTTTGCACACAAATGAACCTGTTCTCACCACACAACCTGGGCAAAATACAGGGCCTGTCCATACCATACAGCTTGCGCACACCGCAAAGCCTTGCGTGTACCGCTCCGTCTGCCGAAACCACGCAACCTGCCTTCGCTACAGATCCTGCACACACCACAAATCCGGTCGATAACATTCATTTTGGTCATACCACAGTCACCAAACAGATTCAACACATTCACTAAACAACCTCCAACAACAAGACAACATTCCCACACCGGACAGCCCGTACACACAAAACACTGCGTCCTCAGACAACACAGCTACTGCCTAGCACATAGCTTCAAAATGCCACACAGCCTTCCTACACCACAAAGCCTTCACCAAACAGCATGCCAACACCACACAGCCTCGCATTCCACGGCATGTCAATACCACATGGCCTCCACGGACAATACAGCATCAACATGCTACAAAGCCTTCACTCACCACACAGCTTCTCCACACCACATTGACGCCTAACACTACAAATACACCCAGCCTCCCCACACCTCACCATACCAGACAATAACACTCCACTCCACTGCATTGCATTGCACTTCACTGCACTCCACACCACACCAGACAAAAACACTCCACTCCACTGCATTGCATTGCACTGCACTGCACTCCACACAACACCATACAATAACACCCCACTCCACTGCATTGCATTGCACTGCACTCCACACCACACCAGACAACAACACTCCACTCCACTGCATTGCATTGCACTGCAATCCACTCCACACAACACCATACAAGAACACTCCACTCCACTGCATTGCATTGCACTGCACTGCACTGCACTGCACTCCACACCACACCAGACAATAACACTCCACTCAACTGTATTGCATTGCATTGCACTGCACTGCACTCCACACCACACCATACAACAACCTCCAATTCACTTTACACCACACCCCACAAATCCACTCCACTCCCCTCCACTCCGCTCCGCTCCGTTCCGCTCCACAACACACCAAATAACTCCACGCCACACCACATAACACCACACCGCTCCACACCACACCAAACCACTCCACGCCACGCCACACCACACAACACCGCTCCGCTCCACACCACACCAAACCAAACCACGCCACGCCACACCACACCACACCGCCCCACACCACTGTATTGGTAAGAAGAGATAAATCATTCTTATTGAGAGAGACAATACTTTTATGTTTTGACTAGTTATATGTTTTCGTAATCGTATAGAATATTGTGTAACAATCGCAAAATTGAACCAATGACCACGAGACTGTCAGAAATATTAATATTATAGAAACACAAAGCACTATGGTTTTATTCTAAATAACACGAGGAAAATAGCAAATCGATCAAGTTAATAATAGTCAGTTGCAGAATTCCCGCTAGTAGTACCTTACACACAATTCTATGTCACTGATCAGTATCTCAGCTACTGTGATGAACTAATTGACTTTGTAAGTCAAAAAATGATATTAATAACAAAATGCAAAGTAATGCTATATTATAATGTCAGATAAATATTTCAATTACCATACAATCAATTAACATTTACGAGTAAACAGCACTGGCTGGATATCTTTATGTGATGAAATAATTATACAGCGTTTGTATTCTAGATGAACAAAAAAGTAGTTTTCGCTGACAATCGCTTTTTGACTTAAACATTGTAACTTACTCTATAATACTTGTTAAATTTGTGAACTTATTTTCATTAATACAAATTAATTTGGTTTTCACGTCAAAATAGATACAGTATTACGTTTTTGGTCATTGTTTTTCGCCCGGACTACCTTTCTGTTGGTAAGGACGATAATACGGTGACACGCTATGTGGTTGGATGTGTTCTGAACTTATCGGTGCATTTTGCTATTTCTGGTGCATAAAGAAGTGTATTTAGCCTGTAGTTATTGTGGAAGGAAACGAAACATACGTTTTAGAAACGTCCGAAAATCACTGGCCGACGACCGACGGACGACCTGCGAGTATGACTGCATCAATTTGGACAGGGTTCGGCATAAAGTTTATGGTGATCGTAGAATAACAATCGGTCCATTTCAGACTGCAATTACTACGTCCTGCGACTAGAGAAGCCATACGATCAGCCGACGATCAGTGTACATGAAGACATTCGCCTTGTGGTTCTGCAAACACACAAAATGCATTTGCATACGCGGTGATTACGTCGGGAAAGTGCGTCGTTCTTTTGACTTGTAAATGACGTTTGACGTTTGGATTCTGTATATTCACATCCTTATATATTTCCATTAAATTTACAGAACATGAAGTAAACATGTAGAAATCTATGTTTGCAAATTATTTATTGAATTGTTAAATTGTTTAACAGTTTATATTAAAATTCCACGAACTAATCGAACAACCCTCGTATTTCATATCATTTGAAATTTGTAACCTATACGGTTTCTTTTTTTTGCTGAGAATATATAAGTATCGATATTTCGTTTCGTGTTATCTTGGCTTTTAACATTGCCTTAAATAAGGTTATAAATAGGTATAAATTTGGGCATGTGAAACTTCCGATTAAGTGTTCCATCCGGTCTCACAATCCCTGAATATTACTTGAACATGATAGTTACATGTACTATGGGTTAGGGATGGGAACGAGTATTCGAGTACTCGGATACTCGATTAACGTTCGAGTACTTGAGTAGTTCAAAAAGTATTCGAGTACTTGATTTAAAATGTAAACAAATCAATAAATTTTTATAACAGTCGTCTTTATGAAATTGTATAAATCGCCGACTGACGGTTGATTGTACCTCGCACCTGGTTTCCAATAAACAAGATGACAGTTTGGGGCACAAAACTACCGATTATTGGCGTCTAATTGACGCTATTGTTTGATGCAGTAAAAAATTCAGTAACACATACAATTTTCAATCATGTAAATTATCGCCTAAATGTTTCAAGTATGGGCTAACTAACAGTGATTAGACGATTTAAAACTGTAATATCATTAGTAAGTTCATATTTGTTGTGGGGTATATCACATTTGTATACAATTCTAATATTTTTCATCATTTTAATGTGTACATTCTACGGTGATGTACCAGTTTGTTACACGAATTAATTCACGAGCTTATTTTTAGTTGAATGTTTTCAAAAGTTGATGCTCGAAATGCTTTGATTAGATGTCATTAAAGTATGTTTGTTTTCCTGTAAATGTGTTGTTTATCTTCTTAAGTAGTCGATTATGACAGGCAGTCTTGCATTATTGTATCCGGTACGATGGTAAGAGGCTGTTAATCAAGTTCTTCTTACGTTAGAGGAAGGCTTCGAGTACTCGAGTACTCGATCGGAACAAGATCCGAGTACCCGAGTACCAATTTTGCTACTCGTTCCCATCCCCACTATGGGTTAAATTTTTAGGTGTTTTGTAAGGTTGCTTATACTCCGATGTTTCGCACTGAACCCTGAATGTACTTGTGTAGTTATAGATTTTTGGAATATTCCACAAAAATAGAAAGTTAGAAATTGTCTCATTAGGTCATTATGGTACATACCTGAACAAAAGGTTTCATGGCCGTGGCTGTAGCTCATCTGGTTTCTAATTATATTGTAATATGGTATAAGGGTTGTGTGTTCGACTCCCAAAAGGGATTTCTTTTTCCTGTTTTTTTAATGTCATTCTTTTTATAAACATTCATGCACACACCGAAAAATGTCAATAACCGTTGAAATTTCGAGTGAGCTTTCATCAAACAGGTTGATAAGATGTCGCAATGGAAGCTTACTCAAACACAATTTTCGGACTGTAATCAGCTTTCTTCATGACTGATCGTCGACTGAAGTAGATTAAGTAAAGAATGGACCACGAGTAACCGTTCTCTACGAAATTTAGAGGCGAGCGAAAAGACGAAATAACGAAAAAACCGCCTTGCGCGGCGTTCTTTCGTTATTTCGTCTGACTTAGACCACAGGTTGTCAATGCATAGATTCACCACTTCTCCTTTCAATTAATCGACCCTATTTAGCTTGTAAAATCAACGCCAAAACTTTGGACAAGGATTTTATGAATACCATACCCATACAGACTGAGCTGCAAACATTGCGTCTTTGTTATTGTTTGGTTGCTTTTAAAATTCCAATAGGAAAAGGAACCTTCGGACAGTTGAAGTCAGTCCTTTAAATGAAGTCAGTCCTTTAAATGAGGTGAGCAGACTACATTAATGATTATGCATTTCGAGGTTAGAACACCATTTTACTGTCAAAATTTAAAACAAAATTACATTTAATATTAAAAAAACAAACAAAATGTAATTGTAAATTCCTCCCAACAATATCAACAACTAAAATGTCAAATTTATGTTCAAAGGTATCTTTTCCATGGCAAGTGGCGATTATGGAAGAAACAAGAACTGAGCAATGTTTTATCATCAGTCATAATATAATTGTTTGCTAAGCAATTATTTTCACTGATCTGATTTTCTGTGTTTAAAGTGACAAAGCATTGAAGTATACTGGCCGTCAATAGACAGTTAACATTTGTATCATTAGCTTTTACACTGACGAAATTTAAATCATTTGGTATGGAAACATAACACTATTTCATTCTAGCGTAAAAGGGGAACTTACTGTCTTATCAAGCTTATTATGCTGCCGAAATTTAAAAGCTCAATATTTGATAGAAACAAAAAAAAACAAAAACAATAGCTAAACAAAAATGCATGAGAGCCAATGAGAAAGCGTGTTAAAGGCTGTCTTACTTTTTCTTCGCGTCAGGAAAAATCCAATTCACTAAGAAATTGCAAGTTTTTAGTGATTTTAAGACACACACACTACTTTTAGTTGATCAACGTCTGATAATGTTTTAGCAAAAGGCTGTCTGTCGGGAAATTTGCAGAAAACTGGAATAAGGGTTAACTATAGCAAACAGCTGAAGTGACTGTTCCAGATCTTGATCATAGTGATTGTTTCGATTTCCGTAATGAGTAAAAGTTTAAATTCATATTTTATCAGTAGACTTTCTAAAGTGGTAATTTTCTATCGACGGTGAGTAAACTAGGCTTTTTGGTGCATTTTTGCACAAAAATGCTGGGCTTACTGTATTAATCTATCATGTCACTAAAAGACCTTATCGCCTAGGCTCCTACTTTTATGTGGATTTCAGAATTGTATTGTTAATCTTAAATCAACTATGTCTGTTCCAAATGTACAATAACAATATACACTAAATCCAGAGGTTCTCTGAAAGTTCACGATCTGTCAGGAGTAGTAAATGCAACCGATTCAATTGCATTTAATGCATGTCCTTGTTTTTAAACACATTTTTTTTCAAATAACACACACAACAGCAGCAGCGGCAAACAACTGTGTCACTTTGATGAAAATAAACATTATTCTCTCCTTACAAAAACCATTCAAAACGTTGTCTCAAACACAAAGCTAAATAACGGTTGATTGTTTTTAATTATTTTGTTGCTTTCAAAACAGTCCCATTGAATTAAGATTTAAATGCATTTCATATATTTTCTTTTGAATATCTACTATACAACGAAACAGCCAAGTGTAAATATGCTTTGGGGCCCGGCATTTCTCAGTAGGAACTGGCTATTATTTGACCCAAAAATCTTTTTAAAAATTATGAGATGAATCAAATGTTCTTAAAAACCATCAACAGTTTTTTAAGTTTTGTTTTGTCATGCGAGACGAACAGAAAAATGCATATGCGGTCGAACTGCATTCAGATATTTTCGTAATGTAAAAATAATTAAAAATAGAAAGCTAAAACATCACTCATTCAATACCTAGCCTGATGAAAGACCTATTAGTTGAGGCGGAGTCAAATGTGTAGTTTAAATGTTTTTCACCCTCCACATAATCAGTATACCGATTTTGTAGGCTATGCCTTCCCACGAAAGTTGCAAGTAGATCAATTGGCCGTCGTTACAAGACCGAATTGTTGTTAAAGAATACGAACGAAATAAATAAATTAACAACGAAGCAAACTTTTTCTGAGGCGTTCTGAACGTTTTTTTTTTGTCAGGTGAGAATAATGTTTGATTTTATCACAAAGTGACTCAGTTGTATGCTGCTGCTGATTTATTTGAAAAAAATGTTTTTGAAAAACAAGAGCATGCATTAAAATGCAATTGAATAGGTTGCATTTGCTACTCATGACAGATCTCGAATCTTCATGGAAACCTTTGGCTTTAGTGTAAATTGTTATTGTATATTTGTAACAGAAACAGTTGATTTAAGATTAACATTACAATGCTCAAATCCACATAAAAATAGGAGGTAAGGAATGTTTGTGACATGATAGATAAATACAGTAAGCCCAGCATTTTTGTGCAAAAATGCACCAAAAAGCCTAGTTTTGTCTCGACACATGACGTTCAACGTTTAGTGTTAGTGGGATTACGGAACGGTACCGCTCTGTGTAGGAGATTACTAGACAGCAGCCACCAAAAATGGCTTAAAGGCACATCAGCCACAGGAATTGAGCTTAAACCTTAATTTTTTGGCGATAGAACGTTTTCTCGTAGATATATTTTTCCAGAAAATTAAAACAATCCATTTTGGACATATTTTGGTGTAAAAATGCTCCATTTGGGCATATGTCTAGCATATATTAAAAAACACAACATATTTTCGCGAGGGACAATAAAAAATACACAACAAACCTTGCAAGGGTTTGTTTCAATAACTTTTTTGTTAGGACAGCTAGGAATCTCAAATAAAAACCGAGTCAAGCGTAAACATCGTAGATCCGAATGGGATATGTCATTAAAAGAAATATTTGAATGTAATGTGCTTACCTTGTGAAAATATCCGCACAAGTATCAAAATTTTAAGATTTTATCCGCCATATTGGAAAGCAGCCACCAAATTCATCGCTTAAAGTACGTCAGCCACCATTTAGGCTGAACCCCCTTCACCATTTTCGACGAAATTTAGCGCATTCTATTGGAAAAGTCGAACAATACCCACGGGGTTCAATACATTTGTCGGTACGTGTTTACTTTTGTCTGTGATTCGGGGCAAATACAGATAAAAGTTTATCATTTTCAGTATTTGCCCCGAATCACAGACAAAACTTTCCCATTAGAATTAAATTTCGTCGAAAATGGTAAACTAATAAAATTATAACAAGGCTTTGAAGATTGCAATCGATTAGTTTTCTTGCCGTAATACCGAAAATTGACGTCACAAACCACGTGGTATGGCCTCCCTGTACATTTCTGGGGAATAAACGCGGAAGTGATTCGATGTGTATTAATCTACACGCTTGAACAATATTATGCTAATATATCGAAATCGTCGTTGAGTTTCAACAAAAAGTCAAACAATTTTAGTGAAAGGCAATGCACCGAGATGCAACGATTTGTTATTTCCTGGTCGTCTTGCACTTTAGAAATGAAGGCTATTGATGGAATAAACCAGTGTAACACTAATTTACACTTGTCACTCAGTCAGAACCAATATAAGTGTTGATTGCTTGTTCCAGCTTTAAAAACATTAGAATGTGTGAGATCATTTAATTAGTCTTCTAAATATATCTTACTCTATGCCAATACATTAATTTTCGAGTTTCCGGGCCTTTCTTTGAAGTCGTCACATGCTAACCCGAGGTGACGGATATTTGCAATCTCACGAAACAGTTTTCTTTCGCTTAGTAATTTACAATTAATTTATACATACCTTTATCCACATTGTGTGTTTGAATTATCTTCACTGGTGAATCGTCGGGAAATCCCAGTACGGTCTGCAAAACATCTGCTTAAGGCGGTGCCCGTTGAGTAAGGTAAATTTAACTTTAGCACTCTTCACTTGGTTCCAAAGACTGTTTAGGGTCTTTATTTTTCGGAATTAAAGGCGATTAGACTACTGTTTATTTTGTTATTTATAGACATACGACTGTATAATATTCTCATCTCAGAAAACTAGTTAAGATTAAAATAGGTCACCATTCTCCTCTATACCAAGGCACGGTTTTTAAGCAGTATGCACACTTTTTGAAGTATTGTAGGTAAGCTGTTTGAATGAGATAATTACTTCTTTTCAAATGATAATTTCTTTGGCTTTTAGTCCTATTAAATGATCATAAAATGGGCCGTATTCAGGTAACATATTAATATGTCGAAAATTTCCAATATCATTCAAGCTTATATTTATGAGCAGCACAACACAAAGCTCACCCACCAAGATGTTATTTAGAAACTTGCGGTGGACATACAAATAACATGTTTTATATTCAACGGTACATTTGATCATGAAAAGAACATTGCTTGCGGATTTTAGGCTTTTGTGCTAATTGTCATAGCGTAGAAAATGTGATCAAAGAAGCGTCGGTAAACGCTTGCAAGATCAATCGAATTAACGAGGAGACGCGCATGAGTTATTTTCAAAAAATGGAAAATATGTTTCATATTTGGTTGATAAATTCCAATTGAAAACCATGTATTAATCTTAAGCAAACGAAGACCATATTAATTCAAAAATTATTTCAATTTGCATTCGTTGAATTGACTATGAATAGAAGGTATGGTAAGGAATGATGGACTGTAACCTTTCACAGAAAATTATTTGAAATTTAATTGAAAAATATTAAATTGATTTACAAGTGTTTCCCTCTACGCTTATTTCATATCATGTTCTTTTGATTCCATATTTGTTTCATCTTGAAAAGGATCATTTTATTGCAATTTTCTTAAAGTTAACACCTCCTTCATAAAGGAAAGCAATAAATGCTATTAAAAAGGCAAATTGTATAATTTCAATGATCTTGGTCCATATTTAAATTCTTTGTCGGGTAGAATGATTATAGAAAGGCATGACGGCAAATTAAAATATTGAAATAAGAGAAATTATAAACAAATGAATTAAATAGTTTAAGCGTAAATAATCCAGTTAGTCATATACACTAAATTCCTTATAGGTGGAATTTTGCTAATTTAATGGCAATTTTTCTTAATGGACGAGAATTATCAACCAAATCAATAGATATGTAAAACAGAACAACTTACCACTGTCCAATATATCACAGTAATTTATACAGATCACTTTGCAGATAAACCTTATACAATTAATTTCGAATAAAGATGGAAATTTATATACTTTTATGCTAACGTGTTGTTATTACGAAACATTATATTAAGCTGTTCAAACTGTGAATGGCGTGGCTCTTTTAGATATTTTTTCAGAAGATTTTTATGATAAATCATTTTTACTTCTTTTTATGAAATAACCATTTAATTCCCTACGTGAATTAGGAAACCGTTGTCTTTTAACCAATGTAGGTAAAAAAAACAAAAGTCACAAAATCGTCGGTCCCGGGTATATTATCAATGCTCAAAGATTCATGTCTACGTGTTTAAATAAAGATTCTTAAGTGATTTTGAACCATTCTTTGGGATTCTTCAATAAGTTGATTCTATCGCTGTTGCACAGATGATGGTTCAGCAGTTTAAACCGATTACGGAATATCACCTTTACAAAGGCTGTGGTAATTTTTGTGACTTTTGGTTTTAGGCTTATCCCCACCTCGATTAAATGTCATTGATTTACGAAGGCACGATGTGATTCAAATAGCATTTTCATAAAAAGAAGTAATAATGTATTTATTGGGTTTCAAATTTACGGGTTTACTCCAATTCAGTACGGGGAATTTTTTTAATCGGTGTAGTAAATCATTGGTTATTGTTGTTCTAGCTTTTAAAATGGTCATATTTATGTCTCAATATTATTCAACTGATTTGAATCTACAACTGAAAAGCAAGCCCATACAGCATTTGAGGTTAAATCTGTACTATGCTGCTGCTCCATACCAAATTGTTTCAATATAATCGATGTAAAAGCTACTGTTAAAGTAACTTTCTATTGACGGTCATTATACATTTGTTTGATGCTATTGTTATTGGTGCGATGTGGGAAGTCTCATTTTCGGTTTAAAATAGCAGTATAATATTTAGAAAACAACAACAACAAATTAACAAACAAACAAACACAATCGCGAGAAATAGATCGCTGGACTGCAAAATATAAAATTCTTCTTCGGCTTCGTAAACACGACTTTCACTTGACAATAAAGTCCAAGAGTACACGGGACTTGATCATGTCTGTTCGAGTAACCTTGTAGAATTTCAGATTTCAAGCGCCATGTTCAATATGCAGAGATAAGATGTATGGGGTGAATATGTAACAGTGATGCACATGCAAGGCATTTTGTAAATACCAAACAAAAAAGTTAAACATTTGACCTTGACATGAGACATGTGCTTGGAATGCAAAATTGTACATACGGCCTGCTACTAAAAAGCATTAAACGTCGTCCGAAAAGGCTAAATCAGTAAGGGTGGCACTAGATGGGTGGTGCAAATACAGTTTGATTGTGGTCTATGGAAAACCAAAATTAGCCAGTAAAATTTATTTTGTCGAGCTCGGTCGGAAGTTTAAAAAGCTTAGGGATTCAAAGATCAAAATATTGCTGAGACTGGCCTAGTTATGGACTGGCAAAAATCCTAATGTCACGAATAATCGTTTATCGAAGATTATATCTCAACTCAAATTCCTGGTTCGTACAGTAAGAAAATGTAGAATTTGAATAGAATAAAAAGTGAGATAAGTATGTCATATTCAGAACACACAGCCTCTCTGCACTGACATAGAGAGGAAAAGATAGTATGTGTTTACAGTATAACTAATTTAAATAAGACATCAAAATAAAAAGAAATGAGAACCCAGTGCGTTACCGCCTCGGCACGGCCTAGGGGTTTAAACCTATTCTTAGGATGCACCAACCTCACACAGCCCCACCAGATTCTCAAATGAACAAATAAAAGTTGCCTCGGTGAATTAACTCATACCCACCATGTTCGACAATATGCATGCAGACGCTGTCACAGAAGCTAAAGGTACTGTCAAGCGAAATACCGGTAAGTAGCTGTCGATGACCAGAGCAACCGGAATCGAATGAGCAAGAACACGATGACAGGATCAAATAAAATCCATCGATATTTTGAAATTAAGGTATAGAAAGCTAGCACACTTTTTGTTAGTGAAACTTTTGCAATTAGTCCAAGGTGATATGCTACGCTGACTGGACTAGTAAAAAGTAAACCTAGTTAGATGTCTCATGCGGGACTTCACCATCTTAAATGGAAAATTTAAAATATCAAAATCAAAATCTCATTTATGATATATTTAGTGGTCAAAAGATCCTTTTCAATAAACAGCTTTATATAAATGTATATTGTCTGCTTTTTCTGCAGCATTTTTAACGTGGATTTCATAAATTAGGTATAACCAAAGCATAAATTTAAAAGAGGAGAATGAAATCTTTCTAAAACTGCGTGTACCTCGACGTTATTAGTCTAAATAATTTGTACAGTCTAACAGTTTTCATTGTCCGAAAGCAAATGTTTTTTTTCATCGAAAAATGAAAACAGCTATTAGAAGTCGGGCGTAAATATTTAAATGTGATGGAATTACCCATTACTTTCTAATCCGCGAAGAAGTAGATTATTGTTTTGTATCAGACAAGAAAACAACGTCCAGCGGTAAACAGAGGGGATCCGAGAATTTAATTCTTGGCCAATGTGATCAGTACGGGGCTAACAACGGGGCCATGTAATTGACCCTAATTGAACAATTACAAGCCCTTAAACAGGGAACACCATCAATCGTAATAAATATTTCACTAAGAGCTTATAACTGCACGTAAATTTTGATATTTAACACAAACGCTCTACACCTGTTGTGCCGTAGCCACGTGCACAGATGATACATAGTTTTATAAATAAAAATTCCATTGATATTTTGTGTCAAGAACTGCAACAAAACCACGGTGTTGAAATGTTTACATTGTTACAAAAAACAAAACATCTGTTCCCATTTCAATGCTAAAGTGCACAAAGTGAACAAAATCTGTGAACAAATATTTGTGATATATAAACATTTTAAACTATACTGCTGTACATAATCACATCGGATTTACCACTAAACGATCAAACGTGTTTTTAAAGTCAGAATGTTATCACTACATTTATTTTTTTTATTGATGAAACAGATTTTTCTAATAAGACAGTATTGTCGCTGAAAAAAATGGCGTTATTTTGTCACAGTATTATGTTAATTTGTCGAAAAAAAGTAACTACAATTTTATCCGGTACTGGATGATTTCAAAGAAATTGTTAAGTTAAATTATTTTGATTAAAACAGTACTGAGTTTGTCTTCACGCGTTTATTTATGTAAGTTTTATAATAAATTAACACCAAATCTTGACGATACTTTATGAACGACGAAAGGTCCCAACTCCCCACTCCTTAGTGTATGATAATAATTAACCCTTTTACTATGAATTGTATTCAATAATTTAGAAAAAAAATATAATTTTTGAGGCTTTCCTGAAAAAATCCCTTTTAGTTACTTTTAGAGAGCAGTTGAGATCGACTTAAATATCACTGTATCCTCAAAACTGTAACAGCGTGTCGGCATAACTTTTTAAACATCCAGTATTTTCTTTCGGTGAGAACATTTAAATTTATGTTGCCACTCGTACACAGATTTCTAAGCTTGAACATTATGCTTATTTTACCGCAAATGGTGAACAAGAGAACACAGGGAGCTTTCCTGAAAATGTTTACAATTATTAAAAATAATCTTTTAACAAAAGAATTACAGCTTTTATACAACATTTGACGGTCATTTTGTCGAGCTCGGTCGGAAGTTAAGAAAGCTTAGGGATTCGAAGATTAAAATACTGATGAGACTGCCCTAGTTAGGGACTGGCCAAAATCCAAATGTCACGAATAATGTTTTATCAAAGATTATATCTCAACTTAAATTGCTGGTTCGTACTGTAAGAAAATGTAGGATTGAAATAAATAGTGAGATAAGTACCTCACAATCAAAACAAACAGCCTTTCCCGTGCCTCTCTCAGCCTCTCCAGATTCGGTGAATATGGAAAGAACATGTTGTTAGGTTATGAGAAATGTTTTTGAAATTTCAGACATCTTAGGAAATAACAGCCATAATCATAACGTGAATGTAAAAGTTAAATATGCATACACTTTTAAGGAACGCCCATATTCCGAAAGCACACTCCAACGCAGTTTTCTCTTTTATGGTAAACCCATTGTTTTATCGGGGGACCATACGCCGACGATAATGGAATGGTGTTAACCTGATAATAACGCATTGAAAGTTCCATATTCATAGCGATATGCAGACCATCATTTGGGATGGTTCATAATTGTCACAGAAGCGTTGATTGTGCCATGTGGCGGGTATAAAATATTTCACTGTTTATTCAGTCAGTGCTGTTATCAGTTACGACCTTTGAATGTCATTTAGCACGATTCTTTTGTATTTGTATGGTACTTTTAAAATTACTTTTATTTTATTATTTCGACCTATTTTTAAATGGGTGGTTTCAATATACCAGCCAATATAGAATTGGATATAACCAATTACCCTAAGGATATACTTCTTGTTGTTTTATTTTTCCGTTGGGGTTCTCTGTGATATGCTGTTTATATATTAGGAAATAGCACTAATATAACGACGACATTCCTTTCCTTATGTTTCCGTCCACCATCTTTACTAGTACAAGCAGTTACCAAATATTTCTTGCAACGCGACTGTGTAAGCGGGAGAGAGAGATTAAGTTTACAAAAGCAACTTGTTTTCCATCTATTTAAATATCACAGAAGAATTGTTTTTGCCGTGTAGCGGTTTTAAAAAGTTTTCCCGTACATTCATTCAGTACTATTTCATTTACTAACCTTGAAGGCCATCGAGCACGATAAATAGGAGTATGTTTGTGTAGATATTGAGTAGCTCTCAACCAGGGGCTATGCTGCGTGGACAGTAAATTCATTCTCATTACTGCAAATGAACAGGTTCAACAAACCGAGCCTTAAATATTCGTCGAGTTCGGTGGCTGTCAAAGTGTCTTTTCCATGAATTTGTACAGTTGAACTTGGAGAGACAGGTGTGAGGTTCATGCACCCTAGTATCTGTTTTACTCCCTTAGAGGCATATTTATTTTATCATTTACGGTTTCAAAGCGGTATTATTACCTTTTCAACTCTCAAACTGATATTTTCCCTGTTTACATCGTATTAGTTTAAATTCAGTAACAGTGATAATTAAAACAACAGGCATATTAAAAATGTACTATCTGAGTAATAGATTTATCATTAGTTGTTAATCGTTTTTAATGTTCAAGGACAATTATTTTGGTCGAAGAAATAAGACAACGTATGCGTTAAACTTTATAGATATTCATCTATTTATAATAAAATAGGAATTAGTCACATTGTGAAATAGATTCAATTATAATGACATTTACATGTTTAATGTATACGCAGCGATCACGGAAAAGACATTTTTGATCCATCATGTGCTTTGTATGAACTTAGCGATTTTAAATCGGTTCAAAGCGTTAAACAACATTAGGTTATCTGTGCGATTTATTAAGTATCGGTAAATGACCATATCCCACCCTATTATTAGCGATTATATTTTATTTGGAGGCTTGTATGAAAATTAAACGGTCAGGTATAGTGCAGCTGAGCTACCTTTGAAATCTCTCACAGGCCTCCAAATATAAAAAGTAACGTATATAATAGTCAACTTTTTGTTAGTGACAAAAGTCATGCCCTAAATTACCATATTACGTTAAGTATAAGTTAAGTATAATAACCATATTACGTTACGTTTATTTGGAGGCTTGTTTGAAAATTAAACGGTCATGCCCATCGCAACTGGGCGACCATGTAAGCTTCCAAATAAATAAAAAAAGTATATAAAAGTCGAAATTATGCTTGTTACTGACAAATCAGTCGCCACCTAAATTACCATATATGGATAAACACAAAATCAGCTGTCCAATTGAACGTTGATTTGTTGTTTAATGGCTCATATAAATATTTTATGAGGATATTTTTGAAAGAGAATTATGCACTAACACCTGAGTCGCAAGAGAAAACCTCTGCTGCGAATAATCATTGGTTGGAAAACAAGGAATTGTTCGCCAGCCAAAGTTCCATTTCTTTGCAATTTAATTAGATCTTCATCGACCACCAAAACTAAGCTGAAATACAGATTTAAATGATTTCCTATGACTTCTTTAATGTCACGTGTAGTTTCAAATTAAAAAAAGTCGTTTACGAAATACATGTGCTCGGCAAAATACACGTATTTAGCAAAGCGACCTAAGATAAAAGAATACAAATACACAACATAATGAGAGTTAATGTTGGAAAAAAAATATTGCTACGTTATTTTCTGAAAAAAATATATCCTAGCAATATATATACTTCAGCTCAATTATGCAAATTCTTCCGAAAAGCAAATGAAAGTTTTTGAAAATTGACTATGGAATTGAAAATATATTGTTCCTGAACATATCAAAAAATTGCAAAAAAAATTCGTGCCAATTTTTCTAAATTGGACTTTAAATGTGAAATATCGACGAAAACTAGAAATTTTCAAACATCCAATTTTTGTTATAAATTTAACAATTGTAAAGAAATTTATCATGTTTTTCCTATCAGCATGAAAGAAATCACTAACATGATCATTCTGTTCTGCTTAGAGATCTTACAGGCTATGTATTTCACTACTCTTCCGCTGTTCTACATCTTGTAACGCTATCAAAAATGTTTGTGATCAAAATATTTTATTTAGCAATTAACATTTTTAAACAGATAGTTAAACTGTTTTGCAGACATTTATATTAAGTTGAAATAAACAATCGCAGTTTGTGATTCGTGCCAATTTTTCTAAATTGGACTTTAAATGTGAAATATCGACGAAAACTAGAAATTTTCAAACATCCAATTTTTGTTATAAATTTAACAATTGTAAAGAAATTTATCATGTTTTTCCTATCAGCATGAAAGAAATCACTAACATGATCATTCTGTTCTGCTTAGAGATCTTACAGGCTATGTATTTCACTACTCTTCCGCTGTTCTACATCTTGTAACGCTATCAAAAATGTTTGTGATCAAAATATTTTATTTAGCAATTAACATTTTTAAACAGATAGTTAAACTGTTTTGCAGACATTTATATTAAGTTGAAATAAACAATCGCAGTTTGAGGTGGAATGTTATTAATTTTCGAGAAGCATATTTTACTTAAAATATGCATGCAAAACTGATATCGTATTTCCAATATGAAACCGGACATCTAACAGAAAGAACCGCAATTGCACTTTTTCTGCTATGACTTCATCGCCTCTCTAATGTCTGTAATGTTGTTTAGAATTAAGTTCTATTTCCGCTGTAAATTTCGTGAGCTTTTATTGAGATGTTGCCGAAAAGCGGCAATTTGACCTGAAAAATGACACCAAGCTAAACTAAATGTTCGTCACATATTTTGGAATAACAAAACAACAGCTCGAAAAAGTTTTAATCTTTTTGCAAATTTCGTTTGTGAAATTTATTTCGGAAAAATTTTGACGAATAAGAATTGGTGGCAAACGACTTACTGCTTTGCTTTATAACGTCTATCTTAACAAAAATATCAAATATTTTACAAACCTATTCCGTCAAATGAAGTGCTTTCTTGTCAAGTATTGTAATAGATCGGAATAACCTCCTCTGAAGTATCAACGCTAACGGTTTATTACAACAGCCACATATAACACTTAATTTCAAAATTACATTCGAATTCAAACTGATGTAATTTACACAGTGGAAAGAGAATTTCATTATAAACAATGTAACACAAACATATACGGAAAATTTGAAATGCATCAGGCACCAGTTACACAGACGGTCGGTGCCCAATATGTTATTTTATTTTAAGTGTCTCGCGCTGTTTTTGGTCGGTTGCCATGCGTGAGATTTTCTGTGTAACCGGCCATCGGTGATGGACAAGTGTTCAATCGGCTAAATAAATATTTCATAGGTTGCTGGTAGGAGACCGAAACTAACTCAAACGGGAATGGGTCGGTGATAAGGATGATTTTATCTGAAAAAATGCTGAAATACTATCGGTTTTTTGTCGTTTGTTAATCAGAGCTAAATCGGGCGTAACGCAGATAAATCGGTGTTTAATCGTGAGATATGACCGGTGATTCATATTTGGTTATATTTGTTTGATCGGTGACATCGGTGATAAAGAGCTTGCATATCTCGTGATATAGGTTGCCGTCGGTTCTTTTCTTTAAAAGCGTATGTTTAAGTGATGAGAACCGATTACCTTTTTAGTTTATGCCTAAGTCACATTACCCGGCCGGTGGCCGTAGACCGGTAGTAATCGGTGGTGTGAGCGATGTCCCAACCTCGGTCCTCATCGGTCCTCAACCAACTTGACTTAACACATCTGTCACAGCAACAGGATTTTTACGGAGGCCGTGCATATCCCTGCAGATGATCGTACGACGAGTGACTCCAGAGGGAAACATTTTTGACCGGCGTGGCACCGACTACTGCCGGGACGTCGACCGGACATCGGACAGTCTTCACCGATTCATCCTACTTTGCTTGGCCGGTGAGTTAGATATCGTACGATTATTGGCCGGCAATCTAACAAACATTGTAGGATGCTCGGGCGATGGCTGGCAGAAGTAACCGGCTCCCGTGGCCGAGGGAGATTCTTTCGGACAAGTAGTACAAAATGACCACCCTAACTTGCATGGTCAATCATCTACAATGCCTTTGGCACCGAGACATCTGAGATTGACCATGCTGCAGCAACAACTCGCAAAAGCCCTTCTTCAACATGACGTTATCTTGGCAGCTGAACGAGAGCAACAAAGAGCCCCAAGATGAAGAAGACGGTGGTGGGTCTGAGATTGGATCCTGAGAAAAGCCCTGTTTGGGCAGTACGAAACCTATGAGGCAGCTTGAGGTGAGGGATGTCAGACTTTCCTCCGCATGGAGCCGGAGCCACGAGCTTCTGGAACGAGTGCGGCCTTGTATCGCCAAGGAGACAACGTAAGTTTAATTGAAACTGTGATTAGTTTACTTCTAATTTTGCACACATATGTTCCCAATCTATTTTAAACTGAAACACTTCTATATACTTTTCTCCTTTTTGTGTTCAGGCAGATGGCTTTCTTTGAATCTCGTCTCAATTTGACGATCACGCTCCGCTTCCTTGCCATTTGCGTCAGTTACCCACGACCTTACCTTTGCATTTCGAGTCCCCTGCAACACCATCTCGCTGTTTGTGCCGTAGGTCTGCCATGCCATATTCGAAGCGTACCAGGCTGAGGCGTGTGAGACTCCTTCGACCGAAGACGCCTGGTGGGAAGTGATACATCGGTTCAAGAACAAATGGAACTTCCTTCTGCGGGGCTTTGTATGTACATTCAAAAAATTACGCGCTTATAATTGCCTAGTGATACTTTTCTTATAAAAGACCGATGTTCGGGCTATAATCGACCAATGTACATTTGTATATCACATCAGTGACCACCCTTCGCAATTCAGTGGTACATCGGCCGACTATGGGCCTATGTTTGATCGAAAATGTTGCCCACCACTAACCCACAATGATCCCTCAGATTCATCGAACACTGGACGATGCTTGGCCATCCATCGACCGATCCTTTAAAGATGTGTTAATGATGGGTTGCCGATGAAGAACGACGTGGGGCATCGGTTGAGACATCGCTAATTTTTAACTCCAACTTATTTTCTCCCGATGACCCCCACCGATTCGCCCGATGGCCTCAGTCACCGTCCGTTTACTATGGATGTCCGGCCGGCAACCAATCCATTTTTACTAAAAAATGCATCGGTTGCCCATCGTTTACCCCATCGCTGGATAATGTGACTGATACTTTACCGAAAAACATCACCGATGACATGACGGCAGCAGTCGATTGGTCACAGATTGAATCCCTATTAACCACCGATCAAAACCGACATAATCCCACGCTTTAATTGTCATCTTTTTTTCTATCGGTGGTAAATATTAGTTGATTGGTTGCTTATCGGTGGCCCATCGGCGATATCGGTTGTAGACAGGTTGTCGATCGTTGACAGCGGTTGTAGACAGTCTGTCTATCGGTTGTTAGTAAAATATTTTCACCGATCGAGAATTTTAAACATGTTCAAAAATCCCAATCGGTTATTTTTCACCGACAGAACAGTGGCAAACAGGTGACCAAATGGTGATATCGGTGTTTAATACGTTGTCATCTGTTCACTCCATAATTTGGCTGAAAAACTCACCGATCACTCACCGATGGCTCTGTGTAACTGGGGTGTCAGGCAACAATGAAACTGTAAGAAACTCAAACATCGGCTATAATAATATCCAGGAAACTGTACCTTTATGACATCCAGTTTATTCCTATCGATAAAGTGAAATTGAACACCAGCAATAAAGCCAGTTTAATTTCGGTAAACTCGATAGCAGAATTACCCAGACCCCGACTTTTTTTAAAAATGACATCATTTCTATGCCTGGCTTTACCGGGTTTGTTATTTGCATTTAAGATACAAATTTTAAAAAATACGTAGTTTTCAGCATTTATTTAAATGATTAGTTTATGGTTATATTGAATTTCTAATACGAAGAGAGTATTCCGCTGTCGATTCCTGTTTTTGGTGAGTTATGTTATTCAACAAAAACAGCAGACATGAGTTCTCTTGTTTTCTGTTTTTATACACATATTGTTTATATGTTTTCATGATAAAGTAGTCTACAAATGATAGTGCCTCTAGCTGGGAGCGAACCCGCACCGTCACGGTGACAGCGCCAAGCCCTGCAATTCCTGCGTCGCAACCAACTGAGCTAGCCGGGACTACCCCAAAAAAGGTTGATCGAATAGCCAACAATCAAACAGAACAGTGCGAAGAAAATACTATAATGCGAATTTTCCTTGTCCACCACTACTGAACTCCCACATGCTAGACGAGAGTTACAAGCTGTCACGTAATTGCAAGACTACAGTATTGGAAAACATTAGAGAAATTTATATTCTGTATCTGTGCATTGCGTGTTGGAATGATTTGTGTGAAGGTCAGAGTCAATCACTTAAATGAAATGTTAAGCAATCGCTGGCTGCGGGTAATTAGAAATATATGAATATTACGTCTTAAACTAAGTCGTTTGCATAAGAGCCGCATAGGAGCATCGCCGCATAAACAAACTTTTTTTTTCGTTTATGCGGTGATTTTCAACGCATAAACAGGGCGACCGTGTTTATGCGGCGACGCTCAAAGCATAAAGCAAAATGTCTTATATGGGGCGCAATTATGCCTTTTTGCCACATTAAGAGGATTAAATTAACCATGTATTATGAAGCTTTAAACAGAGTTCTAATAGTTGAAAAACGATGGTGATGACGTCTGTGATGATGATATCCGTCCGTTTCAAAACTTTATAATATGGGAGTCTCCAGAGTTGTGTTCTATCCATTGGTGTAGGAAGCTGTTACCTGCTTTAGTTTTTTTATTGTTCCAGTAACGACAGAATTATGGCCTTTGATTTAGTCAAAATTGAGATAGACTTTTCATCGATAAAAAACGTATGTATTGATATGGGGCACGTCACGGGAAAAGGTGCCTTCGGTCATTTTTAGTGATATTTTAGTTCTTACTAAATTAAGAAAGAACGTACAACTTTAAACCATTTCTTAAAAAACTAAAATGTGATTGTGTTACACATTTTGACAATAAAATGGTATTTTACCGCGAAATGCAAAATAAATAATGTCGTCTGCTCAAATTTATGACGTCATTTCGAAGAACGAAGTCAACTGTCAACTGTCTTTCCCCGTGACGCGCCCCATATATTAATGACAATGCTAGTTAGTAAAATTTGTTTTATTGTTATTTTGTGGCACACGTTGCCCTTTAAAAACCACTGACGACTTTAACAACCTTGCTTCTACCTAATGGTAACCACTGCCCCAACTCCGGCGTGTCAGGGTCTTTTCTAGGGATTGTTTCAAATGCCCCTATATTCGCAAGGATTGGGGCAATGGTTACAAATCACATGTGCACTACATGGGTCATATTGCAACGGACATAAAAACAATTATGAAACAAACGTAATTTTAAACGATTTTTTTGCAGAAAGATCAGTTGGTTTGGTTCACAATTAAATCAATCTTACTAAATCTTTGTCAGAATTTACCTATCTAAAAGTTTAGTTCAAAGCTTGGTTAAATGGGCACAAAAACTCGTTTGGTTTGGCTCGCCTTTATTAAAGTAAACAACAACGTTGTTGCTGTCCATGTTTACATCTGTCTGAAGGGTTTACGTGGTTGATGTCTTTGTTTATATATGGTCATAAGTATATGCGTAGTTAATGTCCAAATGGTCTGTGTGTGTGGTCGGAAGTGTGCGTGGTTACGGTCTTTGTTTATATCTGGTCTAGAAGTGTTTGCTCGGTTGATGTCTATGTTCATATCTGGTCGGAAGTGTTTGCGTGGTTGATGTCTATGTTGTTATCTGGTCGGAAGTGTTTGCGCGGTTGATGTCTATGTTTTTATCTGGTCGGAAGTGTTTGCGCGGTTGATGTCTATGTTTTTATCTGGTCGGAAGTGTTTGCGAGGTTGATGTCTATGGTGTTATCTGGTCGGAAGTGCTTGCGCCGTTGATGTCTATGTTTTTATCTGGTCGGAAGTGTTTGCATGGTTGGTGTTTATGTTTTAATCTGGTCCGAAGTGTTTGCGCGGTTAATATCTATGTTTTAATCTGGTCGGAAATGTTTGCGTGGTTGATCTCTATGTTGTTATCTGGTCGGAAGTGTTTGCGCGGTTGATGTCTATGTTTTTATCTGGTCGGAAGTGTTTGCGTGGTTGATGTCTATGTTGTTATCTGGTCGGAAGTGTTTGCGCGGTTGATGTCTATGTTTTTATCTCGTCGGAAGTGTTTGCGCGGTTGATGTCTATGTTGTTATCTGGTCGGAAGTGTTTGCGCGGTTGATGTCTATGTTTTAATCTGGTCGGAAGTGTTTGCGTGGTTGATGTCTATGTTTTTATCTGGTCGGAAGTGTTTGCGAGATTGATGTCTATGTTTTAATCTGGTCGGAAGTGTTTGTGCGGTTGATGTCTATGTTTTTATCTGGTCGGAAGAGTTTGCGTGGATGATGTCTAAATTGTTATCTGGTCGGAAGTGTTTGCGCGGTTGATGTCTATGCTTTTTTTTCTTGTCGGAAGTGTTTGCGCGGTTGATGTCTATGTTGTTATCTGGTCGGAAGTGTTTGCGCGGTTGATGTCTATGTTTTTATCTGGTCGGAAGTGTTCGCATGGTTGATGTCTATGTTTTTATCTGGTCGGAAGTGTTTGCGTGGTTGATGTTTATGTTTTAATTTGGTCCGAAGTGTTTGTGTGGTTGATGTTTATGTTTTTATCTGGTCGGAAGTGTTTGCGTGGTTGATGTTTATGTTTTAATTTGGTCGGAAGTGTTTGTGTGGTTGATGTTTATATTTGTATCTGGTCGGAAGTGTTTGCGTGGTTGATGTTTATGTTTTAATTTGGTCGGAAGTGTTTGTGTGGTTGATGTTTATGTTTTTATCTGGTCGGAAGTGTTTGCGTGGTTGAAGTCTATATTTACATTTGGTCGGAAGTGTTTACGTGGTTGATGTTTATGTTTGTATCTGGTCGGAAGTTTTTGCGTGGTTGATGTTTATGTTTGTATCTGGTCGGAAGTGTTTGCGTGGTTGAAGGTTATGTTTGTATCTGGTCGGAAGTGTTTGCGTGGTTGAAGTATATGTTTGTATCTGGTCGGAAGTGTTTGCGTGGTTGAAGTATATGTAGTATCACGTGATCGAGCAGTGAAGTCATGAATTCTATCGGGGAGATATAAATTTTGGATATTTTGTGATAAAAAGTTTATTTTTAAGCAAGAAAATTGGATATAACATGTGAATAAGTTAAGCTTCATGTCGGATAAGCAAATAAATCAAAGTTTGACTAAAAAGAAGAGTAAAAGCAAGCGAAAAGTGATTTCTCCATTACAAAATGAAGGACACAAAGGATTAGGCGCGGGAATAACGTGCGACGAGCAGGTACACAAAAGGACATATTCACCTGGTTGTGATGTGTTTACCCCAACATATAATAACATAAACATGAACTCGATGAACTCAAATATGTCGAATTTGGCTTCACCTGGTAATTTCCAACAATCATATTGTGGAATACAACAATCTCCGCAAGGTCACATGTACCCGTCCACACCGGCTCAAGCGGCGTATTCACAACAACAAATGCAGTCTACTCCAATCTGGGTAAGTCAGCAGTCTACACCTGTTTGGGCTACTGAACTTATTAACGATGTGAAATCGTTAAAACTTTCATCTCAAAACGTAGAAAAGACCGTGAATATGATCAACCTGAAAGTGTCAGAGTTTGAGACTAAACTCATAACACTTGAGACCAAAGTCAATGAGGTTGAGACGGCCTGCACTTTCGTTAGCTCGGAGTATGACAGACAGCGAAATGAACTGATCGCTGCAAAAGATGAAATTAAAAATCTGAAAAAGTCATGCAGTGACCTTGAAATAAAAACAATAGAACTTGAGAAACAAAAACATGAGACTAATAGCAAACTAATCGACTTAGAAACAAGATCTATGAACGAGAATCTCATATTCTATGGAATTCCAGAACCAGAGAAAGATAAAAATAGCTCAGCGGAACCAGTACAGGAGGATTGTGCAAGCCTTGTTAAAGACTTGATAAACACATATATGGGACTAAACGCAGATACAATGACATTCGACAGGGTTCACAGGTTAGGTCCTGAAAATTCCAAGAAGCCCAGAGCAATTGTGGCCAAATTTCATTATTATTCAGAAAGAGAACAGGTTCGAAAACAATCGTATGACAAGGACATCAAAAAGGCGCTTAAAGATGCTGAACGCGGCGTCGGGGTCCAACGTCCGCAGGTAGCTAGGGATGCAAGAAAGGCCCTCGTTGACGTCATCAAAGAACAAGAAGACCTACACAACAAGGTCAAACTGACCGGATATAAACTTTTTGTTAATGGGAAACTACACAAGCTTTATTCCGACGGGAAAGTGATCGATCCACCGCCATACATGTTATCAGCACGACGTTAAGGACGTCATGGAGAACAGCTGAACATTTTATCATGGAACGTAAATGGCATCAGTCGTAAGATAAACGACCCTGATTTTATAGAAATATTAAATAAATATGACATTATTTTTCTACAGGAAACTTGGCTTTCAAAAAATAGTAACATTAACACTGATATAAAAGGATATTTTAGTGAACATATTTTTGGAAATAAAGCAAAAAATACAAAAAGAGGACGTTTTAGTGGAGGAATCTCATTATATTGCAAAAACTATTTAAAACCGTATGTGTCAGTTATTGATAAAAATCAATATGGACTATTATGGATTAAGATATTAAATGATCTTTTTGATTTCACTGATGATGTATTTATATGTAATACTTATATATTACCTGCAGGTTCGTCTGTCATAGACCAAAACGATTTTGATTTTTTTGAAAAATTAGAATCAGATATAGAAAAGTATATACCTTTAGGTAAAATTTTTGTAACCGGTGACATGAACGCTAGAACTGCGGAATTATTAGATGTTTTGATTTTTGATAAATATTTAGATTACGATGACAGCTACCTGTCAAGCTTTGTTGACATAATACCGCGTACAAAGAGCGATCACGTGGTTGATAGCCACGGTCGCCGATTGGTTGACCTTTGCAAAACTACATCATTATTAATAGGTAACGGTCGGCTGCATAATGACCAAATAGGAGAATTTACATACCATTCACATAATGGATCGAGCACTGTAGATTATATATTATTAAGAAAAGATGACTTTAAATGTTTATCGCATTTTGAAATAGTGGAACAAAATGAATTTTCAGATCACTCAGGATTAAATTTTTGTTTTAAGTTAAAATCAGAAAAATTAAGTTGTAATAGCGAAAACCCAACAAAAGATACATACATCAAATTGGACGAAACGAAAGTACAACAATATAAAGAGATGTTGACTAATAATGAGCATATTATTTCTTCGTTTACAATAGATTTAGAAAACTATAATAACAACGTGGAGGAAATTGTTACTAGTTTTGTAACTCTTTTGCAGGATCATGCAATTAATATTTTTGGGAAAACGCGTAAACAAAATAAAAACCAGACCAAAAACAAAAGAAATCAGGAATGGTTCAATTCAGACTGTTATAATGCGCGCAAGTTATATAAACGTGCAAGAAACAAATTTATTAAATTTAAAAACGATGAAAATAGACGCGATTTCATTAATTCAAAAACTCACTTCAATCGAATAAAGCGCAGAGAAAAGAATAAATTCAAAAGTAAAGAAAAAGTAAACCTTACTAAAATGGCCAAAGAAAAACCAAGACAGTTTTGGAAAAAAGTAAAAACGCAATATACAAAGCATCGGAATGTTGCAGAAAACTTAAATATAAGCGATATATACACTCATTTTGAGAACTTATTTGGCTCCGAATATCAAAATGCTGACGATAACACATTTGACCACGATACAATAGGTGATGACTTTTTAGACAAAGAAATATCATATGATGAAGTTAGGCGAGCTGTCTTCCAACAAAATAACAACAAAAGTAGCGGAATTGACTCACTTCCGGCTGAAATATTCAAATATTCATTTGATAAAACTGCTAATTTTCTTATCAAATTATTTAATAGACTCCTTGAAAATGGTGAATATCCAAAATCTTGGGGAGAAGGTATAATTGTTCCTATATTCAAAGGAGGAGATCTGGAAGATCCTAAAAACTATAGAGGTATCACACTTATTAATGTTATTAGTAAAATCTACTCACAGGTTTTACTTAACAGAATTACTAAATGGTCAATAGATAACGAAAAAATTATCAATAATCAGTTTGGCTTTCAAAAGGGAAAATCAACAACAGACTGCATATTTCTTTTACACTCTATTATTACCAAAAGTCTTAATACAAATAAAAAACTATATTGTGCCTTCGTCGACTACGAAAAATGTTTTGATAAAATTAATCGTGCTCTTTTATGGCAAAAATTAATTAATCAAAGAATTAGTTCCAAAATGGTTATTGCATTACAAGCCATGTATAGCGTTGTCAAACAATGTGTCTTATATAAAGGTACTAAGTCAGACTTCTTCACATCAAATATCGGTGTAAAACAGGGTGACCCGAGTTCTAGCCTGATGTTTTTATTTTTCGTAAACGACATACAAAACAATATAAATTCCAATATTGAGGGTGTATTCACAACTGAACAAATTAAAATATTCATGTTGCTTTTCGCGGACGATGCAGTTATTTTTGCCCAAACACCAAATGCACTTCAGTCAATGTTAATAGATCTTGAACGATATTGTAATACATGGGGATTAAAGATCAACACGAACAAGACTAAAATAATGATATTTGAACGTGGAAGAAGTACTCATTACAATTTCACTTTATGTGACACAGTTCTAGAAGTTGTAGATTCATTTAAGTATCTTGGCACTCATCTTTTTAAAAATGGTTCCTGGTATCGTACCCAAAAAAGATTAGCACAACATTCAAAGTTCGCGTTACATAATTTATTTATAGTCATTAATCAGATAGAACTTACCACTTATGATAAATGTCGTCTTTTTGATAGTCTCGTAGGGTCTATTCTCAATTATAACGCCGCAGTATGGGGCAATCACGATTCTAAGGATATTGAATTAGTACATTGTAAATTTTTACGTAAAGTTTTAAATGTAAAGAAATCAACTAATCTCGATGGGTTATACGGAGAACTAGGAAGATATCCTATGAAAATAACAAGAAAACTAATAATGATCAAATATTGGATGAAAATAATCAAATCTACAAACCCACTTATAAGAACTGTATACAACATGTTAGAAATGGATACAAACAATGGTAATTCATATAGTGGTCTGAATTGGGCACATCAAATTAAATCTATTTTATATAATATTGGGCTGCAATATATGTGGGATGAACACCGAGTGCTCGAAATTAGCTACGTTCACATTAAGCAACGGATATTAGATATATACAAACAAACGTGGTATACAAGTATTAATAACTCTAGTAGACTTTCATCTTATTCTTTGTTTAAACACGAATTCAAACTTGAAAAATACCTGTCATGCATACCGGACAAGAAATATCAAATAGCGTTAACAAAATTAAGGCTTTCCTCGCATGATCTAGCAATAGAGACAGGGCGATACATAAACATTGATAGACAATTACGTATTTGTAGACAATGTAACATGGGATTTATAGAAAATGAATATCATTTCTTGTTAGTATGTTCCAAATATCGAGAGTTAAGACAGAAATATTTAAAACCTTATTATTGTAGATGGCCAAGCGTTCATAAATTTACTGATCTCATGTCTAACAATTCTGTTCGTATTATTAATAATTTAGCAAAGTTTGTTTATTTCGCACTAAGAAAAAGAAATGAAGAAAATAATTTTTAAATATCTGATAGATGAATTTAGTAAAAATGATGTCAAAATTATCTCAGACAATGTTAAATAAGTAACTTACTGTTTTACAACAATTGTTCTTCTATGAAAATAGTGTTTAGTATTTATGATTTCACTGCTGTATGTATATTTGTATGGCTATAAATGTACTATACGTTTTATGCCGAATAAATATTGTTATGTTATGTTATGTTATATGTTTTTGTCTGGTCGGAAGTGTTTGCACGGCTGTAGTATATGTTTGTATCTGGTCGGAAGTGTTTGCGTGGCTGAAGTATATGTTTACATCTGGTCGGAAGTGTTTGCGTGGCTGAAGTATATGTTTACATCTGGTCGGAAGTGTTTGCGCGGCTGAAGTGTATGTTTGTATCTGGTCGGAAGTGTTTGCGTGGATGATGGTTATGTTTTAATTTGGTCATGTCGAAATGTTGGAGTTGTTACTGTCTATGTTTATATCTGGTCTGAAGTGTTTGCATGGTTGATATCTATGCTGGTCGGAATAGTTCGGGTGAACGATGTCTATGTTAATATCTGGTCGGAAGTTTTTGCGTGGTAAATGTCGATGTTTATATCCGGTCGGAAGTGTTCGCGTGGTTGATTTCTATGTTTATATCTGGTCAGAACTATTTGGGCGGTTGATGTATTTGTTTAAATATGGTCCGAATTGTTTGCCTGTTTGATGCCTAAGTTTGTGTCTGATCGGAAGTGTTTGCTTAGTTGATGGCTTGGTTAATATATGGTCATAAGTGTTAGCGTGGTTAATATCTTTGTTTATAACTGGTCGGTCTATGTTTATATCTGGATGGAAGTGTTTGCGTGGTTGATTTCTATTTAAATATAAGATCATAAGTGCTTGCATGGTTAATATCTATATTTATATCTGGTGTTCCGTGGTTGAGGTTTATGTTTATAACTGATCGGAAGTGTTTGCATGGTTGATGTCTATGAAAGTATTTGGTTGGTCGATTTTTATATTTGATCAGAAGTGTTTTCATGTTTGATGTCTGTGTTTATATAGTGTCATACGTTTTTGCGTGGTTGATGTTTTAGTTTATATCTAATCGGAAGTGTTTGCGTGGTTAATGTCTATATTAATATATTGGTCGGTCTATGTTTATATCTGGTCGAAAGTGTTCAGAGGTTGAGGTCTATGTTTATAAATCTGGTCGGTAGTGTTCAAGTGGTTGATGTCTATGTTTATATCTGGTCGAAAGTGTTTGCTTAGTTGATGTCTATGTAAATATCGGTTGGTTGAAAGTGTTTGCGTGGTAAATGTTAATATCTGGTCGGTAGTGTTCGCGTGGTTGATGTCTATGTTTATATCAAGTCGAAAGTGCTTGCGTATTGGCGTCTCAACATCTTCTTTATCATCATCGTCATCATCATGGTAATGCTATTGATTATACTAATTAGAATAATTACAATAATAGTATTTTTAAAAAATACATATCGATCGGCTTCAAACGAGGTCAGTCTCGGCGAACGTTCAGTAAGAAAATTATTAAATAAAACCCACCGTGTACGGGTTGTTTAATATGTCCTAAATTGATCTAAATTGACCATTTTGCGTCTTTACTGGTCATATTAACACATCCGGTTTCTGTTAAATATACAGAGGAACCTACCCTTTTAAATTATATTTTTCATTTAATGTATTTTTCATTAAATTGCAAGCCCTAGATATACTGTATATCATTTGCTGAATCACAGCTAACGGAAACTAACAAATGTTCCGTACACATCCATATAATCCTGCTACAAGTTTCAAAAAATGTGCACGTTTTCGATATATGACTAACGGCCCCTCCTTGTAGGATTGAGCCTATAGAAATTTATTAAATGCTTTCTGGATACGCGATTTCCAATAATTTCTTGTGACGTATAGATGCTTGTACGGAGATGTCGGGTAGGACAGGCATCACAATCTATAAAAATCAAATGTTTTTAATTGAAGGCCGTTTATATATATAATGTAAAAAAATATATAAATGAAAACACAATATTGTCTTTATTAAATCGTGAGAATTTACGATTTCGCTATCACATTATGATTGCTGGCAGTGAGTATACGAGCATCTATGCTAATGATAAGTTCATCATTCAAATTTCTTCGATATTTGTTAACGTATGTGGCATGTTTCCCCTAGGATTACGACATATGGATGTTGTCAATCAAGGGAAAAGACCGCCAGTCTTGTTATAATTCACATATTTCATGCATATCTATAATTGATTGATTGAGAAGAGATTTGTCACAACATCGAAATATTGCAGATGATTGTGCGGGATGTATATTGTAAGGGTTTGGTGAAAACCTATTGTATCTTCGTGAAAACTACTTGTATTGGATATGTTATGGTATGACTAACACACTGGAGAGGATTGACACGTCCTTGGACGAACGAATGAATGACCACCTAACATACATTAGGTCGTGATTCACTGTGAAGATTCATTCACAAAATACATAATTTGGCGTAATCCCTAGGTATTTTAAGGCGCTTAAACGATTTATGCGTCAATTAAGCTGGTGAATAGATAGGTTACTCCCAACTTTCATTCTTTCATTCATGATTGTAGTAGTGAACAGCTGTTCAAAGTGGACTATCGACCCAAATATCCTCCGTCTGATTCACCGACAAATCAACCATATGCCACTTCAATGTAGCATTTAATAACCGTCAAACCAGCCTCTGTTTATATGTTCTAATGATGCGAGTATTTAGTTAGATACAACACACGTTTAAGAGGTTTGAAGTCAAAACATTTTGATGTACCTTTTCAAAACACGACATCAATTCCCACTAGCCAGCATATACTTATTTCAGGTATGGGTTGCTTTGGTATTGTCCATTTATTTCAGAGTTTTCATGCAAATGGTTTTTCTTTTGTTTTAGTATGTGCTTGGTACATGAATTAGACTAAATTAAACTTGCAAACATTAACTACATAATGCTTAGCTAAATACATTTCTTTACTAAAATATAGGTGGCAATAAGTATTTTCCCCAAAATTCATTATTGACATTTTAGCCAGTTTTCGCCATTTGCAATGTTTGCGACCCCTAAAAGAGCGTTTTACCATCATTTAAAATTGAAGGTTTTTAATTACAAACATCTTCATCTCAGAAATATATACAGTAATTTATATTTTTACTGCTCATACGTTTAAAGAATGAAATTTAGACTTGTTGTTTTATCCAACCATGACAAGTTACCGCCAAATCTTTGCTTATCAACATTGCACAAATCACCCAATTAAATGTTATAGCGATTTTCACGCATTACAGCCACCAAAGATCCAGGGAAAAATCAAGTTTATCCCCTATAGAATTTAATTAAAATAAAAGCCAGCCATTTAAGTAGAGACAATTTTCTCATTAAAAATATGGGTAGAAACTATTAGATCTTCTAGTAAATACTGAATTTGATATTTTCTAACGATATGAGACGTTTGATGGACTTGTCGAAGTTACATGGCTAGGCGCTGTCGCCGTGACGGTTCGGTTCGCTCCCCAGTAGAGGCAGTGGCGGACGTAAAACGTCTACCCGTACATATACTGTTTTCTTATATACCCATTACTGATTTTAGCATAGTGCAGCGTTAATCCGCAAAATTAATCAGATTAGAAATTCCGTATTGATCAGATAATGTCCAGTTCTATGTGACGTCACACTAGGTTGTCGTAATTTTCCGGCACTTAACGAACTCAAAATAGGAAATTTCTGTCGCAGTTTTACTAGACTGGTAACACAATCGTCTATATAAATAGAGTCTTGGTAGACGAACTCTTTCGCGAGACAAGTCGCTCGGGGACCAGTCTACAGTTTTACAAACGTTACGGTATTTTTACGCCATTCATACATTTTCTACGCTATTCATAAATTTACTACCGCGTTACTATTTTTATTTCTGCTATTATGTAAACCACGTTTATGACTAAAATTTTGTTGTTTAGTTTGTTTTGAGCGAGAACGGTAGGCCCTATATAATAAAAGGAACATTATGACAGTATACATTCTGTAGATTCGTATTATTTCTCGTTGCGTATGTGAACCACATCACGCTTGACCTTCGGTCTCGCGCGATATTGTTTACATACCCAACTCGAACAAGAAATATCTTTAAAAAAGATAAACGGCGTTGATGGAAAATATTTATATATACACGTACGAGGGCTCGTATATAAGAAATAAAGAAATACAGAGAGGCGAAGCAGACACAGTTTAGTTATTTTATTTTACTTGTTATAGCTGTTGACGAGCCCTCCCTGCCTTCTTAGTATGACCTAGAGATTAAGCGACCGAATCATGACAACTCATAAATTCATTGAAAGTGTCTTTCAAAAATAATGTTCAGGCTGTTGCAACAATTTCACACAGTAATAACAAGTCGATTAAAGAAGCAATGTCTTACATTAAGTCTTGATCTACATTTATTCAGTTTCAATAAAATACCTCTTGTAGAGTTAGAATTAAGATGAATAAATGTCCTTGAAATTTAATAAAAATAAATACAAACAACCTGTTACAAGAGCGAAATCTACCAACTTTAACGTAAATTAACTTAAAAAAGTGTCCGTCCTGAGTATTGAACCCGGGGCCTCCGCTTGCGAGGCGAGAGTGTCATCCACTACACTACAATGAACTTGTTTTTTGTACTTGAAATTAACAATCAGTATCAAAGGAACTAGAAAGGAACCAGTAAGAACTAGAAATATCTACACTTCTCTTTCGTTTACACTGTGTAAACTTGTATGCAAGTGTTTACCTGACACCCAAGAATATTCCATATAAAATTGTATTTAAGCCATCAATATTGACTTAACTGGTTATTTAAATCGTAAATATGTTTTTTTTTTCTCCAATACAACACCCACTAACAACCAATCGAAATAATCTATTTGATTTTTCCGCTGCATAATAATAAAAATCCCACTAGATACCTCTCCACCCTGCTAGATGCCTCTCTGGTGTAAATAGCTACCAATCGAAATAGTTTATTTCATTTTCCCTCTGCATAATAAGAGAATACGAGTATTATTTACAACATTTCATTGGTCGAAAAACTAGGTCAAAAGTGAGCTTAGACAGCTAACGCCGAAAAATACCAACCTACAGAATGCATACTGTTATAATATTCCATATGTATCATTTAATTTCGCGGGGACGAATTTTTGCGCAAAACAATTTCGCTGGAGCATGAATTCGCGCAACTGTGTTTTCCGATAAATAAACATTGCTATATTGTTTAAATTTTCGGGGGTTGAAATAAAAACCGCGAAATAAAATTATTTAACAGTAGTCAATACTGCTATCAGTAACAAGAAATATCTTTAAAAAAGATAAACGGCGTTGATGGAGAAAATTTTTATATGTAATAAAGAATAAAATAAAGAGCGTGCACAAATTTCGTCTGGTGATAATACGTCGATTAAAGAAGAATGTCTAACATTAACTGACATTTATTCAGTTTCAATAAAATACCTCTTGTAGAGTTGGTACTAATGACGAATAAATGTTATTAAAATACAATAAATGAAAATAATAATAACTTGTTACAAGAGCGAAATCTACCAACTTTTACGTAAATTAACTTAAAAAAAGTGTCCCTCCCGAGTATTGAACCCGGGGCCTCCGCTTTAGAGGCGAGTGTGATAACCACTACACCAATGCGATTTGAATATCTGAACATGAAATTAACAATAAGTATTAAAGGAACTAAGAAGGAACCAGTAAGAACCAGAAATATCAGCACTTCTCTGTCGTTTTACACTGTGTATTGTACTCGAGTGTTTACCTGACACCCAAGAATATTCCATATGAAATCGTATTTAAGCCATCAATTGACTAAACTGGTTATTTATACCGTAAATATCTTTTTCTCCAATACAATTATCGCTTTTAAAAACGAAAATGCCCGAACATATAAGTGCCATGTAAATACTAACACACAATATAAAAATCGTTACGGTAATCATTAACGAGACCCACTAATAACCAATCAAAATATATTATATATATCTATTTGATTTTCCCGCTGCATAATAAGTTTTATTTACAATATTTCATTGGTCGAAAAACTAGGTCAAAAGTGAGCTTAGACAGCTAACGCCGAAAAATAATCCGTTACCGATGTCATCCAGTGATGATAACGTTTATGAGGGCTATCCGATCAATACTGTAAGGGATGTCCCGGCTAGCTCAGTCGGTAGCGTTGTCTGAGTTACTTGGCTTGGCGTTGTTGCCGCGACAGTTCAGGTATTGCCCCTGTAGCGGCAATATTACGTGTTACTTGACTGAATCATTCTTATTCTAACAAAACAGTATTTATGTTGCATTTGTTGATTATTAACGAGGATTAATGACTTTAATTCTTGATATTGTTATCTTGCTGATATACCTCCAGGGGCTCTAATAGAGTATCAAAGCACTCATGTGATTAATGCTATTTTTATGACCTCTTGAATCGGTCGACTATTTCATTTTTAAGAAGTATTTTAAACCGTTTGACAAACTTCCTCACCTTTTTCTTGAAACATTTAATATAGGGTTAAATCATCACGCATATTAGCATTTTCGATACTATATCGAAGATATATTTCTGTGACATTTAAAGTGAAAATTACAGAAGCAGTTTAATGAAGCAGATATCACTCATCTGACATTGATTGAAGAGCCTAATGGTGTTGTAATTAGCGCGTCACCTGCCATAAATTTAATTTTAATTATATGGGTCTTGCATATACTTTCTGAGTACAGTATTAGTTTGTAACAGATGCGCTCAGAACAAAATGTCTGATGGTTCGATGGTGGCCATGTTGTCAAGTATTCATGTCAAAACTGCACCACAGAGAGATAAGTTTATAAATGTTTAATTTAATATATATTGTGACAAACGATGATTGATTCAGATGCTTTAATTTATGGCAATGATCTTTGTTGATAAGGTTTATAATTGCGACACATTACGTATTCAAGTTCAGTCGTTTAGAAAACGACAAGCTGTATGATGATATCTTCAAGAAATAATTGGTCAGGATACTGTATCTGCCAATTTGGGAACAACAGTCTGAATAAAGGAAAATCTAAAATGACTCTTTCACTAAAATCTTAAAGGTCGTCGCCAACTTAAAAATAAAAGTGCTTATCGGTGCAGTGTTCTGGTCCGTTTGCGGCTGGTCGCTTTGCTTACTTCTTTAGCTGCGCTGCGGGGGCGAAGGTAAAGGATTACTAAAGGAGGTAGGTCTTAAGAAGGCACCTTTGTTGGGCGACAGTTGGCATGGTTTGCGTAATTCCTCTCCTACGACTTGTTAAAGAACTCGGAAGCTTGATCGTTTTTTGATATGCTGGTTAATCTCCATGGGCTCTGGTCTTGGACAGATCGCCCAGTACCAATACTGTTCGCACGACAGTGTCGTAGGATGCTTTTTCTGTTCAGAATAAGCCTGTTGTTGTATGCGGCGTTATCGGGATCGGTTAATAGGCTAAGAAAGTCGCCAGAACGAGGAAATGAACCCGTGGGTGTAGAGTTGGTATGCCCTAAGGCCTGCTTTGAGCTCCCAGTAACAAACGCGCTTTGTGAATGACCGTTCAAGGGTGATAACCCTTCGTGTATTCTTTCTCGTTGATTGTGAGAGGTGTCTTAATTTTGAAATTGGTATGCTCTGTCTTTCTTTTTACTCATTTACTTTGAGGGGAGGATGTGTTTTCTGCTCATAGCATTTCCTTATATTCATGTTCACAATTCTTAACATCTTATGTATAGGTTATTGTTCATTAAGAGGCTTGTATGAAAATTAAACGGTCAGGCCCAGCGCAGCCTCTTAATAAACTATAACGTATATAATGGTTGAAATTATTTTTGTAACTGACAAAACAGTCTCCGCCTAAATTACCATTTATGGGTATACACAAAACCAACTGTCAAACTGCAAGTAGTTTTGCGGCTTGTAAATATGTACTGAAAGAATATTTTAGAAAGCGGATTATGGAATTTTTTTATCTGAAAACACAATGGGTCTCGGGGGAAACCTGTGTGACAGTGTATGTTGGGTGGAGAAACAAGGGTTCGTCAGTGAAAGTTCCATTAACCCTTTACTCCATAAATACATCTTTTATCTCTTGGCAAAACAGTTTATATCCAGATCAGCCGACACATCCGTGCATTCCGATCATGATCTACACTGTCCGCTTTTAGACTCACTAATTTATTTCTGACAAAAAAAACCAACAACGAAGAACAGCGTAACTCCAGATCAGATGACATTGATTTTATGGCTGATCTGGCTCTACACTGGTCCCTATGTGATAACAGACGTGTCTATTGTGTAAGGGTTAAACATTTTAAGAAGTTGATCATCAACCAAAAAGTCAACGCTAAAATCAATATTAAAATGATTTCCTTTACCTCTATCTTTGTAAGTCACGCCTACTTCCACGCTTTAAAAGATCGTAAGCGTACAATACATGTTCGTCATTAAACGTTCGGACAATAATCTTGAGCAAATTGTCCTATAATAAACACATTTCCGACGCGCAACATTATGAGAATTAAGGTACGAAATATTTGAAAAATACTGCATGGCCATTGGCTCAAAAATAATTTCTACCATTATAGTTTAATAAAAGATACTTAATATGAGTGAGGAATAGCCACACCCAGAGAACAATTCAGAACAGCCATAAGAAGAGAGATATAAAGGAGCATAAGATAATAATACAACAAATTTCGCAAACAACTAACATATGCCCTTTTGGCAACATGTCGATTTCCACCTAACACGACAAATATAAAACTAGGCTCGGTTTGAGTGAGCCTGTTATGTGCAGTAATGTATATGCATATTACTAACTTAGTCGCCTAGGCCCTGGTTGAGCGCAATTAAATATTAACACCAATAATCAGTAATATTTCGATCAATCTATCCGGTAATTATGAGTTCAAATTGCACAACTAAATAAACTTCTTTCTTCAATCTTTTGTGCACTAGCAAGAATTTACGCTATTAACCCATTTTGAAAGGCTGATCAGTTTGAAACAATTATTTCTAAAACCTCCAAGAGTATTGACATTATGAACACTATGATGAAAAGCTTTACACTTGTCAATAGTGATATTGCATTTATTATTGCTTAAAGGTATATCTGGTCCAATCTTTACGTTAACATTTTAAGGAAACGCCTTCAAAGGAAAAACGGACTTTAAATGTTAATCGATCGCACTTGGTTGAGAGTGTGAATTCCAGGAATAGTAAAAGATACTCACTGTCAAAATCTTAAAACATCGCGCGGATATTGTCCAAGTTTACCTTGGTATTATGATTTTGTAAATTACGAGTAAGAAATACTGCCTTTTTAAGCAGTATGGTAAAGTTTTTACCTAAATAACTGAAAATCAGTTATTGTTGGAAAACCTAGTTTTCGGCCGATAACCATAGTTATTGTCGTTCATTAAAGTTCTAGGATCGAGAACTATGGATATCGCCGAAAACGATCGTTACCGGCTAAAAACCCGAGTTCTCGGCGTTAACCGTGGTTGCCGGGCCATATCTAGGGTTTTCACCAAATAACTATGGTTATCGAAATTATTGTGCAGTTGGTAGTGACGATAACTACGGTTATCGCATGAGAACTAGTGCTTACTAGTGGTGACTGGCCGATAACCCTAGTTATTGTCAATTGATAACTATGGTTATTGGACCGATATCCATTATTAGTCGATAACTAAAGATATGTGCAAACCGCCTGCCAAACAGTAAATATGGTAAAAACGATAATTAGGATACTGATTAATATCTAGAATTTTTGCAAATTCCACAATATGTTCGAAACCTAGTTCTCGCCCGGTTACCATGGTTAGCGCCGAGGACTGTCGTTTTCGGTCGGTAATTATAGTTTTCGGCGATGTCCAGAGTTGTCGAACAAAGAACTTTAGTTTTGGACGATAACTATGGTAATCGCCCGATATCCAGGGTTTTCACCAATAACTATGGTTATCGGGTGGTAACTCTAGTTATTGTCAGTTGCTATGGTTATCGGACCAAAATCAATAGTTACTGGTCAATAACCATAGATATTGGATTAATTGTGCAAACCGCTTGCCATAATAGTTAGACGTTTAATAGTTCAATCGAAGACTGTTAGTAATTAACAAATGATTAAATATCAACAAAGTCTTTATAATAAAAATATAGATACAAAAAGTGACCAATTAGAACTTTCGGTGAGTGTATTGACAAGTCTATATAACCGTTCACATTTCAAACCATTTTAACATTGTTTTTACTTGCTTCCTTACAATGAATTTACGACTTTTTTGGTATGTCTTATATGCTTATTTTATCTTCAAACCCAATTTTTCTTTTCAGTTGAACCGAATACTTCTTTAAGTATTTAAAATGAAATTATGTATGTTTTAATATATGACAACAATCTTATTAGTTGAGATGTTTACTGTTCACGGTACTTTAATTAAGGGTTCACTTTAAAATACTAGCACATATATTCTGTCTTACCAAAGAGCAGATCTCGGGTTATTGTAAAACGTATAAAAAGTAACCGTACTTAATTATTCGAATGCATAAAATCTTCCAAAAGGGAAATCCAGTAAACAAAATTATGTAAAAATTATACTCTTTCATTACATATTTTTGGCAATTGTCTTTCTAAAAAATAAAGAATTTTTTATAATTTGAGTGGCATCCATGTTAATATCTTTAAAAGATATATAAGCCCATAAGTCTGGTTTATTTTAAATCCGCTTTGTAGTGTACGTTTTACGATTTTTTGTAAGCGTAAAGAGAACTAAGTTAAAATTAGCAGCAATAAGGAAACTCTGACAACTTTGTTGTTTCCGTAATATGTTATATTCCTTTGAAACGTCTCTTGTTGCCTTTCTTGTGATATAACTATAATACGGAATAATTATTGTGTTTTTAAGAAATTCCGGTTTAAACAAATTGTTGTTGATACCTTGTAATGCCCCTCCGATTATAGCCGGAGGCCTTATACAACCGAAACGTACCCCGTATGGTCTACTTTCATGAAAACGGCTACCCCGTAGAACTAATTTCTTATTTGCACGACCAATTTATAAGTGGCATATTCTTTGCTTATAAATGTTATTTTACCACTGGTCGTTCCTACATGTAGCTAAATATGTGTTTATCATCCATATTTTTATATTAACTTTAATTCGGACTATGATAAGCAGTACAATTTTTAGGTTTCAGCTAAAGAAAAATAAGTTTCAAATAAATTAAAAGCGAACTTTGAAAGCCACCGAACACGACAAATATGAAATATTGCAGGCTCGGTTTTATTGAGCCTGTTCATGGGCAGTAAATTAATGCATTTTGAAAACGTTGATATCTGAGTGAACCATTTTAAATATAAAAACACTATTTTGCATACATGTATTTCAACATAACAAAAGCTGTCCCTTTTGCAACATTTGACGGCACCACATAATTATTTCCGAACAGACTTTGAATATGGATGGGAATCTTAAGAAAACACAACAAAATCTATAAATATATAACGTGGAATCTGTGTGTTGCCCAATTTTATAATAAAAACTTGACATTGCATGTCGGGAATAGCCAAACGGCCTCTCTACACAGCGAGAAAAGAGGAAACGAGATTATTTTGTCCATTTTCATCGACATTTAACCAATATCCAATAACTATCAGCTGCCTTTTATTCAGAGCTTCACAGGTTCAAACAAAATTTGTCTTTGAATGTTTGAGAAAACGACAGCCGACTGATATTGGAGGTTAAATGTCGATGAAAATGCTTTTTACCAGATGCTCTTTATCTGATCATAATCGGTCCAGAAAGTATTAAGAAATAAGCAAAAATCTATCTGAAGCGAGTGATTTTGTGTGTACATTGTAAAGGTGAGTAGTATAGCCACCCTGATGATGTTCAAATATAAAATAATTTTAGTCCTTTCCCAAAGAATTTATTGAAGATAACTTCCTACCCCGTTGTCACTGTATCGGCTCAAATAATATACCGGTAATGGAATAGCTGCTGGGCTGAAATATACACAGCTTGTTAAAAAGTTTTCTGTCTGTTACCGTACCAACCACTTCAATAAAAAAATAATTTTGTTATCTTAGTTTGCATACATTTGAATTTAATGCAATTGTATAATACAATGTAATCTGAGTTGCATTCAAGACAAAGTTTTAGTGATAGGTTAGAAGATTTGTTCACTAAAAATAAAAACATGAATGTTTAGCTGTTTTCATTGATAGACCTGGCGAATAATTCTGCTTGTGTAACGGCAATACATTTGGTTCATGTAATACCGATACTGATACATGTGTTGTACTTCTATTTAATCTGGAAGATCTAAATGCAGATGTTGCCTCTCATTTTGTATTGAACTTTAACAACAATATTTCATTCAAAGCATTTACGTCCTTGGTTTAATAAAACAGATGATAAGTCAACAAATACGACGAATAGGAAGAAATGCAAACTCGGTTTGATTGGCTGATTGGTCAAAAACAATGGCAGTGTAACAAAACAATGGTGATTCCAAGATCAGATTATGTATCAATATAAAGGACGTGTTGATTTGATAAAAAAAATAATAACAATGGTAATAATTTTTAAAGAACATAGAAGTATTTGGTGAATTTGAGAGAATCAGATTACAAAACTGTATCGCGAGGATGTATAGATGAATGCCATAAACCATCTGGTAATGGTGGAAGGACAAAGTTATTAAACAGCATGATCTGCTTACCCGTACTGTTTGTCTTTATTTTACATACATGTATTTCTTGTTAACACTTGTTTGCTTTTTCTGTATATTTTTCAAAGTATTTGTGTATGCATTATGTAGTAATGCAATAAGGTCTTTATATATAGTAAAATGCAATAATGTCTGTATATAAGAATGTACAAGAATGTATAAACAATATGTAATAGCATTGCAATGAACTAAGTGTGAAAAACACAGCTCATTGAGACCAGTGCCCAAGGTTATAAAACTGAGCATGGAAACCAGTCTCAAATCTCAAGCATCTGATTGGCTGAAATGGTGACCAGTCGCCATTTCAGCCAATCAGATGCTTGAGATTTGAGACTGGTTTCCATGCTCAGCTTTATAACCTTCAGCAGAGTCTGAATGTTCTTGTTAATCCAAGCACTCTACTAACAGCGCTTCTAGTTGATTGATAGACTTCAGAATAAGTTTTAACACGGGGGATTTTAAAATGTGTGTGCATTCTATGAGATATACGAAACAAACAAAAACGTTGTTAAAACTATGGGTTACCATTTTATGAAATGGAAGAAAAGATAAGCAGGATTTATATTATCAGGCGCTCTGTCAAAATTCTAGTACATTCAGTTCTGTGATATTAGTCTAGATTCTGAAGCTGAAAATTTTGTCGAGGTAGGGCCGACAAGATATACTTTTAATTTTACGACTTTATTTAAGTTTATGGTATGTCTCAATGAAATTAGGTGGCCTGCAAAAATTATTTTATTGCGAACTCTGAAAAAATAAGGGAGATAACTCTGATATAGAATTATAAGTTAACTTTAAAATATTTAGATATAATGACGAGTTGCATTGATATCAGTGCAAATTTTAGTATCAACATTAGTTTTTATATGATCTAGCAACCATTATTTATTTAAGATGTATTATTAGCACATAATATTGGACTAATATGTAATTTAAGACATTTTTGTTGGTAAAATATACAAAGAAAACAGAACTATTTACGATTTTACCTATTTTATGAGTTAAGAAAATTATCTGTTCATATCACTTGTAAATCTTTATACAGATATTTCACATGACTCTTCTAAACATTAATTTATATGTTTTAGAAGACATTTTTTATTGAAGAATATGCGTTATTGTTGATATAACCTTAAAGGTGTGTATACAATTACCCCACTCACACCATTATAGCAAGTATTCTTTTAATAAAACCTTAAATGGATAATCAACACATTTTATGTTAGTTTATTTTGTTATTTACAATGTATATAGAGTAAGATCTGATTCAGTTGAAGAAGCAAACCGGAAAGGAAATGCTTTGTAAAACACCAAATAAAAAGAGTTAATTCAAGAAAATATAATAATATTTTCTAAATATGAAAATTTGGTGACACATTTTGTCAAAGTTCAGATGTCTCCAATAGATCTGTTTTATTCTTACTTTACATGTTTTAATGTATTCTACTTCTTGGAAATAATCCCCCATACTCTTAAAAAGGCAATTCTTAAATTACAGCATCAACACATTTGTATTCTTATATGATTTGAACATCCTAACAAGTTATGCAAATGAGAGTGCCTGTTGTATTTTTTGTAAAGTCACATAATGACGTATAACAGCATAATGGTAAATTAGCCAGTTTATTAACTGAATACAGATGGTAACTAATTTCTTGAAAAAAAGTGAAGTAATAAAACATTAGATAAATATTACTGTTATTTTGAAACACATGTTTAATGAAGATTTTTCAGATGTTTTGTCTATTTAATTAATTAGGCAATTATACTCTTTCTTAAGTCTAACTAAAGATATGTCCATATGACAGATATGCCCCCCCCCCCCCCCCCCCGGTTGTTATTGTGAAACACGCCAATATTGTGCTCAAAGTAAATATAATGGTGAAAACTTTCAGGGAAAAAAGAGATGAATTTGCAGTTCACAATATTAAATATGAGTGCAGTTTGTTGGTCAACATGCCTGTAAAGCTTCATGACTGTCACTGATACTTTTGGACTTACATATGACACAAGATTACACACTGAATGCAGTATATTGAAATGCATAAGGGGTCATAACTATGGTCTTAACAGGTGTGGCCCAAAACCAAAACCCCAGGGGCACAACTACACATGATTGTCAACATGCCTGTAAAGTTTCATGACTGCGACTCTCATACTTTGGAATTACATACAACGAGATTACTTGCTGAATGCATTATATTGAAATGCATAACATCACTCTGGTCTTAACAGGCGTGGCCCAAAACAAAACCCCAGGTGCACAATGAAACATGATGGTCAACATACCTGTTAAGTTTCATTTTTGTGGCTCTCATACTTTTTGAGTTACGTGCGACACAGGTTTCGTAAGTACGGATGGACAATGGTGGGGGCATAAAAAGGATGCAGGATCCAAGAATTAGAACAAGGTAACCCTATGAAGGAATCTGGACCCTTTGTTCTGATGACAATTCTTTCCCTACTAGGATCCTCAACCCTATTATTAGAGTTAATAGGCTACTTTTATTGTTAAAGAATAATATCTTTCAGACCCAGGCCCTCACTCCATTACAAGGGTAGTGCTAGTATTCAGAAGGGACTGCAACAGTTTGACAGGAGCTGGAATAAGTTTAAAATACTGTTATTAACTACAAGCTGATAGTATAACCCATAGGACCTATTATTTTCATATCTAGGTTCTTGGTCCCTGGCCAGTGTTATGTTTATGAATACTTTTTTGTTTGGTCTACTATGCTATTCTAGATGCAGTCCTACCCAAAGAAGGGAGTACATAATAATAATAATAATAATAAATTCTTTATTTTTAGAGGATGTACTACCATGGATGGCTTCAGATTGCCTTTCAATCAATTTCAAAGAATATTTAAAACCAACTTGCTACTACAACGTTTCTATTCAGGCTAAGCATTTTTTTCTAGGACTGACACTTCCTTTTCACGAAGACTAAGGCCATATTTAAAGCAAAGTGACTGTTGAGACAATAACTGGTTACAGAAACACATAGTCTCCATGAGGTTCCACAGTTTCAAGCTTAGTATTATTAAAACCAGTTCCATGTGAATGAAAATGGATTCATTGTTTCAAGCAAAAAAAAAGAATGATCAAGATGAAGCTGTAATAATTAAACATAACAAACCACAGATATGAAGGTATTTTTGGTTTTTCACTTATTGTAATACTCTTGAGACTTCTGTCCAAATGGAACCATCTTTATTTATTGGAAGTTCTACCCGTAGATGGACCCAGACCTTACTCTTAGACTGTCGTTCAGAAGCTTGAAAATTTTGTCAAGGACAAGTGCGAGTATGTCTGACAATAGTTTAAGTGTAGCACTAGCCACAAGCATATTTATCAATAGCCATAACAAACATGTATTAAAGACTCCCATGTGCTATTTCAAATGAGCTCTAAAGCAGAAGCAGTCAATGGAACATTTTAAAAATATTATTTAGGTAATTTCCAAAATAATCTTTCAACCAAATGTTAACTAAAAAAAATTTAGTTTGATGTCGTCATATTATCACTGCTCATTTACTTGTATTTGTTTTTGATTTACATTGTTTTTAATTTCGTGTGCATTGACTGCACTTAGAAAGTAGAAAAAATAAATGAGTTTTAACACACATATTGTTTAACTCAACATGTACGAATGATTTAATAGAATGATTAATACAACTAATAAAGAACAATATTTCAAACTGCCACAAAACCGTCAGAGAGCAGAAATTGTTTATTTGTTTAAGTTTTGGAAATTAAAGAAGACCCATAACTCCTCAGTGACTTGACTAATGTAATCTTGCTTGTAACCATACATAGCTGAGATCTTATTGTCCCCTTAAACAGTCGGACGAATTTTAGTGATAAATATAGGTATTGTTTGGTATAGATGTAACTTGTTAAATATTTCCAGTTGAAGGGCATAACTCAAGAGTGACAAGAGCAATCTGACTGGCTATCAAACTTGTCTAAGATATTTTGTACATACATGTTCTTACTAAGTTTGATGAAGATTGTCATTTTAATTAAGAAAGCATCCATTGCTTCAAAAAAGGCAATGAAATATCAATGAATCCAACGCCATTGCTGCAATCTAGAATATCTTGTTTAGATATTAGCAGACATAATATGCCCACAGCATTCTGACAAACTGGGGCCTTAGGCAGTCCTAATTTGGTTAAAACAGCCATTAGAGGACACTATCTATCAAAGCTATCTGCAAGTTACTGAACAGGATATGTTTACCTTTAACATTCTAAGCAAGTTTGTTGAAGATTGTCGAGTGAAAATGTGGAGGAGTTAACCCGTCAGATTGCTTCAGTCACTATAGAGTTATTGCCGTTTAATTACTAATTTGGTCAAAATTAGTAATTAAAGGGCAATAACTCAAGTCTGACTGAAGTAATCTGACGGGTTATTAAATATCTTAGTGTCGTAATCACTTAAACCAAGTTTGGCGAATACCTTGAATAAGTATTATTGCCATAAGAGAGTTGATACATTTTGTGAACGTTTCCTGCCACCGAAGAGTTTGTAATACGTCCTGTTTGTCAAACTGGCTTGTAATAAATGGCTTGCTCTTAAGTATGAAATTAAATGTATATAATCTGACCTGGATGGTTATTGGTGTTTAACAACAAGCTTTTTCAGAGAATTTGTGCTATAATTCCTTTCTCTAAGTTAAAAAATCACTAAAAATATCACTTTCTAGCAAAAAAAAATGGGACATAAGTGATTTAGATTATCTTTCAATAAAATAAAGGGGAATAACTCTTGTTTTTTTCACACATTATATACATAAGTTGTTCACCTTGGACTTTAAATTGCATCTTGCAACTTATTTGACAAAGTTTTAATGAAGACAGAAAAAAGTCTTTATAAATATATGTCATATCATTTAGTTTATCAGTTTTTTGTTGATTTTTTGTATGATTTGGCATGAGTTATCTCCCCTTATTTTCCGACGATTCGCAATAAAATTTTCTTTGCAGGCCAATCCAGATTGTTTGGCCATATAATAGGCTTTAATTTGGTACCAAAATAAAAAGTATATCTTGTCGGCCCTACCTCAACTCATTTTTCAGCCCTTTTGGACTTTCAGAATCTAGTCTATATGCAGTGTATATTCTCAGATCCCCGGTCAAAATTCAACTCTATGAAGTTCCGCCTATTGTTTTCTGGTTTAGGGCAAACACATTTTTTTATCTGGGGACGATACGTGTATATGCACCAGCTGGTAGAAGCAGGTGCTGGGTTTGTATGTACACCAGGTGACCAATTGTTGATATCGGTTGTAAATCGCTTGTCATCGCTTAACTCCATAATTTGGGTTAAAAACTTACCGATCGGTCACCGATGGCCCCGTGTAACTGGGGTTTAACGGACCTACACTGCAAAGCAGTCTAGTCAAGAACTTACGGATTAGTCCGAGTGGTATCTGTAAAGAACTAATTAAATGAAGTTATCCGAAACTGGTTTCCGGTTCGAGAATTAAGATTATAAAAACAACAAAAAAGCCAAAATGGATGATAAACGGGCATCCGGAAGGTACTCGAATACTCAGACATAGTCATGTAAATTCAGTCAAATCCTCAGTGCGTGAACGAATACACAACAAATAAAATATCCTCCATAATACCTTACACACAAATCTTGAAAAAGTGAAACTCTTCTTTATAAATGTTTTTATGATGGTCTGATAATTTTTAGCAGTACATAAAAAACCTATCGGTTGTACTGCTTATTGCGAATGACCAATATAGACATATGTTGATGAAATGAACCAAACAGTTTTAATCTAACATTGATCTACTCATTTCAGTTATTTTTAGCATGAACTTGTCCTAATTTGGTTGTGGGTAAAACCCTGACCAGACCCAGACCAGACTTCGGAAACTAGCGATTGGGTACGGAAATCTTCGTTCGTTTCCGACAATACGGTACAAAACAAATACGTCTTGTGTGCTTATTAGCGGTTCGTACTTTTTGAAGGTTTAAATCATTTTTATTCTTATTCTTTTCAATATAGAAATATGAAATAATAAATTTCAGAAATAACAAAGATTTCTTTACAATCTCCATAATCATACTGTGCCAGACAAAAGTCAGAGAAAAAACATTGGTTTATCTTCTGTTTTTCGCAATTTTCGCCAAATACGTTCATCACTAGTTGTGAAAAAATGATTTTGAAATATTTATTACATCAGACAATATGTTTCATACCATTTTAAAATAACAAGTCGGCATAAATTGTCATATTACGCTTTTTTAAATTGCTGAGCGGTACGGGTACGGATTTATACCAAATAACACATAATAAGATCTTTTGTCGCATAGCTAGCTTAGATAAGTAAAAACACAATCGAAACATCAATAAACTTGTTTTCTATTATTTGCATTTATGAATAAAAGAATTTCATAGAATTTAATTGCGTACCCAATCGATTATAATATTAATACAATCCCAAAAGTGAATGTCCTTATCATGCCTTTTATGTAATTCTGCTTTCACATCCTTGAAGGCAAATCTCAATTAGAATTTGAAAAAATCAAATGCGCCTATATCTTATAGAATGCTTAATCCTGAACAAATTTCAATAATTTCAATAACTGCATTTCCTAGTCACCGTTATTATTTTAGACGGTTGTCGGAAACGAGCGAAGATTTCCGTACCTAATCGTTAGTTTCCGGGGTCTGGTCTGGGTCTGGGTCTGGTCAGGGTTTTACCCACAACCTCCTAATTTTAGCATTTATACTAAAGGTCCAGAGACAAATGTGGGGTCCTTTCCATGCCCTGTATCATGTCTGTAGTGGTATATATTGGCTTAAGAGAGTATTACCAAGTTTAGTCAGTTCAGCTAATGAATTCTTGAGCAATCTGCAACTGCCACTACAGTTACTCTCAAGATCGCATACGTTCGGCCCTTTGTTAAATTAGCCTCGAGTATACAGTTTTGACGCCCTTAAGAATAAGAGCCAAATTATTTTTTTAATTTACCATTCAGATAGGAGTTTTACTGATTTAAACTGAAGTCATTTCTTCTTTATTGAAATATAAACAAAAAATGTCAATAAATGGCTTATAAAATTTAAAAGACAACTTTCTGATGTAGACCCTTTGGAAACCTGTATTTGTTGACAGTGCCCAGTTTTGACGCCTTTGCTTTAATGATGCATCTAATAATTCTCTCTAGTGTATTAAGTATAATTTCCTTATTTTTATGTTTTGCACTCTCTCTTTGTAAATTCTGAGTCAAAAGAAATATTTTAAAATAAAGTGTGTATTTTATGATTGTCAAAGATCTGTTTTAGCCAGTTGATAAAAACCAGATATTTTTAACAAAGGTCTCACATTGTGTCAATGGGCTCTCAAATGAGTGTCACCTGATACTTATGTAATTATTCAAGTAATTAAAAGTTTTGTCTCCTGATTGTCTACATGCAATAAAATATTTTCAGCATAATTGTTTGCTCTTAATATTCACAGTACTTTTAAAATAAAGCTTCATAGACACTACAAATTATCAAGCAAAGAACAATAAATATATAAAAACAATATAAGAAGTATATGTATTTGGAACAGTGTTTACTGATCTTAAAACACATACACATACTGCAATTGATAGTTTACAAACTCTGCAAGTGTATGAGAGCTTCAGTTGTGCATACAGCTTTTACTTTTCTTGCTTACATAGTAAAATTTTGAATTTATCAATGTAGGTAAAAAAGTGCATTAAGAATTTCTAATAAAAATGGAGGTTAACAATTAAAACCTTGTAAAAACTTCATGGAATCAATTTCTCTACATATTTATGAAAGAAAATTATACCAACACCATTTGTCAGCAGTTTGGTAGAAAATTACATCATTAGATATTATATTCAATGAAACGATGAAAACAATAAAGGCGTCAAAATAGGGCAGCGTCAAAATAGGACCTCTGAGGAATTGAAGTTGTCGCTCTGGTTTTCATATCTTGACAAATTTCCAAAATTTTCCTTTTTTTTAAAAAAACTTGCTCCCAGTATCTTAATCACAAGGAATGACAGTCACCATTTTTTTCAGCAACGTTTGGCAAGAGTACTCTCCACTAGTAGTGGACTGGTACCCAAATAGTGATAGTGCTGCGCAAAGAGGCAGGTTACTGCTTGAAAATGCAGTTTATTTTGAGCAGTAAATTCTTAAAAAGGAAAATAAATTTATAAAAATGGTGATTAATATGATACTCAACGATATTTATGATAGTCACGTATGCCTAGGCCTACATGTGCCATTTCTTTCAATTCACGCAGAATACAGTGTTTCACTGTACAAATTTTGTAAGATTTACTCAGACAGCTACTGTAGATTGAACTCAACCGCACCAAGTTCCGCACCAAGCTAGGGGAGACTACTCTTGGCAAACATTGGAGATAAAATGGTAACTGTCGCTCCTTGTGATTAATAATAATCCATAGAGAACTGTTTGAGAAAGAGCGAGATCTTTCATATACTTATTCAGAATTGAAAAGAGTAGTGATAACTTCAATGAACTAAAACCAAAGGAATGCCGAACGGACAAGCTGTAGATTCTGTGCTCCTAGGTTACCCTAGCTGAATTGGTATTTTTAGGGTTTGTCTATTGACACGTAAAAATGTAAAAGCTGTCGATTGCCACATAATTCTTCCCTACATGACAGTAACATTATTGGCTATTACCATTTACGTTGTAATTCACACTCAGTTTTCTATATGTACGATGGCACACTAGTGTTGGGGAATTGGTTGCAAATCATAATCACTAAAAACCACATCTGATGTGATTTCACTAATTAAAATCAGTTTCTAAATTAGCTAAGTGTTAGAGTAATCACACTGTCTGTCTGTTGGTCCAAATGTCAGTCAATTAAGGGCTTACTACACTCTTCCCCAGCATGTTCGATAAAAAGAAAATTATCAAAAACTCAATAACTGCAAAATGCCATTTAATAAAAGTTTGCTACTAATGAAGCTTTATTTTGCATATGGTGAGACACGTTAGAACAGTAAAGAAATATAGCGAGATCTATAAATTCCCTTAACTTCTATTTACATAAATTCACAAAAACTAAACAACGCAAAAAAAATTTTATATGCCAACGTGAGTGATATAATACTGACAAGGACAATTTCTTGTGTCCTCGTGACTTACATAATTATGTTAAAACTACAAGATATTTGTAAAAGTGTGTTTGACCTTCAATTTCCTGGTCGCTTCCTGGTCACGTAAACAGATGACAATCATTTATTTCTGTTTTAGTAGTTGAAAGTTCTTTACAAAGTACACAACAACCGATGGTGCCAAAAAGTTCTGGAAGTGAAAAGTACATGTGTAACTGGCTGCTTAAACACTCACCCAAAGTTCTAATTGGTCATCAACTGTATATGTTTACACTGTTTGCTAGTTTGGTTTCTTCCCTATGTCAAGAGAGGTTATGAAAAGAACTGTTTTGTCTTGAAATCAATTATTAAATGTCTTTTTAATCATTATCGATTGTTTTCTTAGATCAATCAAATACCATTTACTTACAGTGCAGGGTCAAAATTAGGACAGTCTTCAATTGAAAGAGATAATTATAAAATTTGGCACATTGAAGGGGATGTATTTAAACAAAAAAGCTGCTGATTAATAAGATTTTATGTTTTTCCTAATAACGAGGTGTCCTGCTAAAAAAACAAGAAGTTTAGAGCAATTATCTGGTTGCTTGACTTTCAGTTTCATTCAATGCATTTTGAGAAAAATTTGGATAACTCTTGCTAAACTGATCCAAATTAAATTATTACAAGATTAAAACTTTAATTTAAGACTGTTGTTGGCAACTGATTGCAAATAAAGAGTTGAGTCAGTGTTATTCTCAGAAAAAAATATGGACAAAAAGTGACCAATTAGAACTTTGGGTGAGCATATCGCTTGAACAAAAATACATTTTGCCTTTAAAAGAACTTTTTGGTGCATTTAGGAACGCTTGTCAGCTGTATATGTCCTTGCGAGAGTTGTTGAAGTGTCAAACAGTGGTTGTGTATTGTCAAACAATTACTTGTTATGATGATCAAATGTTACAACCGGGCAACCGACACCGACTTTTTTTAATGGTCCGACGGGCTAATTCAGAGAATTTCGCTAGCCCGGCGATTGTAGCTTGTTGCCCTCGGGCACTGTGCAAAGGATTTGTCACACTCTGAGTGCAGTCGTTTCCGACTGGCTCTTGTTATCTTTTACATTATATGCAGTATGCTTCATCTCTTCTGCAGGCATCAAGTGTGTGTGCATGCGTGCGCGCCCACAAAACGTGTCCGCTCTGTAACTGTGTTATTTCTTATTTGGTTTTAAAATTACTTGGTATAAATGTTCATCATATAAAGATGGTAAGTCATGTACAATACCCAAGCCTGTAGGTCCAGGGTCAAGGTCACTGTTACTAAAAATAGATTTTCTTGTCCGGGCTATAACTTTGTTATGAATAGAGGGATTTCAAAATATCTTGGCACAAATGTTCATTATGACAAGGCGGTGTGTAGTATACAATTCTCATGCTTGTAGGTCCAAGGTTAAGGTCACTGTTATTAAAAATAGAATTTTCTTGTTCGGGCTATAACTTCTTTGTGACTGAAGGGATTTCAAAACAACTTGGCACAAATGTTTACCATGACAAGGCCGTGTGTCAAGTACAATACCCATGCCTGTAGGTCCTTAAAAAGTACATAAGTGTGATATTAGGGAACAATATTGGTATACTGTTGAACCCTGCTAATAACATCAGTACCCCTTCTTAAAAAAGTGGTCTTAATAGTGTGATAGTCTTATTATCAGGGATTCTACATGTGTTGATTGCAATGTGATACAATGGTATAGAATGATTATCATGCCCCCACAAAGTGGGAGGCATATAGAGTTGCTTTTGTCCATCCATATGATCAAGCAGGATGTGTAGATGATCGTAAAGAAAGGATTTTTTCCTGCGATTATTTTTACCAGAGTTATGGCCCTTTGTTAATTTCAGTAGTTAAATCTCGTGGCGTCAACTCCTCCTAAACTATAAGGTGGATTTCTTCCAAACTTGCACAGATGATCAAGCAGGTTGTGTAGATGATCGTGAAGAAAGGATTTTTTCCTGCGACCATTTTTACCAGAGTTATGGCCCTTTGTTAATTTCATTAATTAAATCTTGTGGCGTCAACTCCTCCTAAACTATAAGGAGGATTTCTTGCAAACTTGCACACATGATCAAGCTGGATGGGTAGATGGTCTTAAAGAAAAGATTTTTTCCTGCTGTCATTTTTACCAGAGTTATGGCCCTTTGTTTATTTAACTTACAAAATTTTGTGACATCAACTCCACATTTTCTATTTAGCTGATTTCTTTCAAACTTGCACAGATGATTAGACATGATGTGAAGATTGTTGTAAATGACATTGTCTTGCAACAATTTTCACCAGAGTTATGGCCCTTTGTTTATGTTAGTTATTAAATTTTGTGGCACATACTCCTCATTTACTAATCATGATCACCACATGTTGTTAATACCTGATACAAATTTTTGTAACAAATGTTGTTGCAGCAGTGGGGGCATCAGTGTCCTGAGGACACAGTCTTGTTTATAGCTTACCTTACCCCTAGTTTTTTTAAACACTTGCCTTAAATTGAAAATGATAAATTTATGTAAAAAATCTAATTGTTTTGAAGGGGAAATAAAAGCTCTGCAAAATAGATACATATGTTAAAATATTTTCATCACATTACCACTAACTTCTTGACAGACATTTTTGTTATGAGCAGACAACAGTGCCACAAATACAAATAATTAACTTGATCTTCAAATTTATGCATATTCTAATAATTACTTGCACATCACTGTCTTTGAAATGCTATTTTTCCCATCAGTGCACTTCAGTGTCTGATAACAATGCATAGCGGGGGCATCCATTTCCTATGGACGCATTTCTAGTTATTATTACAAAGGTATAACAATTTGATTTCAAAGCTACATTTCGGAGGCATATGTCAATTTTCAGTGACAACTCTTGTTTGTACTTACAGGGCAAAGAGGCCAGCAAAGCCTCCGGAAGATGGTAGTTGGGATTGCAGTGTTTGTACCTACAAGAATTCAGCAGAGGCATACAAGTGTGATATGTGTGATGTCCGGAAAGGCACCTCAACAAGGTAAACAGTTAAGTTAAGGCTCATGAAGCAACCTTTAAAGTGGCAAGTTAGAATAAATTGTGGTTGAATTGCTCCTGATTCACTACTGGGAATCAAATGGCTTTGTTCTGATACCATGCAAGGTTTATGGCAACCCAAAATCACTGGTAAGTTCATCTTTTTTAGTTATTGTATAGCCCACATTGGTTAATACTTCTCAAAATGGTACCATACTTTCCCCTCAGAGTTGCATATATTTTTTTTTACCTTTTTAACTTGTTTTGTTTACTGTGTGTGTTTGGGATAAATCTTTCACATACGAACCTATACACGATATAGGGAAAGAATGCTGTTGACTGCAAACTTCTTCATAATTCAGTTAAATTATGCCAAAACTCTCTGATTTGCAGGTCTAGTGAGAGCCCTGTAGTGTTTTGTAATGAATCCATCATTAATTGTTATTCCATGGGCAGTTGCTCAGGCCTTAGTGTGGAAGATTATGTTCATGAACAGTTAAACTTTAAAACAGCTGATATAAACTAATAAAACACCATTCAGAGCATTCCTGATTAAAAGAAAATATGCTAATGAGAATTAACCCATTCCTGTATACATACACCTTTGTTTCTAGGGCGAACAGTTTAGATCCAGATCAGCCAGCACATCCGTGCCGTCTGATCAGGATCTACTGTTCGCTTTTTGATTGGTTAGATTATTTCTGACCAAAATGCGACCAGTGCAGATCCTGATCACATCCATGCCTGCTGATCTGGATCTACACTGGTCTAATATGCGTAAAAATGCGTATACAGTCAAGTCGCGATTTTACGAATAGGCATCGGACCAAGCCGATTATTCGTAGTATCGCATTTTTCGTAGTGTCGCATTTTTGATAGTTTTGGTTGTTTACCGCCGCAAATCATCATGGTCGTTATATGACATAATGTGTTATTGTTGTGATATGTCAAGGTCAATAAATAAAGTGACAAAGAAAATATTCGCATTAGTTATTTTATTGTAAAATTACATGTTATCATTAATCAATTAAAATTCAGCTATCCTCCCCTGAAAAAAACCGGGCCCTTCGCGAAATTTCTCAGAATGCCGATTTCAATTTACTGAATTAATACTCGCCGTAGTAATAAGATTATGCAGAATTAAATGGCAGAAGTAGAATGACAAGCAATTCGCGTGTTTCAGATTTTATACAATTTTAAACATTTGACATTTAATCACTCAAACTGTTTGTTACAACCACACATGCCCGATAGTTGTTTACAGAGCATTTTATGTCACAACTGCTTGGGTCGATAATTGCTCAACAATACAAAAAACGGTTATCGCTCGAAAAGGTGTGAAAATCACCTGCCTGACCGAAATTCGTAAAATTGCATCTTTATTACATTGTAAATAAGCTTAAGGGACTGTCAAAATTATTCGCTAAATCGCGGTTTTCGTTAAATCGCATTTCGTTCGATCGCATCTTTTTTGCATTGAATAAAGAAGGAATACGGACGGGACCGACCGCCTTATTCGTAGTATACCGTTATTTCGTAAAATCCAGATTCGTAAAATCGCGACTCGACTGTATATACAGGAAAGGGTTAAAGTGAAGATTCTAGCATTGGCAGGTTGCCATTCTTTCAAAATATCCATTAAAAAGTACCTGATGGAAAGTTTGTAAATTTTCAAAACCTTTATATTAATTTTTAACCAGGTTTTCTTTAGAAAAAACCTGGTTATTAGATTGGAGTATGTTGTTGTGCAGGCAGGCATAAACATTTGGTTAAGTTTTTTAAAAGTTTTTCTTTTTCTCAGTATCTTTTCAAGTTACAGCTTTGAATTTTTACAAAGTTGTCTTTCAAGTTACAGGTTTGAATCTTAACATAGTTGCCTGACATCACAATACCAATTATCAGGACAAGTTTCGTAACCCCTGACTGTATTTTGTCAAAATTATGCCCCTTTTTCAGTTAGAAGTTTTGTTTTTGCGAAAGTGGTCTTATCATATGCGGAATTGAATTTCATTTTCATTTGTACCATTCTTTCACCTCAGAGTTGCGTATATTTCTTGTTTACCCTTTGAATTTTTTTGTTTACAGCATGTGTTTGTGTTTCTTTAGAAAAACAACTAACTGTAACAGTAACTGTTGAAGATAGAACTTTGAAACTAAACATTAATGTCCAACATCACGATACACTATCAGGACAAGTTTCATCACCCCTTTGCCAAAGTTATTCCCCTTCTTCACTCTTTTTTCAGTTTTTTTTGTGAAAGTTGTCTATTGGCATCAAATTATAGCTTAATGACACCAAACTTGGTGTTTCAAGTGGCAGATTGGGATTGCTACACAGGACTGGTGTCAAGGTTAAGGTCACCATTGCTAAAAATAGAAATTCAGTTTTCACTCAATAACTTGAGTTTGCTTTGGCCTATTGAAACAACACACACACAACAACAACACACAAAATACAATGCAATGTGTATGTGTAACTTATCAACATAGAAATAAATTTGAAAATTCCAGGTGTTGTTTAGTTTATGGGATTTAACATCTCTTTCAGCAAACCACTTGGCACTCCTGTAGAAATCTAGATGTAGATTGAATTTTGATATGAATAAAAGAAATCCTATCCTTCTTTATTCCTTATACACTACTGCGTTATTCCCAGCAACTGTGGGTATTGATAAAAAACTATTTCCAAGGAACCATTCCTTTTTCTTCCTTTCTAATTAGGAAATAAAATTTACAACACCTGAGACATAGGTGTTGTTATTTCTGGTCTGACAATGATTTCATTCTTGCCAAAAGATGCTGGACTATCCTTGAGAAACTAAAAAATAATGAAACATTAAGATTAAAAAAACATATGTACCTACATCAATGCATTTTTTTCTTTTCACTCACCCAGGTGCTACCAAATTACTTAAAAATTGTCTGAAACAGGCAACTGAGAAACAAAAAGATGTTTTGTCTAACTTTATTGCCAGTTGTAGGCAATATTTTCAGATTAAAAATGTACCTCCTTCCAGTTTTTACAAAAAATATCCAGTTCAAAGTTTAATTCTTTTTCAATACTGTTTCAGCATGTTGATAAATAACAAGAGGGTAAAATGACCCTAAATTGCTCCCCTGATCCCTGGACACATTGGTAGAACAAAACACAAAGAACTTTGCAACAATTAATATTCTTGTTTTATCTATGGCATTGCACAATGATTTGTTTTGAAGCCAACTTGAACTGATGTAAACACTATTTGAGCTTATATCAATACTCTTCAGTTATGATGATGGAACAGACTTAAATTCTATAGAGGATATTTGTTTTTACCTTGTGCACATCCTTAATGAATACAGCTTTAAAATTTATTTTGTTATTTCTTTCAGGAAACCAAAACTGAACCCTCAGCTTGTTGCTCAACAAGTGGCACAACAGTTTGCAGCCCCTCTTACCCCTCCATCAGGATCTCCAACACCGGATGATGAGCAAGAGCGCTTGTTTGAAGATCCAGATGATATGTTTGGACCACCACCACCCCCTCCTGCTGGGCCTGTACAGCCAGCTCCTCTTGCCCCTCCTGCACCCCCGAAGCCTACTATGAGAAAAGAGAAAAGTTCATCTTCTGTTAACAAAGGAGAGAAGATGACAATAAACAAACCAAATACGCTACCAAAACAGATAAAACAGGGAAAGAAAAATATCAGGTAGGCAATTAAAACTAGATTACTAAACTGTGATAATTATGACAACCTTTTATTTTTCACCAGAGGTCAAAGATCAGGTGACTGCTACTGCTTTAAAATAGAATTGGGAGTTTTGCAGAACACGTGTCGCTGGCTTGCAAAAAGTTTTAATGTAGCCTAATGTTTAATCATATATGATAAAAAACGCAATAAAAATTGTGTTGCAATACAACAGAATTACTGATTAAATTGTAATTATCTTTATTTCATATTCTACATGTAGTTATAAGCAAAATCAAGTTTCATGTTAAAATTATTTCAAAGGAGCATAACTCAAAAGAGATATAACTTTATTTATACATATGACATATCAACTTTTGTGCCCAAAGAACAAAATACTTTACAAATTAATTTAATTATAAGCAATAAAGTTTCAGGTTAAAGTTTTTCGAAAGGGCATAACTGAAAAAGTAAATCCGGAGTTATCATTCTCATGTGTTGCAGATGGCTTTGTTAATGCAGATGACTTACTTCAAATGAAGTTAACAAGACAAGAACTTTCAAGGTTACAAGCAACATTAAGTTTATTATTAAAGTTATTTGAAAGGGCCATAACTCAAAAACATTGAAAAAGTAGTAATCATTCTTGTTGCCACAAATGGATTCATTCAATACGACATCTAGATGATATATTTCAAGTAATAAGTTAAAAGGACAAGTACTTAGAAGTACTATGGACACATTTCTAGTTTTAAATTTAAAATTTGCCTTTGCCTATTGATGCCAAACTTGGTGGGTTGGTAGCTTATATCAAGAGGCAGCTTGGGATTATACCATGGTGTATGTTATTAAGGTCAAGATAACTGTTTCTAAAATAGAAATTAAGTTTCTGCTAAATAACTTTAGTTTACTTTATGCCTGTTGACACCAGACTTGATGTGTGGGTAGCTTACTTAAAAGGCTTGGAATTGCTACCCTGGTGTCTGTGATCAAGGTCAAGGTCACTGTTGTTAAAAAGTTGGTTGGGTAGCTTATATCAAGACACTATTCAGGATTGATACCCTGGTGTCTGTGATGAAGGTCAAGGTCACTGTTGCTAAAAATAGAAGTTCCTTTTTCATTCAATATCTTGACTTTGCATTGGCATTGGAGTAGCTTTTATCAAGGGACAGCTTGGGATTGCTACCCAGGTGTGTGTGGTAAAGGTCAAGGTCATTGTTGCTGAAAATAGAAATTCAGTTTCTGCTCAATAACTTGAGTTTGCTTGGCCTATTTACGTCAAACTTAGTGTGTGGGTAGCTTATATCAAGAGCGAGCTTGCACTTGCTACTTAGGTGTCTGTGATGAAGGTCAAGGTAACTGTTGCTAAAAATAGAAATTCCATTTTCTTTGAATAACTTGAGTTTACATTGGCTTATTGATGCCAAACTTCGTTTGTGGGTAGCTTATATTAAGTGGCAGCTTGGGATTGCAACCCAGGTGTCTGGTAACGGTCAAGATCATTGTTGCTTTAAACAGAAATTCAGTTTTTACTCAGTAACTGGAGTTTGCTTTGGCCTATTTACACCAAACTTGGTGTGTTGGTAGCTTATATCAAGAGTGAGCCAAGGTCACTGTTGCCTAAAATAGAAATGCAGTTTCTGGGTAATAATATAATTTGATGTGACCTATTGACACCAAACTTGGTGTGTGGGTAGCTAATATCAAGACGCTTCTCAGGAAGGCTACAACGGTGTCTGTTGTCATATATGCCAACACTGATGCAGACTGATGAGTGTTTTCATGTTGTATTTATTTCATTACTTCCGCTAAACAACCCTATACAACAATATAAGACTGGATGAAATTTCAAATATTCCTGTAAATTCTAAAACAGATTAAATTCAACCTTTTCTGAACATAACTGATAAAAATGTGTTCACGGGTGGGGTTGGTCAGGGGTAGGTTAGTTGACCTACCCAACACCTAAAAGAACATTTTTCACATTTACACAAGTTTTTTTATGCCCCCACAAAGTGGGAGGCATATAGAGTTGCACTCGTCCGTCCGTCCGTACGTCCGTACGTCCCCAAATCTTGTGACATCAACTCCTCCTAAACTATAAGGCGGATTTCTTTCAAACTTGCACAGATTATCAAGCAGGATGTGTAGATGATCGTAAAGAAAGGATTTTTTCCTGCGACCATTTTTACCAGAGTTATGGCCCTTTGTTAATTTCAGTTATAAAATCTTGTGGCGTCAACTCCTCCTAAACTACAAGGCAGATTTCTTGCAAACTTGCACAGATGATGAAGCAGGATGTGTAGATAATCGTGAATAAAGGATTTCTTCCTGCGACCATTTTTACCAGAGTTATGGCCCTTTGTTTTATTCATTAATTAAATCTTGTGGCGTCAACTCCTCCAAAACTATAAGGCAGATTTCTTGCGAACTTGCACAGATGATGAAGCAGGATGTGTAGATGATCGTTAAGAAAGGATTTTTTCCTGCGACCATTTTTACCAGAGTTATGGCCCTTTGTTAATTTCAGTTATTAAATCTTGTGGCGTCAACTCCTCCTAAACTACAAGGCAGATTTCTTGCAAACTTGCACAGATGATGAAGCAGGATGTGTAGATAATCGTGAAGAAAGGATTTCTTCCTGCGACCATTTTTACCAGAGTTATGGCCCTTTGTTATATTCATTAATTAAATCTTGTGGCGTCAACTCCTCCAAAACTATAAGGCAGATTTCTTGCGAACTTGCACAGATGATGAAGCTGGATGTGTAGATGATCGTAAAGAAAGGATTTTTTCCTGCAACCATTTTTACCAGAGTTATGGCCCTTTGTTAATTTCAGTAATTAAATCTTGTGGCATCAACTCCTCCAAAACTATAAGGCTGATTTCTTGCGAACTTGCACAGATGATGAAGCAGGATGTGTAGATGATCGTAAAGAAAGGATTTTTTCCTGTGACCATTTTTACCAGAGTTATGGCCCTTTGTTAATTTCAGTAATTAAATCTTGTGGCATCAACTCCTCCAAAACTATAAGGCTGATTTCTTGCGAACTTGCACAGATGATGAAGCAGGATGTGTAGATGATCGTGAAGAAAGGATTTTTTCCTGCGACTATTTTTACCAGAGTTATGGCCCTTTGTTTTTTTTTCAGTAATAATATCTTGTGGCATCAACTCCTCATTTACTTTTGGACAGATTTCTTTCTAACTTGGACACATGATCAAGATGGCTGGGTAGATGATCATAAAAAAAAGATTTTTTTCTGCTGCCATTTTTACCACAGTTATGGCCCTTTGTTTATTTCACTTACAAAATTTTGTGGCATCAACTTCACATTTTCTATTTGGCTGATTTCTTTCAAACTTGCACAGATGATTAGACATGATGTGAAGATTGTTGTCAAGGACATTGTCTTGCAACAATTTTCACCACAGTTATGGCCTTTTGTTTATGTTAGTTATTAAATTTTGTGGCACTTACTCCTCATTTACTAATCATGATCACCACATGTTGTTAATACCTGGTACAAAATTTTGTAACAAATGTTATTGCAGCAGTGGGGGCATCAGTGTCCTGTGGACACAGTCTAGTTTTAATTCCATAACAGTTACTACTTAACCCATCTACACTTAAAAAACATTTTTTGCTTATAAATTAATTAATTAATTAATTTGTTTTTTGTCATTTGTATTCTAAAATTTCATGATAGAGGACAATGACATGAAGCACCTTAGTTTAAAACTTTATTTTTGCAGACCCCCAAGACTGAAGAACATTGACAGAAGCAGTGCACGACAGATGTTTGTTACTGTAGACAATGTGACAGTCCAAATAACAGACTATCAACCAAAGAGGCAAAAACTCTCAACAGAACTTTCCAAAGAACCTACGGATCTCAGTGACTCGTCGAGTAATGCCAGTAATGATATTCATGAAGACAGACACATAAGTGATAATCATACCTGAATAGTTACTTCAAGATCATGTGTAGCAGTCTAATTCCGCTATGATTAAAATAAAGAAGTTCATTGAAATTGTCAGGAAAGGAAATTGCTTCAATGGACTGTGCTTCAAAGGGCACAGTGCAGGAAAGTGTTGAAGAACAACTGTATGCAAAGAGTGGTGCCATTTTTCATGTGGTTTTATAGTCTATGTGAAAGAGAACTTATTACAGTTAGCTATTGTGTTCAATTTGGTAAGAAATATGTGTAAGTGTCAGCCATTGCATAAGTGAAAACATAACTTAATATTTCTTCCTATTCACATGATGGGTAGACACATTTTTGTTCAGGAAATTTGAAAATTTGAGTACATGTATGACATTGTATATATTGTTTGTAATTGTTAAAAGATATACAATATTATTTGTATATAGTAACAATTGAAATGGGTTGAGAAATGGGGAAGAGAAGATGATTCCAGATAATTCTTGATGTTTCAGGCATAAATGGATGGTTTATTGACAAAGGGCGCATGTGATAATATTCAGAAGCTGGTGGAAAAACAATCTTGAATTAAATCTTGTCTCAAACTTGAAATTGTTTTTTAGCTCACCTGTCACGTAGTGACAGGGTGAGCTTTTGTGAGGGGGGTTCGTCCGTCGTCCGTCGTCTGTCCGTCCGTCCGTCCGTCCGTCCGTTCACAATTGTTGTCTGCACTCTAGCGGACAGAATTTTGGTCCAATCTTCTTCAAACTTGGTCAGAATGTTTATCTCAATGATATCTAGGTCAAGTTCGAAACTGGGTCATGTGACCCTTAAAACTAGGTCACTAGGTCAAATTAAAGAAAAAGCTTGTCTGCACTCTAGTGGTCGTAATTTTGGTCCGATCTTCTTTAAACTTGGTCAGAATGTTTATCCCAATGATATCTAGGTCAAGTTCGAAACTGGGTCATGTGACTTTGAAATCTAGGTCACTAGGTCAAATTATAGAAAAAGCTTGTCCGCACTCTAGTGGTCGTAATTTTGGTCCGATCTTCTTCAAACTTGGTCAGAATGTTTATCCCAATAATATCTAGGTCAAGTTCAAAACTGGGTCATGTGACCTTGAAATCTAGGTCAATAGGTCAAATTATAGAAAAAGCTTGTCCGCACTCTAGTGGTCGTAATTTTGGTGCAATCTTCTTTAAACTTGGTCAGAATGTTTATCTTAATGATATCTAGGTCAAGTTCGAAACTGGGTCATGTGACCCTTAAAACTAGGTCACTAGGTCAAATTATAGAAAAAGCTTGTCCGCACTCTAGTGGTCGTAATTTTGGTCCGATCTTCTTCAAACTTGGTCAGAATGTTTATCCCAATAATATCTAGGTCAAGTTCAAAACTGGGTCATGTGACCTTGAAATCTAGGTCAATAGGTCAAATTATAGAAAAAGCTTGTCCGCACTCTAGTGGTCGTAATTTTGGTGCAATCTTCTTTAAACTTGGTCAGAATGTTTATCTTAATGATATCTAGGTCAAGTTCGTTACTGGGTCATGTGACCCTTAAAACTAGGTCACTAGGTCAAATTAAAGGAAAAGCTTGTCTGCACTCTAGCGGTTGTAATTTTGGTCCGTTCTTCTTTAAACTTGGTCAGAATGTTAATCCCAATGATATCTAGGTCAAGTTGGAAACTGGGTCATGTGACCTTGAAATCTAGGTCACTAGGTCAAATTATAGAAAAAGCTTGTCCGCACTCTAGTGGTCGTAATTTTGGTCCGATCTTCTTCAAACTTGGTCAGAATGTTTATCCCAATAATATCTAGGTCAAGTTCGAAACTGGGTCATGTGACCTTGAAATCTAGGTCACTAGTTCAAATTATAGAAAAAGCTTGTCCGCACTCTAGTGGTCGTAATTTTGGTCAGATCTTCTTCAAACTTGGTCAGAATGTTTATCCCAATAATATCTAGGTCATGTTCGAAACTGGGTCATGTTACCTAAAAAATTAGGTCACTAGGTCAAATTATAGAAAAAGCTTGTCTGCACTCAAGCGGTCTAAATTTTGATGCGATCTTCTTCAAACTTGGTCAGAATGTTTATCTCAATGATATCTAGGTCAAGTTCGAAACTGGGTCATATGACCTTGAAATCTAGGTCACTGGGTCAAATTATAGAAAAAGCTTGTCCGCAATCTAGCAGTCTTAATTTTAGTGCAATCTTCTTTAAACTTGAACAGAATGTTTGTCTTAATGATATCTAGGTCAAGTTCGTAACTGGGTCATGTGACCCTTAGAACTAGGTCACTAGGTCAAATTAAAAGAAAGCTAGTCTGCACTCTAGCGGTTGTAATTTTGGTCCGTTCTTTTTTAAACTTGGTCAGAATGTTTATTCCTATGATATCTAGGTCTAGTTTGAAACTGGATCATGTGACCTTGAAATCTAGGTCACTAGGTCAAATTATAGAAAAAGCTTGTCCGCACTCAAGTGGTCGTAATTTTAGTCTAATCTTCTTCAAACTTGGTCAGAATGTTTATCCCAATGATATCTAGGTCAAGTTCGAAACTGGGTCATGTGACTTTGAAATTTAGGTCACTAGGTCAAATTATAGAAAAAGCTTGTTAGCACTCTAGTGGTCGTAATTATTGTCAGATCTTCTTCAAACTTGGTCAGAATGTTTATTCCAATAATATCTAGGTCATGTTCGAATCTGAGTCATGTAACCTTGAAATTTAGGTCACTAGGTCTAATTGTAGAAAAAGCTTGTCCGCACTCTAGCGGTCTTAATTTTGATGTGATCTTCTTCAAACTTGGTCAGAATGTTTATCTCGATGATATCTTGGTCAAGTTCGAAACTGGGTCATGTGACCTTGAAATCTAGGTCACTAGGTCAAATTATAGAAAAAGTTTGTACGCACTCTAGTGGTCTTAATTTTTGTCCGAACCATTGAACAGATGTTCGCAGGTGAGCGACCCAGGGTCCCTTGGACCCTCTTGTTTCATTTTTGTTCGGTCTTGCAACTTTTCATTTTCATTTCAAACATTACTGGGTTAGGCGGGTGTTAAATTCTTTACAATCTAAATCATAATAGGCTAACAATTTTGTAGACCTTTGTTACAGAAATCAACACACTTTGATCCTGTGAACTAAGATACTAAAACATGTGGACAACACTGGATATTATGGCTGGTAAAATTGCTGAGGAATTACAAGGTTGTTGATTATGACCAAAGACATGAAGACCAGACAATTGTTGTGTTGCCCTTTTGAAGAAAAATCAATACATAGGATTTCTTTGTCGGACTGTCTGTCATGAAAACTTAATGTTGGCTATAACCTTGCAATTTTTTAATATTTCTTATTTCTTGATCAGACTTTAAAATTATATTGCTTATGCAGTGTAGCCTTACCACATGGTTTGTGACGTCCTTTTTTGGTATTGAGGCAAGAAAAACCCATAGATTCAAATCTTCGAAACCTTGTAAATATTTTATAAGTTTATCATTTTCGACAAAATTTAGCACAGTCTAAGGGGAAAGTTGAACACCGCCCATGGTTGTCAATACATTTGTAACCTTGGGTCTACTTCTGTTTTTGATCACAGACTTAAAGGCTTCGAAGATTTGAATTGATTTTTTTCTTGCCGCAAAACCGAAAAATGATGTCACAAACCACATGGTATTGCAACACTGTTATGTCAACACAATTCAATAATTCTTATAGTCTTAAGGCCTGATATTGTCCATACTGTTAACCTTTCACTCCATGGAGTATGGCTGTTATCCAGTAACTACCCAGTAACAGGTGCGCGTTACAAAGGGAAGTAACTTAAGACAGAATATTGAGATAACAACATTCTCTTCCTCACACCATAATCAACTGTACATTTCTTATCAGTGTTTGTGTGTAATTTGTCATTTTATACCTTTTGCTACAGCATCATTTAAGATAAGAATATAAGATAAACTTCAACCATTAGTTTCTAATAAGGCCTAAATGCATATCTCTGTGGTTGCACGACGGTGGCAGGAGTTTAAGAGTTTGTGAAGGTTTAAAGTGTACTGTTGTAAACGAACATAGAAGCTCGATCTGTTTTATCCCCATCATCTTTTTCTTGCTAATTTGACTCCAGGGGCTCTGGTCTCGGTAAGGACATTCTGCTTTTCAATGCCTTTAGCTTCTTATGTCTTATATGTTTGTGTGCTTTTGCATGCACAGTGTCTATATTGCATGTTTTTCTACAACGGTCTGCATGCATGATAACACACTAGTGTTACATTACTTTAACGGTATACCACATTGATACTTGTACTTTGTGAAAAAAGATTTCCATCTTAACTCCTCCTTCCAAAAAAAAACCCACACTGAAAGTTCATTCCTTTCCAACCCAGGGCAATTTTGAGTGGTCAACTATTGTCGGTTGAAGAAAAAATCATTGCAAACAAATTCAAACATTACAACGACAATCTGAGCAAATGTGTCGGGCGCGTTAAATGATGGAGGTCAGAGGCTTTTATACAGTTTACACATTACCCTATGGTCTGTGTCCGGAGATCTCAAGACATATTTTACCTTCAAATATAAACAACACGCACTATTTTCTATAAACAGCATTTTTTGCGTCGGTTTCATTCGGTTAGTGGAGTTTTATTACATTTTTATTGATACTTAAAGGTCTTTATTTGACACCAGCAGCATTGACTAAATTTGGGTTTTCATAGTTATAAATACCGGTAAGCGGTTACCACAAAATGTTATTTGAATCAAAAGTTATTTATTTCTCACATATCTCCGCGTTTTCTACTGGCCCCTTGGTATTACATCTTAGAATGAAGAAAAATTTTATGATGCAGTTAACTAATTTAAGCCATACCTGCCCGGGGGACAAACAAAAGTTCCGAGATTGGTCTCCAATCCCAGTTTACTGAGAATATTTACAAATATCATATACCCTATGAATTTAAAGCATTTTGATTGGTCGAGAGCTCCGTACTCGCGAGTCCGAAAGAAGTGATAACTACCCCGGGAATTAATAATTACCTTTGCTATCATCGTCATCGTCGTCATCATCATCATCATCATCATCAGAATGCTTTAAATTCATAAGGTATATGATAAAACAAGTAAATACTAATGTCGAGGTCGATATGTAGTTTTGCGGACCTGCGTAGTGTGATATCGACCTCGGACTTCGTCCTCGGTCGATATCACATTACCCAGGTCCGCAAAACTACATATCGACCTCAACATTAGTATTTATTTGTGTAATAACCCCGATTTCGGCCGCTGAATGGATGTGCGTGTGTGTGTTTTGTTAATGATGTTTTCTTGCTGCACGCTTAAACAGAATGACAAAACAAAAATTGTTTCTTTATTACTGTTTCTTTTCGTTACTGTTGACAGTTTTAAAAAGACAAATTACTTTCTTATTCATAATCAGACAAAACTCAAGGTTTGATTACTGCGATCGATTAATAAATTTCGTCCTATGCGTATAGCTGTTAAAAGAGAAAAGTAACGTTTGAGTTATGTTATCATTAAATATCATCAACAGATTAAATAATCATTATTTAGAAATTTTATAAATGCCATTTTAAACGCCTCTTTAAATCATAATGGAGTAATTACAAAGCACGATTCTATCTCTTGGTGGGTTATCAGAATCTTCACAGTATTTGACACCAAATTATCAATTAGAACGAGCAATATACAAATAAGAGAATGGCAGCGGCTTAAGTCATTATGAAATTGCGTGCTCTGGAGAAATAAGCTACTTTTTATAATAATATGAGATCGCATGCGTTTAAATACAAAGTAGGCTAACTGATATGTTTTGACAGCATAAACATTCTTGATTTAAAAGTAAAATCCAGACCTCGATTCTTAATTAGCTTTTTTTCAAAATGTTGTTTAATCTCAATGCAATTAAAATTGATAAAAGCAATGTGAAACGAAGATAAACGTAACTGATTATGTACACATTCAGATTTTACCCTATAGTTTAATATTATACACGCGAATGATAATAAATGGAGTTTTAATAGCTAGTTTCTGCTTTATACTCGAACCTTTGTAAAAATAAACTCGGTCAAGAAAGCTAGTAGGTTTTCTTGTATAAAGTACACACAATCATGGTGTTAAGTGTTTATTTTTGACAAATGTTTTTGTATTTCTTTGTTCATTGGAGTAAATTAATATATACGAGAACAACGGCATTCAAAGCAGTGATCAGACGAGACTAGTATGTGTTGTGCCTTTTCCGAGGAACTAACAGAGACTCCACACGAATCACTATTCATGTTATTTTTTTGTTTTAGACGCTGTTTTCCCAAATCATTTTATCAATTCTGATTACCGAGTTGTGTGAATTTCCAGCAGTGCATTCGACATTCAGCACGACATTCGATTGCATGCATGTTTTGAATATTCCGCAGTGCATTCAACATTCGGCACGACATTGTTTCCAGTCCAGGGCTGTTAAGTTCACATTCATAGTATACGAGTTCCAATGCAAAGTGTATGTGCTTGCGCTGAGCTCGATGCTGAGAAAAATATTTTGGAAATAACCTGTGGTCGTGAGCAAGTATTTAAATTGACAGTGCAATTTCTAGCGTGTGCGCATATTAAACGATGTTAGCCAGAGTTGACATTCTGCTGCGTATGTAATAATTCTCCGGCGCGACAGTCTTTCAACGCTTTCAGCGCTTTGATTTAGTTCCACATCGTTTTATATTTTACCAGATATAGCCTTTCATACCTAAAAAGCACACAAAAAACTGCTAAGAATATCGAAGCCAAAATCGAAATCCGACATGACACCCAGGCGAGAGAAAGCAATGAACATGTCACAGCAGTAGAACAGAAAACAAAAAAAGAATTCTTACAAAAACCTCATAAGAAATATCTTGCCGAACATCCCCACAAAATGGATCAACGGCGGCCTTCTGTAGGATTTGCCCCAATTATTATTCTTGAAATATACGTTAACAGTATAGTACTTGGCAAATATAAATTGCAATATTTTGGCTACACTTTTAAATATATCCATTGAAATTTCTAGTAACATGTTCATGTTATTTTCACATATTTATTTCAACATAGCTATTAGTAGTGATTTTACACTTGTTGAAAGTAAAGCCCCGGTCACAACCCGCCGTGCGTCTTTTTTGTTCGTACGTGTTCTGATGAGGTTACGTTCGCGGCGTTTTTTTGGTCGGACGTGGCAAGAGGACGCACGTCACACTCACGGTTGCGCAAGGTGTGAGTACATGGCCCGCACGCCACGTCTAGCGGTAAAAGGTTGCGTGCATCGTACGTTCCGTTGGTGGTAAGTGAGTTGTACGTGCTGACAACGTGCTTACAGCGCAAGATCTCCGTACGATTCCCATGTCAACGTACGAAGGCAGTACTGCTCACGTATGCTGTTCTTATTCCATGGTTCCGTGATACGTATTCCGTGTCCGCTTCCGCGTCCGTGTCCGCGATTTTTCACTCACCAATGATATCGTTGGGTATATTCCATACCTCCGCGTCCGTGTCTGTGTCCGAGACGTGGAACGGACATGGAGGTATGGAATATACCCAACGATATCTTTGGTGAGTGAAAAATCTCGGACACGGACGCGGCCACGGACACGCATCACGGAACTATGGAATACCGGCCTTACTCGCTCGCCCGTTGTAAGTGCGTGCAAGTGCGGTGCACGTGAGCTTGTTTCGGTCGCTGTTGAGTAATATATAATAGGACGACCTATCGATGCTCGATATATATTTTATATACCGCAGAGGTCCATGCGCACACCGTGCTTTGTAAGTGCGGGCACGTACTTGCTCTGTAAGGTCCCCCTGAGTTCTGTGCACGTTTTGGACAGTTGAACTGAGGAAGCACGGATCACGCAAAGACTCGCAGAGGCAGTGCGTTATGCGCTCGTGGACGTACAGGGCACGCACGTCACCCGTACTGGTGGTGAATCCGTAGCCCGCACGCAGCTCAAACGCAGAAAAAGTTTTGCATGCACTAAAAATGCTACGGCGTCTCTGCGTGCTCCCAAATCCGTAAGGAGGCGGTATTCACCACGTACGGATGCCTGAATTTGGCCCACGTTTTTGCACGTAGACAGCACGCACTTGCAAGTACAGCGGGTTGTGACCGGGGCTTTACTGAAATATTTCGAAAGCATTATTTTTTTGTTATGCTGTTATCCTCTCTTTGAAGGAATGAACTTACACTCGTTAATCGTTTGTATTGATCTTGTTGATGTTAACATTCATTATGTGCCCTAGATTGTTTCTGTTAACATTTAACTTTGGCAGAGTTTAGAAATACAGAGGTATTTCATGACAACGTGGCCGACGCACTCTTCTGTTGTTTTTCTATATAATTGCTTCCTGTGATCTTATTGGCATCTTATTCAATATGGAATTCGCGAATATAGAAGTAATTGCCCTCCTTCTTTCTGGTTCTTTATACCGGCTGATATTATAGTCATTGTTGTTTTCCGCCCATGAGTCATGTTATCTTTCGATTTTGGCTTTGAAAATATTTGCAGTTTTCTTTGTAGGATCTTTACCTTTTCTAACCCAACTCTCTCCCATTCCTTCTCATCGGAACTCTGAACATAAGACATGTATTGAAGGCATGATTACCATGGAGACTTTATCCAATGTCACTGTATCTTCGACATCCTGGTCGGTCTGTGCTTCTGAGCAAAGGTGTGATTTCATACTTGTCTGGAGGCGACACCAAGAAATAATGCCTACAATTATAGATGTTAAACTTTTTATGAGCAGAACTAATGTCTATTTTCTCTTAAAGGTTATGCTGATAATTACGTTCCTTCCATCGTCGTTATACATAAATAAATGTCCACTGTGAGAGTAAAATACGGAAATAAACGCGACTACAAAAGAGGAACTTAATAATTCTTTGATGCTAGATTTAAACATTTTAATGTGCAAAATATTTCAGAATAATTTAAATGAAGTAATTTTTCGCATTCTTTTATCCACAAATGATGCCACAGTCTGGACTCAGAATCGATACGTTTTTGTCAATGAACTTTGGAATTTAGATGCTTTTTGTAATTTGCCAATTTATCTTGAACTTTGAATTGTTGCCACGGCGGAAAGAAATGAACAAATGTAAATGCAGTCACGAAAAATAAGTTTTACTATTAATTGGCAACCAGGAAACAAAAACATTGGTCACGAAATTCGTTGCACTCTTTTTGCTTTTCATATCTGCACAATGTACACCCACTCGTCTAAAATGTCTAGACATTGTGGAGAGAGAGAGAGAGAGAGAGAGAGAGAGAGAGAGAGAGAGAGAGAGAGAGAGAGAGAGAGAGAGAGAGATTTGTAATATGAGACAGTATGATAGTATTATATCGTTTTTCTTAATTCAAAATACAATGGTGACCTTTGTCATGATGTACATAATACATTATTTGCTGTGATTATCTTTAAAACACAATAGTGATGATGTAACGTCACATAAAATTGAGTTTCTCATTTCACCAGATGGCCGGTGTACATAACGTTGTAAACTGACGCCATAGAATAAGAGACCCCCGGTCATAACATTATTCATAATTTTTTAACGTTTTTCCCTACATTTCTGAAAGTGTTTGATTTATTTAGTTTTAGAATCAATTTTAATTCATTAAATAAATATATTTTTGTGTAAAAGTTTCCCTAGGGTTATTTTATTCAATTCAGTCCAGAGCACTTTACGTTGCCAAAATCAAAGAAACAATGTCTCGGGTCTCAAACAACATTGTGACAATTAATTAGAATATTAAATCCCTAATCAGTTTCTTAATACAAAACATTTACCCCCAAACAAGCAACTTGTTCAACCTCTTACAGTAAAAAAAAACACTAAAAATCTTAGCGCCATATTAGACGATCAACCGATAACCCAAAGTACTATCGATGACAGCGTCAGGACTACAAAATATTTTCGAGAACGTAGCCGAAATCACTTTCCCAAACAGATCAAGCATAAAGAAAATTATATCTTTAATAAGCCCTGGTTTGACCCAAAAAATGTAAACATGCGCCTGATAACTACCATGATGCTAAAGAAAAGAATAAAAAATAACCCTAGCGATGACAATAAAACAAGGCTCCGAAATGCTAATAAATCTTACAAAAGAGTTATGAATTCTTATATTAAAAGCAAAATCAATCAAACTGAGAAACTTAGAGAAATGAGCGATAAAATCCCCAAGCGATATTTAAAATTTTTGAAAAGCCTTAAAGCCAAAAATAAAGATTCTAAAATTTATTAAGACTTCACAGAAAAAATAATACGAATATAATCTTTGATGAACGATTCTCCGAAGAAATAAACGTATCACAAGAATCCAACGTTATATTAACTCACCGATCTCCGAAACCGATATCAAGAAATGCATTGCGAATCTACTAAATACAAAATCACCTAGTCCCATAGATAAAATTACAAATGAGAACATTTAATCAAATGCTGATATTCTCTTGCTATTATATTGTAAATTGTTTAATAGTGTTTTTGAATCAGGTTATATCATGGCTGGAAGGTATAATTATTCCAATATACAAAAACACAAGGGTGATCCAAAAGACCCTTATAATTACCGCCCCATAACAATTTTAAGTTGTCAGGGTAAATTGTTCACCTCTGTACTGAACGATAGACTGACCAAATATTTAGAGGACAATGAAATTTTACATGAAAATCAAGCCGGCTTTAGAAAAGGATTCTCATGCAGTGCCCACATTTCTACGCTTTACTCTCTTATTGAAATTATTAGGAAGAAGAAACTTCAACTTTTTTCGGCATTCATTGATTTTTCGCAAGTTTTTGAAAATGTTTGGAAGGCAGGGCTATGGCATAAACTCATCAAAATTCTATAAATGGTAAATTGTTTACTTCAATACAAAATATGTATAGAAATATTAAGTCGAGAATCTCACATCATGGGGATATCTCGGACACTTTCATATCCGAAATCGGTGTCAGACAACAGGAGAATTTATCGCCCATACTTTTTTCCATGTTCCTGAACGATCTACAATCTTGCATGCATTTAAATGGTTGTGTTGGCATAGAGCTTATCGATCAAATCAATCTTACCTTTTTGGCTCAAACTGTTGTTATTACTATATGCTGACGACAATGTTATAGGTGCGGACTCTCCGCGCTCTGCAGGTCTGGTGATTAACCCATCTACATACTGTTGATCACTATGCTAACTTATTTGGTTGCACGACGGTGGCAGGGGTTTGAGAGTTTATGAAGGTTTATGGAGAAATCTTTTCTTTAAAGAACTAAGAAGCTCGATTTGTTTTTTATCCCTGACATCGTGTTCTTGCTAATTTGACTCCACGAGCTCTGGTGTCGGTAAGATCATTGTGTACTCGCCCATTTGGCTTTGCAATGCTACAAGCTTCTTATGTTTTATGTTTGTGTGCTTTTGCATGCAACATTGTTAAGCTGATGGCCGAGTTGAAGTTATTTCACTAAGACACCTTGTATTTGTTTGTTGATATGAAAACTTTGGGGTGTGAGGTTGGTGCACCCTAGAACCTTTTTTAAACCTCCAGTGGCAATTTGTTTTGCCACTGACCGTTCCAAGGCGGTAACCCCTAGGGTTCTCTTTTTCGTTGTTTGTGGCGTCTTATTGTTTGACATACTTATAACAAATATGCTATATTTCCTCTCTTCTTTTTCGCTGGATGGAGTTTTGTGGGTGTGGCGATTCCTGATATGCATATTTCACTTTTGTCAGAAAGATCTCCAAACTAATTTAGACATCTTTCACACTTACTGTAGTAACTGGTACCTTAAGGTTAATATTAAAACAAAAATTATAATATTCGATGCACGACAACTTAGTCGTTTTAATTTTAAACTTGGAGATCAACCAATAGAAATCACTGATAAATATCACTATTTAGGAGTTACTCTTTCTATTAGCGTCTCTTTCCTGAAAGCCAGAAAGCATGCCGCTGAGCAGGCATCAAAAGCCATGCACCTTCCCTTTAAGAGAGTAAATAATGCTGATGTCCCGATTGGCCTCGTTTTAAAATTATTTGATCATACCGTTTTACCTGTTTTAACATATGGGTATGAAATTGAATGTTTCGAAAATCTTAATCTGCTAGAAAAATGCATAATGACCTTCTAAGAAAAATCACAAAATCGGGACGCTCTACACGAATCAATTTCCTTTATGGGGACCTGGGCATATATCCAGTATCAATACCGTCGGATGATAGCACTTTGGAACCGCTTGATACTTGGAGACGAAAAGAAACTGTCCCTGCATAATTATGAATATATGGTCAATCTTCCAATCAGTAATTTTAGGTGGCTAAAGGAAATAAAATTTATCTAACATGCGTCGGCCGTTTAGACCATTAGGAAGATCAGTTCCAAATTTCAAATCAAATATACATAAAGAAGTAAGACAATTACTTATAGACCAGTTTAAACAATCTTGGCACAGTGACCTACAGACGTCGAACAAGTGCCTATTTATTGCTGTTTAAAGAAACAACATTAAATGGAAATGAAAACCCTACAAGAACACGATTATCTTACCTCATGTAAATTCGGTACCGAAAACAAAAAACTGCCAGTAAAAAGGGACGGTACGATTGCACACCTTTCGAAGACAGGACCTGCGAATTATGCCAGTGGATCCGTCGCTTGTGAGCACCAATATTTGTTCGGCTGTCTTTTCTTCCAACACGAACGAGAGCAATATCTGGATCCGCTGAACATAAGACATAATGACAGAACACTAAAACTGTATTATTGTCAACATCCCAGCACGTTCTGCAAAACCTGTGTACATTTATTAGAGTTATTATGAACAAATTCCATTCATAAATACCAATGCCTTCTTTCCATCCTGGATCATTAATTTTAACACTACTGTTCCTTATCGGCACTATAAGAAAACTTGTGTTTTTCAATAACTTTTATTTTCTGTTTTTATTCAATAATATGATGTTTGCAATATATCAAGTTTCAGCTGACAGTTGGCAAAAATGAACTCAATATGATGAATTTTCTAACACGATCTATTCTGGTACATGTTTGCAGTCAAAGCGGCTAAAAATTTTGAATTCTATTCTTGCAACTAAACATTAAAAAACCATCAAATTTCTCAAATAAATATTTTGAAAAAATATATAAACAGCTCAACCACTTAAACAAACTTCCTTTAATTTGAGCTGACATATTTATAATTCGCCATAAAGGGTATCAGTTGTGGCATTTTAATGCAAAAAAAAGTTAAAATTGACACCACACGTAATTAAAACCCTATATTGCCTCATGTAACACAGTTATTTTGATTTTTGACTTTCAAATTTGCTTAAAATTGGTCAACACTCAATTTTAGTTGAAAATAATATTGCAGACAATATAAATATTCAAATGCTGCCCTCTACGTGTACTTCTTATATGTGTAAGACCTGTAAATAGACTTCCCAATATAAACTATAGTAAACATGAACTGTTTCAAAAGGCTGACAATCATGGCTGGTACCATTTGAAAAAGGGCTAACTTACATGCTTTTGAAGCTAAGTGCTTCTACTGCCCATTTCCAGCAAGAAAAGTAGGGGTCATGTATCATTTAACAGAGATTTGACATCTTGAAACCGGTGGTCTGTTTTTTTTTCACTTCTGTTTAAACTTCAAAACTGTTTTACATATGCCATCCTAAAACTATTTTTCATATATTGCATTTCTAAACATAAATTTGCTATCAGTGTGTCAGTAAAAGCATGTCATTTACTAAACATGTTTCTTTCAGGCCATACTAGTAATTAAATGCCCACAAAATGAAAACAAGAGGGCCATGATGGCCCTGTATCGCTCACCTGAGTACAAAAGTACTTTCAGCTTTACCCCATGGCTAACATTTAAATAATGCTGGTAAAGGGTCTCTTTACAATACTCAACACGAAATATCTAAGGTCTAGTCGCATTAGTTTCAGAGAACAAGGGGTGTAGTTTGACACTAGCAAACATTCTACATGTTTTCAGTTCTTACTATTTAGCTCTATGTAAAAATTGATAAGCCCCTGGGTGGCGCAAATTCGAGCCTGGGGTCATGATATGTATAAACGTGGTAAAGGTCCACAAAGTGATGTTACATGTAAAAATTCTAAGCTCTATGTGTTATGGTTCTAGAGAAGAAGACTTTTACAAGATTTTTCCTATATAATTCTATGTAAAATGGGCGACCCCTGTGGCGGGGCCAATTTTGACCCAAGGGCCATAATTTGAACAACTTTGTTAGAGGTCCATTAGACAATGTTTCATGCCAAATATCTAACCTCTAGCCATTGCGGTTTCGGAGAAGAAGATTTTTTAAGTTTTTGCAATATATTGATATAAGGAAAACCCATGACCTCTGGGGCGGGGCAAATTTTGATCCCAGGGCCATAATTTGAACAACTTTGTTGGAGGTCTATTAGACAATGTTTCATGCCAAATATCTAACCTCTGGCCATTGCGGTTTCGGAGAAGAAGATTTTTTAAGTTTTTGCTATATATTGATATAAGGAAAACCAATGACCTCTGGGGCGGGGCAAATTTTGACCCCAGGGCCATAATTTGAACAACTTTGTTAGAAGTCCTTTAGACAATGTTTCATGCCAAATATCTAACCTCTGGCCATTGCGGTTTCGGAGAAGAAGATTTTTTAAGTTTTTGCAATATATTGATGTAAGGAAAACCCATGACCTCTGGGGCGGGGCAAATTTTGACCCCAGGGCCATAATTTGAACAACTTTGTTAGAGGTCTATTAGACAATGTTTCATGCCAAATATCTAACCTCTGGCCATTGCGGTTTCGGAAAAGAAGATGTTTTAAGTTTTTGCTATATACTGATATAAGGAAAACCCATGACCTCTGGGGCGGGGCAAATTTTGACCCCAGGGCCTTTTGAACAACTTTGTTAGAGGTCCATTAGGCAATGTTTCATGCCAAATATCTAACCTCTGGCCATTGCGAAGATTTTTTACGTTTTTGCTATATATTGATATAAGGAAAACCCATGACCTCTGTGGCGGGGCAAATTTTGAACCCAGGGCTATAATTTTAACAATCTTAGTAGAGGACCACTAGGTGATGCTACACACCAAATATCAAAGTTCTAGGCCTTACAGTTTCAGAGAAGAAGATTTTTTAAGTTTTTGCAATATATTGATATAAGGAAAACCCATGACCTCTGGGGCGGGGCCAATTTTGACCCCAGGGCCATAATTTGAACAACTTTGTTGGAGGTCTATTAGACAATGTTTCATGCCAAATATCTAACCTCTGGCCATTGCGGTTTCGGAAAAGAAGATGTTTTAAGTTTTTGCTATATACTGATATAAGGAAAACCCATGACCTCTGGGGCGGGGCAAATTTTGACCCCAGGGCCATTTGAACAACTTTGTTAGAGGTCCATTATGCAATGTTTCATGCCAAATATCTAACCTCTGGCCATTGCGAAGATTTTTTAAGTTTTTGCTATATATTGATATAAGGAAAACCCATGACCTCTGGGGCGGGGCAAATTTTAAACCCAGGGCTATAATTTTAACAATCTTAGTAGAGGACCACTAGGTGATGCTACACACCAAATATCAAAGTTCTAGGCCTTACAGTTTCAGAGAAGAAGATTTTTTAAGTTTTTGCTATATTGATATAAGGAAAACCCATGACCTCTGGGGCGGGGCAAATTTTGACCCCAGGGCCATAATTTGAACAACTTTGTTAGAAGTCCATTAGACAATGTTTCATGCCAAATATTTAACTTCTAGCCATTGCGGTTTTGGAGAAGAAGATTTTTTTAAGTTTTTGCTATATATTTATAAGGAAAACACTTTACCCCACCCGGGCGGGGCCAATTTTGACCCCAGGGCTATAATTTGAACAATCTTGGTAGAGGACCACTAGGTGATGCTACACACCAAATATCAAAGTTCTAGGCCTTACGGTTTCAGAGAAGATTTTTAAAAATTTCATGTTCAAAATATATTTTTATCCTCTGTGACCTAGATAGGCAATGGACTGGAACCATTTGAACAATTTTGGTAAAGCTTCATGCAAGTAACATTCCTGCCACGTTTCAGCAAGATTGGCCCAGGAGTTCAGGAGAAGAAGTCGTTTGAAGAAAAAGTTGACGACGCACGGACGGACGACGGACGACGGACATCGTGCTCAGGTGAGCTTAAAATGGGACTATTTAGTGTCAGTTATTGTCTGACTAGCCCGAGTAGGAACATCAGGTTGACTATTAAACTAGTAATTAGCCTACTTCGCGACCGCATGACTTCTCGTGCATATCCAATGAATTCAGCAACGTAGTAAGTTGGATGGTGTTTCTGTCCTACATGCTTCAGAATTACACAAGAACGTACAAAAAAGCACCCAAAATTCGTAAAATGCTGAGCTTGCAATGTCTATATAAAATTTTAGCCTGATTTCGCAGTCATTGTAGAACCTGTTTACTTGAATAAGCCTGTGTACGCAATGATATTGCAACGTGCCCCGAGCGGAAGGCACATAAAACCAGACTATTTGTCTCGGCCTAAATATATAATTTTTCACTCAAAATGATTGGAGATATGTCCGAGCAATGAATGTTGTTTTAAAACAATATAATCAATTTTCCCTGAGCTACTTGGCTCCAAAATGATTACAGTGATTTCAGAAATGATTGGGACGAAACAAAATTATCAAGGTTAGAATCAGCCGAACATATGCAAACCATCTCCAGGACAATAAACGCCTGGACAAAATGATTATTCTTAAACTCTCAGGCACTCACCCTGAGCACAATCACAGTTAGAAATAAAACAATCCTACTTAAACCTCAAGCACACCATCAACGCATACGCTGAGCAATTAACTATGACTATGAAGCTTCGAACTACAAGGTTCAACAAATCCTCAAACAATAAATAACACTCTTACAATAATCAAATCTGAGCCACCAGAACTTTCAAACAGTGCTCATGAACAATCACTATTCAAACAAAACCGCAACCAAAGCGACTTCAAACATACACTCAACACTAATCCCTGCTGAACAACAGTGTCTCAGACTTATGTGATATCCCGAGGATACGAGAACCCCTTCGTCAGCAATAGTCTGACAGCACTGTCTAACCTAAAACCTACACTCAACACCTACCCTGAAACTACCTGAGGGACAGAAGTGTCTCAGACGCATGTGTTACCAGCAGTTGTCTGAAGGCACTATCTAGAAACCCTAATCTCAACATCTACTCTGAAGCTACCTTAGGGACACACGTGTCTCAGACGCATGTGTTTCCAGCAATTTTCTGAAACTACTGTCTAAAAACCCTATCATTCCTAGTTTCAACCAATACTATTCACACCATAAACGTTGAAACAACCTGGGCAATATGTCCTAGTACAGAGCTGTACTATATTGGACCTATAGATACGCCTTTCCAATAATTCGACGAATTTTTTGGTTACCTCCCCTGTCCAGTCACGTGACTGCTCTACGGGGAAAATGATAGCTCGCTGTGTTAACGTAATAGGAATATGTACCTAAAACTTTCTTATTTATCATATAATTCTTTTTTGAAAAATATATATTCTCGTTGAGTTAGAAATTATACATCAGCGTCCTGATATATTTGATAATAATTTATACAAGTTTTAGCTTTCCAAAAAGCTAGTCGGTCATTAGCATGACATTTAAACAAGACGGCTCTGAAGTGTAAACTTCTCTAGAAAAGTTTCGTTAGACTGTTGGTATTTATTGAGAATTTCCGCCCTGTAATAAATATGTTCGCTCGCTCTCGTTACACGTTTTTGTTTCAATTTTAAATGATGTTAAATTCATTGTATGACAGTGCTTATCATTAGCAGGTAGACACGTATGGATCCTATTGTCCGGCGGCGGCGGCGTCGGAGGCTGCGTTGTCCTGTAGCTCATAAACTTAAATGTGAAACTTAATGTTGCCTATAAGTTCGTAAGTATTTGACATATTAACTTAATAATTAAAAAAATATCTTCTGCATGCATATAGCCATCTCCGACAACAAAAATGATCACTCTTTTGTTATATTATTTTTTGTTATGCCCCTATCAAATTACTTAAATATCGAATTTAATGTTGCCTATAACATTGAAAGTCCTTGAACACAATACTTGAAATATATCCTCATTTGAATGAACAAAGCCATCTCTGACAACAGGATCGATAACCCCTGTGTCAATATTTTTGAGTTATGCCCCTTTTAAAAGACTTTAATATGAAACATATGTTGCCTATAATTTTCAAATTGAAAGTTCTTGTTCCATTATGTTAATTGTTTGAATACATTACCTGCATGAACAAAGCCATCTGTGACAATAAGAATATTAACTCCTATTTCGTTATTCTAAGAGGTATGTTCCTTTCAAACGACTTAAATATGGAACTTTATGTAGGTTTAACCAAAGTATTTCTTATTCCCATGGGGCTCAAATTCTCAATATTCAATTAAATATGAGTTTTATCATCTTAATTCCTAGACAACAATATATTGGTGCGAGGATTTGCATTCCATCTATTCGAAAACACACAAGGGGTTAACTTACTTGTAAGAAAAGTAATGATCTCTAACCGAACAGACCATACTTTAAACGCGGAATCGCAAATACTGTGCCACAAATACATCCGCTGTTCCGGCACTAGTCCACCTCTATCAAACAAGATATAGACTCGAACAAAACAAGATATATGGATGAAATTGCTTTCGTTTCTTTTCCTGACATGTAATCCCTGCAAACAAGAGCCCCTCGGATGAAGAGAAAAAGCTCTTATATATTAAAATGGACTATGTGATGTAATGCAACCTTTAAATGAAAATTCCAAGAGAAAATCCTCTTCATTCAGCAAAACGAATAATACAGTACACGTCAAGTACCAGTGGACGTGTTTGTTTTACAAGCTCGCAACAAAAAAAATGCATTTTAAACGTACCTTTCTCGTTTAAATAACTTCTATCTCGACCGCTCGCATTTAATTAAATAATGCATCCCAAACAAAGTCGACAAATGTACTGATTTACTTTTTATATCTTAAGACTGCTAGTCTGTTGAAAATCTCGCAGTTTTACCATTTCACTTGGATAATATTTGAAGAAATAATGCTAATAAACACAAAAAGTGTAATTAACCGTTTGAACTCTTGGATAGAAAGATTAAGTGAATAACAATATCAGTTTAAACTTTAAAAAACTTGGAATAATTGTGTTTCTTGGAATTCATTATCTATGACCTGGTATGTGGACTAACTTAATCCTGGCTGTCGGCAATTTATAAACTGATCTCTTAAAACACTGCAGTAGCATCGTCTGTCTCCTCAAGCAGGTATATGCAGATCGACTTTGATTTACCGGGGAGCGGCGCGGACTGGCCAGTCCCGACTCAGCAATAAAGTATTCCGACTTTGCCGGTAATTTCTTATCACTCACATGGAATACTTCCAGATTATAACCTTTAAATGATTTATAAAGTATGGAAATTCAGACTAGGCATCGCTTATATGGATTACCGGTGGCGTCGATATATAAACGCACATAAGACAAGTACTGTTTCGCCATTGGCAAATATTTGTCTGAAACGCAAACTTGCAAAAATAAATGTTTTTTTTTTATCTACTATTTCTGTTGGAATTATTGTTTCGTCGGCTTGTAAATGAAGCTCAATCACCTTTATACTTTAATATTTGTTATTTTCCCCCTGTTAAAACGAAGCCTACATAATGTTGTTATTCGTGAAAAATTAGATCGTCTATTACTGAGATTTACATGAATGAAATCAAAATTGAGCTAAAATGTGCAAAACATACCCGCGAAACCTCTAACCCTCATGTCTGACCCAACACACACACTATGTCACTTATCTTGTTCGGTCTGAAGTATATGCAAAAACAATAGCATTATTTTTACAAGTACAGAAATTTAGACAACACAAGCAATCATCATAACATTTTTATGTAAATGGCGATCGTTTTGAATAAACTATATGACCACCACCTTTTGAAGTAATTTTCTGTCTGAGAAGGAATACTTGTGAAACACCTTTAAAACAGTGACATAATTCCAATATTATAGTCTTATAATTAATTAAAAACAAATATTTTTTCTTTGTAACAGTTTAAGATTAAATCGTCTTAACGATAACAAAAACAATCAATGTGATCAGCACAAAGTTCAAGTGAAATAAATAAATGCATCCAACATACGAATACATTTCTTTCCGTCTTCTAACGGTCACTGACCTGATTTGACCTGATTTGCGGACATAACTATGTAAATAAGCATCGCTTGTCTGCTAAGTGTACAAATACGCATCGACCGTGGAAAGTTCTGTGGTACCGCTATGACCTAGAAGGCATCCAGTTTAACAATACTTAAACAACTGCATTATTTCTACACGTCCTAAATAAAAGTATAAAGTAAGTATACAAGAAACATGATTATCAACATTAATGTCTTTTCCGGTAAAGGGCTTCTCTGTATTATATCAAGCAATCAAACGTCAGCCTCTACACTATCATTATGCATGCGTCTTAGGAACAGGTGGCATAGTCTAAATTATCCGTTCTGGACCGTGAGTCACTGTTAACCGGTGTTCAGGCTAAAGAGCTCAAGTTTGGTCGATTATAATATGTCGGTCATCAGGATGACCGACAAAAACAACCAAGTTCTTTTTACTAAAAGTGTCCAGTCATTATTCTTCGCGTTAAACACTAAACGACTTTAACTAACAGCCAGTGTTCTCTCCACGGCTTAATTGAGTCTCGTTTCCGGATTAGCATGTCTAATCAACTAAATCATGTTTTGGATATGTCGGCGGCGATTGATTTTGAAGGCGGCATGCCATAAAAATGTCAGATTGTCGCGCACAAGGGGTCACCTGTCAATTACTTAAAGGGGCATATATCATTGACCAATAGAGATCGTGTAATTACTATTTGCTAGGTATCTACACCTCCCAATTATTAGGTATATCGGAGTCCTTTAGTTAATGGATGTGTCAGCAATTGTATTTGATTTAGCAATATATGGATTCTTAATTCACATTACGACACATTATAGAAACAAAAGCCGTCAATAAGAAACAAATCTTGGCAAATCATTTTATTATGTTAATTAAGCGTTTGGGCTTTTACGCCAAAATTACAAACTGTCAAACCTAAGTAATCTAAATTGGATATATTGTGATATAAATATTCCCATCTTTATTGGAAGCCGGCATCTGCATCCTTGAATTTTATTCTACGAATGATACTTCTACAACAAACAATCAGATTACCGATCCTTTCTTTATTTCAGGACAGAATCAATCATTTTTGGTTGTGAAGTATACGTAACATTTTAAAAAATTGAAATTGTTTATTCGTTGAACATAAACGCCATAAATTATAAGGACAATTCTGTTGTTCAAATGTGTAAGTATAAACAAATTTAGATTGTAGTTTTATTTGTCTACAGATCATGTAACCAGATGTTGACCTATCGCGATTTCCGGATTATAGCGCGTTACCAGTCTAACTTTTTGCAACTTTCACACCAGTAAAATATAATTTTCAACAGAAAGACATTAAGATAAAAATGTTGTACCGAAATTCGTAAAATTAATGCTTATGTTTGTTTTGCCCAAATTGCGTTTCATACTGCCTGCTACATGTATCAACAAGAATTGTTCATGTTCTTAAAACATTAAAAATCTAAATATCTCATAAAAAGTGAAAATAAAAAAGTCTGGCTATAATAACAGACCAGCAACTTATTCTTTTTCACCGCCGGCGACGAACCAGATCTGCAATATAGTGGATAATGTTAGCTATTATGTGCTTAAGCCTTAGTCCGATCGTTCAGCTATCACGCAGAGCCTCGTTTTGGATTGATTTCTGGTCACGGGAAGTAACTCGTACAGGATTGCGAAACTGTTTATTGGAAAGGCGTATAATGCAGACCAAAATATTGAATCAAAATTCAATGATGTGAACACCTCGATACTGCCTCGTGTCAATGAACGGCACTTGCTTTACACCATTTGAAGGAATTCCTCGGACTTTACCGTTCAACAACACTAATTTAACACAAAACATTCAAATAACCAAAAAGATTTAGCAGTTAGACTCGGCCCAAGCTAAATCATCAAATAATTTCCTCACAATATGATGGAAGTTCAAAACCGCGTGTCGCGGAACTTTTTTAGAACGCGTCTAGGTTAAGACTGTTTGCGCATGCGCACCGCCAATCTAAAAACCCAAAACACCCCAACGTAGAGTTAATCAAAAGCTAAATAAAATAAGTTAAATAAAAAGCTAGGAGATGACATATTGTATCAAATTGGATGAGACTATATGATAACGCAATTAATTTTTGCAAAAATGGAAAATGAATTGAGAAGTGGCCAACATTATACTTAGCTGAACTGCACAAAAGCGAACACCGACAGATCAAGCGGAAAGTTATAATGTAGACTAAAATCTAATGTTTTAAACTAAAATCTAATGTGATGTGTGTTGTGAAACTTGTTGTGACGTTATCAATCTAAGATAGCCAATGATAGAAACATTTTGAATTGAAAGTGTATTAATAAATCTGTTTTATAATATTCACTGTCCCTACATGGATACAAAAAGTAACATCTCGTTTTCCTGTAATCGTACTTTAGTATTTTAAACTGGAAATACAAATACACGTACAAAATGAAAAACAAAATAATGATAAGGGCATCACTTTCCATATCATAGTGTTATTTATTCGTTAAGATTTCTATTGAGACATTATCGATCTCGGATCCCCGCATACCTTTAATTCAAACTTACTTAATTTTTTAGGATTATATGTTTATATGATTATAAGTATCATGCATGAGTGTGAGGTGAAGATGGAAAAATCTGTCACCGAGGGTTAACTGTTTTGCGGGAACGAGGCTCTGCCGAGTTCCCGCCAAAACAGTTCACCCGAGGTGACAGATTTTTCTATCTTTACCGATTGTCTCATGCAAGATACTTTTTCTTGCATACCTTTTATTATTTATAACATTTCTATGTATGTATACATACTTTTTTATTTTCCTTATGCTGAAATATTGACATTAACGCAAACCATTTTTATAAATGACGTCAACAACTTGAATATATGACGTCACTCACGTGACTCATTCTACATGGGGGGTGTAGAATCGAAATTTCCTACACGGGTGAAAACACCGGATGACCTGATCTGGTATGCAAGAACATATTTGCTTTCTATTTAACGGGGAAAATAAACTTAGACTGCTTAGATACATGATTTAAGCTGCACATTGCACACAATTAATGCTGTTGAACTGATGTGGTTCTAACTTGAGAGCCACAGATGGTGTCTTCGCATCCTTGGACTTTTTTCCAGTATTTTCTTCCCTACACACACCGAGAATACCCTTACAGGAGTGCAAACAAACAATAAAATTTAACAGACATAATAGTTTTTTAAAACTCAAATAACATTTCATTATTTAAGATTTCAGAAGGTATTTTATAGGTTCTTATTTTTTTTACTTTTGAAAGGCAGGTTTTTCATTTAGTTGACTGTCGTTTTTAATTTAACGGTTATTTTGTGGCGATTCTATGACATATCCATTAAAATGCGGATTTCAAACATGCCTCCTGCCAATGCTGTTACTTTGAAAATTGATGATAACTTCTATCTATGCGTTCACCGCAGAAAATTTTCTAACTTGTGTTACAAATCCATAAACAATCGGGAAATGAGGAGATGTTATAAACGAACTCTTAGGACCAAACAAATGCTCAGAACTTTGTTTACTTGTCGAAAAATTGACTTTTAGAGAGCGATTTTGCAATTTTTGAGATTTTCTAGATAGTGCATTAGTGGAGAATGTTGGCGAATGCGAGATGACTACTGTATAAAGAAAATAGAGGAGATCATCATAGGCAATACCCAATTTCTCTAGATGATATATACATTATCAAAGAAAAGCTGGACAATTAACTTACCATAGTTCCCGACTCCCTCGCTCGTTAAAATCGGATCTACCCATGCGTCCTCCTCCTGGGAACGATTGGACTCGGTAATTCTTAGACTCTTTCTCCGTCGTTATCAGACGACTGTTGTAAACCAAAAACTAGAGGCCTCTGATTGGCTGCTGCATGACGTCACACTTGCTTTCTGTATCTATTTTTAAATTCTCTCTCTCTAGCTGCGTATCAACTAGGCCTATTGCTCATCACTATAATTCATGATAAACCTTGACATGGATATAGCATGATCGAATAATTATGCACCATTTATGATAAAGATAAGAAGAGGTACAGGTAATATTTTATTAAACCAGCAACTAGAAGGTGTAAACAGCGCACTGAACAACATGATATGGCAAACATTGTGCAGCATTTGTGCAACTCGAAGGTTTAACAATATCTCAGTAATGTACGTAGGCATTCCAAACATATGCATGACAATAAATCAGATACCATGTTAAGTGGCATCAAATTGCTATCAGCAACCCAGTTGGGATTTTTGTAAACATGCATCTGTAATATGACTCCGAGTTCGTTGTATTTTTAGATCTAACACTTACTGGTATTGTTAATCTGCAGCAGCACGTACTTTACCTGAATACGTGGGGAATATCGCCTATATTTAAACCTCAAGGAAAGATAACTGAAGCTCGCTAAGGATTCTCTGGCGGTTATAGCCGCCAGACAAAATTGGTTTACTACTGTCGGTGTCTGCCGAAAGTACAGACATGCGCAGTGAAACAGTCAAGGTAATTCTCCGAGTCACGGAATTTAGTCCGACCACGAAACGGTGCAGTAGTCCCCGGCAAGTAATAGTGGCGTAATACCTCAATACTGCAACAATGTTGAGGAACTGTTTACTGCTGACATATAAAAAATATAGATGTAACTGTACCCTGGTAAACAAATTTGTAGACATAACATATTGGCATTGTCCGCGTTTAAATTTCACGTCAGCTGTTGGAAATGTCACCGAAAAGCATCCTTTGACGAAAACAGAAGTTCAGGATGTAGAACGATTGGAAGAAAAATCCACCAAACCTTTGAAAAATATACCCTTTGTAAAGGAATTATTCTTAGGCAGGTTTGATAAGGTAAATTTCATACTGTTTAACTTTTACCATATTTAATGTTTTTTCAGGAACCACTTTTCCTTATGATCATTCTTACTGTTAGAGTACGATAGATCTAGTTAGCCAAAATTTTCTGAACATCGGTCTGGTTCCAGATCAACAGAAGCCACAATTTCAGGCAAAATATCTAGCCTGGGCCAACGTCAACAGTTAATACAAAAAGATCTGTTTTGACATGAAAAATAGAAAAACATAATAAGTGATACATATTGATACAGTGTGAAGTGATTATGATTATCTACAACTTGCAATTTGCCCAACTAATTGTACACAACAATGGCTTTTCTATATGATGGTCGCCCTTCCTATACAACACACTTACCATTCAAAACAATGCGGAAAATTTTTCTTCAATGCCTACATGTCAGCGACGAGAATCTGTGTCACAAACTTTGATGGCTTTTAAAAGCTTTTAACTCTCCTCCCTAGACACACCTTAATTGCATGGTGAACAGTGTAGATCCAGATCAGCTGGCACATCTATGCTGTCTGATTAGGATCTTCACTTTTCGCTTTTTTATTTGTTAGGGTATTTCTGACCAGAATGTAACCAGTGAAGATCCTGATCAGATGGCACAGATGTGCCGGCTGATCTGGATCTACACTTTTTCGCACTTGTGTAAAAATGCTTATATGTGAAGGAAAGGTTTAAACCCTATGTATCTTAAACAAATTTCATACTTCAAAAGCTAATTCTAATCTATATAATTTTGTGATACTTTATAAGAACCATGTTTATTTTTTATGCAAAACGCTGATAAATCTCTTCACATGTCAATAATTTTTAGGTATTTCTGACCAAGAAGCGACCAGTGTAGACTCCGATCAAAAGCCTTGGATGTGTCAGGAGGAAGTTTGAGGGGATTTGCTTAAATCTGATAACTGAAATGAATCAAAACTGTATTTTCAGCTTGATTAAGAGTTCAAAACTAGATTTTGTATCGGCTTGAATTTTAGAGCTTTACACTTTGTAAGTTGGCAGTGTTAGCATATTTCATAAACAGCCCATACACCAAACACAAAACATTAACATTACACATGTAATACACAAGGTGGGATGCAAGATTTCCAGAAAGGGGTTTGTTATTAGTGTAGTTACAAGCTTATTTCCATTTTCTGGCCAAAATCCCCATGAAAAATTAATTTAATTTCTGCCCCAAAACTAGGTTCAAGCAACTGTTCTTAACCCCGTCTGGATCTGCCCTTGAATATATCAAATATTCCAGCTTGGCTCATATAAAATTTCATTGGCAGGTTGCAAGAAACAGCTTGACTGGTTATTTCAGCAGTCATCATGATTAAGATTTTATTGGCAGTTGTCACAAAACATTTACTGTTGAATAACAGTAAAATAATTTTGATCCATAAGTGTACCATAATCCGGATACATCTTTTAAACATTGCAAAATACCTTCAGTCATTAAAAAAGGTCCTGCCAGGATATCACATGTATGGGTATGTAGGAGTGAGCTATGTCGATCAGGCTGTCTGTCAGTTTCATGGTTTCTGGATGATAACTCATGAAAGGCTCGACAGACTTGAACAATTTTGGTATATAGAGTTGCACTCGTCTGTCCGTCCATCCGTACGTACGTCCCCAAATCTTGTGGCATCAACTTCTCTTACACTACCAGGCGGATTTATTTCAAACTTGCACAGATCATGATTAAGCAGGATGTTTAGATGATCATAAAGAAAGGATTTTTTCCTGCGACTATTTTTACCATAGTAATGGCCCTTTGGTATTACAAATTTTGTTGCAGCAGTGGGGGCATCAGTGTCAGAGGACACATTCTAGTTTTTGTAATAAATTTTTCTATTGATTCAATTTTTCTCCTCTAACTGGGAGAAAAGAATATGCTTTGCCATTCGGAACATGACAGAATATAACATAAACTTTAATAAAGCCCTGGGTCAAGGTCACTGTTAATAAAGATAGAAAAACTGTTTTCGCTTAATTACTTAAGTAAGGAATGAGATATTGTTTTGCTGTTTAGGTAGTTCTTTGGAGACAAATCTTTGAATTGAAAGTATCGTTGGTGAGGTCATGGTCACTGTATGTGATCATGTTTCTTGTGTTACATTATACCATTGATTCCAGGGCCTTCCCCAGAAAAATTTTAAGGCATCCTGGCATCCAGCACGTGACGTGCTAATTCGTGCAAAATGTTTTCACATGGTTGATGGGGTGTATCTTACAAATACAATTTATATTAATATATATTTAGCACAAAGCAACAAGTAGTAATCTAAGTTTTATTGAAATATGACAAAGTACATTTTTCACAGAACTACCACAGATTTGCTATTGTATTGTTCTTAATACAAAACAGTTGTTGCTTCATTTTTTATGTACATCAGTCTAAAAACATGCCACAATTGTCTCTTGTTGCAATATATACACAGCCCTTAATTGCAGACCTGTTCTTTTCATTATGATTATGCCACAATTTAATACATGACTTGTTGAAAAGTCAACATGTTCAGTAGAATGGCCATTTATTGATATGGACAGCATTTAAAGATGTACAGTAAGTACTTTCAGTTTGTACTTTTAAAACATCAAATTAATTTAAAATCGTCTTCATTTATGGTTACAATTTGTTATAATAAACCTTCTGTATTCGCCTGTTAATATAAGTGACAAGATTATCATTTACCACTTAGCAATACATGCTCACAACTCTTCACAGTTAGCAGGTCATCAAAGAACAATATACTGATTTTAATCTCATTTAGGCCATCATAACTGCCGAGATAATCTGTTCTTAATTGGTTGATTTACGACCGTCTTCTCTGTATTCAACAGACACTCATCCAAATATCCGACTTCTGATACACAGCAGACGCTCATTAAATATTGTAAGAAGTGATCTGTACAGTAGACGCTTAACAATATCAGAGAAACGCTTGTAATTGGCGAGAAAGTTTCGTAATTTGACATGTTTATTGACCTTGTATATTGAATTTTAAAGCATCCCGGCCAGGATTTATGGCATACCGGCAGATTATAAGCATCCCGCAAATGTTAGTTTAGAAATTAAGGCATCCCGGCACCGGTATGCTATAATTGCCTGGGGAAAGCCCTGGATTCTAAGCAGTACCAGTTCCAGTATCAAGCAACCGTGTGGGGGTATTCATCACCTTAAGTGATAATTCTAGTTGTAATAGTGTCAGGTTGTTAGCAAATCATATATTTATATCCCTCAGTACCTTCAGTGTTTTGATTTGTTACAGGACATGCTAGTGTTTCCCGAGTTGTCGAAAAGTGAAGATTACGATCATCTCAATGAGCTTGTGGCACCAATCGACAAATTCTTTTCAGAGAAAAGTATGCCGTTATACCTTGTTGTTTTTTTTGTTGTTATTTTTCTCTCAGTTTCTTTTGCCTTCATTTCTAAAAAGCAGCATTTTAAAAAAAAATACAACAACATTTTATCTTGCATGGGAACCAAAATTAATATGCAAACTAAAACAGCTTAAATTAAATGTTTGGGCAGAAGTTTTATTTCCAATTTTATCATGAAATTTAACAGAAATAAATTTTTGTGAAATAATATAATGTGTTGCAATGCTGGAAAGCAAAAAACACTTTTTTAGTTCACTGACAAGATCTAGAAGACAGTGTCTGATTTTCATAGCATACATGTACTTGTACAGGGATTTCAATAGGTGCAGGTTCTAGTATTTTGATGCAAGCACATCTGAATTTTTCCACTTTTTACCCCATTTACTCTGAGCTTAGGGTCATTTTGATGCAGGAAATTTGAAAATAAGGGTCAAATTTTGCAAGAAAAAATATAAATATTGTGTCTTTGGCATTTAAAATATGAAGTAAATTCTTACTTGACCCTTAAAAATAAATTAAAATGAGTTTAAAACAGTTTTATATTCTTTTCCAGCCTGTAATGTAATGAAATGTTGCGAAAAAACTGGACCTGTTTTGTGTACAAAAGACTATAAATATATTGAAACTTATAGAAATATTTCACTTAAAAAAATCATTTTGTGGTAGGAAGACCGTAAGAATTTCAGTTTTTCCTGTCCAAACAGGTCATATTTAGGGTGGTGAAATGGTCATAGTTAATAATTAACCATGTTGTAATACATTCCCTGTGTCATCAAGACAGCATGTTGTGACATTTACCAGAATGTAAATAAGCATTTTACAGTAAGGCAACAGAAAATTAATTCCTAGATTCTAATCCCTGTCCGCCCCTCAAAAAACACTCCACCCGAACGTTTTTTATTTTGGAAAAAAACGCGTACGTTAAAATTCACATTACGAGTACGAATCAGTAGAGTACGAAAACACAATATGAAACATTTAAGTGTGAATCGGCAATTCATAGTCGGCTTGACGCTTGTTCATCTTGGCACTTCACAAGCGTCATTAGAAACAGTTAAAAATATTTTTTTAATCTATTTCTACACTTCTGACTATTTTCTTGATAATTCAGGCATGATGTATTTGTACAACCAAAATAAGAAAAATGTAGTGATTTCGTGCGTAATTGATAGTGCAAAGCACATGGCAAGAAAATTTTTCGCTTATGATGACATCTAGTCATTTACGGTAATAAGATTCATGAAAATATTTGGCATGCTTGTTATGACTATGCCACTTTAGACTGAATATTTTGGCCGCCATTATAACGATGTGACTGTTCGTTTAAACGGTCCGAGATTCTGTAAACATTTATGGCCTGGAATAAAAGAAGTTACCGTTTACATGTGTAAACTTTGGAACCTTATACTGTGCATTTTAACAAATAAATGATACTGAACATATAAGAAAACATGACATAATGAAAGGATTTTTTCTCTGTATACTAGTTGACTCAAAACAAATCGATGTAGATGGGAAGATTCCTGAGGAGGTCTTACAACAGCTCGGAGAACTTGGTCTGTTTGGCATGCAGATACCACAAGAATATGGTAGGCATCTTTTTGATATGTTTTCTGTGAAAAAATCTTTGATAATCAATCAGTGACAATTTAAGCAAAAGCAGAATTTTACAGTAGATGATGGGTGAAGAAGCTTTGTCTAGTGAGCCTCAAAACGCGTCATAGTTCAAAGTGAGTGAAAGGTATCTGTTAATCGCCCAATCTAATAATGATTAAAAGCTCTTTAATATCTGAAAATTAACCTAATGTTTCTAATACAAGTAAACATTAAATTCAAAAATTGTGTAGTTAACATGATTTTTTCTCTCGAAAAAAAAAACTGACCCTGGGATACATTGTCAATCAAGTTCAAATAGCCATCCACAGAGTACCTATGTAATTATGATGAAAAAGAAAACAATCAAATTAAATATAATGGAAACTCATAGAATTGTTGCTTATCCAACCATTTTGATACTTTGTTTGCCACACAATATGGGCCCTAATGTTTTAAAAAGCAACAAAGAAATATAGGTGTAAACAACAGGATATAATGTATGCAAATGAATAGTTGATGTGGATGTTATAAGTTTACATGAATAAAACATTTAAGTTGCTCAGTACCTTTTATGTGTTCCGAATTTACATGTACAAGTATGTTATTGAAATGTAACTAATTACTTTTGTAAAGGAATTGTAATTTAATTAATCACATTTGGGGAAATGGTGTAATATCATTGTAATTGAAGAATTTACCATGTAATTGTATTTTAATTAATTAGATTTCAAAGTTATTGACCCCAAGTCTGTCTATGGCTATGTGCCATGTTGTTTTTATATAAATAATACATGTCTGACAGGGTGACAGTAAAATTGTGAACTTGAGGAAATACTGTCAACTGAGGCGAAGCCTCAGTTGACAGTATTTTTGAAAGTTGACAATTTTACTGTCACCCTGTCAGACATGTAACATTTATTTTATTATACTGAAAAACTATTCAAACCATGAACAACTTTATTCAATAATGGTATTTAATTGATGTAAAACGAATGATGTCAACGTTTGTTGCTTACATTATTGTCGTCTGTTTACAACGGAAATGTAAAAATAGATATTGCGCATGCGCGAATGGTACAGAATAATTTTCGAACATTCCGTACCTATGGTAGCGGGTGACAGTATTTTTCCGACAGTAAATTTTTTTTGACAGTACTTATATGTCACGGTTGCCTATGGAAAATTAACATTGTAAATGAAATTGAGGTATAATAAACCAGAATAATCTTCGTTTCATAGTTCTACACATGTAATTCTTAAAGGTATACATGTAATTCTGAAAGGGATTTAATGGAAAAAATGTGGCTTACTTGCCCTAGTTCAGCTACTGTTAAGCTACCTGATATGCACTCAGTGTGGAGTGGATCAAAATTGGTAATGTTTAATGTGCAAATTATTAAGTTACACTTTTTTCTGACTGACACCATTAATGTCATTGGATTTTCTACATTCAGTTCAATTAGTATTTATCTTTAACGGTTGAAATTAAACTTAAATTCCTGTTACATTGTAAATTATAGATTTATTTTGGTTTTTATATGGGTTACGCTCAGTTGGCTTCCAGCATTTTCAATGCTTTGAATAAATGAATAAAGGAAGGCAAACTCCATTATTTCAATATGCGTTTTGAGTTTATTTGACTCTTCTTCAGGTGAATGTTATTATATCAACACTTGTTATAATTTTGGCAGAAAAAAATGATGTAATTTTAATATACAAAACAATGTCGCAGTTTGGCATAAAATGATGTCACATAGCAATGATAAAAATATAGTAAAAACTGTGCAATAACTTCTTCCTCAGTAATTATTTAAATATTGTGCGTTTAAATATTTAAATATTGTAAATTTTCTGTGCAATGTTGAATGAAATCTGGGCTGAAGGTTATAAAGCTGAGATTGGAAACCAGTCTCAAATCTCAAGCATCTGATTGGCTGAAATGGCGACCAGCACTGGGCACTGATATATAGCAAATGAGGATTTTTACATGTTATACTATAACATAAGACTACATACCTGTCAGTCATGTCATACAACCTGTGTCAGATGGTTGAAATTTCTAGCATGTATTACTGTTTTTCCAGGTGGTTTGGAACTTGACGCCACCAAGTTTGCCAGACTAGCTGAGATCACAGCATTAGATGGAGCTATTGCTGTCACACTTGCAGGACACAACTCTATAGGACTTAAGGTAACTAGCCTGTTGTTTGGAGTAAGACAGTTTGTACCATTCCTTGCTTCAAATTTTTTCTTATAAAAGTGTCCTAAATTCGATAACAACTTTGGCTTTATGGGGGTACTTTTTGCAAACTGGAGAGAAGAGGGTTTGCAGAAATCATTTTTGCATCATTGAGTAGCAAAGTTCACCTTATGCTTAATTGATCAAGGAAAATGGTGACAAGATTGTAGCACATGCATTTATTTATGCCTATTCTCTGCTATTGCTTAATTTATTCAGTATTGTTAAATAGCCACCCAGTAACACAATAAAGAATAAAAGACAATGAATGTATTTTAAGGAAACTGAATTCATTCCCAAAACAGCAAAGAATTTTCGAGCCAATGCTTTTTTAGGCCTCACCCATTTTATTGTTAATATTGTAAATGTAAAAAAATAATGCTTATTCAGGAATGAAACATAAATCTGAAAACTGGGGTTGCATTGACTCAGAAAACTAAGGTTGCAATGACTCTGACAACTGGGGTTGCATTGACTCTGAAAATGGGGGTTTGCATTGACTGTGAAAACTGGAGTTGTATTGACTCTGAAAACTGGGGTTGCATTGACTCTGACAACTGGGGTTGCATTGACTCTGAAAACTGGGGTTGCATTGACTCTGAAAACTGGACTGCATTGACTAAACAACCAACAAGTTGCCAGAGACAGAGATGAACACCTATGATTTTGCTTTAGGGTATTCTGATAGCAGGCAATGAAGAACAGAAAAGAAAATACCTGCCTAAACTGGCAACAGGGGAGCACATAGCTGCATTCTGTCTCACAGAACCTTCCAGGTACATCTCTGCATCATCTTACATTTTCTATGGTCCAGTAACCAAAGGTAATAAAACCATAAACTATTCTAATCTCACAATAAAATAATCTTCCAAAAGGGAAGCCAGTAAGAACTCTATTTAAAATTATCACTCTTTAATTCGAATTTTCGAACACTTGTTCTTTATCAAGAAAATACAGAATTTTCTTGATAAAGAACAAGTATTCTAATCTCAGGCTACAGTAGATCTGCTGTCATCAATTTTCATAACTTAAATCAATCATACACAGATTTTATTATACTAAATTCATAGTACATAGTCATGTAGCACATCCAACTTAAATGCATAAATGCAGAACATTTTAATAATAAAAAATGGTACCTGTACATGCTCAGATTGGGAAAAATGTATAAACTGTGTTTGATTTTTACCAATTAAATTGCAGAGATCAGAGACTAATTACTATTCTTATTTTCATAATATTAAGTTTGAGTTCTTCTAAGACTTTGGTTATATAATTAAAGTGGCAGTGATGCAGCATCCATACAGACAAGAGCCACTTTGTCAGAAGATGGGAAGACATTCTATCTCAATGGTGGCAAAATCTGGATCACAAATGGAGGCATTGCTAACATATTTACTGTGTTTGCCAAAACAGAAATTACCAATGAAAAGGTGAGTTTTCTATACCAAAAAAAAAAGACAGATTTAGGAGACTATATTGTAATCTGAACCTAAACCAACTATAAATTTGTGTGGGGATATGTATATTACTTTGTGCGGGCAGAATATAACACTGTTCATCTTACAACCTGGTCCCCAACAGACTCAGAAACCCATATTATATTGGGTGTGAATCTTACTTCACTTTGTTAACCTAACATCCATAAATTATATTCGACCTTGACCTATGGCAGTTTGATCCCTATATCAATAGGCATTTTTTCTTGGGAAATTTTATTAAATAGGTAAATGGGAAATACAAGGCTAAGCAGTAAAATGTTTAAAAAAGTTCATCTACAAAAAAACTTTGTTGAAATAGTTTTTCAAACATGCTTACCTGTGCTATGGTTTTATCATGAAGCGAACAGTTTTAAACACATTAATTATTTGGTGAGTCCACCTTGTTGTTGACCTCTTCCTGTGACAAGCGTTGTCACTGAAGATGACTGAGAGTCCACCTTGTTGTTGACCTCTTCCTGTGACAAGCGTTGTCACTGAAGATGACTGTGAGTCCACTGTGTGGTTGACCTGACTGTGAGTCCACCTTGTTGTTGACCTCTTCCTTTGACAAGCGTTTTCACTGAAGTTGACTGTTCTCCAGTCTGTGGGTCAGTCACCTTCATGGGTGTATCTAGACCTTTTAAGTGAATGCACAAATGGGGATCACATGAGTGGTTGACTGTTAGGGGAGCAGTGGGTGAAGCATCCCCCACCCCTGTAATCTCTGCAGCTGTAGACATGTTCATATAGGAGAGAAACCTATTTCAGTTGCGCAGTTAGTTGCTTATATTTCTGTATTCTAATGATGGATTGTAAGCATGGGTCTATTGTGTGTATGTAATGTTATGTCAGTGACTGGTGGCACCAGGGTTGGAGGTTATAAAGCTGAGCATGGAAACCAGTCTCAAATCTCAAGCATCTGATTGGCTGAAATGGTGACTGGTCGCCATTTCAGCCAATCAAATGCTTGAGATTTGAGACTGGTTTCCATGCTCAGTTTTATAACCTTGGGCACCTGGTAACTTTCTGTTTGTTAATGGGCTGTTTCAAAAAAAATGGCTGGAAAAGTGAGAAAATAGTGAAAATTAAAGTACATAAAAATTCCAAACTTGTTATTCTGTACTTTTTGCTCATTGAAACCGAGTACAGAACTGAAAAGATTTTTGAAATTGGTCAACTGGTTGCTGAGATATTGTCATTTGAAAAATGGCAAGTGAAGTGAAAAAAATGTAAAGAATTTAAGTTCATAAAAAAAGTCCAAACTGGTTGGTCCATATGTTTGTACAGTCTTTACAGTGATCAAAATCAATCAAGTTATACTCATATGTGGCAGAATAAAAATTTTATGGAGCTTTATTGACCTATATTAAAAAAATCAAAGATTTTTAATTTATGTGCTTAAAATACAAGTATTACTGTTTCTTATTATTTAAATGTGTATTTCTGCTAAAAAACATGTTGAAGCATCAAATATAAGTTCTTTAGAACTTGTGGTAAGGCATAAAGATAAAAAATTCATATTGTTAAGAAAGTGTGTCACACTCCTGACAACCACATAAGTGCAGTGTACTCAAAAATGTTTCACTAAGGCCATTCCTTTTTGTCACAATTTAACAGAACATGACATAGACTTCTAGGAAAAAACATGCTCTTGTTTTCATGTAAAGGATATGTTGACAGAATATTGCAATATGTGCATAATGTCACACTCCTGACAAATTTAGCTGACATTTTCTGAAGGGAGCTGCAGACAAATATAATTTCAATAGAGGTGATAATATTATAATTATTGCATCTAGAAACATAAAACTTAATGATACATAAAACAGTTTTTATGTACTTTTTATCTTTAAAGTCCTATAACTTTATAAAGCAAAGATGTATTGATTTTCTTGAGGTATTTTCTTATCTACCACGCTAGACTTAATAGCATAAATTTTGATTACTTTAAGTATAATATGCTTAATTTTATCATTATTTGATACCTAATAAATGCACATTTTACTAAAACAACACTAAAACTTGTCTTAACTCAAGCTTTTTGTAAAATAATGGTCTGAACAAATGTGATTTTTAAAAGTGTCACACTTTTTTGGCACACTCCTGACATTTTTTGCCCATTATTTTAGAATATTTTTTTAACCGATGGTGCTATTTTGATGAAACTTCACAAATCTTTAAAGGGCATGATGAGACACCTCTGCAAAGTAGAAAAATGGAAGTAACTGTTTGTTGTACATTTTTATAACAGGAAAACCCAAACCAGCCATTTTTTTTTTGAAACAGCCCAAATCCCTTTCATAAACTGTTAAAGGTCATGACATTTAACTGTACTGTTTTTCTTTATGATATTTAACTGTTCTGTTTGTTTATTTTGCAATGTTAAAGGGTGAAAAGCAGGACAAGGTGACAGCATTCATCGTAGAAAGAGACTTTGGTGGTGTGACAAGTGGCAAACCAGAAGATAAACTTGGTATAAGAGGCTCTAACAGTAAGTTAACACCACCATTAAACATGTTATTCATTAGGCTTGATCAGTTTCATTAAAAGATAATTACTACAATATAACATTTTTCATAATAGCACATTATTGATTTAACAGCTCTGTATTCAGGCAGCGGTATTACTGTGGGCAAATGTAAACACCATAATAGCAACCGCTTAATGAGTTAATGAGAAATACAGAAAAACTTTGTTGACGGTTGTTATTTAACAAATAGAATTTTGTTTACAATTCTTTAATAAACATTGGAATAGTAGGTATTTTATACTGATGATTGACTGCCCATCTAAGAGGAAACCAATAAGTTAAGATTCTCAAATAGCAAAAAGTTGACAAAATTTGGATTGACCGACTATAACATTTCCTATCTGACCTTTATGACACTTCCAAACGTCATTTGTTTCAATATCTTACAAAGTAGAAAGAGTTTAAATGAAAATGAATGAAAAAAATCTGGGTCATGTTGTCAGTATTGCTGCCTCCTGTCTGTGAGACGACTGGACTGCATGATTCATTACATGTCAACAGAACAGACCTTAAAACACCTTAAAGTGTTGACATCACTTTAACATCTACAAATACTTGCCATGGCTGAGGGTTATAAAGCTGAGACTGGTCGCCATTTCAGCCAATCAGATGCTTGAGATTTGAGACTGGTTTCCATACTCAGTTTTATAACCTTGGGCACATATCTTTATGAAACTTAGAACATGTTATCTTGGCATAACTCATGAAGTATTAAATTATGTTTATGAAACTTGGAATGTAAATAGAAGAAAAATATGATACTTTTGTCATTTACCTCCATCAATCTATGTGCTGAAAAAAATGAATTATGCAATATATTAAGAAGTATCCAAGTTGTTTTTTTTATCTTGGTATTAGGTTTGAGGATATTATGCATTCCATTTTGTTTATTTATCAGACAAAATTGTGGTTGCAATGACAATGAAAATAGTTAAAATACAAAACTTAACAGGATCTTAGCACAACTCAAAAGTATTAAAGCTATGTTCCTGCAATGAAAGCAATTTAGGACTGTCATACTGTTAGCTTAGTACTCGGTTCCTTGTTCATTTTGGACAGTGTATGGAATGATCATTAATGTGTACTTAAATTCTTCTTATTTCTAAGTAGCCTTTATAGTCTCTGATATATTAGGGCTTTTTATTCTCTGTAAAATGAAAATCTTAGGTTCCCAGTGCAAAAGATCAACAATTTTCAATAATGTTCATAGTTAAATAAATTTAAATATATCCATTTGATGTTGATTTTTTTATGTATACATTTCTCCTTATGGTATGCTACATGTATGTTAGCATCTTAAGATTTTACAAACTTTATATAATACCTTAGAATATAGCTTACAGAGACAACTGGAAAACTTATGAAAGATCATGATATAAGAAACATAACAAGACTTGAGGTTGTATTTGGACATGATTGGAATCAGAGATCATCAAAATTACCACGAACAAAATACCCCACAAAAATGATTAAAAATGAACCAGTATAATACACATTTTGCAGTCAGTTAAACTAGTAATACAGGTTTATAGAACTGATAATAAATTAAAGAACTTTATCTTGCTTGGAAAAAATAGCTTGTGCATTATTATTCTGCAGCTTGTGAAGTGCACTTTGAAAACGTTCCAATTCCAGTAGAAAACGTATTAGGAGAGGTTGGAGGTGGATTCAAGGTAGTATGGGCTGAAGGTTATAAAACTGAGCATGGAAACCAGTCTCAAATCTCAAGCATCTGATTGGCTGAAATGGCAACTGGTAGCCATTTCAGCCAATCATATCCTTGAGATTTGAGACTGGTTTACATGCTTAGTTTTATAACCTTGGGCAATAGCCTTTCTTCTTTTATATTATGAGCATTGTTTTCTAGTTGGTGAGAAAAAGCTGTGGACATTTATTCTGCAGTGTTTTAACAGGTTTTTTTTTCCTTCTTTAGTAGTGGCCATTTTCAGACTAAGAAACTTTCTTTAAAATTAATGAAGTTTCCCCTAAAAAGTAACTTGACTTCAGGTTTTTATGCCCCCACAAAGTGGGAGGCATATTGAGTTGCACTCATCAGTCTGTCCATACGTCCCCCAAATCTTGACACATCAACTCCTCATTAACTATTAGGCAGATTTCTTTCAAACTTGCACAGATGATCAATCAGATGTGTAGAAGATCCTAAAGAAAAGAGTATGCAACTATTCCTGCAACTTTTTTTATCAGAGTTATGGCCCTTTGTTACAAAATGATGTTGTAGCAGTGGGGGCATCAGTTTCCCCAAGGACCCAGTCTAGTTTCATTCCCTTTTGGAGAAGAATTCATGCTATTTTTCCAAAAATTATGGTGCATGAGCCCCTTGCCCTGGCAGTGAATAAAAGCCCTGGCTTATTTTTAATTCTTGTATAATGTTTCTGTTTACTGAAGCTGTATTTCTTTTCACTGAATGTAGCTGACATAGTCCAATACAGTGTATATCAGTGGATAAAAAGATTGCAAGTAAATAAATTGAACATAGCACAACTGCCTAGGTTGTTCCATGTCATCCTGAACATACATGTAGCACAGCTGCCTAGGTTGTTCCATGTCATCCTGAACATAGCACAGCTGCCTAGGCTGTTCCATGTCATCCTGAACATAGCACAGCTGTCTAGGTTGTTCCATGTCATCCTGAACATAGCACAGCTGCCTAGGTTGTTCCATGTCATCCTGAACATAGCACAGCTGCCTAGGTTGTTCCATGTCATCCTGAACATAGCACAACTGTCTAGGTTGTTCCATGTCATCCATCTCTGTCAGTTGGTCTTTTAATTCAGAATGAGATCTCCCTGAAACGATGTGGTCAATAAGGTTGAAACAGAACTTCATGAGGTGGTCTACCAAATGTGTTCAAGCCATGTCTCTGGGTCTTGTGGGCTTTTTAAGCTCACTAGAACTGAGGACTGAGATCATGTTTTGTTCAGAATGTCTGCCTAGCATCCGCTGTTAACTTTTGTACACAGCATTTTTGAACCAACTACATAAACATAAAAAACAACTGGTTTAACCCCTTTGGGGCCACATTTTGCATCCAATTTTTTTAAAATTTGCTTAGAATGTTTGTCTTGATGATATTATATGGACCAATATGAAACTGGATAGGCTTGGGTCAATATTTAGTTTGTAAGGTGAAATAAAAGAAACACATTGTTCAAACATCGCACGCAACAATGTTCATCTGGTTGTCATCCGATTTGCTCAGATTATTTATATGGATGATATCTCAGTAATTGGGTCACCTGGGATAACTTAATTGCATTAGGCAATGCTACTATAAGTTTTTAGAACAACACTTCACCAGCAGGACTTTATCCTGTTACTCCATGGATTCACCTCTAAATCCCCTTGTTACCTTTTGTGCTATATGTGCATTTTAGGTAGCAATGAATATTCTGAACAGTGGCAGATTTAGTATGGGGAGTTCAGGTGCTGGCATCCTCAAGAAACTCATAGGTAGGTATAGTTTTGTTAAATGTGACCCACATCCTATTGATAAACAAATGTGTTCAGATATAAATCGAAGAAACATAGTTACATATATGAATAAAGAAGTAAGAAGTTTGTTATAAATATGAAGAATAGTTAATTACTGCATAACCTAGATTTTATTATTTATGCTAATTCCTTTTTTGAAAAATGTCATACAGTTGAACACCTGCTGCAAGTCCACAAAAGTTGTCCTCTATCTAACTTAAGTAATAATACTTACCAAGCTCGGTTAGAATTATTACAACCATAATATCAACGTGTTTTAGGGTTGTCATGTATCAAATTTTCAGTGCCCTTTGGTAGTTCTCAAGATGGTGACAAAATAAATAAAGGGTATGTGTCTTATTGTTTCTTAATTTGTCAACATGCTGTTCTGTATAGATAGGTATATTTGGTTCATATGATGAAAATGAGTGAATGTTGATCAATTGCCTAAAGAATCTTAGGCCAGCATGTACATTTGAATCAGTAAAGTTACTAGCAGAAATATAGGACCTAAGTCGATTTTTCAGAACTGAAAATTTGATAAATGGTAACCCTAGTGTATTATATTGGCAAACTTTGATCGCAAGCCTGATTGCTCCATTCACTCTGGCGTTACAGCCCTTTAATTGCTGATTTTCAATCAATTTGCACTGTGCTCTGTAACTGTCCAATCTTACAAATATTCACTTAAATTTTAACATTTATGGGCATAATATCTGAAATATCTGCTGGGTAACCAGATGTCTGCAGTCTTAAAAAGCACATTTTATGGCAGTTAGGTGCTCTTGTTTCTTGAATTATACCAGTACAGTAGACTCCGGGAAATCGAATACACACATTGTCAGCTAAATTGTAGTGGTTTTATCATATTGTCCAGTGATATATAATTATGGTATCATTTTATCTAACTGATTTGAAGAAGGGGAGTCATATTAAATTTTTTTCCTTGTGTTTAAACATTCATGGACATTGATGACCAATTAGCAGTCAGATATGGAAAAGCAAAATTTACATTTGGAAAATAAGAACTTGTAAAGATTCCGATGCATATATGTCACAGTGTTGTGTACTCACACTGTGAAATCTACAAGCATTTGGAAGTACATTTTGTGCAGGACTAACACGATAACTTTTTATTATACCCCTGTTTTGAAGAAGAGAGGGGTATACTGTTTTACCCTTGTCCATTCTTCCATCCGCCCGTCCATCCATTCTTCCGTCCGTAACAAAACTTCTGTAGCAGTTTTCTCAGCAACTATAACATGCAGCAGCCAGATATTTTGCAAAATGCTTTAGCCTATAGTCCTATATGGTGTAAACCGATTTTATTCTCATTGCTCATCTACTCCTGTTGACAGAATTCTTAGATTTTTACACATAGATGGCATACATGCAAAATTTCCATCACGGTTTTCTCAGCAACTATAACATGCAGCAGCCTAATAGTTTGCAAAATGCTTTAGCCTATAGTCCCATATGGTGTAAAGCGATTTTATGCTCCTTGCTCATCTACTTCAGGTTTACCAAATACTTAGATTTTTACACATAGATGACATACATGCACAATTTCCATTGCAGTTTTCTAAGCATCTTTAATATGCAGCAGCCTGATATTTTGCATATTGCTTTATCCTATAGTCCCTTATGGTGTAAACCGATTTTATGCTCCTTGCTAATCTACTTCCTGTTTACCGAATATTTTTAGATTTTTAGACATACATAACAAACATGCACAATTTCTGTCGCAGTTTTCTAAGCATCCATAACATGCAGCTGACTTATATTTTGCATATTGCTTTATCCTATAGTCCCATATGGTGTAGAGCGATTTTATGCTCCTTGCTAATCTACTTCCTGTTTAAGGAATACTTTGATTTTTACACATAGTTTACATACATGCACAATTTCTGTCACAGTTTCCTATGCAACTGTAACATGAAGCAGCCTGATATTATTTATATTTAAATATTTATATTTCATAGGTAAATACTCTAAATAATTTGACACAACTTATACATATGAAAAATGCAAATTACATTTTGAATGTCAGATTTCTTAAAGCCATTAGCTCACTTTGTTTTTTGTTTGGATTTATGTCTCTTTCAAACAATTTGAATATGAAACTTAATGTTGCCTATTACTGTAAGAGTACTTGTCCTTTTTATTTAATACTTGGAATTTATCATTTGGATTTCCTGCTGCACTTTTTTATGCCCCCGCCATGTAATGGCGGAAGGGCATATAGTGTTCACCCTGGCTGTGGGTGGGTGGGTGTGTGTGTCAGTGTGTGTGTATGTTCGAAAATCGTGTCCGCTCTGTAACTTTGTTATTTCTTATTGGATTTTAAAATAACTTGGTATGAATGTTCACCATATGAAGACGGTGTGTCGCGTACAATACCCATGCCTGTAGGTTCAAGGTCAAGGTCACTGTTACTAAAAATAGAATTTTCTTGTCCGGGCTGTAACTTCCTTATGAATGGAGGGATTTCAAAATAACTTGGCACAAATGTTTACCATGACAAGGCGGTGTGTCGCGTACAAGACCCATGCCTGTAGGTCCAAGGTCAAGGTCACTGTTACTAAAAAAGAATTTTGTTGGAAAAATCTTGTCCGCTCTGTAACTTTGTTATTTCTTATTGGATTTTAAAATAACTTGGTATAAATATTCATCATATCAAGACGGTGTGTCGCATACAATACCCATGCCTGTAGGTCCAAGGTCAAGGTCACTGTTACTAAAAATAGAATTTTCTTGTCCGGGCTGTAACTTCCTTATGAATGAAGGGATTTCAAAATAACTTGGCACAAATGTTCACCATGACAAGGCGGTGTGTCGCGTACAAGACCCATGCCTGTAGGTCCAAGGTCAAGGTCACTGTTACTAAAAATAGAATTTTCTTGTCCGGGCTGTAACTTCCTTATGAATGCAGGGATTTCAAAATAACTTGGCACAAATGTTCACCATGACAAGGGGGTGTGTCGCGTACAAGACCCATGCCTGTAGGTCCAAGGTCAAGGTCACTATTACTAAAAATAGAATTTTGTTGGAAAAATCTTGTCCGCTCTGTAACTTTGTTATTTCTTAATTGATTTTAAAATAACTTGGTATAAATATTCACCATATCAAGACGGTGTGTCGCGTACAATACCCATCCCTGTAGGTCCAAGGTCTAGGTCGCTGTTACTAAAAATAGAATTTTCTTGTTTAGGCTGTAACTTCCTTATGAATGGAGGGATTTCAAAATAACTTGGCACAAATGTTCACCATGATAAGGCGGTGTGTCGTGTACAACACCCATGCCTAAAGGTCAGAGGTCAAGGTCACTGTTACTTAAAATAGAATTGTGTTATAAAAATCTTGTCTGCTCTGTTTCTTTGTTTTGTCTTATTGGATTTTAAAATTACTTGGTAGAAATCTTCATTATATCAAGTGATGTGTTGTTTACAATACCCATGCCTGTAGGTCCAAGGTCAAGGTCACTGTTACAAAAAATATAAATTTCTTGTACTGGCTATAACTTTGTTATTAACAGAGTGATTTCAAAATAATTTGGCACAAATGTTCACTATGACAAGGCGTTGTGTTGAGTACAATTCCCATGCCGGTAGGTCCAAGGTCAAGGTCACTATTACTAAAACCAGACTTTTCTTGTCTGGGCTGTGAGTTTGTTATTACTTATTGGATTTTAAAATAACTTGGTATAAATGTTCACCATGACAAACATGCATAGCGGGGGCATCCGTGTCCTATGGACACATTTCTAGTTTGAGTTATGAACTTTCAAATGATTTTGATATAAAACTTAATGTTGTAGCTTTGAAAGTACTTGCCCTATTGGAATATTTCTTCTGCTGAATAAAACCACAACAAGAATGATAACTCCTATTTGATTTTTGTAGTTATACCCCTTTTAGATGACTTTACTATGAACATTTATGTTGCTAATAACTTAGAAAGTACTTGTCCTATTAACATGATATTTGGAATATGATATCTGCATGAACAAAGCCTTCTGTGACCTGAAACTTTATTTTTCCTTTTAACTGGAATATTTAACCTGATCAATTAAAGTTTAATTAATAATTTTGTAGTATTGCTATGCAACTTGAAGTACATTTTTTTATCATTACTTAATAAGACATAGGCCCACATTTCAGCTTTATGCAAGAAAGAGATACATGTGCCCCGCAGAACACCAAATTCTAGTTTTATCATTTTTGATAAACATAGGCCCACATTTCAACTTCTTGCAAGTAATTGACATATATGTTCTGTGGAACACCAAATTCTAGAAGGAAAAAAAAAATGTTCTTATAGGGAATGACAATGTTTAAAATTATTGAAGGAATGAGTATTTTTCAGGTCACACTGCAGATCATGCTATATCCCGGACACAGTTCAAGGAGAAACTCATGAACTTTGAACTTATTAAGGTATTCAATTTAATTTCCTTATCCAGTGGAGTGGAGTCTGGTTTTAAATTTTGTTTGGGTGGAAGATTTCATTTGGGATATACACATCATATATCCGTTATTGCATATAAATCACATGTCTGTTATTGCAGCAACAAAAATTGTTTACATAGTCTACAGAACTCTGTTTAATCTAGATCTTATGGAAGTAGGACACAACCTTAGTTTATATCTCATGATGGTTCAACACAAAGAATATCTAGGGTAACAAAGACAGTTTTACTTAGGAAACTTAGAATAATAGTAAGGGTTTGTGCATTGAATGTCAGTTTGAATGTAAGTACATGTATGTGATCAATTATTGTGTTTCAAAATGGGTCACAGTTCTAGGTATAGGTGGGTGCCACTGTCCTGTGTGCTAGTTAAGTGTCAATGTTCTAGAGCTAGATGGGTGTCAGTGTACTTCGTGTTACATTGGTGCCATTTTTCATTTTCATGATATTGGGACCTTATGCTCAGACTGCCTAATTGTTATTATGAACTTGGATCCAAGATTGTATGAATGCATATGATTTCTGTGCAGTTGAGGCTAGAAACTCCAGCTATGGTTATTATCATATTTCTCCCAATCATCTTGCTTGGGCTCTATGCAAAATATGAGTAAAACAGATCAGTTTGGGTCAAAATATATAAAGTATGTTAAGCATATCTTAAGGGGTGTTTTTTCCTGCAGTTGGAGCATGATTAAAAATGTCTATGTCCACATGGACAGCTAAACAATGTTCATGGTTTTATAGTCATCTAGAATAAGTTCTCAGGTTGTTACCTGGCAATTACTTTATGTATTTTCTGCTAACTATAACTTTTGTTCTCCATGATGTCATTGTTAGGCTAGGGGGATCATAATTTGGAGAAATTCAGCACCTTCACATTATTGAAATATTTATACTAACAAAGGAGGACAATTGAGAGCTTACGTATTTGTCTTCCAAATATTTCAGAAAAAGTTTGCCAAGATGGCAGTAACAACATACGCTATGGAGAGTATGGCTTATCTTACTGCTCTGACCTTGGACTCGTACCAGGAGCCGGATGCCTCAGTGGAGGCTGCCATAGTCAAGGTTTGTTTGTATAGGTTCTTATTGTTAAGAGGAACAGCACACTTATTTCTAAAAAAAAGTTGGAGGCCTTACAATAGTCAGATGTTCCTGTCTTTAACATGCCTGTTTGTTTAATTTATTTAAATTAATTTAATTTGAAAAACAAAATTTTAAGGCAGAATCGGTAAAGTTGCAGCAGCTTATTAGTTAGCATCATGCTTACATTTTATTTTCTTTTAAAACGTTAAATACCCATTAAATCAGTTATAACTGAACATGTTCTAGAAAAAAGTACCTCAACATTTACATTTATAGAATTATAGATTTTTAGGCATATTAAAAAATGATTTATTTAAAATTAAAATGAAAAGAAAAAATGAAACTAGTCTAGGAAAGACTATCATTGCAGTAAAGTGCAAGACAAGTGTAAATACATTGTATTAAGACTTAAGGATTTTAACAGATCTGTTCATTCAAGGAATCAACAATAATTAATCTTCACAAATACAGATTTCACTTATGCTTTATGGGACAGAATTTTATTTTTATTAGGGATGGGAACAGTTATCCAGATATCCAAATATCCGAATAATTAGTAAGTTCTTATCCTGATACCATTCAGGTATTCGGATATCCTTATATTCGTTCGAATTAAAATTCAGAATTGTTATTTAAGTTTTGAAAAATACAGTCCACACTCGTTGTGTCGAAGTCGTCGGGACCGTACATTTTAATTCGAGATATCCGAAGTTCGACACATCCGAATTGGCGCCAATGCACAAAAATCATACCTGTATGTTTCTAATGCTGGCATGATTGTGACTGCTAGTACTCCTTTATGAACATTTCAATGGATCTATTAGTTAATCAAAACAGAACAGAAAAAATATATTTACTTAATTATATTTATAACATTTAAAAAAACATAATCATAAAGTTTTGGTGTTTGTGTAACATCGTCGTCGTCTTCACTCTAAGTGTTAAAGTCGTCTTTCGTTATATTTTTATTACGTAAACTAATTATAATTCAAATTAATATTCACCCCATTATCGTTAATTTGGAGCTTTTTCGTGTTTAAGTCTCGTTGGGGAGAATATATTACGTTTGGATCATGCTTTGCATTTGTTGTCATATTTCAGTGTCCTGGTTGTCACAATGTAATGATTATTGTAATTAATTATTTTGTTGTTGTTGGTTTTTAAACTTAAATTAATTTTACGAATCCGAATATTTTACATCCGAATGCATTGAATAAGCGAATATTTTACTGAACAGGTGATAATCGTTAATTATTATTAAATAATGGTATCTTGTTGGCCGACAAGTTCTCTCTTTGAAGAAGCCGCGCGCATTGTTCGACCGCGGCAAGTTTCACACTTCGACTTATCCGATGATTTTATATAGCATATTTCAGCCGGCAGGTTCGAAATTTACTTCGACTTATGAAAACATTGTTTAAGTCGAATTCGAGTTAAGCGGCGTAATAGTATATGAAATAAGAACACATTTTGCCGGGACCGTAAAATTAATTCGAGATAACCGATGTTTCGACTTAAGCGAGTTTGACACAACGAGTGTGGACTGTATAACTAATGCATGTCAATAATTCTAAAAACCTGCTGCTGGTTCTATTAATCTCTACGGTATAAGTTTACCCTGGGCGAAATTCGACATAATGGCAACAGCAAGGTTGACCAAAGACGTGTTAATTGATTGTTTGTACAGTAATAATTTTAGACATTGGAAGATAAGACTTTTAGATCATGTTCTTTTGTTTAGTTAATAAGAGCGTGTTTGACACCTGTCAAGATGCTAACTGAATTTCGAGACAAACCACGAATCAACTGACAATTTATTGCAACAGAATTTGAGCAAATGAAGTCTTTAAATATTATTATTTTGCATGACTGGAATAAAAATTTGAAAGACAAAAAATCACTTAAAGTTTGTCGCAAATATCCAAAAACGTTAGATGATTTCACTGTAACCAATAAAATTTTTATGAATTTTAAACCAATACATGCATTTTATCGATAAATTATTTTCACAGCAAAACTAGATTTAGCTACTGAAAAAAATCAGTGATTTTCATTGGTCAGCAGCAGGAATCGCCACACCCTTAAAACACAGCCTCCCCACAGAGCGAAAAAGAAGAGAGGAAGAGAGAGCATGCCTTGGAACAGTCAGTGGAAAAACAAATTGCCACTGGGGGTTTAATCCAGGTTCTAGGGTGCACAAACCTCACATTTGCCCCAACAGGTTCTCTAATCACAAAACAAGTACAAGTTGTCTTGGTGAAATAACTCCAACCCACCCATCAGCTCAACAATGTTGCATGCAAAAGCACACAAACGTATAAAACATAAGAAGTTAATAGCATTGAAAAGCAAAAGGGCAGTTAATCAATGATTTACCTAGACCAGAGCTCCTGGAGTAAAATCAGCAAGAACACGATGGTAGGGATAAAAGAAACAAATTGAGCTTCTAGGTTCTTTTAAAAAAAAAGATTTCCGTATAAACCTTCACAAACTTTTAAACCCCTTCCACTGTCATGCAACCAAAGAGGTAAGCATAATGATCAACTGTTAATGGGTTAATCACCAGGCCTGCAGAGGCTGTAGAATATCATGTTGGTAACCTTTCTTTTTGAATTTATAGACGGTTTTAACAAATATCTGGGAGAAATTAACATTGCCTTTTATTAAGTTTATAAATTAAATCTCCATTCTTCATCTAAGAGTGATACTGTTACTGCACATACCCCACAAATTACAAAACCTAGAATCATTATTGAGCCGGAACAAGACAAAGCACCCACTATGTATTGGCCGCCCAAAATGCACAAAACACTGCACAAAGCAAGATTTATTGCAAACTCCAGTGCTCGTACAACCACCAAATCATCCATGCTCTCAACATCTTGTCCCACAGCTACGAAAGATCATACAGTTAGGTAATTAGTATAAGTCCCTAAAACCACTTGCAAAAATTCATTTCAAGAATGCATAATTTATGTCTTTTAAGAATATTATGAATGAGCTTGTGAGCTTCCACGTGAATAAAACTTCTTTTTATCAATCTACTATACTGGAACTACTGCCCGATCCTCTTGTAGTTTTTTTTTCGCAGTAATGCCGTAATTTCCATTTGGTCTGATTTTCGCTTTTATCTCCCTCCAGTTATATGCGGTACGATGGTCGTGGACTCCGATGATCGAGATAAAATAGAGTTGCTGTGTATTGTAAACTTTACAAATAGGTAATAGGCAACTATTTACTGTGGTCAATAAAATAATAAGGTAATTCAGATGGTATCCAGATACCGGTACAGTTATCCGAATTGCGATTTAGGTATTCATTCCCATCCCTAATTTATTTTACTATATATATTAATCTATTAATAAACTGCAGAGTTCTCATAATATTATGTATCATTTTTTGTATTACTTTTAGAAAGTTTGTTTTAGGAAGGGGGCATATGGATTTGCTATTGTTTGTCCACATAGGTACGTAAGTCCCTTACAAGACTTGTCAGGACAAGAACTATACATTGTGTGTACGTATTCTATGTTGAGACCATTCATGGGATTGTACTTTGATGAAATTCCTTGTCTTGTCGGTTTGTCAGGGATCAGCTTAGGCTGTGTGAACAGGGATAAAGTTTTTTCAGTTTTAGAGAGAAAATTTTGAAACAAAAATATAACTAAATACTGCATGAAAAACCAAAAACAAAATACTTAACCTCTTGAATTTAGTTTGTGGTACATCCTATATACATGTATCTTTAATCTCTTCTTTAGTCATACACTGCGGTCTCTTTATAACACATTATAGCGGGTCCATCATCCGGACCGCATTAATAAGTGAAACTGCGTTATATTTTCCCGCACAAAATACATGTCCCGATTTTCCTGCAAAAAATACATGACCTGATTTTCCCGTGAAAAGTACATGACCCGATTTTCCGCCAAAACATACTACCTAATACACAACTTATGAGAAAAAAATGAAGCCTCCATGAAATTTATAGGGGATCCACGGTGCGACCGCATTGTAAGGAACCGCGATCTTAAACAGACCACATTATAAAGAGTCCGCAGTGTATTTGTATATATATGAATGAAGGGTTTATATCCTGTTAAGAAAATCCTGTTGACTGTATAACCAAAAAGAAATTGCAATATTAAAATACTCTCCTGACGATTCCTATACAATTTGTTTCCATTCTTATTTCATGTTATTTTGTTTATTTGGCTTTTTCAGATTTTCAGTTCTGAGGGTTGTTGGGATTGTGCCAGTGAATGTTTACAGGTGCTGGGTGGCCTTGGATACATGAAAACCTACCCCTATGAACGCTACCTCCGTGACTCAAGGATCCTGATGATCTTCGAGGTGATCATTATAAGTTATGGATATATTTTTTCATTAAAAACAATTATTAGCGTAAGGGTCAACAACACTTTGTTAAAAATCTCATCCTTTTATTTTATCACACTGATGCTCACACGCCCTGTTTTTGACAAGTTAAGTGCCAGGACTTATTTTGCATTTTTTTTTAATTACAAAAAAATTCATCTACTGTAACCCTTCTATAAAATGTTTTTCAAAATAAAATAATGATAAACAAAACAAGTGGGTTTAAAAGGAAAAAAAGATATAGTAAATTTAATGAAGACATCTCAGTTATGATTGGAAAGTTTAGCCCTTGGGCTTTCGGTGTTAACAAGGCAGAGATCACAAACCATAACAAAAACAGTTACCTCAAGCAAACCCCTGAACTCTCTACTCAATAATAGTTGAAACATTTTTAAAATTGTAAAATTTTATCAAAAATATTTAAATAGAATTAAAGACGATAAGCAACAGACATTATGTTATGTATCTTTGGTTTGAATATTTTTTCTCCAACAATTAATAGAGTTGGCAGCCAGACACTGCACCTTTAGTATTTTGCATAACATACTTATCAGAACCAATCTTGTTTTCAGTGCAGACTTTTTACATTGTTAATGAATTTGTCAACACAAATTGTTATTATCAGGTCTCCTGCAGTTAACCAAAACTGAAAATAATTGAAGTTTTCTTCAAGGGTATGCCTGATGCTGATACCAAAGCCAAAATTATACCACACTATCATAATATGCAACATACTCTAATACATATATACTCAGCAAAAATAAAAGTGTCCACTTTCCACCTATAATTTTGTAAAATAAGAAAACAAAACATCAAAATTCATTCTTTGAATAAATTGCATTTCTGTTATCATTGCAAAGAAATAAAGTGTTCTAGAAAATCGGCAATTAAAACATAGTTATCTTTTCTTTTGCTATAATAGGGGTTTCAGAAAGAAGTCAGTTATTCCAAAAAATATTACATATATGAGAATGAAATCAATTTCTCCAGTTCTTGTGGTCAATTAAACCACAAAACATTCATAAATAAAACATCCAGTCCTCAATAAACAAGGCTAGAACTGCCAACCATTTGCAATTACCTCCCTTGAAATTAAAATTGAAGCGTTTTTAAATCCTTTATCAATTGTTATTCAATAAGCAGATGCTCAGTTTTGTTGTGGAAGATTATTGTTATGCAATCTGATTAAAATCATATCCTGAAGACTGCTATGCTATCAGGATCTGAAGACGAGTAACAAAAATGTGGTTTTATCACTAACCCTTTGAACCAATCAAATTGTTGCCTACAAAATCGCAAAAGTGAAAGTAAAATTAGTATTTTAAACCATGGAAAGTGTTGACAGCCTGCGTAAGACATATTTTACTGGAGATATATGTGTTTATGTAGTATGGCATTCATTTCTAATGTTACAGTAATGGCATCTTCAGATCATTTTGCGAGTGTTATAAATCATGCTTCTTGTGTTGGCAATTTTTTAAAATGTATTATTTATGTACATTTTGTTAGATCTGACTTAAGTGAGATTGATTGTTATGAGCAATAAAACTTAAATACAACTGTGATTAAGTAATAAAACACCATTCAAAGCCTTCCTGATCAAATGAAAACATTTTAATGAGAAGATCAGCATTAACACTGGATACTTTTTATTTTTGTTCAGTATACATGTATTTTATTCTGGATGATAAAAATCTTTATATCTGTGAAAACAACATGCTTTTACTTTTTTTTAATTATTTACTTGTAATTCAATATGTTTTTTGATTTGCAATTTTGAATATTGCAGAAAATATATTTTCATATTCACTAAAGATAAGACATTTAATTTAAATAATAACTGTTGCACAGATACATGGTCTGTTCAATTAAAGCAATAATAATAAAAATATAATTAACTAGAAAGTGTATATTGTCTGCTTTGTGTTGTTTTTAAGGGAACAAATGAAATACTACGATTGTATACATCACTTACTGGCATGCAGCATGCTGGGAAGGAACTGCGGGAGATGCACAGGTAAGCAAACATACAAGGTAACTCATGTCTTGCCAAGTTTAGTCAGGTTTTTTGATGCCTTTTCTGACATTTGGTTTAACCCTTTTCTTCATGAGATATGGCTGTTAACCCATGAGTGACAGTGTTGATACAGATAAGCTGGCACATCCTGCATTGTTTGCTCGTTATTTATTAAATTATTTCTGACCAAGAATTGACCAGTGTAGATTCTGATCAGACGGTACTGATGTATCTGTATCTACACTGGTCCAAATGCAGTAAAACCTGTATATATGTGCCTAAGGTTATAAAACTGAGCATGGAAACCAGTCTCAAATCTCAAGCATCTGATTGGCTGAAATGGCGACTGGTTGCCATTTCAGCCAATCAGATGCTTGAGATTTGAGACTGGTTTCCATGCTCAGTTTTATAACCTTCAGCCATGGAGTAAAGGGTTAATGTTAATGTTATTGTTACTTATAAATGATAATATCAACACAAGTTATCTCTGAAGTGCAAGCTCTGCTTGATGTTCACTGACAATCGTTCACAAAATTTTTAACCAGGTTTTGTTTGGAAAACTCAGCTAATAGATTGGGGTATGTTGTTAGGCAGGCATCAACATTTCATAAAGTTAAATATTTAAGTTCTCTTTTTCTCAGTAACAATATAAGGTAGATTTTTGAATAAGATAAAGTTTTGAAATTTTACATTGTTGTCTGACATCAAAATAGCATTTATGAAGTCATGTTTCATACGAGGGATGTTCAAAAAGTTTCGGGACAAGTGCCGTATTGTTTTTGTTTATTGATTTTTTTCTATGATTTTCTCCATGAATATAGATGTAGGTATATTGCATTGATTAAACATATGCTTTTGATATAATTGTCAGCTGCATAGAATCTGTTGTCACCATAGTAACGCTAGGTCGACGTCAGTGGGGCACCTAGGTGTACTGAACGAATGGTTCACATTTGCAACAGTCTGAAATGTTCAATTCTTTCAAAATACTCCCACGTACTTAACACACTTCTGATGTCTGTGTACCCATGAGTTGAAGCAGTTTTTAAAGTCCCCTGACGGAATTCTTCTAACGCACTCCATGACAACAACGGGCATGTCCTCGACGGCGTCGAGGTGGTGGCCACACAAGTCACGCTTAATTGTAGGAGACAGCCAAAAGACACAAGGCGCTAGGTCAGGGGAGTACGGTGGGTGGACTATGGTACCAATTCCTCTCTCAGCAAGCACACTCCTTGTGACAGATGATGTATGGGGTGTGGCTTTGTCGTGATGCAGGAAGAATTTGCCGTCTTTCTCTGGTCTCTTCTTCTTCACCGCCCTAATCAGATCACGTCGGAGCACCTGCAACGAGAAAATATTTGCTTCTATGCAACCATCTGCATGCAAAACGTGAAGTAATATTATTTATAAAACGACAGTTTCTTTAACTGTATACAGTAACAAATATTAATATAAAAATTGTTAAAATGTGACACTATACCTTTAAGTAGTACTGCGCTGTCACTGTCTTTCCAGTCGGCACTGCGTGGCAGAAAATGACTCCCCTCATGTCGAAAAAGACGATGCACATCAGCTTTTTGGCAGAGGCTTTTATCATAGCTTTTACAGGTGATGGCGAATGAGCGGTTTTCCATACAGAACTGTCTTGTTTGGTTTCGGGATCATATACACTAACCCAGGTTTCATTAGCTGTGATGATGGATTCCAAGAACCTGTCCCCTAGTTGTCTGTACTGTTTCAGGAAGGCTCTGCTGTTGGTGACTCGCTGTTGCTTTTGCTGGCTGGTCAGTAGGCGGGGGACCCAGCGGGAACATACTTTTGTCATATTTAATTCATTTATGATGATGTCATGATCTGAAGTGGATCCAAGTCCAGTTTTCAGAGCGATATCACGTACAGTCAATCTCCTGTCAGATCTCAATAACTCAATTTCGTGTGCATTTCCTGCCTTTACACTCGGACGTCCAGTCCTCGGAAGGTGGGTGGGCTCACGCGTAGGGTCATCTTTAAAGGTGTTATACCACTCATAAATTCTCGTCCTAGACATTGCGGCTGTTCCGTACGTAGATTGTATCATCGACAGAGTCTCAGGTCTGCTTTTCCCCATCAAAACGCAAAATTTTACAGAATACCGTTGTTCCGGATTCATTTCACTCCTATTTTACACCTATTTGTTAAAACAGTCCACTTGTTTACACCGTAAAAACGGGAAATGACGCGCTTTCACGTGGTGGCGTTAAGGTGACCCGCTCACGTCTACTTGACGTTGCTATGGTGATGATATCTCGCACACCATGCGCGACTACGTTTTCAGTATGTAGTTTACTCATAAAATATTGTTGTAGCTACAAGTACATAAAAATCAAGTGAAAATAATGAAAATTGAAGAAATAATGGCACTTGTCCCGAAACTTTTCGAACATCCTCGTAACTTCTGACTGTATTTTGACATAGTTATATCCCTTAGAATTTTCAATAAGTTTTTTGTTTAAGTTCACTTTTTCTCATAACAATTAAAGATAGAGCTATCACAACAACAATTATCAGGACAAGTTTCTTAACTCTTGACTGTATTTTATCATAGTTATGCCCCTTTTTCACTTAGAATTTTGGTTCATTTTTTGTTACTTACTATTTAAGGTAAAGCTTTGAACATTGAAATTAATTATTGACATCATATTAGCCACTATCATGGCAATTTTTTTAAGTATTGAATTATTATTCTGTGAGGGTTATGCCCCCTTTTCACAAAAAATTGGTTAAGCTTATATGCCAAAAAACTAGTTTCAGAAACAACTTAACTCAACAATCCCTGAAGGGATTTTGAACCAAACTTCACACAAGTGTTCACCCTGATATGGCAGTGTTGCATCTAACAAAGCCTCAAAGGTGAATGTCACACATGGGGTTTAAAGGTCAAAAGTTGTGCAAATTAATAGTTTCCCAGGCATAACTCATGAAGGGATTTCATCCACACTACAACATTGTTAACCTAAATGTAATGGAGTGACAGGTGTAATAACCATGACCTGACAAAATTTCTTCACAGGTAATGTGGTCCAGGGTGGGTGAGAGTACCCTACTATCTCAACAAAGAAAAATTTTTTAATTATTTTTTTTTTACTCAACTCAAACCGACAGACATTTCTGCAGGGGTAGGTGTAAGATAGAAATATATTTCACCGAGTGAGCTTCGGAATTTGTATTTTCACGAGTGGCAAAGCCACAAGTGAAAATACATAATTTCGGAGTTCACGAGTGAAATATATTTCTATCTTTCACTGGTAAAAACAAATTTTCTTTTTATTTTATGATTTTAGTGCACAATTTGTGTGAATTTGACAGAAAAACTCCATATAATGGTGCCAAAAACATTCATTATGACATGTTCTTATTCGGAATGTAATATAAATTTGAGTACCAATGTGAAAAGATCAGTGAAAATAAAAATGATATTTAACTGTTTGAACAGAGAAATACCACTTTTATTTCACCGGCAAAATTATATAATTCACTGAAAAGCATAAAATAATGGTTTATCTTGCATTGATGTGTTATTTCTCATGCTCTTTTGTGAAATTTACATTCATGGTTCATGATGTTTGGTACATCTTAAAGACTGACTTGTTTGCTACTTGTGTTCACATTATTTTTTTCCCCCACAATTCTGAATCCTAAAATTAACATACTGAACTAAGTAACACTTGAAATCTTTGTTAATAAAATAGCTAATTAACTTTGTTTATTTGGAGCTATCGTGGTTTATATAATTTAGCATGGTAGTTCACTACAATGTTTTAGAGAGTCAAGTGCTTGTAAAGGTTTTGCACATTTCAAAATGAATTCACAGTAATTTAGCACCTGTCGAGTGGCTCATATTCTGGTAGGCTAAATATTCTTAAACCACAGCTGTTGTGGTCTTGTTTAATTTCACATGAAATATATGTTGCGCATGTTCAACATGTGCTATGCAGGCGTTCATTTGTGCATTTTGCTTAGAGAAAGGTGATGAAAAATAATACCGAACCCTTTCAGCACAAGGTGCATGTACAACATTTTGACCAACACCAGACCTTTGAGACCTTATTCGAAACATTATTAAGTGTGTGTTATTTCAGGAAATCAAAGGACTTGTTTAATAACCCAGGCTTAGTATGGAAGGGTATTAAGATGTATCTCAGGAAGAGTTTCCGAACAAAAGATGTGAAACCCAAAATGATCTTACATCTAGCAGAGGAAGTACATCCTTCTCTAAGGGTAACCTATCAGCAGCAGTGTTTATATTCCCCCAAAAAGGAGGAGGCATTATAAAGTTGCACTTGTCTGTACTTTTTCCAAATTCTTGTGGCATCAACTTCTTATTTACTATATGACAGATTTCTTTCAAACTTATACCAATGATCAGGCAGAATGCATAGAAGATTGTAAAGAAAAAAACTTTTTTTCCTGCCGCCATTTTTACACGCATTATAGCCCTTTGTTGATTTTAGTATTTCAATTGGCATCAACTCATTATTTACTATCTAGCAGATTGCTTGAACTTGCACAGATGATCAGGCAGGAATTGCAGATGGTTGTAAAAAAGGTTTTTTCCTGCAAACATTTTTATCAGAGTTAATGGCTCTTAGTTAATTTCAGTTACAAATTTTTCCACTTTCTCTGTTCATAATACAATCTGGCAAATTTGTTTTATTCATGCACAACAGGATGTGTAGATGGTCATAAAGAAAAGATTTTGACCTGTTACCATTGTAATCAGTGTTATTGCTCTTTGTTCATTTCAGTTATAAAATTGTTATGCCACATAAACCTTATTTATCTTTAAAACTTAAGATCAGGCATGATATTGATTGTAAAAAAGGGATTTTATTTCCTTTGTGAAATTTTATGACCATTTGTAGTTTACATGAGCCAAAGGCTCAGAGTGAGGTATTGTGACCAGCAGTAGACCTTCAGTCTTCTTTTGTCAACTTTTTGTTTGTTAATGCGATACAGCCATAGTGACAGGGTGAGATTTTGTAATCACCTTTCATCCGGCATCCGTTCACAATTGTTGTCCACACTCTAGGGGTCTTAATTTTTATCAGATCTTCTTCGAACTTGGTCAGAATGTTTATCTCAGTGATATTTAGGTCAATGTGACCCTTAAAACTAGGTCACTCAGTCAAATTACAGAAAAAGCTTGTCGGCACTCTAGCAGTCTTATTTTTTGTTCGATCTTCTTCAAACTTGGTCAGAATGTTTATCTTAATGGTATCTAGGTCAAGTTCGAAATTGGGTCATGTGACCTTGAAAACTAGGTCAAGTTATAATAAAAGCTTGTCTGCACTCTAGTTACAGGTGTCTAATGGACCCTCTTGTTATCTGATTGTCATCAAATTTGGTATGGATATTGATATAGATCATCTTTACTTTAATTAATAAAATCATGTTCTTGAATTGCCCAGGGGCCCGATCCTGGGGTTTAAAATTTTTTTTCATTTAAATTCTGTAATTAACCTTCGATTTTCTACAGTTATCAAACTGATTTTGACACTTATTATACCATCTTAAAATTCAATCTTTCTGAACATTTCATTCACTGTTTGTTCAGTGAACAAATTTGAAACACAAATTTTAGTAGCAGAGTGAAAATTTTAAGTGTCCAAATTCCAATATTTTTACCTGTCTTCAGTTATATTTAGAGTTGATCCAATACCAGGACTTACGATTTATCCATATCTCATATTTATCTCATATTGACCCAGCATTTCTCCTATTGGCCCAGCAATTCCTGTTTGGCCCAGCAATTCCTGTATTTGCCCAGTTTAGTCTTCTTATGTAATTGATGTTTTTATTCTGTTAATTAATAAAATTGTCATTAATCAAGTGAATCCAAATTGGCCATGTTATTGGGCCTCGGGCAGTCATATAAGACTTCGGTCAGTATGACTAAGCTTGGCCAAATAACAGGGTCAATATGAATTCACCTGATTAATAACATTATATTATTTAATAGCTATTTATTATCAGCCTTGTAACATGTTAACTTCCTCGCATAATAATGCAGTGGCATTTCAAATAAGCTGGCCAATATCTATATCCCTTTCTGGCCCGGGGCCGAAAAGTCATAGAGATATAAAGCCCACATTTTAAGCAACTTGATAGGCTGCTAGAGCAGGCCAAAAAGTGATTCAGATTTTAGCTGAAATGGCAGCCAGCTTGTATTTTTGTCTATTGAAGATACTTTCTATTTATATTCCTCTGGATTTAAAACATTTTAAATGAAACTAATTCAGATTATAAATAGTTATTTAATAAAATTGTCAATAAATAAGTAATTTGATATAGGCCCTGTTATTTGTCCTGGGGACAGTGGTATTGGCCTTTGGCCTTGGGCCAATACAAATGGCCTCTGACAGGGCCAATATCAAATTACTTATTTATTAACATATACCAGAGGTCTTTCCTCATGTTGCTTGTCAGTGACCTGTTGAACTCTACTGCTTTAGGTTTTTGTTAACTAATATTAAAAAAAAAGAGCTATGGAGATTTGTATAGGGTTAATTTTGTGTAATTTTCTACAGATACTGACCAAATAAACATTCTTAATTTAAATCATTTTGAAAAAAAAAACCAATTTCTGAATATTTTTTCACTGTCCTTCAAGTAAAAAAACCTCACCTTTTGTAGCAGATTCTCAACGTGTTCAGATTACATAATTGAGAAGTCTCATCTGTATACAGTGTATTAAATACACTGTATTTACATAAACTGGCAATTTGATTGGAGGTCTAAGAACTCGAGTGTTATTTCTGAGACTTGTCTCAGTTTTAGGCAGTCAAAGGCTTGTATGTACATAAACTGGCAAGTTGATTGTAGGGCTAAGTACTGCCTTTAGTATCAGTTTTATTGTCTTTGATCCTGATCTTGACTAAATCAGTCTTTAACCCTATCCTCCATATATACACACTTTTATGCAATGCAAACTATGTAGATCTAGATCAGCAGTCACATTTGTGCCATCTGATCAGGATTTGTGATTGGCTCTCTTGTATTTATTTTATTCAATAAAGTCTTTTTTCACAAACTCCTTCTTCACATTCTGGTGGATTCTTTTCAAACTTGCAAAGATAGTCAGACTGAATGTGAAGATTGTCATAAAGAAAGGAGTTTTACCTGAAAGAGAAAGGTCTGTGGTTATTTTTGTACATGTATAATAAAAATCCTGTGTTGCAAACATCTCATTCCAGCCAATCAAATGGTTGAAATTTGTGACTGGTCTACAATCTCAGGTTTATGATCTTTGGGCTTAATGTCAAAACTCCTAATGTAAATTTCTCAGAGTTATTCCCTGAATTCTGTTGAATGCCAGAAAGCAAGATCATGGTGACGTTCAATTCAAATTAGATTCCTGACCTTAAGCAACAAACTCTAACTCTTTGCTCCATAAATACACATTTTATTGCATGTGAGACAACTATAGATCCAGCTGGCACATCCATGAATTCTACTAGGGATCTGCACTGTTTGTTTTTTGGTCAGAAATAACCTAAAAAATAAATGAGCAAACAGTGCAGATCCTGATAAGACTGCACAGATGTGCAAGCTGATCTGGATCTACAGTGTTTGCCCATGCCATAAAGGCATATATTCTTTCCGTGCTCAACCCTGTTTTACGCATGGATGTCCATAACATATCAGAACCTGCAGAAATTTTGAGCTCCCAAAGCCCGACAGTGATTTCTTGTCGGGCACTCATAACATAAAAATACATATGCTTTTTTCACCATTTTTTTTACCTGTAACGTAAATCTGCTAAAATTTTTTTGAAATGTCCATTGATAAGCGTATGTTTAAATAAAGCATAATATGCTTTTGTCTGTTATAGGTATTCTAACTTTTAAGGAAATTTGGAATTTTCAACATGGTTAGAAACCCGATTAAATAACGGTAAAACACGTTATTAACATTACGGTCTTTTTTCTGTAAAAAATGGTGAAATATACATATCAAGAATAGTTAGTTGACATCCCGAATCTCAATGCTCTGTTACGTAATGGGTGAAACCAAATAAAAAAATTCGGGTTATCGCTGGAAGACTATAACGGAAAATTCTGTAAATCAATTAATCTAATTAACAGTCATTTATTTTTATGCAATTGCAAAAAATGTCATTTTTAAGTAATAACTAGGTAGATACATGTATTTTTTTGAATCATAAATCATTTTGGAGCAAGTTTTTTATTTTGACAATGAAAGATGAAGAACAGCAACACTGTAATTAGATTTTTTTTCTTAAAATTTGACTCCCGATTAAATTACTAATTTTCTTATCAGATTATCTAAGTCACATGTAAACTATTTCTTACTCTATGGTATTTGAGAGAAAAAGTGCGATGCATTCAGAGTAATAATAGTGTAAAAATACTGATCGATGAATATGTGTTCTTCTAAATAGCAACAAAAGTAATGACTTTTTAATAAAAAGAAATACAAATCCATGGGTTTCCGACGAAAAAACAGGGTTGATGTTGGAACGCGATTTTTTTTGATACGTTTGAATATGTTTCGGGCGTCTTCCAGTAAATCAGGGTCAGGTTTTGGGAAGTGAAAATTTTGTCACGTTTAAATACCCTATGGTCATGGAAAGGATATATGGATGAAAGGGTTGATAATGAGATTGCTCAGCAGATCATCCCAACCCCTCAGGTGGCTGTTTAATTAAGACAGGTAAAAATATGAATAAAATTCAGTTTTAGACATATTCAAGATGGCTGTTGAAGGCAGGTTCAACTGTAATCACAAAAATCACCTTAAAATTAACATAAAAGTGTGTTCTGATGTCATCTTTGAATAGAAATAGGCAAATGAACAATTTTTGTACTATCTATAAATGTCCAGTTTGATAGACATCACAACACCTTAAAGAAATAGTGACAGGGACCTTGGCAGAATATTGCAGAGCACTTCATGTTTCACATTTCAATATTTCACTTAAGCTATAAAACAGTACTTAAATCCAGAAATTCATTCTTTAAAGTTCTTTGCCATTGCTTTTTATCATTTCCAAAATGAACATCAGTAGTGGTCCTATCTCTGTTGAGTATTGTGTTGTTTATAGGAGCAGGCAAACCAGCTGGAAGGAGCTGTGCTCAGGTTCCAGGATGCTGTCCAAGGACTTCTTCTCAAACATGGTAATGTAAGTACTGTACATGACCTACAACCTAGCCTGGGTAATTGTCTCTGACTCGGTGCAAACTTTGGAATTGTGCTAGTTCATTACCTGTAAATTTCATGCAATAAATGTTAGAATTAGCCAATTTTTTTCTCAAATTCAGAAATTTAGATCAAACAAGTTTAGTATGTAACCATTACTGACATCACTACAGCTCTAAGTTTGAGATGTTCTAGAATGTAATAATGAGAAAGTAAGCTTCATGGGAGAAAATCATCCAGTATTATACTTGCCAGCAATAATAGAATAATCCAAAGAAAGCACGAATCAAAGCGCCGAAAGCATTGAAAGACTGTCGCGCTGGAGAATTACATTACCTAGGCAGTAGAATGTCAACTCTGGCTAACGTCAAATTTTGGTGAATAGCATCAAATCAGATGAAACCTAAGACAATTTCACAAGCAAACTACAGCCAGTGTTGATCATGTTGATTGCACTCGAAAGCATGGTCTCCAGTTTTAGCTGCTATGTCTTCTTGCATGCGCATACACCCCTTATTGACTCTTTCTCAGTCTTTATCTATAAATAAATGATTTTTATCACCCGCTGCATAGCTGCTGGGAGATATAGGAATGATCTTCGTCTGTCCGCCTGTCCGTCCGTCCTTCTGTGCACGCACATTTCGTGTCCAGTCCATAACTTTTTAAACCCTAATAGGAATTTCATGAAATTTTAGTCAAATGTTTTCCCCATCAAGATGACGTGCAGAACCCATGTTCCAACCTGGCCGGCTCAAGGTCAAGGTCACCAGTGGTGTTTGAAGATATGAACCATGTATTTCGTGTCTGGTTCATATCTTCTTAACCCCTAGAAGGAATTTCATGAAACTTGTCAAATGCTCAGCCTATGAAGACGATTTGCAGAACCCATGTTCCAACATGGCTGGCTCAAGGTCAAGGTCACCAGTGGTGTTTGAAGATTTGAACCATGTACTTCATGTCTGGTTCATATCTTTTGAACCCCTAGAAGGACTTTCATGAAACTTTAGTCAAATGCTTAGCCCATGAAGACGATGTGCAGAACCCATGTTCCCACCTGGCCAGCTCAGAGTAAAGGTCACCAGTGATGTTTGAAGATTTGAACTATGTATTTTGTGTCTGGTTCATATCTATTGAACCCCTAGAATGAATATCATGAAACTTTAGTCAAATGCTCAGCCCATCAAGATGATGTGCAGAACCCATGTTCCAACCTGGCTGGCTCAAGGTCAAGGTCATTGAAGATCTGAATTATGTATTTTGTTCATATCTTATGAACTCCTGCAATGAATTTTATCAAAGTTTAGTCAAATGTTCATTCCACCAAGATGATGTGCAGAACCCATGTTCCAACCTGCCCGACTGAAGGTCAAGGTCACAAGTTGTCTTTGAAGGTTCATATTTAATCATGTCTTTCATATTTGCTCCATAACTTCCAAACTTCTGGAGATATACATATGTATTTGTTAATTTGCAATTAAGCATCCATAACCTTTTAAACATTCCTGCATGCGGCAGGGGATATTGCTGTCGTTCCGACTGCCTTGTTCTATATTTAAAACTCGAAGATAGATAACTTAAGCTCACTGATGATTCTGTCACGGCTATACCTCCCATAAAAAATTAGTTTACTACTGTCGAATTTCTACTGAAGTAGGTACATATGCAGTGCAACAGTCAACATCCCTGACCGATTGTACGGAAGGTATGGCTTCCGTTGTTTTCAAAACTTGTAACGTGACAAACATCATCACATGACCTAACTATCTATTCAACAATGTTCAAGCAATGGTCACCCAGATTTGATGATATTGTTCGTTTTACATTTAATAACATGTTTTGGGTGGTGCTAATTGAATTTTGTAGAGAATGTGTAAGGATATTTTAAGGCGTATCTAAACTACTGATGAATATCCAGTTGTTTATTCAATGTTGTAGCTGGAGATGATTTCACTCTTCATTTTTTCCATTGATTTTTTGGCATGGACACTCCAAAATTACAAGGTCGTGGTGACCACAAAACCTCGCTAACTTGAATACGCTCATGGTCGGAATGATACACCTGAAGTTAACAACCCCACATCACCATGTTCTTGACTGCTAGCTTAATACTGGCGCATAAAAATAAATTTAACCAAGTCTATCTGTCACATATAAGGGGGATTTTGTGCCTGAAGAAATGTTTCAATTCAGGATCTGAAACTGTTTTTGTTTCTTTTAAGAAAATTAAGGATTCACAGTTGCAGCTTGAAAGATGTGCAAATATTGCTATAGACATCTATGCCATGACTGCGTGTATAGGACGCACATCAAGATCTATCTGTATTGGCCTACACAGCTGCGATCATGAGGTAAGAATGGTGTTTACCTGCATGTCCCACATACTGCCAAGGTAATAGTGAAATCTTGGCCAATTAGAACTCAAATATTTGAATTATTCCCTATTCCTGTATTTCCATCCCCCTTACCAAATTTTCGTCAAATACTTTATAATAAGATAATAAAAATGTCATATTAGCATGATGATCAAAAGAGCATTCTTTATTCTATGAAATGGAACATTATATCTGAAAATCAATGCTTTAATATGCATGATTGGTTGTTTAGCAGACACACACTGCCGGTGAAATAAATGGCTGCCACATTCCTATTAACATGCTTTGCTGCAAGAATCTGTGTGAAGAATTTGTTTTCACTATTTCAAACTAGTTGTTTTGTTCAAACCATGCAGACAATCAAGGGTCAAAAATATGTTGATGCATTTTTATCAGTTTTTAGCACATTGAGTTTTTTTAGATAAGTGATTATTAGTTACATATGTTTTCTAATCATTTTTAAGCTCTGTTTTAATAAATTCAATTTTTTTAACATCTGCAACTTGAAAATATCGTGATTACTCTCTTGTACGGTGCGTAAGTCCATGCATCCTATTATTAATTGTTGTTTATTCAAGGGGGACGGGATTATAGGAAGGGACGGAAATATAGGAAAGTAGGATAAAACTAATCACAAATTCATATTGCTTAAAGAGTAACTTTATTTTATTTGTATTTTGAGATATATTTACCATTCCTATAAAAAGACTCTATGTGCAATACCTTCAGAAGAGTTTCAAGTCATTTTCAGTTTTGGAGGATAGTTATGGAGCATTTAATTTGTTTCAATGATGAACACTTGCAAGTAATTCGAATTTCAATTAATTTATATCCCTAAAACTTCTTCTGCAGTTTTCAAGATATTGACTTGAAACTTAAATATTCAGCACAAAGTATACTTTTGTGTGAATCAGTCCATTGTAATTTTGGAGAGGACATGATTAAACAAAATCTTGTGATGCAAACTTCTACAGTTTTCAAGATATTGACTTTAAACTGAAATAATGTGTTCACTAGCGAGAAATATTTTTCATGTGGGGACATGATTTAACATTGTGATGCGAACTATTTCTACACTTTTCAAGATATTAACTTGAAACTTAAGACATGTATTTGGCATGAAGTGTAGATGTTTGTGAAATATTTTTCATCTGGTCAGTCCATTATTTTTATGAGGAGAGTAGTATTGAACAAATTCTTGTGATGCGAACTTCTTCTACAGTTTTTCAGATAATTACTTCAAACTGAAAAGATTTGATCAGCACGAAGTGTAGATGTGCATGCCATATTTTTCTTGTGTATCAGTCCATTATTTTTTGGAGGGGACATGATTTAACAAAAACTTGTGATGAAAACTTCTTAGTTTTTAATCATATGTTTGGCACGAAGTGTTCTTGTGCAAGACTTATTTTTCATGTGGATCAGCCCATGATTTTTATGGGGAGAATGATTTGACAAATCTTGTGATGCGAACTAAATCATGTGTTTGGCATAAAGTGTTGATATGTGAGACCTATTTTTCACTTGTACAGTCAATTGTTTTTTATAGCCGAATGCTTTTAATCAAAATCTTGTGACATGAACTATTTCTATAGTTTTCAAGATAATGACTTCAAACTTAAAACATATGTTAGGCATGAAGTGAAGATGTGCATGACATATTTATCATATGGATAAGTCCATTATTTTTTCCAGGGGAGCATGATTCATAAATCATCTGATGCCAATTTCTTCTACAGTTTTGAAGATACTGACCTGAAACTTTAAACATCAGCAGTGGTGTAGCTAGTATTAGGCCATATAGGCCCGGGCCTACAAGTTGGACAGGAAAATAATGTTTTCAAAGTCCCAAAAATACAATAAAAACAGAACAGGTGGTATGGTAGCAGGATCAAGCCGTTTTGGGCAAATCAAATATGTCTTTGGCTTCTGGGGAAAATGATTATTTTCTTTGCCAGATGTAAATGCAGACCTACGTTATAATTATCTGTAATATAATTATAACGTAGGACAAATAATTATCATGCTTTATTTGCAGTTTGCTACATTTAATATCCACTTGTTTACTGCTTTTTTGGAGGGGGCGTTGCACCCCAGACCCCCTTATCAAGAGGCAACCGCCATTAAGAACCCCTTATATGTGCCTACAACTTGTAAAAAGCTGGCTACGCCCCTGATCAGTGCCCAAGGTTATAAAACTGAGCATAGAAACCAGTCTCAAATCTCAAGCATCTGATTGGCTAAAATTGCGACTAGTCGCCATTTCAGCCAATCAGATGCTTGAGATTTGAGACTGGTTTCCAAACTCAGTTTTATAACCTTCAGCCATGTTTGACATAAGTGTACATTTGCATGACATATTTTTCATGCGGATCAGTCCATCATTTTTTGGAGAGGAGCAGGATTTAAATAAATCAAGTTTAAATTTTTTAATTAACCTTGTAAACATTTTTACACTTACCAAGCAGATTTTGATATAAACTTTATACAGTCCTACAATCAAGTCTTTTCTGAACATTTCATTCACTTGTTATCATGACTTATTGCATACAAATTATTCATCAGTAATAAGTGTGTTATTAATCTTTGATGGGCTGGTACCAGTTGACTTCTGTGCTAATGGCTAAAGGTCATTTTATAGACTAGAATTGATCAATCAATTAATAAACATGTAGAACTATGATGATTTGTTCCACGTGTAATTTTGCTGTGTTTGAATTAGTATTTACTTGTGTTACAGAAAGTTTTGACTAGATTGTTCTTACAGTCCAAGATATATTATGGGGCACTTAGTATTACATGTAAGTAATAACTTGTTTTACAGAAAGTTTTGACCAGATTGTTCTGTGATGAAGCTACAGAGAGAATAGAGAAGAATCTCAAAGACATATACAAAGGTAAACCTGGTGTTGTTTCATATAAAGGTAAACATACCCACACAAACAATTCTTGTTTAATTATCCTCCCAAATATGAAGTATGCAGGGGAGTTACCTTGTCCAGTAATTGTCCTTTGTTCTGTTACCATATGTTGTCCAAATGATATCAAGAACAGCTTGACAAAATGAAATGCTGGTCAACCTTTAATTAGGTCTGATTGCACCATATTTTGACAAGTTATGGCCCTTTTCCACTTGAAATTTGCATTTTTAGCTCACCAGAGCCAAAGGCTCTGAGTGAGCTATTGTGATCAGAGGGGGACCAGATGTCAGTTGTTCGGCATCCGTCAACATTTTGTTTGTTAATGCGATAGAGGCCACAGTTTTCAACCGATTTTCATCAAACTTGGTCAGAATGTTTCTCTTGGTGGTGTGGCGATCCCTTTCGAAACTGGGTCATCTTGGGTCAAAAACTAGGTCACTAGGTCAGATTAAAGCAAACATTTTGTTAATGCAATAGAGGAACATTTGTTATCCGATTGTCATTGAATTTGGTATGAATATTCATATTGATGATCTCTACTCAAATTATTAAAATCATGTTCTTGAATTGCCCAGGGGCCCCGCCCTGGTTTTTTTTTCTTTTAAATTCTGTTTTTAACCTTTGATTTTCTACAGTTATCAACCAGATTTTGGCACAAACTTGATACCATCTTAAAATTCAATCTTTCCTGAACAATTCATTCGCTGGTTGTTCAGTGATAAAATTAGAAACAAAATTTCAAGTGTCAAAATTTCAATAGTTCTACCTGTCTTCAGCTATATTAAGATGTATTAGGATGCATTATCCAGTTCATTGCTCTAGTTGCTGGTCAATGACCTACTGAACTTTCCTGCTTAGGTCTGTGTTATGCAATATTAAGAACTTTGCTCTGGTAGTTTTTATAGGCTAAATTTCTTCTATGGATACTGACCAAATAAACATTCTTACTTTATAGCACGGAATATTTTATTCAAATTCGTAAGTAAAACAACAACAACAATTTTGTAGCACATTCTCAAAATGTTCAGACTATATTAACCCCTTCGTCCATAGACACAACTTTTTGAGTGGGCAAACAGTGTAGATCCAGATCAGCCGGCACATCCGAACCATCTGATCAAGATCTGCACTGTTCGCTTTTAGATTCATTCGGTTATTTCTGACTAAAATGGGGCCAGTGCAGATCCTGATCAGACGGCATGAATGTGCCAGCTGATCTGGATCTACACTTGTCGCACATACGTAAAAATGCGTATATAAGGAGGAAAGGGTTATGGTGTATACCGTGTATGTACAAAAAATGGCAAGTTAATTGGAGGTCTTAGAACTCCAGCATTTGATTTTTTATGCCCCCGAAGGGAGGCATATAGTAATCGCACCGTCCGTCCGTCTTTCCGTCCTTCCGAAATAATCTTGTCCTCGCTTCTTCTCCAAAACCGCTGGAGGGATTTCTTTGAAACTTCACAGGAGTGTTTGTCACCAAGCCTAGTTGTGCATATCATCAGGAATTTCTGCTCGGATTATTTTTGGCTGAGTTATGGCCCTTTTTAGTAAAATCTTGTCCTCGCTTCTTCTTCGTAACCGCTTGAGGGATTTCATTGAAACTTCACAGGAGTGTTTGTCACCAAGCCTAGTTGTGCATATCCTAAGGAATTTCTGATCGGATTATTTTTGGCGGAGTTATGGGCCTTTTTACCTAACCCTAAGCTTTTTTGAAACCGCTTGAGGGATTTCATTGAAACTTCACAGGAGTGTTTTTCACTAAGCCTAGTTTTGCATTTCCTAAGGAATTTCTGATCAGATTATTTTTGGCGGAGTTATGGGCCTTTTTCCCTAACCCTAACCCTAACCCTAAGGTAAATTTTGTTAAAGCAATAGAGGTTACATTTTTTGTCCGATTGTCATGAAATTTGGTATGAATATTGATATTGATGATTTCTACACAAATGGTAAAAATCATGTTGTTAAATTGACCAGGGGCCCCGCCCTGGGGATTTTTTTTTTTTTTTCTTTCAAAATCTGTTTTTAACCTTTGATTTTCTACAGTTATCAACCAGATTTTGAGACAAGCTTTATACCATCTTAAAATTCAATCTTTCCTGAACAATTCATTCACTGGTTGTTCAGTGATAAATTTTGAAACAAAAATTTTAGTAGCAGAGTGAAAATTTCAAGTGTCAAAATCCAATATTTCTACCTGTCTTCAGCTACATATGATGTTTACCAGTTTATTCATTAATGTTGGTCAAGTTGCTGGACAATGACCTGATGAACTTTGCTGCTTAGATCTGTGTTATGCAATATTAAGAACTTTCCTCTGGAAGATTTTATAGGGTAAATTTTATCATTTTCTTTGGATAGTGACCAAATTAACTTTCTTACTTTATAGCACTTTGAAAATCAGGCTTTTCTGAATATGTTATTCACTGTTTGTAAGTAAAACAACAAAAAGAACAACAACAACAATTTGATGCACATTCTCAAAATGTTAAGACTAAATTTAAGAAAGTCTTAGATGTATACAGTGTATGTACACAAACTGGCAAGTTAAGGTCACACTTTTTTATGCTCCCCGAAGAAATTCAGGGGAGCATATAGTCGCCAAGTTGTCGGTCAGTCCGACAGTATGTCCTGCATTCTTTAACACTCTAGCGGTCACATTTTTGCCTCGATTGTTTTGAAACTTGGTCAGGATGTTTGTCCCAATGATTTCTCAGATGAATTAAAATATGGGTCATCTGGGTCCAAAAATAAGGTCACTGTTACTAAAAATAGAATTTTCTTGTTAACACTCTAGCGATCACATTTTTGCTCCGATTGTCATGGAACTTGGTCAGGATGTTTGTCCCAATGATTTCTTGGACAAGTTGTAATATGGGTCATCTGGGTCCAAAAACTAGGTTACTGTTACTAAAAATAGAATTTTCTTGTTAACACTCTAGCGGTCACATTTTTGCTCCGATTGTCACGAAACATGGTCAGGACATTAGTCCCAGTAATTACTTGGAACAGTTCGAATATGGGTCATCTGGAATCAAAAACTAGGTCAATGTTACTAAAAATAGAATTATCTTGTCTTGGCTGTAAATTTGTTATTTCTCATTGGATTTCAAAATAACTTGGCACAAATGTTCACCATGACAAGGCGGTGTGTTGAGTACAAAACCATGTTGGTTGGTCCAAGGTCAAGGTCACTGTTCCTAAAAATGGAATTTTCTTGTTAACACTTTAGTGGTCACATTTTTGCTCAGATTGTCCGATTGCAAAGAAACATGGTCAGGACATTAGTCCCAGTTATTAATTGGACGAGTTTGAATATGGGTCATCTGGGGTCAAAAACTAGGTCACTATTACTAAAAATAGAAAAATCTTGTCCAGGCTGTAAATTTGTTATTTCTCATTGGATTTTAAAATAACTTGGCTCAAATGTTTACCATGACAAGATGTTGTTTCGCGTACAATACCCATGGCTGTTTGTCCAAGGTCATGGTCACTGTTACTAAAAATAAAATTTTCTTGTCTGGGCTGTTAAGTTGATTTCAAAATAACTTTACATAAATGTTTACCATGACAAGGGGTTGTGTTGCGTACGATACCCATGCCAGTAGGTCCAAGGTCAAGGTAACTGTTACTTAAAATAGCATTTTCTTTTCCAAGCTGTAAATTTGTTGTTTCTTATTGGATTTTAAAAGAACTTGGTGTAAATGTTCACCATATCAAGACGATGGGTCACATACAACACAACTTTGTTGTATTCAGGTGAGCGATAAAGGGCCATCATGGCCCTCTTGTTTCCCTTGATTTTACCAAACTTGCACACAACCATTGAGCAGTTGTTGACAGGTGAGCCACCCTATGGACCCTCTTGTTGCAAGGGTTATAGGCCCATATTTTCTACTTCCACAGGCATATTTTTACTACATATGTATACCAATTCGATTTCAAAGCTGCATTTCAGGGCCATATGTCAATTTCAAGTGACAGCTCTTGTTTCTAAGACTAGTATCAGTTTTCGGCAGTCAGATGCTTGAGAATTGAGTATGGTCTCTAGTCTCAGTTTTATTGTCTTTGGCCCTGATCTTGAACAAACCAGTCTTTAACTCTTTCCTCCATATATACATATTTTTATGCAATGCCAACAGTGTAGATCCAGATCAGCTGGTTCATTTGTGTAGTCTGTTCAGGATCTGCACTGGTCGCACTTTAGTCAGAATTAACTGAACAAATAAAAAAGCTAACAGTGTAGATTTTGTTCAGATGGTAGGGATATGCTGACTGATCTGGATCTACACTGATGGTCCACGCAAAAAAGGTATATATATGGAGGAAAGGATTAAACATTTTTGTAGGAAAAGGTTTATTCTATTGATTTCAAGCAAACTACTGCCTCAAAAGAAAACAGATCATTGCATTTTTGCAATGGGTTTAAGATTAGAGGCTTCTTGGAATTAAATACAAGTGTGACAGTATGAAATGTTATAATACCCCATCAAATGAAGTAGAATCGTCATCTCATGAAATGTGAAAATATATCTTTGTGTGATGCTATAAGGCCCGTTATTATTATACCCCCACAAACAAAGTTTGGGGTGTATATAGGAGTCATTATCCGGTAATGTGGTTAGTCTGTGGCACTTACTACGTAAAAAATTTTCAAGATATCGACTTGAAACTTTAAACATATGTTCGTGAGTAGATTTGCGGGAACTATTTTTTTCTCATGTGGATCAGTCCATTATTTTTTTGGAGGGGAGCTCGATTTAACAAAATCTTGTGGCGCAAACTTCTACAGTTCAAGATATTGACTTGAAACTTTAAACATATGTTCAGCATGAAGTGTAGATTTGCCCGACATATTTTTCATGTGGATCAGTCCATTATTTTTTGGACGGGACATCATTAAACAAAACAGTGTTATGCAAACTTCTACAGTTTTCAAGATATCGACTTGAAACTGAAATCTTATGTTCTGCATGAAGTGCACATGTAAGCGACATATTTTTTGTGAGTGGATCAGTCCATTATTTTTTGGATTGGAGCATTATTTAACAAAATCTTTCATTTTTAACAAAATCTTGTGACGCAAACTACTTCTCCAGTTTTCAAACTTTAAACCTACGTTCGTGATTAGATTTGCATGACATATTTTTTCTCATGTGGATCAGTCCATTATTTTTTAGAAGGGGAGTATGATTCAACAAAATCTTGTGGCCCCAACTCCTTCTACAGTTTTTAAGATTTTGACTTGAAACTGAAATCTTATGTTCTGCATGCAGTGCACATGTAAGCGACATATTTTTTATGGATCAGTCCAATATTTTTTGGGAGGGGAGCATTATTTAACAAAATCTTATAATGAAAACTACTTCTCCAGTTTTCAAACTTTTAACATACGTTTGTGAGTAGATTTGCATGACATATTTTTTTTCATGTGGATCAGTCCATTATTTCTTAGAAGGGAAGTAGCACAATTCAACAAAACCTTGTGACGCCAAATACTTCTACAGTTTTTAAGATATTGACTTGAAACTTTAAACATATTTTTTTCATGAAGTGTAGATGTGCATGAAATATTTTTCGTGTAGATCAGTCCATTGTTTTTTGCAGGGGACATGATTAAACAAAATTGTGTTCTGCAACTTCTACAGTTTTCAACATTTCAACTTGAAACTGAAATAATGAATTCTACATGAAGTGGGCATGTAAGTGACATATTTTTTGTGGATCAAGTCCATTATTTTTTGGGAGGGAGCATTATTTAACAAAATCTTATGACACAAACTGCTTCTCCTGTTTTTAAAATATTGACTTGAAACTGTTAACATATATTCGGCATGAATTGTACATGTGCAAGACATTTTTTCCTTCTGGATCAGTCCATTATTTTTTGAGGGGAGCACTATTTAACAAAATGTTGTGATGCAAACTACTGGTACAGTTTTCAAGGTAATTACGTCAAACTTAAAACATATGTTCGGCTTGAAGTGTAGATTTGTGTAACATATTTTTCATGTAGGTCAGTCCATTATTTTTTGTAGGGGAATGATTTAACAAAATCTTTTGATGCGAAGTAATACATTTTCAAGATATTGACTTGAAACTGAAATCATGTGTTTAGCATGAAGTGTTGATGTGGTAGACATATTTTTTCATCTGGATTTAGTCCATAAATTTTTGAAGGGGAGCACTATTGAATATTTCATTCATTGTTAGGTAAAAAGATGCAAACATTATTTCTGTATACTCTGACAAAGCAGTATTGCAGGAGTATTAATCACCTTCAGTGATAGCTCTTGTTTAAATTGTTGCAAAGTCAGCTGTGTATTTGTTATTTTCTTGAATTTTTTTCTACCTTTCATTTCATGAATCCAAGAATCTGGTGAGCGATAAAGGCCCCTCTTGTTTTACCGATGTCATGCAGTGATGGTAACGTATATCAGGGACATCCGATCAACCCTTTTTGGGGGTTGTCCCTGCTAGCTCAGTTGGTAACCTTGTTGGAATTGCAAGGCTAGGTGCTGTTACCGTCACGGTGTGGGTTTGCTCCCTAGCAGCAATATCATTTTTAATTATATATGGCATTTTTATGTAGCATGACAAAAAGCAAGCTAGAATTTTATTTGCAGACAGAAAACCTTGTCCAGATGCTTAGTCAAGACTTATGGTACATAACACAATGCAAGTCAAGTTCAGATTTGTTCAGGATCCACCATTTTTTTCTGACTTACCGCCCTTTTTGCCTTTTATACTTTGCCGAGATGATCTATTGAAGAACGTTTTGGCACACTTTAAAAAAATATTTAATATATTATTGTTACATAACAAAATGCTGGTTGGGTTCGAATTTAGTTGGAATCTGCCATGCAATTCTTTTTTATCACAAGCAATTTGTAATTTTGACAACAGTCACATTTGTTATCCCCCGCCGATGAAATTGGGAGGGGGATATTGTTTTGGCGTTGTCTGTCCATCCGTCCATCTGCCCATCCGTCCATCCGTTCGAATTTCGTTTCCACGCTATTTCTCTGCAACTACTGGATGGATTTCAACGGTTCCAGTCAGACCCTTTAACACAGAGTTATGGCCCTTTGATAATTATGTATAATGCATATAGAGCAGTCTTTGTTTCCGCGCTATTTCTCTGCAACAACTGGATGGATTTCAATGAAACTTTCCAGGAACCATCAATACCAAGAGGAGATGTGCATATCTTCATCTTGTTCCAGTCAGACCATTTAACACAGAGTTATGGCCCTTTGATAACTTATGCATTATGCATATACAGCAGTATTAATTTCTGTGCTATTTCGCTGCAACTACTGGATGGATTTCAATGAATGTTTCTGGAAACCATCAATACCAACAGGAGATGCGCATATTGTCATCCTGTTCCGGTCAGACCCTTTAAGACAGAGTTATGGCCCTTTGATAAGTTATGCATTATGCATGTAGAGCAGTATTTGTTTCCTTGCTATTTCTTTGCAACTTCTGCATGGATTTCAATTAAACACAGTGATATTTTTTTACTACTGCTTTCTTGATTTCAACAAATTGAAGACTTACGTCCGATTCTTATATTCTGGTTAGCTGACCATCCCTTTTCACCATCTGAAGTTTTTTTACACTGTTTTTGCCATGAATACTTTTGGTTTTGTCATTGTGGTTCCTGTCACAAAGAACACTTGGGGTTGATCATTTTGGTTCCTGTTAAGCAGACCTGGGTTCAATTACAATTGTAATTTAATTAATTATAATAAATTACCTTTTTCAAGTAATTGCAAATAATTAATGATTAAAACAAAAATCAATTATTTTGATTGTAATTAATTAATTAAAATCCAAAAAATGCAATATAATTGTCAATAAAATTCAATTAGTCTTCAAGTACATGTACAGTAACATGTCAAAACACAGGTTATTGAACAGTAGCTATTTCACCTAAAGTTATAACTTTCACTCTTAATGGTCATTCAAAGAGGTGTTAATTTGGATATGAACCTGAAATAGTGGCTAGACTATTGATGAATATGAAGCCATGAAAATTAAATAACTAGTTTAAGTAGCCTAACATGAAGTGAATTCGATTTCATTGAAAGTTGTTACATTTTTCTTCTATGTATTATTCATCTTTGTCTATACTAGTATTATTCCTCTTTGTCTATGTTTTCTTATCATTTTTGTTGCCATTGCAAAATTATTATAGACCACAAAGAAATCATTCATAAATTATTATGCCCCCACAAAGTGGGACGCATATAGAGTTGCACTCATCCGTCCGTATGGCCGTCCATCTGTCCGTCTGTTCGTACATCCCCAAATCTTGTGGCATCAACTTCTCCTAAACTATAAGGTGGATTTCTTTCAAACTTGCACAGATTATCAAGCAGGATGTGTAGATAATTGTAAAGAAAGGATTTTTTCCTGCGACCATTTTTACCAGAGTTATGGCCCTTTGTTAATTTCAGTAATTAAATCTTGTGGTGTCAACTCCTCCTAAACTGTAAGGCGGATTTCTTTCAAACTTGCACAGATGATCAAGCAGGATGTGTAGATGATCTTAAAGAAAGGAATTTTTCCTGCGACCGTTTTTACCAATGTTATGGCCCTTTGTTAATTTCAGTAATTAAATCTTGTGGCATCAACTCCTCATTAACTGTCCAAGGGATTTCTTTCAAATTTGCACAGATGATCAAGCAGGTTGTGTAGATGATCGTAAGGAAAGGATTTTTTTCTACGGCCATTTTTACCAGAGTTATGGCCCTTTGTTTATTTCAGTGATAAAATCTTGTGGCATCAACTCCTCATTTACTGTTGGATGGATTTCTTTCAAACTTGCACAAATGATCAAGGTGGATGTGTAGATGATCATAAAGAAAGGATTTTTTTCCTGTGGCCATATTTACCAGAGTTATGGCCCTTAGTTAATTTCACTTACAAAATTTTGTGGCATCAACTCCACATTTTTTATTTGGCTGATTTCTTTCAAACTTGCACAGATGATTAGACATGATGTGTAGATTGCTGAAAATGACATTGTCTTGCAACCATTTTCATCACATTAATGGCCCTATGTTTATGTTAGTCATTTACTCCTCATTTACTAATCATGATCACCACATGTTGTTAATACCTGGTACACAATTTTGTTACAAATGTACTTGCAGCAGTGGGGGCATCAGTGTCCTGAGGACACAGTCTAGTTTATATTGTCCCCCCATGTTGTATGTAAACACCTGGGTGAAATAAAATAAATTTTATGTTCTTTTCTGTTCATAAATTGTACTAAGTGGGTAACTAGGAAGTGTGCAAAATCTATTCTCAATCTAAGGTATAAAACATTACTTGAATTTATGTACTTGGCATTTCACATTTAATTAAAGTTATCCATACAACATGAATTCAAGCACATTAAATCACTTCATATTATCAAAGGATACTATAATTGTAATTTAATTGAAGCATTTCTGATTTAATTGTAATTATTTAATTACTTTTCAAAGAAATTGAACCCAGGTCTGCTGTCAAGTAGCAGAACACTTGGGGCTTGTCATTGTGGATCCTGTCACATAGCAGAACACTTGGGGTTTTGTCAACATGGTTCCTGTCACATAGCAGAACACTTGGGGTTCTGTCATTGTGGTTCCTGTCACATAGCAGAACACTTGGGGTTTTGGCATTGTGGTTCCTGTCACATAGCAGAACACTTAAAGTTTGGTCATTTTGGTTCCTGTCACATAGCAGAACACTTGGGGTTTTGTCATTGTGATTCCTGTCAGATAACAGACCACTTGGGGTTTTGGAATTGTGGTTTGTGTCACAAAGCAGAACACTTGAGGTTTTGTCATTGTGGTTCCTGTCAGATTACAGAACACTTGGGGTTTTGGCATTGTGGTTCCTGTCACGTAGCAGAACACTTGGGGTTTTGGCATTGTGGTTCCTGTCACGTAGCAGAGCATTTGGGGTTTTGTCATTGTGGTTCCTGTCACATCGCAGAACACTTGGGGTTTTGGAATTGTGGTTCCTGTCACATAGCAGAACACTTGGGGTTTTGGCATTGTGGTTCCTGTCACATTGCAGAACACTTGGGGTTTTGGCATTGTGGTTCCTGTCACATAGCAGAACATTTGGGGTTTTGGCATTGTGGTTCCTGTCACATAGAAGAACACTTGGGGTTTTGGCATTGTGGTTCCTGTCACATAGCAGAACACTTGGGGTTTTGGCATTGTGGTTCCTGTCACATCGCAGAACACTTGGGGTTTTGGCATTGTGGTTCCTGTCACGTAGCAGAACATTTGGGGTTTTGTCATTGTGGTTCCTGTCACATCGCAGAACACTTGGGGTTTTGGAATTGTGGTTCCTGTCACATCGCAGAACACTTGGGGTTTTGGCATTGTGGTTCCTGTCACATAGAAGAACACTTGGGGTTTTGGCATTGTGGTTCCTGTCACATAGCAGAACACTTGGGGTTTTGGCATTGTGGTTCCTGTTACATAGCAGAACACTTGTGGTTTTGGCATTGCGGTTCCTGTCACATAGCAGAACACTTGTGGTTTTGGCATTGTGGTTCCTGTCAGATAGCAGAACACTTGGGGTTTTGGCATTGTGGTTCCTGTCACTTAGCAGAACACTTGGGGTTTTGGCATTGTGGTTCCTGTCACTTAGCAGAACACTTGGGGTTTTGGCATTGCGGTTCCTGTCACATAGCAGAACACTTTGGTTTTTTGCATTGCGGTTCCTGCCACATAGCAGAACACTTAAGGTTTTGTTGTGCGGTTCCTGTCACATCGCAGAACACTTAAGGTTTTGTTGTTGTGGTTCCTGTCACATAGCAGAACACTTGGGGTTTTGGCATTGTGGTTCCTGTCAGATAGCAGAACACTTGGGGTTTTGGCATTGTGGTTCCTGTTACATAGCAGAACACTTAAGGTTTTGTCGTTGCGGTTCCTGTCACATTGCAGAACACTTAAGGTTTTGTCGTTGTGGTTCCTGTCACATAGCAGAACACTTGGGGTTTTGGCATTGTGGTTCCTGTCAGATAGCAGAACACTTGGGGTTTTGGCATTGTGGTTCCTGTTACATAGCAGAACACTTGGGGTTATGGCATTGCGGTTCCTGTCACATAGCAGAACACTTGGGGTTTTGGCATTGTGGTTCCTGTCACATAGCAGAACACTTGGGGTTTTGGCATTGTGGTTCCTGTCACATAGCAGAACACTTGGGGTTTTGGCATTGTGGTTCCTGTCACATAGCAGAACACTATGGGTTTTGGCATTGTGGTTCCTGTCACATAGCTGAGCTGTGGGGGTTGTGTCATTGTGTCAGGTGATCTTTCATGAAAATATTTATGATTTAGCTTAAGATGCTTCAAAAATATGATCCCCAATCATTCACATTTGTGGAACTTTCTTATTGATCATTATAATCAAACATATTTTTTCAAGGGAAAAATGAAATATCTGGAATTTTCATTTTGTGTATTGGGTCTGCTTCAGGGGTCTCACTAGACTTGCCAATCAGGTAGAAGTTTTGTAATAATTTTAATGAATTATGAAGAAGTTTGCAGTAAACAGCATTCTTTGAAAGAATTTCTTTTCCTTTATATGAAGTAATAACTTAAAAATCATTATTTGAAGTTGTTACTTCATAATATGATTATTATGAAGCAAAAATTCCAAATACTGATTTTCAAGTTCTTGCGTCATAATACCTATATACATGTAGTCTATACCAAACGAGTTTATGTATTTTTATTTATGTCTCTTCATAAATTACATCTGCATTTTGTATATATGTAACCTACTGCAAATTTCAATTTCAGTTAGATTTTGGCTTGCAATATCTATCTGAAATAGAAATTTGTAGTATATTGCATAAATTGAGGAGGTATGGGACATTTTGAGAGACCAGTTCTTCCGAGTTTATTTCTAAGCCATTCATGGAAATTGATGTTGTTGTTTTTTGCAGGTGAACAGCAAAATGGTGATGATCTGAGGTGCCGTATTGCAGACACAATATTTGAACATAAAGGTTATGCAGCAGCCCACCCATTAGCTCACCATTGAAATCTGCAGGATGGGCCAGCCAAATGTGATCATATACTGTTTAATGCTCCTTGACATTTTAATATTAAAAAATTATAAATAAATATATAAAATCAATGTAGATAAAATTATCGGAAAAACAGTATTTTTTATTGGTCAGCTGCTGATAAAAGAGGGCATGGTTTTATACTATTTACCAATTTGTGTGATGCACACATACGAAAAATGCATCATAAAGTTGGATTTTTAGCTCACCTGAGCCTTAGGCTCATGGTGAGCTATTGTGACCAGTCTTCGTCCGGAGACTGGCATCAGTCAACAATTTGCTTTAAACAACATCTCCTCTTTTGCTTTAAACAACATTTTCTCTAAAACCACTGGATGGATTTTAACCAAATTTGTCCTGAAGCATCCACAGACGCTTGTTTAGGGGTCATTTACTGGCCCTATATGCCTATAGAGCTATATAGACCTATATGTAGGCTTACAGGTCTCTAGATCCAAAAGTCGGCAATTTCAGGAAATAAACAGATGATCTACAGCATGAAATACAACTACAATCACTTAGAACACAAAATATCCCAGTTTGAAAAAATACCCGTTCACCTATAATTAACCAGAGTAAAGATTCCAAACTTCCCATTTCACGATAAAAAGTACATTCAAAAGACTACATCGATTTCAAAGACAAAATCGTAACTTACCGAAAAAGTATTGATCGCCGTTGATAGATTATCTATTAATCTCTCCGATGACACCAGTAACTAAACATAACTCCCCATATCAACGGAAGAAAATCCAATTTTCTATCACAGCCCCCCCGAACTTTTCACCTTCGTCTTGACGATATCTGTTCTTTTCCGATGGATTCCGGTTTATTTGATAAACGACTTGGCTGCGCATTAGAGCCGGGTTCAAATCAAAGGACTGGAGGTACTGATGAGTCGGCCATCAAAACACAATCGAAAAGCAATGGATTTTTGGGTTTGATTAAGTTGGACCAGAAATAAACTTTCGCCTCAAGAACGGGGAACAATTTACTTTATGTCCTCCGAGACATAGATCTTCGACCCCAAAAACAATTAATGTCCAATTAACAAGTCAAGACAAATACTGTTATCAAGTTTGCAGACGTGGTGACATGGAAAGCGAACCTGATGGTAGGACAATATGTCTAAAGGCATAATTTGAATATGATTGGACTTGTAGACAATAAAATGAAATTGACCAATCACAATTAAGTGAAGGATATCATACTTCATAGGTCATATGGTCAACAGTGAAACAACGCTTCAACAACACAACGCTTTATTTAAAGGTATTACTCCTTTCGTCCTTGCATTTTGCATTTAGAGAGACTTTTTAATTTTTCATTTTATCAATTAGAGTGCAATGACGAATGGAATATTACCTTAATGGCGTGAATACTTTTGTAAGTGTGGAAGAATCCTGTGAGCAGTTGTTTGCAAGCGCAGTATCATTAGACAGCACCTAAAATTCTGAGTTGAGATACGGTGACACCAATGACAGAAAAAAAGTAGCTAAGCTAGTCATAATCTTTGAATATTCAAACTTGAAATCGACAAACAGAATTGGGTCACATGATTTAAAATAATACTACAAGTGACACTATGGTTTTTTTCAATGGTTCTATTATTCAGCAAATAATGTTCAAACACACAATTACACTGATGCTTTTTTGTCAACTGATGTTTTTTCAATGAGGTGCACATTAAAACGTTTTGGTTATTTTTTATATAACTTGTCTCCATTTCACATCCACTATTTGTATCGACATTTGTGATTTTTTTATTCTTGTCCATTACAAAAGCAGCATGCTCCATTGCAGGAATTAGTGGCAATCTAAAGGCTGTATGCTCCCTCAGACAGTCATAGACAGAATTGTCAAACTGGTCTCCTCACAGCATTCCATGTAGAGCTGTTATCCTGAAATATTAATTTCAACAAATAACCTATTTATATTGAAGTTGTAATGATTTTAGCTGAAGTGTCTTTGTTTTCTTTAAATTAAGGGTAATTTTGGTTATTAATTGCCAGAATCCACCAAAAAGTTACATTAGATGGGTGTTCACTTGTGTCGCCCTGGGAACAAGATCAAGTTAAAAATGCAAGAACAAAAAAGGGAATAACCCCATCTTGACATAAAGAACTTGGAGTCATGATGAGTGTGTTGTCATGAGCAATATAATTTGAAAGTTTAATGTAGAAATATTAAGAAAAGTCAAAGTTAAAGTCAACATTAAGTTTTCTGTTAAAAAAAAGTACAAAAAAAGGATTAACTCCATCAAATGTGACCTTGACCTGAAAATTAATATCAGCTCAAGCATGTTGTCACAAACAATATAATTTTAAAATTTCATGAAGAAATATTAAGATATGGCAAAGTTATAACCAACATTAAGTTTTTGGGATAGATGGACGGACAGACAAAGCAATCCCTATGTATTGCCTTTTCTTTGAAAGGGCGACACAAAAAAATGACCCTTTAGATTAAGCAGCTAGTGGACACCTGGAAAACAATACATCAGTACATGTATCAGCAAGAACAACTTTGATGTCTGATCTGGATCTGATTGGAATCTACACTGTTTGCATATTTGTAAGAAATAGCCTCAAGAATCTTATTATGAACCATGTAGATCCTGTTAAGACTGCACAGATATGCCTGCTGATCTGGATATACACTGGTCACTCATGTCATGTATTCATGGAAGAAAGGGGCAAAAACAACACAGTAATTTTTATATAGGATGATTAATTTTCTTGTGAACTGAGGTCTCACAAGTCAACACATACATATAAACACAATTTTATGCTTTCTTGTTACAAGATACAAAAATACAAATACCAACATATACAGATAGATTTAGTGTGTCTCAATCATACATTCATGCAGCTTTAATAAATGAAAATAAAAAATGCAAACCTTGTCTTCATTTTCTACAGTAACATTCATATTCTGCTCCCTTATGTTCTACCAATTCTGCAGACATTTCAAGTCCACAGCTTTCACAAGACTGATGATACACATGGCTGAAAATAAATGTTGTATTTTAATCATAACAAATAACCAAAACCAATTTCACTGTACTTTTTGTTGCTTATGAAGTTGTAGGTCAGCGTACACTATTGCGTTTCCCTATATGTTCTATATAGAGTCTTGGGAGTCTCCTTGATTTATTTATTCTTAGACAATATCAGGCATGGTCTTCTGATGAAGTTTGAATATAAATCTACATAAAAACATAGATGAAATACCACCATGACCGTAGGTTTCTACCTCAAATTTCACTTTGAAGACTACCACCCTTGCCTATTGACTAAATTTACTTGTGGCTAACCTGTTTATAGGCATTATTTTAAAAGTAATTTTTTTCTTATCCAAAATGTTTTGGATAATGATTTTTGGTTCCAACAGCTGCAGAAATACACAATTTCTATTTTTTAGAAGGAGTTTTATTTTTTCCTTAGCTATATTGGCCAATCAACTAATGTTTCTATAGAGTCTTACGGGTTTAACCTAACTTTTTTTTTAACCAACCGGGAAGCAGCTTTTATTTAGTGTACACTGATCTGTACATAATTTGATGTTGCAGGTTAGTTAACAGATTACAATGTAGTCATAATTCATCTATTTTTATAAATATCACAAAAAAGAGGTATTTCTGGTGTAAGCTTCAAGCCATCTTCAGTTCCTATAGGCTCATACACAATTTATCCCATTTAACCTTTACCTCCATATGCCTTTATGGCATGGGAAAACAGTGTAGATCTAGATCAGCCGACACATCCATACTGCCTGATTAGGATCTAAACCGTTACGGCGTTAGCTTTTTTATTCAAATTTCAATAGGTTATTTCTGACCACAATGTGACCTGTGCAGATCCAGATCAGATCATGAAAAGGCATGAAAATGTGTATAATATTATAGTAAAGGGTTAATTACTACAAAAAAACACCTGCATTTTGATACTTCATTTTATTCGTTGGATACACCTTTTAACACATGAGCAACTATTGTAAATCTAGGTGCTGACACATCTCCTTCCTGTTAATTAGAGCTTTAAATGTATCTAATGAACAGAGTAGATACAGAATGATGAGACCTCAAAATGTCTGATGTGCAAGCTGGTCTGGAGCTACATTTGTGCTATCTCTATCTGATGTGGATTTACACTGGTTACCCATATGGTAAAATGGCGTGTAAATGGAGTAAAGGGTCAAGTTATTAACCATGAAAGTTGAAACAGCATTGGATTTTTGAGACACATTTATATGAGATTACCCAACTTAAAAAACAAATAAGCAACCCATCGTGTTAGTTCAAGGTGGCCAACAGATGAATATTGTTATAATATATAATGTTAATAATCGAGTGAATTCAAGTTGACCTTGTTATTGGGTCAAAGGTAGTCATATATGCCTGAGACAGAAGGCTGAGGGTAAATATGACAGCCCGAGGCCCAATAACATGTTCAAATTCATATGAAGACTAAACTGGGCCAATACAGGTGTTCTGGACCAATATGAGAATTGCTGGGCCATTATAAAATACTTATGTATTGATGTGGTGTACCATGTAGTGTCTGCCAGAAAAATGGCATGTTCAAGTCAGGTGATGACATGCCTCGAGATTTTGCCACACTGCAGTCATGTAAAAGAAAAGGGCAAAGTATGCAATGCCTTTACTGTATATTAATACAGGGCTCTCACTAGAGAGAGACTTGAAGGAATTAGTCTCATCAAAAGTGACCAGACTTCTCTCTTTGTTGAGCTTTGTTAGAAGTCATTTTGTATTTACGATATAGGGAAAGAAAGCTGTTGACTGCAAACTTCTCCATAATGCAGTAAATTATGACAAAACTCTCCCTGGTTTGCAAGTCTGGTGAGAGCCCTATTAAAAGTCAATTAATAAAATTTAATATACCATTATCCTTCTTCCACTCCTTTTCCAATTTCATGCTTTTTGAACCAGAGATGGCACATTTCTTTCATTTGATTTTATCACTGAAATTAACAAACACAAAATTGCAAGGGTGCAAGTTAGGATTTCTAAAAAACCTGAAATCCTGAAAATTTATTTAGGGTAAATGAAGAAAATCAATCATTTTTAGACACACAAAAACCTGATTTTCAGGCAAACGCACCCATGAAATAATAACAATTATTTTGATCTTTGCTCAAATTACAAATATTCTTTATAATAACATAATTTATTTTTTAAGTGAGTGATCATAACAATTAGTTTACTCTCATTTTGTACTTTGCTAGAATGGTCTTTCTTCAGATTGTTTCTATTCTGCATTGAAATCCATTCAGTCTGAGGTGTGAGGTGTATCTACAAAAAGTCACCCACAATCTTTTGGACTGTGAAAAATGTTTTTCCTTTAGTTGCTGTGAAAAAGAGTGCTGTCATTTGTTTTGTTGTTAAAATGCCTGTTCCAACAGCCGTTCAAGAAAATTTCATAAAGTTATATTGATTAACTGTTGATTAACTGAATTAAGTATCCATATTGTTTCATCACTGCCAGAGTTATTACGTGTTTCCTTCTTTTGAAAAGATAAAATATGGATCCAGGCATGTCACTTTAAAATTAACCAGAAAGTATCAGACTGCAAAAAGTCAAAAATGTGTTGACTGCTCTTATAAACTGGTCAAATTGGGTTATCACTAAAATTCACAAAGTGGGTTCCTTTTCAAATAACTACTGGTAATTTATTTTACATTGCTGATCAGAATTCAAGTCTGGGTAAAAATCATAGAATGAAATAGACATAAAATTAATGCCTTAAGTAGTTTTGGTTTATTTTACCTAAAAACAATTTGTAATGGAAGGCTAATAAATGAATACTTGTTACATCAAAATTATTGAACTGAAACACTGTGTAAACCTAGGTTCACTTCAATACTTAATACTGGTGTAACATCAAAAGGGAGACAATATATTCATTTTTATAATTTAGCACATGTTTGTAGTGAACAAAATGTATATCTTTGGTTTTCATTTCATAATTTATTGTCACTTTGTTAGGCAATTCTACTATTAACAAGACTTAATTTAACACTATGAAACTAATTTGAGTTATTTATCAAATTACAGGAACCTGAATTTCCATCAGAAAATATTCAGATAGGAAAAAATATTACATTTTCCCAATGCAACGGATTTGTACCTCACCCATTAACATGTTAAAATAATTTACCAGTTGCAATGTTGACAGCGTTATCACAGCTCAAGCATTACAAAGAAACTAAAATATACTGTTTAAAATAATTACATCTCCTAAACAGTCATTCTGGATTTAACTCAAACATTATTTTCTACCTTCACTTTTGTTGTCCACTTCATTGCATGACGTCAAACAGTTCTATACCGCTTCAAATGGTTCAAATGGTTGATACATGTCTGACCAGAACCAAAAATCATCTAAACCTGTTTATGAATAATTAAATCAATTAATAAATACTTCATTCTTTCTTCCGGGATGCAAAATTTACCTGAAATGCATTTAAGAGATACTATTAAGGTATGACCATCCTAATGAATACCTATATCAAGAAGAGTATCCAAGGGAGGTAACTATAGTAGTAAGTTAGAATAGATTTCTATCACCCAGGAGGACCGGGGTTCAAATCCCACTGGAACCTAATTTTTTTTGTAAGCCTAGAGCTTAAATAATTGGCATATTTCTTTTTTTTCCTGTATAATTCTGTCATTGAATATAAAATTCTCATGATTTAAACTAAAATAAGCAAAATAATCAAGATTAAAGGGGTTTTCGCTATCAGAATAGTGTTAATTCAAGTCATCAATTTGAAAATTTCTAAAACTGGACGGTAAACTTCTCTGAAATTTTGTATAAATTTTGTTTAAGGTATATAGTTAAAAAATGGTAAATTTTTGTATATTGCACCAATCAGGATTTTGCACAATTTTCATTAATTTAGTCTCGTGAAATATAAAAAAATGCATTTTTAAAATTTATTTGGTCAAAAAATGTCATTTTAAGATAAATTATGTATTTATATATTATATCTTAAATTGGTTTAGTGAAATATAACATATTTTGGATAAACTGTAAAAAATAAGGGTTGAATTTATCAATAACAAAAAAATTTGTCACCGATTAAAGAATTTGGATACTTTCACGTTTTTTCTCACTTTTTTAAATAAAAAAAGCTAAAAATCTCAAAAACTACACGGTGAAAATCATTAAAATTTTGCATACAAGTCAGTGGTATGAAGCAGTTGATGAAAAAATAATCAGATGTTGGATTCTTAATAGTGCCCATTAGGATGGTCATACCTTAAATAAATATTGTGAAGTTCCCATTTCTGTATAAACTTGGTGAATCCCTGAGGTGCTACTCTTTTTCTTCTTATGGTTTTCCCTGGGTTATTAATTTTGAGAATATCTGTTCTGATTAAATGACCTGTGAGACATATGGAATGGAGTGTAAGACAAAACTGAAAGTAGGAAAAATTTCTGATAGCGGATTTCATAAGATGTACATATAACACGCAATTATTGAAAACATTAGATTTTCATTTCTTTGAAATTTTATACTTCAGAAAATCTTGTGTCAACTATGTAGCTGGTTACGGTTTGGAAATGGGTTAGATCTGGATATTTTCTGATGGAAATTCAGGCTCAAGATTATGATCAAATGCATTTATTTATATATCTGTTAAATCAATTCATGTATGAATTTTAAATTACTTTAAACATAATTTTCAATAGATCAAAATGTTATAAAAAATCATTGTGAATCAGATGCTTTATGTTTTACTTTAAAGCGTTCAAATGGGAATATAATTCTTACACGAGTGACGATATTTTACCAAGTAATTCGTTAATCGTTCAAAATCCAACTTTTTTCAATGCAATACATTGAAATAATTTGATTACTTACATCTCTACAAGGTTCCACAATTAATATCCACAATGATTAGGGCCCTAAATTAAAAAAGTTTCGCTTAGCCCTACGGTCGATTTTGAGACTCCTACTTTCATTTTGGAGAGTGCATTAATTAATTAAATGACGTATCCGTTCAATAGAACCCAAAGAGCCAAAATCACGTTTACTGCGGTGTAGTCTTTCGAATCTAAAATTTCAAGTTTTACAATGATTTTGTAACGTAGGCTACCATTCGAAAACCACCAAATCCACCTCCATTTCCATATGAATAATTCTATTTACAAAGAGAACTTCTACTGTCAATATACATTCAAATATAACCTGGGTGTTATAAAAACATTGCATCACGAAAATAACTCGATAAATACTCACTGTTGATTTGATTACGATGGATTTTTCGTCTTCACCGAACGTTGTCGAATCCAATATGGCGTTCCGCCATCAGGTATTCATGCGCGTTCATGACTGAAAATCTTGTCGAACGTTCCACGAGTTAAATTTCTTCAAATATTGATTGATTCCATATTTTTTACTATAAATTTTATCGTTTTGCACAGAATTACAAAATTGACCGCTTTGTAGCATTGACTTACTTTTTGAAACTAAGAACTATATTCTAGGGTAGCAAGCATACATTCTATGGTAGCATGCAAGTACTGTCGTTACTACATTGAAGTAAAGAAGAAGTTAGAACAGTATTGCATGCAACCCTCAAATTGTTAGGTTCATAGTAAAGCAAAAACGATTGTCGAAAATTGGTTTTCACTGAGTCTGCCGACTCAAAAACCGTTAAATTTGGTGGAAAATTCTGAACGTCCGCAAAACGTCGGTATGTTTCCTGTACGTACAATATGTAATTTAAATAAAAATCAAGTAAATAGAATGTTGACCATCAAAACAACAGACACTTACCGAGATTGCTTGTTATTTTAAAGGTTTGTTTCAAACGATTGTCAAATAATTTCTTCAATTTTTTTTAATTTACTCATTTTTTGAAACTATGGGCGTTACCGGAAATGACGTAATTTGCATAATTTCGGAAAAGAACAGATACCGCCAAGACGAAGGTGAAAAGTTCGGGGGGCTGTGATAAAAAATTGGATTTTCTTCCGTTAATATGGGGAGTTATGTTTAGTTACTGGTGTCATCGGAGAGATTAATAGATAATCTATCAACGGCGATCAATACTTGTTCGGTAAGTTACGATTTTGTCTTTGAAATCGATGTAGTCTTTTGAATGTACTTTTTATCGTGAAATGGGAAGTTTGGAATCTTTACTCTGGTTAATTATAGGTGAACGGGTATTTTTTTCAAACTGGGATATTTTGTGTTCTAAGTGATTGTAGTTGTATTTCATGCTGTAGATCATCTGTTTATTTCCTGAAATTGCCCACTTTTGGATCTAGAGACCTGTAAGCCTATATATAGGCATATATATAGGCTTATATATATAGGCATATAGGGCAAGCAAATGACCCCTAAACAAGTGTCTGTGGAAGCATCCTGGCATTGATGTCTACAAAAATTGTTTAAGTCATTAACATAGGATTAAGGTCAAGGTCACCATGCTTAAAATAGAAATTTAGTTTCCGCTCAATTACTTGAGTTTGCTTTGGCCTGTTGACGCCAAACTTGGTGTACGGATAGCTTTAATCAAAAGGCAGCTTGGGTATCTTATATCAAGATGCAGCTTGGGATTTCTACTCAGGTGTCTGTGATCAAGGTCAAGGTCACTGTTGCTAAAAATAGTAATTTAGTTTCTGCTTAATAACTTGAGCTTGCTTTGGCCTATTGTCTCCAAACTTGGTGTATGGGTAGCTTATATCAAGAGGCAGTTTGGGATTGATAGCCAGATGTCTGTGATTAAGGTCAAGGTCACTGTTGCTAACAACAAAATTCAGTTTCCACTTAATTACTTGAGTTTTCTTTGCCATATTGACAACAGAATTGGTTAATGGGTAACTTAGATCAAGACGCAACACAGAATTGCTATCCAAATGTCTGTGATCAAGGTCAAGGTCACTGTTGCTAAAATTAGAAATTCAGTTTCAACTGAATAACTTTAGTATGCTGTGACCTGCTGACACCAAACTAAGGTAGCTTATAGCAAGATGCTACACAGGATTGCTACCCAGGTGTTTGTAATCAAGGTCAAGGTCACTGTTGCTAATAAAAGAAATGGGGTATGAGGTGGGTTGGAAGTCATTGTTGAATGTATGGATAAAAAAAATAACTCATACAGATTTGGGATTTGAATTTAACAATTGCGCTGGGCAGTGTTTGCATTTATTTCTTATATGGTGGTGCAAAATTTATGGATCCTGTTCAGATTATTTACGCACTTATACTCCAGTCCCATATTTGGAATGCTTGAACTGTACAGTACTGTACTGTACCGTACCATACCGTACTGTTCAATGTGTTCTGTTCTACCTTTCATTTTGTATATTTAAGAATCAGGCCAGTTGGCCCTCTTGTTTAATTTTTGTTGGTGGTCTGTGAAAAATGACGAAAAAATTTCAATAGGGAATTTCTAGAATATGCTAAAAAACAAGCAAGGTGGAAATATGTACACAGCCCACTTTTTTTTGTGTGGAAAAATCTCGCAGGGGTATTGCACACAACTGTTATCGCTGATGAAGCAAGAAAATGTTTGATCAGGAAAGGTAGTGTGGTAATCTTAAAATGTCAAGCATTTCATAAGAAAGCGGGAACATGATTTAATGTGTGTTAGTTTATCTGCATGCTGGTATAATACAAGACCATCAATATCAAGCCGTTGTTATGACAAACATTCTGGCTCTGAACGGAGTGAAATTCTACCAGAGGGAAAGTGTTTTTTACCGATTTCAATGCAGTATTTAGTTGTATTCTCTTTTTATATTACTCAGGCTGTCAACCGATTGCTATATTCCTATATTTCTCCTATATTCTGATAAACCTCCTATATTCCTATATTTCTCATATATTTTTAAGTAAATTCCGTTATTTTTTTGCCGATTAATGAAGGGAGTAAATATTGCTTTGATACTGCTTTTGACTTCTTCATTTTTGCTGTATTTTTCAAGGACAAAACTCAACTTATAGATTGGTGAAATCTTTGCAGACATTTCACTAAGTTTTTATCTGATTCTCTAACAACTTTGTAGCAGTGTTCTTTGTATTAAGGCTTACCTAACAAGAACAAATTTTCACTTCTATGCAGAATTCGTCTTGCAGTTGCAACCAAATGCAAGAAATGTTAAAGATCATTAAATTTTATTCACCAACTTCAAGGACTAGAGGGCTTATATACTGAGCCAAAATGAAAACTTTACAAAAATAACACGGAACAAATTGTTTCTGGACAAATATGCATATTTTCAGTAAATTTTACTGGATGATTATTAATACATGTACATAATATTATATATGTTCATCTATTCCGACCAAAGATATATTCCTTAGAAAGTTGCTAAGTATGTGTTGTTGTTAATAAAAATTGTTAAGTTAGAAGATGCATGATCCTTAATTCAGCGAGAAAACATTGATACAGTAAGACCTCCAATAAAGACCACTCCAAAAGTAAGACCACCACGATAATTGGACCACTATTTCAATGTCCCTTTTAACAGTTTTGTACCAGTTTCTACCCCAGGATTAAGACCACACTACCCCACTGTTAAGACCACTGTTCCAGTCCCAGAGGTGGTCTTAAAAGTTGTTTTTTTTTATATCCTCTGTCTTTATCCCTAGCTACATTTAAATGTGTTATATGCGACTCTTTTGTCTAACAGAGCTCTTTAAAATCCATAGCGCACATAAAACATTTTCTGACGTCATTGTTAAAATCAATATGCCACATTTTCTTGAATACAGCTTACATTAACAGTATTTATTAATTAGAACTTAATCCAGAATTTCTATATCATGTTCATCACAGGTGTAAGGTATTATAAAATCCTATCAAATAAATGCTTTTGCCATAACCTTGTTTTCATTGATTTATAAAAGGCAGATAGCACCGGGTATAATTATCATTGATTACTACCTTGTAATCTATTTTTTCTCTTTTGCACAATCTTCACACCTGTAGCACAACTGCTACCAGAAATTTTGGCCTGCATTTTTCTTAAAACAGCATATAGACTTAAACCAGTCATTGTGAATAAACAGAACTAAAACATCATTGTTTCAGTGATACAAAATAAGAAAACAATACCGCATTAAAATCGAAAAAATTACTTTCCCTATTGTTGAACTTCACTTAGTTAAGAGCTGGAATGATCATCATAACTAAATGATAGTTTGAAAACATGGTCTTATAATATAATACATCCAACACGCATTTAATCATGTTTTCCGAAGAAGTGCTTGAAATTTTAATGACCCCCCCCCGCCTCCTCCATATGTTAACAATGTCCAAAAGAGCAATGGAAAAAGTGTCCCAATTTTGATACTTACTGTATAGGCAACGCATTATACAAAATTATATGCCCTGTTACCGTTTAGTTCGAGAAAAATGTTTTTTTAAAACATTTTTCTTATTAAGTCTATAGCAACCAGAAATCTGCATGGAACAGAACAACAGTCAAATAAATCGGTTAGCCTTAATAGAGATAATATTGCTAAAAAGATTCAAGAAAATAATGGTAAATAATGGTAAAATAATGGTAAATAATGGTACCAGGAGTGAAAATAATGGTAACCAGAGTGATAATAATGGTAACTAGAGTGAAAATAATGGTGAATAATGGTACCAGGAGTGAAAATAATGGTAACTAAACTGAAAATAATGGTAACTAGAGTGAAAATAATGGTAAAAAATGGTACCAGGAGTGAAAATAATGGTAACTAGAGTGAATATAATGGTAAAATAATGGTTACTAGAGTGAAAATAATGGTAACTGGAGTGAAAATAACGGTAAATAATGGTAAATGATGGTGCCAGCGATGAAAATAATGGTAACTAGAGTGAAAATAATGGTAACTGGAGTGAAAATAATGGTAAAAAATGGTAAATATTGGTACCAGGAGTGAAAATAATGGTAACTAGAGTGAAAATAATGGTAACTGGAGTGAAAATAATGGTAAAATAATGGTAAATAATGGTACCAGGAGTGAAAATAATGGTAAATAGAGTGAAAATAATGGTAAATAATGGTACCAGGAATGAAAATAATGGTAACTAGAGTGAAAATAATGTTAAAATAATGGTAAATAATGGTAAAATAATGGTAAATAATGGTACCAGGAGTGAAAATAATGGTAACTAGAGTGAAAATAATGGTAAAATAATGGTAAATAATGGTAAAATAATGGTAAAATAATGGTAAATAATGGTACCAGGAATGAAAATAATGGTAACTAGAGTGAAAATAATGTTAAATAACGGTAAAATAATGGTACCAGGTATGAAAAAAAAAGGTAACTAGAGTGAAAATAATTGTAAAAATAATGGTAAATAATGGTACCAGGAGTGAAAATAATGGTAACCAGAGTGAAAATAATGGTAACAGGAGTGAAAATAATGGTAAAATAATGGTAAATAATGGTACAAAGAGTGAAAATACTGGTAACTAGAGTGAAAATACTGGTGACTGGACTGAAAATAATGATAAAATAATTATAAATAATGGTACCAGGAGTGAAAATAATGGTAATTAGGGAGTAAATAATGGTAAAATAATGGTACCAGGAGTGAAAATAATGGTAACAAGAGTAAAAATAATGGTCAAATAATGGTAAATAATGGTACCAGGAGTGAAAATAATGGTAACTAGAGTGAAAATAATGGTAAAATAATGGTACCAGGAGTGAAAATAATGGTAACTAGAGTGAAAATAATGGTAAATAATGGTAAAATAATGGTAAATAATGGTACCAGGAGTGAAAATAATGGTAACAAGAGCGAAATAATGGTAACGTGAGTGTAAACAATGGTAAAATAATGGTAAATAATCTTACCAGGAGTGAAAAAATTATTAACTAGAGTGAAAATAATGGTAAAATAATGGTAAATAATGGTACCAGGAGTGAAAATAATGGTAACTAGAGTGAAAATAATGGCAAATAATGGTAAAATAATGGTACATAATGGTACCAGGAGTGAAAATACGGATAACTAGAGTGAAAATAATGGTAACTGGAGTGAAAATAATGGTAAAATAATGGTAAATAATGGTACCAGGAGTGAAAATAATGGTTACTAGTGTGACAATAATGGTAAATGGAGTGAAAATAATGGAAAAATAATGGTAAATAGTGGTACGAGGAGTGAAAATAATGGTAACTAGAGTGAAAATAATGGTAGCTGGAGTGAAAATAATGGTTAATAATGGTACCAGGATTGAAAATAATGGAAACTAGAGTGAAAATAATGGTAACTAGAGTGAAAATAATGGTAAAATAATGGTAAATAATGGTACCAGGAGCGAAAATAATGGTAACTAGAGTGAAAATAATGCGACTGGAGTGAAAATAATGGTAAAATAATAGTATATAATGGTACCAGGCGTGAAAATTATGGTAACTAGAGTGAAAATAATGGTAACTGGAGTGAAAATAATGGTAAATAATGGTACCAGGAGTGAAAATAATGGTTACTAGAGTGAAAATAATTGTAACTGGAGTGAAAATAATGGTAAAATAATGGTAAATAATGGTAGCAGGAGTGAAAATAACGGTAGCTAGAGTGAAAATAATGGTAACCGGAGTGAAAATAATGGTAACTGGAGTGATAAATAATGGTATCAGGAGTGAAAATAATGGTAACTAGAGTGAAAATAATGGTAAAATAATGGTAAATAATGGTACCAGGAGTGAAAATAATGGTAACTAGAGTGAAAATAATTGTAACTGGAGTGAAAATAATGGTAAAATAATGGTAAATAATGGTACCAGGAGTGAAAATAACGGTAGCTACAGTGAAAATAATGGTAAATGGAGTGAAAATAATGGTAAAATAATGGTACAGAAAGGAAAAATAATGGTAAATAATGGTACCAGGAGTGAAAATAATGGTAACCAGAGTGAAAATAATGGTAACTGGAGTGAAAATAATGGTAAAAAAATGGTAAATAATGGTACCAGGAGTGAAAATAATGGTAACTAGAGTGAAAATAATGGTAACTGGAGTGAAAATAATGGTAATATAATGTTAAATAATAGTACAAGGAGTAAAAATAATGGTAACTAGAGTGAAAATAATGGTAACTGGATTGAAAATAATGGTAAAATAATGGTAAATAAAGGTACCAGGAGTGAAAATAATGGTAACTAGAGTGAAAATAATGGCAAATGGAGTGAAAATAATGGTAAATGGAGTGAAAATAATGGTGAAAAAATGGTAAAAAGTGGTACCAAGAGTGAAAATAATGGTTCCTGGGGTGAAAATAAGGGTAAAATAATGGTAAATAATGGTACCAGGAATGAAAGTAATGGTAACCAGAGTGAAAATAATGGTAACTGGAGTGAAAATAATGGTAATATAATGGTAAATAATGGTACCAGGAGTGAAAATAATGGTAACTAGAGTGAAAATAATGGTAAATAATGGTACCAGGAATGAAAATAATGGTAACTAGAGTGAAAATAATGGTAAATTAATGGTAAATAATGGTAAAATAATGGTAAATAATGGTACCAGGAGTGAAAATAATGGTAACTAGAGTGAAAATAATGGTAAAATAATGGTAAATAATGGTAAAATAATGGTAAATAATGGTACCAGGAATGAAAATAATGGTAACTAGAGTGAAAATAATGTTAAATAACGGTAAAATAATGGTACCAGGAGTGAAAAAAAGGTAACTAGAGTGAAAATAATTGTAAAAATAATGGTAAATAATGGTACCAGGAGTGAAAATAATGGTAACCAGAGTGAAAATAATGGTAACAGGAGTGAAAATAATGGTAAAATAATGGTAAATAATGGTACAAAGAGTGAAAATACTGGTTACTAGAGTGAAAATACTGGTAACTGGACTGAAAATAATGATAAAATAATTATAAATAATGGTACCAGGAGTGAAAATAATGGTAATTAGGGAGTAAATAATGGTAAAATAATGGTAAATAATGGTACCAGGAGTGAAAATAATGGTAACTAGATTAAAAATAATGGTCAAATAATGGTAAATAATGGTACCAGGAGTGAAAATAATGGTAACTAGAGTGAAAATAATGGTAAAATAATGGTACCAGGAGTGAAAATAATGGTAACTAGAGTGAAAATAATGGTAAAATAATGGTACCAGGAGTGAAAATAATGGTAACTAGAGTGAAAATAATGGTAAAATAATGGTAAATAATGGTAAAATAATGGTAAATAATGGTACCAGGAGTGAAAATAATGGTAACCAGAGCGAAATAATGGTAACTGGAGTGAAAATAATGGTAAAATAATGGTAAATAATCTTACCAGGAGTGAAAAAATTATTAACTAGAGTGAAAATAATGGTAAAATAATGGTAAATAATGGTACCAGGAGTGAAAATAATGGTAACTAGAGTGAAAATAATGGTAAAATAATGGCAAATAATGGTAAAATAGTGGTAAATAATGGTACCAGGAGTGAAAATACGGATAACTAGAGTGAAAATAATGGTAACTGGAGTGAAAATAATGGTAAAATAATGGTAAATAATGGTACCAGGAGTGAAAATAATGGTTACTAGTGTGAAAATAATGGTAAATGGAGTGAAAATAATGGAAAAATAATGGTAAATAGTGGTACGAGGAGTGAAAATAATGGTAACTAGAGTGAAAATAATGGTAGCTGGAGTGAAAATAATGGTTAATAATGGTACCAGGAGTGAAAATAATGGAAACTAGAGTGAAAATAATGGTAACTAGAGTGAAAATAATGGTAAAATAATGGTAAATAATGGTACCAGGAGCGAAAATAATGGTAACTAGAGTGAAAATAATGCGACTGGAGTGAAAATAATGGTAAAATACTAGTATATAATGGTACCAGGCGTGAAAATTATGGTAACTAGAGTGAAAATAATGGTAACTGGAGTGAAAATTATGGTAAAATTATGGTAAATAATGGTACCAGGAGTGAAAATAATGGTTACTAGAGTGAAAATAATTGTAACTGGAATGAAAATAATGGTAAAATAATGGTAAATAATGGTAAATAATGGTACCAGGAGTGAAAATAACGGTAGCTAGAGTGAAAATAATGGTAACCGGAGTGAAAATAATGGTAACTGGAGTGATAAATAATGGTATCAGGAGTGAAAATAATGGTAACTAGAGTGAAAATAATGGTAAAATAATGATAAATAATGGTACCAGGAGTGAAAATAATGGTAACTAGAGTGAAAATAATTGTATCTGGAGTGAAAATAATGGTAAAATAATGGTAAATAATGGTACCAGGAGTGAAAATAACGGTAGCTAGAGTGAAAATAATGGTAACTGGAGTGAAAATAATGGTAAAATAATGGTACAGAAAGGTAAAATAATGGTAAATAATGGTACCAGGAGTGAAAATAATGGTAACCAGAGTGAAAATAATGGTAACTGGAGTGAAAATAATGGTAAAAAAATGGTAAATAATGGTACCAGGAGTGAAAATAATGGTAACTAGAGTGAAAATAATGGTAACTGGAGTGAAAATAATGGTAATATAATGGTAAATAATAGTACAAGGAGTAAAAATAATGGTAACTAGAGTGAAAATAATGGTAACTGGATTGAAAATAATGGTAAAATAATGGTAAATAAAGGTACCAGGAGTGAAAATAATGGTAACTAGAGTGAAAATAATGGTAAATGGAGTGAAAATAATGGTAAATGGAGTGAAAATAATGGTGAAATAATGGTAAAAAGTGGTACCAAGAGTGAAAATAATGGTTCCTGGGGTGAAAATAAGGGTAAAATAATGGTAAATAATGGTACCAGGAATGAAAGTAATGGTAACCAGAGTGAAAATAATGGTAACTGGAGTGAAAATAATGGTAATATAATGGTAAATAAAAGTACCAGCAGTGAAAATAATGGTAACTAGAGTGAAAATAATGGAGACTGGAGTGGAAATAATGGTAAAGTAATGGTAAATATTGGAACCAGGATTGAAAATAATGGTAATTAGAGTAAATAAATGGTAACTGGAGTGAAAATAATGGTAAAATAATGGAAAATAATGGAACCAGGAGTGAAAATAATGGTAACTGGAGTGAAAAAAATGGTAAAATAATGGTAAATAATGGTAAAATAATGGTAAATAATGGTACCAGTTGTGATGATAATGGTAACCAGAGTGAAAATAATGGTAACTGGAGTGAAAATAATGGTAAAATAATGGCAAATAATGGTAAAATAATGGTAAATACTGGAGTGAAAATAATGATAACTAGAGTGAAAATAATGGTAACTGGAGTGAAAATAATGGTAAAACAATGGTAAATAATGGTACCAGGAGTGGAAATAATGCTAACTAGTGTGAAAATAATGGTAAATGGAGTGAAAATAATGGTAAAATAATGGTAAATAGTGGTACCAGGAGTGAAAATAATGGTAACTAGAGTGAAAATAATGGTAACTGGAGTGAAAATAATGGTAAAATAATGGTAAATAATGGTCCCAGGAGTGAAAATAATGGAAACTAGAGTGAAAATAATGGTAACTGGAGTGAAAATAATTGTAAAATAATGGTAAATAATGTTACAATAATGATAAATAATGGTACCAGCAGTGAAAATAATGGTAACTAGAGTGAAAATAATGGTAAAATAATGGTAAATAATGGTAAAATAATGGTAAATAATGGTACCAGCAGTGAAAATTATGGTAACTAGAGTGAAAAAAATGGTAAAATAATGGTAAATAATGGTACAAGCAGTGAAAATAATGGTAACTAGAGTGAAAATAATGGTAAAATAATGGTAAATAATGGTACCAGCAGTGAAAATAATGGTAACTAGAGTGAAAATAATGGTAAAATAATGGTTAATAATGGTAAAATAATGGTAAATAATGTTACCAGCAGTGAAAATAATGGTAACTAGAGTGAAAATAATGGTTAAACAATGGTAAATAATGGTAAACTAATGGTAAACAATGGTACAAGCAATGAAAATAATGCTGACTAGAGTGAAAATAATGGTAAAATAATGGTAAATAATGGTAAAATAATGGTAAATAATGGTACCAGCAGTGAAAATAATGGTAACTAGAGTGAAAATAGTGGTAAAATAATGGTAAACAATGGTAAAATAATGGTAAACAATGGTAAAATAATGGTAAATAATGGTACCAGCAGTGAAAATAATAGTAACAAGAGTGAAAAAAATGGTAAAATAATGGTAAATAATGGTACAAGCAGTGAAAATAATGGTAACTAGAGTGAAAATAATGGTAAAATAATGGTAAATAATGGTACCAGCAGTGAAAATAATGGTAACTAGAGTGAAAATAATGGTAACTGGAGTAAAAAATAATGGTAAAATAATGGTAAATGATGGTACCAGGAGTGAAAATAATGGTAACAAGAGTGAAAATAATGGTAACTGGAATGAAAATAATGGTTAAATAATGGTACCAGGAGTGAAAATAACGGTAACTAGAGTGACAATAATGGTACATAATGGTAAAATAATGGTAAATAATGGTACCAGGAGTGCAAATAATGGTAACCAGAGTGAAAATAATGGTAACTTGAGTGAAAATAATGGTAAAATAATGGTAAATAATGGTACCAGCAGTGAAAATAATGGTAACTAGAGTGAAAACAATGGTAACTGGAGTGAAAATAATGGTAATGTAATGGTAAATAATAGTACAAGGAGTAAAAATAATGGTAACTAGAGTGAAAATAATGGTAACTGGATTGAAAATAATGGTAAAATAATGGTAAATAAAGGTACCAGGAGTGAAAATAATGGTAACTAGAGTGAAAAAAAAAGTAAAATAATGGCAAGTAATGGAAAAATAATGGTAAATAATGGTACCAGGAGTGAAAATAATGATAACTAGAGTGAAAATAATGGTAACTGGAGTGTAAATAATGGTAAAATAATGGTAAATAATGGTACCAGGAGTGAAAATAATGGTAACTAGAGTGAAAATAATGGTAAATGGAGTGAAAATAATGGTAAATGGAGTGAAAATAATGGTAAATGGAGTGAAAATAATGGTAAAAAGTGGTACCAGGAGTGAAAATAATAGTTCCTGGGGTGAAAATAAGGGTAAAATAATGGTAAATAATGGTACCAGGAATGAAAGTAATGGTAACCAGAGTGAAAATAATGGTAACTGGAGTGAAAATAATGGTAAAATAATGGTAAATAAAAGTACCAGCAGTGAAAATAATGGTAACTAGAGTGAAAATAATGGAGACTGGAGTGGAAATAATGGTAAAGTAATGGTAAAATTGGAACCAGGATTGAAAATAATGGTAACTAGAGTAAAAAAAAAAGGTAACGGGAGTGAAAATAATGGTAAAATAATGGAAAATAATGGGACCAGGAGTGAAAATAATGGTAACTGGAGTGAAAAAAAATGTAAAATAATGGTAAATAATGGTAAAATAATGGTAAATAATGGTACAAGTTGTGATGATAATGGTAACCAGAGTGAAAATAATGGTAACTGGAGTGAAAATAATGGTAAAATAATGGCAAATAATGGTAAAATAATGGTAAATACTGGTACCAGGAGTGAAAATAATGATAAAGAGAGTGAAAATTATGGTAACTGGAGTGAAAATAACGGTAAAACAATGGTAAATAATGGTACCAGGAATGAAAATAATGGTAACTAGTGTGAAAATAATGGTAAATGGAGTGAAAATAATGGTAAATAGTGGTACCAGGAGTGAAAATAATGGTAACTAGAGTGAAAATAATGGTAACTGGAGTGAAAATAATGGTAAATAATGGTCCCAGGAGTGAAAATAATGGAAACTAGAGTGAAAATAATGGTAACTGGAGTGCAAATAATGGTAAAATAATGGTAAATAATGTTACAATAATGATAAATAATGGTACCAGCAGTGAAAATAATGGTAACTAGAGTGATAATAATGGTAAAATAATGGTAAATAATGGTACCAGCAGTGAAAATAATAGTAACTAGAGCGAAAAAAAGGTAAAATAATGGTAAATAATGGTACCAGCAGTGAAAATAATGGTATCTAGAGTGAAAATAATGGTAAAATAATGGTAAAATAATGGTAAATAATTGTACCAGCAGTGAAAATAATGGTAACTAGAGTGAAAATAATGGTGAAATAATGGTAAATAATGGTAAAATAATGGTAAATAATGTTACCAGGAGTGAAAATAATGGTAACTAGAGTGAAAATAATGGTAAAACATTGGTAAATAATGGTAAAATAATGGTACCAGTAGTGAAAATAATGGTAACTAGAGTGAAAATAATGGTAAAATAATGGTAAATAATGGTAAAATAATGGTACCAGCAGTGAAAATAATGGTAACTAGAGTGAAAATAGTGGTAAAATAATGGTAAATAATGGTAAAATAATGGTAAATAATGGTACCAGCAGTGAAAATAATAGTAACTAGTGTGAAAAAAAATGGTAAAATAATGGTAAATAATGTTACAAGCAGTGAAAATAATGGTAAAATAATGGTAAATAATGGTACCAGGAGTGAAAATAATGGTAACAAGAGTGAAAATAATGGTAACTGGAATGAAAATAATGGTAAAATAATGGTAAATAAAGGTACCAGGAGTGAAAATAACGGTAACTAGAGTGAAAATAATGGTAAAATAATGGTACAGAATGGTAAAATAATGGTAAATAATGGTATCAGGAGTGAAAATAATGGTAACCAGAGTGAGAATAATGGTAACTGGAGTGAAAATAATGGTAAAAAAATGGTAAATAATGGTACCAGGAGTGAAAATAATGGTAACTAGAGTGAAAATAATGGTAACTGGAGTGAAAATAATGGTAATATAATGGTAAATAATAGTACAAGGAGTAAAAATAATGGTAACTAGAGTGAAAATAATGGTAACTGGATTGAAAATAATGGTAAAATAATGGTAAATAAAGGTACCAGGAGTGAGAATAATGGTAACTAGAGTGAAAATAATGGTAAATGGAGTGAAAATTATGGTAAATGGAGTAAAAATAATGGTAAAAAGTGGTACCGGGAGTGAAAATAATGGTTCCTGGGGTGAAAATAAGGGTAAAATGATGGTAAATAATGGTACCAGGATTGAAAGTAATGGTAACCAGAGTGAAAATAATGGTAACTGGAGTGAAAATAATGGTAATATAATGGTAAATAAAAGTACCAGCAGTGAAAATAATGGTTACTAGAGTGAAAATAATGGAGACTTGAGTGGAAATAATGTTAAAAGTAATGGTAAATATTGGAACCAGGATTGAAAATAATGGTAATTAGAGTAAAAAAATGGTAACTGGAGTGAAAATAATGGTAAAATAATGGAAAATAATGGGACCAGGAGTGAAAATAATGGTAACTAGTGTGAAAATAATGGTAAATGGAGTGAAAATAATGGTACAATAATGGTAAATAGTGGTACCAGGAGTGAAAATAATGGTAACTAGAGTGAAAATAATGGTAACTGGAGTGAAAATAATGGTAAAATAATGGAAAATAATGGTCCCAGGAGTGAAAATAATGGAAACTAGAGTGAAAATAATGGTAACTGGAGTGCAAATAATGGTAAAATAATGGTAAATAATGTTACAGTAATGATAAAAAATGGTACCAGCAGTGAAAATAATGTTAACTAGAGTGAAAATAATGGTAAAATAATGGAAAATAATGGTAAATAATGGTACCAGCAGTGAAAATAATAGTAACTATAGTGAAAAAAATGGTAAAATAATGGTAAATAATGGTACAAGCAGTGAAAATAATGGTAACTAGAGTGAAAATAATGGTAACTGGAGTGAAAATAATGGTAAAACAATGGTAAATAATGGTACCAGGAGTGAAAATAATGGTAACTAGTGTGAAAATAATGGTAAATGGAGTGAAAATAATGGTACAATAATGGTAAATAGTGGTACCAGGAGTGAAAATAATGGTAACTAGAGTGAAAATAATGGTAACTGGAGTGAAAATAATGGTAAAATAATGGAAAATAATGGTCCCAGGAGTGAAAATAATGGAAACTAGAGTGAAAATAATGGTAACTGGAGTGCAAATAATGGTGAAATAATGGTAAATAATGTTACAATAATGATAAAAAATGGTACCAGCAGTGAAAATAATGTTAACTAGAGTGAAAATAATGGTAAAATAATGGTAAATAATGGTAAAATAATGGTAAATAATGGTACCAGCACTGAAAATAATAGTAACTATAGTGAAAAAAATGGTAAAATAATGGTAAATAATGGTACAAGCAGTGAAAATAATGGTAACTAGAGTGAAAATAATGGTAAAATAATGGTAAAATAATGGTAAATAATGGTACCAGCAGTGAAAATAATGGTAACTAGAGTGAAAATAATTGTAAAATAATGGTAAATAATGGTAAAACAATGGTAAATAATGTGACCAGCAGTGAATATAATGGTAACTAGAGTGAAAATAATGGTTAAACAATGGTAAATAATGGTAAACTAATGGTAAACAATGGTACAAGCAATGAAAATAATGGTAACTAGAGTGCATAATGGTAAAATAATGGTAAATAATGGTAAAATAATGGTAAATAATGGTAAAATAATGGTAAATAATGGTACCAGCAGTGAAAATAACTAGAGTGAAAATAATGGTAAAATAATGGTAAATAATGGTAAAATAATGGTAAATAATAGTACCAGGAGTGAAAATAATGGTAACCAGAGCGAAATAATGGTAACTGGAGTGAAAATAATGGTAAAATAATGGTAAATAATCTTACCAGGAGTGAAAAAATTGGTACCGGAGTGAAAATAATGGTAAAATAATGATAAATAATGGTACCAGGAGTGAAAATAATGGTAACTAGAGTGAAAATAATGGTTATCAGAGCGAAAATAATGGTAAAATAATGGTAAATAATGGTACCATGAGTGAAAATAATGGTAACTAGAGTGAAAATAATGGTAAAATAATGGCAAATAATGGTAAAATAATGGTAAATAATGGTACCAGGAGTGAAAATACGGATAACTAGAGTGAAAATAATGGTAACTGGAGAGAAAATAATGGTAAATATTGGTACCAGGAGTGAAAATAATGGTTACTAGTGTGAAAATAATGGTAAATGGAGTGAAAATAATGGTAAAATAATGGTAAATAGTGGTACGAGGAGTGAAAATATTGGTAACTAGAGTGAAAATAATGGTAGCTGGAGTGAAAATAATGGTTAATAATGGTACCAGGAGTGAAAATAATGGAAACTAGAGTGAAAATAATGGTAACTCGAGTGAAAATAATGGTAAAATAATGGTAAATAATGGTACCAGGAGCGAAAATAATGGTAACTAGAGTGAAAATAATGCAACTGGAGTGAAAATAATGGTAAAATAATAGTATATAATGGTACCAGGCGTGAAAATTATGGTAACTAGAGTGAAAATAATGGTAACTGGAGTGAAAATTATGGTAAAATAATGGTAAATAATGGTACCAGGAGTGAAAATAATGGTTACTAGAGTGAAAATAATTGTAACTGGAGTGAAAATAATGGTAAAATAATGGTAAATAATGGTACCAGGAGTGAAAATAATGGTAACCGGAGTGAAAATAATGGTAACTGGAGTGATAAATAATGGTATCAGGAGTGAAAATAATGGTAACTAGAGTGAAAATTATGGTAAAATAATGGTAAATAATGGTACCAGGAGTGAAAATAATGGTAACTAGAGTGAAAATAATTGTAACTGGAGTGAAAATAATGGTAAAATAATGGTAAATAATGGTACCAGGAGTGAAAATAACGGTAGCTAGAGTGAAAATAATGGTAACTGGCGTGAAAATAATGGTAAAATAATGGTACAGAATGGTAAAATAATGGTAAATAATGGTACCAGGAGTGAAAATAATGGTAACCAGAGTGAAAATAATGGTAACTGGAGTGAAAAAAATGGTAAAAAAATGGTAAATAATGGTACCAGGAGTGAAAATAATGGTAAGTAGAGTGAAAATAATGGTAACTGGAGTGAAAATAATGGTAATATAATGGTAAATAATAGTACAAGGAGTAAAATAATGGTAACTAGAGTGAAAATAATGGTAACTGGATTGAAAATAATGGTAAAATAATGGTAAATAAAGGTACCAGGAGTGAAAATAATGGTAACTAGAGTGAAAATAATGGTAAATGGAGTGAAAATAATGGTAAATGGAGTGAAAATAATGGTAAAATAATTTTAAAAAGTGGTACCAGGAGTTAAAATAATGGTTCCTTGGGTGAAAATAAGGGTTAAATAATGGTACCAGGAATGAAAGTAATGGTAACCAGAGTGAAAATAATGGTAACTGGAGTGAAAATAATGGTAATATAATGGTAAATAAAAGTACCAGCAGTGAAAATAATGGTAACTAGAGTGAAAATAATGGAGACTGGAGTGGAAATAATGGTAAAGTAATGGTAAATATTGGAACCAGGATTGAAAATAATGGTAATTAGAGTAAAAAAAATGGTAACTGGAGTGAAAATATTGGGAAAATAATGGAAAATAATGGGACCAGGAGTGAAAATAATGGTAACTGGAGTGAAAAAAATGGTAAAATAATGGTAAATAATGGTAACATAATGGTAAATAATGGTACCAGTTGTGATGATAATGGTAACCAGAGTGAAAATAATGGTAACTGGAGTGAAAATAATGGTAAAACAATGGTAAATAATGGTACCAGGAGTGGAAATAATGGTAACTAGTGTGAAAATAATGGTGAAATAATGGTAATTAGTGGTACCAGGAGTGAAAATAATGGTAACTAGAGTGAAAATAATGGCAACTGGAGTGAAAATAATGGTAAAATTATGGTAAATAATGGTCCCAGGAGTGAAAATAATGGAAACTAGAGTGAAAATAATGGTAACTGGAGTGCAAATAATGGTAAAATAATGGTAAATAATGTTACAATAATGATAAATAATGGTACCAGCAGTGAAAATAATGGTAACTAGAGTGAAAATAATGGTAAAATAATGGTAAATAATGGTAAAAAATGGTAAATAATGGTACCAGCAGTGAAAATAATAGTAACTAGAGTGAAAAAAATGGTAAAATAATGGTAAATAATGGTACAAGCAGTGAAAATAATGGTAACTAGAGTGAAAATAATGGTAAAATAATGGTAAATAATGGTACCAGCAGTGAAAATAATGGTAACTAGAGTGAAAATAATGGTAAAATAATGGTTAATAATGGTAAAATAATGGTAAATAATGTTACCAGCAGTGAAAATAATGGTAACTAGAGTGAAAATAATACTTAAACAATGGTAAATGATGGTAAACTAATGGTAAACAATAGTAGCAATGAAAATAATGGTAAGTAGAGTGAAAATAATGGTAAAATAATGGTAATTAATGGTAAAATAATGGTAAATAATGGTACCAGCAGTGAAAATAATGGTAACTAGAGTGAAAATAGTGGTAAAATAATGGTAAATAATGGTAAAATAATGGTAAATAATGGTACCAGCAGTGAAAATAATAGTAACAAGAGTGAAAAAAATGGTAAAATAATGGTAAATAATGGTACAAGCAGTGAAAATAATGGTAACTAGAGTGAAAAGAATGGTAAAATAATGGTAAATAATGGTACCAGCAGTGAAAATAATGGTAACTAGAGTGAAAATAATTGTAACTGGAGTGAAAATAATGGTAAAATAATGGTTAATGATGGTACCTGGAGTGAAAATAATGGTAACAAGAGTGAAAATAATGGTAACTGGAATGAAAATAATGGTAAAATAATGGTAAATAATGGTACCAGGAGTGAAAATAACGGTAACTAGAGTGACAATAATGGTACATAATGGTAAAATAATGGTAAATAATGGTACCAGGAGTGAAAATAATGGTAACCAGAATGAAAATAATAGTAACTGGAGTGAAAATAATGGTAAAATAATGGTAAATAATGGTACCAGGAGTGAAAATAATGGTAATGTAATGGTAAATAATAGTACAATGAGTAAAAATAATGGTAACTAGAGTGAAAATAATGGTAACTGGATTGAAAATAATGATAAAATAATGGTAAATAAAGGTACCAGGAGTGAAAATAATGGTAACTAGAGTGAAAAAAAATGTAAAATAATGGCAAGTAATGGTAAAATAATGGTAAATAATGGTACCAGGAGTGAAAATAATGATAACTAGAGTGAAAATAATGGTAACTGGAGTGAAAATAATGGTAAAGTAATGGTAAATAATGGTACCAGGAGTGAAAATAATGGTAACTAGAGTGAAAATAATGGTAAATGGAGTGAAAATAATGGTAAATGGAGTGAAAATAATGGTAAATGGAGTGAAAATAATGGTAAATGGAGTGAAAATAATGGTAAAATAATGGTAAAAAGTGGTACCAGGAGTGAAAATAATGGTTCCTGGGGTGAAAATAAGGGTAAAATAATGGTAAATAATGGTACCAGGAATGAAAGTAATGGTAACCAGAGTGAAAATAATGGTAACTGGAGTGAAAATAATGGTAAAATAATGGTAAATAAAAGTACCAGCAGTGAAAATAATGGTAACTAGAGTGAAAATAATGGAGACTGGAGTGGAAATAATGGTAAAGTAATGGTAAAATTGGAACCAGGATTGAAAATAATGGTAACTAGAGTAAAAAAAAATGGTAACGGGAGTGAAAATAATGGTAAAATCATGGAAAATAATGGGACCAGGAGTGAAAATAATGGTAACTGGAGTGAAAAAAAATGGTAAAATAATGGTAAATAATGGTAAAATAATGGTAAATAATGGTACAAGTTGTGATGATAATGGTAACCAGAGTGAAAATAATGGTAACTGGAGTGAAAATAATGGTAAAATAATGGCAAATAATGGTAAAATAATGGTAAATACTGGTACCAGGAGTGAAAATAATGATAAAGAGAGTGAAAATAATGGTAACTGGAGTGAAAATAACGGTAAAACAATGGTAAATAATGGTACCAGGAGTGAAAATAATGGTAACTAGTGTGAAAATAATGGTAAATGGAGTGAAAATAATGGTAAAATAATGGTAAATAGTGGTACCAGGAGTGAAAATAATGGTAACTAGAGTGAAAATAATGGTAACTGGAGTGCAAATAATGGTAAATAATGGTCCCAGGAGTGAAAATAATGGAAACTAGAGTGAAAATAATGGTAACTGGAGTGCAAATAATGGTAAAATAATGGTAAATAATGTTACAATAATGATAAATAATGGTACCAGCAATGAAAATAATGGTAACTAGAGTGAAAATAATGGTAAAATAATGGTAAATAATGGTAAAATAATGGTAAATAATGGTACCAGCAGTGAAAATAATAGTAACTAGAGTGAAAAAAAGGTAAAATAATGGTAAATAATGGTACCAGCAGTGAAAATAATGGTAACTAGAGTGAAAATAATGGTAAAATAATTTTAAAATAATGGTAAATAATGGTACCAGCAGTGAAAATAATGGTAACTAGAGTGAAAATAATGGTAAAATAATGGTAAATAATGGTAAAATAATGGTAAATAATGTTACCAGGAGTGAAAATAATGGTAACTAGAGTGAAAATAATGGTAAAACATTGGTAAATAATGGTAAAATAATGGTACCAGCAGTGAAAATAATGGTAACTAGAGTGAAAATAATGGTAAAATAATGGTAAAATAATGGTACCAGCAGTGAAAATAATGGTAACTAGAGTGAAAATAGTGGTAAAATAATGGTAAATAATGGTAAAATAATGGTAAATAATGGTACCAGCAGTGAAAATAATAGTAACTAGAGTGAAAAAAATGGTAAAATAATGGAAAATAATGTTACAAGCAGTGAAAATAATGGTAAAATAATGGTAAATAATGGTACCAGGAGTGCAAAATAATGGTAACAAGAGTGAAAATAATGGTAATTGGAATGAAAATAATGGTAAAATAATGGTAAATAATGGTACCAGGAGTGAAAATAACGGTAACTAGAGTGAAAATAATGGTAAAATAATGAAAAAAGAATGGTAAAATAATGGTAAATAATGGTACCAGGAGTGAAAATAATGGTAACCAGAGTGAGAATTATGGTAACTGGAGTGAAAATAATGGTAAAAAAATGGTAAATAATGGTACCAGGAGTGAAAATAATGGTAACTAGAGTGAAAATAATGGTAACTGGAGTGAAAATAATGGTAATATAATGGTAAATAATAGTACAAGGAGTAAAAATAATGGTAACTAGAGTGAAAATAATGGTAACTGGATTGAAAATAATGGTAAAATAATGGTAAATAAAGGTACCAGGAGTGAAAATAATGGTAACTAGAGTGAAAATAATGGTAAATAGAGTGAAAATAATGGTAAATGGAGTGAAAATAATGGTAAATGGAGTGAAAATAATGGTACAATAATGGTAAAAAGTGGTACCGGGAGTGAAAATAATGGTTCCTGGGGTGAAAATAAGGGTAAAATAATGGTAAATAATGGTACCAGGAATGAAAGTAATGGTAACCAGAGTGAAAATAATGGTAGCTGGAGTGAAAATAATGGTAATATAATGGTAAATAAAAGTACCAGCAGTGAAAATAATGGTAACTAGAGTGAAAATAATGGAGACTGGATTGGAAATAATGGTAAAAGTAATGGTAAATATTGGAACCAGGATTGAAAATAATGGTAATTAGAGTAAAAAAATGGTAACTGGAGTGAAAATAATGGGAAAATAATGGAAAATAATGGGACCAGGAGTGAAAATAATGGTAACTGGAGTGAAAAAAATGGTAAAATAATGGTAAATAATGGTAAAATAATGGTAAATAATGGTGCCAGTTGTGATGATAATGGTAACCAGAGTAAAAAAATGGTAACTGGAGTGAAAATAAGGGGAAAATAATGGAAAATAATGGGACCAGGAGTGAAAATAATGGTAAAAAAATGGTAAATAATGGTACCAGGAGTGAAAATAATGGTAACTAGAGTGAAAATAATGGTAACTGGAGTGAAAATAATGGTAATATAATGGTAAATAATAGTACAAGGAGTAAAAATAATGGTAACTAGAGTGAAAATAATGGTAACTGGATTGAAAATAATGGTAAAATAATGGTAAATAAAGGTACCAGGAGTGAAAATAATGGTAACTAGAGTGAAAATAATGGTAAATGGAGTGAAAATAATGGTAAATGGAGTGAAAATAATGGTAAAATAATGGTAAAAGTGGTACCGGGAGTGAAAATAATGGTTCCTGGGGTGAAAATAAGGGTAAAATAATGGTAAATAATGGTACAAGGAATGAAAGTAATGGTAACCAGAGTGAAAATAATGGTAACTGGAGTGAAAATAATGGTAATATAATGGTAAATAAAAGTACCAGCAGTGAAAATAATGGTAACTAGAGTGAAAATAATGGAGACTGGATTGGAAATAATGGTAAAAGTAATGGTAAATATTGGAACCAGGATTGAAAATAATGGTAATTAGAGTAAAAAAATGGTAACTGGAGTGAAAATAATGGGAAAATAATGGAAAATAATGGGACCAGGAGTGAAAATAATGGTAACTGGAGTGAAAAAAATGGTAAAATAATGGTAAATAATGGTAAAATAATGGTAAATAATGGTACCAGTTGTGATGATAATGGTAACCAGAGTAAAAAAATGGCAACTGGAGTGAAAATAATGGGAAAATAATGGAAAATAATGGGACCAGGAGTGAAAATAATGGTAACTGGAGTGAAAAAAATGGTAAAATAATGGTAAATAATGGTAAAATAATGGTAAATAATGGTACCAGTTGTGATGATAATGGTAACTAGAGTGAAAATAATGGTAACTGGAGTGAAAATAATGGTAAAACAATGGTAAATAATGGTACCAGGAGTGGAAATAATGGTAACTAGTGTGAAAATAATGGTAAATGGAGTGAAAATAATGGTAAAATAATGGTAAATAGTGGTACCAGGAGTGAAAATAATGGTAACTAGAGTGAAAATAATGGTAACTGGAGTGAAAATAATGGTAAAATAATGGAAAATAATGGTCCCAGGAGTGAAAATAATGGAAACCAGCAGTGAAAATAATGGTAACTGGAGTGCAAATAATGGTAAAATAATGGTAAATAATGTTACAATAATGATAAAAAATGGTACCAGCAGTGAAAATAATGTTAACTAGAGTGAAAATAATGGTAAAATAATGGTAAATAATGGTAAAATAATGGTAAATAATGGTAAAATAATGGTAAATAATGGTACCAGCAGTGAACATAATAGTAACTATAGTGAAAAAAAATGGTAAAATAATGGTAAATAATGGTACAAGCAGTGAAAATAATGGTAACGAGAGTGAAAATAATGGTAAAATAATGGTAAAATAATGGTAAATAATGGTACCAGCAGTGAAAATAATGGTAACTAGAGTGAAAATAATGGTAAAATAATGGTAAATAATGGTAAAATAATGGTTAATAATGTTACCAGCACTGAAAATAATGGTAACTAGAGTGAAAATAATGGTTAAACAATGGTAAATAATGGTAAAGTAATGGTAAACAATGGTACAAGCAATGAAAATAATGGTAACTAGAGTGAAAATAATGGTAAAATAATGGTAAATAATGGTAAAATAATGGTAAATAATGGTAAATAATGGTAAAATAATGGTAAATAATGGTACCAGCAGTGAAAATAATGGTAACTAAAGTGAAAATAGTGGTAAAATAATGGTAAGTAATTGTAAAATAATGGTAAATAATGGTACCAGCAGTGAAAATAATAGTAACAAGAGTGAAAAAAATGGTAAAATAATGGTAAATAATGGTACAAGCAGTGAAAATAATGGTAACTAGAGTGAAAATAATGGTAAAATAATGGTGAATAATGGTACCAGCAGTGAAAATAATGGTAACTAGAGTGAAAATAATGGTAACTAGAGTGAAAATAATGGTAAAATAATGGTAAATGATGGTACCAGGAGTGAAAATAATGGTAACAAGAGTGGAAATAATGGTAACTGGAATGAAAATAATGGTAAAATAATGGTAAATAATGGTACCAAGAGTGAAAATAACGGTAACTAGAGTGAAAATAATGGTGAAATAATGGTACATAATGGTAAAATAATGGTAAATAATGGTACCAGGAGTGAAAATAATGGTAACCAGTGTGAAAATAATGGTAACCAGAGTGAAAATAATGGTAACTGGAGTGAAAATAATGGTAAAATAACGGTAAATAATGGTACCAGGAGTGAAAATAATGGTAACTAGAGTGAAAACAATGGTAACTGGAGTGAAAATAATGGTAATGTAATGGTAAATAATAGTACAAGGAGTAAAAATAATGGTAACTAGAGTGAAAATAATGGTAACTGGATTGAAAATAATGGTAAATAAAGGTACCAGGAGTGAAAATAATGGTAACTAGAGTGAAAAAAAGTAAAATAATGGCAAGTAATGGTAAAATAATGGTAAATAATGGTGCCAGGAGTGGAAATAATGATAACTAGAGTGAAAATAATGGTAACTGGAGTAGAAAATAATGGTAAAATAATGGTAAATAATGGTGTCAGGAGTGAAAATAATGGTAACTAGAGTGAAAACAATGGTAACTGGAGTGAAAATAATGGTAATGTAATGGTAAATAATAGTACAAGGAGTAAAAATAATGGTAACTAGAGTGAAAATAATGGTAACTGGATTGAAAATAATGGTAAATAAAGGTACCAGGAGTGAAAATAATGGTAACTAGAGTGAAAAAAAAGTAAAATAATGGCAAGTAATGGTAAAATAATGGTAAATAATGGTGCCAGGAGTGGAAATAATGATAACTAGAGTGAAAATAATGGTAACTGGAGTAGAAAATAATGGTAAAATAATGGTAAATAATGGTGTCAGGAGTGAAAATAATGGTAACTAGAGTGAAAATAATGGTAAATGGAGTGAAAATAATGGTAAATGGAATGAAAATAATGGTAAAATAATGGTAAAAAGTGGTACCAGGAGTGAAAATAATGGTTCCTGGGGTGAAAATAAGGGTAAAATAATGGTAAATAATGGTACCAGGAATGAAAGTAATGGTAACCAGAGTGAAAATAATGGTAACTGGAGTGAAAATAATTGTAAAATAATGGTAAATAAAAGTACCAGCAGTGAAAATAATGGTAACTAGAGTGAAAATAATGGAGACTGGAGTGGAAATAATGGTAAAGTAATGGTAAATAATGGTACAAGGAATGAAAGTAATGGTAACCAGAGTGAAAATAATGGTAACTGGAGTGAAAATAATGGTAATATAATGGTAAATAAAAGTACCAGCAGTGAAAATAATGGTAACTAGAGTGAAAATAATGGAGACTGGATTGGAAATAATGGTAAAAGTAATGGTAAATATTGGAACCAGGATTGAAAATAATGGTAACTAGAGTATAAAAAATGGTAACTGGAGTGAAAATAATGGTAACCAGAGTGAAAATAATGGTGACTGGAGTGAAAATAATGGTAAAATAACGGTAAATAATGGTACAAGGAGTGGAAATAATGGTAACTAGAGTGAAAACAATGGTAACTGGAGTGAAAATAATGGTAACGTAATGGTAAATAATAGTACAAGTAGTAAAAATAATGGTAACTAGAGTGAAAATAATGGTAACTGGATTGAAAATAATGGTAAAATAATGGTAAATAAAGGTACCAGGAGTGAAAATAATGGTAACTAGAGTGAAAAAAAAGTAAAATAATGGCAAGTAATGGTAAAATAATGGTAAATAATGGTGCCAGGAGTGGAAATAATGATAACTAGAGTGAAAATAATGGTAACTGGAGTAGAAAATAATGGTAAAATAATGGTAAATAATGGTACCAGGAGTGAAAATAATGGTAACTAGAGTGAAAATAATGGTAAATGGAGTGAAAATAATGGTAAATGAAGTGAAAATAATGGTAAATGGAATGAAAATAATGGTAAAATAATGGTAAAAAGTGGTACCAGGAGTGAAAATAATGGTTCCTGGGGTGAAAATAAGGGTAAAATAATGCTAAATAATGGTACAAGTTGTGATGATAATGGTAACCAGAGTGAAAATAATGGTAACTGGAGTGAAAATAATGGTAAAATAATGGCAAATAATGGTAAAATAATGGTAAATACTGGTGCCAGGAGTGAAAATAATGATAAAGAGAGTGAAAATAATGGTAACTGGAGTGAAAATAACGGTAAAACAATGGTAAATAATGGTACCAGGAGTGAAAATAATGGTAACAAGTGTGAAAATAATGGTAAATGGAGTGAAAATAATGGTAAAATAATGGTAAATAGTGGTACCAGGAGTGAAAATAATGGTAACTAGAGTGAAAATAATGGTAACTGGAGTGAAAATAATGGTAAATAATGGTCCCAGGAGTGAAAATAATGGAAACTAGAGTGGAAATAATGGTAACTGGAATGAAAATAATGCTAAAATAATGGTAAATAATGGTACCAAGAGTGAAAATAACGGTAACTAGAGTGAAAATAATGGTGAAATAATGGTACATAATGGTAAAATAATGGTAAATAATGGTGCCAGGAGTGAAAATAATGGTAACCAGAGTGAAAATAATGGTAACCAGAGTGAAAATAATGGTGACTGGAGTGAAAATAATGGTAAAATAACGGTAAATAATGGTACAAGGAGTGAAAATAATGGTAACTAGAGTGAAAACAATGGTAACTGGAGTGAAAATAATGGTAATGTAATGGTAAATAATAGTACAAGTAGTAAAAATAATGGTAACTAGAGTGAAAATAATGGTAACTGGATTGAAAATAATGGTAAAATAATGGTAAATAAAGGTACCAGGAGTGAAAATAATGGTAACTAGAGTGAAAAAAAAGTAAAATAATGGCAAGTAATGGTAAAATTATGGTAAATAATGGAACCAGCAGTGCAAATAATGATAACTAGAGTGAAAATAATGGTAACTGGAGTAGAAAATAATGGTAAAATAATGGTAAATAATGGTACCAGGAGTGAAAATAATGGTAACTAGAGTGAAAATAATGGTAAATGGAGTGAAAATAATGGTAAATGGAGTGAAAATTATGGTAAATGGAATGAAAATAATGGTAAAAGTGGTACCAGGAGTGAAAATAATGGTTCCTGGGGTGAAAATAAGGGTAAAATAATGGTAAATAATGGTAACAGGAATGAAAGTAATGGTAACCAGAGTGAAAATAATGGTAACTGGAGTGAAAATAATGGTAAAATAATGGTAAATAAAAGTACCAGCAGTGAAAATAATGGTAACTAGAGTGAAAATAATGGAGACTGGAGTGGAAATAATGGTAAAGTAATGGTAAATATTGGAACCAGGATTGAAAATAATGCTAACTAGAGTAAAAAAAAATGTTAACTGGAGTGAAAATAATGGTAAAATAATGGAAAATAATGGGACCAGGAGTGAAAATAATGGTAACTGGAGTGAAAAAAATGGTAAAATAATGGTAAATAATGGTAAATAATGGTACAAGTTGTGATGATAATGGTAACCAGAGTGAAAATAATGGTAACTGGAGTGAAAATAATGGTAAAATAATGGCAAATAATGGTAAAATAATGGTAAATACTGGTACCAGGAGTGAAAATAATGATAAAGAGAGTGAAAATAATGGTAACTGGAGTGAAAATAACTGAAAAACAATGGTAAATAATGGTACCAGGAGTGAAAATAATGGTAACAAGTGTGAAAATAATGGTAAATGGAGTGAAAATAATGGTAAAATAATGGTAAATAATGTTACAATAATGATAAATAATGGTACCAGCAGTGAAAATAATGGTAACTAGAGTGAAAATAATGGTAACTGGAGTGCAAATAATGGTAAAATAATGGTAAATAATGTTACAATAATGATAAATAATGGTACCAGCAGTGAAAATAATGGTAACTAGAGTGAAAATAATGGTAAAATAATGGTAAATAATGGTAAAATAATGGTAAATAATGGTACCAGCAGTGAAAATAATAGTAACTAGAGTGAAAAAAAAGGTAAAATAATGGTAAATAATGGTACCAGCAGTGAAAATAATAGTAACTAGAGTGAAAATAATGGTAAAATAATGGTAAATAATGGTAAAATAATGGTAAATAATGTTACCAGGAGTGAAAATAATGGTAACTAGAGTGAAAATAATGGTAAAATAATGGTAAATAATGGTAAAATGATGGTAAATAATGTTACCAGGAGTGAAAATAATGGTAACTAGAGTGAAAATAATGGTAAAACAATGGTAAATAATGGTAAAATAATGGTACCAGCAGTGAAAATAATGGTAACTAGAGTGAAAATAATGGTAAAATAATGGTAAATAATGGTAAAATAATGGTACCAGCAGTGAAAATAATGGTAACTAGAGTGAAAATAGTGGTAAAATAATGGTAAATAATGGTAAAATAATGGTAAATAATGGTACCAGCAGTGAAAATAATAGTAACTAGAGTGAAAAAAATGGTAAAATAATGGTAAATAATGTTACAAGCAAAGAAAATAATGGTAACTAGAGTGAAAATAATGGTAAAATAATGGTAAATAATGGTACCTGCAGTGAAATGATGGTAACTAGAGTGAAAATAATGGTAAAATAATGGTAAATAATGGTAAATAATGGTAAATAATGTTACCAGCAGTGAAAATAATGGTAACTAGAGTGAAAATAATAGTAAAACTATGGTAAATAATGGTAAAATAATGGTAAATAATGGTACCAGCAGTGAAAATAATGGTAACTAGAGTGAAAATAGTGGTAAAATAATGGTGAATAATGGTAAAATAATGGTAAATAATGGTACCAGCAGTGAAAATAATGGTAACGAGTGAAAAAAAAGTGGTAAAATAGTGGTAAAATAATGGTAAAATAATGGTAAAATAATGGTAAAGAATGGTACTAGCAGTGAAAATAATGGTAACTAGAGTGAAAATAATGGTAAAATAATGGTAAATAATGGTAAAATAATGGTAAATAATGGTAGCAGCGGTGAAAATAATGGTAACTAGAGTGAAAATAGTGGTAAAATAATGGTAAATAATGGTAGATTAATGGTAAACAATGGTACCAGCAGTGAAAATAACGGTACCTAGAGTAAAAATAGTGGTAATATAATGGTAAATAATGGTAAAATAATGGTAAATAATGGTACCAGCAGTGAAAATAATGGTAACTAGAGTGAAAATAGTGGTAAAATAATGGTAAATAATGGTAAAATAATGGTAAATAATGGTACCAGCAGTGAAAATAATGGTAACTAGAGTCAATATAGTGGTAAAATAATGGTAAATAATGGTAAAATAATGGTAAATAATGGTACCAGCAGTGAAAATTATGGTAACTAGAGTGAAAATAGTGGTAAAATAATGGTAAAATAATTGTAAATAATGGTACCAGCAGTGAAAATAATGGTAACTAGAGTTAAAATAGTGGTAAAATAATGGTAAATAATGGTAAAATAATAGTAGATAATGGTACCAGCAGTGAAAATATTGGTAACTAGAGTTAAAATAGTGGTAAAATATTGGTAAATAATGGTAAAATAATGATAAATAATGGTAACAGCAGTGAAAATAATGGCAACTAGAGTGAAAATAGAAGTAAAATAATGGTAAATAATGGTAAAATAATGGTATATAATGGCACCAGCAGTGAAAATAATGGTAACTAGAGTGAAAATAGTGGTAAAATAATGGTAAATAAAGGTAAAATATTGGTAATAATGGTACCAACAGTGAAAATAATGGTAACTAGAGTGAAAATAGTGGTAAAATAATAGTAAATAATGGTAAAAAAATGGTAAGGAATGGTTCCAGCAGTGAAAATAATGGTAACTGGAGTGAAAATAGTGGTATATTATTGGTAAATAATGGTAAAATAATGGTAAATAATGGTACCAGCAGTGAAAATAATGGTAACTAGAGTGTAAATAATGGTAAAATAATGGTAAATAATGGTAAAATAATGGTAAATAATGGTAACAGCAGTGAAAATAATGGTAACAAGAGTGAAAATAGTGGTAAAGTCATGGTAAATTATGGTAAAATAATGATACCAGCGGTGTAAATAATGGTAACTAGAGTGAAAATAGTGCTAGAATAATGGTAAATAATGGTAAAATAATGGTAAATAATGGTACCAGCAGTGAAAATAATGGTGACTAGAGTGAAAATAGTGGTAAAATAATGGTAAATAGTGGTATAATAATCGTAAATAATGGTACCTGCAGTGAAAATAATGGTAGCTAGAGTGAAAATAGTGGTAAAATAAAGGTAAATAATGGTAAAATAATGATAAATAATGGTACCAGCAGTGAAAATAATGGCAACTAGAGTGAAAATAATGGTAAAATAATGGTAAATAATGGTAAAATAATGGTAAATAATGGTACAAGCAGTGAAAATAATGGTAACTAGAGTGAAAATAGTGGTAAAATAATGGTAAATAATGGTAAAATAATGGTAAATAATGGTACCAGCAGTGAAAATAATGGTAACTAGAGTGAAAATAGTGGTAAAATAATAGTAAATAATTGTAAAATAATGGTAAGGAATGGTACCAGCAGTGAAAATAATGGTAACTAGAGTGAAAATAGTGGTATAATATTGGTAAATAACGGTAAAATAATGGTAAATAATGGTACCAGCAGTGAAAATAATGGTAACTAGAGTGAAAATAGTGGTAAAATAATGGTAAATAATGGTAAAATAATGGTAAATAATGTACAAGCTGTGAAAATAATGGTAACAAGAGTGAAAATAGTGGTAAAATAATGGTAAATAATGGTAAAATAATGGTACCAGCGGTGTAAATAATGGTAACTAGAGTGAAAATAGTGGTAAAATAATGGTAAAATAATGGTAAATAATGGTACCAGCAGTGAAAATAATGGTAACTAGAGTGAAAATAGTGCTAAAATAATGGTAAATAATGGTAAAATAATGGTAAATAATGGTACCAGCAGTGAAAATAATAGTAACAAGAGTGAAAAAAATGGTAAAATAATGGTAAATAATGGTACAAGCAGTGAAAATAATGGTAACTAGAGTGAAAATAATGGTAAAATAATGGTAAATAATGGTACCAGCAGTGAAAATAATGGTAACTAGAGTGAAGATAATGGTAACTGGAGTGAAAATAATGGTAAAATAATGGTAAATGATGGTACCAGGAGTGAAAATAATGGTAACAAGAGTGGAAATAATGGTAACTGGAATGAAAATAATGGTAAAATAATGGTAAATAATGGTACCAGGAGTGAAAATAACGGTAACTAGAGTGAAAATAATGGTGAAATAATGGTACATAATGGTAAAATAATGGTAAATAATGGTACCAGGAGTGAAGATAATAGTGTGAAAATAATGGTAAATGGAGTGAAAATAATGGTACAATAATGGTAAATAGTGGTACCAGGAGTGAAAATAATGGTAACTAGAGTGAAAATAATGGTAACTGGAGTGAAAATAATGGTAAAATAATGGAAAATAATGGTCCCAGGAGTGAAAATAATGGAAACTAGAGTGAAAATAATGGTAACTGGAGTGCAAATAATGGTAAAATAATGGTAAATAATGTTACAGTAATGATAAAAAATGGTACCAGCAGTGAAAATAATGGTAACTAGAGTCAATATAGTGGTAAAATAATGGTAAATAATGGTAAAATAATGGTAAATAATGGTACCAGCAGTGAAAATAATGGTAACTAGAGTGAAAATAGTGGTAAAATAATGGTAAATAATTGTAAAATAATGGTAAATAATGGTACCAGCAGTGAAAATAATAGTAACTAGAGTGAAAAAAATGGTAAAATAATGGTAAATAATGTTACAAGCAGTGAAAATAATGGTAACTAGAGTGAAAATAATGGTAAAATTATGGTAAAATAATGGTAAATAATGGTACCAGCAGTGAAAATAATGGAAACTAGAGTGAAAATAATGGTAAAACAATGGTAAATAATGGTAAAATAATGGTAAATAATGGTACCAGCAGTGAAAATAATGGTAACTAGAGTGAAAATATTGGTAAAATAATGGTGAATAATGGTAAAATAATGGTAAATAATGGTACCAGCAGTGAAAATAGTGGTAACGAGTGAAAATAGTGGTAAAATAGTGGTAAAATAATGGTAAAATAATGGTAAAGAATGGTACTAGCAGTGAAAATAATGGTAACTAGAGTGAAAATAATGGTAAAATAATGGTAAAATAATGGTAAATAATGGTAGCAGCAGTGAAAATAATGGTAACTAGAGTTAAAATAGTGGTAAAATAATGGTAAATAATGGTTAAAAAATGGTAAATAATGGTACCAGCAATGAAAATAATGGTAACTAGAGTGAAAATAGTGGTAAAATAATGGTAAATAATGGTAAAATAATGGTAAATAATGGTACCAGCAGTGAAAATAATGGTAACTAGAGTGAAAATAGTGGTAAAATAATAGTAAATAATTGTAAAATAATGGTAAGGAATGGTACCAGCAGTGAAAATAATGGTAACTAGAGTGAAAATAGTGGTATAATATTGGTAAATAACGGTAAAATAATGGTAAATAATGGTACCAGCAGTGAAAATAATGGTAACTAGAGTGAAAATAGTGGTAAAATAATGGTAAATAATGGTAAAATAATGGTAAATAATGTACAAGCTGTGAAAATAATGGTAACAAGAGTGAAAATAGTGGTAAAATAATGGTAAATAATGGTAAAATAATGGTACCAGCGGTGTAAATAATGGTAACTAGAGTGAAAATAGTGGTAAAATAATGGTAAAATAATGGTAAATAATGGTACCAGCAGTGAAAATAATGGTAACTAGAGTGAAAATAGTGCTAAAATAATGGTAAATAATGGTAAAATAATGGTAAATAATGGTACCAGCAGTGAAAATAATAGTAACAAGAGTGAAAAAAATGGTAAAATAATGGTAAATAATGGTACAAGCAGTGAAAATAATGGTAACTAGAGTGAAAATAATGCTAAAATAATGGTAAATAATGGTACCAGCACTGAAAATAATGGTAACTAGAGTGAAAATAATGGTAACTGGAGTGAAAATAATGGTAAAATAATGGTAAATGATGGTACCAGGAGTGAAAATAATGGTAACAAGAGTGGAAATAATGGTAACTGGAATGAAAATAATGGTAAAATAATGGTAAATAATGGTACCAGGAGTGAAAATAACGGTAACTAGAGTGAAAATAATGGTGAAATAATGGTACATAATGGTAAAATAATGGTAAATAATGGTACCAGGAGTGAAGATAATAGTGTGAAAATAATGGTAAATGGAGTGAAAATAATGGTACAATAATGGTAAATAGTGGTACCAGGAGTGAAAATAATGGTAACTAGAGTGAAAATAATGGTAACTGGAGTGAAAATAATGGTAAAATAATGGAAAATAATGGTCCCAGGAGTGAAAATAATGGAAACTAGAGTGAAAATAATGGTAACTGGAGTGCAAATAATGGTAAAATAATGGTAAATAATGTTACAGTAATGATAAAAAATGGTACCAGCAGTGAAAATAATGGTAACTAGAGTCAATATAGTGGTAAAATAATGGTAAATAATGGTAAAATAATGGTAAATAATGGTACCAGCAGTGAAAATAATGGTAACTAGAGTGAAAATAGTGGTAAAATAATGGTAAATAATTGTAAAATAATGGTAAATAATGGTACCAGCAGTGAAAATAATAGTAACTAGAGTGAAAAAAATGGTAAAATAATGGTAAATAATGTTACAAGCAGTGAAAATAATGGTAACTAGAGTGAAAATAATGGTAAAATTATGGTAAAATAATGGTAAATAATGGTACCAGCAGTGAAAATAATGGAAACTAGAGTGAAAATAATGGTAAAACAATGGTAAATAATGGTAAAATAATGGTAAATAATGGTACCAGCAGTGAAAATAATGGTAACTAGAGTGAAAATATTGGTAAAATAATGGTGAATAATGGTAAAATAATGGTAAATAATGGTACCAGCAGTGAAAATAGTGGTAACGAGTGAAAATAGTGGTAAAATAGTGGTAAAATAATGGTAAAATAATGGTAAAGAATGGTACTAGCAGTGAAAATAATGGTAACTAGAGTGAAAATAATGGTAAAATAATGGTAAAATAATGGTAAATAATGGTAGCAGCAGTGAAAATAATGGTAACTAGAGTTAAAATAGTGGTAAAATAATGGTAAATAATGGTTAAAAAATGGTAAATAATGGTACCAGCAATGAAAATAATGGTAACTAGAGTGAAAATAGTGGTAAAATAATGGTAAATAATGGTAAAATAATGGTAAATAATGGTACCAGCAGTGAAAATAATGGTAACTAGAGTGAAAATAGTGGTAAAATAATAGTAAATAATTGTAAAATAATGGTAAGGAATGGTACCAGCAGTGAAAATAATGGTAACTAGAGTGAAAATAGTGGTATAATATTGGTAAATAACGGTAAAATAATGGTAAATAATGGTACCAGCAGTGAAAATAATGGTAACTAGAGTGAAAATAGTGGTAAAATAATGGTAAATAATGGTAAAATAATGGTAAATAATGTACAAGCTGTGAAAATAATGGTAACAAGAGTGAAAATAGTGGTAAAATAATGGTAAATAATGGTAAAATAATGGTACCAGCGGTGTAAATAATGGTAACTAGAGTGAAAATAGTGGTAAAATAATGGTAAAATAATGGTAAATAATGGTACCAGCAGTGAAAATAATGGTAACTAGAGTGAAAATAGTGCTAAAATAATGGTAAATAATGGTAAAATAATGGTAAATAATGGTACCAGCAGTGAAAATAATAGTAACAAGAGTGAAAAAAATGGTAAAATAATGGTAAATAATGGTACAAGCAGTGAAAATAATGGTAACTAGAGTGAAAATAATGCTAAAATAATGGTAAATAATGGTACCAGCACTGAAAATAATGGTAACTAGAGTGAAAATAATGGTAACTGGAGTGAAAATAATGGTAAAATAATGGTAAATGATGGTACCAGGAGTGAAAATAATGGTAACAAGAGTGGAAATAATGGTAACTGGAATGAAAATAATGGTAAAATAATGGTAAATAATGGTACCAGGAGTGAAAATAACGGTAACTAGAGTGAAAATAATGGTGAAATAATGGTACATAATGGTAAAATAATGGTAAATAATGGTACCAGGAGTGAAGATAATAGTGTGAAAATAATGGTAAATGGAGTGAAAATAATGGTACAATAATGGTAAATAGTGGTACCAGGAGTGAAAATAATGGTAACTAGAGTGAAAATAATGGTAACTGGAGTGAAAATAATGGTAAAATAATGGAAAATAATGGTCCCAGGAGTGAAAATAATGGAAACTAGAGTGAAAATAATGGTAACTGGAGTGCAAATAATGGTAAAATAATGGTAAATAATGTTACAGTAATGATAAAAAATGGTACCAGCAGTGAAAATAATGGTAACTAGAGTCAATATAGTGGTAAAATAATGGTAAATAATGGTAAAATAATGGTAAATAATGGTACCAGCAGTGAAAATAATGGTAACTAGAGTGAAAATAGTGGTAAAATAATGGTAAATAATGGTAAAATAATGGTAAATAATGGTACCAGCAGTGAAAATAATAGTAACTAGAGTGAAAAAAATGGTAAAATAATGGTAAATAATGTTACAAGCAGTGAAAATAATGGTAACTAGAGTGAAAATAATGGTAAAATTATGGTAAAATAATGGTAAATAATGGTACCAGCAGTGAAAATAATGGTAACTAGAGTGAAAATAATGGTAAAACAATGGTAAATAATGGTAAAATAATGGTAAATAATGGTACCAGCAGTGAAAATAATGGTAACTAGAGTGAAAATATTGGTAAAATAATGGTGAATAATGGTAAAATAATGGTAAATAATGGTACCAGCAGTGAAAATAGTGGTAACGAGTGAAAATAGTGGTAAAATAGTGGCAAAATAATGGTAAAATAATGGTAAAATAATGGTAAAGAATGGTACTAGCAGTGAAAATAATGGTAACTAGAGTGAAAATAATGGTAAAATAATGGTAAATAATGGTAAAATAATGGTAAATAATGGTAGCAGCAGTGAAAATAATGGTAACTAGAGTTAAAATAGTGGTAAAATAATGGTAAATAATGGTTAAAAAAATGGTAAATAATGGTACCAGCAGTGAAAATAATGGTAACTAGAGTGAAAATAGTGGTAAAAATAATGGTAAATAATGGTAAATAATGGTAAATAATGGTACCAGCAGTGAAAATAACGGTACCTAGAGTAAAAATAGTGGTAATATAATGGTAAATAATGGTAAAATAATGGAAAATAATGGTACCAGCAGTGAAAATAATGGTAACTAGAGTGAAAATAGTGGTAAAATAATGGTAAATAATGGTAAAATAAAGGTAAATAATGGTACCAGCAGTGAAAATCATGGTAACTAGAGTCAATATAGTGGTAAAATAATGGTAAATAATGGTAAAATAATGGTAAATAATGGTACCAGCAGTGAAAATAATGGTAACTAGAGTGAAAATAGTGGTAAAATAATGGTAAAATAATGGTAAATAATGGTACCAGCAGTGAAAATAATGGTAACTAGAGTTAAAATAGTGGTAGAAGAATGGTAAATAATGGTAAAATAATAGTAGATAATGGTACCAGCAGTGAAAATATTGGTAACTAGAGTGAAAATAGTGGTAAAATAATGGTAAATAATGGTAAAATAATGATAAATAATGGTACCAGCAGTGAAAATAATGGCAACTAGAGTGAAAATAGAAGTAAAAAAATGGTAAATAATGGTAAAATAATGGTATATAATGGCACCAGCAGTGAAAATAATGGTAACTAGAGTGAAAATAGTGGTAAAATAATGGTAAATAATGGTAAAATATTGGTAATAATGGTACCAGCAGTGAAAATAATGCTAACTAGAGTGATAATAGTGGTAAAATAATAGTAAATAATGGTAAAAAATGGTAAGGAATGGTACCAGCAGTGAAAATAATGGTAACTGGAGTGGAAATAGTGGTATAATATTGGTAAATAATGGTAAAATAATGGTAAATAATGGTACCAGCAGTGAAAATAATGGTAACTAGAGTGTAAATAATGGTAAAATAATGGTAAATAATGGTAAAATAATGGTAAATAATGGTAACAGCAGTTAAAATAATGGTAACAAGAGTGAAAATAGTGGTAAAATCATGGTAAATAATGGTAAAATAATGATACCAGCGGTGTAAATAATAGTAACTAGAGTGAAAATAGTGGTAAAATCATGGTAAATAACGGTAAAATAATGGTAAATAATGGTACCAGCAGTGAAAATAATGGTGACTAGAGTGAAAATAGTGGTAAAATAATGGTAAATAGTGGTAAAATAATTGTAAATAATGGTACCAGCAGTGAAAATAATGGTAGCTAGAGTGAAAATAGTGGTAAAATAATGGTAAATAATGGTAAAATAATGATAAATAATGGTACCAGCAGTGAAAATAATGGCAACTAGAGTGAAAATAATGGTAAAATAATGGTAAATAATGGTAAAATAATGGTAAATAATGGTGCAAGCAGTGAAAATAATGGTAACTAGAGTGAAAATAGTGGTAAAATAATGGTAAATAATGGTAAAATAATGGTAAATAATGGTACCAGCAGTGAAAAAAATGGTAACTAGAGTGAAAATAGTGGTAAAATAATAGTAAATAATTGTAAAATAATGGTAAGGAATGGTACCAGCAGTGAAAATATTGGTAACTAGAGTGAAAATAGTGGTATAATATTGGTAAATAACGGTAAAATAATGGTAAATAATGGTACCAGCAGTGAAAATAATGGTAACTAGAGTGAAAATAGTGGTAAAATAATGGTAAATAATGGTAAAATAATGGTACCAGCGGTGTAAATAATGGTAACTAGAGTGAAAATAGTGGTAAAATAATGGTAAATAATGGTAAAATAATGGTAAATAATGGTACATGCAGTGAAAATAATGGTAATTAGAGTGAAAATAGTGGTAAAATAATGGTAAATAAGGGTAAAATAATGGTAAATAATGGTAAAATATTGGTAATAATGGTACCAGCAGTGAAAATAATGGTAACTAGAGTGAAAATAGTGGTAAAATAATAGTAAATAATGGTAAAAAATGGTAAGGAATGGTACCAGCAGTGAAAATAATGGTAACTGGAGTGAAAATAGTGGTATAATATTGGTAAATAATGGTAAAATAATGGTAAATAATGGTACCAGCAGTGAAAATAATGGTAAATAGAGTTAAAATAGTGGTAAATAATGGTAAATAATGGTAAAATAATAGTAGATAATTGTACCAGCAGTGAAAATAATGGTAACTAGAGTGAAAATAGTGATAAAATAATGGTAAATAATGGTAAATAATGGTAAAATTATGGTAAATAATGGTACCAGCAGTGAAAATAATGGCAACTAGAGTAAAAATAGTGGTAAAATAATGGTAAATAATGGTAAAATAATGGTAAATAATGGTACCAGCAGTTAAAATAATGGTAACTAGAGTGAAAATAGTGGTAAAATAATGGTAAATAATGGTAAAATAATGGTAAATAATGGTAAAATAATGGTAAATAATGGTACCAGCAGTGAAAATAATGGTAACTAGAGTGAAAATAATGGTAAAATAATGGTAAATAATGGTAAAATAATGGTAAATAATGGTACCAGCAGTGAAAGTAATGGTAACTAGAGTGAAAATAATGGTAAAATAATGATAAAATAATGGTAAATAATGGTACCAGCAGTGAATATAATGGTAAAAAAATGGTTATAATGGTAAAATAATGGTAAATAATGGTACCAGCAGTGAAAATAATGGTAACTAGAGTGAAAATCATGGTAAAATAATGGTAAATAATGGTAAAATAATGGTAAATAATGGTGAAATAATGGTAAATAATGGTACCAGCAGTGAAAATAATGGTAACTAGAGTGATAATAATGGTAAAATAATGGTAAATAATGGTAAATCATGGTAAAATAATGGTAAATAATGGTACCAGCAGTGAAAATAATGGTAACTAGAGAAAAAATAATGGTAAAAAATGGTAAATAATGGTTAAATAATGGTAAATAATGGTACCAGCAGTAAAAATGGGGTTTTTTTTTCGGCAGTTTTCCCTATATAAAGCACCGTTGGAATAATCCAATCTCTTTGAAATTTGCACGGCATTTCGAGGTCTCTGAGGCAAGCTTATGGGCGAAGTTTCAGAGCTCTAGACCGTCGGCGAGCGCTAGGGCGGGTGTAAAACCACTAAAAAAAACACAGCGTAAAATTTCAGTCCGAAAACGTTATACACACGTTTTTGGTTCTCGTACTTCGAACCCAGATGGTAGCGCCATTTAAATGCAGTAACCCGAAAACACGATTGGGTCGTGTGGCACTGATGATGGGCTACCGGAAACCGCTTTTGGTTTGGGTTACTGCATTTAAATGGAGCTTGAAGCCGTCGGTTTTCAATGGCCATTTTACAGTGCAAATACAGTGCAAAAAATGCGTGTTTTTTCGGCAGTTTTTCCTATATAAAGCACCGTTGGAATAATCCAATCTCTTTGAAATTTGCACGGCGTTTCGAGGTCTCTGAGGCGAGCTTATGGGCGAAGTTTCAGAGCTCTAGACCGTCGGCGAGCGCTAGGGCAGGTGTAAAACCACTAAAAAAACACAGCGTAAAATTTCAGTCCGAAAACGTTATACACACGTTTTTGGTTCTCGTACTTCGAACCCAGATGGTAGCGCCATTTAAATGCAGTAACCCGAAAACACGATTGGGTCGTGTGGCACTGATGATGGGCTACCGGAAACCGCTTTTGGTTTGGGTTACTGCATTTAAATGGAGCTTGAAGCCGTCGGTTTTCAATGGTCCTTTTACAGTGCAAATACAGTGCAAAAATGCGTGTTTTTTCGGCAGTTTTCCCTATATAAAGCTCCGTTGGAATAATTCAATCTCTTTGAAATTTGCACGGCGTTTCGAGGTCTCTGAGGCGAGCTTATGGGCGAAGTTTCAGAGCTCTAGACCGTCGGCGAGCGCTAGGGCGGGTGTAAAACCATTAAAAAAACACAGCGTAAAATTTCGAAGTCCGGAAACGTTATGCAGACGTTTTTGGGGCTCGTACTTCGAACCCAGATGGTAGCGCCATTTAAATGCAGTAACCCGAAAACACGATTGGGTCGTGTGGCACTGATGATGGGCTACCGGAAACTGGTTTTGGTTTGGGTTACTGCATTTAAATGGAGCTTGAAGCCGTCGGTTTTCAATGGCCATTTTACAGTGCAAATACAGTGCACAAAATGCGTGTTTTTTCGGCAGTTTTCCCTATATAAAGCTCCGGTGGAATAATCCAATCTCTTTGAAATTTGCACGGCGTTTCGAGGGCTCTGAGGCGAGCTCATGGGTGAAGTTTCAGAGCTCTAGACCGTCGGCGAGCGCTATGGCGGGTGTAAAACCACTAAAAAAAACACAGCGTAAAATTTCATAGTCCGAAAACGTTATACAGACGTTTTTGGTGCTCGTACTTCGAACCCAGATGGTAGCGCCATTTAAATGCAGTAACCCGAAAACACGATTGGGTCGTGTGGCACTGATGATGGGCTACCGGAAACCGCTTTTGGTTTGGGTTACTGCATTTAAATGGAGCTTGAAGCCGTCGGTTTTCAATGGCCATTTTACAGTGCAAATACAGTGCAAAAAAATGCGTGTTTTTTCGGCAGTTTTCCCTATATAAAGCACCGTTGGAATAATCCAATCTCTTTGAAATTTGCATGGCGTTTTGAGGTCTCTGAGGCAAGCTTATGGGCGAAGTTTCAGAGCTCTAGACCGTCGGCGAGCGCTAGGGCGGGTGTAAAACCACTATAAAAAACAGCGTAAAATTTCAGTCAGAAAACGTTATACACACGTTTTTGGTGCTCTTACTTCGAACCCAGATGGTAGCGCCATTTAAATGCAGTAACCCGAAAACACGATTGGGTCGTGTGGCACTGATGATAGGCTACCGGAAACCGCCTTCGGTTTGGGTTACTGCATTTAAATGGAGCTTGAAGCCGTCGGTTTTCAATGGCCATTTTACAGTGCAAATACAGTGCAAAAAATGCGTGTTTTTTCGGCATTTTCCCTATATAAAGCACCGTTGGAATAATCCAATCTCTTTGAAATTTGCACGGCGTTTCGAGGTCTCTGAGGCGAGCTTATGGGCGAAGTTTCAGAGCTCTAGACCGTCGGCGAGCGCTAGGGCGGGTGTAAAACCACTAAAAAAACAGCGTAAAATTTCAGTCCGAAAACGTTATACAGACGTTTTTGGTGCTCGTACTTCGAACCCAGATGGTAGCGCCATTTAAATGCAGTAACCCGAAAACACGATTGGGTCGTGTGGCACTGATGATGGGCTACCGGAAACCGCTTTTGGTTTGGGTTACTGCATTTAAATGGAGCTTGAAGCCGTCGGTTTTCAATGGCCATTTTACAGTGCAAATACAGTGCAAAAAATGCGTGTTTTTTCGGCAGTTTTCCCTATATAAAGCACCGTTGGAATAATCCAATCTCTTTGAAATTTTCACGACGTTTTGAGGTCCCTGAGGGGAGCTTATGGGAGCAGTTTCAGAGCTCTAGACCGTCGGCGAGCGCTAGGGCGGGTGTAAAACCACTAAAAAAACACAGCGTAAAATTTCAGTCCGAAAACGTTATACAGACGTTTTTGGTGCTCGTACTTCGAACCCAGATGGTAGCGCCATTTAAATGCAGTAACCCGAAAACACGATTGGGTCGTGTGGCACTGATGATGGGCTACCGGAAACCGCCTTCGGTTTGGGTTACTGCATTTAAATGGAGCTTGAAGCCGTCGGTTTTCAATGGCAATTTTACAGTGCAAAAACAGTGCAAAAATGCGTGTTTTTTCGGCAGTTTTCCCTATATAAAGCACCATTGGAATAATCCAATCTCTTTGAAATTTGCACGGCGTTTCGAGGTCTCTGAGGCGAGCTTATGGGCGAAGTTTCAGAGCTCTAGACCGTCGGCGAGCGCTAGGGCGGGTGTAAAACCACTAAAAAAAAACAGCGTACAATTTCAAAGTCCGAAAACGTTATACAGACGTTTTTGGTGCTCGTACTTCGAACCCAGATGGTAGCGCCATTTGGATGCAGTAACTCGAAAACACGATTGGGTCGTGTGGCACTGACGATGGGCTACCGGAAACCGCTTTTGGTTTGGGTTACTGCATTTAAATGGAGCTTGAAGCCGTCGGTTTTCAATGGCCATTTTACAGTGCAAAAAATGCGTGTTTTTTCGGCAGTTTTCCCTATATCTATAAAGGAGATGGGGCACGAAATTGGTCTTAAAAATTGAACCGTTGTAATTTTGTAACCTAACAGGAGCGTTGGTTACAATAGTTACTTAACATTTTTCCAGTCTTGCCAAACTCTCCTAATAAGCGACTGAAAACTGTTTTTATCATCTATGATATTAGATTACATAAAACATTGAGAATATCAGAAAATTAATTGAACCCAAATTATTTCGGGCTAGTTTCACTGGTTACATAATGGTTACATGCGGTTACATTTGGTTACAAAGGTTTCTTAAAGAATATTTTATAAGATCATTTTCACAGTTAAGTTGTGGTTACATGGTTACATTGGTTACACTGGTTACAAGGTAAAAACAAATGATGGCTATTTATTTCGGGCTAGTTTCACTGGTTACATAGTGGTTACATGCGGTTACACGTGGTTACATAGGTTTGTTAAAGAATATTTTATAGGATTATTTTCAGAGTTAAGTTGTGGTTACATGGTAACATTGGTTACACTGGTTACAAGGTGAATAAAATGAAGGCTAATTATTTCGAGCTAGTTTCACTGGTTACATAATGGTTACATGCGGTTACATGTGGTTACAAAGGTTTCTTAAAGAATATTTTATAAGATGATTTTCACAGTTAAGTTGTGGTTACATGGTTACATTGGTTAGTTACAAGGTAAAAAAAATGATGGCTAATTATTTCGGGCTAGTTTCACTGGTAACATAGTGGTTACATGCGGTTACGCGTGGTCACATAGGTTTGTTAAAGAATATTTTGTACGATTGTTTTCAGAGTTAAGTTGTGGTTACACTGGTTACAAGGTGAAAAAAATGAAGGCTAATTATTTCGGGCTAGTTTCACTGGTTACATAATGGTTACATGCGGTAACATGTGGTTACAAAGGTATCTTGAACGATATTTTATAAGATTATTTTCACAGTTAAGTTGTGGTTACTTGGTTACAGTGGTTACACTGGTTACAAGGTAAAATAAATGAAGGCTAATTATTTCGGGCTAGTTTCACTGGTAACATAGTGGTTACATGCGGTTACACGTGGTTACAAAGGTATCTTGAAAGATATTTTATAAGATTTGTTTCACAGTTAAGTTGTAGTTACATAGTTACATTGGTTACACTGGTTACTAGGTGAAAAAATGAAGGCTAATTATTTCGGGCTTGTTTCACTATTTACATAGTGGTTACATGCGGTTACACGTGGTTACAAAGGTATCTTAAAAGATATCATTGTTATAAGATTTGTTTCACAGTTAAGTTGTGGTTACAAGGTTACATTGGTTACACTGGTTACAAGATGAAAAAATTAAGGCTAATTATTTCGGGCAAGTTTCACTGGTTACATAGTGGTTACATGCGGTTACACATGGTTAGAAAGGTATCTTGAAAGATAATTTATAAGATTATTTTCACAGTTAATTTATGGTAACATTGTTACATTAGTTACGAGGTTAAAAAATAAAATGTAAAAGTTAAATGTATAAAACATGTTCTTTGTGAAAACGATTCCGTAAAATATCAAATGATTTTCGAATTAGTATATTTGAATAATTTGGTCCAGAAGTAACATAATCTTGCGAGATGCGAAGAAAACAATATTCTACCTCGGCCGTGCATTGATATCATTTTATTTCACAGTCTCGCTCGGTATCTTGCTTTTAATCTTGATTGTTGTTGTTGTTTATTCCCAGTTTATGGACCCTCCCGCCTCTGACCGATGACATTATGGTGTGGTCCGGGCTTTTAATCTTGAGATTTTCGGCAACATTTTTATTGTGCGCGTATTATCATTGAACTGACCTGGGAAAGGTAACTTTCACGCATGCGTACTCGATTTTGGAGGCGGAGTTTCACTTATCGCCTGATGAGTTAACACTGGACCTGTGGTGTTTACCTTTGGTGCGTTTTAAAATCATTTTAAAAATATAAATAAGTTTAATTTAGTCAGCAGATTAGATAATCCGTTAACGAATTATAAATGTTTTCGCGAAGAATATAACACAACATTAAAACTCTATTCAGAGCTACATATACCTTTTATTTTACATATGCTAATAAAACTTAAAAAATGGTGGTCTCAAACAATTCAGAGATTATGTGCACAAATGAAGCTTATAAGTGTCAATTCTTTATTATTGCTTATTATTTAAAACAATTAAATACGATTTTCACTTGCTAAGTAAATGGCCGATAAAAAACTTATTTTTTAAATGCAATTCGGTGATCTTTAATAATGAATGGTAACCATTCACTCGTATTTAAAATTAAGTTGTTTCTTAATATGCGGTCACTGTTAAATATACGTATGTATGTAAAATCCCCTCGCTTACAAAGAATGAAAGATTATCAGTTATTAAACTAAGTATCAAACTGATATTGACAATCAAGTTCAAAAATATGAAACATAACGAAATTTTAAATTTGAGTACGTGTACTTTTACAAAAGAACCAAAAATCGTCATGTTTGTGTTAGCTACCAGTTTTTCAGCATGGTAGCATAGTATTACGCTTCCGATCCGCTAAAGTTAACGTGTAATAGTATAATTATAACAGATAATCATCATTTGGCTACCGTATTCTGTACGGTAGACAATTATCAATTCTGCCTTTAAAATGTAGAACATTTCACATCTGAAATTGAATGATCGGAGTCAAACCGAATTGCGAATATCTCATTAAAGGCACGTGTCCATAACTCCATATATCTTCTGCCTATTAAAACTCGACCTATCTCCTTAATCTATAAATTTTTTTGTTTTCTATCCATTTTTTCTAAGACTATTTGTAATCTCTCCCATTTCTGCGCTATCTGAAATTATTTATAAATTATTATGTTTAATCTTTTAATGTTAGATAACGACATATGTAACAATAATTTAGTTGATCTTAACGCGTGAATAAAACATGATTAACATCATGATGGAAATTATTATAAATCAAACAATACGTGCACATTCACAGTTAAATAAAAATATAAAAGAAATATACTCGCGTTTCATTATTTTTTTACCGATATCCATGTTGTTGTAAAAATGCTACTGTTCTCAGCGCACCATAAAGTTCAAATAAGTCTTTTTTATAACATAACATAACATAATGAATGAGTCTAGTAGTCTAGCAATTTGAAACTATCGATAAAAGAATCGGTTTCACTCTTTGTGTTGCTTTTGGTTTTAAAAATACTAATACTAACTTTCGAACTATCAAACGATATGTTCGGCGCCTCGAGTAAAGAAACGCCTCTTTATGAACATCGACCAATTGAAAATAAGTAACACAGTAATGCGATAATGTGATTCGTGGGGCGGAGTTTTAATAATTAATGATTCGTTCATCTTTTTAATACCCGCATTAATTGAATTGCGATAAGAATCTAAACTCAAAATGCCTGAATATGGTGATTAATCACATAATTGTTTTATTAGTTTGAATTAACCTCGGTACTAACGTCTTTTGGTGGACTAGCTAGGGTTAACTTTAATTTACTACAACAGTATAATGCCCTTGTTCATAATTTTTTGGAAAATTCCTGTTTAGAGGGACACGGGAACTAACAAAATGATTAGCTATTTATCTACATCCAAATATTTTGGACTATTTAACAACATCAAAAGCTTTCTAAATATTTAAAATTGTACAAGTCAATATTTTGTGTTTAATGCTTGATACTGTTGCAAACACATAATCAAGGGATGATGTTGTGTTTAGCAAGTAAACTTAACATGGTAGGAATGAGCCTCATGATTTCCTTTATAGCAGTTTTTTTCATTAACTGCTTTTCTTAATGAATACATTTTGAGCACCGATTACACCTAAAGAATATTCGCGTGTTTTGTTTGTACGGCAATTATCACAATAATATCCTTATATAAGCCGCAAAATGTTATGGTTGTACAAAATGACACTTTCTTAACTATCAAACTCCTTATTTTATTTTTAATGAGTTTAATGAGTTGTGTCCACTTAATAAATAAATGATGTATGTAATTTTTAATCTTGCGATTTTTTCACGTGTAACAATAGTATATCAGACGGGTTACAAACTTAAAACTGTACTCTTTTTCAAAAGGAAGTGAGTGCTTTCTTTTCGGTGACTTTTCATTAACTGATATTCTTAATAAATATATTTTAGCACCGATTACACCTTAAGAATATATTTGCACGACGATTATCATTAAAACAACCTTATATGCTCCGCAAAATGTTTAAGAGGTAAAAAATGACATTATCTTAACTATACCCAACAAAATAGTTCTGCACCCAAGTGTTCTTTTGCAAATTTTATAATATTGCAAATAACTAGTATAAGTACTAACATTTATATCAAGATTAATTTTTTGCGGAGTTATATATTATATTCTCTTTATTTCCACAAAATTGATTAGCAAACAAGACATAGAAATAAACATGACATATATACATGACATGACAAAGTCAAGAATTATAAAATATACAAAGACATTAACATAAACATAAGATCACAAAAACCTAGAAGGCAAAACATCGAAAAATAAATCACAATCTCAAGTGTGCGACCGGTCGAAATGGTGACCAGGGCCCGGAACCACAACACCGTGACTGGCGAACAGTCTCAAGTCCCAAATGTTCGATTGGCCGAAATGGTGCACCTACACCATTTCAGCCAATCAGAATCCCGAGACCTGACCGAGCTCCACGTCAGACGGTTTAGACCCGAGACAGGTTTCCAAAAATGATCTCCGACTAACACAAGTATATGTGCAGATCAATTTTATATTTGTGTTATTATAAGAGGATTTTACGGTCATTAATGCTGAATTAATTTCGACATTCAAGCATAATACAAAATACTAAGAAACATAATTAACTTATGATCAATGATTATACAATATAAGTTTGTTACATTTGGAGTTGCGCGTTTTCTCATGCAGGAAAACATGGGAACGCGTGCACAACAATAACAACAATATTAAGAAACAACAGAAGTACAAAAACCAGACTTATGCATGTTTTAACAGGGTTTTTTTTTAATAAGAATGTAACATCTATTATTATGGTAAGAAGTTCATTTTACTTTTTTTCAAAAACAAATTTGTTTATTTTGTTGTTGTTTTACATGATCATAGTAGAGAGCTGTAAATATAGAATATATGATTTAATTTATATAGTTTTATTTATTTGCATAGCTTTGACTACGAAAGATATAGCAATTTTTAAGAAGTGCTTATTCACTGATTTACTACTGATATCATCTATTTGCCAAGTTCACTAACAATACATTGTCCAAATTCGTTTAAAAACTGATCGAAGAAACGTTTTCTTATTGACTCAGTTTCGGAGCACTCCAGTGTACAGTGTTTTACACCATCATCTTGTTGTTGTTGTTTTCGCTGAGAAGAATCCATAATCCGAATTTGTGTTAGCTACCGGATGACTGGTGGGCAACCTTGGACATGTGTAAAAATGTGGATTCTAATCTTTCAATGACATCAAAGAACAGCTGAGAGATATTCTCCGTTTGCCTTTACTTCAATCAGGTGTGAAATATTACACTTTTTAAGGACAAAAATTCGCAGCCTCCGAAAGATAAATGCATATAGATGACTTTAATAAAATCAGAATTTGTTTCGTTTTTTGGTTGGACACGTTTAAATTGACTTTTACCAGCAAAAAAAAAAATCAAACAACAACAACAAATAATATTGAAAATAAAACACAAAGCATCCATTAGGTCTAATCTCTATAACCCACAAAAATTATACATGATCGTGTGTTTTTAAGAATTTGCTTTTTTTTTTCATTTTACAGCTGGAGTAAAAATAGTTTTATTTAAATGCTGAAATGACACCTTGTTGAACCGTCTCCATTCAACCGCGAAATAAGGCAAACCCAGGGAACGATTTTCGATTTATCGCAATATGTTTCGGGTCCTTTTTTTTTTAATTAAAAATATTCTAACTTCAACCCCAAAACAGAATATCGCAACATAATTTTTACAAACAAAATATATCAGTTGAAAGACAAATTTGTCTTGTTTTGGATCCGTTTGCATCTAAGCTTTTATTTCCATAGAAATAGTATAATTAATTCATTAAATACAGACGGATCCCCGATTTTCCACGATTTTCAATAGAATATTTAGGAGGCTGAGATGGTTAACTTTACCCTCACAACAGACTATCGCAATATACTTCCATATTTATGAAATAAACATATAAATATCAAGCAAAGATTATATTTAATGAAGCCATTTGCACCTAAGAATTGAGATGAGCAGGAGATAAGTTGTGCACATTAGACATGTGCCTTCTTTTTTCTTGTTTATAGCGAAAATTTCGCTTATCTGATAACCCTGTGAGGTAGTTTTTGCAGTATGATCAACACGTATACTTCCTGTGTGTTTGGTCACTGCGCGTTTTATGTCTATACATGATGTTTGTTGAACAGAATAATATTTAATCTACGTTATTCAATTTCTTTACTTAAGAGAATGTTTAACTTGGTAAAAATTATTTGATCGGACGTTGGCAGTGCATAAGTATGATTTTTTTTCATGAAGTCCAAAGAAGTGATATATCATAATCACGTCAAATCATTTTGTGTATCCAATCTCTCCATCTATATTATATTTTTATGCCGCGACAAACTTACAGTGCCAGTTCTGCCCCAACCAGAAGAAATCTGCCACTTCGGGGCTTACTACGAACATGGTTATTTGCTCATGGTGGGTCCCAATGTCTCCGACAAAAAAAAAACAACAACAAAAAGATAAAATGCGTATAGCCTTTCCCCTTGCTTTTGAATACGAATAAAGAAATACTTCAAAACTGTCCACATTCGGATAAGAAAGAGTATCTTAGCTTTCCTGTATCTTTCTAAAAAAAAACCTGTCCAAAATCAAATATTACAGTTCCAGTTTTATTCCTTAAAGAAATCAAGTATATACAGGTTAATTTATAAATAAAAAATAATTCTGTCTTATCAACTACGCCACATAAGGTTATAATTACTAAATAATTATTATTTTGCGACTGGCCGTTTACATCCAGTATTTAATCATAAGCAGACGACATGTTTACCTTATCGACAACACTAATCACGTGCAAAACAGCAAGTGCGATTTCATTGGTTGAACGGCTTAATACTATAGTTTCTATTGGTTCGCTGTTAAACCTAGGGTTTGTTTTAAACATATAGTTTAAGTAATTAACGTGAAGACGGCGCTGAAACCCATAGTTTAAGACTTCTATCTACGAGTTTAATATTTAAATCTCTTTACCATTTAGTTTTAAAAAAATACGTAAAATGAAACTTTTATCTATGGGATTTAGCAAAAAAATGGAAACCTATGGTTTCAAGTCTTAATCCACAAGTTTAAGAGAAAACAGTGAAATGAAGTCTTAAACTATGGGTTTAACATGTAATCCTATAGTTTAAGACCTTAATCTATATGTTTAAGAGAAATAAAGTTTAATATATAGTTTTAAGAGTCTTAAACATAGGGTTTAACTATTAAACTTAGGTTTAACTGTTAAACATAGGGTTTAACTGTTAAACATAGGGTTTAACTGTTAAACATATAGTTTAAGGTCTGAAACTACAGTTTTAATTCTGAAAAGCTGTAACTATAGGATTAAGACTCTTAAACCCTAGGTTAAAGTCTGTTAAACTATGAGTTTAACAGTTAAACCTATGGTTTAAGGTAAGACCTGTGTAATGAATACCTATATCCAGAAGAGTATCCAAGGGAAGTAACTATAGTATCAAATTAGAATAGATTTCTATCAAGCAAGAGGACCAGGGTTCAAATCCCACTGGAAGCTAATTTTTTTTGTAAGCCTAGAGCTTAAATAATTGGCATATTTCTTTTTTTTCCTGTGTAATTCTGTCATTGAATAAAAAATTGTCATGATTTAAACTAAAATAAGCAAAATAATCAAGATTAAAGGGGTTTTCGCTATCAGAATAGTGTTTATTCAAGTCATCAATTTGAAAATTTCTAAAACTGGACGGTAAACTTCTCTGAAATTTTGTTTAAATGTTGTTTAAGGTATATAGTTTAAAAATGGTAAAGTTTGAATAATTGCACCAATCAGGATTTTGCACAATTTTCATAAATTTAGTCTCGTGAAATATAAAAAATGCATTTTTTAAATTTATTTGGTCAAAAAATGTCATTTTAAGACAAATTCTGTATTTATATATTATATCTTAAATTGGTTTAGTAAAATATAACATATTTTGGATAAACTGTAAAAAAATTAGGGTTGAATTTATCAATAACAAAAAATTTTGTCACCGATTAAAGAAATTGGATACTTTCACGTTTTTTCTCACTTTTTTAAATAAAAAAGCTAAAAATCTCAAAAACTACACGGTGAAAATCATTAAAATTTTGCATACAAGTCAGTGGTATGAAGCAGTTGATGAAAATATAATCAGATGTTGGATTCTTAATAGTGCCTATTACACAGGTCTTACCTTAAGTAATTATTGTGCTAGCCGCATGCCATATACAATCCTTTCGCTCTGCCGATCTATGGGTTGGTAAGTCGAGATTTTGAAGACAATATGCGAAATCGATAAGTTCACGGTAGGGGGTCGTGCTAACGCGTTGTGAAATCCCGACTCGCATCTTTTATCGCGTTTTGAAGTGATCTAATGGTTTCAAACCACTAATTCAATTTCCATAGACTTCCATTATAACTTTTCATCAATTTCTGAATTTACTATTCGGTCAAGCTCTTAAAATCTTACAGTTCTCAAGAGAACCAACATAGAGACACCATCAAATACCAATTCTACATTAGCATGACCAATAAACTTTTTCGGCATTTTAGCCAGAAGTGTATCACCCCAGTCTCTGCGGAACTTTTGTTTACATTCTGTCAAAAATGATAGCTATTTTTAAAGTTGAATTGCACTTTTTTCATTATTAATTTCATACTATTTGTATTCAAATTACTACAAAATCATTATATTTTATCAAAATAATGTTCTTTTTAAAATATTAATTTTCATATTCTACCACTGCACAAAATTAGTTAGAGACCTGATCACCAATATTTAGTGGTCTATAACCTAAATGCAAGCATAGAGTACAAAATGGAGAACGGACAAGTCAGGAGCATTAAGTAGTTTGTTTCTTTCCCGGTTCTTGTTTCATGGAGATTATAATAATGTTTAACATAAAATTTCAGAATTTAAAAAAGAAAGTTAGTTGAATGTTAAGTTAAATGTTAAGATATATTCGTTTCATCGTGTTTAAATATCATCATCATCGTCATCGTCGTCGTCGTCATCGTCATCATCAAACTTCGTCATCACATTTTATTTTTCTTTTTAATATTTTGACTTGCAGATTTGCACTATAATTAATAAGAGACCACAGGAACTTTGTAATATAAATAAACTTTATTGGAGGTTCTGCAGTTGCTGCTATTGCAGACTGATGACGACGACGACGATGATGATGATGATGATGATGATGATGGCTGTTCTTGGTATTTACCATTCCAGCATTTAATAACATATACCTTGCTATTTTAATTTTTTTGGTAATTGACCAATATGTTTTGGTGGCCATAAAAAGCTTAAATCAACCGAATATGCCACATTTAATGTCCATATTTCGGCTGAGGAGTGTTCCGTATTGACCAAATATTTACACTTGCGACATAATGTATGTATGGAGAAATCTATGATTTCACTGCAAATGTTATAATTAATAGAGTTTATTCAGTATACCCAAGTGCTATCCTGGCGATTTTCCAAATTAAATGTTGAAATTGAATTTGGATTTTGTGTTTTATGTTAATTAAGGTTACGAAATGGTAATCAGGGAAGTAGAGAATCTGGTTTTATTAAAACGGAAGACATTCTACGCAGAATTAACGCTGGTACTTCTTAAATTACTGCACGAATACCATCAGCAAAACAACTCAAAAGGACATAAAGGAAACAAACATTAAACGAATTATTTTAGAATACTACAGGAACTTACGACAGACATTGAAAAAGATTGCAGTGTACAAGGATCAATTTAGAACTTTCCACCCTAATATTATTTTACCATCGTTACTTAAAATAAATATAGAAGTTTTGTAAAGAAAATTGAAGATATATACCTGTTTAAGAACCGTCATCGTTGAACTCGTGGGATAGATACTAGGGATAATATTACAAGAAAGCAATTTTCTTATATGGAAGAACGAATGGAAAAATAACTATAGTTGCATAAGTCTTATTGAAAAAATGTAATAAGCTGAGGGTATAAAGAAGCTGGGTTGGAACTGCTTAAAAGTTAGTTTGATTCTCGCATAATGTGTTTGCGCAGAATATGTTATGCTTATAAATATTGTTTGACCCTGAATTATTTACTAATAAGGACTAGTTTCATGAACATCATATTGAGAAAATACTAAATGAGTTACAATTAATATTTTGTTCTGTAATTATCTCAGTTCTTATGATGTAGAAAGTGTATAAAATCTTGTATACATACATAGAAACCATAATGAGTCACCTGTTGTAGACGATATAGATGACCAATACACTTAAATGATACAGTATTTTAGTTCTGTCATTATTTGTGATTCGTTTTTGGAAAGTTCTCTTCACAAATCTATGGATCATTCCGACAAATGTGTGAATCGTTGCCTTTTTAAAATTTTCTTTTGGGAATGTTATAGGAATGAAATGATTCTGTAAAACGCACGGCTTTAAGTCTACTAAAAGAAGTTTTATAAGCATAATCTTTATTTATGGAAGTATAGTTTAAGTAAACAATTATGATCATACAAACGTATATTTTACAGACTTGTATTCTTGTAGTTCTTTATAATAAGGAACCATTGAAGTTATGTTTAATTTTTTGATACTTTTACTAAGAAATAAGCAATAAGCGTTATATTTTAATTCATGTCCGTGAATGATATGGTTGCACCTACAATTTTACCATGGCAAGATGTTTTCAGCTATGCTTGCTAAGTTATGCAATAACTTTTTCTCAATCTGATTCATGACTAAACACAAAGGCTATATGTTTATGTCAGACGTTAATTGAGTCTTCATATCGACAATTGAACGTAAAACTAAGAAAATTCATTGTTGTGCTCATAATTTATGTTTGAACGACCAAAACTATTAAACTTGTAATGATCTTACGACGTTGTTCCATAATTTATATTAATTAAATATTTTTAATTGAAATGTTTGCTGAAAAAGGTTCTGCACTAACATTTCGGTAAAGTTTCCAGCTGAAATCTCTTCTGAAAAATGCAATAAACTTTTTGCACCAGCTAGTAATTCGATAAATTTTCTGGCAGAAATTTCTGCTGGAAAGTTCCAAGCATGTTCTCCACCACCATTTGTTTCAGTAAAATTTCCAGCAGAAATTTCTTCTCGAAATATAATGTTTAGAAGATATTGCGATTTGAACAGATATTACTGCTATGAGAGTGAAATTTCTAGCCGAAATTTCAGCTGAAATTATATAGAATCAAGGGTTATTATTAATTTCCACTGTTCCTATATTCATCATTTTGGACCTTTAAGAGATTTTCAGCAGAAATTTCTTCTAAAATGATCAACATCCACTGCATTTACAGAGCAAAACGTCGAATGTAGACAGCTGTTTGCTATAAAAAAAATCGTTCTGTAGCAAAACTGATTTCAAAAGGGGATAAAGATTTTCCCTTTTTATTTTGGACTGCAATTTAACCTGTTGTCTGTAGTCACAAAGTTATCTTCTAAGTAACATTTTGTTTTGCAATTGTGATATAAAATGAAGTGACATAAACATATAATGCAATTAGTATTTTCCAAATCTCACCTTTCATTTCAGCGAAATAAATGACGACAAGATAGGAAGAAGATGCTCAAGTTTTATGATATGCAGCAACAATGAAATAATATAAACACTCGAGGGTAAATCTGGTTCCTGACAATATTAAAGGCAACTAAACAATTAGTTAAGATGTTAAAGATTTGTCGTTCAGTTTTATTAATCAGTATTGAACAAATAAACAAACATGTATGCATATCAGGAATTGCCGCAACTAGAAAAGAACAGCATCCCTAAGCAGCCAAAGAGTAGAGAGGAAAAGAGAGCATGCGTTTACATGAGAGTGTTTGGGTGAGTGATTGTAAAGTGCAATCCCAGAGGGATGAAATGATAACAGTATTTATTGAAAGTACGGGGAGACGTTTTACGGCCGCCTCACAGCACATGCAAAACTACTGTGAATATAAAAAATAAAATATGCATATCAGGAATTGCCACGACCAGAAAAGACAGCCTCCCCACGCAGCCAAAATAAGAGAGGAAAAGAGAGCGTCAGTTTATAAGAGAGTATTAAAATAAGTGGAGATGAGTGTGAAAAGTGACTTAAAGTGTAATCCATGAGGAGTGAAAAGATAACAGTTTTGGTTGAAAGTACGGGGAGACGTTTTACAACCGCTACAAAGCACACAAAAACAACTATGATTATAAAAAAAGAGAAATTTACATATCAGGAATTGCCACAACCATAAAAGACAGCCTCCACACACAGACAAAAGTAGAGAGGAAAAGAGAGCACGAGTCTATATGAGAGTTTTTGAGTGATTTGGGAGGTGTGTGAAAAGTGACTGTAAAGTGCAATCCCTGAGGGATGAAATTTAAAGATAACAGAATTGATCAAAAGTACGGGAAGTCGTTTTACATCTGCCACACAGCACAGACAAAACTATTGTGATTATTTAAAAAATGAAATATGCACATCATGAAGATAGGAAACCGCTAAACACGATATTAATGATCTTACTAAAAAAATATAAATACCAGGAAAGACCAAGTCGAAAATCAGAACGTCAACAAAGATGAGAAACTGTTTGTTTGTTTTTTCAAAAATAATAAAAATTATTAGACTGTGTGCGATGTGATTTTGAGTTATAATTTCGATCAATTTAAATGAAAGCTAAAAATAGATCAAGAACATTAATGACAGAAAAACTTGTGCAATTTAAATAAATTGCTTAAAAGAATTGATTTATGTTTGATTTGAATTTATGTTAAATGCTCTAATAAAGATTATATAACCTAGAAAATAAGGAACGTTAAATTACCAAACGAATATACGCATTTTAAAGACATATTTAAATTTCCAAAACGAATATACATATTTTAAAAACATAGATAAAAAGTAAAAATTAATATACGCATTAAAATGTAGAGTTAAATTTCCTAAATTAATGTACGCATTTTAAAGACACAGATGAATTTCAAATATTAATATACGGATTTGAAAGACAAACTTAAATTTCCAAAATTAATTTAAGCATTTTAAACACAGTTAAATTTTCAAAATTAATTTAAGCGTGGTTATGAAATCATCATTTAAAAGGTATTGTTTCTAACAAAACAAAGTCTAGTTTTATTTGACCGAGACTTTGAAGGAAAATATACCTTTTAACGGGCAGATAAACGGCCTTGAAAGGTTTATCCGAAGTCCAAACTGCACCGTCATGTATGATATACGTTAAAATGACATTTAAATGAAACATCCATTTTACTTTAGTAAAAGATTACACCTCCGACATGATTTTGAAACTATTTGACATCAACACCAATAATGTTACCTCTTTGTAAAACAAAACTATGCGTGAGTTTTTGTGTCTTTAATTTCGTTAACGTTATAATAGATCATTAAACAATAAACATTGAACACTATTATAATGCATCATATTGAACAGAAAATTTTCTTTTCTTTAATTCTCCTGTTTTTTTCTTCTTTTTTTTAAACTGAAGTGAGGGTTGAATGTAAATGTTCTTTCACAAACTGTTATAAAGCACAAAATAAAATATAAATATTAAATTTAACAACGTACGACCCATCACATATTTATCATGCTTCTTAAAGCCATTAGGCCTGTCTTTCAATTTTCTCCACACGTTGACAATTTATCTTTATTTACCTCTTTGGTTGCACGACGGTGGCAGGGATTTAAGAGTTTATGAAGGTTTATGGAGAAATCTTTTCTTAAAAGAACCTAGAAGCTCGATTTGTCTCTTTTATCCCTGTCATCGTGTTCTTGCTGATTTTACTCCAGGAGCTCTGGTCTCGGTAAGATAATTGAGTACCCGCCCTTTGGCTATGCAATGCTATTAGATTCTTATGTTTTATATGTTTGTGTGCTTTTGCGTGCAACATTGTTGAGCCGATAAGTGGGTTGGAGTTGTTTCACCAAGACAACTTGTATTTGTTTTGTGATATGAGAACCTGTTGGGGCAAGTGTGAGGTTGGTGCACCCTAGAACCTGGTTTTAACCCCCAGTGGCAATTTGATTTGCCACTGACCGTTCCAAGGCGGTAACCCCTAGGGTTCTCATTTTTCTTAATTGTTAGTGGTGTCTCTTTTGAAACTGATCATTTTATTAACCATGCTCTCTCCCTCTCTTCTTCTTGACTGTGTGGGGAAGCTGTTTTTTCTGAATGTGGCGATTCCTGATATGCATATTTCACCTTTTATATATTTGAATTTATACGCCTCAACGGTTTGCATTTAAATACGAAAATGTTTATCGTCCTGTCTCTATTGCTAGGTCATGTGAAGAAAGTCTAAGTTTGAATAAAGCTATTTGATAGTTTTTGTCCTGAATACATGACAAATACTTTTCCAGTTGAATTCGTGCTTAAACAAGGAATAGGATGTGAGTATAATAAAGTTATTAATACTTATAAACCACGATTGTTTAAACCTATCGGTTGCGTTGCTCGATGCGTATGTAACTAATTTCAATTATTTGGTGTTCATCCCACATATATTGCAGCCCAATTTTGTAAAAGATAGATTTAATTTTGTGTTCTTAATTCAGTCTATTATATGCATTATCATTTTTGTATCTATTGCTAACATATTGTAAACAGTTCTTATTAATGGCTTTGTCATCGTGTTCTTGCTATTTTGACTCCTGGGGCTCTGGTCTCGGTCGGATCATTGAATCGCCATTTTTTGCTAGTAGCTTCTTATGTTTTATATGTTTGAGTGCTTTTTGCATGCAACATTGTTAAGCTGATCGGTGAGTTGGAGTTATTTCATCAAGACAAATTGTACTTGTTTGTTGATATGAGAACCTGTTGAGGCAAGTGTGAGGTTGGTGCACCATAGAACCTGGTTTAAATTCCCAGTCCCAATTTGTTTTCTCATTGACAGTTCCAAGGAGGAAACCCCAACGGTTCTCTTTTTCGTGTATTGTTTGTGGCGTCTTATTTAATTTGACATACTTATAACAACATGCTCTCTTTTCCTCTCTTCCTTTTCGCTGCTTGGGGAGGCTGTGTTTTGTGAGTGTGGCGATTCCTGATATGCATATTTTACTTTTTTTAGAATCTTGATTGCCCCATACTTATGAATGAGTTACATGCTCAGCTGGACCATGAGAACAGACCCCACGAGGTTATAAAAAGACGATATTTGTTATTCAAGACTATATATAAATTATGTAACGCGTATTTTGAATGTTGTGCTAATCTTTTTGAGTTACGATGCCAGGAACCATTTATGAAAAGATGAATACTAAGATACTTAAATGAATCTAAAACATCTAGAGCTGTGTCACATAAAGTGAAATTTTAATGAGTACTTTGATAACGTTAAAATATCATTATTTAAGCCTTGTTCGTGATGATTTTTAATCCATATGTATCAACATCAACTTGAGAGCATATTAAAGTGTTTGGGCAAAAATTACTGCATCGTCCGCGAAAAGCAATATTAATTTAATATTAATTTGTTCAGTTTTGAATACACCCTCGATATCTGCATTTATATTGTTTTGTATGGGTTTTTTTTATGAAAAACAACATATTTTATATAAAGATATAGTTGACCTTATTCGTCACTTAAATGCTTGTGGTAAAGCTTATTATACCGGCACTAAGACAATTTTGAAATCAACAACTATTCCAAGTTTAATGCCATAGGTAGGTATACATAAGAATGTTTAATAAAGACGAGCTGAATTACCATATTATTGCAGGTAAATAGCAAGTTTGTTTTGATATGTAAGAAAGTTTCTTGCGTCTTGAAGCTTTTGTGCAAAAGTTGGTCATTATTAAAACATAAATTAAATTTTTATGTAATACACATTCTGTATTACAGAAAGAAAAGTCAAAAGATCAGCAAATGTTTCGTTCAGTTAACACGGCTTTACGCAACTAACCAGTTCAGCTTCTCCAGTTTAACGACCGTCTTTGGTCATCATTCCACGGTCATCGATAATAAAAAATATCAATATATCTCTGACAATAAAACATTAAACAGATAAATGTTATAAATGTATCTTAATTTTGCACATTTAATATCAAACACAAGACGAGAACCTTTTGGTAATGACGTTGTAACGGTCTTTTTGTCGCTGAGGCCATTCATCAAGTGTCGGGTGATCTTCCCATACAGTTTAGTGCAACAATTATTTAACATACACACTTGAAGCACAGTCGACTGTCAACATAAACCAAGCATTTTGACGCTTGTTTTATCTTAAACTCTGTCAAATGTTACGGTATACAATTCTTCCATTCAAAGGCTGTGGTGGTCTGCTGTTATTTATCGGAACAAATGTTCTCGTAACAGCAATGTCTGAAAAGATAGAAGAATATTGTTCACATGACGTTAAAGATTGTTTTGATCCGATTAAAATATTTAGTATGGCTAATAAAATTTCCATTATACCATGCAATGGAAAAATAAGGAAATCTTTTTTGTCGAAATTATTATTCTACTATGGATATAAAGAATGTTATTGTTTAAGTAGTCGATTAAGTAATCATTGTAATATGTACTTCAAAGAGACTTTTTATCATCATTAACTATCCGTTATTTATAATTAACTATCCGATATTAAAATGTTACAAGCGGATGGGATACACTGATCAATCTTTCCCGAGTTGAAGTTGTCAAGTTTATTTCCATTCAAATTTCTCAGTATGTACAACACATAAACAAGAGAACATATATACATAAACAATTCTTTTACAGTAACTCCTTTCATGGCAATAAGAGGATAGCTCCAAAGTAGGGACTGCAACGAGTAGTAAAACTGGTACTCGAGTAATCGGATAATCATCTGATAGAGTACTCGAGAACTCGAAAGAATATAAAGATTACAACCTTTATTCGAAGAGTCAGTTACATCCGAGTATGATTAATTTGCCACAGTATCGTACGTATGAACATAAATCCCAAGAGATACAAGCAAAAAACAAAACAAGTTGAGATTTCATTGGAACATTTAGCAGAAAAAGCTAAATCAAATTCATTTGTTTATTCAAATCTGGCAGAATCCTTATTAGATGATGAGTATTTCACATCAAATTTATTATTGAATAATCTTCTGCTCTATGTAGGCCTTGTGATATCAATATTGAATACCTTATGTTTAGTATGGTTATATCGTAAGATGAACTTGATTATCTTAACTACAACTTTATTGGGGCAAGTCAACGCGTTAGAACTAAAATATACTACTACCACAACTCACAGTCCTTATTCGACATTCTTCAATACTTTGGAGTCAAGTTTGAAATTTGAGCATTTCATTTTTGGATTAGTCTTGTTGCATCTGATTATTGGTATTTGGGTATTGAGAAAGTTATACTGTAACAAACATCCTGAATCCACTTATTTAAATATTCACGTATCAAATGGAATACAATGTCTGGATATTCCCTTTGTTTCAATTTCGTCATGTCCAATAGAATGGAACATTGTTTCGAATGCTTCAATTATAATCGAAGGAATCGTTGGAACTTGGTATCCAGAAGTATTGTTTGATACTTCTCGAATTTCGATCACAAACAAAATAACAAATGTCAGTTTGCTAATCCCAACTTCAAAAAGAATTAACTGGATTCTTTGCCTGAGGCTTAAGAAAATGCTAAAAACAACTTATTTTACTCGTTTGGAAGTTGTTCACAATGGAATTAGAACTTTAAAATTCTCTGATATCCTAACAACTGATCGCATAGAGCTGGATAACGTCAACGGCACAAATTTAAGACCTATTGTGTAAGATTGACGTGTGTTGGTTAGACTGATTATATATATTAAGGAAATATTTTTGCATATGTCAGGGTTGTTTTATTTAATATGTTTTATTGATATACATTTGTATACGCGTACATTTTTTAATTGCCTTTGGATGTATCTGTTGTTATTGATATTTATTCATTCATGTCAGATAAGATTGGACTGTTATATTCATGATATTCATTTGTTTCATCTATTTCAGTTTCAAGTAGTGGAATTGTCAAAATCGTGACCAGATTTTACTAAAACGAAATATATATTCGTTGCAAAATATTATTATGGTATTATCATTTTGGTATATACATTTTAGAAATTTCTAAAACAATATTGGTTATTATTAAAATAACAAACATCTGTACATTACATTTATATTTTAAATTGCATTTTATTTATCACATATACATTTGTCATCAAAGATCATTTCTGTGTTATATTCATAGATTTTTATTAACATAATTGTTCAATTATATATATTAATAGATTTTACTGTTGTTTTTATCATACATCTATTGACATATTGGTTATCACTATACCCTTGTAATTTATCTTTAATAATTGTTTTGATTATATATATTTATCTTTCAATTTCGAAAGATAAATTTAATTCTGACTACGGGGACATCGGCAAGTCCGTCCTAAATCAGAAAACATCTATGTCATTAAAACAATTATAGTGCTGCAATTTTTATAGTGTTTTTAGTTAGTTTATTTGTGTGATTTTGTATATATATATTTTTTCAATTGTTTATTGTTAATATTGTTCTTGCTTTTAACATGTCTTTTAAAGTAGACCTTTTAAATGTTGTACAATATGCATCTTATTTTAATATATATTTACATCAAAAGGACGAGACAAATCGCATGATTCTTCCTGATCAAGCAAATATATCTTGCCCTTCTTTTACAACCTTTTCAAACATTATTAGATTTTTAAAAATAATACAAAAACCATCACCAATTATGCCACTACTCTTGGAATTTTTAAGTGCAAAAGTTATTTTTATATTGGCAGATTACTTTATTGTAGACAGAATTTTTGAAGAAATTACACTCAATTATTATAATAACTTCACATTAGGACCAGCCTTTCTTACATACTTCATAGAAACACACACCGCCCAACATCCTATGACAAAACGTTTTCTCTTTTTATTCGCAGAATTTTTTTCACTTCCACGAACCCTGGTGTTTGACATTCTATTCCCATCATCTGATACACCACTTAAAATACCAGCCCAAAAGTTAAAAAAGATAATAAGGGATCTCAAACGTAAAGAAACCCTACACTCCCGATTGCGCAAACTCTATTGTAGAGTCTGTAAACAATCTATAGTATATATTAAGGATAGGCACCAGGAGTTTCTTAAGATTACACCCTGCTGCGGTTCATCTATTCATAACAATTGTGCGGACAATTGCCTTATAAAACGTAATACTACCAAGGCTAACTGTAAAATATGTAAAACACTTCTTATCCACGGAAATCCATTTACTATCAATGAACCTCATATCACCACCATAACAAGGAACCACATTAGATTATTAACTCAAACACCAGAATGGGCAAAACTACCTTCCATTCAATATCAACAGTGGCAACAGGAACAAGACGCGATGCAATATCTAAACTTTAAGCATATATTTTATCAAACTTCAAACATGCGATTTGTCGAGCCGGCAGACGGCAAACACAGTATATCGATTGCTCTCTATTTTGTGCCTTAGCGATATCAAAAGCATTTTGCTTTTCATCACATTGCTAAAAATAATATTGATTATATAAAGAGCTACTAATACTTTGTGAGCCAGGGGTCATCGGTGCCTACCCTCCCGGCGTCAAGGCACCACCTTTACATTAATTGTTCATCAATTTCATACTTCGGATTTTTCATTGATTATTCATCTATTTCATTGTCGGATTTTGTATTTGTTTCCTAGTATTATATATATCTATTGTTTGACATCATATTACAACATGAACCAAGAATTGTTTAGAGACTCATTAAACAGGGTAGATCGTTCAAATCTTCCCGCAGTAGCTAAAGAAGCTTATTCTTCACTGGATTTATGAAGCGTCAAGGCTAGGATTTCCATTTGGTTTATGGGGGATCTTTTACCCAGACCTATACACGCTTTTGAAATTTATGACCATCTACAAAGATGAGACCTTTCTTCTATTTCACCCTAGGGTTATTGATAAAGTTGCTACTTTTTATCAGGTCAATTATGAGTATTTAATCTCAAGAAAATACTGCACCCTTCCCTATTAGCTCCAACCTTAAAAAACAAATGCCTCCTCCAACTCGCCAAACTTCTAAAAGCCAACCCCTCAGCTAAAGCAGAATTAATAAGTCGAGTTGGCGTAGATAACAAATTGGAAATCCTTGTCATTCATGATGTTTTACTCAATCAAAATTAAAATATATGATTGCACTTTTGGTCAAGCTGATTACCAAAAAAAAAGAGTTATCAACCAATGGTTTATTAAATAATTTTAGAGAAAATAATGTTCTGCTACATATTGTGATATTATATTAATAATGTGACTTCATTTTATACGTTTTGAGTAATGTTGATTCAGTTTGATAAATTTAAACGCATATTAGTTAGTTAATATCTTTAGTCATATGTCTTTGTTTGTTCTTATATTTTGATTACATAATATTACCTCTACGTCATATTTGATTTCAATATTTCATGTTTGTATCATTTCATACTAGTTAACCTTGTTATAGATTAATGCAGGTTCATCAATATATATTATGGGATTGTTGAAAAAAAGGGTTTTCACATTTGAGAAAAAATATGATGAGATATTTTTTAATAGAGTAGAGGGAGATGTAACACAACAAAGTCAATATTGTTTGTGAGTAAGCAAGAAACATCATAAGTAAATGTTAAGTTCATCTAGGTATATAGGTTAACATGTATATAGTATGATAGTATTTCCTGATGTTGTTCGGTTGATTCCGTCGAATAATTTATGAATTACTCATCTTTAGTACATTTGAGCACGTTCTACTATACGATTCGTTGTTCTGGAGCGCTTTGGACTTATTTGGTTATGAGTTAGAAGTAACGTTGGAGATTTGTAAAAATATACCTTGATCTTTGATCCGAGAGTTCCGATTACTCCAAAGGTCTAAAGCTTAGAATAATCTATCGCGCACGGCAGCGGTGTAGGCAGTCTTGAATCAGTCGCAGTCCAGATCGGTCGCATTGAACAACTCTTATTCTAGGACGTGCGAAGGTGATTTTGTTATTATATCAATATTGAAAATTATTGTGGACATATAAAATAAATAACTTAATTTCGAAATTAAACAATGTGAAAACCAATTAATTTTCGTCATTTATCAACTTCATATGTTTCCAGTATGTAAAGATCCCGGACATTAATTGAGTTTATATTAACAATTTATTTACGTCAAACATGCTGCTTACATTTATTTGCTGTTAAGTTATTAATGTTCTTTCATCTTTAAGTTACTCTGTATTTATAACCACATACTCCATATCAGTAAAAGTTAAATATGAAAAAGAAAAATAAGTTTTAATATTTATTTGTGTGTGTGTTTTTTTTTTAATTTCTATTGTTGAAAGAAATAAAATACAAGCGTCCATGTTTCTGCTGTGTTGGCAAGAAGAATTTTACAGGTATACGGTGGACATATAATATCATGCTGTAAAAACATCAAATGAAAAAATCAATTTAACAAAAAAACATAACTGAAACCCAATCATCTTTTCTTTGGACATGACGTCCGCTTTTCGGGTTGTCTTATTTCAACCTCACACGGTAGTTCCTGATCGTAAGCTAATTCTGAACTATACAGTTGCCATTTCAACTTTCAGTCTGCTGCCCGTTTATAGTAACTCCACGCGGGCATGTTGTTGATGTTATGCGATATATCAGTTCGATGTTTATTTTTCAAGTATCTTCTTTAGAATGTGATACTGAACATCACCGCCGTTATACTGTTTTATTTCAATAATATTGATATTTTGGTGCGCGTCATTCACATATCAAAAAGTTAAGATGATCTTAGTAGAAACACATTTACCCATCAATGATTATAGTGAAAGGTCCCAATTTTTAAATGGTCATGCTTGTAGTATCAAGCAAAACATGTGCTATCAAAATATTGCTAATTAACATAAGTGACAAGTGCAAACTGGGAGCCTTAATTGACATTTAAAAATCTAATAACAATTTCAAAGCGTTAATTGTTTCACCTGAGGCGACTAAATGAGTCGCAAATTGTGCCTTACTGGCACTTTTCCAATTGTTTAACATCTATTACAAATGAATCTGGAACAAAAATGGATTTCATTTTAAATTTTCATCCGGGTACTCGAGTAGTAGATTTAGTACTCGATACTCGGAAGATCGATCGAATACTCGGTTACTCGATTACTCGTTGCCATCCCTACTCCAAAGTATTAGCGCTTCACTTAAATTGATGTTTGCCTTATAGATCTTTTATAAAGAAATAATTCCGCTCTTATCAGGGAAAAATCAATAACACACGGGTAACCAAATCAGTTTCGACTGTTTTTAATAATCAGAATAGATGAATGAAAAAGAAACTTTGCAATTCACCGAACCCGAACACGACAAATAATCAAAATACAGGTATTGCAGGGCCCAAGATCATAAAGCTAAAGTAGAATCAGATGCTTGCATTATTATCTTGGACCCTGGTCTGTTCAACGGCAGTAATGAAAATACATATGATGGTGTACATCTACTTATCCGTAATCAGTTATAGTTATACATACTAATTATCATTATTTATTATTTGCCTAATAATTATTAAATTTGTACCATACTTACCACCACGGATAATTATATAGAAAGATAAATAGATCACTTTATGAATTAAAAACAAAATGGAAAACCCAAAATATGTGCCAACCATCTCGCGGTTTGTACAAAGTCTGTGCAACAATTAGCAGTACAATAAAACTGCTTATTAATTCTTAGAACAAAATGAGACAATTAAAAGTTTAAATGACAATAAAAGTAAGAGTGTGTCGTTCTATGTGAACATTATTGGTAACTAGTGGTTTTGAGATTGTATTATTGTTTTACCTGTGCCTGTTTGTCGCCGAAAACGATATCGACCATTTGGATACCCGCGTTGATGTTCTTTTCCGAACACCTCCGAAAGTGTATTACCCATAAACTGTTGACGACTGGGATATTGTCCCTCAAGACCCGGTCGACGACCTTGTTGCAAAAAGTAAATTCACTTATCAAGAAAACAGCTACCAGAGAAAAAAACTAAATTACTTAAGTTATCGTAATAATAATCACAAGGTAAGATTCACAGCATGTTCAGTTTTAACCGTTACTGCAAAATATTCAAACTTATATTAATTTTGTTATTATTCCTATCTAATTTTACCAGCTTATTACTTGTGCTTGCTTTCCTAGCAAGGGACTCGCGCTACAACATATCAACCAAATATCAATTAACAAGTACATGTATGTATTTCTTTTTATTTGAGAGACTTTTGCTACCGATAACGGACACTTAAAGCTTATCTAGATTTTGTCAGTGCTGTTTTTTCTGTCGTAGAGGCACTTGCTCTCGGAGATGGTATGCAAACGATATCTAAGTTAAACATATGTGTTTTCTTTTTGTTTCAGAGACTCTTGCCTTCAATGATGGGCATGCAAATTTAATCTTAATTTACCAATATTGCTTTCTTTTAGTCTGAGAGACTCTTGGTTCAGCTGAGCATGTAAGTTATTTCTTAATGTGCCATGCTCGCATTGTGCGTGAAAGACAAATGCTCACGATGACCCATCCTGATTTACCATTGCTAATTTCTAATTGTTGGCGGGAGCCTTGTCCCCGGTGTCGGCCAATCGGAAATCCCCAGAGGTTTCCGTGTCGCATTGTTTGTTGCTGACCCAGTCCCTGTGCTACCTGGTGATGTACTGGATCAGTATTCGTTTGGGGATGAAGGGCATGTGTAAGGACATCAATATGGCCGGTATCTCCTGTGTGTTTGAACACTCGTCTTAATACACTGAGCTGAAAAGGTTACAAATAAGATTGTGATGAATTTAAAATTAAACATACTCGTATTATCATGATAAAAGGTTAACAAAGGAAACCTCAGTAAACTAAACCACTTATTATAAGAAGAAAAGAACCCCTTGGCGGCTTAGACATTAATTTATTTCCATTAATCACCATGAAAAGGCTCGATCCAATTTAGCCAGCATGGATGGTTTTAATATTTCAGCTAGTATAGCTTTGAGTATTCATTCAACCCATAAATATACCTCCTGCGTTTTAGATTTTGCCTTCGGCGTTCTCTTAAATACACTGGATTTACATTCACAGATCCCATGTCCAAAAAGTTTATTCTGTTCTATTCTGTTTATTGTTTTATTTTTAGGACACACCTATTATATTATCTAAATATGGAATAGTCAAATGATGGAATGGTAAAACTATTAAAAATACCGTAAATAAGCTCGTTTGGAATGAATCAAAATGTGTAGTTTACTTTAGATATTAATTGAAATTATTATTGCTTTTGAAATATCATTTCATCTTTTTTACCACTATACCAACTGGACCATCGTTTGGAACCGATGAAATTCTTTACCCTTTACTTGTCCATTAAGTTGCGCTCAACTCAACGTTCGATGGCCCGAGTTGTTATTTGTATTTCCATTTCTGCCTAACAAAAGGCTCAGACAAACCGAGCCTGTAACATTTTCTTATTTTTCGTGTTGGATGCTTTTAATGGTTCATTATCAACTACCATCAACAAAGTTGGACCTAACATTGTTTCATATGTAGTTTAAAATTAAATACATTCAACATTAAAACTCTCACTTATTTGTTTCTTATTTCTAGCCAGTTTCGTATGTAAATTCATAATATTTTACATGTAACCTTATACCAAATAATAGAACAAAACGAACAAATGGTTTGCAACAAGGGCAGATGTTAACTGAAAAAGTCATGATGAAATGATTAAAATAGGACGTATGTTTCTACATCATTGTTGATGATTTGGAAAGTACAATTTATATGATAAATTTCGTCAGCTTTTTAAGTTTACCAGTGTACCTGAAACACAGTAAAAAGCATAAACAAGTAGACATGTTTTGCATACAATAGCAAAGATTACACTCATAGTAACATCCATATATTTGACTTGCCTGATGCAATGATATAGTCTGTGCTTGCTCAAAGACACTCCAAGTCACACTCTCGAAACAGCCTGGTGTTGTCAGTGAACCCTGATACCGGAAGTATCTATGGCTTCTGGTTGGTAGTAGCTCGTATAAGGAGAAAGCAGGGATTGGTTTTCTAGTTTGGCCTTAAACAAATTTATTAAATGTAGTTTTACTATTTAATCATTTCGCAGTGTTAAGCTGAGTTCTCAATAACATTTACATAATACAGAAAGGTGTAGGAGGTTGAAAATATCTTAGCCACAATGCCCCCACTATTGTGTTAAGTTATTATCACTGAAGTATCATCTAGTCAGTAGGAAATGATTTTCTACTTAATTAACCTGCTGTTTTTCATTATAAATGAAGATAATAAGTTAAAGGTAACAGGTAAAAGAAAAGGCACGTATACACGTTCTAAACTTCCAACAAAGACAAAGATTACAAGTGACAGGAAATTGTCACAAACCAGGTTTTCATTTTTCAAACTAATGGCCGAGCGCAAATGTGTCAGTAGATATACATAATGTGAAAAAGAAATAAAAATGTTGTTTAATATAATACATGTGTAACAAGCAATTGGCCATAAACAAAACCCATATAATACTTTTGTGAAAGTTTGGTTGAAATCACTTGAGAAATGTAAAAGATGTTGTGCACAGAAGGTAGTGTTTACACCGGACCACCACCAACGTACCTCATTCTATTCACCAGGATTTAGCTTTCAGAAAACTTGGTTGGTAGGAATTTTTTTTTCCATATCAAGGAAATTTAGAGTATTCATCCTTTTATAATAACAGAGTATTCTCCCTTTATATATACTTAAATAAGGAGACACAAAATTGCTAACGAACGGATGGACAGATGACCAGGGGCATAACAGTATATACTGAAAATTCTTTAGTTCACAATTATAGTTCTGTGAAAGCTTGGTTGAAATTCCTTGAGAAATGTAGGAGTTGTACACAGAAGAGTATTTCTCTATATATAACATTATGTGGAAAAAAGGCCCATCACTGTGTCAAAAATGATCAAATCACAAAACCCGAAAAATATTAGCCAGGGTACTTGGTGAAAATCATACTGTGAAAGTTTCGTTGAAATCCCTTGAGAAATGTAGAAGGAGTTGCGCACAGAAGAATTCCATATGTGGAAAAAAAGGCCATAATTAGGTCACAAATGACCAAAGCACAAAACCCCGATAACATGCGCCAGGGCACTTCATGACAATACTTCTGTGAAAGTTTAGTTGAAATCCGTTGAGAAATATAGGAGTTGTTGCGCACAGAAGAAATTGTTTACTCCCGCCCGCCCGCCGCCGACGTACCCCAATCTAATAACCAGGAATTTTCCTTCGGAAAACCTGGTTAAAAATATTAGAAATGGCTAATAATTACTATCGGCATATACGGTTACGTAGCAACAAAATTTAAAAGCCTGCAATCGATTTAAGGAAACGCGAAATCGTAAAAGGCAAATAGTCTGAAATTTAGAAAAAATGAATTTTATGAAAAATACCGATGGTAGGCAAAGTTATTTACTGCATAGTGAAAGGTGATTTCATTTCAATAACATAAAACTTGTAATGCATATTAATGTCAGGAAATCAAGATTGTAACCCTTAAAAAAGTAACCAAATAAAAAAAGGGAGACTTTCTCTCTTTTTTTCTTTGAAAACCGAAACTTAACTTTGACCAAGCGCCACAGATAAACACGGTTTAGTTCACTAAAATCTAGCAAGCAATGATAACTTTTCCTTAAAAGGGTGAAATACGCATATTCGGAATTGCCACACTAAAAAAATAGCCTTCCCCGCAGCCAAAAAGTAGAGAGGAAAAGATAGCGTGAGTTTATAAAATTCATTTTTGAACGTTTAACCTAGTTAAAAAAAAGCTCAGTTAATAAGAATAATATGCAATTACTAATACTTGAAATATGATTTACGATAAGTATCTACCTTTTGTTAGATGCAGAGTGAGTAGAGCAAATTATTTACCTTGCAAAATAAGATCGTATACGGCATTTACGAAATCATCCAGAAGTGTATTATTGTCTTGAGATATGGTGAACCAAATAGCGATAACAGCAAGTCCGTCTGTCTGTGTTTTAGCCTCGTCAAAGGAAGTGTACTTGTCCGAGTTCCAGTTTACTATATGCAACTTTATAGAAAAACTCATTAGTAATATAGATTTTTCTCCATTTAAAGGCACACCTGAATCTACATATATTGATAAACATTTATTCATCGTATTGTTATGTGATTGTTAAATCCTGATAATGGTTTAACTGTAGAAATGGTCCATTGTTCAAGAACCTTCATCATAAACCAGTTCTTGTCACACTTGTTCAAACTGTTTTATGATACTTAGAGAGATCCGCTGTTCTACGATGCATTAAACATCCTACAACAGTTAAGTGCTTTCTTTTTTGGGTGGCGTAGCCACACATTGGTATACCATTTTTGGGTGATGGTACCTCGGTCTCTATCTACTTCTAATAATCGAACCAGGTACCATTTTGTGAAATTCGATCATTTTACCTCCAGTGGATTAGATCCCTTGAATAACGTATACAGTATATGTAGGTTCAATGAGTTTATGAGACGGTAGACGGTGCTGTACTGTGCTAAATCTTGACCGTATCATCAAGCGATCACGTGGTCAGTTCTAGGTAAACAGGTTATCTCGCAGCAGCTTATGTGTTTACAAATAGCAATACACTGATCAGCTTTCAGCAGAGGGCTTTGCTTGTAATTAGTACTGATAAGCCAAGATAGGAACAATAATAAATATACCTTATTCAAGGGACATTCGGACATTTACCAGTGATAATAGCAAGAATAATAATGGGGTGATGATAGCTTATCTCAAACTTGGTGTGGCATTTCATTCATGCAGAATTTGGAGGGAAATTTGATTATACAATAAGCATGGATATTAATGAAATATATTGTTCAAATAACTGCTGTTTAACTGTATTATTACTGATCAGTTTCCCACAGTTGCCAAGAGTAGTATTTCAAGCTACACTGCCAGGTAACTGGTGTTTTTGTTTACTATCTGCAGTTCATGACCCCAGAAACTCATCCCCAAGGTTTTCCAATTTTGACAGTTAACATATTTCTTTCTCAAAAATTACAATAAAATGCATTTTGTCATAAACTTTTCTCTGCCATTTCATTTGAAATGTTGCAAAGAAGTTATATAAAAAGGTTTTAGGTAAAATACGAGGGTTGATCAATATATTCGTGGACACACTCCATAAATTATTGTTTTGAAGAAGAAAAATAGATATACTTATATTTGACATTTATTCAATGATTCACCAATATGATTTGAAAGTTTCAGATAGATATAACTAAAATTGTACCCGAAATGACAGTTTTTAGACATACATGTATAGCTGATTGCCGCAGCTTATCGGGAACGTACGTTGCGCCGTGACGTCTGCGTTACATCTTCTAAAAAACGCACCACCAGCTTCTACACATCGTTTGTACCTGTTCACCCACTGACTAAAAATGTCCTTGTAAAATGATTTATCAAATGAATGCAACACAGACAGTGCCCTGGATTATAAATCATGAAAACCGGTAAACCTGTGTCCCTTTAACTATGCCTTCAATTTCGGAAATAACCCAAAAGGCGGATATTCCAAGACTTCAGCCCCTAGCTGGATGGTGATGGTGGTCTGGGTCTCCACGGCTCGATGGCTTGGAGCATTATCTTGGTGAAGAATTATATTTTCCAAGTCCGCGTACACATCCGGGTGTTTTTTTCCGTATCGCCGTAAGCAGGTTCCGGTGGATAACCTGAAATGGCAAAACACCAATCGTTTACACAAATGTTGCGTCCTATTATAATATTGATTTAGTGTTACATTTGTATTATTTATAATTATTATTTATATTAGATCTATAACCTCATTTTTTCTTTAAAAACATTTTTTTTTCTTCTTACCTTCGAGTAATAATCTGCATTGACGGTCACTCCTAAAGGTACAGCATGGCACAGAAGAAGACCTTGACTGTCAAAAAACAGAATAAACATGTGTTTGCCCATCGATCGGCTGGCACGAGCTTTCTTCGGCGGCGGGGAATCTGTGTTCTTCCACTGGCTACTCTGTTGCTTCGTTTCTGGATCGTAATAATACAGCCAAGTTTCGTCAGATGTTATAATTCTATCAAGAAATTGCTGTCCTTGCTGTCTGTACCGTTTCAGAAACTTCTCACTTTGAGCAACTCTTGTCGCCATCTCTTCCTCCGTTAATAAACGCGGCACCCATCTCGCACACAATCGTCTCATAGCTAGGTCAACAGTCAATATCTTCTGAACGGATCCATAACTTAGGCATAGCATATCGCTCATTTCTCTAATTGTTCTCCTCCTATCCTCATTGACGGCCGACTTCACTCGCATAACGTTCGCATCGCAACAAACTTCTGTTGGTCTGCCGCATCTTTTATCATCTTGAAGTTCTTCTCTACCCTCACAGAAGCGTTTGTGCCACTTGTAAACTAAAGAACGAGACACGTTTTTTGTTCCAGATGCAATTTCCATGCTTTCTTTAGTCTGCTGTGGCGTAATACTGATTTACACGGAACTAAATTACTGCCCTCTGCTCCAACAACGTCGCGCTCCTCTCTGGCATACACACCCCTGTCTCCATTGACATCTCTAACAAACAAGATAAATGGTAGCGACGTTTGTTTTTTTTTTGTTTGCTCTATAAACGTTATGAATAAACGTTGACGTCATGTTCGTATTATAAAGAAGCGCGCCAAAATAAAGACAAATTTGAAGTATTTTACAATGATAAATATAACTTTTTTAAGCTGCGGCGTTCTTTCGGCATAGGGTTGCTATGGCGATACGTTTAATCAATAAATGAGAAAAGTTTTTAAAAAATCACAATATATTCGTAATTGTATTCAATTCTTCTACTAAATAGCGGAAAATCTTTACAATACCTCGTTTCATTATTAAGTTATTGATAGTGTCCACGAATTTATTGATCAACCCTCGTACTTCTTGGTTATTGTACTATTTGAAAAAAGGGCCCTTAGATGTGAAGCATGTCAAAAATACCATGAAAACCTGCCCCAGCGCCATCTAGTGGCTTATCTATTAAATAGTCAAGTTTGAGGTTTAACAAAAATACGGCTTTAAAGTGTAAACTTTAGGCAAAACTTTAAAGCGTTTAAACTTTAAAGCGTTTAAATTTAATTATATTTGATGCAGTGCTCTGGCTCATTTTTTATAAAATTGCTTTATAGTCATATTGTTCGAAAAGAACAAAAAAAAATAAATAAAATCATCCATTAACCATGATGCAACTTTTTTGCACACGGTACGTTTTCAAACATGTTTTAGTTTCCAAAAAGCTAGTCGGTAATTAGCATGACATTCTAACAAAAGGACGGCTCTGAAGTGTAAACTTTAGACGAAACTTTAATTAAAAGCGTTTAAAGCGTTTCAATTTAATTAGACTTGATGCAGTGCTCTGACTTATTTTTTTAAAATTGCTTTATAGTCATATTATTTTTATTTTTGCATATCTTTTATTTCCTTCTAGTCAATAAATATTGTTTCAAATCATAGTGCAAATAGCAACTACATGTAGATCATAGTTAAAATATTTTTTATTTTTCCATGTTTTTCACTTTCTTGTCAATTAAAAGTTTCAAATCAAAGGTTGACTTATTATTTATTTTTCCTGGCACAATATGACTTCAGTCTTGGATATTAGCATCCGCCCGAATATCCGTGGTAGATAAAAACTTGATAAAGCAGAAGCCGGGCATGCAAACTTTTGCTCTGCCATCCGAAAGTTCCTTCACACTCCTCCGATAGGAAACACCACACAATCTATAGATGATGTGACATGACAATCACTCTAAAACGCCACCCATCAGTACTTTCAGTGCTTTGTTCTTATTTGTTAATGGTTTGGTACTTAATTGTCTTCCTTGTGATAGCATGGATATAAAATGTCAATCAAACAGATGCTGGATGCTCTATGGGATTTGAATTAAAATTTTTAAGTAAGCAGCTATATTTATATAGAAGGTAATACAATATTTGAAAAGAGAATGAAACCAGATGAACCATTAAACAACGAGAAATAAGTTTACATGTAGTGTTTAGTGTTAAGTGTTATCATAATGAAGGTAATAAAATGCTTGAAAAAAGAATGAAACCAGATGAACCGAGAAATAAATGTAAATGTAGTGTTTTCAACTCTGCCAATTTTGCCATGAGCATTTACCTCGACAGGGAAGAACTTTCCATCAAGACTATGTTCCGAGCCGTAGCTGTTATCGTTTCCCCAGTGAAAATGAAGCTGCTTTGTCTTATATGTATGGTTCAAACCTCCGCCTTTGATATAAATGTCGTCTTGTACTAAGATTTCAACTGAAATAAAAAAATATCACCTTTGAAGTGTTATAAACGGTAAACGGTTTTAACAAACGTATCTTTGAGGACGTGGTGATTCGATGTATTTTCTTCATTAGAAACGCCTACATTAGTTATGTATGCAAAATGTAAAATTATTGCGTACGGATGCTTTAGAAAACTACAATTTTTTTTAAGTAATTATTACTTAAGGTTGCAATTAAGATGTTATCTTGTTTATCTTAATGAAAGTGGGAAATGAATTGAACATTTAATTGATGTAATCATATGTCACGCAGATCGGCAAATGATTGCTAGAAAACTGTACATTTACATACCAATAGATGAAAAGGGAACTTTGAAAGCCAACGAACACGACAAATGTGAAAATAATGCAGGCTCGGTTTGATTGAGCTGTTCATAGGCAGTAATAGAAATGAGTATTACTGCGAAGGCCGCCTAGCCCCGGGTTGAGCGCAACTCAATATTTACACTTGTATTTAGTACAATTTTGATCCATCTAAAAAGATCGCGTGCATAAGGCGGTGAACAATGAACATGGAACCTTCAGTACGGTATTTACAGATTAAGACCATTCCATGATCAGCGTCGTATGGTCTCTAAGATAAAAGAATATGTTTTCCCTAAACGAGAAATCAATACAATAGAATTTTGGCAGGGGATCTGAATATATAAAACCTGCATATGACAGAGAACACCAAAGGAAAAAACTTTAAAAAAAAAAACAATAAGGAAGTTTATCCTAGGGGTGATTGAACAATATCCGAATCTATACTTGCTTTTGTATGAACTATCAACATATTTATTAGTAGGATGCTCAACGACATTTAAAGGAAGTAATTGATAACAGCACTGACTGGATAATGAACTTAGAACTTAAAAATGAAAGTTGAGTACTTTACTTGCCTGCATGATCATTCTTTTCCACAATAAAACTCCGCCCAACAACAATGTTCTGGTCAAAGATATATGGAGAAAGCCCGTGGTTAACAACAGATGCTGACGAAGGTATATCGATAGGCGATTGTTTCTTCCCACCGCACTGGGGAAAATATTTCATCCAGTGGTCTGGTCCTGTGTTATTTAATATTAATAAATCTTTAAATGTAGGCTTTATTTACATATAGAAATTTCTATTTACTGAATTAAAAATTTATATCACTTTCTATTATTAATCTAGCATTGAGTATTCCAAGGCGAATTGTATATTGTAATTTGTTGCACACACACGTTATACGCACGCACGCACGCAAAGAGCGCGCGTTTTGACCTTAAACATTAATGAAGCGTACATAAAATTGTATATATAAACTACTTCCGTTTTTTGTCTGAATATACGGGCAATTTCAAAGTGTCTCGGTATGAATGAAAACATAAAATAAATAAATAAATAAATAAATAAATAAATAATAATAATAATAATAATAATAATAATAATCTATGCGATCTGATTAAGATCTTAACCATTCGCTCTTTGGTCTGAAATAATCTTAAATATCTCAAATTGACGTGCAGGCAACTATGGATCTTAACTGGTTATCCGTTGGATATATGCCATATCGCATGGTGTAAACAACGCCGTAAGAGAGTACAGTGAGTTTGCATGATGCAAGAATAAGATGATCAAAGTGTAATGTTGTCAAAACATATAGATATTTTTAAACTAATTATCAACATAGAGCTGATATATATATTTAGATCTAGTTTTGAGACACTATGAAAAATAACAGTTACAGCTACTTCATCATTTAATTGTTCCCGCTCGAAATGTCAGTCTGTTTACCATTAATATGAATATATCATCTTTTTAAACTTTAACTTAAACAGGAGTTTATAGATTATAAATCCTTCATTTTGTAAATATTAAGAACTATAATAACAAGCAGGAACAAAAAGTTTTAATTTACATCTGGGGTTAATTAGATCTAAATTTATATGTTTCAGTTTTCGTTATTTGTTTGTTTGTTGTTGTTTTTCGTTTGTTACTCTTTCTTCAACTCAAACATGTTACATGTCACCGATGTAAACATCATTGCCATGCAACTGTTGACAGTTTCTGAAAATAAAGATAAGAACGGACAAAGTATGTATGCCATTGCGGTGCTCATATTATTCTTTTCACAGAAAGTTTGAACTGATTTCCGGTTAACCGATCGGTTACGAATTCCGGTAAACCGATTACAAAATCCCTCACTGGTCACATCCCTAACAAAAACATATTCAGCTCATTATTATGGCATCTCTTAACACTCTTAAGCCCATTATTATGGCATCTTTATCTAAACATAATTATTATGACATCTCGTTTTACACATAAGCTCAATAATATGACATCTCTTTATACACATAAGCTCATTTGAAATATCTTTATAGCGGACCATAATTATAAAACATCTCTAAGTATCAGAAAATTGTTTGGCCATCTATATACAGCAGAATAAATTTCATTCTAATATATCTTCACTGCAATTTTTAATATTCGAACTCGTGAACTCTGTATCAAGGTAGGCCATCATTATTTAAACTTAGGGAAGGTATGCATATGATGTTAGCATTCTTAAAATGATATTGACCATATTTGGAAACGAACCGTACCTTACGTCGGAAGCGACTAGCCATGTGAATTTGATTAAGGTTACCTTGTGCGCTTGTAGAGGCAATCCCAAAATAACAAACTTACCATTTTGCATGTCTTTGTCATAGCTCCATCCGGTTTCGACATGTCCAGTGACATTGGCTAAAATAGATATATGGCGTCAAAGTAATTAAAATATCTGAGTAATAAAATTTGATTTGTGAATAAATTTAGTTTAAACGTTGAATCTGGCCTATTTTGTTAGAAACGCAGCAATAAATATCAATTTAAGATTTATTATATTGTGCTACAAATCAGAATTTTAATTGTTAAATGAAGAGTTATAATTGTTTTATTAATTCTCATGGGCTTAATTTCATAATAAACTTGAAATCAAGCAAAATTTAACAGAGTTTAACATATTTAATTTAAACATTTAAAGATATAAATCGGTAAACTTAACAATGAATTGACCAATTGTAACGTTAGGAGAACGTGTCAACTTACCTCCATCCAAGCGAAGAACGCGAAAAACTATCACAAATACATGTAGGCAGATTGCTGAAGCTTTCATAACGCTATACATTTCAGAACTTGGTTTTTCTCGGGCTTCGTAAATACTGCACAATTATAAATGCATCAAACATGCTTTATATTTACTTTGCACCTTAAACGGTCGTAAAGGAGATAACACGTTTTGCATACATTATGTAATAAGTGATTGTTTTACTGCATCAATGATATATATGCATTATTTTGTTTGATGTTTTCGCATAAAACTATCTATGTCAAAAGTGAATTTTTTAAATGTTAAATTGACATCATTATCATAAAATGTTACGTGTTTTTTCTAAACCAATCACGCAAAATTAAAATATTTGAACCACGTTCCAGCATCAGATGACGTAAGAGTGAAGTCAGAAAAAACATAGGACGATAGCCTGTTAAAGATAAAACAAAACTTGTCGTTTTGATAGCTACTTATGACGTTACCTTAGTGGTCTGGCCATTACCTTAAAATTAATTTAAAAAACCAGATACTTCTGATAATTGGTTAAATTATTTAGATTTTATTAATTAAGTCCACTTTTCGTTTTGATAGCTTCTTATGACGTTATCTTAGTGGTCTGGCCATTGCCTTTAAATAAATTAATAAAAGCACAGAAACTTCTGATAATTGGTTAAATTTTAAAAATTTTATTAATGAAAAGGTGAAATATGCCTATCAGGGATCGCCACATTCAGAAAAAAAACAGCCTCCCCACACAGTCAAGAAGAAGAGAGAGGGAGAGATCATGGTAAATAAAATGATCAGTTTCAAAAAAGACACCACTAACAATAAACAAAAATGAGAACCCGAGGGGTTACCGCCTTGGAACGGTCAGTGGCAAATCAAATTGCCACTGAAGTCACTGTTGGTGAAGCCTAAACCCATCTCTGCAAGACGAACTATGAGAAATTGTTTTATGACTTTATTGCATGTTTTTGATAGTTTTTCTTATTCAAATATTATGTACTTATGTTAACTATGGTTGGCGGAGGGTAAATTATATATTGATATAAACGTGCAAACGAAATTGAAAAAGGATGTAAAAAAAAATAAAATGCCTAATCAGTGTCAAGTTAAGTGAGCAGAAACACTTTTACCTTTCTTTGAACAAGAGCATCTGGAATCAAATCAGCAAGATGATGAAAACTTAAATGTGATCGCATCTCTTATTTCATTGAATAAATCTTTCGCATAGCCGTCATAATATTCTAAATGATGCAGCCAAAGAGATTGCCAGAGTAAGAGCTAATATACAAAGTGTAGATGATTTATCATCAGGTAAATTGACTGCCAATGTTGCATATTATTTTATTTGAAATTATTCAATTCGAGTTCGCTGATATTGTTTACATTATTTATTGAAAAGCAATTTTTTTTTCAATTTGTAAATAAATGGAAGAGAATTTTGAAAGCCACCAAACACGACAAATATCAAAATATTGCAAGCTCGATTAGATCGAGTCTGTTCATGAGCTGAATGAAAATGCATATTACCTTGCACGCCCACTAGCCCAAGTTGTGCGCTATTCAATAATGACTCACGTGAAATCTCCTGCATAGAGAGATTACATTCTTTAAATCGTCATTGGCGAGATAAGGGCATATACCTTTATAAACGACAGCTTTTACTTTTGTCGACTAGTCTTTGAGTACCAAAATGTTTCAATTGAAAATGTGAAATTTAAGGGAATTGTCACACAATTGTTATGAAGTTGTTTTAGTAATGCTGATCTTTACTCATTGTAAAGTTATCATTGCAACAGTAGATGTTACACACAACAGTATATTGTTTAAAATATTTTGATTTCCAGTATTTTCAAAAAGGAGTAACATTTTTCTTGCCATAAATCTTTGCCGGTAGTGGTGAGCACTTTGAATGAAGCACTATAGTAAAATTCAGTGGAAGTTTATCAAATGATATTGCCTCTACTGGGGAGCGAACCCGCACTTAAGCTTGATAATAATAGTTCTGAAGAGTAAACTATTTTTCAAGTACATGTCAACAGTAAAACTTTTTTTAAATTAAAGGCATCATTCACCTAAAGGTCGACAATCAAGATGTCGCTGACGTCGCCGACGTTATGATTCGTATGCATATGTCTCTTCTATCGCAGATATCACATGGCACATACTTTGATATTATTTTTTAAATCGTTTTTAAATAACTGGAAAGAGTTTTAATTATATTCCGATGAATGATTTTAGCATAGTCCAGCGTGTATCCGCAAGATTGATACAACAACTCAGATTAAAAAATCTCAGTGTGGTTTTCCGAGTCTGTATTTTTGCAGCTTCCGGTAGTTTCTACGTTCCAAAATGGCCGATTTCAAACCGCGAAATTCACAAATTTTGATTTGTTGACTCCACTGGCACTCTTTCTTAAAAAAATTCTTCATTCCAATTACCTTTACAAGTAAAAAAAAAACATGAAATCGTCAAAAGCTTGAACGAAATTTAATAGTCATCTCGGATATCAACAGAACGAGCAAAAGCTTAGGATCGAAGAAGTGTACATACCGTTCAAATATCCCGAATTTAATATATCAAACTTGCGGAATGATTATTTATACTACCATTTTTACCAATTAAATTTCGCCTATGTCAATGTTGAACAAACTTTGCATTGCATTACAAAACAACAACTTTTGAAATAGGAGTATCGGTACCACAAATTAAACAAAACGATTTGCAAGTGTTATCGTCGTAACTTAGATTGGTTCAAAATAACAAATAAACATACACGTCATTACTACAGCAAAATATTTTTCAAAAAGCTCTTTGTAGATTTTAGTTAAACTACAGATCATATTACAAGGCACTTATTATTACCTATCTGTAAATTCGAGATGCGGAATAAGATATACCGCTGGAGAAGATTAGGGTGGATTTACCAAAAAGATCAAAAGGGAACTTTGAAGACCCTCGACCACGACAAATATGAAAATATTTCAGGCTCGGTTTGATTGAGCCTGTTCATGGGCAGTAATGGAAATGCATATTACTGCCCACGCCGCCTAGCCCCGGGTTGAGCGCAACTCAATATTTACACCAATAAACAGTACAATTTTGATCCATCCCAAACGATGGTATGCATATGGCGGTGGAACCTTCAATGCGGTGTTTTCACAGATTAATACCATTCCATGTTCAGCGGCGTATGGTACCCAGGCAAAAGAATGGGTTTGCCCTAAACGAGAAAACAATGGGCGGAACTAAACAGAATAGAATTTTGAGAGGGAATCTTAGAATATAAATCCTGCATATCACAGACAACGCCAAAGGCTAAATTTACAAAGCAGGAAATATATCATTGGGGTGATTGAACAAATCCAAATTTATATTGGCTGGGATATTGAAACCACCCATATTTAAACTGGCCGAAATATTAAAAACGAAAAGTAAATTTAGAATTACTATTAACATAGTACATAAATATCGTGCTCGACTCCCTTCAAAGGACGTAACCGATAAAGTGACTTTTAGAATGTTGTGCACACACAAAATCATTCGCTCCAGGTAGGTTGCTTGCTTATTTCTCAGTCATTTCTGCACCAATTTTCAAACAAAATATGTCTTTAAATGTTTGAGAAAACGACAGGCGATTGGTATTAAAGGTAAAATGCCGATGAAAATGCTTTTCAACAGGAGTACGGTGCTCTTTATCTAAACAAAATCAGTCCAAAAATTACTGGGAAATAATATTAAAAACAAACCTACCTAAGGTTTGTGATTTTTCTGTGAGCACGACAATCTAAAAGTCACGTGTACAGCCAGCCACCAGATGTGACAAAGAAACTAGAAACGTACGTTTAATTTACATTTTGTTATCACAGTGTGTTGTGTGGTGGACAAAAAGTCTCCACGTGCTTTCAATTAATACTGTTATCTTATCATTTCCCTTCAGCTTCGTGTTTCATTGTTTGTCGTTACAAAGCATGTGTTTTGAAAAAAATGTCGTTCTTATGTATTCTATGATGTCAACACATGTGGCAGTGATATTTGTTTAGATTATTTTGATTGTTATCTGTTTTGTGATCTTAAATGAATGGAAAGGGCAATATGTTTTTAAATAAAACAGATTATATCATGCATACGAGTAAGGCTCATGTCGGCTTAACCTTGAAACGTCTAATTAAATACTGTTTATTTTGGGGAAATGCAAAGCGTGACATAGTATTTGTAAACGTGAAAAGATGTCATTAACCATTTCTGTATTCATTACGTAAATCACGAGTTTGCATTCCTTTCAGTTACGTTTAAAAGTAAACAAAGTCTCACTTATTACGCATTCGTGATCGTGTCGCATTGGGTGCTTGTAATGTTGCCTATTACTGTATACATGCATCATTAATGTTTTCATGGCAGTTTCATGAAAAAATGTGTACACAATAAATAGCATTTGAAATGATTTGGTTGTTCTATCACAGCGATGATTTACTTATTTTATAACAAATGTTACCTGCTTTATAAATGAAAAAAAAACAACAAACAAACAAAGGTAACTGTCATTTCGAAATGGATTCGAAACTGTGATTGTCTAGTATATTATTATGCTTCAGTATAAAAGTATACTTATCAAACATATTGGACATCTACATATATTTCTTACGACCTGATCCAATACACTTCAATGAACGACAATGTTGCACGCAGTTTTACCAACAAATAATGAGTGTTAGCGAGAAGCATCTAGCCATAAAATCGGCCATGTACTCGATGAAATATCTGGTACCAGATTTATGTGGTCGATTATTAAATTTCCTTGTATCTTTAAACACATTAATTTAACATTATACTACTTTTTGGCATTTAAAGAGACCTTCTAATCGAACAATAGAATCCGTTCCAATTAAACTTTATTTAGATCATCTATATAATTTCCTAGTAATCAATAGATCGGTGTAAAGATCTACCTTTCTTCTATTCAAAAATACACAGGAAAAGAGGCTCAAAGATAAAGATTATCATATTTTAAAACAGACTCCATTTGAATTGACCACGGAGGAATACTGTGTTGCTTAATTTAATGCTTTCTAAGTTTTTTCGCTTGTATAGAGAAAGAATATTTGCACAGCATGCTAACTTTTAAAATATGGTTTGAATATCCCCACTAGAATAGATTTTGAATATTTTACCATCACTCCAAGAATATATTTCCTGATTTTTAATTTCCCTGCGATATGAAGGATTTATATTCTCAAAAAATGTGAAATATGCACTCCTAAAACACAGCCACCCTACGCAGCGAAAAAGAAGAGAGGAAAAGAAAGCATGTTTGTTATAAGTATGTCAATTCAAATAAGACGCACAAACAATTATCGAAAATGAGAACTCTTGGGTTGACCGCCTTGGAACGGTCAGTGGCAAAACACATTACCACTTGGGGTATAACCCAGGTTCTAGGGTGCACCAATCTCACACTTTCCCCAACAGGTTCTCATATCAACAAACAAGTAGAAGTTGTCTTGGTGAAAAAATTCCGACTCACCCATCAGCTTAACAATGTTGCAAAATCAGATAAACATTAAAAAACATCAGAAGCTAACAGCATTTTAAAGCCAAAGGGCGAGTACTCAATGATCTAACCGAGATCAGAGCCTCTGGAGTCAAAATAGCAAGAACACGTTCAAAAAAATTTTCTATTCATTTCCGCACATAGTTTTTCTTGTTTAGGGCAACCGCATTCTTTTGTTTGATGACCATACGAAGCTAACCATGGAATGGTGTTACTCTGAAAAGACCACATTGAAGGTCAATTGTCTAACGCTGTATGCATACCATCGTTTGAAATGAATCAACATTTTACTGTTCACTGGTGTAAATATTGAGTTTCGCTCGACCGGGGACTAGGCGGCATGGGCAGTAAAAGGCATTTCCGCACTGCCCTGCAATATTTTCATATTCGTTTTGTTATGTGGCTTTCAGAGTTCCCTTTTCATCTATTCGGATATCGGTATGACACATTAAAAATACATTCAGCAAGTTTTAGTAGGCGTCATTGATAACAACACTGATTGAATGTATAGGGAGAATTTTACAGCCTCTGAGTCGATATGGTCTAAAAGCTACTCGATATGGGGCAAAATAATTAGTAACAGAACCACTAAATATTTATATTTGAAAACTTCAATATATCTGTATCACTTTTATGTATAGCATTGCTGTTTTTTTACACAAACGCAGATAATAAAACAATGTTAAAATGTATAATCTGGATAATATGGAACATTTGTTTAACAAGGGTAAACATGCAGGATAATAGAATACAATATTTGAGGTATAAAACAGTCATCATACACAGAATATAACTGCCCCAAAATTAGGTTGACTATATTGCACATAGGCGGAATATGTATCAATACGTATAAATACTGAAAACTCAGTTACATAAATGCTTCAATAACAAAACATTATCTAAGAGAAACTTAAAAAAAAGAGTAATGGAATATTATACAATTATTTACTTATTAGCTGGGAAATATGCTGTGATATTGACCTAAAAAATCGTTATTGACCGAGGCGATAGCCGAGGTCAATAACGATTTTTGCGGTCAATATCAACAGCATATTTCCCAGCTAATAAGTAAATAACTGTTTTATTACATGAACTATAAATAGTTATGTTTTAGAAATCTTCAATTAAGACTAATTTCAAGTGGACTCCGTGCGGCTTATCAAGCTAATTCGAACGATAAATGGCGCGAAATATAACGTCAACGGTAACGCGACGTATATGACGTCATTAAAATAACTACTATTACATGAACTATAAATAATATAAAAGATGGAAACTTTCGCATTCTATTTATAGACAGGTCAATATCAGCGAAAGCGGGTCAATATCTAGATTTATTGACTCGGTTATTTTGGGGGTGTGACCAATCGCGTTGCGTCTATTTATAGTTCATGTAATAATCTCTAATATTCTATAATAGTTTGTATAAAACGTTTGAAAAAGTAGTGCAATCTCATTTTGTGTTTCCAAAATGCACGTGTTTGTTTTAGATTACGTTTATATAAAAATATGTGCCGGTTAACATTCGTGATTAAATAGCTTCAATATGATGCTTTGGAGGTTCTTCAATCTTCATTCTTTAGAATAATTTAATAAAGTATTCTTTTCTTAAAGATAAGGAATAACATCCAATGTTCAAACAGTTCAAAACAATTACACTTGTATAAAAAAATACCCTCAAATATTTTATTATTATAGAAGATATTCTATATTTTAAATAAAATAGATTTTTATCAATATTCCTTTAAAGTTAAAACAATTCAGCATGACATTAAAACCACCAATAATCATAAGTGTATGATACACTGTAAAAATCAGCATAAGCTACAATGTATTAATTCAACATTAAGATATACTTTCTAAAACGAAACTTCTTGTTAAAATCAAACGGTCTGGCAATGCTCTACACATTATTTCTGTTTCAAAATAACAGATATTTAACCTTAACATATAATTTCTAAAACGAAAATTCTTGTCTAGTCAAACGGTCTGGCAATGCTCTACACTTTATTTCTGTATCAAAATAACAGATATTTATTCTTTTATGTGGCATCATCTCCTTGCATATCTAGTCCCCGCAACGTAATTACATATTCCGATAAACATATCTGCCGTTAAGTGGCTGAGTTGGGCGGCAGTTGTTAACGGCAATGGTCCTCATTCCTAAAACGAAAGAAAAATTATACAAAAGCATTTAATCTATTGATTTTGATCTTGACATATAAAATGCAAAATCTACGCTTAAAACTTTAAATAAGCTTGTGTAGATAAAGTAATAAACTTGTCTAGATAAAAAGAATTTAAATGAACATGTTTTGAAAAGAGTAATGCTAAAAAAAACCAACAAATAGCCAATGGCTTCAAAATAGAGTGTTAAACAACAAATAAATATTGACAACAAAAAGTAATTTTATAAAGTTCGAGTGACATCAACATGCAGAACTTTCGCTTTTATTTATTCGTAATTAGAAAAAGTAACAACTATTTCAGAAGCCTTAACAGATACGTGTTGGTAGATAAGAACTAGAATTATTAGCGATGGAAAAAGTAACAGCTATTTTAGAAGCCTTAACAGATACGTGTTGGTATACAAGAACTAGTCTAAGAATTATAAGCGATTGCCTCACGAGGGCTTCTGCATAGTCGGCAACACATATTTGTATTAAAGGATTACATTCATTGTTCTTTGGTAATTGTGATGACTGTCTTACAAAAGATTATTCAATTAAGTTTTGAGGTAGAATTCATATATGCATTTACCAAAGAAAAACATAAAGTTTATTCTGTTAAGTGCTACTAAAGTCATACCATGTGTAATATATGACTTACTTAACGCGGCATTTATCGATATATAAACGTTCGGTATTTTCCAGTGAAAATTGTGCATCATCAACTGTTTCTATTATATAACAGTGTTATTCTTTTGAGTTTAAGTGCAAATCACTCAACATAAAATACTTTATGAAAAGTAATTGTAAAATTAAGTGTTAACGTAACTGCAGTGTCAAAACATAATAAATGTAAGCAAAGAAGCATGTTATTTTTAATTTTTTATTTAATTGTCATGTTTACCTCTTCTTGTTTGTCTCCGGAAACGACGTCGGTCACTCTCAAACCTTCTTTGACGAGTCCGTTGGAAATCTTCACCGAAATCGTTGCTTCTTTGTTGTTGGCGGCCAAATCGTTGGCCACCTTGACGACTTCGAGAGAAACTCCAATCATTGTTGTTGCTTATTGTTTGCTCGCCTAATTGTTCTTCTTGTTGAATATTGTTTCTAACATTCTGTTTATTGGCGCCCTCAGAACTCCATTGTCTACCAGATGTAAAATCGCGTGCATTATTGTTTCTTTCTTGTTGGCGTGTTTCTTCTTGTCTCCACTGATTGGCTGGCGCAGAGCCCCAATTACCGTTTCTATTTTCTCCTTCTCTCCAACTATTAGAAGAAACGCCTAGAAAATTGTTGTTGCCCATGTGTTGTTCGTTGGTTTGAGTGAGGATATTCGCATGTGAGAGACTGTTTTCATGAGACAAATGCTGTCTCAAAACTTGAAGCTTGAAACGTAAACAAAAAATACTACTTTGACTTTCAAAAATAGTATTAATGAAAATATCACACTAACGTTAAAACGATAATATACAACCCAACATACGAGTCGGACAAAAAAATTATTACTGTGTAAAACCAGATAACCGATAATGTCAATGCAAAGGCATGCACAGATGTACAAAATAAAATAAGTTAAAGAACTGCCAAACACAGGTATTGTCCAACGATATTGACCTGGCACTTTTGCATTTGACCCCGTATTCGTTAAATTTCGTAAGTGTTACGATCTACTTCGAATCGGTAGTCCGGTATCTACACACATCAGTGACGTGTAAATTGGATAAATATATCGGTGTATTCGCTGATACCCGTGTTTATCCAATGACCTTTACGTAAATTAATGAAGTGCCAGGTCAATATTGTAGGACAATACTCGATCACATTGTTGATAACTGACAACTTTTTATACAAACGATATCCATGTTGACAGACTTCAGGAAAGGTATACTGTTTGGTCATATTCATATTGATATATTTTTGTGAGTTTGTGAAGTTCACTGTATTAAGAACAAAGATAAAAATAAAGTAACTTATTTTGAAAGAAAAATATTTAACTACAGAAGCAGATCTGTCACTTACCTGTCTTGATGAAATTGGCTGAGATTGTTCGAAGACCGTCCATGTTACACTTTCGAAACAACCAGGTGTAGTCAAAGAACCATGATATCGGAAGTATCTTGGATTTGCTGCCGGAAGTAAACTTTGCAAGGAGAAAGCAGGTATTGCCTTCTGATTTTGACGTCCTTAAATACAATAAGTTCGGAATAGCTAAATGCTGAAGAGATATACATGAATTTTAATACATAGGTTCATTCAAATCAAAGAAGTCGTTAAAGAATAAATATTCAAACACAATTCATTACTTTTCTAGCGATGTCCACTTTATTTCAAAAAAATAGTTCTCATATTCAGTATATTTAGTATAAAAAGACAGGCAATAAATGTTTTTTTACTTAAAATACATGAAATTCGTAAAATTAAATTGGTGCAGAACCAATTTTAAAATTGCATATGTCTCTACATCCATTTTGCTATTAACATATCATCACTTCTCAAATAAATTTAAATTTATACAAAACATTGCGTATAACTTTTAATTGATCAAACTGATACCTTCAAAGATCATCTCTTGTACAGCGTCAATGACACCTCTAAGATGTAGGTTGTCGTTCCACGATTCTTCAAACCATATGGCCAGAACGGCAAGACCGTCCGGTTGCGTTTTAGCTTCGTCGAATGACCTGTACTTGTCGGAGTTCCAGTTGACAATGTGCAACTAAAATCAAGGTCAACGATGCAAATATGAGCATTCTACATTCTAATAGAAATATTAAAGCCATTGTAAATGTCAGTACCATAGTGAACAACACACGAACAGTTTTTGCATGCCTAGTAGATAAATTATGTTATTTCTTTTCTACAGCTGGGTTTGTTGAATATATAAAGCTCAATAACTAACAATGATCATTCAAAAAACTCAGTTTGTATTAACAACAATGATGTGAATGGCACAATACTGCATATTTACATAAACACTAACTAAATAAACATATCAAAACTATCATTAAAACATAAGAGGCAACAGACCTGCGACAATCTTTATCAGTAATTGTAATGAGCTGTGATAATTTCTCAATTTTGAAGTAACCAGATGTAATGATTACTTCTTAAAAACATGATTAAAATTACAGTAATTTGCCTGTAATCGTGATTATTTTCTGATGACATTATTATAACATTATTGATTTAAAGTGTTGAAAAATCAAAGGTGGAAAAATACACAACTGCACTCTGATTCATATTAAGAAACCGGAAATGATGGAGTTGCATTTTCTGTCGATTTCGTTTTCTTATTTTAACAATTATGGTTTAAATGCTTAAAGCCATTCAATATAGAGTACATTTGTCACCTTTTTTAACAAAACCAGATTTTCTGAGTCATAGTTTGATAAAATCCATTTACAGGTATATTGTTTTCAATATTTAATAAACTATTAAAAAAAGAATAAAGTCCGTATAAAGTATATTTCATGAAAACTAAAATAAAAGGAGTATAAACTGTATTTCATGTTTTTCTGACCGAAAAACTTATTAAGTTAATAAGTTATGACTGTTCTTGATTGTTTGCTCTGAGCCTCATACACAGATTCAATAAACAAATATGAAAAGTATCTTTGTACAGTCATTTTTAAAGCATTTTATTGATCAGAAGATCATAAGAAAACAGCAAGCTGACTTTCATAACTTCATCCATCTACAAAACATTAATAGAACTACCTCGAGCGGGAAGAATTTTCCATTAAGACTGTGCTCGGAGCCATAGCTGTTATCCATTCCCCAATGAAAGTGAAGCTGCTTAGTCTTGTATGTGTTCCTCAAACCTCCACCCCTAACATATATATCATCTTCTAGTAGGATTTCAACTGAAATACAAATACATTTACTCGATGAACTGAAGTCACAGATTACAAAAAGTCAACAAAAATTCAATTTTAAAAAAGTTACATTCTGTTTGTATATAGTATAGTTAAGGTTTTTCTTTGTACAAATCACTTAGTTGGCAGTTAATTGTCAGACGTTTAATGCTCATAATTCTTAGTGCCTTGATTATCCCAAAGTCATACAAATACGGCGGCAGCGCCCACTGTGCCCAAGGTTATAAAACTGAAATTGTAAACCAGTCTCAAATCTCAAGCATCTGATTGGCTGAAATGGCGACCAATCGCTATTTCAGCCAATCAGATCCTTGAGATTTGAGACTGGTTTACAAATCTCAGTTTTATAATCTCAGCCCAGCAAACCATTTAAGAGACATACACAGAACATGGTTTCCGTATCACCAAAAAGGATAGTTCAGGTATGCTTATATACTGCCAACCACCATGAGTCACGGTCTGCTTGGTTTGAAATCAGCATATTACCATCAAGGGAGGTAATTGAAACTCTTAGCTGGTCACTTACTTGCGTGATCATTCTTTTCCACGATAAAATTTCTTTCTAGGTTTTGGTTGATCACTATTGATCCAAGGCCTCGATGCATAATCGTTTGTGAAGAGGGTATGTCTATAGGCGATTGTCTGTATCCAGCACATTGAGGAAAATTCTTCATCCAGTTGTCCGGTCCTATGTGATGAAAGGATCATATTATACATAACCGAGTTTCTTAACATTTTGTTCTTTGACGCCAAATCCAAAGTTATACAGTTCACTAACAGAATTAAAAATACAGTTATTGCATCAAAAAAAAACAAATAATATATTCTTTTAATTTGAGCAAGGCGAATTAGCGTAGATAAAATAGAAAATATTTGTTCAAAATACAAACAATCACACTGCTTTTCGTCTAGTAATGGTAGCGATCGGATGACGGCGTCGCTGATAAAAGAAGACAAAAAATGCAGCCGTCTTGCATTTTAACAAAATATATCGGTATTAACACTTGATTTGTATCCTGTTCAGAGCTATTTTTAAAGTAAGATGAAATTTAAAAATGAAAACATGATTATCAGGAAAATCCACACTCAGAATACAGCATTCCTACTAGGCTAACAAGCAGAGAGGAAAAGGGGGCAGCAAGAGTTTATTAATTCTTCAATTCCAATAATAAGGCAAACAATTAAAAGAACCTCGGGGGTTGTAAAATATAAGATGATACTGCATACAAAAAAATAATTAACTTAAACTCTTTATTTATTGTAGTAAATAATAACAAGAAATATCTTTAAAAAAGATAAACGGCGTTGATCGAAAAAAATTTATATATACATGTATATAAGAAAGAAAGAAATACAGAGAGGCAAAGCAGACACAGTTTTGTTATTTTATTTTATTTGTTATAGCTGTTGACGAACCCTCCCTGCCTTCTAAGTATGACTTAGAGATTAAGCGACCGAATCATGACAACTCATAAATTTATTGAAAGTGTCTTTAAAAAAAAATGTTGAAGCTGTTGCAACAATTTCATACAGTATTAAGTCGATTACAGAAGCAAAATATTCAATTTCAATAAAATACCTCGTGTAGAGTGAGAATTCAAGATGAATAAATGTCCTTGAAATTTAATAAATATAAATAATAACAGCCTGTTACAAGAGCGAAATGTACCAACTTTTACTATATTAAGTTTACAAAAAGTGTCCGTCCTGAGTATTGAACCCGGGGCCTCCGCTTGAGAGGCGAGAGTGTTAGCCACTACACTACAATGAACTTATCTTACGAACTTGAAATTAACAATCAGTATCAAAGGAACTAGAAAGGAACCAGTAAGAACTAGGTATATCTACACTTCTCTTTCGTTTTACACTGTGTATTGTATGCAAGTGACACCCAAGAATATTCCATATAATATTGTATTTAAGCCATCAATATTGACTTAACTGGTTACTTAAATCGTAAATATGTTTTTCCTCCAATACAACACCCATTTACAACCAATCTAATTAATCTATTTGATTTTTCCGCTGCATAATAATTAAATCCCACTAGATACCTCTCCAGCCTGCTAGATGCCTCTCTGGTGTAAATAGCTACCAATCGAAATAGTTTATTTCATTTTCCCTCTGCATAATAAGAGAATACGAGTATTATTTACAACATTTCATTGGTCGAAAAACTAGGTCAAAAGTGAGCTTAGACAGCTTACGCCGAAAAAATATTGCTCTTTGTTTGAGATTTTGCCCAGCAATAAGGTGATAGAATAAATCAAAACCGCTAATTTTACATCTTTAGGAGCGTTTTAGAACATGTCAATGAGAAATGTTTGTTAAGAATCTCAGTGCAAACTGTGTCTTTAGATCTGCATCGTTAGGAGCTTTTTAGAACATGTCAATGAGAAATGTTTGTTAAGAATCAGTGCAAACTATGTAAATTATGACAAACTAATTAAGGAAAAGGTAATATTTGTGTAACAGGATGAACCTGTTATGTCATTAACAGCTATTCCTGGATTATTCCAGTATCAAGCAACATTCTAGATAACTAGATGAACATTCTGGGACATAGGTTGCTTTAAAACTTTAAATACAAGGCTCGAAAAAAAATGCCTTGTGCGGATTGCCAGATCGCGAAAATATATTAAAGGAAGTGTCTCCGGGTCCGGGTCCGGACCTCTAGACTTTTGGACTAGAGGTCCGGATCCGGACCCGGAGACAACCCATATAGAGTTGTCTCGGGGTCCGGGAAAATTATTGTTATAGATATTATGCAGTTTTTGTGATATTTTCTCAAAAATGTTATTATTTATCATCTTATTGAATAATCAAACTTGTAAGCAAATAACATATAAACACATTATAGTGTGTGGATTCTGGGTGGGAAGATGTAAGCTGTGATAAACCACGGAACATGCTGATTTCAATCGGATTTAATTCAGCTGAAAATAATCGGAATAAATTTTTTTACTATATAAAAGACCGTGTCCATTTAAATTTATTTATGGAACTGTTAAATACTACACACGACTTTAGTTGGCGTGTATTATCAAAAAAAAATGAATGACACTTACCGGGTCGTCTTCTTTCCATCTCCCCTGGCTTTAAACTTCTTGCCATCATGAATACAACTATACGTGATTTCATAGTATTTAATCCTATCGTTAAAGTTTTTATTTGGAGCATGGCTTTTTTAGCATTTAAAGTTCTTGAATCTCTTTGAAAAGTTGCACGTTTTCCTGTTTTTGATACAAATTAATTTTACTTTTTAACGAAACAAAATCACTAAATTTTTCACCGATATTAAACTTGTGTGCCATGTTTCCCACTGACACTTACACAAGACAACTGACGCTAAACTCTAAATTTAAAGCCTGCTCTTCAAAGCTTTCGGCCCTTATTGTCTTCACATTAAGGCGTTAGTACTCAATTGTGCGGTATATTTTGAGCAGGCCAATTAGGGCCCATCAAGACACCTGGACATCTTTGATGATCACTTCGAAAATAACAATTAATACCTAGCTAACTGTAGTTTTTCACAGGTCTGTCTAGCAGGCCTGCCAAATCTCCGGATTTTATCCGAAATCTCAGGATTTTAAGTTACTTCTCCGGATCTCCGGATTTACAGTCAAAATCTCCGGATTTCTATGGAATTGCAAAAAATGTAAATTAATTAAACATAATGTAAAAGTTATGCAATGAACGTAATAGTTATTCTACTGCGGTCCCACATTTCCTGTTTATTACGAGATAACGAGGACGTGGTCGGTGACATGTTGCCTCAGTGCCTCTGGCAAAAACTATGCAATAACCGCGTGTCATAAACTAAACAAGGGCCTCCATGTTACACACACCTTTATCTATTTTCGTTGCATGTTCACTCTAACATTGTCAAAAATAGGTCTTAACAGGGTTAAAAGAATGTAAAACAATGAATGATACAAATAGACAAAAGTTTGTTTTTTTAAACAAGTTTTTAACCATTTCTAACAAAAATCAGCACAATTCATTGAAGAATATAATTATAAAGAAGAATATTAGAAAAATATCATCATCATTATCATCATCATCATTTTTGTTCAGTCACAGTCATATTGAACAGCAGCAACAAGACATTAAAACAACAACAACATCATCACCATCGTCGTCGTTGTCATCATCATTGACATGTTCAGACAAAATCTCCGGATTTTTAATAAAGAAGTTTTGGCAGGCCTGGTCTAGTATAATAATCCAATAACAATAAGCGTCGGATAATAATAAAAACACAAACAAATTTTCATTGTGTATCAATTTATTTATTAAATGATATATTATTTTCGATCATTATCATCAACTAAGCAACGATAGATCATGTACGCAATATGCAATCACAGCTTCACTTATCAATTAAAGTACTTTAGACCGCAGTTGGAACGTGTCGTTGGTTATACTTCCCACGAGTTATACAGGTCGAATTATTTGGTCTTAAAAACTGAAATAAAATCCTGAAATTAAAAATTTTAATGACTAAATTACATGTTAATGATTCAATAAGATGATAAATAATAACCTTTTTAGAGAAAATATCACATAAACTGCATTATATCTATAACAAAAAACACGAAAACAAGTTCTTCCTGATACAGACGACACGAAATGAGCGCAATTCATTTTAATAACAGTAATACCCAGTTTGAACCACTTCTGCAGCTGAGTATTACACAACCGATGGTTTTCAATAATATTGCTTCTTTACTTTGAAATCAGGTTTGTACGGATCGTGTACGGATCTATTAATTTTAGTCATGCATGACGCATGAACACTGGAGTTCTTCGACAGCGCTTTGTTTCCATTGGGTAGCATAATCCGTACAGCATTCTGATTGGCCGATGATGGTTTTGAAAATTCCGTACAAGGGAATTTTGCCGTACAAGATTAATGCGCAAAAGTCTATAAATACTGCAAGAATCAGTCAGTCAGCAGCTTCCCAGCCGCTGGATCGGCACATCAGGTCACCATAAAACAAAATCCGTACAAGTGTACGGATCCGCACAAAACTTCCGCACAGAAAATCCGTACATAGGAACAGTTCTGAAAATAAAAGAAGCTCATCCAACTACTGATGCCTTTGGGATTGGACAAATCCGTACAAGTGTTATAATCCGTACAGGTGTTATATTCCGTACAAGCTGTTGTACGGATCCGTACAGAAAATCCGTACAGAGGAACAGTTTTGGAAGTAATAGAAGCTCGTCAAACTACTGATGTCTTTTGTATTGGACAAGTCCATACAAGTGTTATCAATTTGTACAAGTCTTATAAATCCGTACAAGTGTTATAATCCGTACAAGCTGTTGTACGGATCCGCACAGAAAATCCGTACAAAATCCGTAAAGAAAATCCGCAAATTATTTCCGCACATAGGAACAGTTATGAAAATATAGAAGCTCATCAAACTACTGATGTCTTTAGTATTGGACAAATCCATACCAGTCATTTAAATCCGTACAAGTCTGATAATCCGTACAAGCTGTACGGATCCGCACAGAAAATCCGTACACAGAAAATCCGTACAGGGAACATTTATGAAAATATAGAAGCTCACCAAACTATTGATGTTTTTTTAGTATTGGACAAATCTATACCAGCGTTATAATTCCGTACGAGTTGACCGGACCAGCATCAGTTGAAAGTAAAACTCTGTATAAACCGTTCCATTCCGTACAAAAACCAGACAAGGTGCTTTTGTGGTAATACTGGCAATTTATTTCCTTACCTGCAGATCCAACGTAACAATCGTCTTATCCACGTGGACATAGTGATTTCAATAACAACAATACAGTCTTTAACATTTAATAACTATAGTGAACTTCACTTTTAACTATCGTGGCAAGTGGTTTCAAATTAACAACAATACAGTCTTTAACATTTAATAACTATAGTAAACTTTATTTTTAATTTTCGTGGCAAGTGATTTCAATAACAACAAGACAGTATTTAAACATTTGATAACACTAGTTAAATTATCAATCTTTGCTAGCGTTGCTTTACTTGCAATAAAAGTATTTAAACGTTTCAATTGTGGTTACTTCTGGTAATTTCGCTGAATATGGTTCAATTCCGATAGTCCAAAATCCCTCAACCCTACCGTAAGAGTCTATCTTAAGTGCAGCGGCGGCGGTTAGACACTTCGGTTACATTTGAAATAAAAAGAAGTTTTATTTTTCTTTAACTATGACCGTGACTATAGTCACGTTTGAAAGAGCAAAGTCAGTGGGTATATTTCATACGTTTAGGTCAAGCAGACAGAAAAGTCTGAACACATACATTTGATATTACTGAATGATCTGTTAGAACATGTATGAGAATACGTAATTAAACTTACCATTTTCCAATTCTTTATTGTAGCTCCACAATGAACTGGCTGGTCCTGCAAATTTTTTAAAAGTACATTTTTACTGTTTTTATTAATCCAATTTATGCACTGTATGTTGTTAATCACTGATGATCAATTAGTTGCATAAACTTGTATTGCACGTTATATGAAATATAAATTCGGTTACGTTCATAGAATTCCATGAAATACATGTATTTACTGAAATGACTATAACCAGACCGTACTTAACAGTTGATAACAATTTGCAAAAATACAGTTCTTAGAAAACCTTATATTATTACAAAATGCATGAGTACATTTTTCCCAGTTCATAGCCAAATTTTATTATACCAATTAAACAGTGTCAAATGTATTGCTCATGATAAAAAAGCAACCAAAGAATTGTTTATCAGAATGCACCTGATATAAAAATAAATTAAATGAATGCACACAATATTCCAAAATGGATGTTAGTAATAACACTATCTAAAGTTATACTCTTTAATTGAAATTTTCGGACACAGTGTCCGAAAATTTCAATTAAAATTTGAATAAAAAGGTATAAATTAGCATAGTGTTTAATATGAAAATGACTACTTACCCCCAGATACATCAGCCAGTCTGAGACATAACAATAGTAAGCAGAATTCCAAGCTTTTCATAGCTCTTAGAACAAACATGAAAGAGTTACACGTAGCTGTTGGAAATCTGAGCAAATACATTGCTAGACCTAGACGTTTCAAATAAATTCAAGGCGGCTTTATATACTCATTCTGCCATGTACAGGTTAGGAAGAAAGCACACATTTATTATGTCAATAAAATATGTTAACAAATCTATTTTTTAATTCTGTGACATTATTTTATCACGATCTAAACTGGTGGGAATTCATGAAAACAATCATGTATCATGAATACTGTCTCCAATTCGGTCAACTGTTTAACATAGTGATATACGGGGACATTACTTTCATCTTTATCATAGTTAATTAACCTGTTTTGCCTTATGACAGCTGATGTCAGTTTCTACTAAACCTTATTACTTTGTTCATGAAGTAGTAAATATAAGGATAAATTTAGTACTTGACTACTCGACGAGCACTTGAGAACTCAAAACATTATGGCCGACTTTGTAAGATTTATAATGCAATGTGAGTTCCCGTTCGTGTTCTACCATCTTCTATTCACTTCCTGTATAGGTACTGCATACCAAATATAAATAATTCAAAAGAAAAATGAAAAACAAAACATTTTATTATTAATTTAGTAGGCTTTTTTCCTTTTTCTATTTAGGACATTAATAAAAGTATCCAAGTGACAACATTTGTATGCGATAAGAAATGAACATGAATGAACATATAATGGTCGATGAAGCGAACTGAATGAAAATCATAACTGCAATGGACTATGTACCATTGCGTACAACGAATTAAATTAGGAAATAAATTATATACAGATGCTTAGTTCACCATATTGTAGACTCTGAATTCCATGTTGTTTTACTCTTATAATGCAGCAAGCGCTACAGCTTATTTTTTCTAGTGATTTTACCCTTAAACTTTTCTACTACATCACAGCTACCTTTCATCATTGTCTTTAAGAGTCGGTGAATTCCTCTTTAGTTTTTAACAATATTACTGTGGATGTGCTTATATTCATGGCCATAAAGATTCGCGGTTTTCCGATAGAAACCATTTTCGTGGGTTCTTAAATTCGTGGATATGCTGGCCAAATAAAAGTTGCAACCAATCACTGAAACAGCAATCATTGTCATCAAATAAACCAAGTTTCATATCTACACAGAATATTATATGGGCAGGTTAGAAGCAACCAAATAAACCAAGTATACATATCTACACAGAATATTATATGGGCAGATTAGAAGCAACCAAATAAACCAAGTATACAGATCTACACAGAATATTATATGGGCAGATTAGAAGCAACCAAATAAACCAAGTATACATATCTACACAGAATATTATATGGGCAGATTAGACGCAACCAAATAAACTAAGTTTACTTATCTTTACAGAGCAGTATATGGGCAGATTAGAAACAACAAATCAGATATTTTTGTAGCTTTTCTGACGCCATCTTTAGAACGATCGCAGCACTAACAATTTGGTACAGGGCAATGTCTAAACGACATTTGCATTTCACTATGATACATGTGTATCATCTTTTCAAGTAAATAATTTGTATTCATTTCGATAAAAACGACCAGTAATTCGAACAAGCAATTATATTATTTTGACAAAAAAAATCAGCTTATTTCGAAAAGAAAATTTTATGTTCAATTTGTGTACATCAGTTATGATTTAGATTTATACCTAAACAAATAAACAATTTCTAATTAGTTACATATAAATATGTAGAAGTACTTTCACTTTGAACCAGGAAGTAAGATTTCCTTGAATTTCTTGAAAACTCTAACATTATTTTGACGAATTGGCATGTACATATTTCAGATATGAGTTGCTTTGGTATATTGTTCATGAATTTCAGAGTTCTCATGCAAATGGTTTTTCTTTTGTTTTAGTATGTGCTTGGTAATTAGAACATGAATAAGACTAAATTGAGCTTGCAAACATTTACTACATCCATAGCTAAATACATTTCTTTACTAAAATCTAGGTGGCAATAAGTATTTCCCCCCTAAATTCATTTTTGAAATTTTAGCTAGTTTTCGCCATTTGCAATGTTTGCGACCTCTTAATGTCAAGTATACATTGTAATTCAATTAACAATGAATGAAAATGTTGCTGCGTGGTATAACTTGCAAAAATCGTGATGAATTAGATCATGATATACACGTAGTGTTCATGATAACCTTGAGACGACAAATAGTTACTGCGTAACTACTTTTCTGTTGTTGTTGTTTTTTTTTTGGTCAAAATAATTATTTTTTAAATAATTCTTGGTACAGGTATCGTGCATGAGATCTTATCGTATTCTTGGAAGTACAATTCTACTTCCAACTCAATAAAACAAACTTTGCCAGATTTATTTAACATACGTTGTTCAATTTAGAAATATTGTTGCTATACGAACGAAAAAGTTATAAATAATAGCCGCTGACCCACTAACAGTCAATAATGCATGTGAAGGCATATACACATTCAAAATTTATGAAGCTAATGGCACTATCAAGCCAATGGGAATGTACTCGATGACCTTACTGAGATCAGAACTCCATAGGTTAAATCAGCAATAACAAGATGTTTACAACAAAATGCAACGTTAGAGTATTCAACAACTTGTACATTTTGAAGATTGCAATGCAAATACATTTAAGATCTAAAAAGTAAGACTTTTTTAACGTTATTCGTAGGTTTTCAGTGAGACAAGAATATCTTTAAATAACAAGCATTATTTTTCTTCAGTGTTTTTGTGAACGAGTTCCATAGTCACATGATTAGTAAAAGCTAATAACACTAAATTGGCGTTTCAACACAAAAATAACAAACTTAATTTGGATCTCGAGGCTTGATGTATTTTCATTGCAAAATCAGAAAAAAACATTATTTTATTTTTATGTATAACTTACAAGATCAATTAAGTTTTATCCAACAGTTCCATATGTAAGAGCCTTAGAAGAAACTTCATAGTACTTTTTATCCTCTAATATGATATTAAGGCTGTGTGTTATCAAAAGATTTGTACACGATTTAATTATATGTATTTATTATTGGACTGATATCATTTATAAATAGTGTTATCATAATGACCTGTGATAATTATATATCTGACTATATATGTTATATTAAAAGGATAGGTTTTTATCAGTATAGTTTTATTTTTGAATGTTACAAACAAAACTTACAAATATACTTTTTCTTCGTTACAGATTTAAATGGCAATGAATCCGTTAGTATTCTTGTGTATGTTTGCGTTTGGACAATGTTACATAACGACTTTCACTAAGGAAGAGACAAGCATGGATGTGAATTCAAGCGTCGGTGAAGGGGAATCGCCTTCTTGTACTGTTGAAAATAACATTACGAAACTGGAAGACGAAAATGAAAAGGATAAATCAATGAGATATATAGACAAACAAAAAGATGTAGACCTATGTATGCGCTCCCGGTACGGAGAACAGCTAGATAAATTAATGTATGTTATCCGGACGAAAGAAGGTCAGTCTCCACACGATATCTCCATGGTATCACGCTATGGATTTCACTTTTTGCAGTCAGTAAGTTCTTGTTTTGTCATCAGAATTTTACTATTTTAAATCACTTACATAATTTATTTTTATAAGGGTTTTAAAGTTAGCCATCACCTATATATGTTAAATTTGTTTAATTTTGACGCCGAAATGTATGACGTCAATGACGTCATTAATGTGTAACGTCGCTGATGATGCATTTACAACGTGATAATATGTAAACATTTAGTATATCCATGTAACATCCCCTTGAAGAGGGGGGTGTATCCCCCTGAAACTTTGGGATGGATTAAATTTGTGTTTTAGTGAACGGTTTCAAGTGTGTTTCTTGAGAACTGTATTTTATATGGGTTTTAAAATGACCGAATTTTTCATGTGATTTTTGTTACTCAGTTATTTCCGGCGCATAGCTATCACCGGTGTAATCCGTGTTTTCCGAATATTTGTTTACAAACGCGCTCTTCCGGAGTTCTATGTTTACTAAACAGCGCACCTTGTGTCATTCAAAAATTTCGGATAAACTATGGCTTTCCTGAGGGTGAGTACCAGTTTTATTTCACATGAATCATTTTAAAATTATTTTTCTCTCACCTTTTCATTCATAATTTCCAATAAATCCTCCATAAAACAAAGAAATTTTACAAAGAAATGTTTGACAGTTGGAATCCTCCTTTTTTTTAATGACGTCACGTGCGTTTTCCCGCCAATTATCCAGACAGGTGCTACAGTACTAAATTTCCGACCTGGTCGAGTTTTTTAATACAGGTGAGTCCATGTAACAGAAATAATTTGTGAATTACATTTTAATTGTTGTTTTTTTTCTTCCACAGCTTCCAACAATTGGGAAACCAAAGAAGAGACGCCTCTATGATACAGATCTTCTAGCCAGGGCATACAGAGATGTGAAGGAGTGTGGCATGTCAGTCTATAAGGCAGCTAGGTTGTATGGTGTGCCTGAGAGTACACTTCGTGACAGGCATTTAGGTCTGCAGCCAGTAACCTTGGAAAATGAACTGCTGCCCAATCCAGGACCTAGACCAACCTTCACTGAAGCAGAAGAGAAGCTTCTAGTTGACCATGTTTCATACATGGCCGGAATCGGGTATGGTTACACCTGGTCAGAATTCTTCGGTCTTGCCCAAGACTTTGCTTTGGTACTGGGCCATAAACAGCAAGGCGATCCAGAGTTTTCTGAAACGTGGTATTCAAGTTTCAAAAAGAGGAACCCCACAGTTATGGTTGCCAAACCACAGAAACTTTCTGTAGCTCGGGCCAAGTGCACGTCTGAAGAGTCCCTGAATAGCTACTTTGCAGAACTTCAGAAGGTTTTGAAGAAGTATGATCTGGAAGATCACCCAGAGTTCATATGGAATGTTGACGAGACTGGTCTTGTTATGGAACATAACCCACGACAGGTTGTCTGCTGCAAAGGTCAGAATCCCCAGGGCATAACATCTAACCGAGGCAAGACAGTAACCATTATTGCCAGCGGCAGTGCTGCAGGTACCAGACTTCCTCCTTACTATGTATTTCCAGGGATGAGGTGGAATGCTGATCTATTGGCAGGGGCTTGTCCCGGTTCTGCTGGAACTGTTACAGAAACAGGTTGGTCCAATTCCCTAGTCTTCATGGAATATCTGAACCACCACTTCAAAAAGCATGTCTCCACAGAAGAGCATCCAGTCATGATACTGTTTGATGGTCACAAGTCCCATGTCAACCTCACACTGTCTGAATGCGGAGAGAAAAACAATGTCGTTTTCTTTGTACTGCCTCCGCATACGTCTCATGTCACTCAGCCCTTTGATGTCGGTTGCTTTGGACCACTAAAAATGTGAACTATTCTGAGTGCCAGGCTTACATGAGACGCAACCCAGGACTGCAGGTGAATTGCCATAACATTGCTGAAATCTCTAGTAGAGCTTACAACAAAGGTGTGTCTGCGGAGAATCTCATTGGAGCTCTCAGGAAGACAGGCATATATCCGCTTCAACGCAGTCAGATAAGTACTGCCAAGACTGCTCCATCGGCCATATATGTTGAGCAGTCAGAATCAACATCAGAAGATGGCACCTCAAATGGGACAATAAATGAGTTCTTAGATAGCAAAAATATAAAAAAAAGCGCTGAAACCAAAGACGAAAAGAAGGGCTGTCTCGACTATTATTGGGGATATATCATCCCCATCAAAGAAAGCTATGATGAGCGTGATGCCGAGTAAAAAGGGCGATGCTTCATAGGCAAAGAAAACAAAGGCAAAGAAAACAAAGGCCCAGCCAAAACCTCATCTATCTCCAGTTCCAGGTCCATGTGGTGAAGGTGTCCGTCACTCAGAAAGTGATGAGAGTGACAGTGATCAAATGGAGGAATAGGACTTCTGCTGCGTGTGCAAGAGATTCACACCAGAGGCCATGGACCTAATGTACACATAAGAGTTCACTAGATGGGCCCAGTGTGACAAATGTGATCACTGGACCCATCTGAAATACTGTTCTGGTGTGAGGGTTCTCAGAAGGGGTGATGAATTCTTATGCCCTCACTGTGTTTAATTTGTAAGGTTGAGTGGACTGATATAGACTGTGATAGCTTTGTGATAATTTTATTTCATATACTTGTTCATTTTGATAATTTATCTAAATAATTTATCCTTTTCCTTTGCAGCACACAATAAAAATTTGCTGCACACAACAATCTTTGATTTATTTTTAAGATAATGCTAACCTTTTTTGGATTTTGCATCTCTTTATAAAGCTAATATAAACGAATCATTAGTACACCGGTAATTAATAGGTCAAGGCTACATGTTCAAGCAATTTATAACTATTTTCGTTTTAGATAATTTCTGACGTTCATTTATACGTTTATTGTGGTTGTGATATCGATGGCGACGCATACTCCATCCAGGCACTACTTAAAGAAATGGTATGCCTCCTTATACAATATTTCATACTATTAATTTTTAAAAAAAATCCGTCCTAAATTTAATTTGATAAAAGGTTTAAGCAAAACTTATTGTGCCAGAACCACGCCACATGCCCTTAATGTTCTATTATATATTTTTATTAAAAAACGCGTAAAACTCTTGGCTTATTTTACATGGCATGTGTATCCAAAATTGCTGGAATTTCTCAGATTGGTTATTTCATCATGTATTCTACTTGTCTATGCTTAAAAGGCACGGTAGCCAAAACAGCTTATAGCCTGTTAAAACTCAAAAAAGAATGATGAATAATAAGTCCTAAACTGTAAGCTTATATAAAGGATCAATTAAATTTACATATAATTTATCTATGAATTATTTCGATTTTAAAAAAGGTGAAATATATCAGGAATCGCCACATTCAGAAAAAACAGCCTCCTCACACAGTCAAGAAGAAGAGAGGGAGAGAGCATGGTTAATAAAATGATCAGTTTCAAAAGAGATACCACTAACAATTAACAAAAATGAGAACCCGAGGGGTTACCGCCTTGGAACGGTCAGTGGCAAATGAAATTGCCACTGGGGGTTTAAACCAGGTTCTAGGGTGCACCAACCTTACACTTGCTCCAACAGGTTCTCATATCACAAAACAAATACAAGTTGTCTTGGTGAAACAACTCCAACCCACTTATTGGCTCAACAATGTTGCATGCAAAAGCACACAAACATATAAAACATAAGAATTTAATAGCATTGCAAAGCCAAAGGGCTGGTACTCAATGATCTTACCGAGACCAGAGCTCCTGGAGTAAAATCAGCAAGAACACGATGACAGGGATAAAAGAAACAAATCGAGCTTCTAGGTTTTTTTAAGAAAAGATTTCCCCATAAACCTTCATAAACTCTTAAACCCCTGCCACCGTCAATTTCACGAGTAGATGAAGAATTGAAATATGCAAGTATGCATATCAGGCATGGCTACCTTCAGTAGACACAGCCTTCCGACACACCCAAAATGAAGAGGAGTAGAGTTCATGGTTATACAATGATAATTTTAAAATTAACGCGACAAACATTAATGAAAATGAGAACCCGAGGGATTACACCTTCGAACGGTCAGTGGCGGATTGCCACTGTGGGTTTAAACCAGGTTATAGGGTACACCAACTTAACGCTTGCCCGAACAGGTTCTCATATAAACAAACAAGTACAAATTGCCGTGGTGAAATAACTCTAAATCACTCATCAAGTCGACCATGTTGGATGCAAAAGCACACAGACATATAAAAAGTAAGAAGCTAATAACATTGTGAAGCAAAAAGGCGGGTACTCGAATTCATACTGAGACCAGAGCCCCTGGAGTCAAATCAGCAAGAACACGATGACAGGGTTTTAATATAAAAATCGCATTAGACACCATTGGCGTTGCGTTATTTATACAACCGCTGGGTCTCGGAAGTAAAAATGCACATTTAATGACTGCAAAGTTAACGCTCTCTGTAAAGTTAAAAATACAATTTAACATATTCTTTTGGAAAACTTATTAGTTGGTAGTTCAAATTGATTACAGAATTCATTCCTACAAATACTTTAAGACAAGATATTATATCTATTTGAAGCCTTTTAGTAAATTCGTAAGCTAAAAGTTTTTTATCGTTTTTGCCAAACAACTATTAAACTGACAATACGAAAATATAACTTTTTAAAGAAAAAAGTATAACTCGTATATGCATATCAGGAATCGCTACACTCACAAAACACAGCCTCGCCACGCAGCGAGAAAGAAGATTGGAAGAGAGAGAGCATGTTTGTTATAAGTATGTCAATTCAAAAAGGAGACACACAAATTAAACATTGACACAAAAATATGATTTTTTCTTTCTCTCTCTCTCTCTCTCTCACTCTCTCTCTCTCTCTCTCTCACAATATCTTTTTCTTCTTATGGGATTTGTGAGGAGACAGTGTTTCTGGTCGTGTGTTTTCCTGATGTGTTTTTTTATCTTTTAATCATCTTATACTGAGCGACAAATTTATTACTTCATTATTCGTTTTCTTCAGATCTCGAGTTTCGAAGTGTATGAACCTGCCAAAGTCAATTTTCACTGTCCAAAAGACCCAACATATCCACTGGCGTGTAAGCACAACAATCAAGTAGTAAGTTAATAACATGATTTTAAAATAATTTAAGATTTACCAGATAAATCCTCCCACAGAAATATTAATTATTTAAGTTAATTCAAACGAGCATAAAATTGGGCCTGTGACATTTCGTCTTACATAACAAAACAATATGAGATATGTGTATGCATGTTTTGACCTTGAATTTCCCAAATCGCGTAAATAGGCGACAAACGTTGATTTCTTTCTTCATAATTAGAAGTTCTTAGCAAAGGAGAAACACTGTTGTTGGTTGTTGACAGTATCATAATATTATATTCCTGTGGGCATCTTGAATAATGTTTTGTGTTATTTAGATGTTGTTGTTTTTTGATTTTTTTTGTTTGGAGGTAAATATAATTTTAGGGATTATTTAGGTTTAGCTTTTTTTGTCTTTACTGTTCAACTTTTCTTTACGAATATAAAATGAAGAAACATTAAATAAAATTTATTTGTGCAAAGTCTGATTGAGTTGGATTTTGCCGTTAGTAAGATTTATTTTTTTGGTCTTTATGACTTGGCAATGACGATTGTAGACGCCCCTTTAAAGTAAAGAAAAGAAACATTAAATAAAATTTATTTGTGCAAAGTTTGATTGAGTTGGATTTTGCCGTTAGTAAGATTTATTGACTTGGCAATGACGATTGTAGACGCCCCTTTAAAGTAAAAAAAAGAGTATAAGTTTAATTGAAATGCTGGGGAAATCTTATTAATATAAATTTGTTTGTTGCACGGAATGTGTTAATTTTATAGCATGAGCGAATCATCATATGTTGTCGTTAATATTATTTGCCAGAAGTGCGAAAGTATTGACTTATTAAATTTGAGCTGAACACTTTAGTGCGAATCATCGGGGGAGTAATGTTTGAACCTTGAATCTGAATTTTGCGACGAAATGTGCAATGCAAATGAATTATTACATAGTAAATATGGTATGTAAAAAGTTCAATGTTTGAAACTCCATGTGTTTCATTTGCCATATCTTACAAAGTAAGAGGATACTGAAGTCCTTAATAATTAATTGCTGGTTGAGTTGATGTTAGCCCCTACACATTTAAGTCTTTGATATTTTTAAAACCTAAAGAGGCACACGCTTTCTATACTTATCCTACTTATTTGTTTTCTTATTTAATCTTTCTGCGAGATGCATCATACATTGTTTTTTTTTAAGTTCCGCAACTGTAGCCCATTTTTTGACACTGGGACTGAGATGGCTCAAGAACTAGGTTACGCTGGTGAAAATATAACTGTAGCGGTTGTTGATACTGGTGTCGAAATGGATCACTCAGCGTTGAAAGCAAACATTGTAAGTGATAATCTCACTTAAGAGTAGGATTTTGTTTTAAATTGAAAAAAAACAACAACAGACAAACAACAATCATCAATCGTATTGTCTGAATCCGGTTCGAATTTTAAGACTCTTCGCTAATGACGATGAAACAACAAAGCTATTACTCATTTTTGTAAAATTTCAAACATGTTTAATGTATTGGGTCTATAACACGACGTTTGTAAGAGTGATTTTAATAACCCTCCCCTCGCCCAATGCTGAAAGATGGCGAAAGTAAAAACAATTAAGCTTAGTTTACTAAATTTTTTATACTTATTGAGAGACTTCATGTGCAACCAGTGTAGACCCGGATCAGCATGTACACGCATTGCAGCTTGATCAGGGCACAAATTGTTAGCCATTTCGTCAGAAACGCATCTAAAAGGGAAATAGTTTAGATCCCTTTCAGAGAGTTGAACAGGATAAATACTTAAAACAAAGCCAATAAGTCTTGTTTTCTCTTGTTCTGTCTCAATAAACAGAATAAATTTTATAATAGATGAAAAAAGAACTTTGAAAGCCATCCAAAATATTGCAGGTTCGTTTTGATTGAGCCTGTTAATGCTCAGTAATGGAAATGCCTATTACTGTCCACGCCACCTAGCCCCGGGTTGAGTGCTATAAGAGTGCTTGAATGCCTATCATTGTATAATTATGTTGATACTCGAGACCATTTCTTGTTACCTTAGGATATGGAACTATCATACAACTTCGTTGACGGTAATAAAGACATTAATCCTCAACGATTCCATAGTTACCGAGCTTTGGAAGAACTCTCTAGGTGGGTCTATTATATTTTTCTTCTCAAACGAACTTAAGTGTGAAAATAAATAACTGTTGCCTAATTCATATCATATTGGCTATCACAATTCAATGAATTTTATTGTAAATTGTAGCATAAGATATTTGGAATTCTCAATGTTTCAACGCAAACATCGTCGACACTATTACTATTTTTTGAGGACGTCGGCAGAAGAATAAACCCACTGATAATACGAAGATTTTAAAATAAATGGAAATGAAACGGTAGAATATAACAAATACCGGTATATTAGAATATATTCAGACTCGCTTCGAATGGAACTGTTCATGTGCAATGATAACAGCATATTACAGCCCACGTTGCAAAGACCCGGGATGAGCGCAACACGCATTGTAGACAATTACAATCTCATTTTGTTCCATTCCAAACGACAGTTTAAGCATTGAAGGTTTCATGTTATCGTTTAAGCGCGGTCTTCTAGATTTAAGTTTTAAGGCGGTAACCTCCCTTCCCAGTTTCTCATTTTCATTTTTGTTTGTGGTATCATTTTTTAAATTCATCTTATTATAAACAAATGCTCTGTTTACCTCTCAACGTTTTGGCCGTTTCGGGAGACTGTGTTTTCTAAATGTAGCTGTTTCTTATACGGATATTTAAAGCTTATGAAATTGCATAATGTCCCCCAGATAATAGAAATTAATGCTCTCCCCCAAAAAACTATGGCTGATACTTATAGGATAATATTTAATGTGATAATCAATAAAATTTCGCTTGTCACATCAGAAGAGAATGAAAACATAAGAAATCCTGTGTGTGAGTTTACAGTAGTCAAGTATATACAAGCAGAAAACCCCTCAAATATTTGTGAGTATTATTAAATAAACATTATGCCCAACGACATTCAAAGTTGATTAGCTCTACTTATTGTATGGACGAGAAACTTTTGCGGAAGCCATTTTCCAAAAAAAATGCTTAGTATTTGATATTTAAATGGATGCAACTGAACTTTGATCGAGGTCCTAAACTGGGAAAAAAAGTAAAATACGCATATCAGCAATTGCCCCATTTAGAAGTGAAAAAAAAATATAGAAACAAATAATACAACAACAATAACAAATCTTATTTGGCAGACACGCAGACTTATGATTTCCTTAGAGGATATGTGAGTAAGTGCTGCATAAGTATGCAATATGCTTTGATTTTTGTACACCCTATAGTAAGTAAGGAAGCCTGTCAAACGTGATCCATTGATGAAGCTTATCATTTGATTTTATCGTTTCAATATTTTTGCAGCCACGGAACGCTTGCTGCTGGTATCATTGGAGGTCAAAAGAATGAATTGCACTGTTCCAAAGGTCTTGCTCCAAATGTCACATTGGCAGGTACGATCGGATACAGTTTAAGACTATGCATGGAAATCGATTGAATACACGTTTCGGTCGCTTTGCTGCTGGTAGACTTACGTTTCTTTACTTTGATTGCATTTAAAGAAGAGTGGTATGTTAGGTAGATTCAGATCCGAGATTGCGGGTTCGAATCCTACAAGGAATGAGATTTTTCCGCAGTTTCTCTCAATCCACAATCTGCGCGAGTACTAGTTTTAATCCAGAAATAGAGCGTGATTAATATAAGATGGAATAACTTGTTTCACAATCGATGTAAAATAAATAAGTTTTAACTAAATTTAGAGAACCTTAAAAAGAAAAGACTGAAAAAAACTCAACATAATCAAAACATACATTTTCAAAAATGTGCTACATTTTTTAACAACGTGTGTTACTATTGTGTTTTTAGTTCTGAAGGTGTTTAAAATTAATGGACCTTCGGAAGACATAGACTTTGACGAAACACCAGTGCCAAAGGCTTTAGAATACAAAAGGAACGATATAGACATATATTCATGTAGTTTCAACCACCCAGTAATGTTTCAATCACTGTCCCTGCCAATGAAAATTGTTTTCAGAGAAGGAACAAAACTGGTGAGAATTTGTTTAAAAAATTAAAGAAATTAGAATTTATGTGGATGAAAAACAAAGAAATACGAAACGTTGAAATATATCCACCTTCTTCATGCCTTTAAGTGGCATCAATCTTAACCCTTACTAATAAATGAAAAACAAAAAACATAGCTCTATTGCTTTGGTATACGAAACACGAACACGAAAATAATTGTAATGTTTAAATTATAATACCGGCAAGCGAAAAAGCATTGCAAATATTAATAAAAACACTTCTTATTGTGAATTATACTGTTGGCATTGTATTTGCTTCTTTTTTCTGGTTGTTTTAACTGACTTTGTCTATTTTACTTTTCAAGTTAGCATTCGTTTTTTAATAATTCACTGAAATGTTTCATAACAGGGACGCCACGGGAAGGGAAATATCTTCGTTTTCCCTTCGGGCAATCAAAATGAAGAAAAAACCTTGTGGGATTGTAATGGAAGTGGGTATTCAAGCAGTATATATACTATTACTATCTCGAGCGTTGGTGTGTTCGGGAAGAAACCATATTATGCCATTCCTTGCGCATGTGTCATAGCTTCAATTTATGGCGACACACGAGGATTCGACAACATCGCATTGGCAAGCTGATTTGTTTTCATGTTTTGGAGTTTACAGTTTCTGCAATATTTCGAAACATGCATTTTTAAGTTTTTAAGGCAATTGCATATTTTCCTTAGGTAGATTTCCTTTTTATCTTCGGAACCATCTTAAAGACTGCAAGTAGCGCTATTTATGCAGTGTGGCGGTCGTTCAAAGTCTCCCCTTACATATATTCATGCGTTTATCAGTATAATAATCCGTTACCGATGTCATGCAGTGATGATAACCTTTACCAGCCTGAGGGCTATCCGATCAACCTTTTTGGTGTTAGCTCAGTCGGTAGCGTTGTCGGAATTTCATGGTTAGGCGCTGATGCCGTGACAATGCGGTCCGATCCCCATTAGAGGCTATATCATTTATAGAATAACAAAGTTCGTAGTTTATTTAATTGTAGATGTCTACTTCTCTACGAAATAAATACGACAACTTTAATTCAACATCAGCTGCGACAGCGAAAGCTTCGGCAATATTTGCACTTGTACTAGAAGCAAAGTGAGTTGTTTTTCAAATCTTACGTCAAAGTTGTGGTGAAGCTATCTATTTTGTGAATGAAGCTTATCCTTATGTGCAAATACGTCATTAAATGAATCATTTGTTTAGCCTTTCTTTATTTTATTATTGGTTATGAAAATGCTTAGCTTATGACAATGCGAGTACCAAAAAGTATTAAAGTAGATAGATAGATTTATTTCGGCATAGGAAACATACTATGGATTACATAATTTATACATGTGAACAATAAAAATAAATATTACCAAACAAAAATAACAATCATATAAAATGTTTCAATTACCAAGGATAACGCAATAAAGTGCAAGCACTTATTTCCATTGCGGTCCTTTGTTTTGGTTGCATGACCCAGAAGGGCAAACTAGTAAAAAGTAAAATAATAATAAATAAGTATCACTTTGGTGTTATCAAACTATCACAGTGGGTATGGTTTAAAATATAAAGGAAAACATTAATCTACTTCAAATTGTAAATTTAAAAACTTTCTGTCACAGCAGAATTCACCTACGCCGAAATAAGTAAGTAAAACAAAAAAAGAAGATCATGAATATTCTTGCTAAAAAGTTAAAACACTATTATAAGTTTTTCATTAAGAAATCTTTAATGGAGACTTTAAAATTATTAAGATGCTTTATTGTTGTTAAAATGAGGGTAAACTGTTCCAAAGTTTGGACGCTAAAAACAAAATGATTTTGAACCGGAGCCTTTTACGTTAGGGAGACCATATCCACCTTTATTGCTGAACCTGGTATTGTAGCTATGGACAGAGTCTTGAGATACAAAAAATTCATCCATGTAACTTGGAGCCAAATTGTTCCTACCCTTAAAAAGATGTCATAACATTAAATGGTGAACCCTTTTCTCAACAGGTAACCAAGAAAGATAATTAAAATGTTCTTTACGAACGCTGGTTTGGGCTTCCAGATTATTAAGTACAAATCGTGTCATTTTATTCTGAGTAGTTTGTAGCTTGTTTTTGAAACTTTGAGAAAAAAAATTATACCAAACTGAGCAGGCATAATCTAAAAGACATTGTACCAAAGACATAATAAGCAGTTTTTTGTGAATTCTGAAAGAAACTCTTTTTTGCGGTAAAGGAATTTAAGACGTGAATTTGCTTTCCTAAGAACAGCATCGGCCATAGAAGCAAATGATAAATGCTGATCTAGAGAGACCCCAAGATATTTAACTGACTTTGATGGTTGAATGGAGGTGCCGTTACAATTGATGTCAAGAACGGACTTAGACTTAAGTTTGTGCTTTGACCCGAAGACAATGGACTCGGTTTTACCGAGATGTAATGATAATTTATTGTCAATAAGTCATTGACTAACTAAGTGTAAATCTTCAGTCAGAGCTTGTTCCACTTTGGACAAACATTTGTGTGACAATAAAATAACCGAATCATCAGCGTAAAGTAACAATTTGTTTTTTATCACTGCTGACATTTCATTAACGCAAATTAGGAAAAGCAGTGGCCCAAGAATAGAACCTTCTGGCACACCACATGTTACAGTGGCTGAAGATGAAAAAGTCCTAGAGATATCAAAAAGTTGCTGTCTATCTGAAAGATATTAACTGAACCACCTAACAATGTCCTTACCCAGGCCAGAAGCTGACAACTTCATAATTAGGATTGAGTGGTCCACTGTATCAAAGGCCTTCTGTAAATCCAGCAGTAGCATACCTACATAGTAACCTTGGTCAGTTTCTTTTCTAATGAAGTCTGTCAGGTAAATAAGACAATTGTCAGTTGAAAAGCCACCTCTAAAGCCAGATTGAAATTTATATAACAGATCTTATTCCGTGAAATATGATTCAACCTGATCATAGACCAACTTTTCTAGAACTTTAGACACTATGTTTAAAACTGAGACTGGTCTGTTGTTACCGACTAATAATTTATCATTCTTATTAAAAATGGGGACAACTCTAGCAGATTTGAGTTCATCTGGAACAATACCTTGAATAAGTGAAAGATTTATAATGTGTGTAATAGGACCAACAATAATAGGTGACCCATCCTTTAGGAAACGAGAGGAAATGCCATCTAGTCCAGTCGCTTTGTTTAAACCTAGAGACTGTAAATATTTTAATACTTTGGTTTCACTTACCAAATTAAATGAAAATCTGTTATGAATATAACCTTTGCTTGAGTAAAACTGCTCACAAAGTTACAACCAAACTTTTGTACACATTTAGGAAGCTTTTCAACTAATTTACAGGCTACAGTTACTAAGTATAAAAATTGTTAAAAGTCTCAGCAATAAGTTTCTTTTTAAAACAAATATTGTCATTTATCTTTAAACAAATGTTTGAACTTGAGTCTGTACATGCTTTTTTAGAAGGTAAACCAAGGCTTTTCCATAAAGCTTTAGAATCAGGTTTGTTTTGCTCAATGATTTAAAGACTTAAAAGTTTCAAAATTGTCCTGATATTTATCATGTTTGTATTTATGAAATGCTTTATCTCTTTCTGCTATAGCCTGGAGAATATCAGAATCCATCCAAGGTTGGGACCTTTGCTTGATTCTTATTTGCTTTACAGGTGCAATACTGTCTAATACTGATAAAAATAATTGCTTAAAACAAACCCATGCATTGTTTACATTATCACTTAAAATAACTGGTGTCCAATCAATACATAGGAGCCTGGCTTGACAATTTTCTTTATGGTAATTCTTAGCAGACCTTAAAGTAACATTATTGTGAGAACCAAAATAACATTTTTTTACTTTTCTAGTACAATAAACCATACTATGATCACTAAAGGTTGTGTGAATAACACCAGACTGAGATAGTTTATCACTATCTGAAACAAGGATAAGGTCTATGACTGTAGAGCTGGTTGAACATATTCTAGTTGGCTCATTTATCACTTGTGTAAGATTAAACATATTTATTAATGAATTAAGACACTGTAAAAGAGGGTAAGATTTAGAACATAAAACATCTGTGTTCATGTCACCTAGTAAAATAGTTTCATATTGTAAAAAGTCATTGCTTGATGAAAACACAAAATCTAATAGAGAAAAGTGTAGGAGGTTTGTAGGTCACTTCAATTAAGATTGGTTTGGTCTTGGGTAAAAAAGTTCATTCTTAAAGTTTGAAAAATTTTTTGATCAAAGTCGCACACGAGCAAATTATCATGAATGAGTGAAATGCATAACCTGAAACCTTTAACAATTCGTTTATCATATCGCGCAAGTTTGAGGACCCTACAACCAAAGCATAATTGGTTTTCCTTGGCCTTTATACGTATTTTGCTGCAAACCATATGTTTGATAGCTGTAGGTGTGGTTACTCTAAATTTTGTGATATTTGTATTTTATTTGATATATAGTCCGGATCTCACGTGGAGGGATGTGCAGCACTTAGCTATATATACCTCGTCTTTAGAAAACCTTGAAGATACAAAAGAATCGCAAACAAATAGCTTCGGCCTGACACGTAAGTAAATGTTACCATATAATGAAAAAAAACTTCTATAATTTTATATGAATAATTTCCATAACTGTTTAGAAGCCAGTTTAATTTTCAACAACAAGATAAATTTATATAGGTTAATTTTAAAGAATTTTTGCTTAGAAATGTGTTTTCTCTATTCAGATGATCCATACTTTGGTTTCGGTCTGCTGAACGCTACAGCCATGATACTGCTTGGAAGGAAATGGCAGACAGTGCCAACGCAAATAGCTACAATTTTAGCTATGTCAAAACTGTAAATATCTTAATTTTATCATATCCAATTAATTATCTACACATGTAACAAGTTAAAATTGTAAACATTTCTATAAAGTAGTTTTCCTATCTTTGAACAACAATGATTACACTCTAACAAGTCATTAACGAAAAAGACTCATTTTCATGGTAACTATATATTGAGTAACAATAAAATTAAACTACAAAAACTTTGCCATTTTAACTGTCTGAGGAGTGATATTCAAACTTTTTAAAACTTTTTTCAGAACTTCGTCAAAGAAACTTATAACTATCTATTTTCATCGTGCAAAACATGTTTACTGAATATGCTTGCAGAAGTCCAACACCACTGGAGTTTTACTTTCCTCCCAGAAGACCCGGCTACAACTGTATTTCATATCTGGAACATGTTGTTGTAAACATTACCTACTCGTACCCCGAGAATTGCCATCCAACATTACGGCTCTGTTCCTCGCCGACATTTTGCTCTTCTTTTCTGCGTGGGCAACCACAAACTATGTGTCAGGCATTTGATAAAAACCAAAGCCTCATAACAAGATCATGGCAAGCAATGACTGTGGCATTTTGGGGAGGAGATCCAGCAAGAATGTGGAGTATACAAGTCGAAGGTATGGAACGTATTGAAACAGATTTTATTTAGTTTAGTTAGAATGATATAATGAAAGGTATATTTTGAGCAACTGTCACTATATGTGTAGAATATCATTCATTTGCCTCGCGCCCAGCTTGATCGTTCCATGTTATCAATATACTCGTATGTAAGGAATATCATTCATTAGCCTCGCGCCCTGCTTGATCGTTCCATGTTAACCATTTAATCATTTTCTTTTCTATAAATGCACTTTTCATTTACTGAATTATTGCATTTCTGTTAATATTTTAATATTTGCTAAACCGTCCTTACGTTCTGATAGCTAAATGAAGTTTAAAAAACAACAATCAAATACCTGTAAAAGTTAGTGTCTTTTCGTTGTTGTTGGTTTGTAAAAGATCAGGAATATATAACTGAAAAATGCGGAAGGGGGCTAGACTATGGAAGCATATTTGCGCCACAACTTAACCATATATAATAACGTGAGAAATATGGAGGATTTCACAAAAAAAGTTTTTTTCGCGAAAACAGATAAATTACACACGAAAGAAATTAACACGAATTTATTCCTGATAATGCTCTAAATTGCCTCAACATAAAGATATAGTATCCATGAAAATAATGGACGATTTTACGAAAACAGATATTTTTTCTCGAAAACAGATAACTTTTTTTCGCAAAAACATCCATTATTTTCACGTTATTTTATGTGGTTAAGTTGTGGCACAAATATGCTTCCATAATTTTTAGATAACTGGCAACTTTCGTGAAATTGTTACTCGTTCATGAAAAGTTATCAGTTTTTCGTTTCACGAAATCTGATTTCGTGAAATCTTCCATTATTTTCAGGCAAAAATATCTTTGAAATTCATGAAATTTTTAAGGTTTCGTGAAAAGTTAGGTGTTTTCGTGAATTTACATGAAAACTTTATCTTTATGTTGTGGCAGTTTAGAGCACTAACAGAAATAAATTCGTGTTAACATAACTTTTTTTGTCGTAAAATTATGGATGTTTTCGCGAAAAAAACACTTTTTTTTGCGAAATCCTCCATTATTTTCACGCTATTTTATGTGGTTAAGTTGTGGCACAAATATGCTTCCATACTAGACTAATGATTAATAGAAACCTTAAATTTTAAAAGTTACAAAAAATGATCCTAAGGAAATACTAGATATTATGTTACAACAGAGAACGTTGCAAAACACTAATAGCGGACAGGTTTCTCGCGTCCGTATATAAAATTCCCTTGATACTTCCGAGTACCTCTTATTGCTTAAACTTTTGCAACATTAAAAGAATGTCTACCTTAACTCTTCGGATGTTGTCACTTTTCTTCTTACTAGAGTGGAAGTCTTGTTTTAGTTTTGTGTGGCTTTGCGTACTTGATCTTCAAAAGCATGTATTTACAAGTAAATTGCTTGGCACTTGCATAATTATATAAAAACTAGCTTAATACGAGGGTTGTTTAAAATTAAATAGGACTGCGAGTCTTGCTTTTTCACATTTCATTAAATCTTTAATATTCTCATATGCACGACACTCGTGAAACATTGTCTACAAGTCGAGCACGATTTTATGACAAATATTTGCTTAACCCAAGTTCCCTGTGTTATTTAATAACCATGGTGACGCGCACCTGGCGCAACGTTTAAAAAGTTATTGAACGTTAGATTTACTTCCAGGTTTTTTCATAATTCCACGTCTGTGTTTTCCGATATTCCGCCAACCTGTTTCGTTATCTTCAGATGGTGTTTTGTCCGAATTCGATGCCATTCGGACACTTACTTGCTAAACAAATAAGATTTTAAAAGCAGTAGTCTCAACGTTAAATATAGAATTCTGACGTCCGTTAGAAAGATAAAAATTTCCGCAATCGTTAAATTTGACAACATATGGGCAGCTGCTTATGATAGTGTTAGATTAATGAAGGGCAATGAATCGGTGAGCATGTCAGGCTTTTTCATCTTGCACAAGCGATTCAAAGATGGCGAAGACGAGATTACAGACAGGAAAGGGCAATGAAAAAGCGGGATAATGACGGAACGTTAGTGACGTCAGATGCAGAAGATCTACGGAAAGATTGTTGGTAAACAGTTTGCGAGCTGTCTGGTATGTTCGATGTTAGCATCGGGTCAATTCATTCGATTCTGAACACAGAATTGAATATGAGAGTCAGAGATTTTTTATACTATTTAAGGATTGAATCGATAGTTGATGGTTTCCATTTGGGTATGGAAAACAGTTGGGTTGTTTAAAGTGTGTGAAGTCCGAAGGGCTTCAAGCGTACTTTAAACAATCCAACTGTTTTTCATACCCAAATGGAATCCATCAAATATTGATTCAATCCTTATATTTACACTCATTAATAATCTCATTAATACAAAAATATCAAGAAGAATTCGTAATATTACTGCTTTTTTCGAATGGCTGTTGGAACAGCTACGTTGATAACAAAGTGAATGACGGCACGCTTTTTCGCAGCAACTCGTGGCAAAACGTGCGTGCAATGCGACGTCACACGTCAAAACATCGTATCCAATAAATTGTGAACGGCTCTACTGTAGCCACGCCTTTTAAATAATACGTCACACTGTTTACTATCAGAACGTATGATTCGTTGGATGAATAAGCTTCATCGTAGAGGATGAAGTTGAAGTGTAAATATTTTATTGCGTTTACCTAGATCTACGAGTATTTCAAAAAGTTAATGACTAATAAAAAGTTTTCGCTTTAAGAATATTTATATTTCACTGTACATGTTCATAATATTTTTAAATCAGATTGTCATGTTTGGCATAAAAACGAAACACTACTTTTATTCACATAATCAAATTATAGGTTATCATGTTTGGCATAAAAACGAAACACTAATTTTATTCACATATGCAAATTATAGGTCCATGTTCATTGATGCAGAGATTAATCAGAATCACAATAAAGAGCGCAGAACGGACGAATCCAAGGCCTTTCCGCTGAGAGTGGAGTGCAAATGTGGCCCTTTTCTTTCCCGCGTGATTACCACAGAAAAAAATGGTTATGGGAGATAGCCTTAAGAAAGAATGACGCTGGTGACCTTTCGTATTTTTTTCGACGTCATGAACGTCATTTGGGCTGTTTAAAAAAAAAATGGCTGGAAAAGTGAAAAAATAGTGAAAAATTAAAGTTCATAAAAATTCCAAAATTGTTATTCTGTATGTTTTGCTTATTGAAACTGAGTACAGAACTGAAAAGATTTTTAAATCGGTCAACTGGTTGCTGAGATATTGTCATTTGAAAAATGGCAAGTGAAGTGAACAAATGTAAAAAATTTAAGTTCATAAAAAGTCCAAACTGGTTGGTCCATATGTTTGTACGGTCTTTACAGTGAGCAAAATCAATCAAGTTATACTCATATGTGGCAGAATAAAAATTTTATGGAGCTTTATTGACCAACATTAAATAAATCAAAGAATTTGAATTTATGTGCTTAAATTACAAGTATTGCTGTTCTTATTATTTAAATGTGTTTTTCTGTTAAAATACATGTTGAAGCATCAAATATAAGTGCTTTAGAACTTGTGGTATCGCATAAAGATAAAAAATTCATATTGTTAAAAAGGTGTGTCACACTCCTGACAACCACATAAGTGCAGTGTACTCAAAAATGTTTCACCAAGGCCATTCCTTTTTGTCACAATTTAACAAAACATGACATAGACTTCTAGAAAAAAATATGCTCTTGTTTTCATGTAAAGGATATGTTAACAGAATATTACAATATGTGCATAATGTCACACTCCTGACAAATTTAGCTGACATTTTCTGAAGGGAGCTGCAGACAAATATAATTTCAATAGAGGTGATAATATTATAATTATTGCATCTAGAAACACAGAACTTAATGATACACAAAACATTTCTTATGTACTTTTAATCTTTAAAGTCCTATAAATTTATAAAGCAAAGATGTATTGATTTTCTTGAGGTATTTTCTAATCTACCATGCTTGACTTAATAGCATAAATTTTGATTACTTTAAGTATAATATGCTTAATTTTATCATTATTTGATGCCTAATAAATACACATTTTACTAAAACAACACTAAAACTTGTCTTTACTCAAGCTTTTTGTAAAATAATGGTCTGAACAAATGTGATTTTTAAAAGTGTCACACTTTTTTGTCACACTCCTGACATTTTTGCCCATTATTTTAGAATATTTTTTAACGGATGGTGCTATTTTCATGAAACTTCACAAATCTTTAAAGGGCATGATGAGACACCTTTGCAAAGAAGGAAAATGAAAGTAACTGTTTGTTGTACATTTTCATAACAGGAAAACCCAAACCAGCCATTTTTTTAAACAGCCCATTTGCTATAATGTTAGCATGCGCCGGGTTGCGTACCCCTTGTTATTTATAATTTTCACAGATTTGTTGTTTGATAAAATTTTGTATTGATTTTTTCAATGTATGTAGAGGACATGTTCTGGTATTCGTTGCTAGCAAAATCGTTTAATTAAATTTACAGATGTCAACAGTACAGCCGCAGTCCCCTTAATTTTTTAACAACCCTCGTACAAACATAGTTTTATTAATATAAAAACGCATTTTTCACATGTCAATATTTTTTTAATCATACCTATATTTTACAGGAAACATCACAACTGTCCACGACTTCACAGTATCATTTTACGGGACCAGCTACTCCCCAATACCAAGAAATCTAAATATGTATTTCCATGTTGAACATCAGACAAAGCGGAAAAAATCAAAATGTGACTCTTCTCGGAAAATGAAATTTGTTCTTTCAGGCAATATGAACGACAATTCTTTCGATTTGTCTTCTTCCAAAAGTCTTTCTATTCATATTGATAAGAAAGAGATAATATTTGTATTACTACTTCTGACACTGCATTAAACAATAAATTGTCTCTTGAAACGCAAAAATCATTACCAGTGTGCTGCATATTATTGAAACAATCTGTTTGCTCAATATTGCTTTCTGATTCTACTACTTTACGAAAAATATTATTCTCATCTCGGTTAATTAACTCCAACCCACCAGCAACCTACACACGCAACACTAATTAAAGTGAACTATTCAACATATAAACTAATTGAAATCGGAAACAATCAAACACATTTGACTCCTAAAGATAGAATGGGCTTTTTTTAATTCTTTGAAATGCTTGAATAGCTATTACTGGAAAATTATTGCAAATTCTTATTGTGTGGGGTATGTTACTTACCTAGTGGGTTGTTCAAGTTTTATACCTGTTAATTTTATACAGCATAGGTATGTGCATATTTTTTTCAAATGTTATTTACGTATTATTTGGATGTTTTCTTGAAGGAATTATGGTTCCTTTGAATAAACAAAGACAATCACGCACATCCGCTATGCATTATTTAATTTTCAACCAAGAGGCTTTACTTTATAAAAATGTTCATATGTCACAGGCGCCAAGCTTGCAAGCGGTGGGTAACCATTAAGCTAGATCGCGGCTCATTAACCGATCTACCACCCTGTAGCCGGACGCCTTAATCACGAAATTATAAAATCCTAAGTTACGAATTTATGCAAAAAGTACCCATTATCAATAATGTACTCTATTCCTTTTTACATTTTCTATATTGTTGGAATAAATTATCACTGGTTGATCTTCAAACCTTTTATGTCGATAGTCAAAATATCATTAATATGTTAAAGGCAAACCATGGAAACGACGCAATGAAATTTTACAATATGTTCTCATAACCACAAATGCATATGCATTAAATATTATCCCGTTGGTTTTTTATTTGGCAATTATTAATATTAAGTAACAAAGTTGTTCACCTTACATTTATCCAATCGAAACTGCAGAGCAGTCCTCAGTTAAAATGAAATTTGAAATAAAAATGTCCATCTTAACTATATTGCCTTTTCAGATAATTCCAAATTTACTGTGTACAGTATGATCTTAATATAACAATACTCTATATTTCAATGTTTAATGCACAACATACAAATTTTAGTTTTACTAAGGACTGCTCCGCTGTTTCTGCAGAACTGCGCAAGATAAACAATTTTATTTCGTGATATCAACAAATAAAAGGTTTTAGTGGCTATGATTATGCCTTGAACACAAATAGTTTGCATTGTTAAATTTCAAAGTTCCTGCAAGGCCTTAACCCGATAATCGTCTCTACGTTGTTAAGAGGTTTTACCGAATAGTAAAAATACATTTAAATATTTTACATTTAGTGTTGTTTGTAAAAAATACAGTATTGTTTGTGAAAAAATGTTTTTGCTTATCGGCGGTATATTTTTCAGATTAAATAATGCTCTGATATTTAACTAACTAACTAACTAAATCTAATGAAATACAGTTCATATTAGGTCTCTGCAATTACCGTATAACGCGTCTAGAAACAGATACTAATATTAGGAAAAAATGACATAAACATGTCGGTGCCAAAATGATGCCAGGTTTCTAAGAAATACAGCACAACTTGCTAACTTTGAATCATAAAGAAGAACCGAAAATATTCTTGTTTTATAACCCTCGAAAATCTGAATCCGTAACATTTTCTATATTTTATCTGGTATATACGGAAGCTTAGAGGGGACACTTATCCTCATGTGAGGATATGCAGACATACTGTATTTCTGTAATAAAATATATCAGTTGTCGCTTTAAATAAGAAGTTGTAAAGAGAAAATGTTTCAGAAGTCGTATTATCTTTGTGGAAAAAAACAAAAACTTCGTTCTTGTCGTCATGTGTCTTGACGACTTTACTGATAGATTTCCTTATACGAAATGACGTAAGCTGCATTGACAAATATTTCACGACAATTCAAAAACAAAATATACGAAATAATTAAAAAGTTCTTAGCTTTGCGTATTAATTATTATGATTTCCTAAAATATTGTTGATCAAAATGAGAAAAAAACAAATCGATTTAATGCAAAACATTTAGACAAGTAGTGTCCCCTCTAAGCTTCCGTAGGTATAGGTATTTTTATAGATGGTTTATACTTATGAATCTAAGTCTTATAGACTTAGTCTGACCTTTGTATGCAAATGTTAATACAGACACATGATATTACAAGTCTTCAAAGAAAATGGCAATTCGTTTTTTTAGTTTTTTAACACATTTAAAACTAGTTTTTGGCCCTATGCAATTTTCTTCCTCAAATACCGTCCCCCCAGGCCCCACTGAAATTATTAGGCCCTACGTTAACATTTCTTTCTGTAACATGTACATGTATGCATTAAGTTTTGGGGATGGTTATCTACCGTTGTCAATTGTATATATTTTAAAAGCGATACTGATTATCATTGTTAATCATCAGCGACGTGAACACGCCCATACAATCAATAAATAACATTGTCTTACTTTCTCTTCATTCATTAAACAGTTAAAAGTCACGGATTACTGGCATGACTGCACAGTTAGTTATAAGTTATTTTATATATCGAAAGTGCATAAGTGTAACTTATTATTAACACACCCAATAGGAATAGAATATTTAGATTAAAATGATTCTATGCGTTTTCTTCGTAATTGGGATTTGTACTTTAAGTTTTAAAGTTTATAGCAGTAAGTCTACTGGTCGAGAATATCTTGTACGAATACAAGAACAATGGTTAAATGATGTAAAGAGGACTTCTAATGATGTTGGCCTTGTTTATCGAGAAAAGGTAAAACCTTTTTTATTTGTTTTCCACATATCCTATTTTAACCCTTACTTAAGACTTACAATAAAAAGGTTTAATTTCGAAAAGAGTTTCATACATAGTACATGGTGTTTATAACACTATTAAACTTCAATCTTCTTAACCGGAAGGTTTATATGAACATTACAAAAAAATAAAAACCCAACACAAGTTAAGTATTGATCAAGGTGTACGTTTACCTGATCTGATTTATTTCTTAAGTGATTTTAATAAATAAAAATGCGTTAACTAAGTTAACTACGTTTTTAATCATTTCGTATATTTTGCTTTCGAATTTCCATCAAATATTTTGCAATGAAACTAAAGTCTTTTCGTATAACGGGATCTATATGTAAATTCGTCAAGATCAATGGCGACAAGATGGAAGTTTTTCGTTTTTCCGACATATTTTACTCGAGTTATGAAACAATTTCAAAACACAGTTATGAAACTTGTCATGATAATTGTGACTGTGATGTCAAACAATTGTGTAAAATTTCAAAAAATGTGAAATATGTATACCAGGAATTGCCACATTCAGAAAAAACATCCTCCCCACACAGTCAAAAAGAAGAGATAGGGGGAGAATATGGTTAATAAAATGATCAGTTTCAAAAATAAAGACACCACAATCAATTAACAAAAATGAGAACCAGAGGGGTTACCGCCTTGGAAAGGTCAGTGGCAAATCAAATTGCCACTTGGGGTTTAAACCAGGTTCTAGGGTGCACCAACCTCACAGCTCTAACTTGAACGGTTACGGAGAAAAAGAAAACATTCACAAACAACTTAATATCAAAGAGAAAAGAGGCATAACTTTGAAAAAGCACAGGGGTTTTGAAACTTGTTTTGATTATTGGTACTGTGATGTAAGACATTAATGTTAAATTTCAAAGCTGTACCTTGAACGGTTACTGAGAAAAAGAAAATTTAAAACGAAAAACTTAACAAAATGATTCCCGCCCGCCCAAAGACATACCCCAATCTAATTACCGGAATTTTTTTAAAGCAAACCTTGTTAGAAAACATAGTCACATTTGTTTAGAAACATTAAAAAGAAATGGAAATGTGCTTTTTGGTTACTTGATAATTTGTCAACAGTGATGGTGAAACAATCATTTTACTGCGTTTATACACCTATGCGTTTAAACAATCAGATGGGCCTCATAAAAAAGCCCTAGTCTATGATAGCTAGATGTATTGTTGCAAATGAAAAGCCTGTATATTTATACAGTATAAAATGAACAGTCTGTACCTTTCCCTCAACACCGAAGATCTGGCTACCACAATACCTCGACTTCTTTTCTAAGAAATGTTTAAAAGTTTAGAATTTGAAAGACCTACAGTTCTTATTTCAAGATCTAAAGTAAACCCGGTTTTAAGAAACCACCCAAGGGATGAGAAAATGAGGCGGCTTAACACAGGTGGCTGTTAAAGACAGGTAAAGTAAGACCAAAAATGGGTATTTAGGACATATTAAAGATGGCTGTTAAGGCAGGTTCCTGTTGAATGCAGGCGGTTTTAAAGGCAGGTTCAACATCTTCAACATTATAGCAGACAGGGTGATCAAGGTCGCACAAAAGAAGCACAATGTCATCATGTGAGCATATGCAGACATTCTGTATTTCTGAAATAAAATATCTCAGTTGTCGCTTTAAATAAGAAGTTATAGAGAGAAAATGTTTCAGAAGTCGAGTCACCTATGTGGAAATAACCAGAAACTTCGTTCTTGTCGTCATGTGTCTTGACGACTTTACTGATAGATTGCGTTATACGAAATGACGTAAGTTGTATTGACAAATATTTCATGACAATTCAAAAACAAAATATACGAATTTATTAAAAAGTTCTTAGAATTTCGTATAAATTATTACTATTTCCTAAAATATTTTTGATCAAAATGAGAAAAAACAAATCGATTTAATGCAAAACATTTAGGCAAGTAGTGTCCCCTCTAAGCTATAGCTATGTATATTCTAAGAATTATATACCAATAATCTTTTACAGATAATTTCAAACGTATACGTATTTGAAGATAACAAAGACGATACAACTCTCGTTCAAAATGATTCTCCAGAAGAAAGAATTACTTTTTTGAAAAACTTCTTTGGTGGAATGGTAATTTGTTTGCAGTTTATAAATTTTAGACTTTAAAAGGTTCATAAGAAATGCGAGTCGCTGTTTATAGTAAACGAATTTCGGGTATATTGTGTACCTTTTACCACTTATTCTGTTTATAATAAAATGAATTTGGTTAAATTGATTAAAATTTATCAGATTTGATTAAAAAATAATGTAGACGCCTTAACAGCATTTATTTGGCGAAGAAAACAGATAGTAAAACAAAAAAAATATGTTTAATACGGAAGCGTTAAAGGGCCTCGAGATGTGAGTAATTCTTTCGAGATTGTATACTTATTTTTGTCAATTTGTTTAATTACTATTAGAATTTCTACTTGTTTTTCTCAATTCGTTTAAAAACATTTGTAACCTTTTCCACTTAATAATTCTTCAATTGAAACAAAGTTATATACAAATTGAAATAATAAGTTTCGACAAAGTAGATAATTTCTGTCTTCTCGACATGTTTTTGTCGAGTAAACTTCTCGAAAAATAAAATTTACATAAAAGTTTAAAGCGAGATATATACGAAATGTTTACTTCGATATCGGTGTTATAGACGAAAGGGGCATAACATGCATACAGGATATTTTTATAAATAGAGTTTGAAACTGTATGTTTGTTTCAACAAAGTTGATTTTTTTTTCATTTTTCAGGCCCCTTTTATCGATAATTATCTTAAAGTATACAGTTTATTTCACAAGCTTTTGATGTTAACTAACTTATTAAAAAGATTTTAAACACATACTTTAGGTAGCACCTGTTTGGATGCAAACGTTACTCCGGAAGTTATCTAATGAAGTAAATGGGGTTTGAATAACTTTTAGTAATTCAACAAATTGACAAAAATAAGTATACAATCTCGAAAGAATTACTCACATCTCGAGGCCCTTTAACACTTCCGTAGTTTAATAATAAAATAAAATTTTCGAATTTATTTAATTATTCTGGTTTGTGACTTTTGCAGATATTAGAACTGGAACTTAGAAATTACTCCATGGTAACATTTGGGTCATTGCGGACGGATACATTGACAACGCCTAGAACAGATTTTAGCCGATGGATTTTAAAACGCAGTCCTGGTGTATGAATATTATATATTCAAACCTTTATCAGATCTCTTTCTTAATTAGGAAGTCACGCTTTAAAATAATTTGTTGAATTACTTTTTGCGCAGGTATGCGGATGGGCAACACAAAAAAAAAACTGTATCAAAATTTTTAAATTTCTAAAAAAAAATATTTATTATTTTGTTATTGTTTTTTGAAAAAAAGGTGAAATATGCATATCAGGAATCGCCACATTGAAGTTTTTTCTGTGCCACTCTGCTGATGTTTAGTTGAACAACTAGTTACCGATAATACTTCTTAATACCGACCTTTCCATTATCTCAAAACCAACGAGATTAAAAAATAAACTGGTGTTTGGCTATTATTAGACCTAATTAAACCCATATTTAAGACTTACTTATGGACATGTATAATTTCAAAATGAGTTTCAATCTACTTACAAGAATGTTTGAACATAAATAAAGTAGTACATGCGATAATAGACTGTATGCTCTATTTTTTATTTTAGTTAAACCTAACACTTTTAATAGTTTTAATGTAAAGTCATGCAGACCAATGGTTCCTGGAAAACGTGCTTTTGTAGACTCTTCTTTAGAATTCGAATGAATCACCGTAAATTATGCGGTTTTACTGAACTTGATTGCTTTTGCGATTATGGACTGCATGCTCTTTTTTATTCAAGTTTAACGTAACATTTTAATAATTTTTAATAATTAAAAATAACTTTCATTTTATGTATAATTACAATATTTCAATGTTTGTTCAGACCTGCTGGCCATACTATGGTATGGATATACAAGAAGCATGGAGTCTTGGATTCACGGGATCGGGTGTTCGTGTTGCTGTTGTTGATAACGGAGTTAACATTCTCCACCCTGATCTTGAAAAGCAAGTTGTAAGTTATTTATACTTAAACTTAAATATGAAATAATTTAGGCTCTATTTACAAAGTATACTACACCTAGCTCGGATACGAGGCAAAAAATAAAGTAATGCTTTGGACTTATAGAAACATAAATAAACTGAAACAGATTTTTGAAAATGTCATTTTGTGATATACCTGTCAATAAATGGATGCAGAAATAAAGCTTTCACTTACGAATGATATTATATTTGTGGAATGTTCGCTCCTTTCAGTGTCAGGACTATTGATTTTATTAGAAGCAGTAATTATGCACAAAGATATTAGTTTCAATACCTGCATTTTGAAACATTCTCATATTTATAAATCTTTCTTTTTAATTTTCAAAATTGATTTGTTGAAATATAGGATAGAGACATCTCTCGCAGCTTTGTAGATCAGGATCCAAAAGACTTGAAACCACAGAGATTCTATAACTACATTTTGGAAACAGATGAATTCACCAGGTACTTAAAATGACGCCTGAACTTAAAGAAAATGAAAGATATTACAGGCTAGAACCGAGTCGGTCTGTTTAATGAGATTCTCATTTTCGTTTGTTGCTTGCGGTGTCTTTTTGAAAATAAGCATATGTTCTTATTTACTCTCTCAATTTTGATTTTGTGAAGATGCTTTATTTTCTGGTTGTGGCTATTCATGATAAACCTATATGTCTGGTAAGCCTTTTTCAATTAATTATTATCTGCAAAAATTAAACGGTAGGTTACCAGTCAGCTGCCAAATACATTTCTGGACGAAAACCTGACCGACAAGGAGTATTTTCCCAATATTCAATTTTGAAATTTCATCAATTTTTTCGTTTGCTTTCATTTGCTAAGTGTGTTTGGAATCTCTAGAAGACGTTTTTCTTTAAAAGTTATCTACTACTTTTTTTAACTTATGAACTAGTAATTATTATTGAATGGAAGAGGTTGGCTTACCTTTTCAATAAATGTTTTGTACGCCACACGTTGTTAATCTGAAAATACCACAATGAAGGTTCCATGTTTACCGCCGCAAACACTTGTTTGGGATTGATTTAATTGTTCTGTTAACTGGTGTAAATATGGAGTTGCGCTCAACCAGGAGGTAGGCGGCGTGAGCAGTAATATGCATTTCCATTACTGCCCACGAACAGGCTCAATCAAACCGAGCCTGCATTATTTTCATCTTTGTAATGTTCTGTGGCTTTCGAAGTTCCCTTTTTCATCTATTTTTATGATGCTATTTTTTGAAGTCATGGCACGATGGCTGCAGGCCTTATCGCTGGAGAGTTTGGGAATGGAAATTGTTCGGCGGGTATAGCTTATAATGCCACTATTATTGGTAAGATTTCCTAATTTTTTAAGTTGCCACTCTGAATTTAATATGCCGTTAAGTCGAATTTTCTTAGCTGTTTACCCAGTGAGTGAAAAAGCTTTTTTTTTCTTAAAATTTTTAATTTTGTTTTCACTGACATTATGACTACCTTGCTGTTAGGATGAACAACTTTAACCCAATTACTTAAAAAGAGTTTCCGTTTTTAAGAATAAAATATTCAAATTGTTAATTTGTTATTGTCTTCGACTTTTTCAACACGCCTCAATGCAGACACGGGTTCAGACTGATTGGCTTAAGACCTAGCTCCCGAGACCCCCTGTGTTACGATATCCTGTGATTTTGACATTGATTGCCATAAAAATAATAAAAAGAATTAGCTAATAAACAAAGAGATCATCGCTTGCAAGTGCCATTAGTATGTTTCAATAAAAATGTATAAAATGACTTAAATTAATAATACTAAATGATCGACGACAATACACAACGAACATCCTCGCCAATTTCTCCGAAAATGACTCTCCGAATTTTGGCCAGAAACGAATCATTTAAAATCATTAGTATATAAAGCAAATCTCCTATTTTGCTTTATGTAATTCCTAGTTTCCTGATCACGAAATTACCCCACAATCACTTTAGGGCTTTCGTATTGTCTTTAAAATATCAAATTATGTAATATTTTTGGATTTAACAAAAGCATCGACAGATTTAAACTATTATTACTTGACAATTTAAAAATTTCTCTATATTTAATTTTAAGTTCTAAAGGCGTTATCTACAAATGAGTCTATTCCGAACTGGATAAGAGAAGGTTTCGTTTATTCTGATGAGTACCTCCCGTCAGCGTTCGTACACGAAAGAGATGAGATCGACATTTATTCCTGTAGTTTTAATCGACTTCATGAATACAGAGCACTTCCTTTGGATACTAAAACTGCCTTGCAGGAAGGAGTTGAAAAGGTATGCAGTATAATTATATCAATAGAAATCAGCTAAGCGTATTTGAACTTTTACTTCGATCTTCTTGAAAAACAAAATTTAACACAATGGTGTTATTTTAAATAAGTGAAATAAGTGAAAAGGCATATCAAGAATATTATGCCATATTTAGAAATCACAGCCATCCACACACAGTCAAAATGAGAGAGGAATAGAAAAGATTTTATAGCATGCTTAATTTAAAAAACAACAACACAACAAACAATAAACAAGAAGCAAGCGCGAGGGGTTAGCGTCTGGAGACGGTCAGTTAAGTTTGCTTAAACATTATGCTCCTCCTGCATGATTATCTGTAACTATTTCTGACGTTTGTTAGAAACAGATCATGCAAAATGAAGCTCTTGTTTGGAAAGCTATCTAATTTCCTATCGGACATTAAGCTCCTGAAAATAGTTAACTGAGAAAAAAAAAGCAAGAAAACTTTTATGCTTATGATAGTTTAAACTATTTAATGTTCTTCTGTGGTATCATGCTTACATATACACATATCGAATGAATAATGTTTTTGCACTTTAGGGCAGGAAAGGGAAAGGAAACATTTTTGTTTTCTCAGCTGGGAATATTGGCGGTTCAGTTAACGATTGTAATGTGGAAGCGTTTGCGAGTAACGAAAATACTATAACTATAGCAAGTGTTGGTCTAAATGGAACAGTACCAATGTACTCCATTCCGTGTGCCAGTATACTGGCTTCCACACACGGAGAATACAAATCTTTAAAAGGACCAAGGAAGCTGGTAAACGTTTGGAATATTTCAACCAAAAAAATCTATTTAATAGTATGTATATGTTTGTTAAAAAAATTAAGAGTATATTTTTGGTCCTAAATGATATTTTGACAATAAAATGCGCAACTTCGGATCAGATCGAGCAAAAATTATACGTTCTTTTACAAGATTTCTTCAAAAACCTTTATGATACTCCTAAAGTGATAGCTGTAGATAGGAACCACCAAGCATGCAGAGAGCTGTAAAATATCATGTTGGAAGTAGTTCTGTTTAAATAAGGTGGAGAAATTAATATAATTGTCGTTTATTTTCTTTATTTATAAATACAACTTCCATTAAAATTGGTTGAGAAATGCCTTTCTGTATTACAGATTATAGGATGCCAGCTGTATTTTCGAATTAAACTGGATATAATGCTAGCCTTTTATACTAGTTCATTTTGTGTAAAATAAAATATTATGTTCCGAACAAAATAAAAATAAGAAATTGCCAAAGTCACATGTCTGACTAAAACACTTTTAAATTAGCTCCTATTCCAATATTATTGTTTGATATTATTGACAGGAGACAGCATCACACGGCTGGTCATGTGATGACTTTGGTGGAACGTCTGCATCCGCTGCCTTAGCCTCCGGGATTATCGCTCTTTCTCTACAAGCTAAGTAAATACGATTCTGCAATAGTTTTATTATTTACATTACAATGTGAAGTTATACCATAAAAATGGGTTTTTAATATCCGGTTAAACAAAATGTTGAACGTACTACTGTGGTATCATTTTATTTAGCGATGGCTTAATTTTCGCGTATTTCGCGCTGGGGCCAGAGCGCGAATTTAAAACCTAAGCTAAATTTTAACCATATAGTTCCACATACGTATCCGGAAAGTGGTAATGTCCGAATTTACCTACACTTTGCACTTAGTTGCCCGTATCGCTATTTTATATAAATTTGAGGTATTGAATAATTGTATTCATAAAGGAAATACAATTAGTTATTACTGTCGAGTTTCCTTTGGAATATTTTTAATGTTACTTTAAAACTGTAACGACAATTAAGTCCGTGCATTTAGGTCAGAATAAGTCACGTTTTACCGAACAGCATCGTTGTCATCTCATTCTGTTTATTTTGACACGTAAGAAGTTTTTAAAACTAATAAACCCTTTCTTAGTAATTGTTTTACGATTTATTGACACTTGTGAACATAAAACAGTTACGCAATTTAACAATCCAATTATGTTATGAATGGTCCAGATAGATGGATCATACGGGTCCCGTGTCAATTAGCGGCGCCCAATAAACAGCGGTCCGATAATTGACTAACAAAGGAAGTGGTAGTTGACAGGGGTCAACTGACACATGGTTAGCTCGCGTGTTCAAATAAACAAAGGGTGACAATAACAGATCGGTCAAATATAGATAATAATAATTATTATGGTTAATTTTTATTTATTTATTTTTTTTGAAAATTGGTTTTGCGCGAATTTACGTCCGCGCGAAATTTCGTGCCAGCGAAATTAAATGATACCACAGTATATGGGTCATTGACATAGACACTAGTAGGCAACATACTATTTCTTCTGTGTGGAGAGGCTTTGTGTTTTTTGTTTTTAAATAATAATAACAATAAGTTGTATTATTTTTCTTTCATACTTCCTCTATTCCGAGACATAAGATTTTTATATTTCAGTCCAAACCTTACGTGGAGATGTGTTCAACATATCATTGTGTTAACAGCGTCCCTTAGAAGAATCCAACCACAGACAGGGATTTTTAGCAATGATGCTGGTTTTAAATGTAGTTTCTTTCAATACATTGTTGTAATTTGCATTAAGCTATATGGCTTTATTCTGTCAATATTTTTTTTTTTAATTTTAAAAGACATTTAATAGGTCAAAATTATATCGAATTTAGATCTGAAACTATTGATGATCGTGTAATGAAATACAAAGATTTGAAGAAGTTTTACTTGCATCAAACATATTTTAAAAAAATTGTAATTTTTAATTGATATGGGTGGCTTAAAAGATGTTTAATCTTATAAAATTTAGTTTTGAAAGATAAATGCTCCGCCTAATATGTTACGTTCATACAGAATTAGATCCAAAATATTCTTGATATTTTACGATATGTTTACACTAATTAAGTACTCGCTCTAAAAATGCCAAGTCATAAACCCTGTACAGCTTCCATACAGGCAACAAACTCAAAAAGTACGAGTACGTATATCATATTTGTCAAAATTGAAATGGGACACTGCACACAAAAATAATCCACAATTGAACTGAAGTTAGCTGGTTCATAAAATTTCTACTGGATGGTAACCTGCGAGGCTCTGATCTTGTTCAGATCATTGAGTACCTTCCCTTTTGCTTGACAATGTTATTAACCTTTTATGTTTTGTATGTTTGTGTGCTTTTGCATGCAACATTGTCGAGTTAATTGGTGGGCTGGGGTTTTTTCACCAAGACAACTTGTACTTGTTTGTTCATTTGAGAACCTTTTACGGCAAGTGTGAGGTTGGTGCTCCCTAGAACCTGGTTTAACTCCCACAATTTGCCACTGACCGTTCCAAGGCGGTTACCCCTCGGGTTCTTGTTTTTGTTGTTTGAGGAATGCCTGTTTGGAAATTGATCATTTTATAAACCTTGCTTTTTACAATTCAGTTCCTACAATTGTATGGATATTGAAATATATAAGTTAAAATTTCAGATCACCGTCACTTTGGATTTGGACTAATGAATGCCACCGCTATGGTCCTTCTTGCTAAAAACTGGACGAAAGTTCCCCAACAGTATGAAAACTTCATTAACGAACAGGATCCAAAGCATCGGTATTTTTTTTAATGTACTTTGTTCAGCATGTCATTTGATTAGTAGTGTTTTCGACAAGTAACTATAACATCTTCTGTGTGTACGGTGGCTCATGGCTCTGCTACATAGCAAGTTGTTATCATTTGTATATTGAATAAATGTTCCTTTTATCACGCATTGTTGTAAGTACCATGTAACTCATGTGGGCATTTAAACTGAAAATTAGTGGGTTTTTTGTTTGAATGTATATAAAATTGTAGGAAAGTTTTAGGTCTAGTTTTTTTTCTTTACTGTTCTTACTTAACGTATGTAAAACAAAGATAAATAAAAACATTTATTTTGGCAGTATTATTGAACTGCATTCTGCCGTTGGAGAGATTTTAATTATTTCTTTTTTCATCGAATGAAGTGCAATGATGAATGTAGACGGCCCTTAAAACGTTTTTTTTGTGGCGTGGGGTGCAAAATACTACAGATTATTTATGTAAGGTCTATGACTTCTGTTTTACCAAGTTCTATATTTGTCCTATTGACGATCCGGATACAACAACAACACAAAAAAACTTCTTGAATTATCTTAAAGATTAAACTCGAGGAAAACGACAGTCTAACTTTAAGAGATCGCAAACATTGCAAATGGCGAAAAGAGGCTAAAATTTCAAAAATGAATTTTGGGGAAAATACTTATTGCAACCTAGATTTAAGTGAAGAAATTTATTAAGCTAAGGATGTAGTTAATGTTTGCAAGCTCAATTTAGTCTTATTCGTGTGCTAATTACCAAGCACATACTAAAACAAAAGAAAAACCGTTTGCATGAGAACTCTGAAATTCATGCACAATATGCCAAAGCAACTCATACCTGAAATAAGTATATGCCGGTCTACAATGTGCGACCCTTTAAGGAAATAAATGTTTGTGAGATGTACATATAACTCAACATATAATTCATTTTGCCACCTCAATCAGAAAAATCAAGACTGATTGCAGATTAAGGGTGTTTTTATAAGACTTAGTTGAACATGTTTTCTAATTATAATACTTGAAAAATATTTCTTTTATACTTGCTTTGTATTGTTTCAGATACGAATCCAATGGTAAAATCATTGTTAAATTACAACACGAATGTCAGCACAAATGTGTAGATTTTACCGAACATGTTTTGGTGACAATTTCATACAAAATCAGTTTAAACAATCTTGATATTGCACTATGTTCGCCTCGGAAAACGTGTTCTGACATATTAAGAGGCAATCCGAAAAGAAAGAAACGCTCAACTGTGGCAAAAACAGATTTGGATGTGATTTTGAGAAGTTGGACATTTAAATCTGTGCATTTCTGGGGTGAAAGTCCTCAGGGAACTTGGACATTAGTGCTGCTAGGGATGAACTTTTTGTCTAGTAAGTACTCCTGTAGCTTTGGGCAACCATCATCGTCAATTTTTATGTTTTACAAAACTTATTTTATAATTATGCATCTAAATAAAAAATTGACAATCCAACTATGTTTTTAAAAAAAGGTTTCCACTACTCAAATACCCATAAATTTCTTTGCTATTTTTAAATAAGTTTACGATTGATTAAATATTGTCTTTTTAATCGCAATGCTGAACTTGTATTGTTTTTCTAACCAAGTTATGTTTAATTGTTTATATCCGAGTATAATATTGCTCATAAAAGCAAACTGAGGCAATAAGACCTATCCGAATTCAATTCCACTTTAGACATTGACTCTTTGAAGTTTAAATCTGTATATACTTTCTTGTGCAGGTACTCTAATTTGCTTTAAAACCAGTTTTCTAGCGTCGACTTGTAAGATTCCTTACTACGATTTATTTTATTTAACCAAGTAGTGTAAATGGATAGTGTCGGACTTTTATACGAATATCATATTTCATATAGTATTCTGCATGGAAATAACTTCTAATTAGCGTTTTTGATATCAGGTACGAATATGCAGCTTATCTCGGTAAACATGACTGTAAAAGGTACGATAAGTTATCCATACCCAGCTGATATTGACATATGGGCCTTCGAGGAAAACACCGGGAACGCCAGTGAAGACAGTTCATTATACGATAATCTTACAGCAGAGATGCCTTCCAGTTTTCAGCAATATAAAAGACCTGAAAAGGCACCCTATGACCGATTTAATATCGAGTATGTGCCATTTATTTGGTGTATAGCATTTTTCTATTTCAGCCTCTTTGCAATGGGTCTGTACTGTTTCCGTGAGGAAATCAAACGCTGTCTAAATAATTAGTATATGGGTATCAAAATAGCCATATTTGAAAACACAGCCTTTCAACACAGCTAAACAGCTATTGCGTTTTTACAACTTAAGTGAATGTTGCATATGAAAATACAAAAGTTCTTGAAATTTATGTTGTAATATGCGAATAATATATGACAGCTTGAGTAAGATTATAGCTTTAAAAATAAATAGAAAAAAAATCATATATTATTTTAAGTCATGCACACTTAATGGAGGAGGAGCTTTATGTGATGGAAAGTTCCACAACTATTTACTCTGTTCTAACGATATTGCAGATTTCAAAATTTTATTAATGTTTTTGTTATGTTGTTTTCCTATTAAGTTATTGTCTTCTGTGTCATTATCATTTTGTTTGATTTTAATTTTTGTTTGATTTTAACTTTGTTATAATTTTGTTTGATTTTAATTTTGTTAAAATGTATTGTGATACTTTTACCTATGAGTTGATTACAAAATAGATTTTTATTCTAGAACTGTTTTATCAATAAGGTTCACATGTGCGAAAAAAGACACAATAATAATAATAATAAAAATAATAATAATAATAATTATGATTATATGGTGAAAGCAACAAAAAGTTTCCGGATATCGGCATAATATCAGTAATTACCCGAATACAGATCACACTTGCAAGGATATGAAATTTTAAATTCGGTGTAACTGCGAACAAGTCAGAATCAAGCCGCTCAGATCAAACTTACGCATCCTCTCGAGGGCTTTTAATGGATAAAAGTGTAATATGCATTTTTTGTAACTGGTGGTATAAACAAGATCCTTGGTTGTGCTTATATCAACAAACGAGCACAAGTTGTTCTGATGGATCTAATAAGAAATTTAATATTGCCGTTGATCACATAGAACGCTATTGATGTTATTTATATTTTATTTCGCCAAAAATTATATTCATCTACAGCAAGTAAATAATAATTACGAAAATACCTATAAAATGTCTGACAATAACCCCGACACAAGTTTGCAACCTATATTAAGTAGAGCGATTTTTCAAGTGATATCTAGAATTGCAGTGGACGTTTTTAACTTAAGTAGACATATATGCATGTATTAACAAATTAAACTTTTTAGAACTACTTAAGTGTATTTCTAGTTTGAAAGTCTGCAGCAAGAGCCAAAGCCTTTTCTATTTCCTGTTTGGTAAAAAGTTTTGTTTGAAGGAGACCAAACAATAATTCTTCTTTGGAATTACCAGCAAACTGATTGCAAAGAAAGGCTGGAAATCCTCGTAAGTTGTCTCCCATTGTAAATAATGGCGGCCGGACACTTCCAAGAGCCTGAAAAGAAATATAATTATAAAGTACACCAGCTTGAAAACAAAATGTTTAACTTAAATTCCAAGTTGAGAGGACATTTTTCGTCAAGATGAAAATCAGAGTTGTGGTTCTTGGCATACTGACACGAGTCATAATGATGAACAAGTGGTAGTCTGCAAGATATCATGGGGCTGCACGCAGTGTGACGACGACACAGATGCAAAATTGAACAGGGTTGCATGACATGTTCTTTGAATAGTGCAGCTAGAAATCTACCTTTGCGTACTTAAAAACAAAATTATTATCTGAAACAAATATCGAAGTGCATATTTAGCGGAATAAACTGGATGTTTTTCCACCCTAAAAATTTCTGACTTTTTAAAATTTATTTTATTTTACAGCATATTAGATTGTTAACAAATTTACCTCAATACCATATTCATGAGCATGGCAACACCTTTCTTCAATGCCTCGAAATTGTTCTATTGATACTTCTTTTATATAAAAATGCAGTACTAGTTTCTTCTTTGCATGTAAAAACGATATGGCATGCTCTTCATCGTTAAATGCATACTGTTCCAAGTCAAGCCCTATTTCCTCCTGCATTTCACGATTGAGCCCGGTTACTGGATCTTCACCTTTGTCTACGAGACCTCCGGGAAAACCTAATAAACCATCAAAACGCATCTGCATCTGGAAAAAAAATACAAAAAAATAAATTATAATTGCCAAAAACAATAAGTAGTGCGAATAACATTCGACTTCTTAATTTTAAAAGAAAAAAAGTATCCATACACAACTCATCGAACTTGGAAATGACTATTCTGCCATACATACAAGTTCTATGTGTTTGTTAAAGGAATGTTTGTGAGCTGTAACTGAAAAGCTTTTCGAGAGACAACAATAAAGTTAAACGCTCTTTTTGACCAAACCAATTAACTTAATTTTAAATGTAATAGATAAAAGGGAAATATTGAAAGCCGCGTTATACTGGAAATATAAAAATAATATGCAGACTTTGTTTGACAGAGCATGTTCATTTGTCGAAAATGTTAAGCAAATAACGCGAAATATGCAGGAGAAGCCATTCAGAAAACATAGCCTCTCCAAACAGCCATAAGACAGAGGAAAACGATGGCTTACAATATGATCAAATTAGGTTTACTAGAAACATGCATCAGAGTAACTTACAAGTATAGCGGCTCGTGCTGCATATAGGTCCCAAAGAATAGCATCATTCTTTGCAAATATCATACCATGCGATGCGTGCATGTACTCGTTGAAGTCCGATTTTGCTTCCAAGTACGAGATTACCTTGTAGTCATGTTTTGTATCGCCATGTCGCCCATAATGTTCTACCCCTTCAAGCATTCCCCAACATGTTTCTGCGCCGTTTTCATCAGTCATTGTTCAATGATAGCTGGACATGAATAAAGAAACATTACTTATATTAGTTATCATAATTTTATTTTGAAGTCTCATATTTTTCAAAACAAATACTGGAAAAAATGTAAAGACAATTCAGACACGTGTACAAATCAGACGTTAAACTTGTTACACTAAAGCAATCAGTTTACAGATTAAGTTTGTTTCTATGTTCCAGCCAGGAAGGCGGTTATTATAAGGGAACTGGAACGTATATCCGATCCCTGTTATTATATGATTTCTGTTATCATTGATCCAGAATCTGCAAAGAACAATCAATATAAATACTCTTTGTTTACACATTGGCAAATTACGTCCAAAAACAAAGGGAAGTAACTTTCCAGTAGCTCTGGAAAAACTCCCGATTGTGTTCGGTACGCTAACGTGTTTAGTTTGCCTTGCATTGGTAGTCTTTTCTACGTCTAATGACAATATCGATATTTTATATTGATTAGGAATTAATATTTATTGTTTGCATTTAAGTTTTCTTTATAATAGTATTACTAGTATACTGTTTATGATACTTCATTTCTATGGCCACCGCCATAAAGTTTATCGCAAACTCTTTGATCTCACAATAAGAGTCTAAAAGCTGTTTCCAAGGTATATTTAAATTCCAGTGCATGCCACATTATAGTTTCAATAGTCGAACTTTTACCTGATTGTTGTAATATCTGAAGCAACAGCGAAGGAATTAACAGAATCATGTAGGTCAGGAATCTAGAAGTCCAGACCTGTATACGTCTAGATACCTGATCGAAACGTCATCGGATTAATGATAAACACTGTAACAGAATAAATGCATTAGTAAGTTTTTGACCATCGTTAATAATATACATAAATTAGTAATAGTATGCAGGTCGCATGTCGCATCGAAGTAATTCCATCTTAAGTCAATGGATGAATGGAGTGTGAGGTTGGTGCACCCTAGAACCTGGTTTAAACCCACAATTTTTTTTGCCACTGGCCGTTCCAAGGCGGTATCCCCAAAGGTTCTCTTTTTCGTTAATTGTTGTTTGTGGCGTCCTATTTGGATTGACATACTTATATCTAACTGGCTCTCTCTCTCTCTCTCTCTCTCTCTCTCTCTCTCTCTCTCTCTCTCTCTCTCTCTCTCTCTCTCTCTCTCTCTCCATGATACCATTACCACAGCACATGTTAGATTCCATGTGTTTCATATCTTAATGTTTAAAATACACAATACCATCGCGTGCATATTTTCTAATGTGCACTACGGGTTGCTTGGTGAAATCGCTGATTCGCTGTAAAGTGTATCAAACGATCGAATGGCCATCCTGGTGACGGGTCGTAGCATGCTGTCTTTCTGGTCGCTGTTGGTCCCTTATGCTGCTTGTCAATTTCTATTGGTCCATCAGACGTTAATCTGGATATATTGCAATTGAATCACCTGGCAACCTCGCTATTAAGAGCAGAGTAAGATGTGATATGCTTGGTAGAGAACTTAATTGCAGCGGTTAAAACCTGCAACCCGTACTGCACATGAGAACATAAGCACTCATTGGTAGATCTATTATACATCTGCTTAAACTCTTTATTCTTTATTTCAGAATGAAAACGACAACAAAACGATTCCTTATTTTGCATTTTAAAACTACAATAAAATAAATCCCTTTTGTCAATTGAAAGAAAAATAATCAAAAAAACTGAGTAGTAACCTGATAAATTTTCTTGTTTATGTTAATTTTTTTACAAAATTGTAGAGACTATGATCTGATATAATTATATAGATATGACATCATTCCTTACATCTCATATCTAGAGATAATGTATTTTAAAGTGAGCACTTTGCAAATACTTGCTGTCTGATAAACAAACGTATCGAACATTACAGTATCGTACATTACTAATCACTGAATTTTGTATCTCAGTTTAATTGTATATGAGAAATGAACCTTTGGTTGGCGATATTTTTGAAATCTACCATACAAATTATCTTATAAGTAAACAAACATTAGAAACAGAATAACTGCAAACAGAAATCGTCGCCTTATTATTACAATGTTCTAACTTACTTTTTTACAGTTTGGAGAAAATCGTCTTCAAAGTTTCAGATTTCTCTAAAACCTTCATATTCCACCGAATTTGCTCAGAAAAACAGCAGCGTGTGTGTTTTGATGAAGTCTATAAATTACATGAGTTTGTGTTTAGTCTTTATCCTTAACTTTTTAAAAATTCTCTACTTTCGGTTTAACCTAACCAGTGTTCTTGGACTAACCAGTACTAACCATTATTTTCTCCGCAAGTAACTCGTCGCCTTATTATTACAATGTTCTAACTTACTTTTTTACAGTTACTTAGAACAGTGTAATCCTTACACGAGAGTGAATAAACCGCAAGATAGAACATTGTGTGATTGGGAATTTTAAAAACTAAAGTGAATCAACCAATTCTGAAACCATATTCAGATAGGTCTTTTTTCCACGATTACAACGGTATAAAAATCTCATTTTTCGAAAAATATCACTTAGAACATTGTAATAATAAGGCGACGAAATTTACGTAGCGAACATTGCACATTTTTTTTTACATAAAACAACACAATATTATTTTGGATGCAAAATTTCGGCAGATAATTTTATTTCAGTCTATAAATACCGACCTTGTCGTAAAGGAATGGCATTCTAACTATGATTTCAACTTCAAGATTTCTTCAGTAAACATCATATCATAAGTAATAATTGTATATGTCCCTAAGTCTTGGAGATTACAACGACGTTCCAAACTATGATCAGGCGGCAACGTTCTTTTGCCAGTGTTTGACCTAAATCAACTTTCTTGTTTAAAAACAACAAGATACAATAAACATGCCATATGTTTATTTTAGAATGTAAAAATACAGCATAAGATGCAACAGGTTTTTGATGTGTATTTGCACAAACTTCGGGAATTTAAAAGCGACAGTATCGAACATTACAAATCGCATGTTTAGCATCGAGTACGAATGCTGACAATAAAGCTGTGCTAAATATCTTAGCTGTAAAATCAATGCTGGACTTGGTACTACACATTTACCATAATATTTCGTGATCGCATACACACTAGATAAAATTATCTCATGACGACATCAAAATCCCAATTCTCCTGAGAATGAGTGTATAGATCTATAATTAAAGTGCACATAAATAGCTTTCCTCAGCGATTCAGTGTTGAGATTTATTTTTATTTTGCCTTGAGAGCAGGCCACAACCGTCTAGATACTGTGAAACAAAAGAAATATATATTTGATATCGAGCGTTCCGATTCGGCCGCGGGCCGATTATCATAATAATTGACCCTCACGTGGGAGCTGATTATTTCATAATATCTCTCCGGCCAAAAATATATTATCCGTGGAATACTCCACAAATGTGTTACTATAAAAAATAAGGTATGTAATATAACTGGTATATGATATGGCATCTATTTTTGGGCAGCAATATTTAATTAAATAAAATCGCGCGAAATGGACAACGAAGATTGAGAATTTGAACACTCACCACAGATCTACTAGTACGACTAGTAACGGTAGTCTGTATTTTACGCGCACGCACTCTTTATCGCCTGGAGGCTTGCTACGTAGTTAAAATGGCGACGTCCATCTCCAGATTCATTTGGTTTTGTATTTTCACATTTCTTTTTATTCAAACGACGATGTCATCAGATGATTCTGCGGGGGACAGTTGCTCCAGTGATAAATCAAACGGAAAAGAAAGTTCCTGTGGATGTTCAACAAATCGCCAACATAAGGAAACCGATAAAAATGTTGATCATGTCCAACATGAAAAATTAAAATACTTAGATTCACCGGACAACATTCAAAGCGCTTTTACCAGAACCAATGAAATGATTCAAATTCCTGAAGGTAGTTTCGTAATGGGTACCAATAAACCTGTATTTGTTGCTGATGGAGAAGGGCCAGAAAGAAAAGTCGCTCTTAAAAAGTTCTACCTGGACAAGTATGAGGTCAGCAACGCAGAATTTGAACTGTTTGTGAATGCCACAGGATATAAAACAGAGGTAGAACATCCTTAATTAATTTTTATTTTTTATGTAAATGCTAAATGCAGATTAGCTAGTGAGTGATACAGAAATATTTGTATGGTGTTTTTGCTTATATAACAAACGTCAAAATACAGACAATCAGTTTTGGCATTTAATCAGTTCCGGAACATGTTCAAAATCTTTAATAAAAAAAAATCATTGTGTGTTCTAGCAACATCACCATAAATAATAGAAATGCTGCAAGAACACAATGATTTCTTAATACATTTTCAATTTATAACTCCCAATATGCCGGAAATGATTAAATGCCGGAACCAAATCATTGACAGTACTGAGTTTTCCCAAGCAATATAGGTAATTTGTTATGCTTTGTTTAAAAAATTGCTCTCAAAATCTAAAATTTTTCCATCAAAAATAGCCAACTCAGCACTGAAGGTGATGTCATCAGGGACTTAACTGATTCTGTTACTCCAGTAAAGATACCAGTAAAGAAACCAACATTAGATACAAAAAAAAATGAGTTGTACACTGACAATCTACTTTTTTGTCTTTGGGGACCTGACTGTTTCAGTCCATGCACAATCACTGTAAGATCCATATAAACTTACCCTATCACATGAAAAAATGTCTGGATAACTTTCAGGTCGGTAATGCAAGAAAGTTATTGCAGTAAATATTTTTTTATTATTTTAATATTATGTTGTACAAAATTAAATAATGAATATTTTTTACAGAAAAATTATTAATTTTATTTAACAAGTAGATATATTTTTGTCATTTTAGGCAGAGAAATTTGGAAACTCCTTTGTGATGGACCGGTATGTGGAAGAAAAGACATTGGAAAAGATAACTCAAGCAGTAAGTTGAAAATAAAAAAAGGAAGTTCAAAAGTTACAGATTCTTTTTTTGTTTAATTAAAAGTAGAAACTATTCTAAAAAATTTCCCGCTAATCTACATAAGACGCTCTTAAATGAAAAATGATTACAAAAGAAGTCTAAAATCTATCTTGTTTGTTTTTTATCAATTTACTATTTTATTTATCAAAAAAGTCATTAGAATAAAAACACCTTAATTAAACATCCAAATTTTTCAGTATCCATGGTTGCATAATATTAATGACAGAATACTGAAATGTCAAAATAGCTTTCTTTCACAGTACTGACCAATCAGAATAAGGAGCGGAAGAAACAAAGCAGAGTGAAAAGATTGTTTGTAGGGCATCTTAAGGAATGAAAGAATTGGAATGCAATCGAAGCAAAATTTGACTGGAATTGGACTGGTTACAAGTGTAAGGTGGATTTAAAGCAGACCAGAGCAGAATTGGCCTTTTGTCAATGTCATGATTTTTAGTACTGTAAAATACTACTGATCTTACTCAGAGTTAAGAGAGCTTGCTTGAGTTAAGCCATTTTACCATGAAGGCTGAAATACCATCCTTCTATCTTATTGCTTCTTTAATATTTATTGGAATAAGTTTGTGTTTTTCTTAAGGAGGCATTTTCTGATAGAATTATTACTTATGAATTTAGGTACAAGCAGCCCCATGGTGGGTACCAGTAGATGGTGCAGACTGGAGACATCCAGAGGGACCGGGCACCAACATACATGACAGGTAGTCAAACATCATGATATCACTGTGGTTTTGGATCATCATGTCTTTGAAATTATTCTTGCAAAGAAGTTATCTGATAAGATTACAGAAGGCTGGTGGTTCTATTTCACTACAAGAGTTGAAATACTGCACTAACGGGGCTTCATTCATAACAAAATATTAAAAATGGGTATCACAAGGAAAAGTGATATTGCGATAATTTACAATATTTTACTTACATATTGCAATACATCTGTTTCATTGAAAATGTTGTTCAGATAAAACTTTTACAGAATGGGTCTGGGTGTGACCATTACTTATACCATATAATTCCTTTTAAATGCCTCTCCTCTAATAAATCCCCCTTCCCTCATATTATTCTGTAGGGAAACAGATCTGTGGTACTAACCAAGAACTGAAGATTTAATCAATATTTTTTATCCAATATCCTTTGGAATCCAATATTATAATTAAAGCAACAACTGAATAAATTCAATAAACTTTGATAAAAAATACTATTTGCTACATGGTTAGACCCTGCCTACAGGTTAATTCACTATTAATTGATTTTTGACAGAATTAGGGATAAACATTTTGTTAGCGCCCTCCTTTCAGAAACTGTAACACCCATAGGTGCGTTTAAAAGGTGTTTTATGGTATTCCTATTTTCACTTTTTTCCACATAGATTAACTGGCATTTTTAAAAAAGAGATGTAATTAAATGGATTTAATGTCATGTGATATGGTTGAAGTGCTCACTTGCCGATTCATTTCAGAATGGGCCATCCTGTTTTACACGTGTCATGGAATGATGCCAATGAATATTGTAAATGGGCGGGTAAACGTCTACCAACAGAAGCGGAGTGGGAATATGCCTGTAGAGGAGGGCTTGAGGACAGGTAAACAGATTGTAGTTTAAGCATAGGTCAAAGCCATTTCTGCTCAACAATTGCAGAACCCATTGACCAAGTGTCTACAAAATTCGTAGGAAAATCGGACACCTTGAGTAGATGACTCACATTGGGAAAGTGGTTACTTGGTCAAAGGTCAATGTCACAGGGGTTGTTAATGTCAAATTGGTTTCCACACAATATGTCAAGAACCCTTTAGTCTAAAAGTCTTCAAATTTTACTCTTTGAATAGACGACCCCAGTTATTAAGGGGTCACAGTAACTAGTCTTGGTTTGGGGGTTACTGGGTCAAAGGTCAAGGTCACATGTCCAAATTTATAATTAATGATTTCTCATCTGTGACTTTAAAGTGGTGGTGACGTGTACTTTTGACAAAGCCATCTTTAAGATTCAGCTGTATCTCAAAATGATAAAGTTACAATGATAATTAACCTATATAGCAATTTATCAGTAGACTTATGGAAAAGATCATTGCTTACTGGTTTACAGGCTGTCAAGCGGTCATACTTTTTCCTACTTTTTCCTAGTTTTTCCTACTTTTTAGTCTTGTTCTTACTTTTTCCTACTATTTTACAAAAACCTCCTACTATTCCTACTTTTTTGTTAGTTGGACAAAAGAAAAAAAATCTATATTTTTTAAAAGGAGTTTTTTTTTTAAATATCTTTTAGTGTTAGGAATGTTATGTATATGTCATTCCTGTATTCATTTTGATAAGTGTAAAAAGTTCTATGAATTCCTTCAGTCAACATAACTTTTGAAAACACTTGTGGGTAAAAATAGATAGCAGTGGGTAAAGATAGAAAACAGTAAATTTCATTAATGCCAAGTGAGTGTTGAAAACACCTTAAATGCAAGTTTTTAAAACTGATATTTTAAAAGTTAAATTGTAATAAAATATTTTTTTCGAACAGGTAATCACCTTTATACACCTTAGAAACAGTCATATCTTTACCTTTAGAATAGGTTTGACCGTCATTCTCATGTACCAAAATGGGCAAAATTTTTAAAGTATTTAGAGGAATGTTTGATCCATTTAGCAAGCCTCCTAGCATAAGCTTTAAAGACCTGTAATTTCAGAGCAAACTTATAACCTTTTAAATCTTCTCAGGGCTTTTTTTTCTTCTTTAGTAGAGACAGTCTACAGGCACCTTCCCCTCAGAAAATGTCTTTAAAATCTTGCAGTTTTCCACAAAAAGTAACTTTACATAATGTATTTTATCCCCCTTACAGAAAAAATGATGTACTTTTCCCCCCAAAATATAGGGCATGGGCCCCATCTCTTTGCATTGAAAAAACACCTGCTTCTGAAAAAAACCTATAAAAAGGCCAAAAAGCCTGTAGTTTTCACTCAAAATCTATAGACTCCTTGCCTTGCCACTGTAATGGTTCTACTACTGTATTTTCCCCCACTCTTTTTTAAGTTTTTCCGAATACTGTTGTGTTCACCAGACCACATACATGTAGATGTTTGCAGTAGTGTTTTCCAGACCGTGGGTGTTCCATGATTGTATTCAGCATTGATAATGCAACTCAGCATTTGTCAAATTGCCCAATCATTAATTGCAATTGAATACTGCTTGCTTTATGAATGTCTGAATTTTTGTGATGGTTGTAACCTATGCTAAGTTGTTAAATAATTTTAAAAAATCAGGTCTGGTGATAGGATGCTTACACTATGGCAACAGTGGGTAAGGTCTGGTGAAGATAAGCATTTTGAGCAAAGTTGAGATATAAAACTTGCCTATTTCAGATATATGTGGTTTTAGAGTAGGTTTCCATATGTAAATTAACTTTTTTTCCCAAAAGTATAGGGCATGGGCCCCTTCCCCCACACTTATAAACTGATATATGTAATGCTTTTTCAATGAGAACTCCAACAAATGTATCCTTTATTTATTTGTTATTTTCAAATATTTTACAGTAAAATGCCTTTTTCCATAGACTGGAGCCTTTATAAAACCCTTTTTTATGCCCCCATGACGTGTGAGGCATATAGAGTTGCACTCGTAATGCCCTCTAGGTGGGTGTCATAGAGAGTTGCACTTCTCCCCAAATCTTGTGGCATCAACTCCTCATTAACCTTCGGGCAGAATTCTTTTAAACTTCGAAAGATTGAGCGGGATGTGAAGATGATCATAAAAAATGTTTTTTCCTGCGACCAGTTTTATCACAGTTATGGCCCTTTGTTTTAAAAATGTTGTAGCATTGGGGGCAAATCTAGGATAACCAGGATAAAATCTAGTTTTTTCACGCCTGCTAAGAGCTCTGATCTAGGTATAACTTGAAACACTTAAAAATCAATATTTTTCTGCAATAAAACTGCATTTGCATTACTTTTTGAACACCTCTCACAATAGCAGGAAGACTAAACCCATGGTATTGCTGTAGTGCTGTTTATATTCAACAAGATGATGCCCCATTGACCCATACTGATTCCACATTGACATTTCTCTAAGTTGCCAGTGGCAGTCTGACTTATGTGTTGGGGCCTCAGCGGATGACCATGATGCATATAATGTGTAACAGAAAGAGTGAAGTCCCGACTGGAAAGACTGTTACGTATTCCTACTTTTGAGGAAAAAACTACTTTTTCCTACTTTTCTCCTACTTTTTTGTCAAAATGGTTCCTATTTTTCTCCTACTTTTTGAAGAAAGATCACTTGACAGCCTGGGTTTATAAAATTCATGTGTGCATGTAAATAGTAAACTCTTTCATCACCATGGAGTAATTGTGATATCATTATATATTGCCTTGGTTTAAACTTCACCCAAGGGTAGATGCATGAATTTAAACCCCAGGGAAATTACACCATGTAGTAATATGTCTTAATAGAAAATAGCATTGCACGAACTTTTGCCTATGTGAATATATTGTTATTGGCTTTTGCGAGAAAATTTATCCCTGTGAAATTAAATGATACCAAAGTAGTCTTTCCAAGGTTTGTTGCAGCTGGGAAAAGTTTGAAGAAAATCAAATATAATTATAACCCTACAAACAAAGTTTGACGGGGTTTACAGAAGTGAGCTTGGCTGGCTGTCTGTTCCATGATTTCCAGATGTTAACTCATTAAAAGCTTGACAGATTTAAACAGCGGTTAAGGTTTCCATTACTTTTAAATTAAAAAAAATCATTTCCGCTCAATAACTATAGTGTGAAATGAGCTTTTTTATGAAATTTGCTGTATAGGTAGCTTCTATAAAGACAACTCCTTAATTGAAGGTCCGTGTTGCATGTATCCATTTTTCTTGTGTTACATTATGTCATTGACTAAAGCATTACCAGTTCCAGTATCAAGCACCCATGTGGGGTATTTATCACTTTCAATGATAATTCTAGTTATTTCTGTTATGCATATACAAGGAATGTTAATTTATTTTAGACACATTCCTTGTATATGCATAATAGAAATAACTAAAACTGATTAATTTGTTTCTGTTGCAGATTATTTTCCTGGGGCAATGCAGAGAACCCTAAAGACATGCATTACATGAACATATGGCATGGGGAGTTTCCTAAAGAGAACACAAATGATGATGGATATTTTGGTTCAGCACCTGTATACACCTTCTTTTAATTATTTCTGTGAAATTCTTAACATAGTAAAATGGTGAAATACTTTGATTGTTTAAATCGGACAATTTGTATAATGAACTAATCGTTATAAACCTGGTCCAGTGTCCCTTTTCCAGTCAGTCTGGGACCAAAACATTGGCCCATTCCCATTGCAAAGCATATCTTTTATCCCAATTTTAAACAATTTGTGCCATCTGATCTGGATCTATATTGGTCACATCTTGGTCAGAAATAACCTAATGAATTTAAAACTAATAGTATAGATCCTGATCAGACAGCACAGATGAGTTGGTTCTACACTTATACCCCATGGGATAATAGCCATATCCCATAGAGTAAAGGGTTAAAACCTTCAAGAAATATACCATTAGCTCTGAAATTGAATAGCCACATATAATTATTTTAGAACAGATGTAAATAAAAATGCATCATTGTGTGCTTGAGAGAGGTTTTTTGTTACAAAACTTGCTTATTATATGATGTTGAAATAATATATACTGTAAACAGATTTATTCTAGTTTAACCCTTACTCCATGATAAGCTGCTGCATTCATGCATCGTATCAGGATCAGGGCTGTGATGTTAGATTTGTTGGTTATTTGTGATGAAGAATTGGACTTTTTAGATCCAGATTAGCTGCAAGAATGTGCTGGCTTATCTGAATTAACATTGGTTCCCTATGTGATATAAGGTGTATCTGTGGTGTATCAGTGCCCAAAGTTATAAAACTGAGAATAGAAACCAGTCTCAAATCTCAAGCATCTGACCAGTCGCGATTTCAGCCATTCGGATGCTTGAGATTTGAGACTGGTTTCCAATCTCAGCTTTATAACCTTCAGCCCTGGACCTGTTAGATAATGTATGCATATAATGTGTCACCTTGGTGCTCAAAAAGTATAATATGCTAGTCAGAGTCACTGAAAGGCTTTACTACATGATGTAAAACTTTTCCAGGTCACTGAATATCCAGACCAAAACAAATATGGGTTGAAGAATATGATAGGCAATGTATGGGAGTGGACACAGGACTGGTGGGAGGTGGAGCATAGCAAAGCAGCTTCCACTGATCCAGTAAGTAACGTCTATTGGCCCAAGTTGATACACTTTGTTGCTAGAGCTACAGACTGTACAGCAAAGTGGCAACCTGTTTATCCAAGTAGGCAGGAGTTCAGCTTAACCCTTTCCTCCATATATATGCATTTTTATGCATGTTCAACCAATGTAGATCCAGATCAGCTGGCACATCCATTCTGTCTGATCAGGATCTGCACTGGTTGCATTTTGGTCAGAAATAACAAATAAAAAATAAAAAGTTAACAGTTTAGATCCTGATCAGACGGCACAGATGTGCTGGCTGATCTGGATCTAAACTGTTCGCCCTTGCAATAAAGGTGTATCTATGGAGAAAAGGGTTAATGGACTGACTAGAAACATAGTATTTAATGGTCATCTGCACTGCTTTATTTTATTTCACCTTAAATCCATCTTAATATGGCTTATATCCATGAGTGACAAGTGAGATCCAGATCAGCTGATAGATCCATGCTGTCTGATTGGGATCTATACTGTTTGCTTCTTTGTCAGAAACAACCTGATGTATCTAAAAGAAACTGGTGTAAATCCTAGTCAGACTGCTTGGATGTGTATACTTATCTTGCTTTGCATTTGAAACAAAGGATTATAAGCTGTGACCATGGAGTGAAGGATTAGGAATGGAGAGAGATGCTGTGAAACTTGAAAGAGTAATATCAAGTTCAACCCTTTTCTCCATATGCACTGGTTTTATCACATCAGATCAGCTCACACATACAGTGTAGTTCCTGCTCAGATAGTGCAGATGTGCCATCTGATCTGCAGGTCTACACTGTTGACCCATGCTGTAAAAGTCATATCTATGTAGTAAAATGATAAGTATTGTGATCACATATGAATACTGACAGTTGATTATGATTATGTTTCAGAAGGGACCATCTAAAGGCACTGATAAAGTAAAAAAAGGGGGATCATTTATGTGTCACAAGGTAAGGGCAGAGTTAGATGCAAGATTTCCAGAAATGGGGTCTCAACCGTTTGTTTAAGGCAGTTTTGAACTCCTTCTGGATTTGCCCCTGTAATGATATAAAGAAAAATAGCTTTTTGTCAGTAAGTGAAGATTGAATGAAAGGAACCTTCAGTCTGCAAACTTGGTACACAGATGACCTATTTAAATGATCTGACTGAATTGTTTGCTGAATTGGATGTTGTTGGTGATGATCCTCAAATCAGTCTGAATAACCAATGGCATTCAAACATGTATCTAAACTTTTCATTGCCAGTAAATGAATCTGTTGACATATTGGATCATTTTATCTAAGATCAAGTGTATAATGAAATTTAAATGAATAGTATGACAAGTATAAGGACGGTGAGAGCTAGAGTGAGCATACTTAAACCAGCCAACAACAATAAATCAAGGATTCTATGTATGCAAAGCAAAGTTAGATAGTCCCATATGGTGTAAAGCGATTTTATGCTCCTTGCTCATCTACTTCCTGTTTTTAGATTTTGTTACTATACAGGTGTGCTACACAATCCAAAGGGTATTTTAATCAAATTATAGGTGCATTACATAAACCAAAGGGCATCTTTATCAATATATAGGTGCATTACATAAACCAAAGGGCATCTTTATTGACAAATGCAAATTACATTTTGAAAGTCATATTTCTCACAGCAGGGGAATCACTAATGAGCATTAGCTCAGATTTACTTGTTTTAAATGTCCATATTGCCATAACAAAATCTCATATGGCTATGATCAAAAAGTCAACGATTTGTATTTTGTTGTTGTTGTTTTTCAGTCGTACTGTTACAGATACCGCTGTGCGGCCAGAAGTCAAAATACCCCCGATAGTTCTGCCCATAACCTAGGATTTAGATGTGCTAGTACCACATTACCTGATTATCTCAAGAAAAGTTGAACACATATGCATGTAGTACTTTAATACCTTATTTTATCAAGAAAAGTTGAACACATATGCATCTAGTACTTTATTACCTGATTATCTCAAGAAAAGTTGAACACCTATGCATCTAGTACTTTATTACCTGATTATCTCCAGAAAAGTTGAACACATATGCATCTAGTACTTTATTACCTGATTTCATCCAGAAAAGTTGAGCACAGATGTGCATAATAGTGATGTTAAACTATTTTATTTCAAGTAAACTTGTTCATTCTTTATCAATTTTGAAATTATTTTTGAATTTATGACTAATGAATTCTTGTAAAATAAAGAACTGTGTAGGTTGAAAAGTTTAAATAAGTATAACTGTTCATTTCAGTCCAAGTTTGAATTGTTACATTCCCACAGGGTATTTTTGATGTGATAGTTTTTGTTTTATGTTGGTGAAAGTTTTTGGTTTGTGTGCAAATCATATTAATTGACTAGAATGATATAACAATCAATTTATAACATTTCTTGACAGTCTTTTCAGGAAACTTTATCTCAACGTTTTAGAAACAAAGCAATATATTTCATTTGCCTTGGAAATGTTGGCTTGACTTTTCAAATAAAAACTTGTTTACATCACCAGAGCATGGGTGATTGCATCAGCACTGGTGTTGGTAAAGTTTTAGGATAATCTCAGAAAGAATGTACCAGTCGCCATTTCAGCCAATCAGATCCTTGAGATTTGAGACGGACTTCCAACATCAGTTTTGTAACCTTGGGACCAGGGCCCAAGATGGATAGATACTTCATATTGAAGATTGATACCAGTCTAAAATATAAAGTATCTGATCGGCTGAAATGGAGACCAATCTCATATCTCAATAGTCTTATTATTCGGACCATATTATTTGAAATTTGTTGTTATTGGGGATAATTCTTTATACACAACTTGATACTTCTTAAATATGACAAGCTTATATTTTGACTTCCAATAAAGCACTTCTTTAATTAATAACCTGTTAAATTATATAAATGTCTAATTGAAATTGATACCAGATTTTTTTGTGGTACAATGACTGTTGTAAGTGTTGTATATTCATGTGTTCCAAATTGCTGTCACAGTGATGGTTCATATGGTAAAATTTTGCTGATTTTGTATAAGCTCCTTATAAATTCATTTTTGTGTTATTTTTCCAGTGATTTAATGACTGAATAGTAAATATTGAAGATAAACTCACCGGTTTTCAAAGATATGCCATCTAATGTTGGTTTTACAGATTGTTACTTAATCCTCTTTTAGATGACATGAATTCTTAAGTCACATTTTCAGTCAGAGTATTTTTAGGTCAGACAGCACACTTTAATCAGTGTTCACTATACAGTCATTATATCTAGCAAACTATCAATGGATTAAAAAAATCAAAGAAAGGTGTGTTCATTTCAAGGCAAAACAGGTTAAACCTTATATTATGTTCATGTGATTCTTGTTAACCATTTACTTCATAAACACTTAAATAAATTAGGAATGCAACTTTTGTAAACATGAAATATATTTCATTTTCAAAGAAGTTGCGTTTCTAATTTCTTTAGGTATATATAGGTTTTAATTTATGTTGCAATCAGTGTAGGGCACAGATGTGCTGGCTGATCTGAATCTTCATTTTTCATCCATGCAATAAAATCAATATCTATGGAGTGAAGAGTTAACAAAATAAGATTGAGTGGGAATCTAAACTGTAAATGAAAATTGTGTGTCACCAGAATATAACAATGAATTCATTCGGTGTGTACAACTTATTATTTTGATTTGCTCAATAGCAGAGATTTATCTAATAGGAAAATAGTGTCATGTATAAATTGCATGTTTTGTTTGTATTGCTGTGTACTTTAAGATGCTAAAGTACAAAAATTGTAGAGATATAAATTTTATATTATACTGATTTTGAAAGAAATCCAAATACTTATCAAATGTGATATGTTTTATTGATATATTTCAACAAGTTATTTATCTGCTCGTATAGGACATGTCATGGGAAAAAGTGTGAAAGCTGACATCAGTCCTGGTGATGATGTCATCAACAGTTGAGCTGACTACATTACATATAACATGTATGTTTTTTATGGTAAAATTTTTTTTTCCAGTTAAAATGTCTAATACTCGTAGAATCTACTGTAATGATAAAACCATAGATAATTGTAAGTTTTTCATATAAGGTTACAACCAAAGATACATTTTCCTGTGACTTGCTGTATAAAATATATGTTTACTTGTGTACTGTATATCAAGATTGGGTTTTTGAATGTATCTATATAAAATATTAAATAAGCTAAATTTAGTACAGAAATTTGTAAAGTTTGTATGTTTTTTAATTGTGAGTTTTTCATATATGGTAATAACCAAAGACACATTTTCCAGTGACATGCTGTATATCTTTTTTTGACTTATGTACTGCATATCAAGGTGGTGTTTAGGCATGTACTATTATTAAAATATTAAATAAGCTTAATTTAGTTCAGAAATTTCTAAAGTTTGCATGTTTTCTTTCCAAAACAGGGTGATCTTCTGTTAAAGTACCATAAAACTTCTGTTTTAGTTTAGGTAAATAGTGATTTTTAATATTACAAAATGCTCATTTTATGAAGGGTTCAAATTTGTTAATAAAATTATAATTTTCCATACACAAATTGACAAAAGTTTATAACTGATATCTTTTTTTAACCAAACTCGTAATCTATTTGTTTTTATTATTACTATTATTATATAGAGGGTTGCTTGATATAAGGTGGTAAGTTGATATATATATTTATTGATTACTTGTGTTCTTGTAATAGCAAGGTGCTATTTTCGCAAAGCTTTATATTTGTTAGTAATTAGTAATAAAATATTTTTGCTAAACCAATGATTATTATTTTGTTGTCAGATGTAATAGGTATTTGGTTTTAATAAATACTGTTTAATTATGAGCATGTTTTTTTTCTGAACAAGACCAACTATGGTAAAAGATAACAGAACAACCTACAGATATTGTACATTATATATCTGGAATCAAGACTATTTCATATAGAATCAGTCACTATCTGATGGTAAAAACACCGGACAAACTCATAGATTTTACTCCAGAACATTAGAATTTCATATACCATTTAATAAATAACACGGACAGATCGCGAGTATAATGTCCGAAACCAATGGCTTCAGCATCTGAGTGCCCATCACTATGTTGATTTGTTTTTCTAATGCTTGCCAAGTCGACAAGGAACTGCGTCCGAAAAAGTATGCATCTGCAAGTCGAGTATTTTGTCGCTCGTACCGGTAATGTTTTTGTAACCTATTGCAGAACTAAACAGAACGGTATTTTTTACCCTGTTCTAAGTATTTTAACATTATCAGAAAAGACTGGATATTAGAGTGTCCTACATGATAATCCATCTGGATTTATTTGAGATGTAACTTACAGAGTGGTGTAACAGTTGTTTTTGTATTTTTTTAACCAGTGTTTTGTGGAGATTTGACTTATAAATTAAAGACAATATTAATCTTTCCACATTGTTCGTTACACATTTGTAAAATCGGAAAGAAAGGCTACCAACATGATATCCTACAGTGCTCTGAATTCCTGATATTTGCTAAATATATTATTCGCTACAAATAGTCGAATGCTTTGCTGTCACCTTTGTTCGCACAACAGTGGCAGACGTTTAGGAGTTTATAAAGCTCTCTAGGGAAATCCAATTTAGAGTATGTAAAAGCTCAATCTGTGTATCTAGTCTCATTAAGGTCCAGCAGTGCCCACCTTTTTTGCTTGGTATTACATGTAGTTTCTTATGGTCATATGCTTTTACATACGACCTTGTCGAGTTGATGGAAAGGTTAGAGTTAATTCACCCTTGACAATGTGTACTTGTCTGTTTAATAAAAACCTCTTCTAGCATGGATAGGTTGGAGTTAATTCAACCTTGACAATGCGTATTTGTCTGTTTAATATAAACCTTTTCTAGCATGGATAGATTGGAGTTAATTCAACCTTGACAACGTGTACTTGTCTGTTTAATAAAAACCTGTTCTAGCATGGATAGGTTCGAGTTAATTCACCCTTGACAACGTGTACTTGTCTGTTTAATAAAAAACCTTTTCTAGCATGGATAGGTTCGTGTTAATTCACCCTTGACAATGTGTACTTGTCTGTTTAGTAAAAACCTGTTCTAGCATGGATAGGTTGGAGTTAATTCACCCTTGACAATTCACCCTTGACAATGTGTACTCGTCTGTTTAATAAAAACCTGTTCTAGCATGGATAGGTTAGTGTTAATTCACCCTTGACAATGTGTACTTGTCTGTTTGATAAAAACCTCTAGCAAGTGTGAGTTTTGTGCACAGGAGGACCAGAGTTAAACCCGTGGAAGCCAATGTTTGCTAGTGACTGTTACAAGTCGACGACCTCTTCTCATGTTCATCAATAGATTGGGGTGGCTCATTTGCATGTCATCGTTTTATAAACTGATGCTTTATTTTCCTCTGCTTGTTGTGGAGACTGTGTTTTCTGGATGTGAATAATCTTGATATAACAGAACATTGAATATTTCACTAATAATAAAGTTAAGATGAATAAATATAAAATAATATATTACCTGTCAAAATGCAAATACCAAAATTTATACAGCTGCGGACATTAGTCTTTTGTAAGCTTCAAATTCTCTTTAAACTGCAGACTGAAAATCGATAAGGCGTAGTAGAAATTAACATCAACTTTTGGAACATGTTTCAGGCGAAAAGGAGCCCGATTAAAAACTTGTTTTCTATTTTTTTTCATGTAAATAATATGTTTGAGAAGACTTAAAAAAAGTATTTGAACAATATTAAAAAAAATTGTTGTTCAAAATATCAATTTCGTATACAGACTTTAAGATGAATTCATTTTTAATCGAGTTATTTCAAAAAGGGTACAATGATTTACTGCCAGTAGAAACTTTTTATATTGTTTAAAAGAAGAATCCTAGGTACTTTTTTGCTGTTATTGTTTTTGGACGTGGGCAGGTGTGGGCGACTGAAGCGTAAATGAATGTATCGCATATAACAATTATCAATCTGATGGTATCCGATATAAACGAGTCAGAGCAGACCAGCTCATATCTAAATTGTCTATCAGATGATTTATTTAATAGTTTTTAAAATAAGCTAAGAAAAAGTTGTACAACCGATTCGGAAAACACATATATTGGTTCATAGCGTCCAAAACAATGTCCTACATTTGGTTTTTGAATCAAGAATAAAGAGCGATTGTATAATATTATCTGAATTTTATGAAAACTACATGTTCTTCTAGGTAATCTTCTATTAGTCATTGTGTGATGCTTCTGAAAGTTCCTATTTCATTCAATTAGCATATATTTTTATTCTCATCTATTTTTTCTACTAGATATTTAACATGAATCACCTAGTTTACTTATTTTATATAACTGATAACTGTTGTAAGGAATGCATATTCATAATTAAAAACGTCCATAATGCTTGTTTGACTCCTCATACGAAGGAGGTGCAGAGGGCTGTGCTGGATGTCTGTCAGAAAATGCACCATGTGACTCTGCTGGTTGTCCATCATTAGCAGTATGATAGTCTGTATCTGACGGAAAACTAAATGCTGGATTCCTGGTTGTCGTAGAAGAACAAGATACAGGATGGTTGTTAGATGTAGTACGATTGGTTGATTGTCCTTGATCGATGTTATCAACAGTGCCAGATCTGACGTGATTGTTGGCTGTATTACTAGCCTTCCGTCGTCTAGTTATTACACAAACAATCGAGACAATCACTACTAGAAAAACAAACACGCCAATCACAACTCCAATAATCATTCCTTTTTCAGCGTTTTTGTCTTCTTCTTTGTTAACGTTTCCCTCTTGTTGACAGGTTACTACAAAAGAAAATAGATTAACCATAAAATGAAAATGTCGTATCATGTAAAAAGAGGGCGAGAACTTGAAGGATTATATAGCATTAGAAAGGTCATTGGCAAACAATTGGTTACTTGGGGTTTAAACAAGGTTCTTTGGTGCAACAACCTCACACATGCTTAAATAGGTTATCATATGATTAAACAAGTACAATCTGTGCTGGTAAATTAGCTTCAACACACTCGATAATGTTGCATGCAAACACTCAAACATAAAAAACATCAGAAGAAAGTAGCATTGCCAAGCAAAAAGATGGGTTCTCAACAACCTTATTGAGACAAAAGCCCCTGGTGTCAATTCAGCAAAATTACGACGACATGAATGAGAGAATCAGATAAGGCTTAACGAGATCGTGGTAGTAATTAAGATATGATTGATTTATAAAACTATTTAAGAGTGTTTATTATTGTAATAATTTTTGTATTATCATAAGCTCCTAATGTTTAAACGTGTGTGTGCTTTTGCATACAAAATTGTCGAGTTAATGGGGGCGGTTTGAGCTATTTCACCGAGATAACTTGTAACTTTTGTTCATATGAAAACATCTGGCGATTGTGATGCGTGTGCACCATAGAACATGTTTTAAACCTCCAGTGGCAAACTATTTTTCCATTAATGTAGTAACAATTCGGGTTCTTATTTTCGTTAATTGGTTGTTGTTTCCATTTTGAAAATGATCATGAATAAACCGAGGTTCACTTTTCCTCTCTGCGTTTTGGGTGTGTGGGTATGTTGTGTCTTCTGATTTGTATAATTCACTATTTCACTCTCTAAATACCGCATTGAAGGTTCCATATTCACCACCATATGCAAACCATCGTTTGGGATGGCTCAAAACTGTACTGTTTATTTGTGTAAATATTGAGTTGCGCTCAATCCGGGGCTAGGCGGCGTGGGCAGTAATATGCATTTCCATTACTGCCCATGAACAGGCTCAACCAAACCGAGCCTGCAATATTTTCATATTTGTCGAGTTCGGTGGCTTTCAAAGTTCCCTTTTCATCTATCTCATTAGAACAAAAGTTATTACCGTTGCATAAAATATCTTAATTTTAAAAATTGCATAACAATCAATAACACAACAAGTTGCGGCGATTTGTCAAAATAGTGTAAGGTTTCAACTTTTACATCCGATTTGAAGGTCAAAACAGTAAGCTGTATGTATGTTTTAACATAAGGCTACAAGTGTACGAAAATATCCATGTTATTTTTAAGACGTTTCCTTTATGTTTATCGGTGCTTTTATATATAAATACTTTCGTAAACGTAATACATACTTAGGAAACTCTCATTTCTTGGCTACCATTTGGGTGAAAATGTCAGATTTCTACGAAAAACAACAGTGTTTTACTGAAGAGTTACTTTCGGTTTTACTATTGTGTTTGTATTGTTTAACAACTGATAAGAACAGTTTAAATTGTTAGTTCGTTGTTGCTTAATTTTTCACGAGTTTTTTAACTAGACGGTCTTAATACATAAAAAGCGGAGTGAAATTTTGGAATAAATTTTTTTTGTTATTGTTTAAGAAGACGTAAAGAAGTTAAAACAATTTATTTTTATCTTTGAAAAACTCTTTTTGAATTAAACTCAAGATTGCCAACAGTCTGTTGTCCAACTAAAGAACATAGTTATTTGCGCCGACTTGATGCTCTGTATCATTTGTTTTGTTTTATTTATACTGGAATACAGCCACAAATTAAGTATGTTTTGCCACCGATTGTTTTAAGTAGCTAATAGCGCTAATGATCTTCGTTATATATCACTTCTTTTATAAATTTATGCTCTATTTATCTCTGTACATATTGGCTATGTTAAGATATTCTTTTATCTGTGTATATCTGAGTGATTTGCTTGTTCAATTTTTTGTACAGTATACTCCTGCAAGCCACTATCACAACAAACAATCGACAATTTTTCAATACAAAATAAATGACACAAGCGTGTAGACTACATGCATAGAGTGATCTAAATAATTCTGTGCAGATATAAATAGAATACTATTTGTATGTGCAAAGTCTCTTTTAGAGATATTACCCTTCGTGCACGTTGAAAGACTCTCTATACCAAAGTAGCACGATTCCTGTCGGGCACAATATGGTGTTTGTATACTAATGAAGTTGAGATTTTTGGAACACCAACTACACCCGGAAGTACCGTAACAGTCACTGAAACAAACATTGATAAATAAATAAATAAATTAGTAATTTACCAGTGAAAGTAGCTTTGCTGCCGGGTGGGAAAATGTCAAAATGTTATCACAAAAAAACGTCACTATACTGATGTAACTTGACTTGATCATTCTTTTTCTAAGCATTGTTAAACCACCAAACATAATTCAATTGCAACTAGTTTTGTAGCTTTGTAACTTTGTTACTTTTGTAATTTGCATTTGTAATCATATTATACTGTTTATCTTTGTCAATTGTTACATACTTTGAGGGCTTTATTGAAAACTGACATTGTCAAATAAATCACCCTTGTAAAATATAGTAGTTATTGTCGGTCATCCTGATGACCGACATATTATAATCGACCAAACTTGAGCTTTCTACCTGAACACCGGTTAACAGTGATGTAAAGCAAAGATCACGTTCCAGACGGAACGGATAATTTAGATAATTAGACTCTTACTCAGTCGTTATTTATGGATAGACTCTTACTCAGTCGTTATCTATAAAAACCTGGAGGCCTCCTATTGGCTGTTGAAGAACGTCACATTTGGAGTCTGTAGCTATTCTTAAATCCTCTCTCCAGCTTCTTATCAGCTAGGCTTATTACTCATAAAGATATTTCCGACAACGAACAATAAACATATACATGTACATGGATTTTGTCTAGTAAATGTACACTGTCTATGATAAACAAAAGATGTACAGCTTATAAATTTATTAAACCAAAGCAAATAAAATGTGTAGAGAGCACTGAACAGAGATTAGCTACTTATTTTGCTGACAACGAATCTACGAACTTGTGCAGCATTTTGTGAAACTCGGGGATCAGAGGTATCCCAGGGAATGTTTTAGCTCGATATGGATACATCCGTCGGTACTTTCTTGATAATTTTGCTAACTGTTTTGAATGTAAAAATTATCTTTGGAACACCAGAACACACAGTTTTGCAGAAATCTTAAATCGGGTAATGAAACTGAAAATAGTAGACACTACAAGTTTAAGCTTTACTTAGTTGTAATTTGGTTTTGAATCAACAAAATAATCTTTGGAACATGCGAACACACATACTTCTGCAGAAGTATCAAATCGGGTCACGCAACTGTCAATAATAGACAATACAAAATTTTGCTTTCCAAAAAGCTAGGCGGTCATTAGCATAACCGTTTAACAAAGACGGCGCTGAAGTGCATACTTTTGAAATCAATGCGTTAGGTTGTTATTTGAAGTTTGTTTTTTAACATATTCCTTAGCTTTTGATATATATTTACAGCTTGATAATCGTTGCTTTCTAACACTTTCTGACACAAAAATATTGTTTGACTAACATTTCCATATTGGTTTACTTCCAGAGAAATTATTAACTTGTTCGCAAACAGGGTTAGATTTATCACCAGGTTAAATAGATCTTATTCGAAAGAGGAAATACCTATAAGTAAACTTTCATTTTTGTATGCATCAAATAAAAGTGGCTTTAAATTCAAACTTTTCTGCCGTCTTGTTAAAAGGTTGAGCTAATGACCGACTAGCTTTTTGGAAAGCTAAAACTTGTTATTATTATTATTAGAGAATTTATTTGTACAACGCTTTCTTTACTTACCTTTTCAACTGTTTGGTTGAACATTCGTTGTCAAAACATAATGGTAATCCTTTTAAGTTTTGAGTTTCGTTGATGCTAGCTGTTTCAAGGATTGGCGGTCTAGGAGCACATGTCTGGCCCGCATCTCTACAATAACACTGTACATATTTAAAACCAGAAGTTAAGGTTAAATAAGAATTTGTTATCTGTGAAGGATATCCAATCCTCCCATTCAAAATATGCGAGAATAAAATCAAATTTTAAAAAGATGTAAAATGTTTTCAAACCTGATACTCGCAATGAAAATAATGAAGGTCCGGTTTAAGCGAAACTCAGTATCTACATTCAGTAACCAGTAAACAACAAATTTTGATCCATCCTATTTAAAAAGGTGTGGACATGACGGTGGAAAATGAACCTTCTCACTGGAACAGTCAAAGTAAAATCATTCCAAACTGCGGCGTTTTGTTGTTACCGTTAATGAACACAGCAAACAAAATTTCGCCAGATTTATAAAATGGCGTTACACTTCGCGGCGATTTCTCGTCAAATTTCAAATCTGTTCATATCCGGGGTGTTTGGAACAAGCATTTTTTCTAATGCATAATTCATAATGATGGACGTTATTAAACGAGTTTGTTAAAAACGATTGTTATCGATTTAGTTCTTTTCATACGGTATACCATAGATAAAATGGAAATTTGGGTCCCAATGTCACATAAAAATGAAGAAATGAAGGTTAGACACATGGTGTTCCTTCACTGTCTTTCTTATGTCACAAGCATAAAATACTGAGTTACAGAAAGATGGAAGATAGATATACACGATATATAATAACTTTAAAAAAAACTCACGCCAAAAGCTGGAATTCGTTGCTGCAAAAATTGAAGTCAGTAGTTTTGAAGCACAAGCATCCACATCGCAATGTGCTGCAGCTCTGAACATCAGGCGTTGTAACAAACATCTGAAAAAATATTGTGTTTATATCTATCTTACGTTAACCTAAGAGTTTATGAAGGTTAATGGGGGATTCTTGTAAAAGAACCTAGAAGCTCGATTTGTTTCTTTTATCACTGTCATCGTGTTCTTGGTGATTTGACCCCTGGTTCTCCGGTCTCGGTAAGATCATTTAATATCCACCATTTTGCTTTGCAGGGTGCTATTAGCTCCTTATGTTTAATATGTTTGTGTGCTTTTGCATGCAAAATTGTTGAGCTGATGGGTGGGTAAGAGTTATTTCACCAAGACAACTTGTACATGTTTGTTGATATGAGAACCGGTTGGGGGCAAGTGTGAGGTTAGTTCACCCGAGAACCTGGTTTGCCACTGAACGCTCCAACGCGATAAACCTAGGTGTTCTCATTTTCGTTGTTTGTGGTGCCGAGTTTGAAATTGGTAACTTTGAAACAAATGCTCACTTTCATCTCTACTCTTTCGCTGCGTGTGGAGACTGGGTTTTCTGAATGCAACGATTCCTTATATATCACTTTTTAAATATTCATTTATTGAGTTCAGTTAATTATCAGAAAAAAAGTGAAATATGCATATCAGGAATGGCCAAATGCAGCAGACACAGCCTCCCCACACAGCCAAAAGGTAGAGAGGAAAAAATAGCATGGTTTTACAATAATCAGTTTCAAAATAGACGCCACAATTCACGAACGTGAGAACCTGAGGGGTTACCGCCTTGGAACGGCCAGTGTCACTGGGAGATTAAACCAGGTTCTATAGTGCACCAACCTCAGACTTGCCCCAACAGGTTCTCGTATCACAAAACAAGTACTAGTTGTCTTGGTGAAAAAACTGCAACCCACCCATTGGCTCAACAATGTTGTATGCAAAAGCACACAAACATATAAAACAGTAGAAGCTAACAGCACTGCAAAGCCAAAGGGCGGGTACTCAATGATCTTACCGAGACTTAAATATTCCTGGATTAAAATCTGCAAGAACACGATGACAGGGATAAAAGAAACGAATCGAGCTTCTAGGTTCTTTTTAAACCCTGCCACCGTCGTGCAACCAAAGAGGTAAGCATAATGATCAACTTTAGAAGGGTTAATCACCAGGCCTGCAGAGACCAGTAAAATATCATGTTGGAAACATTTCTTGTTAATTTTACAGATGGTTTTTACGAATAACCGGAAGAAATTAACGTTGCCTTTAATCTTCTTACGTTTGTAAATTAAATCTCCATAAAAAAACGGCTGAAATTTTATTGTTATAAGAACAAGCATCTACTCAAAAAACTCAACAACAATGAAACTAACGGACAATAAGCCCAAGTTGGTTATCAGGAAGTACACTTATTAACAAAATACAACCGTCAGAAATCGGACATAACCTATTCGGTTAAGTTTCGGATAAGTTTTTTTTTGCAATTTAAAAGACGACAAAACTCCGAAGTGAGTAAGGCAATCTGGCAATCCACTTAACTTAGACGGGTTATTGTGCATAGCAGCTAAAGACAGCGGACATTTACTTATTTGGCAAATACTCGCAATTAAAAAGCTACGGCTCAAGCGTGACTGGAGCAATTTGGTTGCATATCAGATTAAAATAAAACAAGATTATAAGTATCATGCATGAGTGTGAGGTGAAAATGGAAAAATCTGTCATCGAGGGTTTTACTGTTTTGCGGGAACGAGGCTCTGCCGAGTTCCCGCCAAAACAGTTCACCCGAGGTGACAGATTTTTCTATCTTTACCGAATTTCTTATGCAAGATACTTTTTCTTGCATACCTTTTATTATTTATAACATATCTGTGTAAGTATACAAACTAACTTATTTTCCTTATGCTGAAATATTGACGTTAACGCAAACCCTTTTTATATATGACGTCACTAACTTGAATATATTACGTCAGATACTTGAAGACGTGACGTCACTCACGTGATTCATTATACATGGGGGGTGTAGGATCGAAATTTCCTACACGGGTGAAAACACCGGATGACCTGATCTGGTATGCAAGAAAAGTTTTAACCGACATAAGAATGTTCACACCATTTACAAACAGATCAATAACGGGTCATCGCAGACAGAACAGTCACGCAAAAGCAGTTTAATGTAACTTATTCAATTAAAACAACCGAGAATACATGTAGTATACACAACATTAATTACTACAAAGTAATAACGCCCCCAAAGAAAAAGAACAAGACTTTTGCAATTAAAGGTAATTCATATAAACTTTGGCTCTGTTAACTTATTAATCTATAGAAGCCATCTACTATTATTTACCAGCCATCCTCACAATTTTGAGGTGTGAAATCTTGACCAAACCATTCTCTTATCTAACAACGCTTGATCAATCAACATTAATTTGCTTACAATGAATAAAGGGCTACATAATAGTGTTTTACATAGATGACATTGCGACATCATTCAACTTGCATCATTCCCATACCCACTTACGACTATTGGGGCATTCTCTAAAACAATTCATTTTCTTCATCGTCGAATCATTGAAATAGTCATAAGTAAGCACTGACTTGAATGTCATACATACTCACATTTGTACTGAAAAAAATGTTGTAAGATTTGGTGCTATAATTATTTAGAAATTTTTTTTTACTTGTGTTATTGTCCATCCCTGGTTCCTGATCACTTAACTTCAAGAACGAAGTAAATTTATTCCTTTACAATCAAACAGTTTCTGTATGGGTGATCATTGACAGTTTAAGATCAGGGGCAAACAAATCCTCAGATTTGATACTCTCCAATCTCCGGGGCTGGTGACTGTCAGTTTGAGCTCCATTATCCGTTTCAGGATTATAGACAAACAACACAGAAACGAAACGGTTCTACATAAAAAAGTTTTTTAAAAGAACTAACCTCGCAACATAAAGGTGGGGGAAAATATTCTTTTCTTTGAATTACAATGAATACATTCGTTTCTGGAACCGGACTTATCTCATATTTGGCGTCAGTACCCGTACGATCAATTCCATCCGGGGGTAAATTGATCTGAAAATAATTTAAATCATTAAGATGTTAATTAAGTCTTAGAAAAAAAACATTTCCTTTGGCATTTAAAATGAATAATGATTTGATTTCTATTTTGCCATTGGAGGTACAATGTTTACAATAAAATTAACAACGTCGCTTGTGATCGACCAATATTAGTATTAATTGTTTTGGCTTTAGCTTTCTTCGGGATAAACAGGCTTTATATTCCCAGATCCATTGTCAAAGTTCTATTTCGTTTAGTTTTTTAATTGCTTTCTCGTTTATGGGAAATCCATTCTATTATCTTTACTAACCTCGCAACATAAAGGTGGTGGAAATAATATTTTTTGTTTTGGCTTTGGCTTTCCTCTTGATTAGCAGTATTTATATTCTAAGATCCCTTGTCAACGTTCTATTCTGTTTAGTTGTTTTTGTTGTTTTTTTTCATTGGCTTCTCGTTTATGGGAAACCCATTCTATAATCTGGAGGTCAGACACAACTGATCATAAAATGATATTAATCTGAAAATACCGCATTGAAGGTTCCTTGTTTGCCTGTTTGCCGGAATATGCACACCATCGCCATCGAACAGTTGTGATGCAATTACAGTGTACATTTTAGGTATCTTACATAATGTCCATTAGAAATTATGAAAAGTCATTCTGTATAACCATACTCTGTAAGTGTACTGCTCCTTGATATATTTGAAGTCTATGCAGTAGGTCTTGGTCATATAGTTGTTTTGTACTAAATCCATTGCGATGACTGGATTCTGAAACATGAAAACGCTTTGTTTACAGAAATTCTGAAGCTATGTAAGCTACAATATACTGTGCCAATGTCCCAAAACTAAATCTGGAGAGGATTCTCAAATCTCAAACATCTGATTTGCTTAAATGGCGACTAGTCGCCACTTCAGTCAATCAGATGCTTGAGATATGAGACTGGTCTCCAATTTTAGTTTTATGATCTTGGGTCCTGAAGCGAATTTCATTTTCATCAGCATTTGACCTAGAATATATTTAATACTTACAATTTTATTATTTAAGATACAAGTAATCGGAGCCATGATTGAACCTTTAAACGATGCCCTATCATCTTTGCTACCTTTGTATGTGCATTCTGTAGTGATTTACGAATTTTAAATCAGTGTAAGACATTGATTATAACACAAACCAAACTGGTTCTTAAGGTCGACTGATAAATAAATTCCATCTCCGATAGTTTTTCCATAATATAGTCCTTCAGACAATTTAGGTCATAATAGCGATCGTGTTTTTCCTTACAAGGGCAATATCAAACAATACTACAGACAAGATACCTTATTAACAAGATGAACATTCACTAGATCGGGTAATTTTGTGGTGGGCTCTATAAAATCTTTGTGAAGAACTACAAAACCACTGTCGTCTACTATGAAACAGCTGAAATAATAGACAGAAACTAAATACTTTTATAACATGGGGATCTTCTCGAATTTTCGTTAAAAACAGCATTTAATCAATAATTCCATATGTTTTCATAAACGAACTCAATGTATGTACATGCAACTCATGTTCAAAATTATTTGAATAAAATTTATCTGTAATAGGAACGATTGTAAAATTAATTCTTTAAAACGGGTTTAAAGAAATGCGCTGAAAAGTGATAACTTTTTAAGTTTGTTTTTTAACAAAACAAACGTCATTTAAATTAAAATTTTGTTAAGTGAAGACTTATTTTATCTTTCATTTAATTTGTGGTATTTTCACATATCTGGACATTTGATAAAGCGGGACATGTTGTTATTTTTTCTCAAAGGTCAATGCTATCTCCCCTTCCCTAACTAATGATGATATAAATTATATTTAATAATGTCTAGAATTACAGGTTTCCTCGGTCTGATAAAGGTATTAGAGGGTGATCTCGTATACTTACACATATTGTCCAGAAAACAGTTTTCCTCGAAAGAGATCAAGGTCTGATAAAGATATTGGAGGATGACGTCATATACTCACTCATATTGTCCAGAAATACAGTTTTCCTCGGAAGAGATCAAGGTCTGATAAAGGTATTGGAGCGTAACATCAGTACCAATTACCCCAAGAATATTCCGAGCAGAACTAAAATTTGAAATAACATTTAGGAACTTCTTGATTAGTGAGAAAGCATCCAATATAAGACCTGTTAGAATAATAGTATTAGTGTTTGTATGCAATAAAAAAGGTGCTAGTTTGAACTCAAACATGTTATTTGTTTATTTAACGATTTCACTGACTTTTATGCTGTAGCATGGCTTTTTTTAAACTGAAAACTTTACAGAATTTCGACCATGTATATTATACGAATATCATGAAAATTAGAATCAGTTGCATTCTTCAAACTTTTTAATATAATAAATTTTCACTACAGTGAATTAATAATTAATTAAATAAAATGTTTTCAAGTCTAGCGCAATTGCAAACCTCCATTTGGGATGAATCGAAATTGTACTGTTTACTGTTTAACGATGGCCGAATATTTAATAAATATCAGATACTGTTGATGAATAAGAAGTCTAAAATTATGACGTTTTTAACTTTCTTGTGTATTAAACAAACCTGGGTTCCGTGAGAACAGTTGATATTGTTATCAAGTAGCCCGCGCCCCAGAGATCCAAATAGGGCGCGGAAAAGACCGTCTTCCCTTTGTGTGCCAAAGACCGTTTATACCTATAAACATGAGCAGAAAGAAAAAACAACTTATCACGTAGTAGAAGTAATTTGAAAGTTGCATACAACCTTATAAATATACGACGTTAAACAATTTGAAAGTTAGGAAGTCAAGATTGTGTGATTTCTAAATACCTCGATTCGAAAGAGGGTAACATGTTTTAGTGATATTGAAATTGTCGCAGATAGAACATATTCGCCTAAATCCTACTTGATTATACTTGTACAAATTTATTCAAACTATAATCTTTCATAAAACGCAGAGGAAATCCTATTTACTACGTTGATCTATACAGAGAGACAATCTGGGAAGTAGTTTCGCGTTTGAGAAAAACAATGACTTCTTGACGTAACTGACCATAATATCCGCAGACGAATGCCATGTCCGTTTAATACGGGTAGCCTATGATTTCAAGAATTTTAATTACAAATAATATATTTCTGAGCATAGTCTCACCAAGGTCTTCGAGTGTGGTCATAGTTTTTTGGTAGTTGTGCCGCTGGATAAACTCGCATCACACCGTCGGCAGTACCAATATACCGCCAGACAACTGATCTGCCGCCTTCTGGAATAGAGCGCCAAATCTCCTCCGCCTTGTAGGTGGCAGACACGGTGTATATCACGGATGGCTGAAAAACATAACACATGTAAATAATCGAAATTCTTGTTTATTCAGGGTTTTTATTGTTGTGGTGCGTCTGGTGTATTTATGTATTTGTTTGTGTAAAAGAATATTCTCATTTACTTTTAACTTTTAGGCTTTTCGAGGAAACCGTGTTTTCTGGATGCTGCTTTTTCTGATATGCATTTTTCATTAGTGGGCGACAAAAAATAATTAACAGGAATTAAGTTTCATTTCTTAAATAGAAGTGTGAACATGCCTATCAGGAATATGCACACTCAGAAAACACAGTCTCCCCAAACACCCAAAAAGCAATGAGGGAAAGAGAGCAAGGCACTACAGACAATTAAGTAAATAGAACACGAGAGGTTACCGCCTTGACACGACCAGTGGCAAAATGATTTGCAACTGAGGAAAGGGTTAAACCAGGTTCTAGAGTGCAGCAAACTCACACATACCCCATTTTCCTTATACGATCAAATAAGTATAAGTTGTCTTGGTGAATTAACTTCAACTCCTCATCAACTCAACAATATTACATACAAAAGCACACACCTACATAATGATATTAAACATAAGAAGCGTATGACATTGTACAGCAAATTCGGCTTATTGTCGTACTTACTAAACTTTAGAGAGTCAACAACACTGCTCCGCTTAAGCCTTATAATTAGTACTGGCTACAAAATTACCTTGAACCCAGGATTATCGCTTGACGACCCACTAAGAAATGCCGTGTATTGCTGTATTTGTAGTTCTGTTTCCTCTCTTTCTAAGTAAAACGAAGGATCCACAAAACCGCCTGGAGTTATCATCACGGCTGAGTTTTCTTCAAAAATAATTTTGTTAATGAAATAGTATAATTATGGTAATCCAGAGTTGTCTTCCTTGTTAAATATAAGAAGCTGTGCATGCTTTATCACATGGTCAGTTAGTAACCGCACTCTAAAAAATAAAGTTAAACTTTAAATCGTAGTAAGAACACATCTGCAGTTCTTAGCAATAACTTTTCCATATCATATGAACATAGTAACATAACAGTTAGTATAAAAATATATATGAGAATTTGCTCAATTGAAATACAACTATACCACAAATATGAAATATTGCAAGCTCGGTTTGATTGAGCCGAACATGATTAAAAAGCAAATCATCGCGACGCAGATACCATTACTTATCTTCTTAACAGTAAGCAGACATCCGTTATTTGTCAGTATGTTTCTGCTCAATACGGGACTAGGCAGTAGCCGCCAATATTTTTCCACCGGAGAAAATGGATTTATATAAGTTTGTTTTTTTCAAAACTTGACCAGATTCTCCTGCCTTATTTCTTATGTATTGTTTCCAGATTCTCCTGCCTTATTTATTCCTTATTCCTTATGTTTGTTTTCAGATTCTCCTGCCTTATTTCTTATGTATTGTTTGCAAATTCTCCTGCCTTATTTATTTCTTATTACCTAAGTTTGATTTCAGATTCTCCTGCCTTATTTCTTATATGTTTGTTTCCAGATTCTCATTTCGTATTTCTTATAGGTTTGTTTCCATGTTCTCCTGCCTTATGTCTTATATGTTTGTTTCCAGATTCTCCTGCCTTATTTCTTATGTATTGTTTTCAGATTCTCCTGACCTATTTCTTATATGTTTGTGTCCAGATTCTCATGTCGTATTTCTTATATGTTTGTTAACATGTTCTCCTGTCTTATTTTTTATATGTTTGTTTCCAGATTCTCCTGTCTTATTTCTGAAATATTTGTTAATAAGTCCATGTAAAATGCTATATGGTTAAACTTGTTTAACTAAAAAGCTAACTGGTTTGTATAGCATTACGGTTATACATCAATGTTAGACCTGAACAATAGCAATGCTTTGCATGTTTCAAGTTTTACCAGCTACCGGTCAGATATTTTGTAGGGAGCATAATCATGTGTACTAACCCTTGTTAGCATATCTATTAAACTGTACACAGTTCGATGTCTGTTTGCCCAACAAGTCTCTACGATGATAATTGAAAACTTCCGGACGTGCTGGAAGTGGGCGAAGAGAGGTTTGTTTATCGTTGGAGCCGACTACGATACACAGTGAGAAATTGCTGCCTGGAACCTACATATATGATATAATTATAAAAAAGTAAAGTTAATGACTTATAATGAGGCAACTTCCTTTTCATCTAAGAGTAGTTATACCTAACAAACCGCCCTGATGTTATACGATTGTTTGTCAGAGTCGTCACGTGACACGTAAAATTACAGACTTTTCCACTCACGCCATGAGTAAAGCGCAACAAACGGGGTGCGACTCTTTTTCCATCTGTCACAGAGTCACTGTGGCGATAGCTTTTAATTATTTTCTGTCGAAAATAATAAACAATGCGATGTTGCATGTTAACCTTTTGCGGCAAAGATAAATATCACGTTAATTTACGCATATTAAAGTGCAAGAAGCAAGAATTACAGAATGAATTTAAAGTTCATAACGTCTGTGACGGGTTTTAAAATCGAAATTTAGTGGTAAAAAGCTTAGACTATGGCCTACATAAATATGGGAAATAGTGTTCCCCCATCAAACGAACAACTATAGTTAATGTTAAAATCGATAACAATTTTAACAGGCACAAGGGCGGATCCAGAGGGCGATCAGTTGAGTTGCTCGAGTATATTTCTTTCATACAACTAGACACTCATGTACCAGACACAAATATTTCATATAATTAATCAGTATAATATGTTATACATTTTTGATAAAGTTTTATAAACGAGTAGGATTTACTGGAATAAAATTAAAATTGCTTTTATCTGCTATAAAACCATTTGTGTTGCGATAAAAGGGAGATCACGTGTCTGCTTATTCACAATCTGTCAACAAAATGTTAACCAAACTAGTCACCGCCTATTTCCATAATTTTGTATAATTACAATTTTGGAATTTCCGGTGGATTTTCATTTTGTTTAATATTTTAAAAATATTGGTTTTCGCTACTTTCAGATTGTCAAATTTTGTAAAGCGATATAAATTCACGAAAAAAAATAATCTTTCGAACCAATATGATACATTGTAGAATTACCGACTTCCAGTAGTACGTAGCCTCCACATTGTATGTTCTGATGCCTTCATATATAATATCACCTCTGGAAAACGTCCTTGTGGTGGAGAAGGTCTTGTTGCCAGCTTTCCCGCTGTAATTATATATGATTCCAATGCCACTGTACGACCCATATCATTATAAAAAAAACACCTTTAATGCTACTGTTAAAATAATATCAATAAAACACAAAATGTTTGTGTCTACTTCTGGTTGAACCTACTATTTAAGTTGGAAAATTTCACACAAGTTAAAATGACTTTTCTTGCAAAATCTTCTAAAATGTAAAGATATAAAATCGTGATACAGATTTGAATAGTCAACCATTTTGTGCGAGATTTATGAAACCGTTGATATTCTGTTACTTAATATGTAACTACATAAATTAATACAAAATGAAAATTACTACACGTCTGCGTAGCGTTAGAAGGTAAGTTCAGTGCGTAAATAAGTGGAAGTTAAAATACTCGCTGCGAAATACCTTTTCATAGAATCTGTCACTTGTAAAGCCTCACTTGATCTCTCTAAATGTTGGATGTACACATAAATCGGATCATCTTGCAATTGCGATGGAACCGGAAGAAGTGGATGCATGATGGTGCGCCCTCTACCATCAATTATAAACGAATACGAGTTCTCTCCCTCCCGGAAGTAGGTGATATCGGAAACCAGGTTCGACATAGTAAGATCGGAGCAGACGGCACCAAACAAAGAATTGTCGGACTTGTACACTGGCAAGCACAACGAGGTGATCAGTCCTGAAAAAAAAGCACTGAATGAAGTTATATATTTACTGAAAATTTCATTATAAACATACTTCATTGATATAATGGTTGATGTGTGTCTTACCTCAAGAAAACTGTGAGCCTCATAAGCAGGCAAGAATCGGAGAAAGAATGATATTGTTTATGCTACCAAAACATCGACTAGGGTGATAAAAACACACCAGCTCCCTGATTAAATTTCTTTTCCAATAAATATAAGCGTACATACCTAGTCCGAACGCATCAATGTAAGGCACCGAAAATGATGCATGCGTTTTTGTGCGACCACTGCTGAAAAGGTTGTAGTACGATGCCATGGCGGAGCGAAGCTTGGAAGGGTCCTTTATATGTTCAAATATCCCACGCTACAAAAATATCTTTTGTTAACGTTTTGCTGTGTATGTAATGATATAGATTTGAGGAATAAAGACAACGTACTCTTAAAACGAAATCAAATGACTGAGAGCCCTAATCCCGCGTTTTGCACAACTGAAATATTATTCGTGGGTTAGTGTGCTTATGAACGGGATGAAAAAAAGCCACAATGTATCATAAACAAAATAAAAAAATAACCAAATTTGTTTGCAATCACTCCACTATTAACTATTTTTGAAATTTCTGAAAACAAATATGATATTTTTGTTCGTTTATACATTATTTCAAATTTGTCGCGTTGACAAAGTACTGGGCCCAAGATCACAAGCTAAGATCTCAAGCACCTAATTGGCTGAAATGGCGACCAGTCGCCATTTCAACCAATTAGATGCTCAAGATTTGAGACTGGTCTCATAAAGTCGTTTGCACACATGATCTATTTACAAATTCTTGATCAATTATTTGGCTCCTTTAAAAAAAAAGAACCAGAAATTCAATCTTGCTTTTTTCCTTAGCAGAATATACATTTACTATGACTTAGAACCATAATACAGCGTTTTAACTGCACCTGTATTTCCCCTTGAGATGGGTTGCTGTACGTCTGGTTAGCAATATCGCTTAGCATCTTCTGCGCAGCTGCTGACAGTGCTAAGAAAAAGACAAAATCATAAACTGGTACACTGGTATTGCTCAAGCAATTATGACAATTCGACGTCATGCAATAAGGGAATATATCCTTCTTATTGTAATGGCACTTATTACGTTTTTGCAAAAACAGTTCCATAGATCTTAAAACAGACATCTTAGAATTCATAGCCATCGATTTCTTTTTTAACAAATCATTATAAACCAAAAATCAAAACATTATCTTTATAAATAATAAATGTGCAATTCCTAATACGCATTACTAAGAGGCGTGACAATTATGAGTTTGTTCGGTAAAGTTGTTAATAACATCGAACTGCGTTTTACAACAAATTCTTTTTAAATTTGAAATAGTATCTGCAAAATTTAATCATATATTGGGGAACGTGAAGTTAGCAGTGAGCAGTTACAGCAGTGACAGCAGTGAGATGATATTACTGCCGCCTATATTGCAATGTCACCAATAAAAAAGCGTGTATACAAATCGGACGGCCGTTAGACTTTTGAACAAAAAATCTTACCTGCTCCTAGACCATATGTAAGAATGGTAATCTTGTTGTTAATCTGTCCGTTTCTTTCGGTAATTAAAACCAAGGGGTCACCACCTGCTGTCTTCTCCCCGTCCGTCAGGAATAATATCACATGTTCTGTAAAAAAGATTATTAATTAACTACCTCATATTGGCCAAGCAATTCTCAATTAATAAAATTGTCATTAATCAAGAGAATTCACATTGGCCATGTTGTTGGGCCTTGGGCAGTCACATTAGCCCTCGGACTTCGGCCTCAGTGTAATGTGAATACCCTCGGCCCAATAACAAGGCCAATACGAATTCACCTGATTAAAAACATTATAATATTATCGCCATTTTAAAAACAACCACATGATAGGACGCTTTAAGAAAATAGGTTAGGTTGTGCATTTAAAGAACACTGTCGCAGACAAGAATGGCACAACTGCATATATTGTTAATAACAACCCTGATCAAACTACTAATACATTGAAAAGCCTCACAGCTGTCATTTCTGCGAGACACTTTTGAAAGGCCATAAACGCTCGTGTTAATGCCAAATACTTCCAAAAATAAATTTATATAAAAAAATATGTACATTTAAACTTGCAGTAAGTGTGCATAAAAATTAACATTGTATTTAATTTGGCTTCAAGGAAACGTTTTTCTTTCTATATTAAACAAAAATAATTATTATGAAAATAGCGTGCTTGTTTCATGCCAGAAAACATGACACCTGATAAACGCCGTCATATTAACAAACAAAACGAGTCACATACAAAACGTCGCCGAGCAACACTAAAACGTGTCACCTGATACACGTCGTCACATGCAAACTAAAACCGTTTCACATGTAACATGTCGACACTTGCAACACAGAAACGTGTCACCTGATACACATCGTCTCATGCAACACAAAAAAGTGTACCCTAATAAACGTCGTCAATACAACCTTATACAGTTTCACATGTTACACGTAGTCCCCTGTTACACCTCGTCACATGCAATACAAAAAACGTGTCACGATACATGTCGTTACATGCAACACAAAATCGTGTCGCCTCATATACGTCGTCTCAAGCAAAACAAATGCTTGCCACCTGATAAAATTCGTCACGTGCAGCACACAAACGTGTCACCTTATACAAGTCATCACATGCAACAAAAAACGTGTCACCTGATAGACGTCGTCATGTGCATCACAAAAACGTGTCACCTGATACATTTCGTCTTATGCAACACAAAAACGTGTCATCAGATACACGTCGTTGCATCCGACACAAAAATGTGTCACTTGATACACGTCGTCACATACAACACAAAAACGTGTCACCTGATACACGACGTCACATGCAACACAAAAACGTGTCACTTGATACACGTCGTCACATGCAACACAAAAACGTGCCACCGGATACACGTCGTCACATGCAACACATAAACGTGTCACCTGATACACGACGTCACATGCAGTATTCACAGACAGACTCGAATAAACCGAGCCTGTAATATTTGTGTATTTGTTTTCATATTGAGTTGCGTTAAAAATAATATGTCATTATACTTAAAATATAATTATTTTAGATGTCCACACCGAATGTGCGTTGTCTTGTTTCTCATATATAAAAAGGTCTTCTAACTATTCTATTCGGCCTACCCTTTCCACTTATATACAATCGTTATAAGGCCTCTTAACATCCATCACATATTTATTTGTTCAACAATAAACTTTACCCGAGCCTATCTTTGATACAACTGCTTTATGGCCTCTCAAAATCCACCACATATAACAGCCTGGAATCGTGGCGATGAAGTATTTTTCATTTTCTTCAATTTCCAATCATTAATGTTAAACCAGTCTACATCAATCTTTAAACTTCATCTCTCTCAATTGCAGTAGTATAGAAAATAGACTGGCTAAAATAAACATTTTCCTATGTTGCATAAAAATATAAAAAGACAAGAACATACTTACTATCAGACTATTGGCTGGTCTACAAATTACTAGATTAAACAAAAAATTTTACTCAACCTACCTCTTTCCTCACTCGTTACACTGAAATTGGTTTCCCGAAAAAAATTAAAAGCTTTATCAAGTGCGGCCTCATAGTTCGTGGCGCCGCCGGCGATAAGCCCGTTGATTTCTTGCTCGAAGAATTGAATATTAATGGGCGTGGCCTGAGAAAGCATAAATAAATTAACGCATGGTCTTAACGTCGATCCCACCACTTCTGCTGTTGAGTAAAAGGAAACAACCCCAAACTGTAAAACAAAAGTAATTAAACTGTAATAACTGCAATAAACAATATACACGTTGAATCATGAACTGTGGAAAGTGAAAGTTTTAATATGAATGATGATGACGTATACATATATATTATCCTATTTATAAATTTTAAATGTTGAACAAAAAAACTTTATCTAACATGAAAGGTAAATATTCTATACACATGAATAAACTTTGACCCAACACATTTTTAACATAAAGGCATATTTCCAATTCTTACCCGGTCGTTGGGATTAAGCGTTTTAAGGACCGATATGGCGGCTTGTTGGGCGATCTGCATGAGTGGTATGCCATTATGAGTTGCCGACATCGAACCGGAAGTATCGATAATAATCACAATGTCTTTCTCCACTGGAGTCGCCGAACTCACGTAAAATGGCCTGCAACGGACATGAAGGTCTGGCATAAAATAATTTTCTCAAACTTTTACAGTTTAAGTTGAGTGAATATTGTGAAAACGTAACTAAACTGAAATTATATGCTCCAATCATTAGAATTCAGAAACACGTAAAAATAAGAGAGTGAACATAAAATATCATATTAAGAATCAATCTGTATTGAATTCCAGAACATTTAAAACACGTTCAATTTTGTATTACTCTTTGATTTTTTTTATTTGATTCTAAATATATTTCATTAAAATATCACTATCATGTGCTGCATTATAATTATTTTATCTCCTTTAACCCTTTTCTCCATAGATACACCTTTATTGCGTGTGCGAACAGTGTAGATCCAGATCTGCCGACACTTCGGTACATCTGATCAGGATCTGCACTGTTTGCTTTTTGATTTGTCAGGTTATTTCTGACCAAAAAATGCGACCAGTGCATATCCTGATTAGACGGCACGGATGTGCCGACTGATCTGGATCCACACTGGTCGCACATGCGTAAAAATGCGTATATATTGAGGAAAGGGTTAAAAGATATAAAGTAAGTTGATATGAAATAATTCGTCTCATATTATCGTCAGTAAAGGAAAAATTTATATTCCTGGGCCCAAGATCATAAAACTGAGATTGGAAACCAGTCTCAAATCACAAGCTTCTGATTGGCTGAAATGGCGATTGGTCAGATGCTTGAGATTTGAGACTTGATTCCTGATTTAGTTTTATGATCTTGGTACCAGCTAGTTGGCAAACTAATGTAGGTCCATGTATGTTTCTGGGTTCATAAAACTGCTGATATTTCATTGATCAAGCTGATATATTTTCGTGTTGTTTTTTTTTCAGCCACTAAAGAATCAATAAATTCCATACCATTTCTTAAGCTTACAAGGATTTTTAATCTATTCTATGTCTCAGAATATTCGTATCAACATGGGCTGAAGGTTATAAAGCTGAGATTGGAAACCAGTCTCAAATCTCACCAGTCGCCATTTCAGCCAATCAGATGCTTGAGATTTGAGACTGGTTTCCATGCTCAGTTTCATAACCTTGGGCAATGGCTATTCGACAAACTAACCTAAATCTTGGATCAAAGTTTCTGCAGGTTGATGCTTTGAAGGTTGGATAATTCAGTAAAACGCCATCTTCAGTGCCAAGATATTGCCATTTGAGTGCCGGATTATTGCGATAGTTCTCCTTCATCACATCTTCAACTCTCTTTGTAGGATAACGTATTGACGACGGAGAGTTTGAAGATATTGAGATACAAGCCCCGTTTATATTTACCTAATAAAAAACCATAATGGAGATCTAGGCTTAATGTTATAAAACTGAGATTGTAAACCAGTCTCAAATCACAAGCTTCTGATTGGCTGAAATGGCGACTGGTCAGATGCTAGCGATTTGAGACTGGTTTCCAATCTAAGTTTTATAACCTTGGGTACTAAGCTATCTCTTCGATAGTCGTATTCTGTTGTCTTGCCCTTTTCCTACCGAAAGGTAAGTTCTCTTGTTATGATCTCTACATGTTTAAGGTTTTTTGATTTAACAAAGTGATTTTCGTCAAAAAACGCAGATAACTCTTGTACCGCGAGATAAGTTTAGACAATTTTAGGCTTGGCATTTAAATGGAAAGAAGCACTAGTGCGGTTTCAAGTACATTGTAACTATGTGGTAAACATCAAACATGTCATATTTGCTTGGTTGTAAGCGTTTCTCCGACTATTGAACAAAGACGAAGTTACAGATCTGGAATGTCTCAGATTATAAAATAAATAAACTACAATGTAAACTGAATTTCATCACAATTCTAAAATAACCTCTAACTGTCAAGTTTTTGGAAGCTTTCCAAATATTTAGTAATTTTAAATCAGAATTCATTTTACGCAGCAAATATAGTAAGTATCTAAGAATAAGAATTCAACACTCAATTTAAATAGATCTACAACTTTTTTTCTGAAATATCTAATGTTATATTATGGACACGGTCATTTCTTAATAGTTGCAGGAGAACGATCTTTTTCTTGCATACCGGATAAGTATTTCCGAGTTATTTACCGGGGAAAGAAAATCGTGCTACACGAGTGTCGTAACGTCTTCAAGTATCTGACGTAATATATTCAAGTTATTGACGCCATTTACAAAATAAGGTTTGCGTTAACGTCAATATTTCAGCATAAGGAAACAAAATTTAGTTTGTATAAATGTACACAAATGATATGAACAGTAAAAGGTATGCACGGGAACTCGGCAGAGCCTCGTTCCCGCAAAACAGTTTCCCCTCGGTGACAGATTTTTCCATCTTCACCTCACACTCATGCAAGATACTTTTAATCAAATACCGTATGTCTGAATCTCTCATCGTATTCTCAAGAATTGGCCTGACAACACTCAACAAAATTCCGGACGGCTTCAAAAGACGCTATTTCTTGTTCCACTGTCGTTTTTAATCGCTCTAAGGCTTGTATTGGTCCACTGAATTTGCTTCCCAATGAAGAGGACACCTAAAAACAAACTAAGTAGAACAAGATCATATAACAGAGACTGGAGACAAGTCTTAATTACATGACTGAAACTGAGACCAGTCTAAAAATGGAGCGATGAAACGCTTGGGCTTTAAACTAATTCCCAATGGCATTTCTATGATCCTGAACCCTTGCCATTCGATATCTTATTTTTTAACATTTCTTGATATCAAAGTGTTCTTTATACGTAACAGTCGAAGAGTAAGAGGAAGAGGAATTTCTTGTTGATATTGAGATTCTGGACATAACGTTGTCGCCCGCTGAAATACCGGTCGTCTAATATTTATATAACAATATTCGTAGTCGATGTTTTTGTGATGTTTATGTATCAATGATACTTTATTCTTGAAATTCTTGTCGTTTGTCGGATCACATTTTTTCCGATCTGGCATTAACTTTGAATGACAGGCGATTAGGTCCAACATGACCTCAAAATGTTGTTTAAAATTTTACAAATATTTTTACTGAATGTAGTCTTACTTATTAATTTTTTTTTAATTTTGACACTACCATAAACATGGTGTACCTTTTGGTCTCCATTTTTAACGTATAAAATTATTAGTAGATCAGATCGTTTGCCCATCAAAAACGTGTAAAATAAGGGTTTTGTTATTTTCCGATGTTCGGACTATTGATTCCTAATCGAACATATTTCAGAATTATTTACCGGCACTGACACGAGCAACTTGAGATTTAAATTTCCACATACCTCGTCGATGAGAGCTGCTCCATCTACGTCCGTTGTCCGATATGATAATCCATTAAAATACTCCTAAAATACATTTTAAAAGTTAGTTGATCTTTAAATGATTTTTAGAACTTGGTCATCTTACAAATGTTAAACATTTTAGAAATTAAAACGAGTTTTATAACTCAAATCAATATTAGCTTTCACAACTTGATCATTTGAATTTGAACTAATGAATACATTAATGAGTAGATCAATTGTTCTAGCTTGGTCCTTTCAAAAAGTGAATAGTTATTTTAGAATATTTAATACAAACTGATTCTAATGTATAGGTAATTTGATCATGTTTAAATGGTGACTACTTAGATAATGTTAACGTTTTTACAACCCTTTCTTGTTTCAAATGCTCAGTACTATTATTGTGATTGAAACGATTTCGATAGTAGCTTGTTTAAAGCGTTCTAAAACTGTTTCCCCCATTTATTTAACCAGTGATGTTACTTTTGAAGTCCGTTAACAGTATACTTAATATGTTGGTTGAAAGTTACAATATGACGGTAGCCTTCTATCTTTGTGCTATTGCAGGTTGTAAAGTATCCCTGTACATTTAGTCATTGCTGTTATCATTTAAGTTAGTTCATTAAACTTTGGCACTAAACGTCGACAGTTATATTATACTTTCGTCATATTGTGATATTAAAACACAAAAAGCAAATGTTACAATTCTAATATAGAATAAAATAAATAAAATCCACAGCTAAAGGTAGGAGACGCTGCAGTTTTGCTATTCCATTACAAATTATTTTCTGATAGAAGCTTTTACATGCATTATCTCACATCTATTGTTTGCTATATTACAATCATTTTCGGTATTGATGAAATTTATATTCGCCCATAAATCTATAAATGTTTAAAAAAATCCTTGAAACAAAATGTCTGCCTATAAATCTTGGTGAAAATCCTGTAAGAAAATCTTAAAAGATAGTATTTTACCGAAGTTTGTGAAAAATAGTGTTTAGCACGTCGAAGATCCCGTGATGAAATGTCATAAAAAGGATAAAAATCAACAAATTATTTTTACATGTTACCTGAATTTGCTCAACACCTACTGCACTGTTAACAAAGTCACGAATAAGATTTCCAAAAGATGACCCCTCAACTAGCAGGCCGGCCGCACGTGGAACCGGAAGCAGAAAAAGCGGAATTAGAAGTACAAGAGAAGAAACCTTCATACTGCATTTCAAACTTTTTCTTCTGAAATGACATTAACATAAAGTATATAATGGCATTAACCATACAACGCGTCGAAAGTTCCTAGAAAAGTAACTCCGTACACGCTACCGACAGAGAGAGAGAGAGCCGTGAGAATCTAAAAGGTTACTTGGACAACCTTGATACAACTAAACATGATCATCATTACCTGACATTTATAAACAATTATTTACTGATAACAGTACTGGCTATGTGTACGGGGAGACCTTCTACCTTAACATAAATCCAATCAGGCTACAAACTTAGCCAACCGGGACGTCCCGTCATATTTGCAAAGAATGTCAATGTGCACATTTTTATAAACCGATGAAACGAACAATTAGACTTATATTAAAAGTACGCGCTCTCTTTTCCTCTCTACTTTTGGGTGCATGGAGAGTCGGATTATAACTTTCCTATCCCTGGTATGCCTATTGCACTTTTTTTTAAATACACCAGCTGGTATATTTTAGATATTGTGTAATCGTTCCTGTTTTTTTCCATTTTTCCGTATACGCATAATATATTTGTTCGGGCCCCTTGTCAAAAATCATTTCTATATAGTTCCGCTCATGGTTTTCTTGTTGAGGCCAAACCTTTCGTCTGGGGACAACGAGTTCCTGATCGTGAAAATATATGATCTTGCATACCGTATTGAAGGCTCCATGTTTACTCTATTATGCACACTACCTAATGGAATAGACCAAATGGACCAAATGTGTACTACTTACTTGTGTATATATTTATCTAGCATTATCTCTCTGAATATTTTATGTTGAAAACAGCTCTTTTATTTTCTCGCTTGAAGTTATTTAATATTATGTACAATATTGATTAAAATGAGGAAAATAACTGGTATAGTACCTTTAAAACATCAATGCATTTCATCATAATGGAAAAATTTTGACAAACTCTGTTCAAAATATTTTCGTTCTGCAAGAACAGGAAGTAACGGCAATATACTAAATAGATGGTGAAATAATCTGAGAGGAATATGATATGCAGGTGTGAAAAATAGTGTTTATGGAACTTCTGTTTATGAAAAAAAACAGAATATTAGAAAAAATCACACACAGAGAAACCCTGTGCAACAATGAAAGGTCTTAACTGCTTCCATGAAGTTCTTTTTGTCGTATAAAGTAGTTAAACTTATACAAGGAAGTCAGGTTGTCTGTCTTAAAATGCTACTGCATTAATACATACCAAATAATGGATGTTCAATTTCCTCTCATTTCAATCACCTATAATTATGGTGTTATCTTATTGCAATCTCCTGTAATAATCACTTATTATTTAAACAACACATACCTGTTCGTTTTAAAAGATAAGCTTTTGTCTATTTATAAAATATGTTCCCTATGTCATGCGTAGTAGATTTGTCACTTGGTAGATTTCCACCGGATTGAATTGAGTCTGTCGACCGTAACAAAATAATAGTAGTCAGAGTAGCCGTTTGTGACGTTATTTTGAAAAGTATGCTCTCCTCTCTCTCTTCTTTTTATGATTTCACGCAAAAATGAAATTATTTACATAAATAAAATGAACGTTAACAGGTAAACTCCATATGCATATCTAATTTTTGAAGCCCTATGCCTTTCTGGTGAGAATATAATTATCTGTTAAAACTTGTAATTGGACACAATCATTAAGCTTGCAATAGTTTTGTGTTTTATTTTTCGGACTCGATAGAATTGGTTACTTTAAAACAGGGTTGGCTTATAGACCGGTCAATTGAGTATTGACCGGGCCGGTGGTCAATACTGGTCAATAGTGGTCATTATTGGTCAATAGTGGTCGTTCCTGGTCAATACTGGTCATTACTGGTAAATTTAATTTTATTCACAACCAAACTGTCCAAAATGTTCTTAGAATCTTTTAAAATCCTGAAGGCCCTTACAATAGACCCTGTAAGGGCCTAAGTGGTAGCATTCAATGTTTACAGACACATTTTCTTAAGTACGTAGAAACTTTATGGTTAATATAAACAGCATGACATATAGGCATTTGCGATAAGTAACAGAATGAAATCAATTAATGTAGTATGCTAAAAGTTTCAAGTTATATAATGTTTGTTTTGTTTTATGTAATTTTTGTATTGAATTCGTTGAAGAACATTCTGTAAGCTTTGCCCAAGCGCTCAGTACAATATATACATTATATGAAACAGTATGACTTGGTTGTTTACTAGTGCAAAGATCTGTGAGGTCAAAGGAAGTGCAATCACCTCTCAGTCTCCTGACCATCCATTGTCAAACACAAGTGTTAATTGGCAAGTGTATTAACACCTACTTTATGGTTATTGGATAATCCTTAAATAAACGCAAACGCATCTTAATTGACATGTTCCCAAGTTCAATAAACAATAGAAGTGTGACACAACACCCCTCCATCTCCAGACCATCCGTTGTCATACACAAGTGTTAGTTGGCAAGAGTGTGACACCTACTGGTGGTGCAAAGTGCCTTTGCTTAAAATAAAAGAAACACAATTACTGAATCATTCTTTGTTGAAAGTAACTGTTGATGAAACACTAAAATTAAAAGAATTCTTACCTAGTCTAAAAACTCACCATAATGAAGCCAAAGACCCTGTTTAGGTATTTTATGATCTGATTACTGAGGGAAATAAGACAATTTCTAAGTGCAAAGCATGTTCAAGTGAAGTTAGTTCTAAAGTAACTTAAATAGAAATTAAATAAAAGTTAAATGGTTTGTTTTCTTCCTTTATTTTATGAAAATTTTGAAAAAACAGTTCAATTGACCAGTATTAACCACTTGGGGAGTATTGACCGCGACGGTTATAGACGGTTAAAACCGCCGGTTTAAACCAGGGGCGGTCGATTGGTGCCAACCCTGCTTTAAAAACTGCTTCTACAACTTATTTGCTGGACAATGATAAATGAATAGTGATAGCATCTGTTACCAGTTGTTAATTATAGGGCATCGATCAGCTTAAGGTGCCTTATGTGTCTCCACTTCTATGAGTCAGTTGAAGCATCAGCAAAATCGCCATCTAAATCCTAGAGACCAGGCAAGTCACATTCAGATTATACGTGTACCATACAGGTAGCTACCCAGTATTGTAAGTGTCGCGGACCATGTTATTTTTCTGGCCACAGTTACCATTGTTACTGACGTCTCAACAAACTACAACCCACTACCCATTTATTCCAGAAACGATTAATTCAGTGAACATACTAATAATTTAGACAATTAGCTTACACTATTCAGAAAATGGAAATGACTGAACAACTAACAAGACAACCTGCTAATTCAGTTCAATAGTACGCCAGGTTTTTTTTTTACTCTGAGCAATCCAGTAAAGGGCTTAAGAAAGGATAGCTGGATCGCTGAAATCGCCGCCAATAAATTATCACCTGATTAAAAATAACGAAGCACCGTTTGTAAAGTATCCTAGTTCTCGGACAATGTCAACACGAATGGTTTAAAAAGCCGTTTTCTTGAAAAAAAAATCATCAGAAACACTTTCAAACAGATATAACGGTTTACCGAAATACAGTGTCAAACGAATCGTTTTTAAATTAAGATGATATTCCGATAACGTAGTCAACAACAAGGTTACAAAAGTGTTTATACGACTTGGCTGAAAGAAATCGAAAACCTCGAAAACTCAAGCACCATGGAAAAGTCGAACATTTTCAAAATCCCCCTGAGTATTAGAGTTTTCGAAGTTTTACTGTAATTCTCTCATTGAAACAATAATCACAGGCGGAAATTTTGGAGGAAAGGAGGCAACCAGATACATGTATGGGAAAAGCATGAATCTAAAGCTTTAAAATCTTGGAATCTTGGCAGAAGGGCTTCATGAACAAACAGTTGTTTGAAACAGTGGTCAAGTGTTAAATAGTGATCACTTCTTCTGGGATCATCACTGGAAGGGATGATGGAATGTCAGTGTCATGGTAGCGAAAGCCGCAATATCGTTGTTGGCATGAAACATTGATTAAATGGTCTTTCTGAAAAGAGATGATACTGGAAACTTGGAACTTAAAATCAGGCAATGTCATGCTCAGATTCAGGGATAATTGGGATTCACTTGGCAGATTATTGGTTTGGGATGTCAAATCATCCGTTACTGACCTATTGCTTTTGATAAAGATTATTGCGCAAGATTAAGACATGTTAAGAGTGACTTCCATAGATAGTTTGTTATGCCGGCTCTGACGAAAAAATATTCACCAGTTTTGAATAAAACAAAAAGTAACTTTTAAAACCACCGAACACGATAAACTATCAACATCTTTAAGGTTGGGTTTCATCAGGAATGTTCTTGAACAGTAATGGAAACGCTATTAAAACCAGCGTTTTGGATTAGATGTGGCATTTATAGCAGGTTAGACAATAAAATGGACATTAAAAAAGCGGTCTTATTATTTGGTTGGTCAAAATTTCTAAATCATAGTCTGATCAGGGTCTACACCATTTAATATACAATGAATAGGTTCAAGTAGGTTCAAAACTATCTGCAAAACTCCCCTGTGAACTATGAATGTATTGTATCTAATTGATTGAATGAAAAGTTCATTTCTTTTTTATTATGGCCTTTTCTGTTAAACAGTATAAGTAATAACACAAAATGCCAAAACAAGATTAAAAGGTGACCCTTCCAGAAACAAGCAAAAATCAAAATTTAAAGTCATCATTTTATTTTGAAAATTCGAAATGTAACATGTCTAAAAGCAATAAAAAATCTATAAGCATAACACCCTCCTGTTGTCACTAAATACATGAAATATCAACATGTATTGCCTTTGTGGTTTTAAAATCCTAATGCTCTGTATTTGTTATGTATCTTTTAAATATTTTATTTCTGTAATTTGCATATTTTTAATATTTTCTATTTGACTCTTCCGCACACAAGTTCACCAGCAAAACGTTAATGATAAAAAAAATGAAATTCTTAAAACTTAAAACAGGTAATCAGTAACAAGCAACTAGAGATATAGCAACATAACATTTTTGTAAGATAGTTTTAGATATATAATACAATGTGTAACGCTTTTGTCAACATTAATGTACTGGCACATTTTTGACTTGCTTCTAAATGAAGATAACTATTGCATATTTTGAAACTGATCGTTTTAAAACCATCTCTCTACTTTTTGGCTGTGTGGATAGGCCTTGTTTTCTAGATTTATCTATTCCTGATATGTATTTTCCACGTTTTACCAGGATTCGAATCTTGATCTTTAGGATAAGATTAGCTTGTCATTCTTTTAATTGTGCCTCAGGACCTTTTTTGTTTCTGGTCTATTGGAATTCATATACTTTGCATTTTAAACCATTTTTCATTGGCTTCATATGTGTTGTTGTTTTTTTTCAAAATGACAGCCACATATTTTGGAAGATTTGCTTGGAACCCAAGACTCGCCCTTCATTTTAAAAGCCTTTGAAACTCTTGACTATGTCAGCAAACACGCATTTCAGCTTTGTGTCTCATCAAGAATCTTGTAAACATTGCAAGTGGCACCTCATGGTTACCTTCTTCAGCACAGCAGATACCTTTTTCCTACCAATAACAAAATAAAATTATCTACGCAAGAACGATTTCGTTAAAATAATTAAATATTAATTCCAACGATTTGTTCATTTTGTTCTTGATTTTTGTGAAGAAGAAACTCAAGTAAATCAGCAGTCCGAACGCTTATATCACTCAATCGCAATTTGGGAATTCCGAAATCGAGAATGGGATTCGTCCGTGTGTAACCGGAACTGTGTATAAAGATGCCCCTTGGCAGATTTCAGTAAGTGATTTGTTATTTGCTTTAATTAGCGAATTTCGGTTTATATTCTCTATCTGTATTGTTAACATGTGCATAATTTATAGAAAATGAGTTTAAGTGACTATTTAATTGATTTAAAATATATATCGGACGTATCTCGCGCTTATAGACACCGCACATGCCTTGAAATTAATATTAATATCTATTAAGTACTCTATCGAATAAATATAACCCACCACTATAACAAGACGGAACATGTCGGGGTTTGTCGATAACTCGAGTATATAAACCCACATCCGTCAACCGGCAGAGCAAGGAGCGGAAGGCACATCCAGGAGCAGACACGGTTAGTTTTTTCGTATAAGACAGTGGTGCAAGTAATTATCATTTTCGAAATTTTCATTTACTTTTTGAAAGAAATATCGGCTGATTTTAAAAGCCAAATAAATTCTGCACATAACCATTGATTTCTGGAGTGGTAGAAGGGATAATAAACTTTTAAACGCGATTTAAATACGGAATTTGTGTTCTGCGTTTTTTAGCAAAATGCTTCATAGATCTGATAATCTGCATAAATCTGTACATGTAATCACTGTGGGAAATTTTAATCATTTCCCTGGCAACATGTGAAATATTACCACAGACAGACTTTTAATAAATTTGCTAAGGCTTAGTGAATAGATCTTGGGTTGAGAAATGTGCAACTCCATGGAGCAGAAGGGGAATTTATAGGCGGGGACAAGGAGCAGATATAATCGAGTACTGGAAATCGTTTGATGTATTCTTTTGACACTACTTGACACTCCAGAAATCAATGGTTACTAGTAGGTGCAGAATTTATTTGGCTTTTAAAATAAGCCGATATTTCTTTCAAAGAGTAAATGAAAATTTACGAAAATGATAATAACTTACGCCGCTGTCAAATATGAAAAAACTAACCGTGTCTGCTCCTGGATGTGCCGTCCGCTCCTTCCTCTGCCGGTTGACGGGTGTGAAACCAGCACAAACAAATTCATTGACAAATTTCACTGTTATCGAGGACTATCGTACGATTTGAAATTAAATAGATTGACAGGTAAGTAAAATTTAAGACTGCCAATTTTTTTTAATCGGTCTAAATTTTCTACAAAGTAATATATAATAGTTTATTTATAATAAATAGTAAAAAGAAACATATTTAGTTCTCTCGTTTATTATGTCAGTTCGGCCCATGTCCTTCATTAAACTTATCAAAATAATCATAATTAATCTATAATTATATTGATAAAGGCAATGGGCCGAAATATCATAATAAACTACTGAAGTAAATATGTTTTGTTACAATAATCTCTTAGGATTATTTTTGTAAAATTTAAGTTTGCTCTTTTAAATCAACCTTATCACTTAAAGTATACAGTGAAAAGAAAGAATTTTAAATCGTATGCATTTATGCAATATTCTAGGTATATGAATATATACAATTCAAGTTTATTAACTGCATATTTTTCAGTTCTGTAGATTGAAATTAAACTTGCAGCTTTTAGATCAATAAATATATTGATTGAAGTTCTATTTGATCGTGGTCCAGTTTTCTAAAGTCTAGTTCGCTAACGCAGCACTTTGCTTTATGTATATTGTATAGTGTATTTGCAAAGTTTGAATACACACACCAATTGAGCAAATGATTAACAATACAATTTTAAAAATTCCGTTTTAGATATACGTTTGTTTGATTAAACAACTTTTTTGTAGAATGTCTGCCGGAACAAAGAGAAAGGCCTCGTTTGCGTTTTCGTACGAGCTGCCGAGCAAGATCAGTAAGAAGTCCAGCAGTACAACGGTATCGAGATCTCTCAGTAAAATCACCAAACGTGTCTCTGTCGGGAAACCGCCTTTAAGGATGCCAAAATTTCCCTCGTTGAGAGCCACAGAAGTGGTGACTAATATGAATAATTCTCTAATTTAATAAGCGAATAATTCTCTCATTTAATAAGTAAGCGTAATATTTAAGTCAGTGGGCACTTAATGATTTCATCATCATCATCATCATCATCATCGTCGTCGTCGTCGTCGTCATCATCATCATCATCATCATCATAATCATTTTATTTTTAAAAACGACTCGATATTTTTTCGATATATGAAAATACCAGCTTACTTAATTCTGCCGTTGGATACAAAACACAAAATTCATAACTTTCACTTGTAGGTCTCCGCAACAGAGCCGCTATTAGATATGGATTCCCCAACGTCTCCAGCACTTCGTAGGGCTTCAACATTGACCCTGGAGGATAATAGTAGCAAAGGTACTTCTAAGGGACATTCTCGTGAATCATCATTAGCAAAGCCTTCATCGATGTCAAAGAAATCTAGCAGTTTCGTCGAGAAGGGTGCTTTAGTTACCACACTTTCCGGGCTGAAATCGGGCTCTCTTATTGGAGAAACGGCTCTTGCAACATCAACATCTCTCACAAAAGAACCAAGTCAGTCAAAATTAGCATCCAAGGAATCATCAGCAGAAAGAAGCATCCCGTTGATACCAAGTGGTCTGACAAAATTTGCAGTTTCTACTGGAGCTTCTAAAACTGGCAGCTTACATGTTTCAGCGTCAACCCTTGTGACAGATGTTGATGAGACTGAAATGGAATTGGCATTACACAGTCTGAAAGAGCATCTTTCTAAAGAAGGATCTAAGAAAACATCGATGTCTAAATCGGCTTCAAAAATATCAAAATCTGCTTCAGTCCGCTCTATAAAGTCGGCCGGAAGCGATGCAGCAACTGACAAAAGTGGAGAACCGGAAGCGGAAATGGATAAGTCTGTAGCTTCATCATTTAAGGATCATGCTGATATAGCTGTACATAGTGGTATGATGGAAGTGGCAATATCGTTTGATACAACAGGATCTATGTACGGGTCACTGCAGGAGGTGAGAGCCAAAGTTAAGGATCTTGTTCAGCGTCTTCAAGCAGATATACCAGGTAAAATATATTTCAGGCCCCAATGTTATTAAACTGAGAATGGAAACCAGTCTCAAATCTCAAGCATCTGATTGGCTGAAATGACGACTGGTTGCTATTACAGCCAATCAGATGCTTGAGATTTAAGACTGGTTTCCAATCTCAGTTTTGTATCGTCTACCGCCCAGATGTTACATTTTTTGATTTACATTTAATGATACTGCCTTTCAAGCGTAAGATTTGTAGAGTTTTAATTATCGTTTTAAAAAAATTCGCAATATCGGAAGTTTAATAAAAAATAATTATTTCTGATTTTGTTTTCATTTATCATTTCAGGAATTCGTGTGGCAATAATAGCTCATGGTGATTACTGCGACGAGAACACTTACATAGTAAAGTGGATTGACTTTGGTGCAAGTTTACCTGAACTCTGCAAATTTGTCAAAACCGTTGGTAGAACAAGTGGTGGAGACGGACCGGAATGCTATGAACTGGTTATGCAAAGAGCACGTGAGGTGTTGTCATGGTCCCCTGGAAGTAAGAGAGTTTTGATTATGATTGGCGATAACTTACCACATGAACCAGGGTATAAGTACCGCGAGAAGACATACCACATAAATTGGCGTGATGAATGCGCAGCTCTAAAAGAAATGGTGAGAACATTGCAAAGTAAAAGTAATCTTTTTGAAGGGTTTTTTGCCCTACGCTTATTTTGTATTGTTGGATATTCCGAATATTTAAAAATAAATGATATTAAGAAGAAATGACAAATACTGGCATTACTTTTGGGATCAATTAATTAAACTGAAAACTCGCTCATTTACCCATGATCATAAAATTAAAAGACGCTTTAAAAAAGTACAAATACTAATGAACGATGCCTGTTTCAGAACGTGAAAGTGTATGGTGTTCAAGCTGGGTATGGTTGTAACACAGAGAATGAAATTAAAAGGTTCTTTGAGGAGATGGCTAGAATAACTGGCGGTAAAAGACTTACCCTGCAAAACTTCACCAGTTTATTTGACGTACTCATGATGGTCTGTTACAGAGAGGGTAACCCGGAAATGTTGGATGTAAGTATACTATTCTATGCTTTATATGTTCCACAATAACTTTCGACACATTTGGGCAGAACTATTGCGTCATATTTGATTTCGATTTCAATTTTTAAAAAAAGTGAAAAATGCATATCAGGAATCGCCACACTCAGAAAGCACAGCTTTCCTGGCGCAGCGAAAAAGAAGAGAGGAAAAGAGAGAATGTGTTTGTAAAAATATATCAATTTTAAACGTGACACCACAGACTAAAGAGAACCATTAGGGTTACCGCCCTGGAACGGTCAGTGGCAAAACATTTTGCCACTGGGGGTTTAAAACCAGTTTCAAGGGTGCACAAACATCAGACTTGCCCCCGAAAGGTTCTCAAATCAACAAATAAGTACAAGTTGTCTTGGTGAAATACATATAACCCACCCATCAGCTCAACAGTGTTACATGCAAAAGCACACAAACCTTTAAAACATAAGAAATTGATAGCATTTCAAAGCTAAAGGGGAGGTTTACTTAATGATCCTATCGAGACAAGAGCGCCTGTGATTATATAATCAAGAACACGATGACAAGGATAAAAGAAACAAATCGAGCTTCAAGGTTCTTTTGCAAGATTTCCCCCATTAACCTTCATTAACTTTTAAACCCTTGCCATCGTCGTGCAACCAAAGAGGTAGGCATAATAATCAACTGTATATGGGTTAGTCACCAGCTTGCAGAGCGCTGTGAAATATCATTTTGGTAAGCTTTTTATGAATTTACAGATAGTTTTACGAATAACCGTGAGAAATTAACATTGCCATTTATTTTCTTAAGTTTATAAATTAAATCTCCATAAAAAGGGCTGTGAAATACCTTGTTGCAAAAGTAATTTTAAACTGCACTTGTATTTTTGTATTGAATTTTTTAAATTAAATCTGGGTATCGGCGAGAAAACTTGCAAAAGGTTTTTCTTAATTTGTGATACCGATAACCTTGTTCATGCAAAGATAACGTTAATTGAAATCATTTACGTCATTGCAACCTCTAGAAAAGCGAACAGGCTGTAAGAAGTTGCACGAGGAACATCGCCGTCTAAAAACGGAAAAATTATTCCATTAAAATATAAATCATCTCTTTTATCATATAGTTAAGAAGTGACGTTTCAGTTTTCAATAAAAAGATTTAGATCAAGAAAGTTTGCTCGCTTATCTGAAGTCTTTACTGATTACTATCTTTTTTCACTTTATTCAACAAATCATCAATGTACCTCAAAGTGGTGTTTAAAAATTTCTTTCATAACAATTTAAAAAACAGTTCAGCAGCAAGCGGTGCACAATTATTGCCCATTGGAATGCCTATTCATATTAATATACACTGGTCAAAAGTTCTAAGTGCACACTTTTCAATTTTGAATATCTTAAAGTAAACTTATTCAAATTGAATGAAAGTTTGACTTAAAGTTAATAATGATCAAACAACAATAATTTTTTGAAAACCGTGCATATGTTTTACGTTTTACGTCATCCACGTCGGTATATGCTTTTTATGCATTATCCCCGTGCGGCAAGCGAAATTTTTTTTTTTTACAATCGTTTTTGTTTTTCACATGTTCACCGACTCAAGACAAACACGAAAAACACACCAACAAATTGTAACCATGGAACGGTTGACGTCAGCAGACAACGACATTGCCGTCAAAATTCTTTTCACAGCCACAACTTCAAATTTGTTGTAAAGAAATCTTGACGGTTTTCGTAAATGCAAAAGAAATACCTTATTTTGCATATTTTATCAATTTAAGAAGAACATCAAACGATATTTTTTTTCTAGATTGATTACGTTGCTTACGTTGAACGCTGATGTTACTCAATTACGTCATTAAATATTTACGTAAAACAACGTAAACTCGAAAAAATTAGTGTAAAATTTGTTGGATAAGTGTCCAATAAATAAAAATTTAAAACTAAAATTTATAGAAATTCAATAAACTTCAATATCGAATTATTCGAAAATGACGCTTATTCGGTCAAAAGGCGTATCCGAAAACTGGTCAATTTTACCGAAATGAATACATTTTTTTCGTTTGGAAAGGCTGTTACACATCTATCATAGAAAATTGTATCATCCCAAACTGCTAGACAATTCAAAAACTTTTGGCACAAAACATTGTGTGAACAAAGGAATTTTCTCTTTGAAATCCTGTAAAAACGTTATGGATTAAATAAAGTTGAGTATGTTGGCGCATCGTGCCCAGCAAACCATTACAAAGCTACAGAAAGCTATTTCAGTGCAATGGAATGGCAAACTACATTATTTCCTTTAAATCTGCGTGAAATTTAAATTATACAGAGATGAGAAAACGATCACAAATGATAGCCGATGCAATGATAATTAACTTGAAAATTTCTTTCTGAGAACAAGTGAGCTAAAATATTATTATTTTTTAATCTGGTTAAGCAGACTTAAAATTTTTGGTGTGCTTTAATAGAATATTGATTCTTCTTCATTGTAATTTACACTATTTTGAAAGATTCAATCAAATTATTGGAAAAATTAACATTTATCAAGTGTGCACTTAGAACTTTTGACTAGTGTATTATTAATGAAGCCAGTTTATCTCTCTGAAAAGATTTATATCTTAATATCATATACAAATTGCTTAATTAACAAAAAATCAACAATTAACAACAATATCTACGGTATCAACATCACTTATTCTAACTGTAATGTAATCGATTTTGTAATCTTGGGAATAATTTGATTTCCAGATCTACGAACAGGAAATTCTTGATCGCGGAGAAAGAATGGCAGATGACATTCATGATTTAAAAAATACATTTCACGGAACTTCCACGCCTGCGTTTGGTTCTACTTCCGCGGATGTGCCGGCATTCGGATTGGGAAGGGGCAGAAGCAACGCACGTCGTCCTAAAGTGGGCAAAATTGGTAAAACAGAAGTTAAACCTAAAGCCAAGAAGAGCAAAGCTGATTCTGGACCAGGCGCTGTAAAAGCAAAAGGATTTGCTAAGAAGGCGAAAGGCGGCAGTGTCAAAATAAATAAGCCATTAGCACGATCCGCAAAGAAAACTATACTGAAGAAACAGATCAAGAAACTGAGTAAAACTGCAGTTGTTCAGAAGGTCAGTTTTTGACAATTACATTAACCAAGGAAACTGTGTCTTTTGGACTAAATGTTTAAGTTTCAGTGCGATTTTAATTTAAAATAAAAATTAAACAAACAGTGTCAAATTGCTTGCCACTGACCATAAGGAGGCGGCAACTCCTCAATTATACTCTTATTCGTTTATGATTTAAAGTGTATCATTTAAAATTCATCATTCTAAAAAAACTCATGATCTGATTTTCTCGCTACTTTATGGCTGTGAAGGAGACTATGTTTTCAGAGTGTGGCTGCTCCAGTTTCATCTTTTTATTGTAACCTTTTTTTTCTTAAATCTGAGTTTTGAACTGTTTAAAATAATTCCATTGCAGAGAGAGAAACTACCAGATGCGTGCATGAATAAAGGGCCACTTAAAAGCATTGTCTGGACGAATTGGGTCAGAGCGTTGGAGCCCAATATGCCAGCAGGCAAATCTAAGGATAAATACCTGAAATTAAGAACATTAAAGGGTTTTGGCCTAAAGAAAATATTTGATGGTAACCTCAAAACTCCGGCAATCTATGAAGTGGCCGTCCAGACCGGATCGAATAAAAAGTATGTTGTTTACTTTCGGATACAAAAAAGAGGATTCCGTCGCCCTGGGTTGTGGGCTACAAATTTGTTTCGTGACAAAAGAGTGAGAAGCGAGATAGACAACAATATTTCTCAAGGAGGTTCTGTCTATATCAGAAGAGGTGTACCGAAAGCAAAATCTAATAAGTTGATTAACCAACAAATTTTCAAGGCTGGTGAATTTATCAAAGATAATTACGATTATGCCTGGAAAAAATACATATGGCGGCGAACTACAGTTAGTGGCTCAAAGCTTTTTGGACTTAATCACAGACTTTTAAAAATAAAAAGGAAATGCAAGACATATACATTGTCCAATGACACTTTGTAATTAACGAATAAGATGATGAACCCCATATTACCAGAATATCATTTACTACTGCTATTTACATTTCCACGTACATATAGTCAATAATGTTATCAGTAAAATAAACCGTTACATATGTCATGCCGTGATGGTTACCTATATCAGGGCTATCCTATCAACCTTTTTGGGGGTAGTCCCGGCTAGCCTTGTTGGTTGCGACGTCGGAATTGCAGGGCTCGGCGCAGTCGCCGTGACGGTGAGGGTTCGCTTCCAGCTAGAGGCACTATCATTATATAGAATTAAAATCAAAAGTGACACATTCAAAATGAAACCATATATAATGTAGGTGGTAATTGGGGGGTGGGAGAGAGAGAGAGAGAGAGAGAAAAATAAAAGTTGCGAATTAAAAATACATATTTACCTTCTTTATTGTTTGTGTGTTGCTTTGAGTGCAGCTTCGACTGAAACGAAAATCCAGCCAAACTTCTTAAGTCAAGCATAAGCAATTACGGATTGTGCAAATTTCATAGTGCAGTGCTTGTGAGCTCTGGATGTAATGATTGTAAAAACGTGAAATATGCATATCAGGAATGGCCACATCCAGCAGACACACAAGAATACCTCCAACCGACCCATCAGCTCAATAATGCTGCATGCAAAAGCACACAAACATATAAAACATAAGAAGCAAATAGCATTGCAAAGCGAAATAGGTGGTAACTCAATGACATTATCGAGACCAGAGAACCTGGAATGAAATAAGCAAGATCGCGATGATATGGATAAAAGAAACAAATCGAGAGTCTAGGTTCTTATAAAAGATTCCCCCATTAACCTTCATAAACTCTTAAACCCCTGCCATTGTAATTATCAAGGAAAAGTGCCTGGGCATCACTGGCTGTGCAGATGTCTTACATACTCAAACTAAACGAACCTGGTTAATAAACTTGTTATCTGTATAAGTTAACACGCATATAGTTAAAGAGGTAGTCCGGAATATAGGAGTATGATTTCATTGCAAAGACATTTAAAAATGAGCACAGGACTGAAATAAAACTTAAAGTCGGTCCACTGGTTGCTGAGATATTGCTAGTTCAATATTAATCAAAATATAGGCTGGCAGCCAACTTGAGGTTACCAGTGACAACCTCAGATAATGAGCACCAATCAATGTTTTATTAATATTTGTATTGGGTAAATAATTTTTATTAAAAATTCACAGAAAATACTAAAATTGCTTTTAAAATGAACTTTCAATTCTATTACATGACAAGCTTATTATGTAAAGATTTTTCTAATTATGTTTTTATATTTGTGCACAAGAATTTATGATGTCACTGGTCAACATTCAAAATGGCTGCCTCCAATAACATTAAAATAAGCAACTTCAGATAGCCATAGTTTGGCTATTTATGGTCCGAATTTCAAAATTCTTTTGCTGATGTGAAGAAATTTGTATATTCCTATCATGTCCCCTTGAAACATAAACAAATTTATATTGGCATATACATAATGATTTAAAATCAAATGATGTCTTGAAGCGGTCAATAAAATTTATATAAGACATTTACTTAGTTATAATTGTCTTGTTAAACAATACATTTGTTATCATTACTAAGGACATTTCGATTTTTTTTACATTTTATAAACGCTTTTATTGATAACATCGTTAAGTAGGTTGGAGGGTTGAGGTTCAATCACCAAATGTCTTATATTCTATCGTTAGTAAGTTTTTATGTGGCTAATCTTACTATTTTCGATTTTATGTATTCTCTTGGTCATAATAATGTGTTTGTTTTGCAGTTGAATGTTAGTAATAAATGTTTAAATGTGATATTACCTTGATTCATTAATGGTTTATAGCAGGGCTCGCTAATAGACGCCTTTATTCAAAATGTTGTAGGTATATCGTGGTTTTTAACCCCCAAGCTATTTTCCACTAAATTGCTAAATTCCCGTTCTAGAAGTGATAAAAATGCATGTAACTAAATAGATGGAAAAGGGACTTTGAAATCCACCGAACACGACAAATAGCAAAATATTTCAGGATCGGTTTGATTAAGCCTGTTTATGGGAATATATGGAAATGCATATTACTGTCAACACTGCCTATATCCGGATTAATCGCTACTGAATATATACACAAATATATGTATTTTTTCAACAGCCTTCAAAGATTATAATTAATAAAAAAAATGATTCAATGTACGGGAAACTTTTTACAGCCGCAAAACGGCATTAGCAACGCTACTGATATATTTATTAGATGGATAGGGAACTTTGAAAGCTACTGAACTCTGTTTTTCTACTTATGATTTCTCAACTTTATATACCTCGCTCCCTCATAATTTAATAAGAGACAAATTAACCAGTCTCATGGAAAAAACGTTTGCTAGAGAAAATAAAACGTTCATCGCTCGTAATGAACATAGGGCATTTTTTACAGATGGTTCTTATGATAATTATACTTTATGGACTTGTCAAGACCTAATAGAGTCGCTAACTTTCTAACTGGATAATATTTATGTTAGATTCGGTACCTCTATTTATAAACAAGTAATAGGCATCCCAATGGGTACTAATTGTGCACCCCTTGTTGCTGATCTGTTTTTATACTGTTATGAAAGAGACTTTATGTTATCTCTTTCTACTGAACATCAAGATGATATTATTACAGCTTTTAACAACACCTCGAGGTACCTTGATGATTTATTAAATATAGATAATAACCATTTTTCATTACTGGTTAATAAGATCTACCCTAAAGAATTACAACTTAATAAAGCAAACACTTCAGAAAAGCAAGCAAACTTTCTCGATCTAAATCTGTCAATTGAAAATGGTTATGTCACTACTAAAATATATGATAAAAGAGATGATTTTAATTTTAATATAGTAAATTTTCCGTTTTAAGACGGCGATGTTCCCCGTGCAACATCTTATGGGGTTTATATTTCACAGCTTGTTCGCTTTTCAAGAGCTTGCAACGATATTAATGATTTCAGAAAATCTTTTAAAACAAGGTTATCGGTATCACAAATTAAGGAAAACATTTTGCAAGTTTTATCGTCGATACCCAGATCTTATTCATAAATACAGGTGCAGTTTAAAATCACTATTGCAACAAGGTATTTCACAGCCAGTTTTTATGGAGATTTAATTTATAAACTTAAGAAGATAAAGGGCAATGTTAATTTCTCCCGGTTATTCGTAAAAACCATCTGTAAATTGAAAAAGAAAGGTTACCAACATGATATTTTACAGCGCTCTGCATTCCTGGTGATTAACCCTTCTACAGTTGATCATTATGCTTACCTCTTTGGTTGCACGACGGTGGCAGGGGTTTAAGAGTTTATGAAGGTTTATGGGGAAATCTTTTCTTAAAAGAACCTAGAAGCTCGATTTGTCTCTTTTATCCCTGTCATCGTGTTCTGACTTTACTCCAGGAGCTCTGGTCTCTGTAAGATCATTGAGTACCCGCCATTTGGCTTTTCAATGCTATTAGATTCTTATGTTTTATATTTTTGTGTGCTTTTGCATGCAACATTGTTGAGCCAATAAGTGGGTTGGAGTTGCTTCACCAAGACAACGTGTATTTGTTTTGTGATATGAGAACCTGTTGGGGCAAGTGTGAGGTTGGTGCACCCTAGAACCTGGTTTAAACCCCCAGTGGCAATTTGATTTGCCACTGACCGTTCCAAGGCGGTAACCCCTCGGGTTCTCATTTTTGTTAATTGTTAGTGGTGTCTCTTTTAAAACTGATCTTTTTTTTAACCATGCTCTCTCCCTCTCTTCTTCTTGACTGTGTGGGGAGGCTGTTTTTTCTGAATGTGGCGATTCCTGATATGCATATTTCACCTTTCGATTCAATTATATCGAAATATTGCAGATAGTTAGGGTAGCACAACATTTTATGGTTAATAAATTTAAAATCATTTTAAGGGATTTATTAAATAAATTTACTCTTTCATATACATTTTGTATGATATGAATTTTGTGTTAATTTATTGCTTTCCTACTGATCTTAGATGAAAAGGATGTTTGATTAAATATTTGCTTTAAACCATTTTCATTTTGAGTGTCAAGAGTAGCACGCAATACTGTCATAACTACATTGCAGTAAAAAAAAGGAGTTAGGACAGCATTGTGAAACTCTCGAGTATATAGGCAAACACGCAGATTTCAGCTTTTTTCTCTTGTCAGGAATCATGTATAAATTGCAAGTGGCACATTAAGACCTGTCGTGGTTACATCCTTCAGCACAGCAGATATCTTTTTTTCCTACGAACAACATAATAAAATTATCTAAGTTATCTATGATTAAGTAACAAACAACTAAATATTCATTCAGATGATTTGTTCATTTTGTTGTTCATTTTTTGAATAAGAAACGGAAGTAAATCAGCAGTTCGAACGCGCAAATATCGCTCAAACGCTATTTTGGAATTTTGAAATCGAGAATCGTGGCTTTCGCTTGTGTGTTAACGGGTCTGTGCATGCCTCTTTGCAGATTTTAGTCAGAGATTTGATGTTAGCTTAAAATTTCAATAATTGAGTTTTCGAATTCTGTTACTTTTTGCGTGTTGTTAACATAAACATTACTTATGGGAATTGAGTTTATGGGTCTATCTCCAGGGGCGGACCCAGGATTTCAGCAAGGGGGGTTCAACTCTGCGAGTCGTATGTTTACCAGCGTCAATTAGCAAATGAGCCCAATGATTTTTAAGAGTCCGAACTAATCTAGGGGGTCAGCGGGCCTGCTCCTCCGGAAAATTTTGAAAATTTATATGTCAAGTCCTGCATTCTGAGGTTTTTTGTGGGAATTTTGTAGCAGGTTTTGAACTACTTCTTCTTACTTGATTTTAACTATTTCCTTGCGAGCAGTTGTGATGCAATTATATGCACTGAGATCCAAAAACTCTTCTTCATTATCTGAGTCTAGATATGCGACTTACAATGTTTCAACTGCAGAAGTTGTTAATTAGAGAAAAAATGGCTATGTTCAGGGTTCCCAGTTTCTGGTCAATACTTTCGCTACTTGGAAAATGTTAAAGACATTTTAGATGCACTAATAACTGTTTGTGGTGGGGTGGGTTTTAGAGAGAAAATAAGCTGTGAGATACTTTTAGTTTCCTACTGGACAAAAATATCATTATCTTTTGAATCATTTATTTTCATGAACAGCGTGAAATTCATTCCCTACTGAAGCACTGACCAATTAAACCAGTTAAGATTTTGGTACTAAATTCCTGGAACGATGTTGGCGCGCCCGTTTTTTGTAAGAATTTTTTTTTATTTTCTATGATTTGTGCACGCCTCTACCTCAGTAAATTAATCGATGCAACTTAGAGCAGTTGTGCTCGTGGTCATTACTTTTTGTCTTTGATGACTCGTCGCCGGACGTGATATTGAAAATTCATGTATATTTTTTTTATTCAAACTTTATTTCTTTCTTGTATTGCAAACATAAGCAAAAGAATGAATGTTACATTTTATACCACAGACTCTAACTGCGAATTTTAAGTTGCAAAAGGCCCTGTGATTTATCAAATGCCCATGACGATAGATTGGGGAACGCTAGAAACATGCAACACTAAGTTTTCCATTGATTTACAATTGGCTACTTTGTTGTTTTTGATTAAAATGTAAGCAGATTGGTCACATACGGTGGCAATTAAGTGTGCATGGGTGCGAAGTTGTTTATTGGCAATGCACAGGTTAGAATTGAGAGCAAGAGCGTGAAGTCCAAGTTTTGACACTCAAGACCATCACAGAGGCCGCATTTTTGTCGTCAAATGAAACAAATTTGCACAAAATTTGTTGTCTATTTCTTTCTGGAAACCATAAATATTGATTCGTATCCACAAACTTCGATCCTCGAACCACCCCAGACAAAAAAAAAATCGGGGAAAATAGGGGGGTTCGTCCGAACCCCTTAAACCCCTCTGGATCCGCCACTGATGTCTATTTAATGGATTTAATATAAATCGGACGAGTCACGCGCTTGAATAGTATATACCGCGCATGCCCAAATAATATAAATATCAATTAAAATAAAAATAACCCACTACTTGTAGTAACAAGACGGAACATGTCGGGGGTTTGTCGATATCTCGAGTATATAAACCAGCACGAACAAATTCATTGACAAAGTTCACAGTTATCAAGGACTATCATAGGATCTGAAATTAAATAGATTGACAGGTAAGTAAAATTAATGAATGTCAGATTATTTGAAATCGGTCTTATATTTCTACAACAATTTAAGATAATAATATCATATAATAGTTTATTTATAATAAATAGTAAAAAGAAACGTATTTAGTTCACTCGTTTATTATGAAAGTTCGGTCCCTGTCCTATATTAAACTTATCAAAATAATTATTAATTATCTATAATTATTTTGATAAAGGCCATAGGCCGAAACGTCATAATAAACGAGTGAACTAATATGTTTTGTTAACACTATCCCAAAGCCTAGGATTAGTTTTGTAAAACGCAATTTTGCTTTATTTGTTTAAACATATCGTTTAAAATACAGTGAAAAGAAAGATTTCAAAATCGAATGCATTAATGGAATTTTCTAGGAGTATGCACATACACACTTTTATGTATTTTAATTAACTGAATATAAACTTAAAGAATATTTTATAATTCTGTTATAAGATCAGCTATAAGATCAATAAATATATTGATTAAACTTCTATTTGATCGTGGTCCAGTTTTATTAAGTCTATTTCGCTGACGCAGCGATTTGCTTTATATTTATTATATAGTGTATTTACAAACTTTAAATACACACACCAATTGAACAAATGATTAACAACGCAATTTCTAAAATTACTTTTTTAAATGCGTGTCTTTCTGTTCAATTATATACATTTAGAATTTTTTGTAGAATGCCTGCCGGAACAAAGAGGAAGGCCTCGTTTGCGTTTCCGTACGAGCGGCCGAGCAAGATCAGTAAGAAGTCCAGCAGTACAACTGTATCGAGAACACTCAGTAAAATCACCAAAAGTGTCTCTGTCGCGAAACCGCCTTTAAGGATGCCAAAATTCCCCACTTTGAGAGCAACAAAAATCACAGAAGAGGTGACTTATATAAATACATGTAATTCTCTTATTTAATAAGTAAGCACACTGTAAATCAGTAGGCACTTAATGATATCCTCATCACCACCATCATTGTCATAATCATCATCATCGTTAAAGATAATCTTATGATTTGTAAATAATTCCATTATTAAATAAGTAAGCGTAATGTAAATCAGTAGGCATTTAATGATTTCATCATCATCGTCGTCGTATTCGTCGTCGTCATCATCATCAATTCAATTTTAGCAATGACACAATATATGAAAAACACCGGCTCAGTAGAAATAACAAAATCAATAACTTTCACTTGTAGGTCTCCGCATCAGCGCCTCTTTCAGATAAGGATTCCCCAACGCCTCCAGCACTTCGTAGGGCTTCAACACTGACCCTGGAGGATGATAGTAGTAAAGGTACTTCTAAGGGACATTCTCGTGAATCATCATTAGCAAAGCCTTCATCGATGTCAAAGAAATCTAGCAGTTTCGTCGAGAAAGGTGCTTTAGTTACCAGACTTTCCGGGCTGAAATCGGGCTCCCTTATTGGAGAAACGGCTCTTGCAACATCAACATCTCTCACAAAAGAACCAAGTCTGTCAAAATCAGCATCCAAGGAATCATCTACAGGAAGAAGCGTCCGTTCGATTCCAAGTGGTCTGACGAAATTTGCACTTTCTACTGGAGCTTCTAAAACTGGCAGCTTACATGTTTCAGCGTCAACCCTCGTGACAGATGTTGATGAGACTGAAATGGCATCGGCATTAGACAGTCTAAAAGCTCATCTTTCTAAAGAAGGATCTAAGAAATCATCGATGTCTAAATCTGCTTCAAAACTATCAAAATCTGCTTCAGTCCGCTCTACAAAGTCTGCCGGAAGCGATGCAGCAACTGACAAAAGTGGAGAACCGGAAGCGGAAATGGATACGTCTGTAGCTTCTTCATCTTCGGACCATGCTGATATAGCTGTACATAGTGGTATGATGGAAGTGGCAATATCGTTTGATACAACAGGATCTATGTACGGGTCACTGCAGGAGGTACGAGCCAAAGTTCAGGATCTTGTTCAGCGTCTTCAGGCAGATATACCAGGTAAAACATAATTAAGGCCCCAATGTTATAAAACTGAGATTGGAGACTGGTTTCCAATCTCAGTTGTTTTTTTATAATCTGCAGCCCAGATATTACAGTTGAGTTGATTCACATTAAATAATACTCGTACTGCCTTTTGTGTGTGATTTGTAGAGTTTTAATCATCGTTTTGAAAAGTTTCGCAATATCGGAATATTGAAAGTTAAATAAAAAATGATTATTTCTGATTTTGTTTGCATTTATTATTTTAGGAATTCGTGTGGCAATAATAGCTCATGGTGATTATTGCGATGAGTCCACTTACATAGTAAAGTGGATTGACTTTGGCGCAAATTTACCTGAACTTTGCGACTTTGTCAAAAACGTTGGAAGCACAGGTGGTGGAGATGGTCCAGAATGCTATGAACTGGTTATGCAAAGAGCACGTGAGGTGTTGTCATGGTCCCCTGGAAGTAAGAGAGTTTTGATTATGATTGGCGATAACTTACCACATGAACCAGGGTATACGTACGGCGGGAAGACGTACCACATAAATTGGCGTGATGAATGCGCAGCTCTGAAAGAAATGGTGAGAAAATTTCCTAGTAAAAGTAATGTTTGTGAAGCTTTTTGCCATAAGCTTATTTTGCATTGTTCTATATTCCAAATATTTAAAAAAAAACTGAAATAAAGAAGAAATGACAAATACTGGCATTACATTTCGAAACAATTTAACTGAAAATTCGCTCATTTGCTCATGATCATAAAAATTAAAAGACGCTTAAAAAATTAAAACCAATACTAATGAACGATGCCTGTTTCAGAACGTGAAAGTGTACGGTGTTCAAGCTGGGCATGGTTGTAACACAGAGAATGAAATCAAAAGGTTCTTTGAGGAAATGGCTAAAATAACTGGTGGTAAAAGACTTACACTGCAAAACTTCACCAGTTTATTTGACGTACTCATGATGGTCTGTTACAGAGAGGGTAACCCGGAAATGTTGGCCGTAAGTATATTATTCTTTGTTTTTTATGTTCCACAATAACTTTCGACACCTTTTGCCAGAACTGTTGCGTCATATTTTGATGTCGATTTCAATGAAAAAGTGAAATATGCATATCAGGAATCGTCACACTCAGAAAACACAATCTCTCGAAAAAAGAATAGAGGAAAAGAGAGCATTGTGTTTATACGGATATCAATTTCAAAAAGACACAACAAACAATTGACGAAAAAGAGAACCCTTGGGGTCATCGTCTTGGAACGGTCAGTGGCAAAAACAATTTGCCACTGGGTGTTTAAACCAGGTGCCAGGGTGCACCAACCACACACTTGTCCCAACAGGTTCTCAAATCAACAAACAAGTTGTTTTGGTGAAATAACACCAACCCATCCATCAGCTCAACAACGCTGCATGCAAAAGCACACATATAAAACATAAGAAGCTAAAAGCAATGCAAAGCGGAGCCCAGAGCACCTGGAGTCATATCACCAAGAAACGATGTCAGGGATAAAAGAAACAAATCGAGCTTCTAGGCTCTTTTTTAGATTGTCCCATAAACCTTCATAAACGTCTAAACACCTGCCACCGTCGTGCAACCAAAGAGGTAAGCATTATGATCAACTGTATATGGGTTAATCACCAGAGCGCTGTAGAATTTTCATGTTGGTAACCTTTCTTTCTGAATTTACAGAAGGTTTTTACGAATAACCGGGAGAAATTAACATTGCCTTATATTTTCATAAGTTTATAAAATACATCTTCATAAAAAAACTGGTTGTGAAAACTGCACCTTTATTTTTGTATTTTTAATTATATCTCGGTATTCTTAATTTGTGATACCGGTAACCATGTTTTAAAAGTTTTTCTGTTATGCAAAGATTACGTTCTTTGAAATCATTAAAATCATTGCAAGCTCTGGAAAAGGAAAATACTGTGAGAAATAAACCCCGTAAGATCCTTAGGATAAAGTTATTAACCAGATATGGAAAATAATTATTATCTATATTCAACAAATCATCGAGGTGTTGTTAAAGGCTGTTACAATGTCATCTTGATGTTCGGTGAAAAGAGATAACATAAAATCTCTTTCATAACAGTTTAAAAACATATCATCAACAAGAGCTGCACAATAAGTATCCATTGGAATGCCTATATATTACTCATACTATACTATCAATGAAGCCAGGTTATCGCTCTGAAAAGATTTATATCTTAATAAGATATAGTAATTGTTTAATAAACAACAATTTACAAGTAACAACAATCTCTACGGTATCAATATCACTTTTGCATCACTTATTCTAACTGTAATGTAATCAATGTTGTTAAAGTGGGAATAATTTGATTTTCAGATCTACGAACAGGAAATTCTTGATCGCGGAGAAAGAATGGCAGATGATATTCATGCTTTAAAAAATACATTTGACGGAACTTCCACGCCAGCGTTTGGTTCTGCTTCCGCGGCTGTGCCGGCATTCGGATTGGGACGGGGCAGAGGCAAAGTACGTAGTCCTAAAGTAGGCAAAATTGGTAAAACAGAAGTAAAACCTAAAGCCAAGAAGGGCAAAGCTGATTCTGGACCAGGCGCTATAAAAGCGAAAGGATTTGCTAAGAAGGCGAAAGATGTCAGTGTCAAAGTTAAGAAACCATTAGCAGCATCCGCAAAGAAAACGATACAGAAGAAACAGATCAAGAAACTGAGTAAAACTGCAGTTGTTCAGAAGGTCAGTTTTGACAATTACAATAACTAATGAAACTGTGTCTTTTGGACTAAATGTTTAAGTTTCAGCGTGATTTTAATTTAAAATAAAAACTAAAAAAAAACAGTTTGCAAAATTGTTTGCCACTGGCCATCACAAGGAGGCAATTCCTCAGTTACTCTTTTTTCGTTTATTGTATATGGTGCATGTTTTTAATTCCTCATTCTATAAACCCATGCTCTTATTTCTCACTCGCTTTTGGCTGTTTAGGCAGTTTTCCGAGTGTGTCTGATCCATATATTTAAGTTACACCTTTTATGTTATATGATATTTTATCTTTAATCTGAGCTTTACACTGTTTAAAATAATTCCATTGCAGAGAGAGAAACTACCAGATGCGTGCATGAACAAAGGGCCACTTAAAAGTATTGTCTGGTCAAAATGGATCAGAGCGTTGGAGCCCAATATACCAGCAGGCAAATCGAAAGATAAATACGTGAAACTAAGAACATTACAGGGTTTCGGCCTAAAGAAAATATTTGATGGTAACCTCGAAACTCCGGCAATCTATGAAGTGGCCGTCCAGACCGGATCGAATAAAAAGTATGTTGTTTACTTTCGGATGCAAAAAAGAGGATTCCGCCGCCCTGGGTTGTGGGCTACAAATTTGTTTCGTAACAAAAGATTGCGAAGCGAGGTAGACAACAATATTTCTCAAGGAGGTTCTGTCTACATCAGAAGAGGTGTACCGAAAGCAAAATCTAATAAGTTAAATAACAAACAACTTTCCAATGCTGCTGAATTTATCAGAGAAAATTACGATTATGCCTGGAAAAAATACATATGGCGGCGATCTACAGTTAGTGGCTCAAAGCTTTTTGGACTTAAGCACAGACTTTTAAAAATAAAAGGGAAAGGCAAGACATATACATTGTCTAATGATACTCTGTAAAATACGAATTAGATGATGAACTACATAGTACCAGAATATCATGTACAAAAACAATGTCAAGTGTTTGGTGTCTGTTTTTTTTACTTTCGAATTTGCTTATATTTATTTATGTTTATATAGAATGCATATTTATAATTGTCCCTATGTTGTACGTTTCCACTTACTTCAGTTGTGTTAAAGTAAAACTAAGTTAAAGAGATTAATTAAAATGTCCTGGCAGTACCAGAAAAATACTTTACATTTGTATTTTTAAATAGAATTAAAATCAAAATTGACACATTAAAAATGAAACCGTAAATAATGTAGACTCTGGCGGTAGGTTTAGTGAAAACGAAAATAAATGTTGCGAATTAAAAATACATATTTGCCTTTATTGTTTTGTCTTTCTTTGAGTGCAGCTTCGACAAAAATAAAACTCCAGCCATATTCCTTAAGGCAAACATAAGCAATTACTGATTGGGCAAATTTCATAGTGCAGTGTTTGTGAGCTCCGGATGTAATGATTGTGAAAAGAAGTGAAATATGCATATCAGGAATGGCCACATCCTGCAGACACTGTCGCATTACACAGCCAAAAGTAGAGAGGAAAAGAGTGCATGGTAATTTACAATTATCAGTTTCAAAATAGACGCCACAAACAGTTAACGAAAGTGAGAACCCGAGTGGTTACCGCCTTGGAACGGTCAGTGGCAAAACAATTTGCCACTGGGGGTTTAAACCATGTTCTAGGGCGCACCTAGTCCTACCACGAACGTTGTAAATATTTTTTTTATGTTTAGGATGAAAATCTATACCCCCTTGTTTGAGTCACGCAGCGGGACTAGGGCGCACCAACCTCACACTTGCCCCAACAGGTTCTCATAATATTATGAACGGGCAAGTACGCCTCCAACCCACCCATCAGCTCAACAATGTTGCATGCAAAAGCACACTAACATATAAAACATAAGAAGCTTATAGCATTGCAAAGTGAAATAAGTGGTTACTCAATGAACTTAACGAGGCCGGAGCACCTGGAATTAAATTAGAAAAACACGATGATATAGATATTGTCAGTTAAATATTGATCCCAATGTAGGCTGTCAGCCAACTTGTGGTGACCAGTGACATCATCAGATAATGAGTACAAATCAATGTTTTGTTAATATTTTGTATTCGGTAAATAATTCAGTGGCGGATTCAGGGGGGGTTCGGGGGGTTCGGACGAACCCCCCTAATTTCCCCGATTTTTTTTTTGTCCCGGGTGGTTCGGTGTTCAAAATTTGTGGATACGAATCAATATTATTGGTTGCAATACAAGAAAGCAAGTTTGAATAAAAAAATATACATGTATTTCGATATAACAACTCGCGGCTAGTCATCTAAGACAAAACAAAAATTATGACCACGAGAACAACTGCTGTAAGTTCGCAGAGAGTAATTTACTGAGGTAGAGTCGTTCACAAATCATAGAAAATAAAAATAATCCCTAAACATGTGCTGGGCGCGCCAATGTCGTTCCAGGATTTTAATACCAAAATGTTTACACATTCGTTTCTGCTTTAAGGGATTGCCACACTCCTCCCAACTTTGTTTATCGATAAAAAGAAAATTTTCAAAATCTCAATAATGGCAAAATGCCTTTCAATGAAACTTTGCCCAAATGAATGTTACTAATGTATCTTTATTTTGCGTAAAGGAAGACGCGTTAGAAAAGTAAAGAAACAAAGCTAGACCTAAAAATTGCTTGAAATTCTATTTACATAAATTCATAAAAACTAAGCGATATAAAACATAATTTTAAATTCACACATGAGCGCGATGATACTGACAAGAAAATGTTGTGTACTTTGTAAAAAACTTTCAACCACTAAAAGAGAAATCAGTGATTGTCATCCGTTTACGCGACCAGGAAATTGAAGGTCAAACGCACTTTTACTAATATCTCGCAAAGTTTACATATGTAAGTCGCAAGGGCACAATAAATTGTTGTCAGTATCATATTTCTCATGTGGGCACATAAAATGATGTTTTGTGTTCTTTAGTTTTTGTGAATTTATGTAAATAGAAGTTGAGGGAAGTTTTAGATATCGCTATTTTTCTTTACTGTTCTAACGTGTCTTACCATATGCAAAATAAAGATACTTTAATAACATACATTTGTGCAAACTTTCATTAAACAGCATTTTGCCGTTATTGAGATTTTGATAATTTTCTTTTTATTGATGAATAGAATTGGGAGGAGTGTGGCAATCCCTTAATTGGACAGTGCTTCAGTAGGGAATAAATTTCACTCTGTTCATGAAAATAAAGCATTCAAAAGTAAAAAAATCCCCGGCCTAAATGTACTTTATATCCTACGAAGAGTTTGTTGGCACCGCACCGTTTTTTCCAAATTATTTCTAACTAAAACGATATAACTTGATTGAGACTTCTTATACACTAATTCAAAATTGTTTGTAGATTTTAAGTTTTCGAAAACAAAATATTTTATTATTTTGACAAATTTTGACAGGACTGTGATGGAAGCCAGCTGATTATTCGCCGAGTTCTGATACCTAGAGAGGAAGTTTCTTACTATTCTATGATAGTTTTTAAAGCTGTTTAAAATACATAAAACAACTCAAGTAACCCTCTAATTTCCTAACTTCAATAAAGAGTTTCCACGTCAACGTATAATTTCAGAAGTAAAAGAAATGGGGTGTTTTTTTTTCTCCATACACAGTGTTTACTTTACTTATAAAGTAAAGCCATCACTTTTAAAAGCTGACTATGGACTGGGCACATTAACGTTCATAAATTTGGTTTATGCAAAATGATGCAAAAGATTAGTTTGATACTTTGGTCCAGTAGGAAACCAAAAGTATCTTACAGCTAGTTTTCTCTCTGATCCCCGTTCCACCACAGACAGTTATTAGTGAATCTAAAATGTCTTAAACATTTTCCAACTGGCGAAAGTATTGACCAGAAACTGGGAATCCTGAACTTAGCCATTTCGAGCATATTTTTCCTCTTATTATCAACTTCTTGATTTGAGTAAGTCGCATATCTAGACTCAGATAATGAGGCAGAGTATTTAAATCTGAGTGCTTATAATTGCTCACTAGTGCCCACACGGAAATAGTTAAAATCAAGTATGAAGACAAGCAGTAGTTCAAAACCTGCTATACATTTCCCACAAAACTCCTCAGAATGCAGGACTTGGCATATAAATTTTCAAAATTTTCCGGGTAAGCAGGCCGGCAGACCCCCTAGATTAGTTCAATATAGGACTCTAAATATTCATTGGGGTCTTTAACAAACATTATTTATTGAGAACCCTGGAAGTGTCCGAAAGACTGATGTTTTAGCTCAGTTGCATATTGACACTGTTAAAATATACGACTCGCTGACTTGAACCCCCCTTGCTGAAATCCTGGATCCGCCGCTGTAATTTTTATTAAAAATTCACAGAAAATACATAAAATCGCTTAAAATGAGCTTTAAATGTTATTACATGACAAACTTATTATGTTAAGATTTTTCTTAATTAAGTTTTTTATATTTGTGCACAATAATTTATGATTTAACTGGTCACCATTAAAAATGGCTGCCTCAAATAACATTAAAATAAGCAACTTTAGATAGCCATAGTTTAGCTATTTGTGGTCCGATTTTCAAAATTCTTTTGCTGATGTGAAGAAAATTTGTCGATCTTTGCATGTATTTTTCCGGCATTTTCCCTGAAACATAAACAAATTTATATTGGCATATAAATTATGATTTAAAATAAAATGATGTCTTGAAGCGGTCAATAAAATTTATATAATTTATATAAGAAATTTACTTAATTATAATTGTCTGTGGCTCAATTCAACAAATTATTCTTTGTTAATGAATACATTTCGTTTTCATTACTAAGAATATTTCGATTTTTTACATTTTATAAATGCTTTTATTGATGACATCGTTTAGTATCTTGGAGGGTTGGAGTTCAATCACCAAATATCTTTCATTCTATCGTTAGAAGGTTTGTTTTAATGTGGCTAGTCTAACTAATTTTCGCTATTATGTATTCCCTTTGTTTTAAACAGTGATCATAATAATGCATTTGTTTTGCAGTTGAATGTTAAAAATAAATGTTCAAATGTGATATGACTTGATTCATTGATGGTTTATAGCAGGGGTCGCTAAAAGGCGCCTTCTCCACTCCAAATTTCTTTAACATGTTGCAGTAACTCCATTTTTATATCATGATTTTTTAATCCCCAAGCTTTATCCACTAAATTAAAGACTAAATTCATCTTCCCCTAGAAGTGATAAAAAGCCCTGTAACTAAATAGATGGAAAGGGACTTTGAAATCCACCGAACATGACAAAAATCAAAATATTGCGGCTCGCTTTGATTAAACCTGTTCATGGGAATTTATCGAAATGCATATTACTGTCAACGCCGCCTACAGTATATCCGGATTGAGCGTTACTGAATATATACACAATTATATGTATTTGTTCAACAGCCTTCAAAGGTGGAATTTTAAAATCACTAATTGAATGTATAGGGAGACTTTTTACAGCCGCCTAACGGCATAAGCAACGCTACAATAATACTTAACTAGATGGAACGTGAATTTTAAAAGCTACTGAACTCGACACAATTTTTTCGAAATATTGGAAATATTGCAGACAGATAGGGTAGTTCAATATTTTATGGTAATAAATTTAAAATAATGCTGCTAATGGATTTATTAAACAATTTCACTCTTTCATATCTATACGAGTGAACACAATATGATTTCTTTGTTAATTTATTAAGCGGAGCAGGAAAGAGCGGGCGTTGAAACGTTTTAATACACCAGTAGATTTCTTTCTGTTACCACTGACAGTTTCAATGTTGTATTGTGGGTTTTGTTCCCGTGTTGTCGGTTATTATTGTGTGGATTTGTAATGTTTTAAAGCTATTTGCTTTCCTACTGATCTTAGATGAAAGGGCTGTTTGTTTAAATATTTGTTTTAAACCATTTTCACGTTGAGTGTCAAGAGTAGCACGCAAGACTGTCATAACTACATTGCAGTAAAAAAAGGAGTAAGAACAGTCTTGTGTGTAACCCTCGATAAAGATCTTGGTAAGGCAGTTTAATATACTGAAAGCCAATGAAAACGCAACACTTTATTTTTTTGAATATGTTTGATGTGTGTAAAAGTTAAATAAATTGGCAAATGTATATGTGTTTTCAAATCGAAAAGTAACCAATCGATACATTTATTGTCCACTGATTTTTCTTTAAACTTTTTCTCCTACGGTAACCCCGTACAAACGCATGAAAATTTCGTTTTGGCATGTAGACATGCATAAATAACCTCAAAACAAGGCCATTTGTAAACCTTTACAAATGGCTACACAAATCCCATCTTCAGTTTTTAAGTTTTACTCTATACAAATGTGAAAATGCCATGACTTTTAGACAACCAGCGACATGAGGTTTTAGGCATGAATCAAGGAGGTATGTCTCGACTTGAAATCGCTCATCGAATGCATTGTTCGACGTCAACAATTACTCGCTTGGCCCAACGACATCCCCTGTCAAAATTCTATTTTGTTTAGGACCCATTGTTTTCTCGTTTAGGACAAACCAATTCTTTTATCTGGGAACCATACGCCGCTGAACAAGGAATGGTATTAATCTGAAAATACCGCACTGAATGTTCAATGTTCATCGCCACATTTAGGATGGATCAAAATTGTACTGTTTATTGGTGTAAATATTGAGTTGCGCACAACCCGTGGCTAGGCAGCGTGGGTAGTAATATGCATTTCCATTAATGCCCATGAACAAGCTCAATCAAACCGAGCATGCAATATTTTCATATTTGTCGTGTTTGGTGGCTTTCAAAGTTCCCGTTTCATCTAATATTCATTTTAAAACTTATCTATTTTTGCGAATTTATTAAACTTTTCCACACATCGAAAATATTCCAAAAAGAAAAGTATTGCGTTTTCATTGGCACTCAGTAAATATTGAGAACAATTACGCTCAGAAAAACAAACATCTAACCGACACAGCCGGTGCATTTTATAGGACTTTATTAAAATCGCCTTCACCAATAATAAAATAATAAGAGAACAAGCGGCTATGCCGTCTTTGGGATGGTCAGTGTTAAATATATTTGCCGCTGTTGATTTAATGCATTAACTTCACACCCAAACAGACAACATCTATTATTTTCCTGGGTGCCAACATACATATACAGTTTTTGAAAATATTGCTTGCAAAAGAGTCATTGGCACTCTGTCCGAATAGATTATGGTCAGTTATCACATATAGCCAGTAGGTATTTAATCATTTTAAAAGTATTATCAATGCCTAGAACGGAGAGAAGTGTTCATGTTCTTTCCGTTTGTGACTCTGTTATCCTTTAGTTGCTAGATAATTTGTTCTTCTTGCTACAGCTTAGCAAGTCTCATTTTGCTAATATGATTGGTTATTAAGTTTTTATAAGTTTTTAGATTCAATATGTTATCCCTGATAAAAAAATTATTAGTATATGTACCTGTTTTCAACAAATACTTTTTTAACACAAACCAGGTCTTAAAAAGTTCTATAAGTGAATTTAAGACATGTACGATTTATTTATTAAATTATACTGTATTTTGTAACTATAACTGCAATTGTTTCAATATAAAGCATACACTCACCCATAGTTCTAATTGGTCACCAATTGTATATGTTTACAACGTATGCTAGTTTTGTTTATTCCCGTTGTCAAGAGAGGTTGTGAAAAGAACTTTTTGTCTTTAAGGGCTTGCCACACTCCTCCCAATACTGTTCATCGTTAAAAAGAAAATTATAAAAATCTCAATAATGGCAAAATGCCGTTCAATGAAACTTTGCACAAATGAATGTTACTAATGTATCTTTATTTTGTATACAGTAAGACACGTTAGAAAAGCAAAAAAAAAATAAGCTAGACCTTCAAATTGCTTAAAATTCTATTTACATTAATTCACAAAAACTAAGCGATACAAAACATAATTTTTAATTCCCACGTGAGTGCAATGTTACTGACAAGAAAATGTTGTGTACTTTGTAAAAAACTTTCAACCACTAAAAGAGAAATCAGTGATTGTCATCCGTTTAGATCAGTTAAAACTAGACATTCCCATTCCCGTTCAGAATGCTAGAGATAATAATATATACTGCGTCTGTTTCTCGTATTTAGATGTCTAGAGATCTGATATCTGAGCATCTAGTTACTTTATAGAAGCTCATCATTACCCACTTACTGAATGTTTGGGGTCGTGTCCTGTCATGATGTTGGATGAAATATTTCCAGAATGGTTGTTCGTTTGGGACAATCTTATGGTATTTGCATGATAATTTCCAATTTCTCTGGCAAAAATCTCTATTAAAATTTGATATTGTTTGCCAAAAAGGGGTTTGAGCAACCCCACTGACCGCCCTCTCCCAGTTCCAGCCCTGTCTGCAGTTTTTATGCCATCTTTCTTTACAGTTTATGAATTCCATAAACAATATTCCAGTGCAAATTGTTAAGATCTAAAAATATATAACAGACAATTCGTTCAGCGGCGTTGTTAAACCGCCGACGAAATATATACACAGTGAAGCAGTCTAGGCAACAGACCATTAATACGTTCTCCGTCGTTTACCGGAAGCTAAAGTATGCACAGTTACGTCCCTTTTCATTATTTCGACGTTTATATTAGTAACCATCAACTAAATGTTTAGGATAAGAAATTTGGAATAAAAATTAACTTATATGATGGTGCAACATTGCCTGCTTCGTCACAGATTGCTGATAACATCATTTGCTCAAAAATGGAATCTTTTAAATGCCTCTGGAACTGCTGCAAGAAACTTCTGCGATCAAGGCAACGACAAATCAAACAATACTGATGTAAAAAAATATCAGGAAGCGTTTGTTTCGACGTCTTTCAAGAATCAGATGATAAAAAAGCATTTATTTCCATCAGAGGAACGAGGTAAACATTTTAACAGTGAATAATGCTTATCTTTCTTTTGAAGGGTGAGGGTGGTAGCGGCAGAGATGATGTTGACTTGGGAGGTAACCCTTTGACTCCTGAAATTTCCAAAAGGCCTCATTCTGACACTAAGATTTTAGCTGAAGGGTCTTTTCCATAAAATTAGGGGTATTTTTTTAGCTATTAATTTCATTGAATTTCCTAAAATATTATCAAATTGACACTTAAAAACTAAGCAGCTACAGTACAGGTCGGGTGTCATTTACATTTTTCACCCATCACCGCGTTTCAGGGTCAACGCGACATCCAATTTTTTTCGGGTGATCACGGGTGATCGTCGATCTTGCCACCGCGATCACTTGACAAGAAAATCACGGTGATTTGCCGCGATTTATCAGCGCGAATCGCGGTGAAGATTTACCTGCGATTTAAAGACATTCTTCCGAATTTATTTATTTACAAATGTAAAAAGAAATATGTTGTTCGTATTTTCGTATCAAAGAAAAGACTTAAACTTGATCAATGCACAAATAAATTGTCCATTATTTGAAACACTGGAGTTTTCACACCTTCCGTGTTGACATAAACACCTTTGTGCATGCCCCGTAAATTGCTGCCAATTATGTTTCTAAGTGGTATGTTGTCACGGTCATTGCAAAATAACTAGCTTGCAAACATTACAAAAAAAACTTTTAGAATGAGTAAACTCATTTAAAAAGTGAACAACGGTTATTAAATTGTTAATTATTTTACGGCAAATTATAAGAATTCATCGACAAGTGGAGTATTTATGCCTCAGATCGGAATTCAATGTCATTTAAAATACGAGTATAAATGCGGTTGAAACACACAGTAAACTGGAAATAATAGATCATTATCGAGAGAGAAAAGTGAATAAAAAATTGTGTCGTTCTTACCTTATCGTTTCCTTACTTGTTATTTTGATGAAAGATAAATGTATAATATTCTTTTTAATAATTACTCCGAACATGCTGAGAAAATAGATAACGGTGAAATATATAACAGCCAATTTCATTAGCTACATGTATAAAATCCATCTTGTCAGTATTTTTCCCCAATCCCTTCCTAAAACATCTTTATTTATGAGCAATCAACACCTGTTTGAACACCTGTGTGATCAGCATTGTATATTTCATCATCACTTCTGTTTATTAACTTCAAAAAGAACGCCGACGAGTAATACTGATTTTCCGAGATCAAAGGTGCCGTGTTGGGTAAAAAAAACTATTGATCAAACGTCGGCGTTCTTTATTCTTAACAGATTGACTCATTTGTCAACTCTCAACAAAAAATTAAGATTGCTCGAAACAAATTAGAGTTGTACATTGTATAATCAAAACATGCTGGAAATTAATAGCATATGCCTGTGACAAATGTTATTTAAATAAACAATGTTTATGTTCACGACTTACTCATTGCATTCAAAATGTTCGTTGAAGAGTTGATTTGTCGTTGAGTAGTGTGTCACTTTTGTTTGGCAATCAACAAAGCTGTTGATAATTTGTGTTTTATATGGATTAATTAACCCCAAGCTTCTTACGTTGGCAGGTAAGCACTTTCAAAATAGTTATTGACTAATTTATGTCAGTTTGCAAAAATCGGGCGTCGGTGATAAAACCAAACTCTGTTATATTAAAAAGTTATTACATTTATTAAGAAACTGGATATTTTCACAGAAGATATGCAAACAAACAAATTTTTTTTGTTTAATGCTGACGAATCGGCACGTCCGATTACGCGACTAAAATTTTTACATTATTATGATACAATATTACGTTCAAATTGGTTAAAGAAAGAATGTTTTACATTAAAAAAACTACATTTTAATTGTTAATTAACACTCGTTTCTCGAAAGATTTTTCACCGCGATTCCCCGCGATCGACCCTGAAGCTAAACTGCTGACGATGAACACGAGAAGAGCGAGAATGACTGCCGAATTATCGCCGCGAATCACGGCAAATCACCCGGAAATCGCCGCGTCGGAAGGACATATTCGCGGTGAATTTCCACCCGGACTGATTTATTAACGCGGTGGACGGGTGAAAAATGTAAAAGACACCCGAGCTGTACTGTAGTGGAGCCCCTGGGTGATTCTCATATGTTTATGATAACAATAAATGTCTGAAAAATGTTGTACAGTAAGTACAGTTATGTGGTAAATAACACCTGCAGTATTTGCCATTTGTATTTACCTGACCAAAAATACTCCTTAAGTGGGAAATGCCAGCAAATACTGGCCAACTAAACCTTTAAGTTGAACATACTGCAGAAATCTTAATATAAATAATGCATATTCATGATAAGAAGTAAACTTCTGATATTTTCATTTATTTTCATATATGATAAGTTTTATCACTATAAGTGAAGTAACTTGCAATTTATATAACTTAAGCAAGTTGAAACAGGCAAAACATGCATTAAACGCAAAGCCCAAATTTAAAAAAAAACATACCTTAAGTTAAATTAATTTTAGGCAATAGAAAATTAATTCCTAGATTATACCAAATTTTGGGAAAAAATGGGGCGGGTTTTATTTTATTTTTTTTCATTCATCATTCTCACTATTTCTATTGATGCTTGTGTGGTGCAAATATAAATAAGCATCTAGCCGACTATTGATTGCCGCTTCGCACTTAATTGTTTCATACTGCGTTTTCATACTCTACCGATTCGTACTCGTAATGTAAATTTTTGATGTACGCATTTTTTTTTCAAAATAAACAACGTTTGGGCTGAGTGATTTTCGAGGGGCAGGCGGGGATGAGAATCTAGGAATTAGTTTTCTATTGCCTTAACGAATAATCTTCAAAGCAGTCAGATCTAGTCAATTCATTATTCATAGGGTTGTTTTATATAAATTTTTTACTGATTTTATTAACTGAATAGCAAAAAGTATAAACCCTAATTAGATTGCATGGAAGGTCAGGCTAAACTGTGTATACATGTCACAAATATGACAGATGCTGTGGCAGAGTGGTTAAGGTTTCCAACTGAGAATCACTTGCCCTTCACTGTTGTGAGTTCGAGACCTACCAGGGTCAAAATATTTCATGTGAGGAAGCTTGCCAGCTAGCTTGCGGAACATCTGTGGTTCTACCCAGGTGCCTGCAAAATGCCTGGAGGGGCACCTGGGTTCTCCATCATGTAAAAGCTAGTATGCCAAACGGGGTTAAGAAGCAATAAGCCGAGCATCTGTTGATGTTCCAGCCTCTGATATATATGAAACTATGAAAGAGGGTTAATTTTAAATTAGAGGCTGATTCTATTATGGATCATTTTTTATCAGTGTTTTTACTTTAATTACAGCTTATGCCCTCAAGGAATTATTTCCTGACCCGAAGAAAGTAGTGGACGATCTGTTTGCACCATTTCTTAAAGTGGAGGATAAACTTGTTCCTACTATAAGTGTGAAGAGACATTTGAGAGACAGCATCTGTAAGACACACCTACAGTTCCAGTGGCCTGCTAGTACAGAGGTGTGTGGAGTACATACAGATGAAGACAAAGCTGTAGAAAATGCTTATCTCATTGCATGTGAATTGTTTCTGGTAAGTTACGCAGGAATTGGCTTAGATTGTCAGAACAGCGAAAAGTTTTTTACAATTTTCAGGAAAAGTCAACTCTTCAGACTCCCTTTATAAAACATAATTATATAGACAAGCAGAGGGAGAAGTTCTGGGGATTTTGGAGACCACTTCTCCGAAGTCTCCCTCTAAGCTATTTCCTGAGTTATGGTAATTTCAAATGCATGGTGGGTATAGAAACTATAAAGCAAACAAAATATGCTGGCATACTTTTAACAAAAAATCCTCTGGGGTTTTGCTAAAATTTAAACAATTTTCATCCAAAGGTCAAAATGATGCATGGACAAAATTTTCTTCAACCATTCATGTATAATATATTCATTATGAAATTTCATTTAAGTAAAAGAGATATTTCAGGTGTCAGAATCCTGAAAAAGCATTTTTTTTTGGAAAATAATACAAATAGTTCAAACATTCATAGAGGGTGATGTAATGCAGTGTGAGTTTTAATGTAAATTGGAAGAATCTATTGTTGAACAGTATGTGTTTTGATACGACTTGTTAGTAAAACAATACACTGTAGTTAACTGTTTAATGAAAACTGATTTCTTTTCAAGATGGTTAATTTTAACATTTTAAAGGGAGATGTGCAGGGTCAAGCAGGTGTACTCGGTAAAATCGTAAACAATTCGATCTATGTAACACTTACATGTACTTTTCACTAAGCTCTACATTTTAAACCCTCCAGGAGGAAGTTTTCGGTTAATTTTACAATTTTACCGGACCTGAAAACAATCAGCTGAATTAATCCATATACAAAAATACATTCTATATTTAGCAATCATTCTATATTTAGCTGAATGCTGAGCTTACTATTCTTGGTGGCCCAGGCATTTTGAAACAAATGGCGACGTCGATAGTCGGCAAGGTACACCAAATACGTATTTTGGTCGAAGTGATCATGTGACAATTCCAAAAACCACCGCGGCTTTACGCTGGAAATACAAAAATAGCTAACCTTTGCGCGTCGTATAGGATAGGATACACCATTTATATATCTTTTTTATAAAATACTGGTTTGAAATATTTCGGGTGTAAATCAATATTTAAGCATCAAATAATGATATTCAACTGATTAATAACCCTTTTTGCAAATCTGTTCCATTCATCAATCCTGCACATCTCCCTTTAAGGAACAATTGTTAAATCAAGGTTTAGGATAAAAGTACACTTTTAGTGCATACTGCCATATTTTAAAGAATAATTACAGTTGAGTTCTGCATCCTTTTAAATAATTAAAAGATAAAATGAACTACAGTTATGCGTCTTCCAAGTTGGAAAACAGCTAATACCTTGTGGTCATTTGTGAGACAGCATACTTTGAATCTGTATATGTACATTGTAGTAATTAAGATAAAGCATCCAGTTAAGAATCAATATATAAATACTGTGGTATCATTTAGTTTCATGGATACTGTGGTATTATTTAATTTCGTGGATACTGTGGTATCATTTAGTTTCATGGATACTGTGGTATCATTTAATTTCGTGGATACTGTGGTATAATTCATTTCATGGGGATCGAATTTTGCTCAAAGAACATGTAAATGACATTTTTGTGCAGACTTAAAGTTGCACAATTAATTATTTTCATAAAATTATATACATTTATAGACGTTTGATTTTGCTGAGATTTCCCTACCATGAAATATGCTAAATTAAACCCCTGTGAAATAAAATTATACCTTGTAAAGGCTTTTTTCAAATGAATGATGTTACATTACCTGTGGTGTATTTGTGATTTATATAAATATATAAATGACAAATACACCAAACTTTATATAAAGTATACCAACATTTTACTTACTAAACAGTGATGAATGCAAGATTTCCAGATTATTAAACAGTAATGAATGCAAGATTTCCAGATTATTAAACAGTGATGAATGCAAGATTTCCAGATTATTAAACGGTGATGAATGCAAAATTTCCAGAAATAGGGTTTGTTTCTGACAGTCTTGCCAATGGGATAGTTACATGATAATATCCAACCTTCTGGCCTAAATTGCCAGTAAAATTAATTATTGCTGTCCACAAACTTGACAAAGAGGGTTTTGAGCAACCCCACTGACCTCCCTCTGGAACTGCCCCTGATTTAAGCAAGTCAGATATTTACTCCACTTGCAGTTGTTCATATTTTATATTTTAATGCATTTTAAGGGAATGGGCTTGATTGAGAAAACTGAGACAGGAACCAGAGCATACTCCACAGAACATGTAATAAAAATCCTGGAAGATTTTGCCGCCAAGCAAACCAATATTGGTTATGAAACGAACAATTTCCGAGTCATCAACTTACTGCTACATAACCAAGATGATATAATATCATGGCGATCAAGTCTACAGGTAAGTTAGTATCTGCTTCAAAGATAAATGTATTCAAAAATGAGAGATCCTTTTTAGTTTGTTGTAATAAAATATTGGTACTAGATTCTCCTGTAAGTTTCACATTATAAACCTGGGGTTTTATTGAAATCAATAATAATTAGAAAAGATGAATTTATGAAGACGCTTTAGGTAATTCCGAGCCGCTTTCGGTAGTTTTCAGTAATTTAGCCGCTAGTGGTGAGGTTTGAAGCCCAAGAACCTTGATTGTGCCAGAATGAGGCTGTACTGAATCCTCACCCAACTTTAATTGGGGCATATATTTCCCTTAGGGAAAAAACATAAAAACTTAAACCACCACTAAATTAAAGATTTTACAGTATTAGAGTAAATAATGTTAAAAAATATAAAGATGCTCAATTAAACTATTATATTCTTCTGTTCAGGTGTACTGGCCAGTGTGTTTTACAGTGAGTTCTCAGTCGGCATGTTTGGATCTGGCATACTATCAGTCCTGTCTCAAGGCAGCTATGAAATTCAAGGTGAGGAAGGTTCATGTTTCACATTTAATTTAACCCTTCACTCTATGTAAACGACTTTTTTCACTTAGGTGAACAGTAGCTTCAGATCATCCAGCATCCGTGCCATCTGACCAGGATCTACACTGAATGATTTTAAAGTCTAAGAGTTTCTCGACTTGCCAATTAAAAAAAAATCATTATGTTATGTGTTTACAGTTGTGTGAAACAGCAGATGCACATTATAGCTGTATTTCCTTGTTAGTAAACAGCAGTTATCTTCAACGTGCACTTCTGTTTCCCGAATCCTGCTTATTGGGCTGAGCATGAGTGTAGACCCAAATACCTATAAGAAGGATTCTGGTAACTTAAATGAATTGCTCTACTGTAACCCAAATCCTGGATCTACACTGTTGTTGTACTTGTTCAGACTAAAAATTTCAACAAATTAGCCTGGTCCTTGAAAAATGAATGGACTGCAAATTTTTATAAAATGGCAAGTTGTTAACTATAACTAAATAGGTTAAAGATAGTATGAATCACTATGTTTCATAAAATTTTACATGTATAATTAATTTTTCAGGCATTTGGCTACCTTGATGAAAAGAATCAGTTAAAACAAAGCCTCCTGCTAGCCTTGGTACAGTATGATCCGAGGAATAGTGAAATTCATGTTCGCCATTTGAGTGACCCAGACTATGAAATCTTCGTAGATGCCTCTGCAGTTGGTATGGGGGCATATCTGATATCAAAGGATGAGGAACGAATAAGATGGATATCAGACAGATGGATTCAAAGCCGAATAAAATTTGATCCAAGATCTGATTCCAACTTGTGTGAATTCTATGCCCTTGTGACAGCTCTTTACACGTGGAAGCACAAATTTGTAGACAAGAAGGTTTTGTGTTACTGTGATAATTTGTTTGTAATAAATGCCATCAACAGCGGAGTTTACACGCCAAAGGTTTCAAGACGATCCCGTTCTTATGAGTCACTGTTTATGCTAGCTATGAAAGTTTGTCATAAGTACAACATCACTGTAGTTGGGGTACATGTGCCAAGATTAAAGAACATTGCAGCTGACCTGTTATCAAGGTGTGATGTTGACTCCTTTAAGAAAATTGTGCCCACAGCATACGAAAACCCTAAGAAATCGAAGAAACTCTGGTTCTGTAGTTTTAATACACATTTGGAAGATAAAGACAAAAAGGAACATTTGGAAGAGAAAGATCAAAAGGAAAACAAAAAGGAGGATGGCAATGATGATGATAAAAAGAAATCTAGTTAATATTTGTGCTCTGTAGTGTTTACATTAAACTTTTAGAATATATATATATATATATATATATATATATATATATATATATATATAAATGACTTTTTAAATTTTTTATTACATTATTAAGAGACATTAACTGGCCTCTTTTTAACCCTTTACTCCATGTATGTGACCGATATCCCATGTGCAACCATTAAGATCTAGACAGACATCCCATGTGCAACCATTAAGATCTAGATGGATATCCTATGTGCAACCATTAAGATCTAGATGGATATCTCATGTGCAACCATTAAGATCTAGACGGACATACCATGTGCAACCATTAAGATCTAGATGGATATCCCATGTGCAACCATTAAGATCTAGACGGACATACCATGTGCAACCATTAAGATCTAGATGGATATCCCATGTGCAACCATTAAGATCTAGACTGACATACCATGTGCAACTATTGAGATCTAGATGGATATCCCATGTGCAACCATTAAGATCTAAACGGACATACCATTTGCAACCATTAAGATCTAGATGGATATCCCATGTGCAACCATTGATGATCTAGATGGATATCCCATGTGCAACCATTGATGATCTAGATGGATATCCCATGTGCAACCATTAAGATCAAGATGGATATCCCATGTGCAACCATTAAGATCAAGATGGATATCCCATGTGCAACCATTAAGATCAAGATGGATTTCCCATGTGCAACCATCGAAAGACAAGATAGGCATTTAGTCTGCACATCTGTGCAGTCTGATCAGGATCAACACTGTTTGTTTCTTGGTCAGAAAAGATATTTTAACCATGAAATGTAGATGCTGATCAGACTGCATGGAATGATGGACATGTTTTCTGGTTTCTTAAGATGTTGTGCACCTTGTTTTTCTTTGCTTTTAGATTTGAACATTACAGGGCTTTTTTCTCCAATTTGGGATTATGCCCCAAACACCCTTGGAATTGGGATATTTTACATATTTTGCCAGATATTGGGAATTTGTTTGCATCACAGGGAATAAAAAGTTTTACATATATTTAATATTATCAATAATAAATTTGAATGGAAGAAACAAATGATGCCTGATAGACTAACATTTAAGCTTTAATATTTTATCAATAAAATGACACAGATAACGCTGGGTTTTTGTCAGAATTTTTTGTATTGATTTAATTGGAAATTTCTTTTCTATAATTGGGAAAAAAGTATATGTTTCGACATTGGGAACAGATGAATTTTGGCTATAAAATTGATGGAATAAAAGCCCTGGATAAAGACATCATTGTTGTATTGATAACATAAATATCTTTTGTAGTTTGATAAATTTATATCAGTGACCTCAGGGAGTAAACTGCATCTTTTCTGAATGGATGATATGATTTATCTTTGTTTTACCCCAACTATGTTTTACCCCTAAATATGTTTTACAAAAGATTTTGATTAAACTGTTTGGGAGTATTTCTTAATTAGGGATTGTTATAAAGTAATTTCTTTTTATATAAACGAAGTTTATTACATGTATAAGCCTTATAAATAAAATGCATCATGTATTATTGACATATGGTTGTTTAATGTTGTGATGCAGGTGGTCCATGTGTCTGTAAATTTTTGTGTCAATTCGTAGAATTGTTAATTTTCAGAAGACTGCTCGGATCTATTTAAACTTTTAACCCTTTACTACATTAATACGGCTGATATAACCTGTACCACCAGTCTAGATCCGTATCAGCATGAATATCAATGCATTTAGGTCTGGAGCTATACTGTTCACTTCTTTGAGAGAAATAACCTAGTGGATCTAAAATTGAACAATGTAGATCCTCTTCAGACTTTCGAAAATACATGTATGCAAGCAGATCTGGATCTACACTGGTTATAGGATATAAGCATTATCTGTGGAGGAAATGGTAAAGGCAAAACACTGCAAATACTGACAAAATCCAACATGTTTCAGAGCATTGTCTATGATCTTTGCATTTATAGTCAATGTTTGTTTAATTTAATAAGACATTTTAATGTTTCAATATATTTATTTTTATTGTTCAAGTCATGTTGAAGCTATTTTACAATAAATACAACACACATGTAATGCACATTTACTATACTACTCTAAACCTAATTTCCAAATTGATAATTAAGATAACTTTTAAGCCATGGAACATGACAAATAATAACTAGAAATTGTCCTCGGACACTGGCGCACCCACTGCTGCAACAAAATGGCTACAGGAATAAAAATCCTTTCTTTACGAACATCTTCACATCCTGCTTGATCATCTCTGCAAGTTTGAAAGAAATCCGCTTGATAGTTTAGGAGTTGATGCCACAAGATTTGGAGGACATACATAAGGAGGTACAGACGTGTGCAACTCTATATGCCTTCCACTTTGTGGGGGCATAAAAATATTGCAGGCTCTGTTTGATTATACCAGTTCATGGGCAATAATGGTAATGCACACACTAAACCACCCAGCCCCAGGCTGAGCACAACCCAATATTTACACAGATATATTTATCATGCTCAACAGCTTTCAAAGGGTGTAATTGGTAACAGCACTGATTGGATGTACGGGGAGATTTTACAGCAAAACTATACATGTAAATTTTGAAAAGGTCAGCATGTTGCTGGAGATCAACTCTAGTGTAAGACAATCATGTTCATGTAAAACCTTCTATTACAGTCCCCTCAGTCAAGTTTTTGTTTACAAACTAGATGGGTGTTCAGTTGAACACTTGTGACGCCCTCTGGTGCTATGTCTGAATAAAAATGCAAGTACAAAAAGGGGCATAACTCCATCAAATGTGACGCTGACCTAAAGAATTTTGCATCATCATGAGCGTGTTGTCATAAGCAATATAATTTGAAAGTTTGATGTAAAAATATTAAGAAATGACAAAGTTATAGCCAACGTTTAATAAGTGAATAAAATGACATTAATCAATGTAAGAGCAACTTTTTACTTCTGTCTTGGTATACAACCTGCAAGTTGCAAATAAACATCTTTCATCTACATAATATACAGTAATTTAAAGACTAGAGAATCTACGACCCCGTTCCCCAGACTCACTCTGACCCCACACCTGTTCCCCAAACCCCTGTTTGAATGAAGTGTTTAAATAAATGTAGATGACACCATAAATAATTAAAACAATTATAAAATGTATACATTTTGATCTACTTATATGACAGTAAAATTATTGCTTTTACAAGAAGTGATGGCAAGAATAATGGTTAACAAATAACAAGAAATTTGACATTTCACACCTGACCAATTCACATGGAATACTATTGAGATGCTATGTGAATTGTGGTTGAAAATGAATGTGGTTTGAACTTATAGATGTATTTTTGTATTTCTGGTAATTGAAACAAGTATTTCACCACTCATTTTTAAAGGAACGTGCAAAAATATAGACATTGTATTTAGAGTAGTAAAGTGCCAGATTTCTTTTTTTGCTGATCTTTATGCTTATATATTTATCTTGTTTGCAAGACAAACTTACAGTTAACTCGTCAAATCAATTTAAACAACAATTATATTTGTTGGTGCTTTTTTACCAATAAGCATTTTTCAACTGACTGGATATAGCTTAACATAGTCAAACATTTACAAAACATACATTTCCTAAGACAAAACAAACAACTCTTTGAGAACATGTACTGGGTTGAAGGTTATAAAGCTGAGATTGGAAACCAGTCTCAAATCTCAAGCATCTGATTGGCTGAAATGGCGACCAGTCGCCATTTCAGCCAATCAGATGCTTGAGATTTGAGACTGGTTTCCAATCTCAGTTTTATAACCTTGGCCACTTATAACATGAACGTCTCCTAACACACTTAATACTGGGACTAAATCAAACAACACACATTTTTTGCAAATGAAAGAAAATGCAAAATTCTTTGTAATGCTCGCCACACAGCCCCAGAAAGTATTTTGTCGATTCGAAACAAGGGCTTATGCCACTGTCTTTTTCAAAAGGCAGCCTAATGAGGGTTTAAGTCTAGCTTAAGTACTGGATAAGTGTTAACTCTATTGGGTATGTCTGTTATCCATGGGTGAACAGTGAAGGTCCAGATCAGCCGGCACATCCAAGCAATCTCACTAGGATCTACACTGTTTGCTTTTTTTTCACAAGGTTATTTCTAACCAAAAAAGCAAACTGTGTAGATCCTGATATGACAGCAAGGGTGTGTAAACTGATCTACATGTAGATCTACACTTTTTGCGCATGCAATTAAACATGTAGATATGAAATAAAGGGTTAAGTAACAGCTTAACAATGAATTACATTTCGGAAGATTCAAAATAATTGACTCAAATATATAAAACTGATTTTAAAGTATGTGCAAATAAAACAATTAATTAATTAATAAAAGTAATGACTTAGCCTTTATGTTTTTTCCTTGAGAAAGCAAGAAATTTAAACATAAGTTAGAAGTTTCCACCACCAATTACCGGTAATTAGCTGAACTCAGTTCAGCGATTTTCTACTGGCTAAAAAATGCCAAATAAAGTAAGTTGTTATTTAAATAGTAATAAATAATTTCAAAAGTAAAGAATCAAACATAAATGAAAGACAAATTTTCTTAGCATATGACATGATTTGCTATGGCCCCACATGAAAATTATAGTGAGTTAGCACATGGATGTCTTCGATAAAATTGCACATAACTGAAGGTGGCACTTTAGTAATAACTGCCAGGGGCTGACAAAACAGTTTTTAGAAATTAACTCGTAACTATCTGATTTAATTTAAGAGATTCTTAAATAATGGCACTTTAAAAAAATGATATAAATGACAATATTGTGAAAACAAACAATAAGGTGGCAGGTCACATGATCAAAATCGATCTAAAAAAGTTGATTACGTTCATGTTTGTTGTGAAGTTTCAACAATTTGCCTATCATACGAGGTACATCACAGGAAAACATGTGTTGAAAGATCTTTTTTATCTATAATTTTCTCATAATTAACTATTAGATGACTTTATTTATTGTACTCAGTTTAACTATATAACCTTTACTTTATCAGTAAAATCATAATAAGGAATGTCATCTGCTCAAGTAATTTCAAGGAATGACAACATCTCTTGAAACAAAGTTTTCCTGCCACATGCCTGATATGTCAACTTCATAAATACATTTTTACATTACGTTAGATATAAATAAATGAAAGTATTTAACCCTTTCCTCCATATATACACATTTTTACGCATGTGTGATCAGTGTAGATCCAGATCAGTCGGCACAGATTTGCAAGCTGATCTAGATCTAAACTGTTCGCCCTCGCAATAAAGGTGTATCTGTGGAGGAAAAGGTAAAGTTTTCACACAACCACTTAGTATTTCGATCATGAGACCACCCACTACCTTGATTTAACTACAAAAAACAACAACACTAGTTATGATAAAAGTCACAACTATGACCATGGTAGACCCTGATCAGCCTGTACAGATCTACAATGACAACTGTTAAATGGATAAATTGTGGTAAATAAAGCATTCTTTGGTGATGTCAAACATGACTGGCCAGACTAAAAACAAATCTTTATCAACAAACCTCGGACATAAAATTATGATTTTTGAATACAGAATCTACTTTTAAGAATGAAGTTAAATATTAAATTAAAAAAAAAACATGCCCTTACTTTAACCAGAACTATAATTTTAAAATATCTTTTCACTGATATTTTAGAACTGTTCTCTAACTATGGTTATTTTTAACTACATGAAAACAATTTTATCTTTTAGCATTTGAAGTTTGAACGTTTGGCTAGGTTTGCATAAATATGTATAATTTAATAACAACATGAGCTGTGTCTAAAGAAAATACACCCTATGGCTAATGATGTCATATACTGTAAGGATGTCATCAAAATGACCAGACTACAACAACATATTTATTCAGAATTAAAACTGAAAAGATATTCACAGTATGGTATCAGTAGTTTTAACCCTTTATTCCATAGATACACCTTTATTGCATGGAGGAACAGAGTAGATCCAGATAAGCCGGCACATTTGTTCCATCTGATCAGGATCTACACTATTTGCTATTAGATTCATTAGGATATTTCCCACCAAGATACAGCCAGTGCAGATCAAGATCAGATGGTATGGATGTATAAACGAAGTTTATTACATGTATGAGCTTTACAAATAAAATGCATCATGTATTATTGAAAAATTGTTGCTTAATGTTTTGACGCAGGTTGTCCTAGTGTCTGATGGCTGTCTGATCTAGATCTACACCAGTGTCACATGCATTCAAACATGTATATATGAAGTAAAGGGTTATCTAACAAGCTGCATACAATTTATTTAAAGTTGGCAAAATAAACTTAAGCTTCTGGAAAGTTAACAAAGAATGAAAGTTTTCCTTTCTTGGCAAATGAAAGTCTGAAAATAAAAAATTAAAAAGCCAGAAGATGCATTTTCGTAATTCAATGCTCATATAGCTATACACTGTAATAAAAATAACAGAATTGGACAGTCTATGAGCCAGCTTCTTGTTCCTGTCCTAGTCCCTCAAGAATTATTCCCATTGGTGTACGCTTCAGACCAATAGATTCTAATCGGTTTGTCACTTTGTTCTTTATATTTCTCATCCTACAAGATGCATGGACCAGTATTACTGTAAGAGAAAAGAAAAAATAATTTCATGTGATTGGTTCATTTCATACGTATCCCATTACATTTTAAAAAGAATTATAATGATACTTTCTGTTTTCATTAAAAATGACCTTTTCCTCCATATACATGTACAATGTATAAGCCTTTATCGCATTTGTGAACAGTGTAGATCCAGATCTGCTGGCGCATCTATGCCATCTGATCAGAATCTACACTATTCCCTTTTTGATTTATTAAGTTATTTCTGACCAAAAAGTGTTGTACAGTGCCGATCCTGATCAGATGGCATGATCTGGATCTACACTGTTTACACATACATTAAAATGCATATATATTGGAGTAAAGGGTTTAACATCTTAAGATAATCGTATATCATATGTGTGGCCTATATGAAACTCAACATATGTAAAATATTAGATTAAACAAAATCACAATTTAAAAAAAAATTCATACACAGCACATTGCAGTCTTAAGTTCACACAGGGGACATCATTGCAGTCAAACTATTGGTGGTCAATAGCAGCCACCATAGGAATGGTACATGTGGCTAATATATATGGATTTGACTGCATCAACATGTGACAATATGATTTGCTTACTTGCATTTGGATCGTATAAGAGAATTGCTTTCACATTAAGAGATTAATAATTTCTTAACACTACTCCATAATGTATACGAGTGTTGATCGCATGTGTGACAAGTGTAGATAGACTTCAGCAAGCATATCTGTGACATCTTATCAGGAGCTACACTGTACGGATCTTGGTATAAAATAGCCCAGCTAATCAATTATGTAGAAGCAAACAATGTAGATCCTGATCAGATGATATGGTCACATGTATCAAAAGCCGATTAGAATAAGGCTGCACCTAAAATTAACTATGTTAAATACAGACTTGAAACTAAAGAAGCAAGAAAAAAAATAAACATATCAACTCAAATGTTACTTACATAACAGTGGAAATGCAATCCCAAACATGAAGACTATTACAGCTCCGACCATATAGACGAGTAAATATCCCGCCAGCAGAATTATAATCACACTGACGATCGGATGATTTTGCTTAAACCGTCGGGCCTTCCATCTGGAACTTGTGCAGTATACAAATCCTCCAAAGGCTACAGATATTGCAATAAACCCACAGACCATCTTCACTGGATGAATTATCCTGAAACATTATAAAAGGTATGGGAAATTAACACCAGAAGCTGTTTTTTATTTTATAAATCAGGATGGTTGACTGCAAAGTCTTAGATATCTTGTGTAAGTTAACCTGGGGAAAAAAGTTAAAAACCAACCAAAGATCACACTGAGAGGTAGTCAAATATACAATTTATCTTTTGTGGCATGATTTTATAGCAGCCCAGATTCTTGATACAATATTATACCCTTTGACTCTTGGAATTTTTTGACCCCCATGATTTTGTTTGAAGGGTCCTTTATTCCTTAAATTGTGGGATTTTTTTTACATTCTGTTTAACCTGTTAAGACCTGTTTTTGACAATATTTGAGTAATGAACATGCCAGGGGTTCCACTAACTGCAGAATCTCAAGGGTCATTTTGATCATTTATAAAGGGATTCTGCCAAATAATGGCCAAAAACCCCTTATTTTACCAAAAAATGACCCTTCAGCTAAAATCACAGGGGTCAAAATTTGGCTTTTTGTAAATTTCAAGTCAAAGGGTCATCTCCAGGGTCAAATGGAACCCCTGCATGCAATAAAAATAGATGAAGGCACCATGTTACATCCAGGCCCTTGTTTAGTTTATGACACAAGGTTATTTTATAGTTGCAGGGGTTTTCCTAGCCATTTTAGGAAAAGGACCCTGGCCAGAATTGGGAAAATTTTAGCACGTGAAATGTTGCATTTTTGGGAATTTTTATCGACAAAAATACAAGTTTTGGGAATTTTGAAATCATTATATTATACATAGAACAAACAAAACTTGCACTTGAATGTCCCATTTGTTTTACTTTTGTTGTGTATATAAATGGCAATATCCGTCTAAAATGCAAATAGTTTGAAAAAATAGTTTTTTTTGTTTGTTTTTTTTTTGCTACTAGAACCATATGCCCAGAACACACAAACTATCATGTTTCAGTTCTTGTGATATATGATTTACAGTGACATGATATTATGATTAGATAGTATATATTAGTGATGTGCCGATGATCGGAAGACATCGATTAGCGACGTGTAAATGCTTCTCGATGTCGATGATCGATGTCGTTCTCGCATAATCGATTAACAGTTGAGACATGCGCAGTGTAAGAAACAAAATATAAAGGTACCATTCTATAAATAGCGGTCACGTCATCAAGCTAACATAGACCTCTATCATAAGAACGCATAACAGTCCTAACCAGGATTTTTGTCTTCATACGCGGAGTTAACAGTCCGCAATGTAGTTACGTCAATTAACCGTAGAAAATGAATAAATACGGTATTTTTTGTCGATTTAGTTTAGAAACGTATCAGATTACCCGTAATATTGAGTTGTATATCCCTTATTTTAAGTCTAATGTGACATTTGAACACTGTCTTGTATCGGAATGTAAGAGCGGATCTAGAGGCATTCTATAAATAGCGGTCACGTCATCAAGGTAACTAGTCCCAATCCCAGTGTACTTTGAGCGAAAGTACGCAGGTCAATGTGATGATCACGTGACCGGTGTGTACACAATGATAAAGGTACGGGTTCCGGCTTTTACACCGGCCATAAAGGGAAATCACTTTGAAAAATTGAAAATTAAAATGGCGACCCAAGATATTTACGAGAACCTAGGCAAAAAAATTATTCAGAAGCACTTTAGATTCTACAAGATTAACGAAGAACTTCCATCGCACAGAAAAACCCTAGGCCTAACAAAAGGCCTTTGCAGAATTTGTTGCAAATAGTACAAAAATACAGGCAACAAGCAAAAACGCAAATGGCGCCGATTTTGTCGAGCGTCTGAGTTGCGTAGCTATATGACGATGGTAAATATTCTTCGAATAAATATGTATTGCATTAACTAGACCTCTTATCTTGTGTCTTCACCCTTAAAATCAGTATATTATTCATAGGTAAACGCAACATTTTTGCATTTGAGAATTCATGTGGCAGATCTATAGGGGTTCAGTTCAGTTGCACAAACCTTTTTGGGCAGAAATGATTTTGATTCGGTTTTTGGTCAGAAAGTTGAAAATTATTAGTATCCAGTAATTATGTATGCTACTGATCTAAGACCATTCGTAAACCTTACACTGCGTAAATTAAGAAACCGATTATAATCGTGAAATCACATCGGAAGGGGCAACCGATTCCAACCGATGATCGATTATGATTTGCAACCGATTTCCCAACACTAGTATATATATAATTTTTAATTTTACAATAGTGGACTACAAATCTGTAAAAATGTTTGCTGTTTTTCATCTCTTTTGTTCATTTAATATTTATTTAGTAACATTATAGCACATACAAATAATTTGCGGAGATTTTGTATTTTAGTCAATTTAATAATCAAACTTATTATCTCCCTTTTTGCTTTAGACAAAATATCCCAAAACACTTTAATATTTACCTTGGTATCACAAAATGATCCATTCTAAAATCTATTCATAATTAGTTTTTAATTACTGAACACAGTTAAGCAGAAGCATCAATAAATTAAAGCATTATTTTAAAATTCAACTGAGGAATTTTCCGTAGAATGAACGGATTAGTCAGTACTGTAAGATATATAATTTGGAATAACGCAATTAAAGTAACAACTGTGAACTAATTGATTCAATCATTGGCAATCAACATACCTAATTTCTTATCGTCAAAAATTAATTAAGCGCCGACAAACGGCTAAATAAACACCTTTTTAATTGTCAAAGACACAATTTTGAAAGTTTTGACAGTTTGTGTAATCACGCTGTCGCATGATCTCGCGAGAATCAAAATATCTCGCGATAAAGATTGTACCAATTGTTGTGAAATATAGGCGTGTCTACAGTAGTGTAAATTTATCCAGGATTAGCGAATTTTACACCTGGTTGTGACGTCACGTGCATAGTGCGATAAAGCAGTCAGTTGTTGTTTACAACGTAAAGCGAAAGTTAACATTGTTACTTATGTTTTGAAAATTATCTGTGGATTCAATTGGGAAAAATGGAAGAAATTTCGGATTGGGAAAGGGTCCGTTTGCTTTGGGAAAGGGTCCGTTTTCCGGACAAGCAGAAAGGCTAGGAAAACCCCTGAGTTGTGCCAGAGGCAGAGGCAGCATGTCACTGGCCACGTCCTGGTTATCTCATAATAAACAGGAAATGTGCGACTGCAGTATAATAACTTTTATGTTCATTGCACAACTTTAAATTAGGTTTATTAAATCTATATTTTTTTGCAATTTCATAGAAATTCCGAGATTTTTACTGTAAATCCTGAGATCTGGAGAAATAACTTAAAATATTGAGATTTTGGATAAATTCTGGAGATTTGGAAGGCCTGTAATTAATTATTACAAGTTTTTAAATAATTGAAAATAATTAATAATTGACACAAACATAAATTGTTTTAATTGTAATTTATTAATTGAAATTTAAAAAAAAAAATAATTGTCAATAATGTAAATTAGTTTAATTACTTAATTACAGGTAGCAAATTGTCACAATCATGGCAATAAAATATTGACAAGATACAGGTTATTGTGCAGTAGCTGTTATCACCTAGGATTTGAATGTGACACCTGATGGTAATCTAAATGTGATTTGGATATGAATCTGAAATCATTGAACTTATAATCTTCACATTTGCTAGTCATCTAAAAACGTTATTAATTTAATTTGGATATGACTTTAATTGAATTGCAATAACTAGCAGTACAACTTTAAGAAAATTAAGTTTCATTTATCAATCAAACGCTTTTCCTATTGGTCTGTTGGCTCTACACCAGTTTAACGTCTCTTCTCAACTGCTGGAGAAGTGTTTAGGCCTTAATTGAAGTAGACAGACAATAATTTACCGGTATAATTTGAGTAAATTTCAATTAGCCTTACAGGTACCTGCCACACCTACCCTATTAGCAGGAAAACCAGCAAAGCTGTCAGGAAATAGTTTGTCTGGTAGTACAACAAGTTGTTTAGGACCCTGTTGGCCCATTTTTCTGGATCGTTGATGTTGGGTACTTGAAACCGAGCTGACTCCAAAAGAAAATCACCAAGAGCCCGGAGAGGTGCCAGTTGCACGTCAGCCATGTTGACAAGTTTATTCGTGCTAAATGATTTCGTAATAAAATAGATTTGTTAAAAACTCGGTAGAATAAAAAGAATTAAAATTGGTCTGAAATTAAAGTCAATGAATTTCTAAGAAGTATATGGTATATCTTTCACATATAAACGTTTTTTCTTTACACTGTTTCAGTCGACTTTAAGGATTTCGTAATTATTTAGTACGAACATTTCTCGGTAGAGTTAAAATACGAAATGAGCCACAATGAAAAATAATAGGGAAAGTGACCGCAACGGAAATATTTGAGTTGACTGTTTCACTGCGCATGTCTGTACTTTCAGCAGACAACGACAGTAGTAAACCAATTTTGTCTGGCGGCTATAACCGCCAGAGAATCCTTAGCGAGTTTCAGTTATCTTTCCTTGAGGTTTAAATCAGGCGGTATTTCCCACGTTTACAAGTACATAATAACACCAGCTAGTGTTAGGTTTAAAAATACAAAGAAATTGGAGTCATATTACAGATGTATGTTTACCATATTATCCCAACTGGGTTGCTGATAGCAATTTGATGCCACTTAATCTGGTCACTGATTTATTGCCATACATAATTATTATGTTTGGAATACGTACATTACTGTGATATTTTAAACCTTCGAGTTGCACAAATTCTGCACAATGTTGTTCAGTGCGCTGTTTACACCTTCCAGTTGCTGATTTAAAAAGTATCAGCAGTACTTCTTCTAATCTTTATCACAAATACTAAGTGCTTATTTACTCGATCATGCTTTATCCATGTCAATGTTTATCATGAATTATTGTGATGAGCAATAAGCCTTGTTGATAAGCAGCTTTAGAGAGAGTTTTTAAAATAGATACATAGAGCAAGTGTGACATCATCCAGCAGCCAATCAGAGGCCTCTAGATTTTGGTTTACAACAGTCGTTTATTTTCTGATAACGACGGAGAAAGAGTCTAATATTTGAGATGATAAAATAGTTAGCATTCTTGGTGAAATTATATTGTTTTTTAGAACTTCCTATTTTTAGAAACATCATGTTATTTCCTTTATTATGCTTTAAGTTGCGTTTTATATTTTACCGTTGCGTATGTCGCAATAACTAATATAATCGTTCGGATTGGGACTTAAGACCGAGGTCCAGTGTAGTGGTGCTATACACCGGGCACTTAAAAAAAACCAGGGACGATTCTGGAATTGGAGAGTCCTCTGTATCTTGCACTATCCTCCAAAAACCTAAAATGACTAACACTCTTCTGGAGGCGTCGCTCATATGGGCAACCGGTAGCGACGATAAATAAATGGAAATACAAACAAGTATCGATTTATAAAAGGGACGTTTTCATTGGTTATCACATTAAAATCTACATGTAAATGGCATAAACAATCGTAAGTTTAAAAGGGTTATTTGTGGAATATTTTTTATTTGATTGATACTTTAGAGACTATTTATCTTTTATAACAACAAATGAACTTAGCAGTGCTGAAATTTTCAAGTTGCAGTTAAAAAATGGGAATTTAAAGCAGTGCGATTTCCACCACAGTTTTGATCGTAACTGATTGAGACGTACGAGTAAAGGACAGACATCTATACAAAGTCAGTATGATAATGGGTCTGTGCTTGCCGTCGAATTATTGAGACTAACGAAGAGGCATAAAGCCGCAATTAGACGATGCTTACCTGGCTGAACCTATGTTCTGTGTACCATGCTTCTGAAGCAAAACTGTAATCGGTAAATGGACATTATTCGACAGGCTACGTGTTTTGAAAGAACTGTTCGATGAGGACAGTATCGAGTACATACAGATATAGATACATTCGACATCCGCGTTGAACGCATGATTAATTTCATAGCAAGTAAAGATATTAATTGCGGGGAAAAAATCAAACCCTATTTCGAGAATTAAATGTTACCCCTTCCAGTCAGCCACACCACTGAACCATCGTGTAACAAATTAACCGCATTTATAACACCGAACTGGACAAACAACAAAAGTGAAAGCGAGAATAATGTACTTAAATCCATGACAAAGTGAAAATCAACGTAAACACCAATATGTATTCAACAACTATATACGAGGCAATTAACGGCGAAAATATCGAACGATGTCGTGTCATTAGAAATAAGGGAAACTTTAAAGTGGCGCCTGATTATGCTCGTGAACCACTTTGTGGACATTGATACCTGATCAAATCTCATGAAACATCAACGAGAAATAAAATTTAAAAAAAGTTCCGCGAAAATAAAGGGCGACAAAATAGCATTATTGTTATTTTAAGCAATTGGACAAGAACGTTGATAAAATTTAATTCCCTCTGCCATGAACATATGGGGAAGAAACCTCACCAAGTTGAAAAAAAGGGCGGAGAGTTCGCCATTGATGTGTAAATTTATCACATCACATAATTATATGGTTATGGATAATTTGTTATGTTTGTTTGTTATTGTCTTAATAATAATAATAATAATAATAATAATAATAAGAAGAAGAAGAAGAAAAAGACAAAGAAGAAGATTTTTTAATTTCCATTGCGTATTTTGTTTCCGTTGCGGTCCATTTTTCCATTGCGTATTTTATACGTACCAGTTAAGCTTACAACACCAAACATACAAAGATAAGACAAAAATATATTGCACATCTTGTATAGTATGTAAAAGAAAATATTCAATAAATTTCACTCATTCATTATTTGAATATAAGTAAAAACGATTTCGTTTCATTTTATTAAAAATTTAAGAGTTGGTATTTATTCTATACCCTAAGCTGCATCGTATTCAATAAAAAAAATCCTCGGCTATTTTAGACATTATATCATGTGTATGTTTTCTCTTGTTTGGGGTCAGTTCAGAGTGTTATTCAAGTATTAAACAAAATAAGGTAATTAAACAATTTTAATGTTTGTAACTACTGAAATGTATTGGTCGATACACACATTTTACATTTCATTTAAAATTATTTGTACTCGTAAAAATTCGAACCAAGATAACTTTTAGATAACCAGAGATTCCTATCGTCTACATTTATTTATTTATTTTCTGAGTACCATATCGTCTTGACATGTAAAGGGCATAATCATCCAGAAATCTGATACATCCTAACAATCTGATAAGAATCATATCTTGAAATCTGCCACACTATCAGGATCTGACTATCAATCTTCCTTTAACAGACTTCCTGAATGTCACCGGACCGTCGGACCTGTCCGGTAAAATTTGGACTGGTCTGATGTGATTTCCCATGTTGTCGGACCAAGTGTCTGGCAAAAATTTGATCTGCATATTCCAATTTTACTCGCTAAATTACAATTTTACTTGCTGTTTTGATTTGAGACTGTTCCAAGGGAAATGAGTGAGGATATCCGAATGAAATATTTTACATATTCGTCATTATGAAAATTCATACCACTGAAAAAAACAACAAAAACACCCATAATACTGTGTTTTGCTTATTTAATGTGTTAAATGTTTCAGTCAGACAGAATTTGTTTGGTCAGACAGATTTTCACATCTGGTCTGACCACATGTCTGACACTTTTACAACTTTCGGGAAGTCTGCTTTAATGTCAAACCCCTCGCAGGGACGTAGACATTTGCGCGTCTAAGACCGAGAATGTTAGTAAGACAAAGATTAAAAGTTAAAACGGGTGTTATGTTAAAAGGATAAAAGTGAGAGTATGCAGAGGTATGGTGATTGGTGTTCAATACAGCAGATAGCTGCATTGAACTGCTCAATGGTCAGCAGTGAGGGGATATCAGGGGGAAGGGCATTCCAGTATGTGACTGTTCTTGGGAAATAGGAGTACTTATAGTAGTCTGTGGTTGCTGTTATTAACCTATAGGACCATGGGTGGGCGTGACGAGACTGACAGGAGAGGGGAGTTAAGATGCCTTCAATGGGAATAGCAACCAGCTCATTTGTAGTTTTATACATGAGTGAAAGACGATTATCTATACGTCTTAGATCAAGTCGTCTGAGATATAAAGACTTAAGCATGTCTGTAACACTGGAAGTGCAGCTGTAATCATGTTTGATCCATGGAGCCGCTCTTCTTTGAACATTTTCAATTTGATCAATCAGGGTTTTAGTATATGGTGACCAGATCTCGGAGCCATATTCAAGTTGGGGTGGCACAAGTGTCTGATAAGCCATTGACTTAAGGGGTTCAGATTTGACCTTTATGTTTGGACGTAAGAAACCCAGGGTTTGGTTTGCTATGAGTCATTATTATTAAAATTTACTTTAATCAACAATTTTCCGGAACCAATCTGATTGTGGCTCACTATATGGCAAAAGTACATGATAATGATCACCATAACCAGGGTGTAACCAGCCACTGCTTTTTCCTTTAAAGTAAAAATTTCAAACCAACTTTATTATCTGTTTATTTTTGTGTTGCCTGCATTTCAGTACCCAACTTGAACATGGAACTAAATGTTTCTTATAATTTCGAAAAAAAACTGGGAAAAAAACTGTCCTATATTGGCTACATACTTAGAATCTACCATCTGCATGAACAAAGCCTTTTTGACAGTAAGAATGGTAACTCCAGATTGACTATTTTTTAATTATTCCCCTTTCAAACAACTTTTAAGTCTTAAAAGCCAGAAAGTTAATGTTGCTTATAACTTAGAGAGTACTTGTCTTGTATGTCTAATACTTTAAAAATAACATCTTGAAGAACAAAGCTGATTTTGAGAACAAGAATGATAACTCCTGAGGAACTATTTGTAGTTTTGCCCCTTCCAGATGTCTTTGATGAAAATTAATGTTGCTAATAACTTCAAAGCACTTGTCCTACCAATCCAAAACATAAAATATGTGATCTGAATTAACAAAGTTATATCTGTCAACAAGAATGATAAACTACCTATAACTGACAAGTTTTCGAGTTACTCCCCTTTCAGATGGTCTAAAGATGACTTCAACATTAAATAAAAATGTAAGGCGGCTTTTATCGGTAATTGTCCAAATATACAGTATTGTCATGTAGTTTAGGAGTTATCTGCATCAAAATCAACTATGATATTAGTGGTACTATTTTCATGAAATAAAGGTAATACCTGATTAACATTGTTTTATTTTTTCGAGAAACTTATTGTAGCTCACAAATCAACCAAGGCTGTTTATTTTTTATTTTCAGTCACAAAATAAATAAAACATGAGCACAGACTGGCAAGGAAGATGGTGTCATGTTCAGAAATTCCTGGAAAGAACTGGCCCTTTTGCTCATCCAGATTTCGAACCCAGTAGTGAGGTGTGTTAATTAATTTCTTTTGTTATATAGTTTGACACTAAGTTGTTGTTTTAAGTTTATATGGAAAAAACTTTTATCTGATATTTTCACATAACTAATAGGTGATTTTGTTACACATTTTGACTGTATAATGTAACTTTTACCATGAAATGCATAATAACAAGAGAAGTTGTCTGCTCAATTTTAATTATGAATTCATTTCAAGGATTAAGACACCTTTTTCTTGTGACCCACCCTATTTAAAAGTCTTCACATAGGTTATTATGCACTTCTGCATGTTTGGGTAGTCAGTCACAAACAGATTTTATTTCAAACTTTATTCAACACGTAGTGGATATCATTAAAGAAGTTTGATAACTCTCAATGACGAACAGCAATATAATATATTGCTGTTTGTCATTGAGAGTTATCAAACTTCTTTTTAATAGTATTATTTTACTTTGTATATACATGCATATAAGATTTCTGTATTCTAATTTACCTAACAGAAAATGCAAAATAGCCCAGGTATATTTATGATGACTTCAAATACATGTTTATTGTTATCAACCCTTTACTCCACATATATAGACTTAATCACATATTCAACCAGTATAGATCCAGACCAGGATCTACACTGTTTGCTTGTGGATAACAGCCATATCCCATGCAGTAAAGGAAAAAAATCGGTAATTATTTTTTTAATTGCAGACACTTGGTTTTCTGCAAGAGTCCTGTAAGATACTTATCATTGGCGCTGGAGGCCTAGGATGTGAGCTTCTCAAAGATCTGGTAAGTGGATCCAAAACTCCTTGATAATGAGTTTTGTGAAAGAGGCTTGGCGCTTATCAAAAATCAACCCAAGACCATTTTTGTGTTTCTGTCTGGTGGTAAAAATTCTAACAATTTATGCAAAAACTATTTTTTCATTAACATTTATTATTATAATAGACTGTCACCTTTACTCCATTTATATGCATTTAATCGCATGAGATTAGATTAGATCCATAGCTGCCAGCACATCTGTGCAGTGTGCTATCTGATCAGGATCTACACTGTCTGCTTTTAGATCCAGGTGTTATTCCTGACCAAACAGTGCACAGATGTGCTGGCTGATCTGGATCTACACTGTTTGCCTATGTGATAAAAGTGTACCGATGGAGTAAAGGGTTAAAGCAGTAGATTTGGTAGTAATTGTACATGCATATATGTTTTCACTTCAGGCCCTTCTAGGATTTAAGAACATTGATATAATAGATATGGATACAATAGATGTTTCTAATCTGAATCGACAGTTTTTGTTTAGGTGAGTCAGTTTTCTTGACGTTATTAACCTAATACTTAAGTGTAAAAATGTAGATGGTATTGTACTTTCACCAGCAAAAATTTCATGATTTTGCATAAAAAGTTTCATTCACAGTATTTTAAATTTAAATAGAAAAACTGCTTGTATTGGAATCTTTGATAAGCAGTCAACAAATTTAAAAGTACTTACAATGAATGCTTAAGCCAAGTTGGTGAAGATCAGAACCAACTGAACGTATTGGAATCTTTGATAAGCAGTCAACAAATTTAGAAGTACTTACAGGAAGCTTAGGACAAGTTCATGAAGATCAGAATCAACAGAGAAAACTCAGATTTGATATCTGTGAATTGGTACTCACCCATACTTTTATGACCATGTCAAATTTGAGTGGTTACTAGTAACATGGACAATGAATGCCAATGAAAGCTAGAGCATTAAAACCACATTATACACATATACACATTTTTACACATGTGCGACCAGTGTAGATCCAGATCAGCATGCTCATCCTTTCACTCTTTACATCTTGGGATATGTCTGTTGGCAAACAGTGTAGATCCAGATTAGCTGACCAAGAAGCAAATAATGTAGATCATGGTCAGATGGTACAGATGTTATGGTTCATCTGGATCTACACTGTTTGCAAATGTGATGAAACCTATATATGTATATTGGTTGTTCAATTAGTCTATACTTTGTTACCTTAGTGCAAAAACAGTATAAATAACATTGAAAACAAGGAGTTATACTGTTTTTGCATGGAAGTTACAAATTGTTGTTCAGCTACAAATCAGGTGTAAAGAGATAGAGATACAGTAGCTGTTTTTCAGAGCCAAAGATGTGGGACGACCTAAGGCAGAAGTGGCTGCAGAGTTCATCAACACAAGAATACCTGGAGCTAACGTAACACCGTATCCTTTATTAACATTCGTATTGTTTTAGAACCGATCAACCCTTTACTTCATAGATAAGCCTTTAATCAAATTTGTGAACAGTGTAGATTCAGATCAGCTGGCACATCCATGCCATCCTATCTGGATCTTACTGTTCAATTTTTTATTCACTACAATATTTCTGACCAAGAAGCCAACAGTGTAGATCCAGATCAGATGACACATATGTGCAAGATTATCTGGATCAACACTTTGCCCAGGGGATAAAAGGTGTATCCATGGTGTTGAATTTCTGACAATTGTAGAATTACTTCTTCATCACTAGGGGTGTTATTGATTCTAAGTTCTGTGTTGGTATATTATTAGAACAAAACTTCAGTATGCAGTAACTAGTTTATTGAATGACTTTAGTTGTAATTCTTCCTACTTCTGCATCACTTTTGCACCAAATATAAATAAACTGTAACAGTTGTTTTTATTTATGTTAAAAGTGGAATTACTGTTTTAAAGCATAAGGAAAATCACTGTTGTTGTGTTCTGCAAACATTCTTCTTAACAAGATCAGTCATTATGCCAAGATCCAAGATTATGATGAGTCATTCTACAGCAGTAAGTGTACATGTACAACAAATGAGCCACGCCCTGCAAGAATGCATCTTTGGTGATATTGTTTACATTTTTGTTGTCGTTATTTTTGGCAATGAAGCTCTATCATTTTTAGCTCGACTATTCGAAGAATATGTCGAGCTATTGTACTCACTTGGGCGTCGGCGTCGCCGTGGCCGTCGGCGTCCCGCTTTGGTTAAAGTTTACGTGCAACCTACCTATATCTTAAAAACTACTATAGCTACAGCTTTTAAACTTGGCACACTTGTTCGTCATCATGTCCTGAGTGTGTATGCCAAGAACCATAACTCTAACTTTCATTTTGATCAAATTATGGCCCTTTTTTGACTAAGAATTTCAGGTTAAAGTTTACGTGCAAGCTACTGTACAAACTCATAACTTCAATACTACTTATACTACAGCTTTAAAACTTGGCACACTTGTTCATCATCATGTCCCGAGTGTGTATACCAAGAACCATAACTCTGACTTTCATTTTGTTCAAATTATGGCCCTTTTTCGGCTTAGAATTTCAGGTTAAAGTTTGCGTGCAAGCTACTATACAAACTAATAACTTCCATACTACTTATACTACAGCTTTGAAACTTTCAACACTTGTTCATCATCATATCCCAAGTGTGTAATGCCAAGAACCATAACTCTAACTCTCATTTTTATCAAATTATGCCCCTTTTTCGACTTAGAATTTCAGGTTAAAGTTTGCGTGCAAGCTACTGTACAAATCCATAACTTCCATACTACTTATACTACAGCTTTGAAACTTTCAACACTTGTTCATCATCATATTTCAAGTTTGTATGCCAAGAACCATAACTCTTACTTCCATTTTGTTCAAATTATGGCCCTTTTTCGACTTAGAATTTCAGGTTAAAGTTTGCGTGCAAGCTAGTTACTTTCATACTTCTTGTACTATAGCTTTGAAACTTAAGACACTTGTTTACCATCATGACCCTGACTATTTATACCAAGAACCATAACTCTTTCTTTCATTTTTAGCTCGACTATTCGAAGAATATGTCGAGCTATTGTACTCACTTGGGCGTCGGCGTCGCCGTCGCCGTCGGCGTCCCGCTTTGGTTAAAGTTTACGTGCAACCTACCTATATCTTAAAAACTACTATAGCTACATCTTTTAAACTTGGCACACTTCTTCGTCATCATGTCTGGAGTGTGTATGCCAAGAACCATAACTCTAACTTTCATTTTGATCAAATTATGGCCCTTTTTTGACTTATAATTTCAGGTTAAAGTTTGCGTGCAAGCTACTGTACAAACTCATAACTTCAATACTACTAATAGTACAGCTTTAAAACTTAGCACACTTGTTCATCATCATGTCCCGAGTGTGTATACCAAGAACCATAACTCTGACTTTACTTTTGTTCAAATTATGGCCCTTTTTTCGACTTAGAATTAAAGGTTAAAGTTTGCGTGCAAGCTACTATACAAACTAATAACTTCAATACTACTTACACTACAGCTTTGAAACTTTCAACACTTGATCATCATCATATCCCAAGTGTGTATGCTAAGAACCATAACTCTAACTTCTATTTTGTTCAAATTATGCCCCTTTTTGACTTAGAATTTCAGGTTAAAGTTTGCATGCAAGCTACTGTACAAACCCATAACTTCCATACTACTTATACTACAGCTTTAAAACTTTCAACACTTGTTCATCATCATATTTGAAGTTTGTATGCCAAGAACCATAACTCTAACTTCAATTTTGTTCAAATTATTGCCCTTTTTCGACTTAGAATTTTTGGTTTTTGCCCCTTTTCACTTGAAATTAGAATTAAGACTTATAAATAATTGTTAAAGGTTCAATGTTAGTGTTTTTCATATGTAATGCTTTAGAAAATGTTTAAAACAGATGTACTTTACATACTTTGGTTGAAAGTGTTGAGAAATTGTGGGGTGGGTGGGGGCATATACTATACTATACTATACTATACTATACTATACTATACTATACTATACTATACTATACCAGACCAGACCAGACCAGACCAGACCGAGACCCAAACCGAGACCGAGACCCAAACCGAGACCGAGACCCAAACCGAGACCGAGACACAAACCGAGACCAAAACCGAGACCGAGACACAAACCGAGACTGAGACCGAGACCCAAACCGAGACCGAGACCAAAACCGAGACCGAGACCCAAACCGAGACCGAGACCCAAACCGAGACCGAGACCAAAAACGAGGCCGAGACCGAGATCGAGACCAAAACCGAGACTGAGACCGAGACCCAAACCGAGACCGAGACCCAAACCGAGACCGAGACCCAAACCGACACCGAGACCCAAACCGAGACCCAAACCCAGACCGAGACCCAAACCCAGACCGAGACCCAAACCCAGACCGAGACCCAAACCGTGACCGAGACCCAAATCGAGACCGAGACCCAAATCGAGACCGAGACCCAAATCGAGACCGAGACCGAGACCCAAATCGAGACCCAAACCGAGACCGAGACACAAACCGAGATCGAGACACAAACCGAGACACAAACCGAGACCGAGACACAAACCGAGACCGAGACACAAACCGAGACCGAGACCCAAACCGAGATTGAGACCGAGACCCAAACCGAGTCCGAGACCCAAACCGAGACCGATACCTCAACCGAGACCCTGACCGAGACTCAGACCGAGACCAAGACCCAGACCGAGACTCAGACCGAGACCCAGACCTAGTCGAGACCGAGACTATTACTATTACTATTACTATTCTATTACTATACTATTACTATACTATACTATTACTATACTATACTATTACTATACTATACTATTACTATACTATACTATTACTATACTATACTATTACTATACTATACTATTACTATTCTATTACTATTACTATAACTATAACTATACTATTACTATTACTATACTATTACTATGCTATTACTATTACTATACTATTACAACACCAGCAACACCAATACCACCACCAACACTTTAACACCACCACCAACATCAACACCACCACCACCAACAACAACAACAACACCAACACCCCCACCACCAGCAACAACACTACCACCGCCAGTAACAACACCAACAATGACAACACCAGCAACCAGCATACCATACTGTACTTCACCACGCCACACCACTTTAGGTGGGCAGGGATAGTGCGTTGATGGGTGTCGGATCAGGGGTTTATGGGCTGGGTTGTGTTAACCCTAAAAAAATCTACAATAATAAATTAAGTGTAATTTATTTATTTCCTAACTTGGATTAAGAAACTTTTGTTCATGTGTGTTTGTTGGAGGTGTCATAAACTCTTGAATCACTCCCCAGTTTAAATGAAGCCCAGTTACAATGTGCTTAATAATTCTGACTTTTCGAATAGTCGAGCTTGCAGTCGTTTCCGACTGGCTCTTGTTAATCAAATTATGGCCCTTTTTCAACTTAGAATTTCAGGTTAGTTTGCGTGCAAGCTAGTTACTTTCATACTTCTTGTACTATAGCTTTGAGACTTAAGACACTTGTTTACCATCATGACCCTGACTATGTATGCCAAGAACCATAACTCTTTCTTTCATTTTTAATCAAATTACGGCCCTTTTTTGACTTAGAATTTCAGGTTAAAGATTGCATGCAAGCTAGTTACTTTCATACTTCTTGTACTATAGCTTTGAAACTTATTCACCATCATGACCCTGACTATGTATGCCAAGAACCATAACTCTTTGATTTTTTTCAAATTACTGCCCTTTTTAGACTTAAAAATTAAGGTTTAAAACTTTGTATACCTTTATTTTATCTTACATCAGGTTTATTTTCAAAGGCCCATAACTCATCCTTGCTTTTTTTTATATTTGATTTTTGCCCCTTTTCACTTGAAATTAGAATTAAGACTTGTAAATAATTGTTAAAGTTTCAATGTTAGTGTTTTTCATATGTACAGCTATATAAAAGGTTTAAAACAGATGTCCTTAACATACTTTGGTTGAAAGTGTTGAGTAATTGTGGGGTGGGTGGGTGCATAGACTATACTATACTATACTATACTATACTATACTATACTATACTATACTATACTACACTACACTACACTACACTACACTACACCACACCACACCACACCACACCACACCACACCACACTACACCATACCAGACCAGACCATACCATACCATACCATACCATACCACTGTACTGTACCCCCACCACCCACCACCACCTCCACATACCACCACCACCAACAACTACAACAACACAAACAACAACACCACCACCAACAACAACACCTACAACAACACCACCACCAACAACAACACCACCACCACTAACAACAACAACAACACCACCAACAACAACACCATCACCACCACCAACAACACCACCACCAACAACACCACCACCACCAACAACACCAACACCTCCACCACCAACAACAACTACAGCACCGCCATTAACAACAACAACACCAAAAACAACAACAACACCACCACCAACAACAACACCAACAACAATATCAATACCACCACCAACAACAACACAAACACAAACAACAACACCACCACCAACAACAACACCACCACCACTAACAACAATTACACCATCACCACCACCAACAACACCACCACCAACAACACCACCAACAACAACACCACCTCCAACAACACCACCACCAATAACACCAACAACACCACCACCAACATCAACAACACCACCAACAACAACACCACCAACAACAACACCATCAACAACAACACCACCACCAACACCACCACCAACAACACCAACACCACCAACAACAACACCAACAACAACAACATCATCACCACCACCAACAACACCACCACCACCAACAACACCACTACCAACAACAACAACACCACCACCAACAACAACATCAACACCACCAACACTAGCACTGACAACAACACCACCACCACCAGCAACACCAACACTACCACCAACAACAACACCAACAACATCATCACCACCACCAACAACAACATCAACACCACCACCAACAGCAACAACAACCAACACCACCACCACCACCACCAGCAACAACACTACCACCACCACCACCAACAACACCAACAATGCCAACACCTACAACACCACCACCAACAACAACACCAACAACAGCAACAACACCACCACCAACAACAACAACACCACCAACAACAGCAACCAGCATACCATACTGTACTTCACCACGCCACACAACTATAGGTGGGCAAAGATAGTGGGTTGATGGGTGTGGGATCAGGGGTTTATGGGCTGGGTTGTGTAAACCCTAAAAAAAATCTACAAGAATAAATTAAGTGTTATTTATTGATTTATGAATTAAGAAACTTTTGTTCATGTGTGTTTGTTGGGGGTGTCATAAACTCCTGAATCACTCCCCAGTTTAAATGAAGCCCAGTTACAATGTGCTTATTAATTCTGACTTTTCGAATAGTCGAGCGTGCAGTCGTTTCCGACTGGCTCTTGTCTTATGAATAATTGTTCATTTCATTAGATATTTTGATAACATTAAATATTTATTTCCGCTCAATGCATTATTAACATTGTCGTTTGCTAAACTTTATGATGTCATTTCACGGAATGGCCTAAACCTCCAGAAGACACATTTTTGAATAGTGCGGTTCAGTTCTGTAATTTAAAACCTGTAACATAGTTATTTCCCTTTACGACAGTTCTAGGCTAATCTTCCATCACAATTCTGATGTTCCAAACGTTGTGTATTCAAAAAAGAACATGGAAAAAAATATATTTTAATAAAAGAAATATTCATTAAAATTGTTTAATTTCTTGGTCAATAGTTAATGTGGATAGCTATCAGAAATAACTTTGTCTGACCTTGCTTAACTTTGGGATAACAGCTGAAACTCTTTGAATGACATTGGTTAACTGATGATCTTACATTATTGAACTTTTGAGTACAAGTAACTGAAAACTGCAGAAACAGTTTATCTAACATAGGTCACCTGGCTGCTTAAGTTTCAAGATAATGACTCAGCACTCTGGCTAATTGCATCAACCGTTATATATTTTTCATTTCTGTCTGCAGGTTTTCATATAGTGGTGTGTGGCCTGGATTCTATAGTGGCCAGAAGATGGATAAACGGCATGCTGGTTTGTACTAATTTGTGTTTACCTTAAAGGTGGATATTTACAGATTTTCATTCTCGGAAACTGTTCTTAGCTTTCAACAAAATTTTCTTTTATACTTAGCATTCAATTAAATGTTATCAGATAACCCTTTAAATACCATGAATACAGCTAATATCCTGTTTACAACCAGTGTAGATCCAGATCAGCCTTTTTTGATTGACACTGGTTGCCCTTGAAATCTAAGCCATATCAGTTAACCCTTATATCCTGGGATATGGCTGTTACAGCATGTGCTTTACTCCTTGTATACCATGATAAATCACAGGCAGATCCAGATCAGCCAGCAAAACAGTGTAGATCCAGATAAAGAGAATCTATCATTGGTATTCGGCGAAGATCAAGGTATCTCAACCCGAGGGTAATGCTTTCCAGACGGAAACGAGGCTGTGCCGATTTTCCGTCTGGAAAGCATTGCCCGAGGATTGGGATACCGCGATCTTCGCCGAATACCAATGATTGATTATTTTTCTCACTTACTTCTTGAAGATTTAAACAAAGTTCTTTAAAATTAAAAAAAAACGCGATTTTAGAGAACTATTTCTTTTGTGTAACTTCCAGTAGGAACGGTAAATCAGCCACGAATACAAAGTCCTGTCAACGTTCATCAACCCTAACATGTAGGCCTTCAACAATATCGTTACAAATAAAAGAAAGGAAAAGAATCGTGTTTTCATTGAATGAAAACAGCTGGTTTATCCTTTGAAAATGGATCTGCGAATTTTAAGGTTATTCGCGATTTCGTCACAATTCAAAATTCAAAAAAATTGAATTGTACATACCAGTTGAAATATCCCGATTAAACAGCAGTATATTTTCTATTTTATTCTCCATTCACTTTCTTCATAGATCCTGATGTTTAACGAATCTCGCAACAGCGGTATAAGAATGAAACACTCTAAAAAAAATCAGCATTTTCAGACTCATACCACGATAAACACTTCCAAGTTCCAGCGTTGAGAATTTAGCAACCTCCGAGTGGATACTTTCCAAATGATTTTTGAAATAAATCCTGATAAAACAAAATCAACAGCTTGCTCTGTTTGAAAAAGTAAACATTCGTTTAATTACGTCACATAATAAATTTAAATGACGTAGTTATAAGCATCATGACGTTGGCTAAATCAATAATGAAAGTGCTCAATTAATACGGTGCGCAATAATACGAAAGTACGCGAGCACGCGGAGTGTTAGATAAGGCCATGCGAGATAAGGAAATCTCACACGGCTAAAAATAGAGATTTTTCTGTCTAGTAAGTGAGAAAACCTTATGAATCCCAAGGAGAACACTGTAGATCCTGATTAGGTGGCATGGATAAAAATATGCAAAATGCAGTAGAAAATATTATCGAAGACCTATTTTGCTTGGCTCAGCTCAAATTATTTCAGTGTATTTCTCAAATAATTGTATTATATATCTTGTGATGTTTAGGTGAGCATGTTACAGTATGAAGATGGAGAACTGAAACAAGACAGCATCATACCAATGGTGGATGGAGGCACTGAGGGTTTCAAGGGTAATGCCAGAGTTATCCTCCCTGGAATGTCTGCTTGTATCGAGTGTACACTAGACCTGTACCCACCACAGGTAAGCACTAAGCAGTATAAAGTTACATCTTTTACCTGTGCAGCCAGTGTAGATTTAGATCAGTCAGCATAATTGTGCCATCTGATCACTGTTGACACTGTTTGCTTCTTAACCAGAAATAACCTGAGGAATTGAAAAGCAAACTGTCTAGATCCTGATCAGATGGCACCTATGTGCTGGCTGATCTGGATCTACACTGTTTACCCCTATACAAGTTGTATATATGAAGTAACGCTTTAAGGGTTAAGGAAAATAGGTGTTCAGTGTAATAATTATATTTACTATGAAATGAAAATATAAGTGATTTTGCAATAGTTTTTAAGCTGCTCTCAATAGCAGGTGTTAACATTTTTTATTCCAAAACTTGAAATTTCACTATTTAGACCACTTTTCTCCAGTCCCAGATAGCTGCTTTTCACAGTTCTTGCTTTACAAGTCCCAAATACTTGTTCCAAATTCACTGCCAAAGTTTACTTTAGCATATTTCATTCATACACAGTCTAACCTGTGATAAAGGCCACTTGTAAACAATGACCACCTGTCAATAAAAACCACATTTTATTTGTCCCACTGACTGATTTAAATATCAAATTCAGCTATGTACAAAGACCACATGTTTCAAAGACCAAAATTCTGTACTACCCAGAGTGGTCTTTAAAGAGAGGTTTGCCTGTATATGATATGTTATATACTGTTTCAGGTGAATTTTCCACTCTGCACCATTGCCCATACTCCACGCCTACCGGAACACTGTATAGAATATGTCAGAATTCTCCTCTGGCCAAAAGAAGAACCATTTGGAGGTAAGCAAGTTCTCCACTCCAATTTCATAACATGCCATTGTGCAGTTATTGATAATCGCTGTTCCAGGATAAATCATTGGAGGTAGGGTAAGGATGGAACTATCACAAGTTACACTTCTGTCGGTGTGAGGCGAAAATGCTGCTAATGATAATTTCACCAATTCATCTTGTTCAATTTCATACATAGCATACAAGGGGTTTAACCAGATATTGCTGTTATCCCTTGGGCAAACAGTGTAGATCCAAACCAGTCAACATATTTGTGCCATCAAATCAGGATCTACACTTTTCCATTTTATAATCATTACTATATTTCTGACCAAGAATCTAAGAGTAAAGATCTGAATCAAATGGCAAGGATATGCTTGCCGATCTGGATCAGCACTGGTCACACACTATTAAGCCTATATATATGAAGTAAAGGGTTAAGGAAATTGATTAAAACATGTTTACTTTACAGAATATTGCAGAAACAATTATTATATTTCAGAATCTGTAGCAATAGACGGTGATGACCCAAATCATGTGAAGTGGATAATGGACAAGTCGGTGGAGAGAGCAAATGAATTCAACATTACAGGCATCACATACAGACTAACTCAAGGTACAAAATACTTCAAGATACAACAAGATAAAAACAAAATTTAATGCAATATTCTCATTATACACCTTTTTTTATTTTTGGTACCTCTGACTTTCATGTATTTTGTTAATTTTTCATTTGATCTTTTATTGGTTGATGAACAAGCACTACATAATAAATAAATATAAATAAATCTGACCAAGTGTCTTGTTACTGGCCTGTTTGGGCCCAAGAACAAAAAACTTAATCTTGAGACCAGTCTCAGATCTCAAGCATCTGATTAGCTGAAATGGAGCCTGGTTGCCATTTCAGCCAATCAGATGCTTGAGATTTGGGACTGGTCTCAAATCTTAGTTTTATGATCTTGCGCCCAAGTTACCAGACCTTTAGCTTGCAAGTCTGCAGGTCTGGTAACTTGACCTCAAGCCTAATAGTAAAAATACTGTTAAATGCATTTAATTAACCCTTTCCTCCACAGACACACCTTTATTGCAAGGGCAAACAGTTTAGATCCAGATCAGCCAGCACATCCGTGCTGTCTGATCAGAATCTAAACTGTTCGCTTTTTTATTCATTAGGATATGTCCGACCAAGATGCGACCAGTGCAGATCCTGATCAGATGGCACGGATGTGCCAGCTGATCTGGATCTACACTGGTCGCATATGTGTAAAAATGGGTATTTATGGAGGAAAGGGTTAAACAAAAATTTTTAATTGCAGGTGTCGTGAAGAGAATAATTCCAGCAGTAGCCTCAACAAATGCTGTCATTGCTGGTAATGTGTAATAGATGTTGTCAAAACTCTGGTAAAATGGGACTATAAATAGCTTTTTTTAAAATACAGTTTTTCATTTCCATCAAGAATTTCACATTTAGTGTTACATCTAATGTAAAAATCTGGGCCCAATATTAGAAAACATGTTACAGTCTCAAATCTCATGCATCTGATTGGCTGAAATGGAAACTGGTCTCTATTTCAGTCAATCAGATGTTTTTGCATGTCACAGCTCATTTAATAGTGATAAATGTGTTCTTGTTTTATACCTATTTTCTATGTTTGTTAATATGTGCTGCTCATTTATTTCCTTTCAAAATGCATGATGCAGTTGTATTTTTTAAACCTGTATTAATTTTTATTTTTCATTATATCTGATTTTTTTACATGTAATATTTTTTTGGAAATTAAACTAAAGCTTGTCCAGGGTTTGAAGTTTTGTAGTTTATATTATATTTTAAAGATTTGAATCTGAATAACTTTAAAAATACGGACGTTTATATGCCGCTTATGTTTAGTAAGTATCCTGAAATTTGATAATTTCTTTACAAGCTTTTAAAGTCTGATGATATTCTTAACATTAGAGATCTTAAAAAATCATTGTTTAAAAAGATAGGCATCATTCCGATGTTTATTCAACGACATTTCCAAGTGATGATGCTGGTATGGTTGTTAACAAATATTTGTTAAGGTCTGCATTCTGACTGTTAAAAGTTCTTCAGTAACGGAGATCTTAACAAATTATTGTTAACGAGAATAACATATCGTATGAAGTTTAACAAGTATTTGTTAACATCATTTCCAACTGATGATGCTGGTATGGTTGTTAACAAATATTTGTTAAGGTCTGCAATCTGACTGATGATAGTTCTTCAGTAACGGAGATCTTAACAAATTATTGTTAACGAGAATAACATATCGTAAAAGTTTAACAAGTATTTGTTAAAGGCAAGTGTAAAATGTCGCTTTTTAAAACAAATCTGAAAAAGTGGTAGAAAATTACAACTTGATCACATGGAAATGATCAAACACAATTGGAAGCTGTTGATGTCGGGTTTTAGATGGTGTTTTTATTTTTAATTAATGTTAATATTTTGATATTGATTTCTTTTTAAATAGTGTTGCTCTCAGAATTTATTTATGTGATTATAATTTTGTACCATGTGTATTTTACCTGTGCAAATTTAATTTATCAAAATTGGATTAAAAACTTTGATTCAATGATACGATATATGGTATTCTTCAATGTGTAAATTTATGTGTTTATAAACTTCAGCCGCATGTGCAACGGAGGTCTTCAAAATTGCCACAAGGTAATATTTAAGTTAAATATCGATTTATTCAACAATGTCACTCAAACCAAAATTTTAATACAGAATGCTTTTTATCACTCTTTTTCGGATAAAAATGCATCTTTTGATCTGATCATTTATTGACAAAACGTAAGGTGGCTATATTTTAATTCATATTTTTTCAGCAAACTTTTAAATAATACTTCCTATGACAACTTGGTCAGGAATTAGTCAAAATCTTAATGTGAGGGTCATAATTGATGGAATTATGCCCCTTTCTATTCTCAGATTTGATATGTAAACTTAATGTTGGCTATCACTTGGCCATTCTTCAAATAAATTTCACTATAAAATAATCATGAAAATCTAGTTGTGATTTAGCAAAATCTGTATGTCAAGATCATCATAAATAATAAGTTAATAAAACTTTATGCCTCAGTCTATGAAGCTATTTACTGCATAGACCTGGGTGAACAATTTAGATCCAGATCAGCCAGCACATCTGTGCCATCTGATGAGGATCTGCACTGTTTGCTTTTGATTCATTAGGTTATTTCTGACCAGTGTATATATACATATCTGATAACAATGATGTACCTGTTAATCTGGATAAACACTGGTCACACATTGGATAAAACCCATAAACCATGTATATGTATGAAGTAAAGAGTCTAATTGTCACCTGCTATCTTTTAGAGTTGTTTTGAGCCTTTTGTTTGGCTTGACACACTCTAAAACTGTTGTATGTTGCTTAACCCCACAAAACAACTTACTCAGTTTTTATTTATTTTTCTCCACTACAGTTGCTGTATACCGTTAAACAACTACATGAATTTCAATGACACAGAGGGGATTTATACTTACACATTTGAAGCAGAGAAAAAGGTACATGGTAATGTTTGTATACAGATTACTTCTTTCTTTTTTTAATTTCTGTACAGTACAGTGTGATACTTTTTATTTTCACTGTATAGGTATTAGACTTTTTGTCCCATACCTGTGAATAAGTATTATTTAAAAAGAAGATAAAATGGGGATTTAAAGATTGTCAGTTTAAGATTTTGCACTTTTCCTATTTAGTTAAAATATGAAAAGACTGCATTAGAACAATTCTGTGTGACATTTTAGAGATTTGAGTTTACTACTATGGTGTCCTTTTTGTTGTAAAATTATTCCTGAGGACTATTTACAGAATAGATACCAGAAATGTTCCTTTTATTTATAGCATGTTCTGCTTTGGTGGTGATGTCAACTACAGTTCATATTAAGCAATTCTGTTTTTCTTTTGTGATGGACTCTTTTATAGACTTAATGTCTAAATGCTCCAGTGTATGTCTTATTCTTGACGACAAAAATCAAGTATTTCTTTGAGACTTACAGACTGAATTTCACAGTGTATGTCTGAATGCTCCAATGTTTGTCAAAGACCTGAAGAATAATTGCTACAATATTTGTCTTAAGACTTTTAGATTTAATACACCTTTGTTTGTCTATGACTTATAAACTGAATGCTTCCAGACTTACAGACTGAAAGCTCAAGTGTTTGTCTAAGTTTAAAGACTGAATGCTCCAGTGTTTGTCTTAGACTTTGGACAGTGTTTGTCTTAGACTAAAGACTGGTTGCTTCAGTGTTTTTCTTAGACTTTTAGACTGAATGCTTTAGTCATGGTTTCTTTAAAAATAATGACATGAAATGAGAAGCCTCTAAGTAGTTTTTTTTTCATTTAAGAAAAAAAACGTATATAAAAAAGAAAGTATTAAAAGTTTATTTGCATCAGTTGAAAGCTTGTATTATTTTGTCTTTTGCCTCATTGGTTGATAACAGAAGAAGGTGGGTAACGATAATGTCACTTTAGTTTTGCATACAGAACAAAATGTTGTATTTCATGTGAAAAAATTGTACTGATGTAAATAAATATTGTGATTCTTGGGTACCAGTAGGTAAAATAGGGGATGTATTGAAAGTTGACTAAATCTGTTTATTTTATTTAATGAAGGGAGAAATATTTTTAGCTATTAAAGATGTGAATAAAAATATCCTTAACCTTTAACTCCATAGATACACCTTTATCCCATTGGTAACAGTGTAGATTTAGATCAGCCAGCACATATGTGCCATCTTAGACTTAGGATCTACACTGTTTGCATTTAGATTCATTATGTTATTTATGCCCAAGTAGCAAACAGTGCAGATCCAGATCAGATGGCATGGATGTGCCAGCTGATCTAGATCTACACTGTGCTTGCAATAAAATTCACATATATGGAGTTAAGGGTTAAAATAGGATGATTAATTTCGGCCCAACTGAATCCACTCGGAATTATTTTTTAAATGCTGATGTGTGTGAAGTTAGCTGCCAGTTGCCATTTGCCAGTTGCTGATTCAATTGGCAACTGGCAACTGGCAGCTAACTTCACACTTTAGCTGCCAATTCAAACAAATTTTTAAACTGGCAACTGGCATCTGGGTGCCAATTCGATTTAAGTTGATGTACTCAGTTGAATTGGCAACTGGCACCTGGATGACGATTCGAATTTTTTAATATATTAACATGTTGAATTGGCAACTGGCATCTGGGTGCCAATTCGAAATATCTCGATGATTAAGATTTGTTTTGAATTGGCAACTGGTGCCTGGGTGCCTATTCGACTTTATTTCATATATAAATGAAATATGATGAATTGGTAACTGGCAACTGCCATCTGGGTGCCAATTCGATTTAAGTCGATATACTCAGTTGAATTGGCAACTGGCAACTGACACCTGGGTGCCAATTCGACTTAAATAGTCAATACATTAAATAAAGTCGAATTGGCATCCAGGTGCCAGTTGCCAATTCAAAAAAGTCCTAATCCTCGAGATATTTTGATTTGGCACCCAGATGCCAGTTTCCAATTCAACTGAAATAGTCATTACATTGAATAAAGTGGAATTGGCACCCAGGTGTCAGTTGCCAATTCAAAACAAATCTTAATCATAGAGATATTTCGAATTGGCACCAAGATTCCAGTTGCCAGTTGCCAATTCAACATGTTAATATATTAAAAAAAGTCGAACCGGCACCCAGGTGCCAGTTGCCAGTTGCAAATTCGAAAAATCTTATATTTCGAATTGGCAACCAGATGCCAGTTGCCAAATCAACATGTTAATATATTAAAAATGTCGAATTGGCACCCAGGTGCCAGTTGCCAGTTGCCAATTCAACTGAGTACATCAACTTAAATCGAATTGGCACCCAGATGCCAGTTGCCAGTTAAAAAATGTGTTTGAATTGGCAGCTAAAGTGTGAAGTTAGCTGCCAGTTGCCAACTGAATCGGCAACTGGCAACAGGCAACTGGCAGCTAACTTCACACACGCTGACCATACATAGCTTGCTTTACTAGAATAAGATATGTACTATTTTATGTTTAAAATGCAGTTATTATAATTGGCTGTACAGTTATGTCTGATTTCAAAATTACTAGAAACATGATTAAGTAGATATGTAACAATTCTGTCTACAAGTTATATATAAGTAACAGCAAATATCTAAGAAAATTATCAACAAGATACCTTTTCTTGTGACACTCTCCTGCCACTATTTATTTGCATTAATTTATTGATTGGCTGATAAAAGTTTGTGGAAAGCATGCTCTATGTTGTGCATGTGCTTGTTGCTTGACACTCTGTCTGTCCACTTGTATGTATGTTCTTTGTAAGTACATAATTATATATGGAATAAAATATAAGCTTTTAATGAACTTATAATTCTTAATAGTGGAGATGGCAGTGCTATGATTCAGGGCACCTTGAAAGGAAAGGTTTCTTAAATCTTTGAAATGACGTCAAACGGTTGAGAAGATGACTTGCTTCTTACTAATATTATGCTTTTCAGATTAAAAATACATACATGTATATAGTTTGATTCAAAATATCTGATCAACTTTTGAAATTAATAGCATTAATATCATGCAACATAGGCATACCATTTCACATAGTAATAATCTAGATGCTTTAAAGTTTTGTTAGATATATAACATACCATACTTGAATAAGGAATGCTTTCCATATATCCAAAATAATATTTATAACAAATGTGACGTCCATTTGGATGATTATGACGTCAGGTTATCTTGAAATTGTCTATAGCCGATGAGCACATCTGTGAATTTATCTTTCTCATTTCTCATCAAATTGATAACTTATACACACCTTTATGGAATGGCTGAACAGATCAGCCGGCACATCTGTGCTCTCTGATCAGGATCTGCACTGTTGGCTATTTGATTTATTAGGTTATTTCTGAACAAAAAGCGACCAGTGCAGATCCTGACCAGAAGGCACGGATGTGCCAGCTGATCTGGATCTACACAGGTCACACATGCGTAAAAATGTGTATATATGGAGGTAAGGGTTAAGCTATGTCACTGATGTTGGTTTAAGTGTGTAGACCTTTTTAAATCTTTTAAATGTCCCCAAAGAAAAAAGTTAAATAGGTGCATGAGGGTGCCAAACATGGTCAGATTTAAAGGAGATGAGGTGTTCAGAACTGATGTTCCATGCAACCATGAAAGCACATGTTCAGCTGTTAAACCTGTTTAGACTTCTTTTTCTTTGGGGCCATTAAAAAGATAAGATCAATGAATGACATTGTGCATATTCTGGCAAAATACAATGACATCATTTGTTCTCTGTCAGCAGCTGATGTGACTGTTACACTTCGTGTTTGCATTACAGGATGACTGTATGGCTTGCAGTAAGATCCCCAAGTCCATTACTTTCTCCGAGTCTGACAAGTTACAGGACATTATCACTTTCTTACAAGAGAGTCCTGAATAGTAAGAATTTTATCTACTTTGAAGAAATGATTTGTACATGTACCTGCATAATGACCACCCTGAAATTAAGATCCAGTTATAAGACCTCTATGTCCCTTCAACAGATTTGCACTATTTTCTACTCCAGAATTGAGACACCCTCATATTAAGACCACTTTTGTGAAGTCACAGATAAGGTCTTGATAGAGAGATTTCAGTATAAGTGATAAGATTTTAATGCTTTCAAAAACTGACAGATATACATAAAAGTATTATGCTATGTTGGTTCTTCACAATCAATAAAGCCTCCTCAATTAAGCTTTTTCGTAAAAAACTATTAAAAAAAAACAACAAAAAACACAACATTGATTCAGTTGCAACCTTTGTTAACCTTTCCTCCGTTTCATATATAGGACTTTTATCACACAAATTTCGAGTGCAGAAATTGAAGAGCTTAATTTTCATCTAAGATTGAATTTAATCCTTTACACCCTGGAAATAGCTTATATCCTATTTTCAGTGAAGATCCAGATTTGTGCAGGCTGGCCAGGTGTTTCACTGTTACTTTTATATCCATCTTGGTACATATATTCCTAAATACAAATTGAAATTTTAATTCAAACAGATCCTGACCATACTAAATAGATAAGTAGTCTTCAGATCTGCTTGCAAATCTTGATCTACACTAGTCACTGTTTCATTGGAGTAAAGGCTTCATCAATGGGGGTAAAAAAAAGTGCAGAAAATATTGGATATTTGTTTGCTTCAGGGAAATTTTGATTTAATTTTTATAAATGAACACCAGAAATGATATTTTCACATATTAGATAGAAATGATATTTTCACATCTTAGATTTTGGCACTTCAGTGAAAATACCAAATTTATTTCACTGAGCAAACTTTTATTTACTGGAAAACAAATTAAAACTGTTGTTTCTCTTTAAGTCAGATGAAGTCACCAGGATTAACAGCTAATGTAGGCGGGAAGAATAAAACACTATACATGCAGACAGTTAAATCTATTGAGGAGAAAACTAGAGAAAATCTGAAGAAGACACTAACAGGTAGGGTTTTTTTCTTATATTAAATCAATCGGCATTGTTTTTTGAAGTTCCACGGCTATTCTTTTCTCCAAAGAGCAAGTTATAATTGTCATTTTGTAAATAAGATGGTGCATGCTATTTCATTTTTTTTTCATTTTTTACTTCTCAAAACCAGCAGGTATTCGCAACCAAATAGTTTTTGCATGATTCATGAATAATTCTGAAGCGAAAAAAATAATTTGTGTGTGTATGACCGCAGAATTATGATATTTTGATAAAAAATTTAGAAAAATGCAAAAAACAATATTTGCAAATAATTATGTCAAACCTTGCCAAAATGTGAAAATTTATAAATGAAAATATTTATTGGTCTATAGTAAGTCTGTTTTTTATTATGAAAACATTGAATTGTCAGGAAATTGCCACACCACAGAAAAGGATGTTTTTGGTCATATATTTTACTTTTTTGTTTTACTTTATTTGGAAAGAACTCAAATATTTTCTCATAACTATTAGGGGATTATACAGGGGACCTTGTTGACTATACAATGTTATTTTTACTGCAGAATGCATAATAAGCTATAATGTCGTCTGCTCAATTTTCAAATGACTCAGTTCAAAGAGTAACATCAAAATCCCAAAGACACTTTTCCCCATGCCAAGCTCTAAATAATGTTTTTTTTAAACATCCCAGAACTATTTTAATGATAAACCTTTTCACTCAACAACTAAATTATTAGATTCTCATCCGGATTTTGGGAAAAAAGGGGCGGGTGGGCACTTTTTAATTTTTATTTTTTATTAACGAAATACCTGAAGAAGGTATTTTGGGATGGTCTAAGACCCGTTCTGTCCGGAAAAGAATATGTTTCGATTTTTTTACCAAAAATTTTTTGGGGGCGGTCGGTTTTGGACAGGGGCGGGCAGGGATGAGAATCTAAAATATTTTTTTCTATTGCCTTACCGGGTATTATTTTTTTCAGAACTTGGACTTAAAAATGGACAAGAACTGTATGTAGCTGACCCCACCACACCCATGACAGTGACGTTCAAACTCAGCTTAGGCTCCAATATGGAATAGCAGTCTGCAGATTATCTCCACTTTACACTACATGACAAGCAAAAGGACAAGCAACTAGCAGATCTAGACTGTAGTCTGATAAGCTAGCAGATCTAGACTGAAATCTGCACATCATCTCCCCTTTACAGTATTTGACAAGAAAGACTGGCAACTAGCAGATTATACACTGTGCTGAAGATTATAAAACTGAGATTTGAAACCAGTCTTAAATGTCAAGCATCTGATTGGCGACCAGTTGCCATTTCAGCCAATCAGATCCTTGAGATTTGAGACTGGTTTAAATTCTCAGTTTTATAACCTTGCGACCTGTACTCTGTAAATCATGTTATCTTTACAGTATACAACAAGTTAAAAGAAAAGCACAACTAACATGCACCATTTTTATAGGGTTCTTTTGAGAATCACTCAGAATATTAAGTGCCAACCAGTAGATAAATAGTCTTGTTCTTTTTTCATGTCTTTTGCAAAATTGCATATCTATCACAGGAAATCTGTTTGGACTTTAGAAACCTTTAATCAGATAAGGGATTTTTGAATTCAGGATTCCTGTTTCCGTTATAAATGGTAATTCTTTTCATTGATTTGGTGCTGAAATTTAACAGTGATTCTTTTAATTGATTCAGTGCTGAAATTTAGTTTTCAATGCAAATGGCTGAACACATTTTATTTTCAAAATTTCAGTAGAAATTGACCAGTATGAGGAAGAAAAGAAAACAAACACTTTTTTCTCTCTTTTTTTCCTTTTTATCAGTGACTTGCACATGTTTCATTATCATATTAAAGTCTCAATTCATGATATGAATATTTAATTTTGGTAATTTTGCCAGTTTTTAAGTTAAGTCTTCTGCAGTTGAAGTTAAGTGATAAGTTAAAAGATAAAAAAAATGTTATTTAATTTTAAGGGGACATTATTATATAGTGTAATTACACTGTGGTTTAACCAAAGTGGAAAGAACGCAAAATGTTAACCGGCGGGAAGTATTATGATACCACAATAGATCTACTTAACTTACAACAGAAAAAAAATATGAAAAGTCGTAAGGCTTGACATACAGTTTTCATGAAATAAAAGTTGTTGTTGTAGTGGTGTATCAATTGCAGCTGAAATGGTCACAAAAATTAAGTTATGTATAAGAGTAAAACATTTTAAAAGAGAGTATCAGGTACAAATATTTATAGTTTAATTTCATTATGTGGAAATATCTGTTTAACGATAACCTTTTTGTTTATACAAGTTTTTGATCAATCATGATACACTTGCCTCAATTTTCTCATCAGCTTAACTTTTTTTCACTAGATAATCTCTTTACTGGAAAGTAAAATGTCAAGTTTACACGAAGTTGTTGATTAGAGTACGATGTGTGTATACCAGTGAAAAAGTGCAATTTGTTTTGTACCATATAATATGATGTGATCAATATTGTTTTGTTAAATGTCAATAAAGTGTGTCAAGTTGATTGTTTCAGTTTATTACTATTGTTATACACGTATTATGGAATCACCTTTGGTGGGCAGGCGGGTAGTTGGTTGGGCTGGCGGGTGGAAAGTGTCCTGATGTTTGTCCGGAGCATAACTCCAACATTATCAAAGCTATTGACTCGAAACTTCTTAGGACTTCTTCATTGAGACGGAGTGCATTGCACAAAAACAACTCTATACTTCACGATTTTGAAGTTATGCCCCGTTGTTTAATTTTCTTGTCCGGACGTGAAGAAACACAGGTGGATAGATCTCATTGAGATGGAGTTTAATGCTGTCATTGTACACTTCATGAGTTTGGCTGCTTGTACCTGCTTTTTTTGGTAGCAGTATTTTCATGGGGATTTTGGTCAGAATGTTTGATGTTATCATGCCCCAAAACAAACCCATTTTCTTGAAATCTTGCATCAGACCATGCATGTTACATGTAATGTACTAGAATTGTTATCTTTTTTGGTCACGTTTTTAAAGTGATAGCTCGGAATATTTGTACTGGTACTGATGGCATCTCTTACACTTTCAAAACAATCGGCTACCTCATAAGGTCAAATCTTAAAAAAGCATTGTTAAAACATTCGAGGCAACATGTTTTGTATGATAATCAAACTCGGAATGTTGTTTTGATGATATCCTAAATGAGTAAAACTTGGGTTTGCTAGGTTTAAAAACTAGGTCAATATGTCATATCAAAGAAATCACCTAGATAACGTACACCAATATTTTTCATTCGACTATCTTTACCTCTTGATATCACAGACCAGAATTTTAACTGGAAAATCTAGGGTCAATAACTAGTTTGCTTAGAAATATTAAAGAAATAACAAATCGAAATAACCATATCAGGAATAGCCATATCCAGCAGACACAGCCTCCCCAAACAGCCAAAACATAGAGCATGGTTATGAAATCAGTTTCAAAATAGACGCCACAAACAAACGAAAGGAAGAACCCTTGTGGTAACCGCCTTGGAACAGTCAGTGGCAAATTAATATGCCACATTGGGTTAAAAATAATGTTCTAGTTTACTCCAACCTCATACTTTTCCCAATAGGTCGAACAATCAAATATTAATTGTCTTGGTGAAATAACTCCAACCTGCCCATCATCCCAACACACAAACATATAGACAAAAGTAATAGTATTGTCGAGCAAAGGAGCGGGTACCCAATTACCTTACCGAGATCAGAGCTCCTGGAGTCAAATCGGCAAGAACACGAAGACTGGATAAAGAAACAGATCGAGCTTCTATGTTCTTTTACAAGATTTCCATGTGAACCTTCATAAACTCGTAAACCCCTGTCCCAGTCTTGTAAACAAAGAATTAAGCTGGACAATCAACTGTAGATGAGTTAATCAACAGGAAGTTTATTTTGCATAATATTTGCCGGTTTAACATCGAAGTTCAAAGTACGAGTCATTTTCAATGATACTTTTGGGCCATGTGTCACTTCTATGACAGTTCTCGTTTGTGCCAACAAGTAAGTCCGTGTAAAATTATATTTTAACATCACTTTCTTCACAACGGCCTCGACATGTTGCCAACAGGAGTCTAGTCTACATTTATCAACCAGATTCAAAAACTGACAGTCATAGGACTATTATTTGTGAGCATCTTACGTTTTATATAATCGTAAACTACACCCTTTTTATTTATTGATAGTATTTTAATGTGAAAATAACAACCCTGCGTAGAATGAACGACATAAAACAATACTTGCACTTTACTTTTCTTATAAAAAGTATTTCACATGTTCAAAAAATTATTAGTTACAATTCGACAAATGTTATGGCTGATCACCTAAATATCAGACAATTGTACTGGGTAGTCGTACAATTAAATATTACATAATAACTCTACATTAGACATTGAGCGCGATAGGTCTTTTATGTTTAAATATCATTCTGTGATATACCTAAATGTTTGTTAATGTAATATGCATTTGGTTGTCTGATTCCCTATACGAACAGGAATAAGGAAGAAGTTATGGACTACGGCTACTACCTCCAAAGCAAGGAGCACGCTTTGCAGGTGGGTAATTTTATTCTTACACCATATAAAATCATTAACAAACTTTTTTTAAATTTAGCTACCAGTTCTTTTAGAATGAAATTAACGTATTTAGTTCATTAGTGCTTTAGAAACTATTTTTTAAAAGATGATGACAATACAACGTTTTATTTGCAACACCCATCTTCATTATGAAAAAACAACGATGAGGAAGACCACAGTGACTTTGAATTTTTCCAGCAACTTACAGAAACTTATCAGAAAAAAAATCACTTGCTTGATGAATTAAATTAAGTTTTCATACAAAAAATACATGTATTAAAATCTTTAAATGATATGCTCCGTTAAGGTTTGGATATAGAAAAAGAAAGATCTTTCAGTGCAACTATTAGCTTTAGAGATACGGTGTAGATCAAAGAATGCATTGTTAACAGCTGTACAAGAATGCAATGAAAACCACCGAACTGTTTTAGTCGTGCAGATCAATATTAACTATATTTAAGACGAAGAATAAGAAAGGATTGTGCCATGTCATGGTGTAATTTAAAATTGTGCAATATTAAACTTGCAAGATATACAATTGTGCATTGAAATCTTGTAGACAATATACTACCCATACAAAGAATGATATATAGTTTAAGTAATAATCGAATGTACCCAGGTAAAAACTTCTGGTTAAGGACATGCCGCTCAAAGAATAATTGATTTAAACAGGAGAGCTCTACTGAACACCGACTTTGTAAAGGTATTAGGTAGTAATTGCCGAAAAGGCAGTATTTTTATTAACAGTTAAATCAGACACTGGTAGATTTCGACGTTGATAAACCCAATGACCGGAAGTCAATTAGCAAAATTGGTTAAAATTGTAAGATAAAAAAAAATAATTCGCTTTAAATGGTCTTGGTCGGATGTTTATATTCTGTCTCACCGAGTCTGATTTAACTTATCTTTGAAACATTGGACAATATAAATACATGGGTACTGAAAATGTCAAGAGGAATATAACTCTGGAGAGTAAATATTTCTCCAGTAAGTTAAGTAAGAGTAAAGAAAGCAATAGATAAGCTGTGTCCAAGATCATAAAACTAAATCTGGAGATCAATCTAAAATCTCAAGCATCTGATTGGCTGAAATGGCCGCCAGTCGCCATTTCAGCCAATCAGATCCTTGAGATTTGAGACTGATCTCAAAACTTAGTTTTATGATCTCGGGCCCTGGTAGAGGAAAATGTCCAGGCTTTGATGATGTTCCGGTTAAAGTATTCTTGAATGAGTGTTGTTTGTTTCAATATCGTTATAATAGCATCAGCTTCGGTAAAAATCCCCATCGCGCCAATCCATAACTCTCCTACAGGCGCTAACTCTCCTTTGTTATGAAGCGGCATAATTTTTTTTTACATCATTTTTAAATAAAAATGACATTTTGTCAAATTGAACCGAATGTAACAACTTGTTAGTGCAGCGTGGCTGTTAAAAAGCCCAGAACAGTTGACAATATTTTGTCTTAGAAACCGTGAAATGTTTGGTAACATCAACTGTTAGTGCCTTAAACGGTCTGCAATTCGACCAAAAGAGTGAAGTTTTAGCAAATGTAAATTTATAATAATAAAATAAGAGTTTAAAAAGGAAATGGTCTTCTGTATAGAGCACCGGTTAGTATGACATCAAATGCAATGACTATTAGTTTTTTAAGAACTTATATGCCAGTATAACTGCAAATAATAAGCTGTAGGGTATAAAAAAAAAATTTTGCATTAATGCAGTCCAACATTATTCTGTTCAAGACTTATTCCATTTTATTCCTGCTACTCAATACATTTTGAAACGTTTTACAGATCCCTGATATCAAGACAGCGTTGAATGTTCTGAAGCTGATAAACATAAATCCTAAAGGACGTGGCATTAAAAGCAAAGATGACATAGTGGCACTTTTGATTGCTGAGCTGGATAAGGGACCAGTCAACCATCCTGTAATTAAACCAGTAAAATGAAAACCCTGTTATAAAAATGAAATAACATTATATCACTGCATGAATTTAGCAAGCTTAAATGATTCTTACTTGTGCAGTTACTTATACTGTATCCCATAGGGTAAAATGTACACGCTTGAATTCGAAAAGCATTAAATTACATTCCAGATGAGTCTAACTTGTCCAGCCAATCAAGATTGAAGCTCTGAGTGCATGACAATGTCTTATTATCTGAAGCTGACACTGCTCTGTATAACAGTATGCCTTCAAATAAATTCAATGTTAAAGAAGTTACATACAAAGATAATCGCAAAGATGTTTTAGCTGGGATTGGTTACTATATTCGATTGTCGCATTTGTAGTTCCTATCACATTTCACACACTTCTCTTTCAGACTCCAGATCCAGAGCGAAAACAGTCGAAGGGACTGAAGAAGGTCGTAGAAGACGATCAAAGTAACAGGAACCAGCTGATCAGCAAATATGAAGCGCTTCAAGCACTATACAAAGAATTACCTGCCAAGTACCAAAACGATCTCAAGCAGGTGTTCACAGGTGAGATCATACATGAAGAAGCTGTCATTCGATAACCGGCATAGAAACTTACAAATAGCAATTAGTAATAGTGATTTCTATTTTACTTATGTTTTGATAGATATGTTAGGTAGCATGTTGCTACTTTCGCTAATCTATTTTATCCATTTAAAATAAAACTTTCAGCGTTTCGACAGCAAAACAATGTATGGTTGGTCATGCATTTTGAAGTTCATAATGTACCAACAAGCAGTCTTAATTTATTTCCATTTTCCAATTTTTTTAAATATATTGTTATTTTTTATGCAAAAATGAAGTGAACACTTATTACTTTAAGTGGCATTGACATTACAACCATTTAAAACTGCATACTGTCATCTCACTAATGTAATTTCTGTCTAGGAATTGAAGAAGACTTTGAAATAAGGAAAACCGAACTTAAGACAAGCGAGTGTACAGTCTTGGTTGCAGGTAAATCAACTATGTTGGTGAATTTAACTTAATGAAGATGGCATTTGAAATGGAGTATTTTCACTAAATACTACATCTTGTTTTGCAACAACCGAACGGAAAGAAAAAACTCGGTGCGAAAACAGAACGTATCAAAGAGTGTGGATGTATATAGATTCCAGCTCAATTTTATATTTAACTTTTTTTACAAACGAAAAATCTCTAAAATCGTTCTCTACAAGATACTACTTGTTGTAATGACTGATAAACATTCGACATTGACAACCAAGGTTTGTCCTAGTGCATTGGATAAAGATGTTCCATTGCCTCTTTCCGATACTTTTACAAAGACGTTTCTTGAAAACAATTTTAAAAGATCAATTTCGTTTTTTGTAATTAAGTTTTGAGATTGTCGATTTGCAAACGTATGCTCTTTATCCATCTTCTAATTCGCCCTGCGTCGCGACTGTGCTTTCTGAGTTCGAATTTTCCAAGTGTTGTTAGTAACTTTTAATACGAGTATATTTTTATACATTGTCAATCACATGTATCGAATGGTATCAGTACTAATCATCAACTTACTGTAGCGTTGTTTGTAATCGTGTGGCGGCTGCAAAAGTCGCCCCATACCTTATATCAGTACTTTTATCAATTACCATCTCTGAGGGCCGTTAATCACGGCACTAATAACAAGGTAAATATTGAGTAGCGCTCAGCCCGGGCTTGTCGATGCGGAGAGTAATTATGTATTTGAATTACTGTCCAAGAAAGATTTAATCAAACCGAGACTGCAATATTTTGATATTTGTCGTGTTCGGTGGCATTCAAAGTTCTTTTCTATCTTATTTTAGAATTTGTAGTGTCTTAAATATGCCTTCAATCATAACGTTACGATAGTGTTAATATATTCAATACATAAAACAACACTACCATGTGCAATTCTACATTGCAGGAGAAACCGCTTCTGGCAAAAGTAGCTTAATCAACCTGCTGCTTGGTGGAGTGGATCTTTTACCTACAAGTCAGTTAGGCTGCACATCAACCATTTGTGAAATCAGGTCAAATTCGGAAGGGAAGAAAGAAGCGATTGGATACTACAGGTTGGTAGTGTGACCAAGTTTCTTTTATTTGGACAGCGAAATTTTATCTATAACAGTACGTCTGACATTGTTGACAATCCAGCCGTAGTGAATCGTCATGTGTATTTTGGGATAAAGTTGCGATGAACCTAAAATCTGTAGGCATATATACCAAACTTCAATAACAGGGAATAAAAGCAAACTTGCCTGCGTTATACGAAGAGTGCATACTTATTTTCATACTTTCGCATTATTATCCGTTTGTTAAATTATGCTTTTTCTTTGCAATTAAGTCCTTTTGGCGACAATATATTTCATATTTATAAAATATTTTTGTTGAATAACTGTGAGTTTGAATTATTCACATACTAATTTAAAGAGAGAAAATAGTATAATATTGCATTTGTTTTATTTTATATTAGATGTGTCCAACCTGACTTTAACTTGGATGATAAAGTTATATTCAACCTTAACACACCCGAAGGTGTGGGGAAGTTTAAGCTTGCTGCCTCCACGACAGACGAAGAGGGTGAATCGCTATTTGAAAGAATCGAGATAACATGGCCTTTCCCAATGCTTGAGGTATAAATTCCTTCGAAATAAAACCAGAAAATTTTATGAAACCCACGATGACAAAATGTGAATATTGACTTTGATAAAAGCGTAAGCTCATCATTCTGCTTTGGATGGTTATGGTAAGTTAACATGTGTTATACATATACATGACTATTAGATAAATAAATCACTCTTGATTTCTACCATGTGCTTTATATCAAAATATATGAAAGCCACCGAACACAAAAATTATGAAAATATTGCAGGCTTAGAACGATTAAGTTCGTTAATCGGCATTAACGGAAACATATATCATGGACAACCCCGGGTTTAGACTGAATAAATTCCAGAAACCTATGAACCCTAGTGGTAAGCACAAACAATGAATTTATGCATTAATTAGTCAAACCTTTGAGCAAATAAAACGATTATTTAGTGCCAATGGCTTTCATAACGAAAGTATGCAAAAAAGAAAGTTATTATAGGTAAAAATTGAATGGTTTTATTACAGGAAGGTATAGTGATCGTGGACACTCCTGGAATAGGAGGAAGTGGAAACTTGGCCAGATATGCCGAAAAGTACCTTTCAAAGTCCTACGGATTTATTTATGTGATAAATAGTGCAAATACTGGAGGAGTGCAAAAGGGCAGGGTAATGCTTTTTGTTCTAATTTATATGTATCACTGTTAGATGATAAGCATTCAGTTTTACGTGTAAAACGTGACGAAAACATGAAACAGCTGGTGTTTTTTTTCATCTTAATATTGTAGATCATCGACATGAAATAATGAAAGCCATTTTGCAATGAAAAGAAAATTTTTATTCTTGAACCAAATGATTTTAGCTTCAAAACTTCCTAAGGACCGTTGTGAACGCAGCTGGTGAAGAAGAATTCACCTCCTTATCGACAATGTTTGTGTGTAATCGTTGGGAAATGGTTCCTGAACAAGACCAAGAAGCAGTAAAGAGAGACACAATGGAGAAACTCTGCAAAGTCTATACCAACCTTAAGAGTTCACAAGTGCACTACATGTCCGTGACTGAGGTAAGTAGTCAAAAAATACCTAGTAACAAGAAACTCTTCTTCGCCAAAAACTTGGAAGTGTTTACGGTTTTGGAACTTAGCGGTCAAGAGCGATGTTTGTTTATCCTAGAACCAGTGGTTAAGTTAGTACTTAAAAAGTTTACCGCCATTTGGTCGTTTTAAATGGGTAAACTTGCGGGTTTATTTATCGTTGTATGTTTTATTTAGCTATGAGGAAAGGCTATGACGGAGATACGTATTTAACTTTTTTTTCGTTGAAAACTTGGTCAGCCATTGTATTTTCTCAGACGAGATCCAATCGGCTTGCAGTTTTGTTTCCAGTATCTGTCTATAAAAGCAAGATGTTTTCGTACTTGATTAAAAATAATTAGTTTACCCAAGTCAATGGCATTGTTTTATTTTGTTCTCCTGAAGTCAATCCAGACGGGTTTGCAAATACTGCACAATTTCTCTCCTGGCTGTGGCAGTCAAACCATTCTCGGGAATAAAGTCATTTGATAATACAATTAAGATAGATATCCTGATAGGAAATTATTTATAATCTTTATGAATCCAATTTATGAAGTTTTATTATTTAAGGCTTTGAAAGATGTCGACTCTAACACAATGACTGCAGATCATAGGAAGCTACTGGATCTTGTAGAGAATTTACTTCCGGAAAGTTTGCGTTCCAGGTTGAATGCTCATTACAGGTAACTGTCCAAATAGCAGTAAAATAAATGAGTGAGCTTTTATCAGTTAATTAAACATTCTTTTCTGTCGATTTTTTGTAATTTATGTTATTGTTTTCATTTTTTAATTTGATTTATTTTCCTCCTGGTCATAGTGGAAAGGTATGCATGACTGCAATTAAGTACACGGCTACTCTTCATCTTCATCCTTTGCTGAACATTCTCAATAATGCCTTGTTTATCGAGCTGCTTTGTGTGGCTTTTGCTGATAGGCATACTGAACTTTTTAAAAAAATATTATGTTGATTTACATCTACAGATGGCTGACAACAGTGCTGAAGCGTATCATTTACACATTGAAGGTGTCAAAAGTGATGGCAGCAAAGTCGATGGAAAATGTCAAGGAAAAACTAGATCAGGTACACACGAGAATACATACTCTGATATAATATTGTTTGTAGAACAGTATAACATTTTGGTACAAATACGTAAAATCATGGGTGATCTGGTTGGAAATCTTTAATAGAATTTTAACAGAATTATGGAAATTCAAGACAAAGTCAAATTAAACTTTTATAATCAAATATATATATCAAAATGGAATGTTGGTCCTCGAAGGTTATATTTTAATAAATTGATATTCTTCAAGAAGCTGTGATTGTTGCTGTGTGAAATTTGCACGCTTAAGTTGCTTTAAGAACATTGATATAGTAAATAAGCTAAAGAAAAAACACTTCGCAAAAAGCTACTCTGTATTTTTATATGAAATACATAAAATCACCATAATAACCGATATTCTTTATATATCAAAAGATCCAGCACCAGGTAGAAAAACTGGAGCAAAACTCAAAGGATAGCATTAACTACCTTAGGTTCAGCATAAGCACCGAGTCTGAAATAGTCACAAAGAAAGTTGTTGATGTGTTACAATCAGAAGAAATGTCTGCGAAACTTTTTGATTGGAGACCAGAGGACTGTCCAAGAGCCGACAACAAAAAGAAGGTAGTAAATGTAGTTCTATACACAGGTAGTTTGTGATAATGGTTTTCTTAATTCAGTAATACTAAGTATGTTTTATTGGACAATAATATAATGTTAAACGACAGCTGCTATTAATCTGGCAATTACATGAAAATTTCATCATTGTTTAATTTTTATTGTAATTGCTTAAGTAATTTTATGAAAGTTGTTAGTGCGGTTTATGAAACTTGTTCGTACGCTTACGAAAAGGGATGCTGAACAAAATTATATTTATATATGACCGATGTTTGTTTAATGGACTTATCAAATGTAAAAAAACATTAAATAAAATATATATCTATGCTCAGGTTGCAGAAGATGCAATTGAAAGAATTTCACACAAAATTGCAATTGCAATAAACTTCTGGGAAAGGGAAAATACCATCTTAAACAGCATTAAGGACAATATAGTGCGCGTTTGCAAAAGAGACTTTGAGTTAATGGAGGAACAAATCGCAAACATACAAGGTAAGCAAGAAATCTAGACTACAATATCTTTCTTCTTGCGTGAAAATGGTCCTTTAAAATAGAAGTTATTAATAGTGAAATACACATAATAATTACACAAACCTTGGTTGAGTCTGTTCGTGTGCAATATTAAAAATGCCCATTCCAGAGATGAGCTACAATGTCCGAATGTCGTGACCTGTATTCTAAGGACCCACATTCGCAAGGAAAATGTTATTGCTGTATTATTTAGTAAATGTTGGTGTTTAAAACGTTATAGTTACGTGATATGTAAATGGTTAGCCGTAAGTCTTGTGAAAATATCGTATGAATTTTTGAAGAACTGATATAGTTTTGAAAACATACTTGCAGTGCTGAAGAGTGCATTTAATGGTGTTAATTTCAAATTTACCAGAACACTTCAATGAAAAATTTTCATTTAATGTTTTTAAGGATAGGCAAAACAAAACACTCATATGAGGGCCACTCCAGATAAGGTTTATGTTTTAATTAATAGGGGCTCTATTGGACGGTGATGTTAAAATTGTTCACGACCTACAGAAGTCGATCAAGGCACCTGCAGCTCCGAATAGAATCTGGAAGAAAGAAAATGAAGCGAGACTGGAAGAAGAATCCAGCAGTTACAAAGGCCTTGGAGGTTTCATTGTAGCTGCTGGATCTTTAAAATGCAGTGATACAACAGTTGAAAACCTATTCTCTGATTACCAAGAAGAAGATACAAAATCTGTATCAAAAATGCAAGATGCTACAAAACTTTTCTTAGACATTTTTCTTGAGGCTAAACATTTTCGAGAACGAGTTCATTCCTTTTTCAAGCGCTTTGTGAAAGGAATTGATGCGGTTGCAAAAATGATACCTGATTTTTTAAAAGCTGACCTGCGGCTCATGGAAATGCTGACACACGAAATTGATGATATAAAAGTTCACTTGGAACATCTTTTTCCACGACTTCTTCACGAAAGTAATGCACTGCTTGGTCAATTAGATCTCTTTTTCGTCAAATATGTAATGGTCTTCGATTACAAACTCGATGACCTAAGCTGGGATCTCAGTTGTCCCCCAATTGGTAGCGGTAGCTTTGCTGATGTATACTTGGCAGAGATTAAACCATCCCGTCGTAGTAGAGGCAGTGTTGCCGTTGCCTTAAAAGTCTTCAGGGACACACTGAAAGAGAAGACAGTCTCTGACATTCTCCTCGAGGACCGGACTATGAGGTAAGAACTGTTACAGTTCGATTTCTTTTTTCTCTGGTATTTCATTTTTAGCGCTTCCTGGATGAGACCCATATATATGTAGGTGGAAATATGAATTTTCAGGAAAATACTAATTGCCGAAAAGAAATGTATCTTTGGATGTATTTACATTGGCACGCTAATTCAACTGATCTTATGCTTGAATTACCAAGTACACATGTACTACTAAAAAAAAGAAAAACAAAAAAAAAATCGAAATTTGTTCGGATCAAAACTGTATCATTTCACCCACCTACCTACAATCCATGATTCAGGTCATTCCTTTGCATAAAATATATTTACTTCATGCTCTGGACAAGCAAAAGGCCGAGTGATTCGAATGCTTGTAATGTGCAAACGGATCTTAGTAATAATCAATAAATTAATTAAAATAATGAAACAAATTTCTTGTTTCGCCAGAGAACTCAAACATCCGAATGTTGTTCGATACTTCGGCGCAACGCTTAAACACAAAGACGAAGCACGGCAGAAGGACATGCAGTGGATTATGATACTTGAAGTGTGCAAATACACTCTGAAAGAAAAATTTGTTAATCCTGAAGTCAAAAACCCTGGGAAATGTACTCCGAACAGCGAAGATCAGATTCAAGCCATGTTGATGATGGCTGACTTTGCATGCCAGCTATGCTCCGGTGTGAATTATCTTCATCAGAAAGGATATGTGCACCGAGACCTCAAGCTGGATAATATTCTGGTACGTTTATTATTTAAGAGGAATTCGCATGTTGATATTTATAAAGTGATTTGCCGTTTAAAATTTAAAGAGGTGAAATATGCATATCAATAATAGCCACGCTCAGAAAACATAGCCTTCCCACAAGTTAACAACAGCAATTTGACTTTTGTACACCGTCACAAATCAATTGTTTCCATACATAATATATCTTATAAAGTTTCAAACGAAGTTGCGAGCATACATATGCATGATGATAATTTATTTCAGGTGACTGCCTTAAATGTTGTGAAATTAACAGATTTGGGATTAACCAAGAAAACGACAAACATCGCATTTAGCTTGGTAGGAAGTCCTGTCTATATGGCACCTGAAATTCTTTTGCAAGTAAGTTGTACCTAAAGGAATTATCTATTTTTATCTCTTGGATAATATGCCAATTTTTGTTTTGTAATACAGATCTGCTTATTTTATTTATTTATTTTATTCCGTGTTTTAAGAGAGTATTCAATTACACAAAACACCTTTCTTGTCACTAATGGTAATAAAGCTTAAGATACAGTACAACTCTTGAATTTTTCAACCAGACGTTTAAATAGCAAATCAATTACATGTAATGAGCTTACATTTACATGAATGTGGTAGAATGCTGAATCGAAGAGTTTGTTAATTACTACCGCGAAACTGTTAAATGCGTGTTGCAAATTTAGTCATTTGATTTTAACGAAACTATAATATCCCAGCAGAACAACTGAAGTTGAACATTCAAGTTAAGTTACTGAATATTAGTTATTAAAACAAAAACGTTGATTTAATACGCAAAAATGCTTTTTGTTTAGTATCAGAACTGGGGTGAAAAGGCAGACGTGTACAGTATTGCTATGATGCTTTGGGAGATGTGGTACGGCAAAGAGGCGGCAGAATTTATTGAAGAACAATTGTTTGAGCCACTTGACAAAGCAGTTAGGAATGGACTACGGCCATCACTGAAACTGGCTACCACGCCCCCGGAACCCTGGGTACAACACATTGAGAGCTCTTGGGCATTCAACCCAGATCGGAGGCCTGCCGTTTCAACGCTTTGTAAATTCTTTGGTGAATTTATTAGAGATACTAAGAAAATGTAAAACAAACAGTATAGAATTCATACTGATAATGATTTTTATGCCGCTCATGCAGATATAAAGAAGTCATTTAGCTTATTTGCAATAAATGGTGTAACTTAAATGGTCAAGAGTAGCCACGTTCGCAATACAGAACTCTTCACAAAGACCTGCAGACGAGAACATCCTGGGCCTAATGGAGTTTCTGGTTGGAAAACAAAACAAATCTTCACGGTTCTGTTTTCAGGGTGTAGCAATTTCTGATATGCATATTTCACTTTTTATCGACAAATGGTGTAAAAGGGAACATGATGGAAAAAATAACTACAAAAGATCGTCATAATTTTTGATATTTGCTTAACCTTTTATAAAAAAAAATACCATTATATGACCTTGACCTAGTTTCAACGCCGCCGATTGATAAAAGAGGTCATAGATATCTATTTTGTGACTTCATCGTCGGACACGGCTTGAAATTATTTGATTGTACTATGACGTACACTTTCATAGTATTTCAGATGTGTTTACTTTTGTAAATATCGAGTTTCGCTCACCCCGGGGGTAGATGGCGTTGACAATATTGCATTTCTATTTCTGCCAACGAGGTTCATTCAAACCGATCCTGCAATATTTTCATATTTGTCGTCTTCGATGTCTTTCAAATTACATTCGTTCTTTTTCAAGAGCTTTATAGTACAAGCTCTTAAACACTGATTCCCTATTCTCAGAAATATCTCACATGAGTAAGGAACCGGAATCTTTGTTAACAAAACTCTCGATTTGAAAACTAAGAAATTACGAACAAGAAATGTGCACATATGAGACGAATGCCTCCGTTTTGCAACTGAAGGGACACAAATGGGATTTTTGTTTTGAAATAAACACAACGCTCAACCACGCCATTGGAAGGTGGGTTTAGTAACAGCTAGTGACCAGATCTTGTCGACTTAGTCTTGTAATGCGCGATGTAGCTTTGGTTGAGTCCCTCCAGCCGTTGCACATGTATGCTATGTATTAGATCTGGAAAACAGTATAATTTTCTTAACATGATATTGACCTTGGCCTAAGGTGGCTTGTCTTGCACAAAGGAAAAAGTCTTATAGCGAATATTTGCAGGAAGATAATATATATTTAATACATGGTGGCTTATATATGTTCTTTGGTTACATTCTTGTTTTTTTGTATTAGTGACATTGACCTTGTACATAAGAGGCTGTGTCCTGCACACGTCAATCCTCACATGGCGTTTTTTATACATGTATAAGTTTTTATAATAATTTTTATAAACGTTAAGTTTTAACGAATCTTAAATCTTACGATCATTTTCTAGAAAAGACATCCAAGATATCTGTCCCGGAACTAATGTTTTACTAATATCTTTTCGATTCACTACTTCTTTGCACGTTCGATCTTCAAACAATGTTGTTTTGTTCAAAAAGAATTTTAAATCTAACTTTTTACAAAATGATTTATTTTAAAGCTACCTTTTCACAGTCCATGATGGTTACTATAATAAACCGTGCCTCAGATGTTGTTTATATTCTTATTACTACTTTTTGATTATAATGACTGAACAGAAGCGAATTTTCGCCGAAAATTTGGACAAATCAGTACATTTTAGGTTCTGTTATGAATAACGTTTGCTTTAATAGAGCTATAAATAAAACGTTGGCTTTAAATGTGAATACTACATCACATATACAATGGTTACATGTCTTCTACAGTTTATAATATAAATTTTGATTTTAAAAACACTTAATTGTACATAATTTTGTTCTTATATACTCCGTGTGAGTGCGTGCATTGTTGTATGTGAGATCGTTTTTGCGCGCAAGTGTGTTTTTCCTTTTGTTGTTTCTTATTATAGAATAAAGGCGACCTAAGTAAGTTAACATTTGTTTATGTGATCTGAATTAGAATTCTTCTTTAAATAAAGATTTTATTATTATTATTATTATTATTATTATTATTATTATTATTGGCTGAAACCGAATTGGTTTTTGAAGCGGAGAATAAAATATTTGCCTTCAGTTCCAACAATTTTATGAATGTATTTCATCAATAATAATCAATAACATTGTGTGAATAAAGGAGCTTCTAAAAATGAAATTTATATGATAATTTTATTCTTATATACTCCGTGTGAGTGCGTGCATGGTTGTATGTGAGATCGTTTTTGCGCGCAAGTGTGTTTTTCCTTTTGTTGTTTCTTATTATAGAATAAAGGCGACCTAAGTAAGTTAACATTTGTTTATGTGATCTGAATTAGAATTCTTCTTTAAATAAAGATTTTATTATTATTATTATTATTATTATTATTATTATTATTGGCTGAAACCGAATTGGTTTTTGAAGGGGAGAATAAAATATTTGCCTTCAGTTCCGACAATTTTATGAATGTATTTCATCAATAATAATCAATAACATTGTGTGAATAAAGGAGCTTCTAAAAATGAAATTTATATGATTGATTGTTAGGAATAGCCACATTAAAAAACAAAGCCCCCCCCCCTCCCCCCCCCCCCCCCCCACACACACAACCAAAAGTTATAAAAGCATGTGTTTACAATATGACCAATTTAAAATGTCATCACAGAAAATTATAACAGCTGAGCACCTGATTTCAGAGTATAGTTGTCTTCGGACTTTCGATTTAAGTATTTAAGTTTTTTGCAACTGGGCGTTTAAACCAAGTGTACCAAACTGACTCTTGTCCCATTGAGTTGATAAAATGAACAAACATGTGCATATTGTCTCGGTAAATTAACTCCAATCCAACCGCTACGTGACACGGTGATGCATGCAACATTATACACAAACACATATTTAACATAAGTAGCTAAACATTGTCCAGCGAAAAGTTTAGGTACTAGGTGGCTTTACAGAGAACAGAGCACACAGAGTTCGTCAGCAGGAACACGATTGCAAAAATAAAAGTTCATTTAGATTCGAAGCCAGAACATCAAATGATGCTAACCATATTGCTTCTTAGGCCCATTTCAATTTTGTTTTCCCTAATTGGTACTAAGTTTTTGGTTTAGATTATGGAATTCAATCAATTTTATATTCCAATGTGTCTTAAAATTGGTATTTACATTCTATCACGTTGATATTATTATTACAAATTAAAATTAATAAAAACACAGTATGCACACAATCTTTATACATCATATATTTACTTGACACCTCTACAGTTTATGCCCATTACCTTCCTCAATTGTGAGGGATGTTATCTAAAGCAGCACCGCTATTCTCTCTGGGTGAGATGTTATTATAACTCCACTGACCTGATCTTATCAAGAGTTTAGGAGGTTTCAATGTCCAGCAAATTGTTAATCATGATTTGTGTTGCTCTGTTGTAAGAGAACTGCAGATCTTGAATTTATAAAATGTGTATGAGCCATTGGTGTGGTATTTTAACAAATTCGAAGTACACTTTGTAAATTTTCTTAAATCTGTTTAATAACAGAGAAATAATAATGGCTCAGTCATGTACAATTAATTTCTAGGTTATTCTGCTCTTATATGTTGATTAAATGGAAGAATAACCTTTATATTTTGCTAAGCTTAAATTACCAGTACGACTTTACCATTTATAATAGTTATTTACATGATTACAACCCCAGTTCGTACTTATTTATCTTAAAATAATAAGTTATAATAAACAAGAAGGCATTTATAATATAACCATGTTTATTATCTCATAAATCATGAGAATGCATTTTAGCTTCAATACTTTTGTATAATTTTCATTTGCTTTGGATTAATTTTCACGTATTTCGCGCTCCGGCCTCTGCGTGAATTTAAAACTTAAGTTAAAATTTATCTTATATTATTGTTTCTGGTACATATCCTAAACATGCTGAAGACTTACACTTTATAATCAGTAGTCCATATCGCTAATTGATAAACGTTTGAGGTATTAGATAATTATATTAATAAAGGAAATGAAATTAATTATTACCGTCGAATTTCGTTTGGAATATTTTGAATGTTACTGCAAAACTCGAACGACATTTAAGTGTGTGCAATTAAGATGGGCCAAGTTTTACCAAATAGTATCGCTGTCATCTTATTTGTATTTTGTAATTTTTTAACGATTAGTTAAAGGATAAAACAGGTATGCAAAAAGACATACAAATTATGTTATGAACATTCCAGATAGATTGATAAAACAAGTCCCGTGTCAATTAGCAGCGCAGAATGAACAACAGTCCAATAAATGGCTAACAAAGAAAGTGGTAACAGTGGCAACTGACACATGGTTAGCGTGCGTGTTCAAACATACAATAAATATGGACAATGTGTTCATCAAAAATCGATTAAAATTATGGTCTTTGGATGTTGTTTTTACAATAAAGGATTTGCGTGAATTTACATCCGCGCAAAACAGTGTTTTAGGCAATTGCACGAAATTTCGTGCCAGCGAAATTAAATGATACCACAATATGACAAGAAAGCAAAAATGACAAACATAATATAAATCATAACTAAAACCAATGTTGAACTGACTGAAATAATATATAATATTATACTAGTTATAACTTTTACGACAACATAATAATTGTGAAGGGAACTCTGGTTTTCTGTAGCAGCAATCGGAAACTAGTTTACAATCTGATCATTACAAATTAAACAATCAAAAGTTAAAAAAAACATGTACAACATTAATATAAATAAAAAAATAACCTTTTAATTTTGCTTAGCTTAAATTACCAGTAAAGCTAAACCATTTTAATATGTTATAATAACAATTAATACACTGCTCAAAAGTTCTAAGTGAACACTTTCCTAGTAAACTATTTGATTGAATCATTCGAGTTTCGAATAATTTTAGTTTTAGATTACTTGTAGCACTTATGAAACAAATGTAATACCAATATTCTCGTGTTTACATTCGTTTACATAAATATTTAATTACGTTAGAGCGTAACTTTCAACATAAAGCCCGGTTCACACTGTCCTGGTATACAGCCCTGGTGCATCCTGGTTTGGAGACCGGGGCAACCCGGGACCACAACTGTAGCGACGCCGGGAAGAACCGCATTGAATCGGGATAAACCCAGTTGAACCGGTGATCACCGAGGAGCGGCCCCAGTGATGTTTAAAATTCTAATACAATAGGGACTCACCGGGAGCGAAACCAATGCCTGTTTATTCCGGGGAGGTCCGGTACATCACTGTAGCTCTTCCGGCATGATCTGTCTTGCCACCGGGTGAAACTGTAGTAAACCGACATGGGCTGTGTCCGTGGTGGAGTTAGGGTGACTTCCCTGTTTGGCCATGATGTGCCACGGAGGAAAGTGTTCTTAGCCCCAACTCGTGCCGGTCGAACTACGGTTTGGCACCGTAGAAGCCAGTGAATGCCGGTAAAGTAACGGTTGAGCAACGATATCGCTACGGTACAAGCCAGTGGAGGCCGTTTCAACTTCAGAAGCCATATTTAAACCATGATTTTATATTAGTGTCCAAACTGGGATCCACCGGGGCTGTATACCGCGGCAATGTGAGCTATGGTTCACGAACACTTCCCGGTCCATCCCGGTCCACCGGCTACAAATTGACCAGACACACCGGATCATACACCGGGACTGTGTGAAGCCGGCCTAAGCAATGTTATTTATCTAGAAAATAATATTATTTGATTTTTTCTTATAATGATAAAATATGCAAAACTGAGACATTTCTTTTGCATAACGAATACCATCATGTTTTTATAAAAAAAAAATGTGCCAGTTGAGTGCATGTTGACGGCACTTTTGCAGTATTCAGTCATCAAAAGTTACATAGTTATAAAGTTTTGTGTGAGTTTTTAGATTGTCCTGTGTTGGCGAAAATTGGACAATTTCCTTCTATAACAGGGGCCGTTAATGGGCGCCTTCCCCTCAGAAAATTTCTTTAAAATCATGCAGTTTTCCCCTAAAAGTAATTTTACATCAGGTTTTTTGATTCCCTTTAGACAAGAAATCACGCTATTTTCCCCTAAATTATAGGGCATGGGCCCCTCCCTAGACAGTGAAAAAAAGCCCTGAACAAAAACGATTGCAAAAAAAATCGAATTTTATTGCCGCACAGGAATTATGCATAATTAGCCTATACTGACATGGAACACGTTATATGTAAAAAATACGTATGATTTCAAATAATTGTTATGGTTTGGTCATATTTAAAGTTCTTTTAATTAGGATAATTTTATTTTGAGATATTCAAAATCAAATGTTTTGCACTTAAAAAATTTTGACAAGTGTAGACCTTCGTAATGAATTCAATGCACATTAAACATGCAAACTTGAATGAGGAACTCAGAAAAATAATGGCTGGGCAATTCTACAAATTAATGTAGAAATTGGCTTATCAGTAAACATTATCATAAACATTGGTCAAAGCCACACTTCGATGACAGATTTATTAGCCCCCTAATTGATCCCATGCTGATAGTGAAAAGTGTCTGAATATCTGAGTGAAGCACAAAACTGGTAGAGTGTTGAGTTGATTCGAGCTTCGACGTTCTCTGTTTTAAAGATTTCCGTAGAAAGTTTCATAAACTCTTCGGGTTCGCTCCCAGCTAGAGACACTATATCATTTTTATTCTCCTAGCTGCGTTACAATCTTACAGCCACTAAACGAAAGAGGTGGTCAACGCGATCAAGTAAGAAGAGTGCTGTAGAATATCCTGTTGGTAGTCTTTCTTTTGAAATTGCAACTTGGTTTTACGAATAAACTGGAGAAAATTGTAATATTGCCATTTAGTTTTTATAAACTGGCTGTGGAATAGTAGCAGTAAGTAACAGTACAGTAGAGTTTTTTAGAAAACCAATATGGCTGCGCCCATAGCGTATGGGGAAATATCCAATCTTGTCAGAATTCTGCACGAAAAACTCGATACTGAATATACGAGTGTGAATTTTGAGGAAATAAATGACATTCTGTCGTCAATTTTGCCAATTACTACTTCTGTAAACAGCAGGTAAGCTCAAAGAAATTAGTCAGTTAGTGTAAAGTAACCGGACGGACTCGTAATCGGATATACATTTTCACCTTTCTCCATCCAACAATCTGGTTTAAGATTCCGACTTGATTTGTTTAAATTAACATTTTGTCAAGTAGCTAATCAATGATCAGACTGCTATTAACCACAGTTTCAGGAAAATTAACAGTCATATGTTCCCTTTCTCTAACCTCATATATAGCCAAACAATTGCTCTTCAAAATTAAAAGACCTTTAAAAATTGGGAACTAGAGTGGGCCAGGGAATTGAAACCCTCAAAATGTAGGGAAATTCATAACAATAGAAGGAGACATCACGTACCTACTAATTAATATCCATGGAAATCGCCTACAACTTGTACAAGTTACAACATAATTTTAAAATTAACAGTTTATAAGTCAGGTAATGTTTGAAGAAAACAAACATGATAAATAGTTGCTGTTTACAATGCCAAATTCAAGTAAATTTCAATTTAAGTATATATCAGTTTTATGACTTTACAAACATTATTATGAAGAGGGATTTCAGTAGCTTTAACAAAACCAGGGGTCATCTGACACCTATTGAGAATTTTCAGGGGGTCATAATCAGATCTTTGCAGGTCATATCTTGAATTAAGTGAGCTTTAAGGCCCTGTCACACTATCACTGGTTTCAACTGCGTTGCCACGGCATTGTTTAATTTTCCAGAATGCCGTGAGATCTCAAGAAAAATATGATATTTTTCGTGAAGATGGAGATGTCACGGCATCCTCGCTGCGACCAAGGCGTTGCTACGGAGCTCATATGGCTTTCTATGGCGTTCCTATGGAGTTCTTGTTGGTGACTGCCTGTGCTCTTACAGCGCTTCCACTGTGTGCACTGAGCTTTCACCTTGCTCTTATGGCGTATCCACTGCGTGCGCTGCGCTTTCACGGCGCTCTTTCAGCGCTTCCACTGCATTCACTGCGCTTTCACCTCAGCAGTGGCCTACAACCGTCTAACAGAACATGTGTGTGTAGGTTTCGCAGAATTTCTCCTGGCTACACGGGTGGATGACTGAACTGCAACCAAGACGACGATGGTCCATGGACCTTCTCCAACTACTGTATTTGCCAGACACAATAGTAGTGCCGTTACCTATATTGCCGTACAGCATTAAGTTTGTCAAAAGTTATTAGCCAAAGTGCTGTCGCAACACTAGATGAGTGAAGGAATCTGGATGTAATACATGTACGTTCTTTAACGTATAACACACAGGAAGTCATTTTTTTATTGTTTTAATATCACCATGATCAAAAGGTTCAAGAATTGTGAAAAATAAAATTATGACAAAATTTATATACGTGGGGACCATCATGTAATGAAAATACAAAATGTTTAATAACCATATCTTTGATTTTATTAAATACTGTCCCCTTTGTAAATAATTAATAAACATTTTGTTTAGCTAGTTTTCCAAGAAACATTCGAAGTATCAGTATCACTTGTTTGTCGTCGTCTGCATGATACTTTTTTGCCATTGTCTAACCAAAACTCACCCACGACCTTGGGTACTCCCCCTTCGTCGTGTTAGAATCATATGCATAACGTCTGCATCTTGGTGTATCTGCTTGACCTGCATATATGCCAGCAGTAGTCCGACTTTTTTCCGTACATCACTCATGGTGAAATGAATGTTTGGTTGAATATCTTGTACATTTTAACCATTTTGCTTTTGTTTTTTATGCAATCTCCAATGGACAAGGGAGTAGCGCATTAGAAGCACAATGGTCGCCATGACAATGCGATAGAAGCACATTGGCAGCGCAATGATCACCGTGACAACGCCGTACAGTCATTGAAAGAGCGCAGTAAAATAATTAACACTCACGTATAAGTGCTTTAGATGCGCAATTAAACTCAGTAGGGTCGCAGTGACAACTCAGACAGCGGCTTGCAATCTCCGTGCAAGCGCCACCGATTACCACAGTGTTGGCACTGTGACCTCTGTGCGCGACGGCCAAGCTATGGCGTTGTAGGAGACCTTACTGCGCTGCTACGGCGACCATACGGGGACCCCACTGTGCTCTTTTCAGAACGCCGAGCATCGGTGTTTGTTTTGTGCATGCTCAAAGTGAGCGCTGTGGGTCAGCGTTCTATGCGATCCCACTGCGTCTACTGGCTGCCACTGCGTTGCTGCGGCGATTGTGCGATCGTAATGCGCCCACCAGGGATTGCCGTGAGAACGCGACCCTAGTGTGACGGGTTTTACTGCTAAAAAAATGGATAAAACATAATTTAAATTTATTTTCACAGGTCAAATAAGTATTTATTAATATTTAAAACACAATATACACAAATATTGATCTTAACCCTTTTCCTCTATATATACGCCTTTTATTGCATGAACAAACAGTGTAGATCTATTTAAGCTGGCACATCTGTGCCATCTTATCAGTATGTACACTGTTTGCTTTTTGGTTAGAAATAAATGAAAAAACAGTGCAGAACCTGATCAGATGGCAGGGATGTGCCGGCAGATCTGGATCTACTCTGTTCACCCATGTCATAAAGAAGTATAATTATTGGAGGAAAGGGTTAATTTTTTCAAAATTTGACAACTTAATTTAAATTCTTTTGCACAAAATGACCCCAGCTCAGAATCTGGTTGGATCAAAAGTGGAAAAATTCAAATCTCACATCAAAATGCAAGAATCTGCATCTACTGAAATTTCTGATGAACAAAACTGCATTGGTAGTTATGTTAAAGCATTCCTAACTTTAAAAAAGATGATGGTTCTGTTTGAGACTTTTAATCAACGGACTTCTTATTTTCAGAAACACAAAACATAATTGCTTATTTGGCTCCATTTTTTCTGTCACAGTCACATATATCATTACTTAAGTGCAATAATGTTTTAAGTCCTTATTTTTATATATTTTAATATTGCTTAAAGTGTTTTTGCACTAAGCTGACAATATAATGTTTTTTCACTCGTGCGATCAGTGTATATATCAAAATCAGTCAGAATATCTCTGAAATCAGATCTTGATCTACACTGCTTTCTTCTTGGTCAGAATAAATCTGATGAATCTGAATGCAAACAATGCAGATCCTGATCTGTTGGCATTGTTTAAAAATATTCTTATGGATAATTATCTAGAATAATATCAGGGATTATCAATTTACTAAAATAATATTGACACAATATGTACAATTCAGTCCAACTTAATATGGGTTGCACTCAATTCATATGAAACCTCAACTGGGCCAATACGAGATAACCTGGGCCAATACAGGTTTTACTGGGCCAATATGAGGTTGCATAATTCTGATTGGATAATGAACTGGTCCAATATGAATAGAATCACTTCCTTTTTAAAAACAAAAAAGCCGCCATTTTGGAATTTCTAAGTCAATTTTTTATGGATAAAATGGTAAAAGATAGTATGACTTAGGGCAGTAGAGGTGCAGCAAGAAATCTTGAAACTAAAAACAGTGAATTTTAAGGGATTACTCTTGATTTGAGCAAGTTTATTCAGCAGAACTTTGCAAAAAGGATCAAAGTTTAGTTTGGATAACTTACAGACATGTTAAATTGAGTATTATAACCGGGGTCCTCTATAACTAAAATAATTTGTTGTTGTTTCAATTAAAATACTTCTTTAGGGATTAGCTCCTTTTAATAAAACACAAGTCCAATTTAGTTTTCGATATTTCTGTTTTCCTATATAATAATTTCTAAGTCCACAGCCTAAAGTTTCTAAACATAATCCTAGTTACAGTATCCAAAGCCAAAACATTAATTCTGATGATTTCAACTCTCTCTTTCTACACGCGAAAGTTGTGGATGGAATGTGCCAGAAAAGAAGATTTATTTTGGATATTTGGATTTTAACTAAATTTAGACTGGATGAACAAGAGTGTTAGCTGCCACAGTGTGTAGGAATGTTCAGGTTGTTTTTGTATTCAAAACAGAACAACCTTCATATCTGCATCTCCTTGGTAGCTTATACCAGCCAGTGCCCAAGGTTATAAAACTGAGCATGGAAACCAGTCTCAAATCTCAAGCATCTGATTGGCTGAAATGGCGACCAGTTGCCATTTCAGCCAATCAGATGCTTGAGATTTGAGACTGGTTTCCAATCTCAGCTTTATAACCTTCAGCCCTGGTCACTACTGGATACGGAGACCGATTGAAGAAGCCAGACATCAGAATCAGAGTTGACACTTCATCTCTTCAGGCCAGTAAATTAGCAAATTTAAAGTCTAGAACTATGAATATTGTGTCAATTAATAAAATTGTCATTAATCAAGTGAATTCATATTGGCCTTGTTATTGGGCCTTGGGCAGTCATATTAGCCCTCGGCCTTCGGCCTTGGGCCAATATGACTACCCTTGGCCCAATAACAAGGCCAATATGAATTCACTTGATTAATAACATTATAAAATTTGCAATTGGCATGGAACTAAGTAGGACACATTTATCTTACTATATTGAAGTGCACTAGTCAGGGATGGATAAAAACCATAATATTTCAGTCATTATTTTGTGTGCCAGCAATCAACTATCCTTACTTACATAATATGATATATTACATATAATAACCAGTGTGTTACTATCTGTATAGAAATGTAAGACATAAAGTCACTACAAAGATGTTTTCTGTTTTTCAGGTTGGGACTGGATCAGTCATTTTTCACAGACATCGAGTCACTCCTGGAAAAGTTTGTGCTTACCCCAGAACCTGGCACAGACCAGCAGGTCTGTGTTACAAACTGCTTCCGAGTGTGTCGAAACATGTGTGCAGTCTGCACAGATCATCAATCTACTATACACAATTCTCCATGTTTTATAGAACATACACATAATATACTCTCAAAATGTGTGAAACTGGACCAGAAGACAGAGGCTGTGTATGTGCTACTGAGATGTGCTGTACAGTTTCTGGGAAACTACTGCTCAGGACATTCTGTCAACAAAGCACAAGTTCTTCAGAAGTTCCACAACCATTTCAGGTATTTCAATTTCTGCTTGAAAAATCATTAAGTAAAGGTGTTGACAAAACTTGCCTACCAGTATTGCAAAGGAGGGACAAAACAGTTGGTATAACATGATTTGTTGAAATTTGCATGAGTAATGGCCCTTGTATTGTTTTACATATATAATTAATAGAACACTTGTTTGCACAACTCCTGCTACATTTTGTAATGGCTTGGAAGAATCTTGGCCAGAAGTATTGTTATAAAATTCCCCAGATCAAATGTTCCAGATTATATCAGTTACAGCCTTTCAATTAGATTTTGAAGATCATGGGTATAAATTTGGCATTTTTTTCTTCTTTTTTTTCTCAAACTTTGAAGTCTCACAACTGCATCTTAGTCTAAGAGTCAGAGTAACAACTAAGACTATGACAATTCAAAACTCACATTAGGTAACTTTATTATTTTTTATCATTTCTTCATGTATTTGTTTTTCATCTAACGTTCAACATATACTCATAAGGACATCAGTCACATGACCCCATCAAAGTCTTAGGGTCACACCCAGGATCATTGACAAGACTCAAAACACATTTTTTTATGCACAACAACTTAACAATGGGGATAACTTTGTTGTTTCTTGATATTTTTCCATCAATCTTACAAAATATACTACATTGTTCAAGGTAAATGGCTAATTGTTATTGATTTGCAGGAGCTTTTTGGAACTAGAAGATCACAAATTGAGAGAGTACACATTTATGGTGGTGCACCTTACACTGACAGATACACCAGGGAATCAAGTACAGGAATGGCTCTGCAATGACTTGTGGGAACTTTTGTTTTCTTGTATCCAGGTTGCTGCTGAAAGTGAATCAGAAAATGGGTAATTAGTTTATTCTTATAATTTTATCTCTTTTTTTAAATTGAGAAATAAATTGTTAGTATTTCAGGTAACATGCCTTTATTAAAGGTCTCTTGTTCTTAAGAAGTTTGCTATATGGTGAATTGCTGTACAAAATAAAATGTAACTTTGACACTTACCGAATTACAAATCACTGATTAAATGTGTTGTTGTTGTTTCATTGAACAGATTGCGAGTGGTTGAGGATTGTTTGAAGATCAAGCAGCTGTGTGACCAAGTGTACCACAGATTGTCATTGCATGCAAGGTATGATGAATTCATTCACATTAACCCTTTCTTCCATATTTACACCTTTTTTTATCTCACAGGGGAACAGTGCAGATCCAGATCAGGTGGCACATCTGTATCATCTGATCAGGATCTGCACTGTTTGCTTTTTGGTAAAAATAACCTAATGAATTAAAAAGCAAACATTGCAGATCCTTATCAGATGGAACAGATGTGCCACACTGTTGCCCACACCATAAAGGAGTTTAACTGTTAATTGCTGCTGGGCGTGATAATACACGCTTTTAAAACCAGTGAAGACCTAAATGAAGGTTTACAGTGTTCAATAATTATTATCACATAAAAGATTTTTGTAAGAAACTTTTAACTGATTATTAAATAATAAATTAAAAGTTTCTTACAAAAATCTTTTATGTGATATTATCAGAATAGATTTCATTGAAATCCCAAGTCTTTTATGAAATTTCAGCTGATAAATTATTAACATAGTCGACTTAATTTGTGAAAATCCCTGCTGTTTGCTGTATATATGGTAATTCTTTTCAGAAATTGCTTATTATGTACTTCATAATGATGTTTCTTGTGTGTGTGTTTTTAGATAGTGCTTGTTTTTATTGCAATGTTCTACATTCGTTGTTCTAGCATTGATCGTGTACAAGTCATATAAAGTGTTTAACATTATAAATGAAGCCTCATTGAAAAAAAAATAAGATGCATTCATAATAACTCCAACTTTACTCCATAAGTAAATGGTTAATAAAAAAATCTGTAAAAGAAGCCCTTAAGTAGGGGCCACATGTTTCACAAATGTGCCAGTTAAATCTGGATCTACACTGATTACACTCAATATAAAACAAATATACATAATGAAGTAAAAGGTTATGTGCAGAGCTTCATGATGTATTATTATGATTTTACAGATGGATACTATTAACTTTTTTCTTCCATACCTAAATTGTTCATTGTTTATTATAAGTAAAGCATGTTTACATGTCATTTATTAAATTGATAAATAATGCTTTTCACCATTAAACTGCACTTCATACTAAATACAAGAGATTATTATTTATTGTATAACATCAGAAAGATTTCACAAAATAAACTGCTTTTTCTCATCTTATACTGATGAAACCTTTTGCGTTTTTCATTATTAATGAGCCTTCAAAAAAGTTTTATCAGAAAAATATGTGAACTGTATAATGATTAATAGTTTTTCAATTACTTTCTGCTGCAAAAGTATGATTGAAAAACCATGGAAATTCAATAAGGAAGTAGAAAATCTAAGTTTCTCTAGTCTGCAGCCAAATTCAATTTAAATTTTACTGCTCGAGACAGAATTTTATGTTTTCTAATCAATTATGCATTACTATGCGTAACTTCCTAGGGTGAAATCATGAAAATCTTCTGATTTTAACACTTTTTATTTCAAACAATTAGACTGAAGGAAAGTATGCATTATAATGTCCATTTGGGAAGAATATAAATGTAAATAATCTTAACCCTTAACTCCATAGAGAGACCCTTATTTTGTGGGCAAACAGTGCAGGCTAATCTGGATCTACACTGTTTGCACATGCGTTGAAATGCATATAATTATAATGGAGTAAAGGGTTAATAAAAAAACTGTTTAGTGCTTATCACAGCATATTTAAAGCTGGAATTTAAGACCAGTGTAGACTCGGATATTTCTTCTATGCAGTCTGATTAGGGTCTACACTTTTTCCTATTCAGTTCATTTTTGTTTTTGGCAAATCCCCTATGTACCATTATGGTCTGGTTCAGATTGAAAGAGGATGACAACTATAGAATTTTTACATGATATTAGCCCAAGGTCATAAATCTCAAACTAAAGACCAGCCTTAAATCTCAAGCATCTGATTGGCTGAAAAGGCAACTGGTCGCCATTTCAGCCAATCAGATGCTTGAGATTTAAGGCTGGTCTCCAGTCTTAGTTTTATTTTCTTGAGCCCTAGTCAAATATTACAGAATTCTCGTGTTGGAAGTACTTATCAATACACTGAAGAGGCTACCAGAAGACAATCAGCCAACCACTGCTGACAGCCCGCAAGCTGATGATATTCCTGCAGCTGACAACATTCACTTTATCGCTGCTGACTTCCTGTTACAAGCTCACCTGATTCCAAACATGAAAGATGGCAGTGAGGATCATTCCCAGGTAAAACACTCATTATAATTAGGTAGAAGTGCCTTTCATAAATGTTAAAGTAAGTAAAGATTGGGAAAAAAGTAATCTTGGGTGAACTTTTTTAACTTGAACTTATACATGTAGAACCTTTCTTGTTCCTGCAAGATTAGATGGCATGGATGATTCTAAGCTATGTATCTTTATTTAAGGATTTGAATTGATATTTGATTGATTTCATTTGAAAATGGACTGGTTAAACAATTGGGTTGTTTAAACTTAAAAGTGTGGGAAGCCTGTTCCTACCCAGCTGAACACCATCAAATATTGATTCAATCCTATATTTACCTACATAAATAATCTCATTAATACAGAATTTAAAAGAAGAATTATTGGTATTATGTTTTTTTTTGAATGGCTGTTGGAACAGACAAATAGACAACAAATAGAAAGCATGCGTTTTTGCAGCAACTCGTGGCATGCTTATCAATGTCACACATCAAAACATTGTGCACAGTCCAATAAATTGTGAGCAGCTTTTACTGTAGCCAAGCCTCTTAAAGTAATATGTCACACTGCAGGAATCAGGAATGAAGATAAATTGAGAAATATCTGATTAAGTAAGCTGTGATTCTGTGGAAGTTCTGAAGCATTATTACATTACTTACTGTTTTTAGGTCCTGTGTTCTGTGAAAGAGCTGGAGTGTTTATGTATTGCCAGCTCCCACTACAAGTTATATCAGTCACTGCAAGATAATGACCAGCTTGTCAAGACTTCACTATGTATGTAATCATTTTAAAAAAAGTTCTGATAACTATGTATGTAATCTCCCGCCGGGAGAAAAAACATTCCCAATATTTCAAACAAATCCCCCTTTCAGTTATCATATGTGCAATCTGATCAGGATTTACACTAGTTTTTGCGTCACAGATAATCTAATGAACCTAAAGCAGCAAGTGTAGATTCAGATCAGACTGCACTAATGGCCACCAGAATAAAATCTAAAGAATATTTTGGATATGGAATCCACATTGAACTGACCATATCTCAGCAACCAGCAGACTGATTTTACAATTTTTTTCAGTTCTAAGTTTTTAAATGTCTCTGTAATGAATCTTTTTATTTGGACTAGATCTTTAATGTACAATTCTATATACTGGTTTAAAATCTATTATCAGTCTGTCCACAAAATCTGAAAATTGTATGATACCAATATTCAATTTTCAAATCATTAAATGAATGATGATTTTCCAGCATTGCTTCAATGTATCGAAGAGATTGGTCGTCAAGGTGACAATGTATTCAGTACTGTGGACAAGATGTCGGATGTAGTGGAGGTAAACACTGATCACCCTGTCTTTGGATTGAAACGTGATTTGATACGTCTACTAGGAAACATGGCTTACAGACACAAACATAATCAGGACATGGTAGGTTTCTGCAGCCTTTCAGTAACTATGGCAGAAGGTTAAAAAACTGAGATTGGAAACCAGTCTCAAATCTCAAGCATCTGATTGGCTGAAATGGCGACTGGTCGCCATTTCAGCCAATCAGATGCTTGAGATTTTAGACTGGTTTCTGTGCTCAGTTTTATAACCTGCTGCACAGAAAGTTTTCTGTTTACTTGTACATTATCCCTTTACTTCATAGATAAACCTTTCTTGTGCATGCGAACAGTGTTAATCCAGATCAGCTGGCACATTTGGAACAGTGTAGATCCAGATCAAATGGCACAGACATGATGGCTGATCTGGATCTTCACTAGTCACACATGCATAAACACACATATATATGAAGTTTAGGGTTATTGTAAGAATCTTTCAACTTCGCAAAAGGTATGAAACTATGATTCAATAACCCTTTGCTCCATATATAGGAATTTTATTTCATGTGCAACCTATGTAGATCCAGGTCAGTTGGAAGCACATCCATGTCATCTGATCTGGATCTATACAAGAAGTATGAAACTTAACCCATTCCTGGATATATACGCATTTTTACGCATGTGCGACCAGTGTAGATCCAGATCAGCCGGCACATCCGTGCCGTCTGATCAGGATCTGCACTGGTCGCATTTTGGTCAGAAATAACCTAATGAATCAAAAAGCGAACAGTTTAGATCCTGATCAGACGGCACGGATGTGCCGGCTGACCTGGATCTTAACTGTTCGCCCTAGCAATAAAGGTGTGCCTATACAGGAATGGGTTAAGAGACTTTAACCATTTACTCCATATATACAGGTATTATCACATGTGCAAACAGTGTAGGTCCAGATAACCTAGTACAACTGTGCCTTCTGATCTGGATCTACACTTCTTGGTCAGATATTTAACTATGAATCTAATTTGAACAGTGTAGATCCTGATCAGATGACAGATGTGCCAGTTCATCTGGATCTACACTGTTCACACATGAAATAATAAACCAGTTTAAATGGAGTAAAGGGTAAAAACATTGCTATAGCCAGTCTAGCCCTAGATAAGTTTCAAGTAACATGTCTTTAAATATTTATTTAATAAGAGTGCCAAACTACCACAAATATGTCCATTAGACAGCAGACATTCTGATATAGCAATTTAAGGGCAATCACTCCAAAGTGACTCTGAAATGTGTTCATGTACAAGATTTGTCTGGAAAGTCCATAGACTGCTTTATATTTTACTTTTCACCCTTTCCTCCATAGATACACCTTAATTGCATGAGCAAACAGTTATGATCCAGGTAAACCAGCACATCAGTGCCGTCTGATCAGGATCTTACTGTTTGCTTTTTTGCGGTTATTTTTGACCAAATGCAACCAGTTCAGATCCTGATCAGACGGCATAAAATTGTGTATATATGGAAGAAAAGGTTAAAGCAATTGCCAGGGAAAAAAACAACATACCTAACAAACACATTCACAAAACCTTTTTTTTTTACTGTTTCGAATATATTGATATATAAATCTAAACATTTTCAGCATGAAGTGTAAATTATTCAGACACAAATTAAAAGGGACTTATGTTATTCTTGGTGGGACAAAGTGTTCTTAAAATTCTGATTGTATGATCTGATTTCTATGCTTTTGAAAATATTGACTTACCTAAATATTTTGAAGATAATAATGTGTACTCTGACAAGGCAGTAGGCCTTGTGGGCCTGTGGGGGTATTAATCACTGAAACTGGTAGCTCTAGCTTATTTTAGAATAGCATAATCTTGTATCAATTCAGCAAGTTTGGGCTTTCAAGTGTGAACAGTTGCAGATGTATTTCAGTCTGTTTCTGTAATTGTTCCATCAATGTCAGTTCTTCAAAGCACAGTTACATGCAATCTGTTTAAAATTGAAATCTTCGTACGGATTTAATGCTTCAATGAATGGTTTCTTCTATTAGATATCCAGACTTCAATTGTAGAAGTTCCTGATAATTGTCGACTTAACCTTTTCCTCCATATATTATTACATGCATTTTTTCACATGTGTGACCAGTGTAGATCCAGATCAGCCGGCACATCCATGCTGTCTGATCAGGATCTGCACTGGTCGCATTTTGGTTAGAAATAACTTAACCAACCAAAAAGCAAACAGTTTAGATCCTGATCAGATGGCACGGATGTGCTGCCTGATCTGGATCTAAACTGTTCACCCATGCAATAAAAGTGTACTGTATGGAGGAAAGGGTTAATATTGCTTTTCATTTATTCTTAAGCTCACAATGGTTACACGATCATCATTTTACTTGCTGCATATGAACTTACAGTTTCATATCACTATGTAATACATGTATATTGTGTATTCTGTATTTTCCTTGATAAAAGACAAGTGTCTGGAAATTTGATAAAAAAAGAGTTTAAATATACATAGTGTTATTACTCACTTCCCGCTTGGAAGATTTTGTGCATACAGTTTTATTTATCTTATAAGCAGAATTTATGTTTTGTTATTTTTAGAATTACAAATTTAATGGGTTTTTTTATTTTTACAGATTCGTGAACTGGATGGATTACCACTGATACTGGATCAAACTAATATTGATGGGAAAAATCCCTGTATCCTTTATATGTTCAGTTTGACCTATGAGATGACCTTTTCACTCTTGGAATTTATAGAAAGCCTTGTTAGGTTTTGGCCTCAATGATTTTAGTTGAAGATATTTGTTTTTCTTTTATTGGGGGGTATTTCGACAACAATTCAGCAAAATATCTCTCTTAATGATCAAAATGACCATTGAGATTCAGCAGCTAGTGAAATACACGTACTTGTGTGCTACCAGTCGTCATTATGTCCTGCATTCAAACTGATAGTGTATAAATCATTCTTGAAAGCTTGATTAATCCACGATGGATTTCCACAGGTCCCTCTTGTTTAATACTGTCATTCTGTTTGGATTTGCAGAAATTCAAATAACCCATTATACCATAATATACAGGTTATTTCTTATTGTCTGATCTGGATCTACACAGGTCAATACTTGAAAAAACTTTATGAACCTAACAGCAGACAGTGTAGATCCTGATCAGAAGGCACAGGTGTGCCTGCCAATCTTGATCTACTCAAATGCCCATTGTGTTATCTAATGGAGTAAAGGTTTAAATATACGCCTTTCCAATAAACAGTTTCGCAGTCCTGTACGAGTTACTTCCCGCGACCGAAAATCAATCCAAAACGAGGCTCTGCAGGATAGCTGAATGATCGGGCTAATGGCTTAAGCACATAATAGCTAACCTTATCCGCTATATTGCAGGTCTGCGTTCGTCGCCGGCGGTGAAAAAATAAGTTGCTGGTCTGTTATTCTAGCCAGACTTTTTATGTTTACTATTTGTTAGATATTTAGATTTTTAATGGTATAAGAACATGTACCATTCTTGTTGATAGTAGGGAGTATGAAACGCAATTTGGACAAACATAAGCATTAATTTTACCAATTATGTACAACAATTTCTTCTTTATATCTTTTATATATTTTAATATATTTTACTGGTGTAAATGTTGCAAATTTCTAAGGCTTTCTCCGGAAATCGTGATATGTCAACATCTGGTTACATAATCTGTAGACAAAAATACAATCAGAATTTGTTGATACTTACACATTTGAACAATAGAATAGTCCTAACAAATTAAGGCGTTTATGGTCAACGTGTAAATAATTTGAATATTTAAAATGTTACGTATACTTCACAACCAAATATGATTGATTCTGTCTTGAAATAAAACAGGATCGGTAATCTAATTGTTTGTTGTAGAAGTATCATTCGTAGAATAAAATCCAAGGATTTAGATGCCGGCTTCCAAAAAGATGAGAATATTTATATCACAATATGGTTGCATATCCAATTTAGATTTCTTAGGTTTGACAGATTGTAATTTTGGCATAAAAGCCCAAACTCTTAATTAAACATATATAAAATGTTTTGACAAGAATTGTTTCTTATTGACAGCTTTTGTTTCTATACGTGTCATAATGTTGATTAAGAATCCATTTAAGTGCTAAATCAAATACATTTGCTGGCACATCCAGTAGTAAAAGGACTCCGAAATACTTATTAATTGGGAGGTGTAGATACCTTGCAAATAAAAATTACACGATCTCTTTTGGTCAATGATATCTGCCCCTTTAAGTAATTGACAGATGACCCCGTGTGCGAGACAGTTTGACATGTATATGGCATGCCGCCTTCAAAATCAATCGCCGCCGACATAATCACAACATGATGTCAGTAGTTGAATAGACACGCTAATCCGGAAACGAGACTCAATTAAGCCGTGAAGAGAACACTGCGTCTGTTTGTTAGTTCAAGTCGTTTAGTGTCTAATGGGAGGAATAATGAATTGACACTTTTAGTCAGAAACCTGATTGTTTTATAAATTATTTTCAAAAATATCATGACGCTGATGTATTATTACTAATTCAAAGAGAAAATATATTTTTCAAAAAATAATTTTATGATAAAAAAGAAAGTTGTAGGTACATATTCCCTATTACGTTATTACAACGAGCAATCATTTTTCCTGTAAAGCAGTCACGTGACTGGACAGGGGAGGTAACCAAATAAATTCATCGAATTATTGGAAAGGTGTATATATATCTTATATAAATAACAAGTTGTACACTACATGTGTCAGTAGATGTTCAGCTAATGCAGTTATAATGTTGCTGAACAAAACAAATAATGGTCTTTTGTTTTCATATTGGATATTTATTATTTACCCCTGTTCAATAAATGAACCTGTGTAAATAAATCAATGACTTGCAGTGATGGGTTCAGTATACAAACTAGTGTAATCAATATGTGCTTCTATTGATATTTCATTAACAGGTCCCAAGGGAATGAAAACCAGTCTCAAAGCTCAAGCATCTGATTGGCTCAACTGGAGACTAGTGTCCCTTTCAGCCAATCAGATGTTTGAGTTTTGAGACTGGTTTCCTGATCTACAATGTTCCCCTGTGGATAACAGCAATATAAGATCATTCTCAAATCTGCCATAAGATCATTCAGCTCAAATCTACCATAAGATCATTCAGCTCAAATCTGCCATAAGATCATTCAGCTCAAATCTGCCATAAGATCATTCAGCTCAAATCTGCCATAATATCATTCAGCTCAAATCTGCCATAAGATCATTCAGCTCAAATCTGCCATAAGATCATTCAGCTCAAATCTACCATAAGATCATTCAGCTCAAATCTGCCATAAGATCATTCAGCTCTAATCTACCATAAAATCATATAGCTTAAATCTGCCATAAGATCATTCATGATTATCCCTTTACACCATATATATGGGTTTTATCCCATGAGCAAACAAAAAGATCTAGATCAGCCGGCATCTGTTCTGTCTGATCAGGATCTACACAGGCTGCTAATAGGTGAGAAATAACCAAATAAATTATTAAAGGGAACAGTCTAGATCTTGATCCGATGGCACAGATGTGTTTGTTGATCTGGATCTACATTGTTCCCGTGTGGATAACAGCAATATCCCATCAAGTAGAGTGTTACCTAAATGGGTGTAGATCCAGATCACGAGGCACATCTCTTGCATCTGATCTGGATCTATTATGTTGGCTTTTTTATCAGAAAATCAAATAAATAGAAAAAGCTAACAGTATAGATTCTAATCATATGGCACAGATATACTGGCTGATCTGGATCTAACCATGCAATAAAAGCCTATCTATGGAGAAAAGCGTACTTAACAGCTGATACATAGGTTGTAGTAAACTTTAAACAGACATCAATAAATCTAATTGTTGTTATAAGGTATCGGAGTGCAGTTCATAGAAAGGGGAAAGCAGATAATTGAAAGAAAAAGTGTTCAAACAGACAGTGGACCATTAGCCGTTTTTAGTATTGGTTTTCACTAATGACTAGAGTTTCTGTCTTGTATCTGATGAAAAATATTTTAGAACTACAATTCTATTTTGTCTCATGCTTGATCACCTATTAACCCATTATTCCATAGATATGCCTTAATCACAAAGGGGATTAGTATAGATCCCTAACATTAAGAAAAGAGACACTGCTTGCTAATTTTATTAAAATCTGGAAGTCATGACTCCCATCTAGATGCTCAGCTAGGAAATTACGAAGAACTGTATTAATCATCGCAGAAAACAAAACTTAAGTATTATAGATAATAATATTTGTTATAAATTTCAAGCATGTCTAGACTTTGCTATAATTCTGCATTTTAAAATCTTGTCATAAATTTGACAAAAGGTTAGGGATTGAATCGATATTTTATGTCATTCATCAGGGTATGGAAAACATTTGGATTGTTTAAAATGTTAAGCCAGAAGCATACTTTAAACAACCCATTGTTCATATCCTGATAAATGTGATAAAATATTGATTTGTGCACAGTCCAGTAGGTTATGCTAGACTTGTTTGTTGTAACCATGACCCTGCCTAAATGTTTTCCACTGCAAATGGAAACAGTCTGACGAAAGACTTTTATCATACTGAAGTGCAAAATGAGTGCAAGTATAATTAAAAAAAAAACTTCCTTAACGGCCTTTGTAGATATAACACAGTGGTCAGTGTTTGCCATTCACAACCTAACGGAAGACAATGAAGCTAACAGAAAATATATTGCTGAATTAAAGCTACAGGGTGTGGCCAATAATCAAGCTATCCTTAAAGAAATGGGACTGGAAACCATCATAGATGGAGAGAAAGTGACTGTAAAGAAGAAGAAATCTTCCTAGTGTTTTCTTGTATGTACTGCTTCTGCTAATGTAAAATATGTACACAACAGCAATAAAAACTTGAAACCCCTCTGAAAAGACCATCATCGGGATTCGACAATAATGGTCTTATGTAATAGGGTTAACTTAATTATGGAGTAGAAAATAGTGCAAAACTGTTTAAAGAGACATTGATCTTCATTCCAGGGTAGTCTTTATGATGGGTTTTACCTAATTAAGCTGCTATATCATTAACAACTCGCCTGTGGATTCTGCCTTCTTCTGTATATATACAGAACTGATACTGTAAACCAATTTAAAAAATTGCCCATACAAATTTTTTGCATTTTAGTTAGTATTTATTTTCATGTTTTTCTTATTTCTGAAAAATAATTTCATAATCCTTCATACAAATTTGTACAAATTAATTTCCACGCTTCAGTGTAATCTGTGAATAGTGCAAAGTTAATTAGTCAAGAAGATTTATTGGTTAGACTATTTCATTTAGCCTGGCACCAGCTAGATGGTTTATAAAAAAAACACTGAAATACTTAATTTTTTTTAAATTTAATTTCATTTTCTCTGATATGCTGAACCATCTATGTTCTGGGAGATAAGGGAAATAAAGTGCATATCAATAAGGTACCTGCAGGAGTTGCTCTTCTTGGAGGAATTGATGAATATTGTATTAGTGTTATGAGAGTATATAACAGAACATAGGGACGGGAGCCAGTCTATATTTCATTGAAAATGACTTAAATTATTCATACTTCTGACACACACATATGATTGAACATTTTACAGTTGATCGACATTTATTTTCCTAAAAAACTTGCATGATTAAAGCTGTTAGTGTTATTTGATAATGATGTATACAGTAAATCCTGTCTATAGCAGCCATTGTAAGAAAGCTTGGCTGGTTCTCATGTTGGCACCTAGTCCAGCCATATAGCTAGTTAATACAGTGAGACTGTACAGTCATGTACATAGTGTATTTTATGGGCTAGTTTAATAATGCAGTCATTACACTAGAATAGTAAGTGTGCAGTAATTGAGCTAGTTGTCATGTAACTACTCTAGATAATGGGTAAGTCAAATTATATAGTCAGTGAGTCAGTGGACTAGTGAAGTCAAGTGTGCAACCTAGTGCAGTCAGTGAGCTAGTCCAGTCATGTAACTACTCTAGATGATAGGCTAGTCAAATCATGCAGTCAGTGGACTAGTGTGCAAGCTTGTGAAGTTAGTTAGCTGGTCCAGTCATGTAACTACTGTAGATAATAGGCTAGTCAAACTGTGCAGTCAGTGAGCTAGTCCAGCCATGTAACTACTCTAGACAATGGGCTAGTCAAACTGTGCAGTCTACGAACAAGTGTATTATTGTGGAACCTTCTGCAGTTAGTGAGCTAGTCCAATCATGTAACTACTCTAGATAATGGGCTTTTCAAACTGTGCAGTCTACAGACAGGTGTATTATTGTGGAACCTTCTGCAGTTAGTGAGCTAGTCCAGTCATGTAACTTCTCTAGATAATGGGCTAGTCAAGGTATACAGTCAGCGGACTAGTGTAGTCGGTGTACAACCTAGTGCATCAGTGAAACATTCGTAAGCATGTTTGGCTAGTGGTCTAGTATTGCAATCGGAGGGTAGTACTGTCAGTCAGTGTAGGTGGTGAGCTAGATCTGTCTTTGTACAGTCACTGAGCGATGCATTACAATTTGTCTCTTCTGTTTACGTGTTCTGCTATTGCCCTAATGACTAAGGTATGCTGACTGTTCCCAAATCACACTGTTCCAACAAGATCATTGTTATTGTTTACATTGAAATAAACAATCTGTGATTAAATGTTGTTTTTTTAGAAAAACGACGAGTTTAGTTATATGTTTGTTTACTAGTATTCGAACATCTGCAAATATGAAACCACGCAGAACTTCTGTGCTAAAGATTATCAAACTAACATTGGAGACCAGTCTCAAATCTCAAGCATCTTATTGGCAGAAATGGAGATATGCCAAACACCGTGATCAAAGCCAATCTCCTTCGCAGAGTTGTCGTTTCTTACACTCACTTCACACCTCTGCCAAAGGCTCAATGTAAAGATTTTTACCAAACTAAGCTTCATTTGTATACAGTCATAATTATGGATATATGAAAGCTTGTGGTAAAACAAATGACAGAGAGTCACTTTTTTCATTAAAACAAAAGAAACCCAAGCTATGTTAAATGTAGTTGTTGAACTATTTTTTTTTAGTTTAAGTAAAAGTAGTTAAAGCAGTCCCAGCCTAAAACAGAGGCGAATGTATATGAGCCGATAGTGTAGGAGTGTGGATCAACGCCTACATTGAAATCCATTTGTTTCCTGTTTGTGTTCCCTATTCCTGTATAAACAGAACTGTGGGATACGACACGTTCAAGAACCATGACCAGGTCGCGTCGTGTAGGGGAAAGGGTTTGCCCCTCACCCTCCCCTTCCCATTTCTTATCAGTCATAAGGCAAAGACTTTACAATTATTTGTCCGATTCACAATGCTACGTCCGGAACGGGTTTTCCGGTTATCATCTAAACGCTTTTGTTTTGAAACCGAGGCGCGCACTGCTGGTTCGCAGATTAATGATGAAATCCTGAAGCATAATTCCGTCCGTCCGTTACAGTAAGAAAGACCTTGTGAATCTCCATAGTATTTATTACCGACTTGAAATTTAGGGAAAAATGTGAGAAATACGCGAAATTTTAACCCACGCGAAATATAATGGTATTGTAAATCCAGACCACACTGCACTGAAAAGGCCATGTAAGTTTGAAAGTACACACAATGTCTGCGTCTAACTTACAGGATTGAAGGTCAGATTTTACCAAATATTGTGTCCCTACAACACGTGGAAGTGCTGATAAATAACGCGGCGCAGTTCTTCGCAGACTCCGATAACCGATCACGTATGTTTAATGATCATTGTTACATATTTCAAGGATGACGTTTTCATAAACGCTCGCTATCCCAAAAAACTATTGAGTAAAGTTGCGAAGAGTTTAACGTCAACGACACGCGAATAATAAAGGTCAAATAGGCCAAGGACGCCTATAGTTTGGGCATTTGAAGCAAAGTTATACTGCTGGAATCTGGAAAAATTTGACAAATGCAGTAAACTGCTGCTAACGTCTGAAAAAGCAGTTAACTGCTACTACTGGAAAATCCGAGTAGATGTTAACTGCTACTGCTGGAAACTGGCAGTTTACGGTTATTGCTGGAATATCTGGCATTAGCAGTGAACTACTACTGCTAGAAACTAGCAGTCTCTTTCCGCTGATGCTGGGAACAATGGCAGTAGTAATGAATGTTCGTACGTAGTTTTTGCGTCATCACAACTGAACAAGCTACTTTTCACTCTAGATTTCAGAAATGCCTTCACTTGGAGAACTATGCCCAAGGTCATAAAACTTATTCTGGAGACCAGTCTCAAATCTCAAGCATCCGATTGTCTGAACTGGCGACTGGTCGCCATTTTAGCCAATCTGATGCATAAGATTTGAAACTGGTCTCTAATCTAAGTTTTATGATCATTGGCCCTGCAGTATCGTATACCGAAACACCCGCTACTGTACACGAAGTAGCTTTATTGCAAAAACTGAGCCACCGTTTACATCGTCTGCTGTTAAATGACGACAAGTGCTACAATCGCCTTTCACCAGATAATTTAAGGACAACATCGGTCCATAATGGCTATGTGCGTTGGGTATTTCTCATTTCTTGCGCCCAGACCACGTTCTATCACACAGAAGAAGAACTTCATTTTATTCGATCACGCCCAAACGTTAGCAGATAATAGTACGCACATATTCATTGTATCAACTGATTTAAACCGCAAGCTAGAACTTAAAAGTACAATCCGGCGATATTTGAAATAATGCATTTGTCTTAATTTAAGCTAGCCAACATGCTAATTACCTTAACTCGTTCAGTTTTACCGTAAAAGCGATTCGAGGATACAAACCTAGAAATCTTGCTCATTAAGCTAGTTTTAATACGACTTTTAAAAGTTCATTAAGACTTCAGAAAAACTCCATTTTAGATAGAAACTTTAAACCAACAAAACAGCCCTTCGTTTCTAATTATCTATTTGCATGAAACCAGAAATGTTTATTAATTGTATAACAAACAGCACAATTCCACAATACATTTTGATTATGTTATGTACACATGTAAAACTAGAACAAATAAAAACTATATTGCATTTTTACAATCACCAATAAAACGAATGTCAGAATAGTCATAGTGAATATATCGGCCATTATACCGGAAGTCTTATTGCAGCCATTTTCCGTACATGACATCACACAGCCTCGATATCGCACGCCCTCAAACCGGAACTCCCCGCACTGACTGTCCAGCGATTCCAGCGAACATCCTCGGTAGAACATTGCAATGTTATCCTGAGCTACAACGAAAATATCAAAGTATTTTAGTACATTATATTTTTAACAAGCCAAAACGTACAATGTTTTTTCTTTAAACAATATTAAACGCTGCAATGGTATGGGTAATATGGTAAATGTGTATAAAGATTTCCAAAAAGGGGTTTCTTTGGGACAGTGTTGGGGTAGTAACATAGTAATTTCAAACCTTCTTGCAAAAATTCCCATTAAAATTAAATATTGCTGCGCTGTATTGCAAAAAAAGCGATTCGAGGAACCCTTCTGGATCCGCCCCAGGTATAGATGACAAATTGCACAAAATGGTGAAAATGCACAAAATGGTGAAATCTGATTAAAATCATCTCATGAAAACCGCTACGCTAAAAGTTTGTTAGATCTGACTTTGATGAGATTGAAAATGGTGGAAATACTGAATGCATGTAATGTCACAGAACAGTGGAATGTAATCTTGTCAGATCTGATCAGAAGGTTTCTTTATATGTTTGAATTACGTTGAATAATGGTATTAGGTAGAATACAACAATCTGTATGAAAGAAAAGGTACTGAAGATTACATTTGAAATTTGCCGCGTTGACTACACACTTTTCGCTAGGGTAAACGTTTCCGGTGTCTAAGCGGTGCAATAACCAACGCTTTGAGCTTAACCTATCGTTTCTAAGTGTAAAATAGCTTGCAAAGTTGAAAACATCATCAAGGATAATTAAATATTTGTAAAAAACAGATTTTCCAAAATATATCAAAATATATTCTTTATACATGAGATAAATTCTTAAAAATAACTACCGGGTAGTTACATTATGCTCTCTAGAAAGGAATACAAGGATTACCCGCATTTCCGTTAAGTTTGATGCAGTATTTGGCGGGAAAAAGTCCGATCCGTCCGTCTCTGCCTTGTGCACAGTCCTTCTTAAAGTCGCCATAAGCCGGATGAAAAGGATCGCCACAGTTGGGATCACTATTGTTGAAGGAGAAGCAGTCGAAGCAATCTATTGCTGCAGCTGGAATAGATGAACAACATATCAGTAAAATATATAAGTTTGGCTCGGAACAGATTGCATTTGGAAAGTAAGTACTTTAGCAGCTCCTCAAAATATCACAGGTTGCGTGTGTAATCAGCAGTTTAGTAAGTAAGTACTTTACATTGAAGTAATACCAGCAATGCAGCCTTACACAGGCTGTGTTTGTTATCAGCAGTTAGCTAAGTAAGCATTTTATATTTAAAATTCATGCCAGCAAAGCAACAATCACATTCTCTGTGTGTAATCATCATTAAGATAAGTTACCACTTTAAACTAAACTAATGCCAACAAAGCAAAATATGACATGCTGTGTGTTAAATCACCAATTAGCCAAGTTTGCACTTTACACGAAAGTAACGCCAGAAAAGCAAAATATGACATGCTATGTGTAAAATCACTAATAAGCCAAGTTTGCACTTTACACTGAAGTAATGCCAGCAAAGCAAAATATGACAGGCTGTGATTGTAATCAGAATTTAGCTTAGTTATCACTTTACACTTAAGTAATGCCAGCAAAGTAGCATACCGCTATGATATGACATGCTAAGTGCGAAACCATTTTTTACCATAGCAACATTACACTCAAGGCATAAAATTAATGACATTTAAGCGATATGTAACGGGATGGACGCAAAATTCACTGGCGAGTGCTGTTAAGCTCGTAGTCTAGCTATTTAGCAAACCAACTTGCAAATGAGTAATGACAAAATCCAGCTGCCCGTTTAAGCCTTGGTCATCTTCATCAGAAAAAAAGGGAATTCGACACCCAAATATGAACTCTGTGAAGTCATTAAAGGACAATATTTTACTATTATTTTTATTAAATATTGCATAATGGTAAAATTGGGACATTCGTCGCAAAACTGATGATGCTGCCACTTAAACTAACCCTGTTTTGCCGTGACTTTACACTGATAAGTACTGATCCTTTGACACGAGTTCTTTGCGAACCTACTACCACTAAATCAACGGTTAATACCCGCTCTCTATCTGGTTAAAGAAGCGATTATTATGAGCAGAAGATAGATAGATATTCTTTATTACACCAAGAGAAGAGTAGTACATAAATTGAACAAACAAAAAAATATACACAAACACAAATGTTACACGTAATATACAAAAGTACTGTTCCTTTGACACGAGTTCTTTTCGAATCATCTACCACTAAATCAAAGGTTAATACCCGCTCTCTATCTGGTTAAAGAAGCAATTATTATGTGCAGTAGAAATTTAAGATCATTCGCGCGAGGTTTAACTGTGTGGGTAAAACATTCAAGACTTCGTAAGTTTTGCAATTCGTTTCCATAGAAACAAACATTGAGAGAAAACATAAACAATATTAATGACCAAAATGTACAAAATACCAGAAAGAAATGTCCCTACCTCTGTGCCAAATCACCGGTAGCATAGCCACATAGAGTATCCTTATCTGTCTATAGACCATCATCAATTTGTGCAGCAAGTGTTGTTCAACAACAAAATAACCATTCCTCCATTTTACCACTGCCCTTCACTACATTGTCACAATCGTTTCAGAATCCAAACAAATCGAACAAAAACTTCATGTATCTTCGCACGCAAATTTATTCCTATACCCAATTGATTTATAAAATAGCGTATTTTCTCGATAAATTATGTTTCCGCATAAGTTGTATTGGAAACTATGGCTCAAATGGCGTCACGGAAAACTAAAAATAAACTGCAATACTCGGTTATATTGGATTTTCAGTTTCTAGTGAAGGAGAGAGAAGTCTGGGTTATATTGCTACATCTTCGATCATTGCATGCATCCCCCTGGTCTGTATATGTCATCATATTGTGAAGATAATTGAAACAGTGAAAGAATCTCGGGCCAATAAACACGGTGACGAATCAGGACGGAGCCTCGTTCTGCGAATTGCGTTTCGTGTTGCCTTGTTGTCCCTTACAACGGAACCTCGTCGTTACTATCTCACGATGTTATCAACTTCGGGACATAAAAATCCCATTAACACAATGTAAGTAGAAAAAAATCTCAATGTCACGGAACTTCAACGATGTTAATTGTTGCTGCACAGGTCATTTCAGGTCTATAAATTTCGTGGTAGTCTTGTAGAATAGAAAAAAGATAGTCACTACTTCACAAAATTCATTGGATCTCGTCGAAATTGTCGATTTTTACTGTTAATATTATAGCTTTTATGATTTGGAGAAGTAAGAATATAATTTAAGTCAGTACTCTATCTGCAAGTTAGCGAAAATTAGTGGTCGGTGCATTAAACACTGGTTTATACATTCAGAAAGATCAACGCTTGTTTTTTCTCAGAAACGGCGCCTGTTGACTCAGAAGCTGTTTCATTGATTTTCAGACAACGGTGGCCTATGTGCCTTAAATACAAAGGCACCTTTTTTCTTCGATATATTGTTAACCGGTTCGATAACGCCAAAAATAATCATTCTGATTTTCATATATTTAAACAGAAGAATAAGTTCAGGGGCAGCTCAGCGTGGGCTCGTCCCCCCCCCCCCCACACACACACACACCCGGCATGGACACCGATTAAAGGGGCAGTTTAGTGGTAAACATATTTCATTATAAACATAAATACGGTTATTCTTAAAGTGCCATGATGTCTGATATCGCTTTGAAATAATTCCTAGGCTTTGAACCTCGAAATTTCATTTTTATTGGCAACAAATAATGAATATTTGACAATATAAGCATCACATAAAAATACGACTGCAGCACGATTACACTTATTCTGTATATTTATGTATGACACCAGCAGGTTACAAGGCAGTAGCCTGTTGCAATGTTTTTTTAATAAGCTCGTCCCTTTCGCATCCAGCAGAGGACGGGTACAAGTGATAAAATCCAGTGGACTGGTACAAATGATAAAATCTGAGACCTGTCTAATGTTTTACTTGTTTTGAGCGCACATTCTGCGGATTGGCGTTGTGAAATGTTTGGTTGTTAAATTTTATTTGTAACATATGAAAGATGACAACATAAGAAAATTAATCATCCGAACTGTGAGAAAATGCGTTTTATATGTGATAGATGTGACATAATTTAAACAATTCTAAACCTTTTGGAGACCTCTGGGGACGGAGTTTGAGTTCAGTATTCCACCGTAGACAGCGTTAAGCTGTTTATTTGGTATACTTTAATAATCAAAATCAAGGCATTATTATTATCCAGCTTTCAGAATGAAACGCAGAACGTTACGGGGGCGTTCGAGGTTCTTCAATGAAAAAAATACTCGATTTACTCCCTTTACAAAAAGCTGGGTTAAAATATTTTAACCCAGCAAAAAGATTCCAAATTTAATACTGTACCGTTTTTTTTTTCTAGTAAAATTAAACAACTAAACGGTCAACCAATGCATCGGTGTACCAGTTTTCTCCATGGTAAAATTTGACATTTATGTTTTTCGGCGTTAGCTGTCTAAGCTCACTTTTGACCTAGTTTTTCGACCAATGAAATGTTGTAAATAATACTCGTATTCTATTATTATGCAGCGGGAAAATAAAATAAACTATTTCGATTGATAGCTATTTACACCAGAGAGGCATCTAGCAGGGTGGAGAGGTATCTAGCGGGATTTTTATTATTATGCAGCGGGAAAATCCAATAGATTATTTCGATTGGTTGTAAGTGGGTGTTGTTTATGATTACCGTAACGATTTTTATATTTTGTGTAAGCATTTACCTGGCACTTACAGGTTCGAGCATTTTCGTTTTTAAAAGCGATAATTGTATTGGAGAAAACATATTTACGATTTAAATAACCAGCTAAGTCAATATAGATAGCTTAAATACAATTTTATATGGAATATTCTTGGGTGTCAGGTAAACACTTGCGTACAATACACAGTGTAAACCGAGGAAAAGTGCAGATATTTCTAGCTCTTACTGGTTCCTTTCTAGTTCCTTTGATACTGATTGTTAATTTCGAGTTTTAAATACAATTACTCTGTAGGGTAGTGGCTATCACTCTCGCCTCGCAAGCGGAGGCCCCGGGTTCAATAATCAGGAGGAACACTATTTTTTTCAGTGTTAATTTACGTAAAAGTTGGTAGATTTCGCTCTTGTAACAAGCTGTTATTATTTATATTTATTAAATTTCAACGACATTTATTCATCTTGAGTTCTAACTCTACAAGAGGTATTTTACTGAAACTGAATAAAGGTAGATCAAGGCTTAATGTAAGACATTGCTTTTTGAATCGACGTATTATCACCGTATTTAATTGTTGCAACAGCTTCAACATTTTTTTGAAAGACACTTTCAATGAATTTATGAGTTGTCATGATTCGGTCGCTTAATCTCTAGGTCATACTAAGAATGCAGAGAGGGTTCTTCAACACCTATAATAAGTAAAATAAAATAACTAAACTGTGTCTGCTTCACCTCTATATATTTCTTTCTTTCTTATATATATGTATATATATATATATAAATCTTTTCCATCAACGCCGTTTATCTTTTTTTAAAGATATTTCTTGTTTCTTATTGTATTTACACATTATCGGTCAAACTGAATTAAAGTGGATTACGTCTTATACACCTGAAATGCGTAAATCCAATCGACGGTTACCAGTTTACCTCATTCTGACTTAATACGCACTGCAGAACTGTAATTCGCTGTTTAAAAGGTCCTTATCTAAAGAAGCACACGGCACCTGTTTTTTGTAGTTCACACGTTTTCTGTTTCTTTAGTTTAAACTTACTAGTGTGAACCTTGCAATCTCGGTGACTGTCTCTTTGTAAAATGTACAGTTTTGCCAAGAAGCGACCACAAGAAGGAGATGCAGAAGAAAATTCAGTACAGCCCCAGAATCCAAAATGTAGCAGAACCCAAAATCATACGCACGTCTCCGCATTTTAACAACAATACTGTAAACGGTTTTCGCACAATAAGGAACCGGTGCCATGTATCAACACGGACCGTTCCTTTTTAACATTTTTTCAACACTTTCAAATTAATATACCACAATCAATGTGGCGTTTTCATGTGTCGATATCAAGACTGTTTACACTACTGAACCATCGGAAATGAAATGGACGAGTCCAGTGTGTAAAAAATCGTTAAATTCTTCCTTGTAAATTACTCACAACAAAATTTAATACAAGTGTGTCAATACACATCGACAAAAAACAAGCTTTTCTGAAATAATCCATATTATTCTGCTTTCTTAAGTACTTAAAATCGGTAAAGAAAACGATACCATTTTCCGTCACATTTTCTTATAAATCAAAGAAACGATGGTAAACAGAAATTGATGAGTTTGCAATAAATGGTACATACAATTTTGATAAAAAGCTTACGAGGCGCCGTTGTACGGTACAACAAGGCAACATGAAACGCAATTCGCACAACAAGGCACCGTCTTGATTCGTCACCGTGATAAAACGAGACAATAAGTTTAGAGACATGACTGGTTCTAAATAAACCTTGATAGGGTGGCTATATTACATCACTTTTAGAATGTCGTGCATACACAAAATCACTCGCTTCTGGAAAGTTTTTTGAGTATTTCCCAGTAATTTCTGACAAATTTTGCTAAACTTGATGTCTTTGAATGTTAGAGAAAACGGCAGCGGACTGAAATAAAGTTAAATGTCGGTGAAAATGCCTATGCAGTGCTCTTAATATCTTATCAAAATCGGTTTAAAAATTACCGAGAAATAAGCAAAAAACCTACCCAAAGCGAGTGATTGTGTGTGTGCACGACATTCTTAAAGTCACGTGGTATAGTCACCCCGATACATCAGAGATGTTATTAAACAAATGGCCGCTTTATATCTTATCCGTTTTCGAACAAACCTTAAATAAGAGTTCCTAACTATCATGGAGCAAACGTGTATCGTATCAAAAAGAAGGGGCCATTTTTTTTAATACAGATAAAATAGTACTTTTTCCGGTCTCGAGGTGGATATATACAACGAACCCCAATGCTTTTGTTAGGAGCGTTCTGATTTGTCGAACGATTGACTTAGTCCGGGACATATTTTTGCACACAAATCGTTCGACCAATCAGAACGCTCCTAACAAAAGCGTCGGGGATTTCCGGAAGTCGCACTAAGGAGAAAAATCTATGAAAAAATAACCTGCATTTCGGAGGCCGTTTTCTGTTGAATATTACGCGTATTTCTAGCTTTTGATGAGACTTTTTGACATTTACTGTAAGATCAGACCCTGTTGCGTTGAATCAAACAGCTGTCAGGTTAGAACCCTCCGTATTGTAGGAAAACAGCCTATCGAACGGGGGAGCCTATCTGGTGCCGTTCCTGACCATTATTCAATTTCATGTATATATTACATAGAATATACATTTTTTAACTACGATTTTGACGGTGTATTTTCGCATATTTTGATAGTAGTGACTTGACACCATTCTTACAAAAACCAAGGGCGTATTAGTAAGGGTTGGAAAGGGGGGTGGGCGGCTGGTCAAGCGCCAGTGGAAGAAAATATATATCAACATCATCTGGCCTTTCGGACAAGACAACCGAAGTGTTATTTAATTCAAGTTGGATGGCACCCAGAAATTCTCAGTATAACATTTCGGCTAAAAGAAGTAAGTACGCCATTATATCGATATGTCCAAATATAATACGATATTTCCAAATATAATATTACTACAAAAGTACTACTGCTGCTACTGCTACTACTACTGCTGTTGCTACTGCTGCAGATGATGATGACGACGACGAAGACGATGATGATGATGGTGATATTAATAATAATAATAATAATAATAATAATAATAATAACAATAATTATATATTCTTTATTATTCACAGCTCACTGCGTAAAATGTGACCATAATTTTACCGCCGGAATATACTGAAAATAACGAACTATCATGTTACAATTAAATGAACTTCTTACACCAGCACGCGAATATCGGGGCATAAAACTTCTTATTCTTTTACATAAACATATTAAGGGTATTGGGGCATTAAGTGCAACTAAGTTTACAAAAAGACGATGTTGTGTCACATGTCATATCTGGTAAATAAAAAATTTATACATTTATGCACTCTAGAAAGTAGACAATAATGACGTACTGTTTCAAGGACGAATATGTCAGTGAGGATGTCAGATGCGAGATATATCCAAAATAAAAGATTACTTTGACAGAAGCAGTCATTTATCTCATATATCTAGATCAGACAAGATGTTTATTACATTCTTTTTAATCAATGTTCTAATTTGCTACCTAGCTGAGCTGCAAATCCCATTCAACTTATTGCTTTAATTTATTCGTATGTCGACTTTAAGAATAGTCGACCATACTATAGCTTTCAGTCCGGCTATGATTGTTCAAAACATACTGAATTATATTTATATAAATATATAAAAAATAAATATGGTTTTATCAGCATTAGGGTCGACGCTTAACTTTCTGCAGGGGTCATTATAAATCGCGGGGGTAGTGGGAAAGTACATAGTTTATTGGCACGCATTGAGAATTGGTACTTGTGCTTTAGAAGTACGTACGTAGTACATTGAAATCGACAATCGCATATAGTGTCACGACAGACAAGAAATAATCCTAGTTTTATACATTTTTTAACATACAGTTCTAATTCAGTGCGATTTCTTCTTGACTTCGCAATTTTTACCGACTAACGTCGTCGTCGTCGTCGTGGTTGTTGTTGTTGTTTTAAAGTACATTAGATGTTGTTGTTTGCATTTTAGGAATAAAATATGTGATTTTAAGATTACTTTGTCCTCACACATATTGCGAATGTAATAAACGTTTATCAACAGAGTGTTTTTTTTTTAGTTTTAAGCATTGCTCCGTTTGTCATTGTTAATTAAGTCATAGACAAAAAATATCAAAATCTCGCAAACGGCACGATGCAGCACAATAAATCTTTGCACACACCAATGTTATAAATATTTATGTTTAATTTACATATGCTTAGAAAAGTTAGAAAAGTAAAGAAAAATAGTCAGACCTAAAAAGCAACATTAAAAACAATTTAAATGTCTCTATAAGAAATGAGTTGCAAGCGAAAATCTAACTGAAATCGAGATTTGTAGTACCAATAATTGACAGAACGTTGTTCATTGTTAATCACGCCTTCAGGTTGCTTTACTTTAAGACACACATTTTGTTATTGTTTCAACATCCACAAAGAAAATGAACCCACAGCGACAATTTGAAAATTTGATTGACAGCAAATCAAGTAAAATACAGCGTCTTCTGATTGGAGTTCTAACAATCGTCAATGACAAAAACGTGGTTGGCGTCTTGAAAAGTGCTGCAGTGCAACATGTGTTTACGAAGGTTGTTCGCTGGGTCAATATCTGATTGAAATCGAAATTTGTAGTACAAACCGACAATACGGCATGCGACGATACGACATGCGTTAATCTGTTACTGCACGCTTAGGAATAAAATACTAGAATAATGGTGCAGACGCTATAGCGGTAATGAAAGAAAATGTTTATACCTTTTTATGATTTGTATAAATGATTTTCTCTACTACATCCTTAATTCTTAACTTATTTGTGTAATATTTGTGTGTTATATGGTAAAAACTGCAAAAAAAACGTGAGAAAAACGCGCAGGACCGTTACCATGGCGCAGCGACGGTATAATTACTTGAGCAAGTACATGTTGGTCGGATTCTAACCGTTCTATCTAGATTTTAAATACATGTATTTTCTTAAGCAAAACGCGCAACTACATGTCATTTTAGTACGATTATTAAAGACTGGCAAAATATTACGCGAGACTTTTGAAATCTTAGTTAATTTAAGAAGGAATCATTTGTCATGAAAGAGGTGAAGTGGGTTATGGGTGTGAATGCCAATTTTTTTTTTGTTCTGACTTCAACGCTTCTTGTAGCATTTAAAGAACATGAGTTGTGAATTTTTAATCTCGTGCAAAAAATTAAAATTAAAGGGAAATCTGTAGCTACTATTGTCTAAAATCATTGCTTCAGGAAGATTTTGAACAAGGTTAACCGTGTCTTAGAATGATATTCATAAAAACAATAGCAGAAAAAAAACAGGGTTGGAGGAGGTAGGTTTTACGTGGATTCCCCTTTCTTTTTTTTTTGTTATTCGCAAAAACTCAAACCGATAAAAAAATGTCTTTAATTCGGGTGGGTCGAAGGAGGACGGCGGTATCCAACCGATCACCAACCTCCATTTATTATGGGTTTTTTATTGTTCCTAAACTCTTAAAAATGTGTCTTCATGACTGGGCGGTTGGGTTGGTACCACCTCACTCCCATACAACAAAGACTAATTAGAATTATTCCACAAAATGGAGGCATATTAAAATCCCACCGTCCGTTCGCTTGCCAATTTCTCGTGTCCAGGCTGTAACGTTCTTGTGTGCAGACCACAGAAAAAAAATTTCCACGGCCTTTTACGATTAATGAATTTTTAATCCTTCATTCATGATGTTTATGTGTTAATGGCTAAGACGCCGTGGCACACTGGCATTTTTTAAGAGTTTACTATTAACCGTACTAGACATCTCCCTTCCAAGCACCGTTTTGTATATGTTCTTTACAGCCGTGAAAAAAAAAACGTAAGCCTTTCCAGCCCAATTACCCAAAGAAAAAAACATTTGCACCATTGCGCATGCATCAGTGTTTCTAGACTGGCAACCTTTGATAAAAGTAGATCAAATCAGAAACCAATAATGTTTACGATATGGTTACATAAGCGAACTTCTGTTATACAATACCAATAGTACACCAATAGTACATTACATATAACAAGTGCTATAGGACTAATTTAATACGATCTCGGAATATAGTCGGTGGCAGGTGCGTACTATTAGCCATTTCAATTTTTATTTTCCATATCCATTGTGCTAAAAATTATTATAAGCGGACGTCAACGACGAAGTTAGTGTTTTATTATTTCCAATATTTTTTCGATGCTAAATTTTGTAATTATATAAGCGGACGACAACGACCAAGTTAGTGTTTTATTATTTCCAATATTTTTTCGATGCTAAATTTTGTAATTATATAAGCGGACGACAACGACCAAGTTAGTGTTTTATTATTTCCATTTTTTTCGATGCTAAATTTTGTTATTATATAAGCAGACGACAACGATCAAGTTGATGTTTTATTACTTCTAATTTTTTTTATCTTATTCAATTAATTAAAAATATAATGCTTGTTATTGTTGGCATTCATCTGGGCTGAAGGTTATAAAGCTGAGACTGGAAACCAGTCTCAAATCTCAAGCATCTGATTGGCTGAAATGGCGACTGGTCGCCATTTCAGCCAATCAGATGCTTGAGATTTGAGACTGGTTTCCATGCTCAGTTTTATAACCTTGGGCACTGACTCTAGAGACAATGGATTCTGCGCCTGAGTGCTTAGTTATTTGTGGGGCTGCAGAGCCGGATGTGGCTGAATAAGCCAATGCGGGAGCTGAATCTCCTGACGCACATGCTGCAAGTGTGGTCGGTGGTGGGATACTGTTCGTTAAGTGCTTTAGTATTTTGTTATATTTTTGTACGAGAATATTTACCGCAGATGTTTGCAATCTTTATTTATACATCTGTCTTATTATTATTTAATAACACATGCATTAAGCTGCTGTAATTTCTGGCGGTGGAATTTGTCCATTAGGTTCCGTCGGTGTACCGAGTAATAGATGAAGTCAAATTAAAGATTACATTAAATTGAAGTTCTTTTATTTCACGCTACAATTAGTGGTATTGCATACATACAGTGAACAATAAATCTAGAATTTTAGATTAATATGACACTTTGAATTCCAAAATTATTACTTAAAAATTTAGCGCGCGACAGTGTTCTGTCCACGAAAGTTAAAGTTCGAATGCCTCAGCAGGGCCGCTGCAGTATCAGGTCGGATCCACGCCTATTACCACGTGGTGCAAAAAGATCCTATAATCATAAATGTGTAAGGATTTAATTAAATTATTTAATTAAAACCCGAGGCGATTATGGCTAAAACTGATCTTAACAAGAATTTAAGGAAACCTACAGTTTTTTTTATAAAACTGACTTGATAAAATAATTGTTAAACATTTATACTTGTCAATTTAATTTATTTATTTAAATTATATAAAAGACTAATAAACCGAGAAAATGCTTAGCCATACATTAGCACTGGTACAATTAAAACACCTCGTGCATTTAGTTCATCAAAGATGTATGATCCTTTTATCAACCATGACTATCTGGCGAAAGATCACCAGTTCCGTTGAGAACAGAAGTCACATAAAGTTAGCCAGATCACTTTCACTGCCGAATTTGTTAAGTTTTAAAAAAGACTTATTTTCTCAATAACAAAAAGAAACTTTCGCTTTTCGCATTTGATATATACACGAGGGATACAAAAACGCAGGACAGGGTGACCTTATATGCAATATCTTGGGAATGCATTAATCAAAAATATTGATATTCTGCTAAGGATACAGTGCACGAGGTACTGAATCGAATTTCGCATTATGGAATAGCCTCTGATGTCTCCCGCGGAAAAAAAACTGAAAAAAAAACAACACCTAGAATCATCTTCAAAGTGTACTCTGCGTTTCTCTATCCCTTGAGCATATCATTTGAAATTCACAGTAGCGCTATTTGTGCAGTGTAGCGGCCGTAAAAAGTCTCCCCGTACATATAGTCAGTACTGTTATCAGTAAAATAACCCGTTACCGATGTTATGCAGTGATTGTAACGTATATCAGTGATATCCGATCCACCTTTTTGTTTTTTGACCCGGTTAGCTCAATTGGTTGCGTCGAAGAAATTGCAGGGATAGGCGCTTTCGCCGTGACGATGCGGGTTCGCTCACAGCTAGAAGAACAATCATTTCAATTGATACGTATGAGCTGTGATTAATGTACGTAATTTTAATAAAAACTTTTTTTCTAAATAAATATGGTTTAACAATTATATACTGAGCCAAAATAAAAACTTGACAAAATGAACCTGGAAAACTCATTAACATTAATGATGCAGGTGAATGTATTTATCTGGAAGAATTTGATCACCAATATGTTAATCTTGAACGTTGTCTGTTCAGTATCTATCGGTTTAAAATAAGAAAAAAGAAAAACAATTGTGTTGTTGTGGCAAATTAAGAGTTACATTGTTCTTTTTTTATTAAAAGGCAGGTAATTTGAAAAAAAAAACGGATATTTTAGTTTAAGTGTATTTAATCAGTTCACTTAAAGGAATGCGATTTTTCTTATGTAAATGTCATAAACTTTTTTTTTAATTTGACATTCGAGTAATCTTTTATATTTGTTAAAAATATCGAACTCATCATTATTTAAGAAGAAGGAGATAACATTGACCTCAGTGATAAAAAACAACAACATCTTCCAGCTTTATAATTTTTTTCAGATATTGTAGATACCACAAATTAAATAAAAGATAAAATACACCACCACTATATACCATACCAAATGAAATAAAAGATAAAATAATCCATCACTGAAAATTTTCAATTTAACAACTAATAAGTTTTTCTTTTTGCTCAGAATACATCAAAGAATATTAACTAAAATATGATACTGCAATCACTTTTAAGTTTTTCTTTACTCATCTCGTATCACTTACGAAAGAAGTTCTTCAAACCAATATTATGTTTTATGTATACATTACTCGTAATAATGAAAGAGGCATAGAAGGAACAAAGGTGGGTAAAATAATGTTGATTTGTAGCGCTGAAAATCACCTGAGATGGTATTGGCAATACCGTATTGTGACTTGATCATAATTTGCACAGTACTTTTTTTAAATAAATGTTATATTAAAAATACCTACTTGAAAGGATAACATCATTTGTGAACCCAAAAAATGCGCAAATTGCCAAACGACTGTATCGTAATTAACACAATTTGTTTTCTAATATACATTTAAAAAAGCAATAAAAAAGCAAAAACCAAACGGCTCTGCACGAACAGCATCACAAAAGATTAAGATTGTTACACATTAAGGTATTAAATTGTTCACATTGGATAGACTTTTCAAATGTAAGTAAGCTTTATTGGATAATTATTTAAATAAAATTAAAATCGTTGGACATTAACTGCACGATGAATATTAGAAGAATACAACATTAAAATTGCAGGTTCAACACTGAAATAAATGGCTACTTCCAGTAGCCAGGCTTAATGCAGAAAAGGCCAAAATACTGCACATTGTAAAAAAAACAGCATGAAACTTCGGCGAAACGATATCCGGACCAATACAAGTTTGTTTGTATTTCCATTTATTTATCGTCGCTACCGGTTGCCCATATGAGCGACGCCTCCAGAAGAGTGTTAGTCATTTTAGGTTTTTGGAGGATAGTGCAAGATACAGAGGACTCTCCAATTCCAGAATCGTCCCTAGTTCTTTTAAGTGCCCGGTGTATAGCACCACTACACTGGACCTCGAATTTAAGTCCCATCCGAACGACTACATTAGTTATTTTAGTTGGAGTAGCGGGGGATCGAACCGGCGATCCCTTGACTCAGAGGCTAACCCTTGAGCTAATGATCCGCTCTCGACCAAGACAAGCTAACTGGTTATAAAGATTTAATTCGAAATGGCCACTATTGCCATGAAATTCAGGCCTAAAGTAAATTATATAACTATATATGTCAATAAAGTCAATTAATGTTTTGAATGTTTTTCACTAATAAATGTTTATGCCAATATTTAGTAAGAGTTCAGTATTAATTTAGGCTGAACTCTACAGATTCAAATTCAGTATGGCCGTTGCGCGAATTTAACATCTTTTGAATTTAAATATGACAAAGAAAATGATTTAATATTTGTATCGTTTAATTTTATTCCGTATGCTCCTGGTTTACTTCTCCATTACAACAGAAAGGAGCAGTATATTCATTATTTAGAATACTAGCAAAAATTCAGTATATTATTTATACCTGGTCATGACTCGCGTGTCAGTTAATGTGGCTGTACTTCTTCCGTATAATAATCAGTATTTTCACAGACAGTGTATAAAAGTTTGACATAAGCTCTACTTCCTTGTTCTGCAACATCTGCATGTGACCCAATTAAAAGGTTTTTTGTGTTGCCCTTTTGAAGAAAAGATGATATATGGTGACCGCTTTGTCCGTCCGTCGGTCTGTCCGTCACGAAAACTGAACGTTGGATATAACTTTGCTGTTTCTTAATATTTCTCCATAATTTACTTTCAAATAATTTTGCTAATGACAACACGATCGTGATGTTGCCAAATTCTTTAGGTCATGGTCACAGCTGACGGAGGTATTCCCTTTTTACTTGGATTTTGCACAAAAACTTAAGTGTGGCTAAATTTTGTCATTTCTTAATATTTCTTCATAAAACTATATTACGTATATTACGTCAATTACTTATTACAACACGGTAATGATAATGGCCTAAAATCGATTGACATCATAAATGTTGTTTATGTGCTATAATTTAATATTCGCTGTCTTTGGGAATCAGTGCCCAAGGTTATAAAACTGAGCATGGAAACCAGTCTCAAATCTCAAGCATCTGATTGGCTGAAATGGCGACCAGTCGCCATTTCAGCCAATCAGATGCTTGAGATTTGAGACTGGTTTCCAAACTCAGCTTTATAACCTTCAGCCCAGAATGTTTGACACATGATGACATGCTGCAATATGGTTTAAATACAATGTACATAGTTTTCAAATTCGAAATAAAACTTTAAATTTATTTTGACAAAAATTTGTCAAATCTACAGACAGTCAGGAAATTGTTTGCAAGTTACCTTATTTCAGACTATTTTGAAACGAATCTTTCTAAACCATGTTCTCTTCTCCTCTCTATGTTTTGGCTGTTTGGGTAGGCTGTGTCTGCTGGATGTGGCCAGTCCTGATAGGCTTATTTCACTTTCTTTCCGAAATAACTTTGAAAGGAAAAGTATCTTTGCAATTAAAAAGCAACATGGTCAGAAAGTCAGAAAGTATGATGACAGTTTACCCGAAACACAAAAGAGAACATACAGACGCAAAGTGGTTGAAACACTGTTCTCGCTTTCTTTTTCAATATCGGTGTTATATTGAAAGAAAATAGCTGACAGAGCAGGTCCAACTGCAATAAAAGCCCATTAGTTCAGTCTGGTTGCCTGTCATATTCAATGTTTTAATCCGAGTATTCTGAGACCACAAATTGACACTGTATTTGAGCACCGGGAGTGCTGTCTAAAACTTTATCTGTCAAAAAAGAAATCTCAGCTTATATTTTATGAATATAACAACAAAAACACGCCTTTGATATAATTACCGTTGTTTTTTCTAAATTATTTCGAGATCGTTGCAAATAGAAACAAAGGTCTTGTTCCTTTATATAAAGAAGTGTTTTATATATTTAAAAAAAGTGTCAATTAGAGTCAATTTAACTTTTTAACTTCTTATGGTGTATCGTTGAAAAAAGCTGGCGGGACACTAGCACTCGGTTCGAAGTCCAGTGATTGTATCTGTGACTTCTTTCTTTAAATTTTGGTCATATACTAGTATTTTCTCAACTTGTATGGAACGTTGAGTCATTGCTTTTCAAGACGGTATTAAGTAGCGTGAATATATTAATGCTACTTAGTTTGGATATATATTAACAGTCTTTTTGTTTTGTGTCCAGGATAGATGCGCATGCTTAATATAGCGCATGCGCAATGTGAAGTAACGCCAATGCGGGTCGCCATAAGAACTAAATAATTTGATTACAGGAATCTAAAACTCTTCATCGTTAACTTCATGATTTAAAAGAAGTTGCATACAGATTTGTGTTTATCAATTTTATCATTACGAAGTATGAAACATAAATGAATAAGCATGTCCCGTATTGCGGAAAAAAGTAGGTCATCAGACATTGCAGCGTGTTGTAGAAAACGAGTGAACACTGTTAGCGACTACTGACCTTCTTGTGATAATCAAAAGTTAGTTATTCGATCGGCATTTATTCCTACTGAGAAGAAGCACAGTTGCCCATGTATCTTTCCGTTCCATTGATTCGTTGTTTTAAATTGTTATCTTAGGATACTGAGAAATCGATACCGGATGTTAACACAATTTGAAAGGGGGTAACACTAAATACCGAAATACACTTTTTACCGAAAATTTCCGAAATACACTTTTGAATACCAAAATAAACGTAATAATTGGTAATTAAAACAACGAATTTAAATAAATCTTGGGCATTTATTTCATATATACTAAAATTATAACATATTATCTTATGTAAACAACAAATAATCTTTTAATTACCATTTATTAAGTGTATTTCGGTAATCAAAGTCTATTTCGGTATCTTTCGGTAAAATAGTGTATTTCGGTATTCAGTACTACCGATTTGAAATAACTAATATTAAACTCTGTGACTAAATGGTGGATTTAAGATTCATTTCGGTATTGAATGACTGGTATTCAGTTTGGAAGAATTGATTAAGTGAACATCTTTTTGTAGACCAAGATTATATTGAAATATGGAAATTAATCAAGGCTCACTGCTGAAAATAAAGTGTTGACAAATAGCTGTTTTTTACGTTTTTATATGGACAGTGTTGGCTGTTGCTGTGCATATAGGAACATATAAGATAGCAAGTGCATTTTGTTGTCTGGCCTGCAAATAAAATGAAGAAGCAACGCAACCTCTTCTGAGAGAGGAGTCACTGCTAGTTGAAGCTTACTTTTAGACCAAGTCCATATTGGTTACACATGTGATGTGAGAATGGCTCATAATCCAAATGTAGGAGGATTTTCGTTGTTGGCTAATTTGGTAAAGAAATGGTCACTTATATTTATTTCACAGAGAAAATTATATAATTCACTGGAAAACATAAAATAAATAGTGGTCGATATCTCATATAATTTGATAGTATTAGTTTGTAATGTGTTCAAGGATTCTGCATGTAAAATAAGTCTTGATTTATTCACGAATTTTTTATCATGAATTTTGCCCGAGAAGTATTTATCGTATTAAATTTAATATATTTTGCAATAGATAGTGTTTTCTGACAAGATGCCTTTAAATGTTTTCCGAACAAGTCGCTTTCAAAATATGTGGTAACTTTATAGTTTCTTTTGAATTATATAGGTCCCAAAACATCTTTCATAATACATGTATGTGTAGTTTTATAAAAAGTTTCAAGCTGTTTTTGTATGAGTTTTTATGTGGCCTGATCTCTGAGTCTCTTAAAATGATGCAACGTTAAAGGATGCAGGATGTACTCATCTTGTAGTGTTTTTATAATGCATTTTTCTCCTCACCAGTGTTTAGATTTCTGTCATGTTATTATGTAAATATTACAAACTCAATCAGATTTAAGCTGCATTTCAGTTGTTCTTTTTAACAGCATTGAAATAAGTAAAGTTATGGAATGAAAGGAATTGATAAGCAGCAGATAACTTCCAGGCTTTCAATTTTTCACATTACCGCCTTTTGAATATTGGGTGATAAGCAGCAGATAACTTCCAGGCTTTCAATTTTTCACATTACCGCCTTTTGAATATGCAAAATTGATACAAAGGTTAATTGTGTTGCTTTTATTCGCTACAAGTACCAACTATATTGTGGATTGTGATCGGAATGAGATGCTCGGAGTGTGTTCAATAAATAAAAAATGCCTTAGTTGGATGCATTTCATTATTATTATTATTATTATTATTATTATTATTATTCTTTTTTTTCTTAAAATTTTTCAAAATATAGTGTATTGCATATTTTACATAAAAATATGAAATCTCTCTGTGAATAAAGAATTATTTTTTAAATTATTTTAACAGAAATTAACACAGTTTCATGTTTTTGTCATGAGCTATTCAGTAAGAAATTTCAGAAAATATGTCTTAAAAAGATTTCCCCATCATGCAAAAAAAAGGTTCCAAAGTGAAGTTCACGGTCTCCTGTACTAGAGGAAGCCTGAATGTCTTCAAGATATAATATCGCTTTCATCAATTATATGGTAAAATTAATATATACTGTTGTTTTTCAATTATATATTTTGTAAACAAATTTATTACATAAGAATTGGGGAAAAGGTTGTATTCTAAATGGTCATTGAAAAAAAATGAATAAATGGTTCAGTTTTCTCTGACCAATAGACCGTCTGTAAAACAGCAAGTTACTGTTTTACTTTTTCTTGTTATTATTTGAATGTTACTATTTAAATATAAAACGTTTTGTTAGGCCGATAAGAAATGTAATCTGCACACACGATATTTGTTTCGTTTGGAGTTTCCTGAACATTGTGGATAATAGAGATGGTCGGAGGGCTGGGAGGGGATGCGGGATCAGGGATGTCTGTGTGGGGTAACCCCGACCATGCTGTTGTTGTTTCTCATCTGCCACGGAAAGTGTATGAATGAAATATAGATCTGATGTTTCACTGGTTAAGTACGCTAACCTCACTAGCTGTTAGGATATTAACAACTGTACATCTTTATTTGTGGAAATGTGTCATTGCAATAAATTTCCAGATATAAGCAAGTCAAAAAAATCCAGTAGCTTGTTTATTACGATATATATTTATTCATTTTATATCGAGATGACTCAAAACACATACGCATTTCTACTGCGTATTAAACAACTTGCAAATTATCATATGACTTGGTGTATTCTGTTCAATTGACTGTTAAATAAGAAATAATTATATTAGTTGTTTAATGTTCTAATTTCAGTGAATTTAGTTTTCAATGTGTCAACGTATAATAGAAAAGCAGATTTTATGTTGTGTCTGTTAATGTTTAAATGTGAAGCGAAGAACTGAATAACTGTGTATTGGAAAGAGGCGGAGCCATAGTACTAAACTCGCAATTACAACAAAAACAACTAACAGTTAGAGGTCTACCCGCTCCACCACAAAAAAACATCAATAAAAAACAAAAACGTGTATGTATTAAAAATATAAGTTGCACAAGCGCAGACCGTTCAAAATCTAATTCTTGATCGTCAAACTTCGGTCTCTTAGCTACATTTCGACAAAAAACCTAGGTTATTAAAGACTGGTTTCTGCGCTTAAAAAGTGCGCGCTTGAAAAAAGTGCCCACCCAACACCCTAAAAAACAAAAGTCAGAAGAATTTCTTCAAGAGATGGCATGCTGTATTATCTTTTGGTATTGTTTTCAGAATAATCTAGGGTGTGGGGGTCATTACATTTTCTCTTAGCTTACAACCTGTACAGCTGGTATAAAGTGAAATCCATATTTTACTTTTCTACCCAGGAATCTAGACTAGTCTAGATTCCTTGTCTGTCTATCGAATATTTTGTTTGATTTTGTTTAATTAATAATTTAAATCACTTTATTATGAGTTTGGTGCGTGTGTACTTGTTTAAGGTTTACCTGCGTGTACTTGATAAAAATAAAAGCGCATGTAGTTGAGGCTTGACAATATTTAAACAACTTGGTGCAATTGTGTACTGTTCGATTGTTTATTTCTAGATTCACCATGGACAGAAAAGAGCTTGACTTGATGGTTCCTGTGTTGACCAATGTCCACCGACGGCGCTCGAAGAAACTGGTTCCAGACACGGCAAAAGATGATGTATATTGGGAAAAGAGGAAACGCAATAATTTAGCAGCTAAGAAATCTCGCGAGAATAAGCGCCATTTTGAGTTGATGGTTCGTGGTAAAGTACAAGCACTAGAAGAAGAAAACGCACTGCTTAAATGGGAACTCAGACTTATCAGAGATCGATATAACATTCCAGATGAAGAGGTCCTGATGACCTCTGCGGAACGAGACAAGTGCCTGCGAGACCTCATGAACAACCGAACAAATACGTGGTTAAATGATTGTGGCTTTCCGGATTCTGCAACGTCTTCTATTTCCGGTTCACCTAGTCGCTATAGCGACTGTTCGAAGACGGAATCTTGTTGCGAGGAACTGGAATGTCCGACTTCAAATTATGCTAGCGTTGTGTTGGCACTCCCCTTGACACGAGAGCAGACTGGACTCTACCGGAACAGTTCAAGTACGTCCCAGAGATTTCAAAGTGAGGCAGACGGTATTTGCGACGATTCGCGGCAAAGTGATACTAGGAAAAGAAATTATAAAGCGTCTTTCTACCAAGATAACATGATGCCAGCAGACTTGTCCATGAAGAAAAATCCTGTGTGTGAAAATATGATCACCATTCTATCGCCTCGGAATGGTTATCATAAAAGTCTGGTGCCCGACTGTCAAGGTGAAGCATATATAAGGTGTAATACACGTCACAGTGGACAAACTCCAGGTAACAAGTGGGTGAACGAAACACGGTTCCCCGGGTATCCCCACAGAAATGGGGACGACCGAGCAATTAATCTGACTAAACACGACGTTTCAGACTCGGAAATAAAATCCAAACTTCGGATGGTGTCGGAACAAGTTGAACACATGCAAAAACATGTGAATGGCAACAGCAACTCCTGAAATTTATAAAGAACTTCATTAAAATAAGGACATGATATCTGGGCCGAAGATTAAAAAGTTAAGAGTGTAGGCCAGTCTTAAATCTCAAGCATATGACAGTCAAGTATTTATTTCAGCATATCAGATGCTCCAGATCTTAGACTTGTATCCATTCTCAATTTTATATTCTAATGCCATGCTGAACGGTTGTCCCCAGAGGATGGGACGTAGGCTCAAAGTCACGCGTATGATAAGAACGTTGAATAATAATAATAATAATTATAATAATAATAATTATAATAATAATAATAATAATAATAATAATAATAATAATAATAATAATCTCTTTATTTTAAGAAGGTTAAAAAGTTAGTCAAATTAAGAAATTGCTTATTTTCAATGAGGCCTTCTAAAATGGATAAACGAAAAACATATACTACAACATATAAAAATACTTAAAGACAACCACAATCAATCATAATACACTAAATGAAAATCTCGATTTCGATTATGCATCATGTAAAATTATGTGAAAACCAGATATAAATACAAAAGTAATAACGAATCAAAGAGGTTGTTTTTCAAACAAGTATGTTTTCAAATGTTTTTATCGTTCGTCAACGATAAAGAACATGTCTAAAATTATGATAAATTCACAATTACGTAAAATCTTCCAAAAGGGAAGTCAGTTATATAATTTATGCATAGGTTATAGTTTATTTGTAGGCTTGTATGAAAGGCCCAGCACCGAAATTATTTTTGTAATTGACAAAACAGTCGCCGTCTAAATAACCATATATTCCAAGTTTATTACATTTTTCTCAGTATGTACAAACATTAACATGAGAATGGGTTTGCAAAAAATCCATAGTCAAACTGATAGTAGTTTTGTCATTCAATTGCCCGTAAACATGTACTGAGAGAATATTTTAGAAAGTGAATTATTAAATTTATTTATCTGAAAACACACCATATGAACATAACTGAATCTCAGGAAAAAGTCTGTGTAGCAGGCTGTCCTTGGGTTGAGAAACAAGGGTTAATCTATGGAAGTTCCATTTAACACATTACTTCATAAATAAATCTTTTATAGAATGGCAAAATAGTATATATCCGGATCAACGGGCTCATCCGTGTAGTCTGAGCACGATCGACACTTCTCTCTGTTAGACTCGCTAGGTTATTTGTGACAAAAAAAGGAGAAGTGCAAATACTTATCAGATGACATTGATTTGGTGGGTGATCTGGATCTTAACTGGTCGCCTATGTAATGAAATAAAGGGTTCAACAATTAAAGAAGCTTATCATAAGCCAACAAAGTCAAAGCTAAAAAATATTAAGGGCTTACCACACTCCTCCCAATCCTGTTCATCGATAAAAAGAAAATCAAAATCTCAATAACGGCAAAATGAAACTTTGCACAAATGTATGTTATTAATGTATCTTTATTTTGCAGATGGTAAGACACATAAGAACAGTAAATAAAAATAGAGAGATCTAAACATTCCCTCAACTTCTATTTACATAAATTCACAAAAACTAAACAACACAAAACAGCGTTTAAAATGCCCACATGAGTAATATGATACTGACAACAATTCATTGTTTTTTCGTGATTTACATATGTAAACTTTACGAGATATTAGTAAAAGTGTGTTTGACCTTTTCTGGTCGCTTCCTGGTCGCGTAAACGGATAACAATCACTGATTTATTTATTAGTTGAAATATTCTTTATTAGTTGAAAGTGTTTTACAAACATTTCCTTCTCAGTAACATTGCACTCACGTGGGAATTTAAAATTATGTTTTGTATCGCTTAGTTTTTGTGAATTTATGTAAATAGAATTTTAAGGAATTTTAAGGTCTAGCTTGTTTTCTTTACTATTCTAACGTGTCTTACTGTATGCAAATTCAAGATACATTAGTAACATTAATTTGTGCAAAGTTTCATTGAACGGCATTTTGCCATTATTGAGATTTTGATTACCTTTTTTTTATCGATGAACATGATTTGGAGGAGTGTGGCAAGCCCTTAAAATGATTTTCTTTTCCTCAGACTTTCTAAGTCACGCCTCCTTGAACTCTGTATTAGATCGTTAACGAACTATACATGTTTATCAATAAATGGTTGAACAATATTACGGAGGAAATCGACCTATAATAAACACATTATAGACGCGCGACTTTATGAGAGTTAATGTTCGAAATATTCGAAAAATACTGCATTGTCATTGGCTCAAAAATAATTTCAACCATTATTAGATGATTTCCGACTTAATTCCCCGTGAAAATTAAATATTGCTGCCGAAAAGGGGCATTGAACCCCCTCACGATCAGCCATTGTGCATCTATCTGTAAAACTATCAAAGTCATGTGAAACTTTAAATCATAAGCGTTTAATACAGTAGTACCAATGTATGTGTACTTTTCACGATCCCAATTTATTCAGCTGGGCGACCGTTTAATTTTTCATACAAGCCTCTATCTAAATCAACTATAACGTATATAATGGTTGAAATTATTTTTGTAACTGACAAAACATTCTCCGCCTAAATTACCATAAATGGGTATGCAAAACAAATCAACGGTCAAACTGCAAGTAGTTTTGTGGCTTGTAAACATGTACTGAGAGAATATTTTAGAAAGTGAATTATGTAATTTTTTATCTGAAAACACAATGGGTCTCAGGGGAAACCTGTGCGACAGTGTATGTTGGGTGAAGAAACAAGGGTTCGTCAGTGAAAGTTCCATTTAACTCTTTACTCCATAAATACCTCTTTTATCTCTTGGCAAAACAGTTAATATCAAGATCAGCCGACACATCCGTGCATTCCGATCATGATCTACACTGTCCGCTTTTAGACTCACTAAGTTATTTCTGACAAAAAAAACGAACAGTGTAACTCCGGATCAGATGGCATTGATTTTATGGCTGATCTGGATCTACACTAATCCCTTTGTGATAACAGACGTGTCTATGGAGTAAAGGGTAAAACATTTTAAGAAGTTGATCATCAGCCAAAAAGCCAAAAAGTCAACGCTCAAATAATATTTAAATGATTTCCTTTACCTCTCTAAAAGATCGTAAGCGAACAATACATGTTCGTCATTAAATGTTCGAAAAATAATCGTGAGCAAACTGTCCTATAATAACACATTTCCGACGCGCAACATTATGAGAATTAAGGTTCGAAATATTTGAAAAATACTGAATGGCCATTGGCTCAAAAATAATTTCAACCATTATATGCATATATTGTTCGTTTATATAGATCGTTCACCTTAAGTAACGATAGCTATTATCAATATAAAATATAGACATCAAGCTTGACAGGGTTGCATTTTTAGTAACAGCTGTCAGATGAGACAGCATGTTCAATTCATTGGAAATTAGTTCATTTTTTGAAAATTAATACTGTTCGATATAATTTAATATTTTAATATAGTAGTTATTTCATTTGAGATTAAAAGTACAACATCTATATCTATGGCCGAACATCTATGTGCAAACAGAAAAGGAGTTAAAAAGTCAGTGATAAAAGAGAAATTCGATTAAAAACAAAAACAAAAAACAGAGATAACGAATTTATGTATCATATTTATTTAAGCGAAAAGGGAAATAACTATAACAAATATTGGAAGGGTTATAAAACGGGCCAAATTAATGAAAAATGAATTGTTTCAAAAGCTACGAAGCAAGTCCTCAGATTTACTTGTAGAGTCATTCATTTAAGAAAGTGTTCTTATTTAAAATGAAGGAAGTCATCATGAGTAACACACATTAAGTTTCATATAAACCATTTGAGTTATATTAAAAATATTTGCCATATGCATAAAACTCATATCTTAGTTAGTACATAAACATCGTTCAAATATTTTCTTAACATTTTGCACTTTAAGTAATATAAACTTTGTAAACGAGTTGGTAAGTAAAGTACAACATAACTTATGGTTAAGTCACATGTGTTATACCACTATTATAACAGCTTTGAAAATGGGTACTCTGTTAACGTGCACCGAAATGAAGAATGTCTTCATCAAGAACCGTTTTGATAAAATGATGGCAAATTTCCACGTTAACATCGGTATATTTACACTTCAACTTCGTCCTCTACGACTACGATGAAGTCTTATTCAGCTAACGAATCATAATTCCTGATGGTTCCGATTCACACACTTTCAACAACCAAACTGTTTTCCATACCCAAATGAAAACCAAAATAAAGGTGTATTTCAAGTTGCATTACCATACTTTTAATTTTAATTGATTTAATAGTTATTATTCTCTTTTTGTATTCCAGTTTAATCAAAACAAAGTTTCAGGTTAAATCATTTCAAAGGAGCATAGCGGACAGACGGAAGAACGGTCGGACAACGCCATTTCAATATCACTTCCCGATTTTATCGTTGAAGGATAATAATGCTGCTTGTAATGATTGCAGTATTTTACCACTTTTCTTAACATTTTGCACATTTAGTAATATAAACTTTGTAAACATAACTTATGGTTAAGTCACATGTTTTATACCATTATTATAACAGCTTTGAAAATGGGTACTCTGTTCACCGAATGGTTTGTTAATTACTTCTAATTTACTTTTCGATAGATTCATTTCCCGTCTAAGGCTTAGAAATTGATGGTTAAGGTTTGTTTGGTAATTCTTTTCTTGAGGACCGTTTCATTCCGTCATTGCGCTGTCATCGGTAACAAGAAATATCTTTAAAAAAGATAAACGGCGTTGATGGAAAAGATTTTTATATATAAGAAAGAAAGAAATAAAGAGCGTGCAAAAATTTCGTCTGGTGATAATACGTCGATTAAATAAGAATGTCTAACATTAACTGTACATTTATTCAGTTTCAATAAAATACCACTTGTAGAGTTAGTACTAATGATGAATAAATGTCATTAAAATACAATAAATGAAAATAATAACAACTTGTTACAAGAGCGAAATTTACCAACTTTTACGTAAAGTAACTTTAAAAAAAGTGTCCCTCCCGAGTATTGAACCCGGGGCCTCAGCTTGAGAGGCGAGTGTGATAACCACTACACCAAGGCGATTTCAATTTCTGGTCTTGAAATTAACAATTAGTATCAAAGGAACAAGAAAGAAACCAGTAAGAACCAGAAATATCTGCACTTCTCTGTCGTTTTACACTGTGTATTATACTCGAGTGTTTACCTGACACCCATGAATATTCCATATAAAATCGTATTTAAGCCATCAATTGACTTAACTGGTTACTTATACCTTAAATATCCTTTTCTCCAATACAATTATCGCTTTTAAAAACGAAAATGCCCGAACATATAAGTGCCAGGTAAATACTAACACACAATATAAAAATCGTTACCAATTAAAATAATCTATTTGATTTTCCCGCTGCATAATAAGTTTTATTAACAATATTTCATGGGTCGAAAAACTAGGTCAAAAGTGAGCTTAGACAGCTAACGCCGAAAAAAAATATAACAAAATCTCTGTAACTGCAAAATGCAGATCAATAAAACTTTGCAAAAATAATCGTTATTAATGACCACTTGACTTTGTAGTCTGCATTTTAGGATTTTCGCACCAAGAAATTCCTGAAATACTATTTGAATGACGAATCTGTGTGTTCTGCCTTCCAATAACAAGCAGTCATTAAGTCCTTTTTGACTCAACTACTGTGTTATCATTATATTTTGCGGCGGTTTAATTTTCGCGCATTTCGAGTTAAGGAAAGTGAGCGAATTTAAAGCTCAGCGAAATTAAATCATGTTATAGCCTATCAAATGATATTTATATAATTGCGCAAATTTAAGCTCGCGCGAAAATGTTAATTTTAGTTTTTTTCCGCAAAATTTCGTCCCTGCGAAATTAAATGATTCCACAGTAGTTCGTAAACAAAATGACGACGACACTCTTATCAGGTTTTGAATTTTGATTATAAATATGGGTCATTTAGTAAGATTGGATTCCACAACAGTATGGCTTGGGAGAAAGTGTTGTTTGTTCTTGCCTGTTTCTCACCGAGTTCCGTGAACAGTGCCAGTATCACTCTGTCTCTGAACCAGGGTGTCTGTCTGTGTGTCAACGAACCGAATGTCGTCGCTCTGACCGATCGTATGTTACTTTCTTTTTTAGTTTGTTAAATAAACACGTTGTAATTGCTTTTTGATAGAGCGCATGATTCTTCGTTTCTTTACGAATTAAGGACATTATAAATATGCTCAACAAAAAAGAAACCCGTGTCCAAGATCATAAAACTAAATCTGGAAACCAGTCTCAAAACATCTGATTGCGACCCCTCAGATGCTTAAGATGTGAGACTGGTCTCCAATCTTAGTTTTATGATCTTGGGCCCTGGCATTGCATATTTTACTTATTTTCTCGGAATCAGATTAACGAGCTATTTGTCTCAAGGTTTAAAATAATTACTGAACAGGTTTTGAACGTACATATTCAGTGCATTTCGTTATTTTAGGTGTATAAAAATGTTTTAGCCGTTCGTTTTGATAAGAGTGTTAAAAATGTCGATTTTGTATGCTTATATCATAGTTATTCAAATTTATAGGTCGGGTACTTTTTTGCCGAGTATATTTTGTCTAAAAAACATGTAACGTATTATCCTTTCTTTCGTACAGCAGACACGACGATATGATTGTTAAAAATAATAGTTGGCAATTAGTGTGACTACTATCAATAAGGATTTCAAAGTACGAATAAGTGGATTACATATACCGGTACACATGTAATGCATGTACAAAGCATTTTCAGTAGGAAATGGCTTGCTGGATTTTCCAATGCCTTCTATTTCCGGTTCACCTAATCGCTAAGGCGACTGTTCTTAGACGGAAATATGTTGCATGTACAGTAAGAAATCTCAATCGACGAGGATAGTAAACGATAAACGGCACTGTCCTGAACATTGTTCAAGTGAACAATAATGGTCCGCTGGAAAAACAGGATGGCCAAAGTGAAAGACGCCCGCCAGACATTCCCGACCATTTAAAGCCCCACGTATATTAGGGTTACAACTACCTGATATTTATCTATAATCATTGAAAGATATCAATAAACTTGATGTAAACAATAAACATTTTCTTTACCCTCTAGCGTCTAATCCTGCAACTAGTGTAGGAACGCTGGCTAATGGGGCGTGTTTTACGTCGACGGGTGGCATTTACCACAACAATTTGGACACGTACTATCAACTTAGAGATGACAACAACCAACAGGCATGATATTTACTCTGATATTTTATAAACACATCCTTTCTGGGTGTTGTCCCGGCTAGCTCAATTGTCAGAATGTTTGACGTTATCTGGCTAGGCGCTGTCGCTGAACGGGTTCGATTCATATTGTCGGCTTTTATTTTTTAACAATTCACAGATACACTGTGGTGGAAAAGGTTTCCCCGTACATATAAGTCAGAACTGTTGCCGGTAAATAATCGGTTACTGTGTTACATAATGACGAACAGTATATTAGTGTTATCTGCGCAACCGTTTTTAGGGTTGTCCCGGCTTCTGAGAATATTTTTAAGCACACAAGGTCCTAGTAATCAGCAAAAAAAACTGACTCAGTCACTTTGAATAACTATGAGATACAAATACAAAATCCATATGTTAGCACCCTCCTATAAAAATAACGGCTAAAACACTTGTTTCATGCACCAAAATTTTTCAAATGCACAGATAAGTTCTAAACACATTCAATTTTCATTTCCAAACACAATTCACAAATTCAATCTCAATTTCGGGAAAATATGTAAAATATGCAGTGTCAGGGGTCTTTTTTCGTTGAGCGTATGTAAACGATAACTTTGGCAGACTTTAGCAAACAACATGTTTTATGCAAGAAAAGACCGAAAGCAGATGTATACAAGTATTTGAGATTTACTGGGAAACTAATTTTTGAGCATGGATAAACAATTTGTTTTTAAACACTGAAATATTAATAACATATATTGATCGATTTTTACATTTTATGTTTGTCATTCATACTTATTTAGGTCGCCTGGGTTGATAGCTTTTTCTTGTCGATTTCTCCGTCCGACCAGTGTGCCAGTGCGCATGCCACAAAGCAGACCCACCATACAGCAACAGGTTATTATGGCTAGAACTATTTTTTTGTGTCGGTTAAACCCGCCCCTACACGATCGACCGCATGAGGTCAAAATAGTTCCGCTCCAAACGTAATCCCTTCGAGGAGACATGTTTATTTTCCTAATTCAATACGATATGTTATTTTAAACACTGGTGAAATAAATGTATATTCTTCAAGATAATGACAACTAATTGTTTTACAACCATTATCGGATTTGCTGCCTCAAATTCATGATTGAGAAATCTGATTGAACCCTAATCATCGCAACTGTGGATAATAGAATGAAACAAGATATGCTTGCTTCTATGTTAATACGTGATAACCGGATGTTGGGTTTCTTCACTCAAATATAATCGTCTTCAACTAATATTAAATCAAACATTGCCAATACATGTACATAATTTTTAGAACTGATTCAGTTGGGTTTTTAACATATTTGTGTCACGTTACTTAACAGACTGTAGTTATAATATACGCTATTAAATGATGGGATAAATTTCAGAACCCCCTCTTTGAATTTTTTTTCGTTTTACAGGACAGGGTATGGACTGTCGAACATACGGGATGTAAGTCATTTGTATCACAACCTACGGGATATAAGTAATTTGTATCACATAATACGGGATTGTAGCTCATATGTATAATAACTTGCGGGATATAATTTATTTGTCTCAAAGCATACGATATGCAAGACATTTGTATCATAACAAGCAGGATGTAAATCAGTTCTATCATACACACGGGATGTAAGTCATTTCAATGCACCATTGCTGAGATGCAAGGAATTGAGCTTGCCTTAAATTTTGGTACATTACTAGCATAGTTTAATGCTTTATCCTCGCATTTCTTCTGGAATTTTATCATGAAGCTTAATTTAAATGAAATATATATTTTCAGAGTGTACACTCACGGACAGCACTTTAGCTTGCATGGGTTACAGTGCACGTGCGACGATGGCGCCACCGTGTGCTCAATGACGGGAAGTAACTGCTTTGCTGACGGAATGTACGTAATACGTTGGGAACTAAGAAAAACACTTTAATTCTATCCTATATTTCTTTAAGTGTAAGTAGGATATCATCCTTCAGAAAACGTTTAATTACCAAAAAAACGTTATTCCCAATCATTTAAATGAGATGATAAGAATTCATTGGAAGAATACTTTTTTTCTTTATATTTTTATCAAAATTTGACAAGATCACAGAAAACATACAGAAATTCATTCCAAACAAGTTTTTATTACGAATCTCGTTGTATTTTAACGCGCTTGAGAGTATGCGCATGTTTGCAGGTAGCATAAAAAAATAAAACGGACGTTGTTATGGTATTTAACATACAGTAACTTATCGTACATATGAATTTATTTTGACTTTTTTACCATAAGCAATTTGATGAATGTAAACTTAAAACATCAGACGTCAGAGTACAGAAATATTATACTACACGTCTTTACATAATGCATTTATTGTTTTTCCTTTTCAGAGTGTACCAGCATGGTTCATCGTTTTCAATTACAGGACGTGGTTCGTGCACGTGCTCTCTCGGAAATGTTCAGTGCCTTGTAGGATAATACAGCAACGATGTACTTATTTGTTTTTGTACTTGTCGTCGACACCAAGATTAAATATGTAACGAAAAAAAACGAACTTCTAGTTTCATCTGCACTTTCATTCCTAATAACGTAAACGTAGACAAAAAAACACAACAAAGTAAAATAGAAAAGGAGCAGGTTCACGAAGACCAGTGCCCAAGGTTATAAAACTGAGCATGGAAACCAGTCTCAAATCTCAAGCATCTGATTGGCTGAAATGGCGACTGGTCGCCATTTCAGCCAATCAGATGCTTGAGATTTGAGACTGGTTTCCAATCTCAGCTTTATAACCTTCAGCCCTGGTATCGGTCTTAAAAAAAAGTTTATATTGTGCGACGATGTACCCCATACAAAAATATTTAGAATGTGTTAGAAATTTGTCCAGAATTCCAACTTCGCAGCATTTTAAAATTTCAAACACATCTGACATTATTACTTTTTAGTTTTAATAAATTTATCTTCACTTCTTATATCTGAAAGAAATCAACCATTATAGAAAATAAATAGCAAACATTCTTTAACGTAAATGCGATTTGAAAATTTTAGATAATTTTAGGCCACTTTTGAGCCTTATGAATCTGCCCTTTAAACATGATTTGGTGTCTTCTGATGTTTGCAAAGGTTGTAAAGCTAGATCTATGGAATCCACTTTTTAATTCAGTGTCCACCCTTTCAAGAACAATGTTTAGTCTCCTGTCTTTTTTTACATGCGTAATATTCTACCGAAAGTGCATTGCAACGAGATCTTTCCAAACACTAGAAATTCGCGCTGGCTACAGCTACAATACTAAAAATACAAATTCTGCGACAAAGGCGCCCAACGGGTTTTGAGGTTGCAAGAAAGATTTCGATCCTTTGAACAAAACGTGGAATATGGATAACCTACAGATATATGTATTGAACATATTTTGGCATTCACAAAAAATAAACGTTGATATCTTTGATATTGTTTAATTCAGTTCAATCACCGTAGGTCAAAACTCATACATATGACGCCATCTAAAATATTTGTCGTATAAACCGGGACAATTCTGCGACAATGGCATTGTGATATGGTAACAACCATATGGTAACCCTTTATCTGCTGAAGTTGTTGAATAGCATTGCCTTTCTATAAATGACGGACAGTCCAATCATTTTTTTCATAGGGGTATCTGAATAGCAAACAGCATAGACCCTAACTTTGTAGTGAGCCATCTGGGTCTTCTCTGGAATTTGGTCAGCAATGTGACCGAAGTCGTTATTTTTATATACAACAATTTCACACAAAAAACTTAAAGTTTAAGATTTATTTTAGCTAAAATAGATATATACATATCATTGTGAATAAAATTTACAATGAATAACAAGAAAAATAACAATGAGACCACTGAATATAATATCGGACATTAACAATTTATTTAAAAAAAAGTGAGCGAAATGTGTTAATCCAGATAAGAATGCACTGATGTGCATGCTGATCCGGATCTACACTGGATACCTATGTAATTAAAGGTGAAAAGGCTTGAGGTCTCAAAGTTCATATGATCCTTAATTACCAAAAACAAGAAAGATTTATTACATAGAGGCAAGCCAAAGTAACATATCAATGACTAGAAAATATGTGGCACTCTTTGGCAAAAATGATCCAAAAGACAATTTTTGGCCAAAATGAGTTATGATTATTTTAAGGTACCGAGAACACCTTTTTTTTTAAGTGACATATTTTAACTGAAAACCAGCATTTGCTGGAAAACCTTCAAGGCTGTAAAAAAAAGCATTCTTTTGTAAAAATATGTTCAAATAATTAGATGTATTGCAAGAAATACAGTATTTCACTCTTTTTTATTGCTAATGAATAATAGTTATATGAATCAAGTAACTTTGAACAAAATGAAATACTAAAATTTTGGTTACCATAGATCTAGCAACGGAATTGAAAAGAACATTTTTGACGCCTTTTTTCAAGAACCTGGCACAAGTCATAGCAATCAATACCATATCGATGACTACTGACAACTTAAATCGGCAGATGAGTTATTTGACATTAATACTGTTTCCTATGGGATAAATTGGTTTTGGTCTTCAACAATGCACAATCAAACATTAAAGAAAGAATGCACATTAACGCTTTACACCATATATATGGATTTTATAACATGTCTGAACAGGGTAGATCAAGATCAGTCAGCTCATCCATGCGAACTGATCACATCACAAATAATAATAAAAAAGTGATGTGCCATCTAATCTGGATCTACTCTGTTTACCCATGGATAAATGCCATATCCAATGACGTAAAGGTTAAAAATATATTCAACATCCTTAAAAAGTTTGTTTAAGAGTCATGCGCTATTGAATTCTGACTTACAAAACATTCTGAAAACACATTATGGATACTGGATATATGCTTTTCTGCTAGCATTCTAAAACCTGAAACAGGTTCAGATGGAAGATTTCCTAAAAGAGCTTTGTTTGAAGCAGCCTTAGGGTAGTAACATTAAAAAGTTTATTACTTTCTGACCGAAATCCTCATTAACATTTAATATTGCTTCCCAAATAAGACGTTTTACCAACCTGTCCGAACTCTAGATCAGCCCCTGGACTGAAGGTTATAAAGCTGAGATTAGAAACCAGTCTCAAATCTCAAGCATCTGATTGGCTGAAATGGCGACCAGTCGCCATTTCAGCCTATCAGATGCTTGAGATTTGAGACTGGTTTCCATGCTCAGTTTTATAACCTTAGACACTGGTCTTAGTCAACAGATGCCTATATCATTTTTATTGTTTGAATTAAATAAACTAAATCAATGTTCCATACTGTATTTTTTATACATTTCTTGTGAACAAAATCTAATCAAAAATATGGTATCTGTCATAAATAAAAACAAATGTTAGAACAAAGGTCAAATTCTTCAAATACCCTAGACTTGTAAGTTAAAGTATTCTATGATAACCCTTCAATTCATGTATATGCCTTTTATCACATGGGCGAACAGAGTAGATCTCAGAGTGTAGATCCAGATCAGTCTGCATATCTGTTCCTTATGATCGGGATCTGAATTGTTCATTTTTGGTCAGAAATAACAAAATACATAAAACAGTTAATAGTGTAGATCCTTTTTCTTGTGACATGCCCAGAATGTAAACTTTGTTCATGTGTATGTTTATGGAATAGCCTGGATATTTATCACATAACTTTCCTATCACTGGTATGAGGAGCTGCTGGTTTGGAACAACTACACAAAGGCTGCGAGAACAACATCTCAACTTCCTCTAGCTTGGTTCCCCTGGTCTCTGGTAATGTGACAGCCATAAACACCAGACCTATTGCCACAATTCCAACAAATAACCAGTAGGTGCCTGAAATGAAGGAAATACAGTTTAAAAAAAAATTGGTAGTGTGACACACATAGACACTAGACCTATTGCCACAATTCCAATAAATAACCAGTAAGTGCCTGAAATGTAGGATAAATAGTATGTTGTGTGATGGACATAAACACTATACCTATTGCCACAATGCCAACAAATAACCAGCAAGTGCGTAAAATGTAGAATAAACAGTTTGAACAATTTGGTTTATAAACTCTAAACCTATTGCCACAATTCCAACAAATAACCAGTTCTTGCCTGAAATGTAGGATAAACAGTTTGATAACATACGGTAATGTGACAGCCATAAACACCAGACCTATTGTCACAATGCCAACAAATAATCAGTAGGTGCCTGAAATGTAGGATAATCAGTTTGAACAATTTAGTTGTGATATTTCTATTAACACCTAACCTATTGCCACAATTCTAACAAATAACCAGTTGGTGCCTGAAATCTAGGATAAAAAAAAGACTGAAAACATTTAGGAGTTTGACAGCCATAAACACCTGACCTATTGCCACAATTCCAACAAATAACCAGTAGGTGCCTGAAATATAAGCAAACAATCCGGAGTTTTCTAAACCTACCTAGAACTCCAGGAAAATAGGCAAAATATGAAATACCAGGGTTTGTTTTTGTTAAGCTTATTAACAGAAATATTAATGAAAAAACCTCCAAAACAAATCACATTACTACTGACAGTATAAACATTAATCTATTTTGTTTTTGCTGTTTAAATACTACTTCAAAAGGTTGCTGTGGAAGCTGTCAGGTCCTTTGGTATATATTTGATATAAACTACCAATTTATCATTCCTATTTCCTGGTAAAAACTGCCTATGAAGATAAGCAAAGATGTAAATCAACAGGTATATGACATATGACATAATAACTCACGATAAACTTATGTTGTGGTTTTCAATTAGCACAATCTAGTCAAGCACATAGTACATGTACTGTGGTATCATTTAATCAATCATGGTATCATTTAATTATGTGTTGATGAAAATTTGGGCAGAATGCAAAAATGACCTTTTTTTTGCATTTGACATATATTTGCACAGTTACAATAAATTCATATGAAAAGCTATAACATGCTTTTGGTTGGGGCTCGATTTTGAGCTAAAAATAAGCAAAATTTAAACCCTCATGAAATATAATAGCACAGTGTGAAAATTAATCCTTAACACTAAAAATATTTCTTTTACCTTATGGGAGACCAGTATAGATCTAGATCTGCCAGTGCATTCCTGCCATCTTTTCTAGATCTACAATGATTGCTCCCTGGTCAGAAATAACCTTATGAATCTAAAGGTGAATAGGGTAGTTCCTGATCAGCCTTCATGAATGTGATGGCTGATCTGGATCTACACTATTAGCCCATGTGAAAAAAGCTGTTTCCCATGGAGTAAGGGGTTAATTACCATTTTACAGATTTAAAATACATTACTGAAATATCTTTACTATGCAGACAAGTCAGTTAACTTACCATATTTGGTTATTGTTTCAATAAGGGTGAGGAATGTCATGGATACGACAAGGTTCGACAGCCAGTTGGTTGCTGTCGACAGTGAGTTACCAGTACTCCGCGCCCATAATGGGTAGATCTCCGAGTTAATTGTCCATGGCATTGGACCCATACCTGCACACATACAAGGTTAACAGAATGTTACAATACTAATCATTTCCCCTATACCACATTGAGTATGGCTATTAGCCATGGGTAGACAGTGTAGGTTCAGATCAGCTATCTGATCAGGATCTACAATGTTCACTTTTAGATAATTTGGATATTTTCTCACTAAGAAGTGAATAAAGTAGATTTAGATCAGATACTACTGATGTGCTGACTGATCTGGATCTACACTGGTTGCACATGCCATAAAACCTGCATGTATAAAGTAAAGGGTTAAAGTCTGTAAGGAAATATCAAATTTGGAAGTTTATATTTGGCCACTGAAAAATTAATCATTGATTAGATACCTAACCCTTAACTCCATAGAGTCACCTTTGTTGCATGGGCGAACAGTGTAGATCTAGATCTGCTGGCCAACTGATCAGGATCTACACTGTTCCATTTTAGATTCATAAGCTTATTTCTGACCAAGATGCAACTACTACCCCGAGGTCCGCGATATAATGGAGTTGCAGTGTAGTGTTGATCCAGATAAGATGGCACAAATCAGATGTGTCTGCTGATCTGGATCTACACTGGCCACATGTGTAAAAGTATGTTTATATAGAGTAAAGGGTTAAATTAATTCCAGTAGAAAATATAAACAAAAAGATGCGATAATTTCAATATCATTGTGCTAATGTTCTTTTCCTTAGAAGCACTGGAGTATTGAATAAACCACAACACTTACATATTTTTTACACTTAACTTTATACTCTTATTATGTAAGGCACATTCTGTACATCAGCATTAATAATATTTTGTGCAAATTTTGATCTTTTTTTTTTTTCTTTCTTTTTTTTGCGTTCACCTTTTCGGCGTGTAAGCGTGGTGCTGCGCTTTTGGATAGGAGACCGCCATATTGCAGGCTCAGCACCTCCGACTTCGGATCTCCTTGCGGGTCCTCCTATACCGACACCCGCCGAATCGGTCGTAATGCTAACCCTTACACCCTGAGTGCCAAGGAGGGAAGCCATTACTACCATTTTTAAAGTCTTTGGTATGACCCTACCGGGGATCGAACCCACGACCTCCCAGTCTGGAAGCGGACGCTCTACCTACTGAGCTAACCGGGCTGGTATTTTGATCTTTGAAAACCTTATACTGCATAATTCCATAATAACCTGAGAGCAGGTGTTATGTAATAATATTGGGTAGAAAGGTCATGTTTACCTGGAGCAAAGAACATAAGGTACACTCCGAGACCCATAACTCCCATCCAGGAGTAATCTGTCGGGCAGTACTGGTATGCAAATATCAGATCTGGCTCCTCCCCTGTAGTGGCGTTACACCGTCCCACTGTAAATAATATAAATATCTTTTATGTATGTGAGTTTGGGTAACAAAATTCAGGCAGATGAACTGTTTTCAAGTAATAGTAAAAATCCAGCCAGGTGCAACTGTTTCCAAAAGGTAGCAAGGTTTGGAAAGGAAAATCCAGCAAGATGCTACTGTTTTCACTGATAGCAAATTGTGAGCTGTGTTACAGCTCAAGACAATCACATGGTCCAGATTTTCAAGTACAAACAATTTGGCACCAGGGGTTTAAACCTGGTTCTAGAGTGCACCAACCTGACACCTGCCCCAACAGGTTCTCTAAAGTTCACATGTTTTAACAGTGCATAATAGTATGTCAATCATTAGGCTTGTGGCTGCAATAATTTGCCTAGCATTCAATCCAAGGGAGATCACTGCCTTGAATCTGTCTGTTCAGGATGATACAATCATTACCTTTAGAATGACTAGAGTCATCTCCATCAATAGGCAGACAGGATCCATTCACTACACCCTGACCAAAGTCATTGTAGCAAAACCCACATTTCACGTTCTCTATACACCCTTCACACATGCTGAAAAAAAAACAATTAGTGTTGATGCACTTGGCCCAAGATCATAAAACTAAGTTTTGAGATCAGTCTCAAATCTCAAGGATCTGATTGGCTGAAATGGCGACTGGTCGCCATTTCAGCCAATCAGATCCTTGAGATTTGAGACTGATCTCCAGATTTAGTTTTATGATCTTGGGCCCTTATTTTCGTGGGCATAAAATTTTGAAGTTTTTGACTGAACACCATTTTTGTTTTATCTTAATTCTATGGAACTCAGTTTTCTAAACAATGTTTATGTTCAAGTCTTTATTTCTTGGTGGTTTAAAATTCATGGACATGGATCATCACCCCCATTTTAATCCAAGAAAATTAGTAGCCCACAAATATATAAACGGTTTTACAGTAGGCAAAAATTCAAAACTAATTTTCGAACATTTTCATGGTCTTTCAACTTTGACTAATGCAATTAAAAACAGGTATGGTATAGGTAACAATGAGGTGGGGAAAAAACTGAAAACAGAAATTGAATTTCTAATTTCAATGCAAATTTAAACAAGGCACTTCACTGTAAAAAGGTGTCTCAGGGGTTTCACTTATTCACTTACGCCTGAAATTCAAGGGTCAAAATGATGCACTGCTGCCATTTTCTTTGGGTCAAAACAATTTTTCCTTATATATTATAATAAAATTTGACCCTTCTGTTGAAATTCTCAAGGGTCAAAATGAGCATTTCTTGAAATTTCAAGGATCAAAATTCTGTTTCAAGGGTCAAATGAAACACCTGGATCTGGATTTACACAGTTTACCTATTTCATAAAACTTTAACGGTGTTTCTATGAAGTGATGGGTTAACACAGATTCAATCTGTTAATAATTTAGGTCCACCACAAAATATAGAGATACCACAGGTATAATGTGTTTGAAGATGATGACTATTTGCTTAATACTTTAAACCATTTACAAATGTTTTATGGCACGTGCAAACAGTGTAGATCCAGATCAGCCAGAACATCTTCACCCCATATGATCAGCATCTCATTATTTGCTTCTTTGAAGAAATAACCTAATGAATCTTAAAGAGAACTGTGTAGATCCTAATGTGCTTTCTTATCAGGATCTGCACTGGTCATACACAAGATAAACCTGAATATATGGAGTAGAGGGTTAAGAATTTCAAAGAGAAAAGCTGACCTGTATCCATGACATGGGGAATCTCCGTCCTCGGACATTGTTATGGGTGGAGAATTATTGGCTGCCAGCTGGAAACCAACAGCCAGCACTATCAAACTCAACAACACACCTGAAACATAGCACTCAACTGTGGAAACATTTACACACAAAGTTCAAGGCTTTGCACCAAACAATTGGGCAGGGCTTTGCAACAAACAGTAATTGATCAAGGCTTTACAACAAATAACTGGTAAAGGCTTTAAACCAAACAACTGGTAAGGGCTTTACATGAAACAACTGGGAAGTGGAGTTGGCCCTTCAAATTGAACATATAGATGTTCAAATGTGGTGGAGAAATCGTATTTGCACTTAAACTAACTTCAATAAACCTTTCCCAAAGAAAATGACTGTTGATGTTGATGGTTAACTACCAGTACTTTATGTATATTTTAACATATTTAAGTACCTTTAAACTTCATTTTGTAAATGAAAACTCAAGTCAAGTCCTGGGCTGAAGGTTATAAAGCTGAGATTGGAAACCAGTCTCAAATCTCAAGCATCTGATTGGCTGAAATGGCGACTGGTCACCATTTCAGCCAATCAGATGCTTGAGATTTGAGACTGATCTCCAGATTTAGTTTTATGATCTTGGGCACTGGACTTTAAACTCTAGACATTTTTCAATTTTCACTTTTTATATTGCTCACACTTAAATCATTTAATAAATGTGCAAGTTCAAACCATAAGGTTAAATAGTAAAATTACACTTTGAACAGCTTCGTTAACTCTTACATGCACAAATGCTTCTATGGCGCATGATAACATATTACACTACAAATAGAATGTGTGAACCTACCAAACAAACTTCCAAGAATGAGTTTTTTCCTTCCAAGTCTCTCCACTAAAAACAGGGCAACTATAGTGAAGACAAAGTTGACACCTGCAGTTGCCGCAGACAGCCATATTGCATCACTCTGTTTGCGTATACCGGACATCTTGATGATTGTCGCACTGTAGTACCTATAACCGATATAAATGACATTTCTGATATGAATAAGATTTAGCAGCTAATTCTGTCTCTTTCTATTATAGTGAATTTTTACACATATACTCAAGATATAATGAAATGAAGGGTAAACTTTGAAGATATAGAAGATATTTGTTTTTACCAGTGTAAGATAGAAATATATTTCACCGAGTGAGTTCCGGAATTCGTATTTTCATGAGTAGTGAAGCCACAAGTGAAAATACATAATTCCAGAGTTCACAAGTGAAATATATTTCTATCTTTCTCTGGTAAAAACAAATTTTCTTTTTATTTCATGCTTTTAGTGCAAAATTTGCGTGAATTTGACAGAAAAGTTGCAAGAAATGGTGCCAAAAATTGTTTATGACGTGACGTCATGACATCAAATATACAAATTTGAGCCCGATTTCTAAACATTTTCATTTGGTATGTTATGTACGTTTGGGTACCAGCGTGAAAAAATCAGTGAATATAAAAATGATATTCCACTGTTTGAAAACACTGAAATATCACTTTTATTTCACAGGGAAAATTCAATAATTCACTTAAAAGCATTAAATAAAATTCTAGTATTTCCCTGTTTCATGTTTTCCCGGGGAGACTTCGTTATGAAACCCAGTTATGCAACATTAAATACAGTACCACGTTCATGCTAACACAGAGAGTTCCTTGGCAGATTGTATTGTGTTCAATAAATGCATTCCCAATACAGTGGAATCGCGATAACTCGATACCCGATAACTCGAAATGACTGTTTAACTCGAAGTCGGCCACCGGTCCCGTCAATTTTCCTTATATATTCAACTAAAAAAAGTTGCGATAATTCGAACATATTAATAAGTCCTTTGAACAGGAATTAAGCACAATTTAATCGTGATAACTCGAAGAACAAGAGTTATTAGTGACACGTCATTGTAATGATATGAGTGTGAAGCAAACAATAAGAGTGATTTGATAATCATAAAAATGAAACTGAGTAATAAAATAATTTAAAACATAATTATCTTGTTTTCTTGAGCAAAATTTACAACAAACATTTGTTATGTACGTACTGTATGGTGCCGTAATTATTGCACGTCGTTACTTTCTAAAATCTCACATGTTATTCTGGAAAAGTCAAAGTCGTGATAACTCGAAGTTCACGATAATTCGAAATAAATCGTCGGTCCCTTGGGACTTTGAGTTATCGCAATTGGACTGTATATAGCAAATAATGTAACTGTGTGTTTCATTAGTCCTTGAGTATTGATATACAGTGACACCTGCATTAGCCGCGAACTGAATAGCAACCACCTGTCTTAAACAGCCAGTTGAATATGACCTTAACTAACATTTTGTTCTAAATTTTTACATTCTTTAACAGCCACCTGTTTTCAGCAGCAACTTTTTGTCACTCCCTTGGGTGGCTGCTAGAGACAGGTTTGACTGTACAAGCCTGAGCTGGTCCCTATATATTAAAGGTTCAGGCCTCATGTCTACAAAATAATCTGTCAATTTTGTATATTTCAGGTGTACTTGAAATTCTTTACTGAATACATGTATTCTATAACCTTACACATGTATTTTAGAAGGTTCTTTTATGAATTAACTGAACTTCACAATAATCAATAATCTGTACTTAAGGTAGGTACTTTACCAGGCTCCTTAATAAATATAAACTTTTCTTAACACTTTCCTCCATAAAAACATCTCAACTGCATGGGCAAACAGTTTAGATCCAGATCAGCTGGCACATCTGTGCTGTCTGATCAGGATCTAAACTGTTTGCTTTATGATTTGTTAAGTTATTTCTGACCAAAATGCAACCAGTGCAGATCCTGATCAGATGGCAGGAAAGACCAGGAATGTATAAAAGCGTGATCGTAATAGTGAACAGTTGAGACACTGCATAAGCATGCAGCTTGATATACATGAACAGTAAAACCTCAATATTAAGACCACCTTTTGGACTGGAAAAAAGTGGTCATCATAATGGTGTGGTCTAATTTGAGGGTAGAATCTATGCAAATGGAAGTTGGAATCGTGGTTCTATTATTTGAATTATCTTAATTTTAATGCAGTCTTAATAAGGGGTTTTAGTGAAGCACTAATCTACCTTGTTCACAAATGAGTGTTTATTTGTATTAATCCAGATAAAGAGATACCTACCTAAATCACACATAATGACTACATCTTAATCTCTAAATAATTCTATTACCAGGACAGACAATTATTTGCATCTGTCAATGTCTGGGTTAGTTTAGTAAGTTTGTACCTATAAAATAGTGTTTGTCATACTTTGCAATCATATTTGAAAACAAGGGCAGACTTTGTGATGGCCAATTTTCAAAACTTATATAACTTGAACTTTTGGTAACATTGAAATTTATAGCAGCTGTTTGGTGTTCAAAGGGCCAAGAAACTTATCTGAAAAAGTTGCCAAGACAAAAACTGCCTTATTTTGGCACCTTACAATACCGGTATATTAATTTTTTAGCAATTTACATCTTACAGACCACTTTTCTTGGCTGTAAACAAAAGGACATGACAGAAATAATTTACTGGTACCCCCCCCCCCCCCCCCCCCCCCCACATCCCCTCCCCCAACCCTCCCCCCCCCCACTCAAACATTTCTCTTTACTTTTTCGAATCTTAAGGGTGAGCTATGTACCGATTTATGGGATAGCTTAAGTTTGTAAAGTAACTGAAATAGACAATATGTGTACACTAACTGATAAATTCTAAGAGCAAGTATCATGTTCATGTTCTTACATCACAGTATTTATACCGGAAAGTTGCTGGAATAGTTGCAGGCCACAACCAACAATCAGAGCTCGTCTAACTGGCGGTGTGCGTAATATCTTCATGAACACATTCGAACCTGTAAGCATAATATGAAATGTTAACAGTGTGGTACACTATGGCTGTTATCCAATACCTGTTAACATAAATATTGAAATGTTAACAGTTTGGTAGACATATGGCTGTTATCCCATGGGTGAACAGTGCAGATTCAGATCAGTTGGCACATCTATGGCATCTGATCAGGATCTGCATTGTTCACTTTTGATTGATTACGATATTTCTGACCGAGAAATGATCAGTGTAGATCCAGATCAAATCCAGATCAGACAGCAGATCTGGATCTACATTGGATCTGCACTGGTCACAAACTTGGAGTAAAGAATTAATGATGTTGGAGTAAATATGGAGTAAAGAGTTAATGATGCTGTCATTTTTTCAGCCCTTTTACATCTTACCTAATACTGACAATTTACAGAAATACCTACTAACACAGTTTTCTTACTACTGTTTCTTAGACAGTTTAATTTAAAGGACAAAAGAAATTTCATTAGCATTACTAAGTCTCTCTACTGTTTTCACTATGTTTGACATTGCTTTGAATCAATGGGGGCAGATCCAAAAGGGTTAAAGAGAGGTTGCTCAAACCCATTTTTTGGGCAGCAAATGTAATTTTCAAAATGATTTTGGCCAGAAAGTTGAAAATTAGTAACTATCCTAAGACAGTCTGAATAGAACCCATTTTCTGGAAATCATGAACCCTACCCTTAACCTATAATGAAGCAATTGTTCACTGAAAATTAGAATCATTATATTCTACCTGCTAATGCTTTCTCCTGTCTATCTTCTTCTACTGCTGCCTCTATTTCCTTCATTTCTGAGTCAATATCATCTGTTCCACGGATAGCCTCAAGAACTGTTAAAGCATCGTCTGTTCGTCCATTGGCAACTAGCCAGCGAGGACTCTCTGGCAGGAAAATAAACCCTATGAACTGAACGATGGCAGGGACCGCTGCTAAACCCAGCATCCATCTAGAGAAATGGGAAAAGAAAAGAAGTATAGTACCGAATTCCTTCCACACTGAGACCTTCTAACAGCATTTTAAACAGGATTTTTTCTGCATATTTTGACAGTAACAGAACACATGTTACAGAAACAATATATAAGTGTATTTACACCAGTACTTCTTTTCAGATTTATCAGTACATACATGTAGTATTTCACCATTTGTTTTCAACAGCTATTCATCATTATGCAGTTGAAAATCAAACCTAAATACCTCCATCCATGTTCTTTGTCATAACTGAAAGCCCCGTCCACTACACTAGCCACACACTGACCACCTGTTATAAACAGGTTATTCAAAGTGACGAGTCGTCCTCGCATGTGCACTGGTGCACACTCAGCGATATACACTGGCACTGTCATAGAGGCCATTCCTAAAAAAGATTTGAAGTATTTTCAATCTTTCTGCCATAAAAACCTTCATGGTGTGGGTGAAGAGTGTAGAACCAGATCGACCGGCACATCTGTGCTGTCTGATCAGGATCTGCACTGTTGGCTTTTAGATTCAATAGGTTATTTCTGACCAATAAGTGAACAGAGCAGATTCTGATCACATGGCATGGATGTGCCATCTGATCTTGATCTACACTGTTTGCCCATGCCACAAAGGCATTGATATGGAGTACAGGATATGGGATATGGCTGTTATCTCACAGGAAAGCAGTGTAGATAGCAAACAGTGTAGATGCAAATCTGTTATAGTTTACGTGTGATGTTCAGACTGGAATGTTGAAATTCTACTGAAAGGTCAAACCATAATTTGATGGATTCCCTATATTTAATTCCAGAAATGTTGTTAATTAAGTTAATTTTCAATTTCATTTTGAATTCATAAAATTTACATTTTTTATTTCTTTGACTTTTATCACAAATGTGAACATTGTAAATCCAGATCACCTGCACATTCATGCCTTCTGATCAGGATCTATGCTGTTTATTTTTTTACTCCTGAGGTTAATTCTGGACCAAGAACCAAACAATGTAGATCCACATCAGAACAAACAGCATGAATGTGCCAGCTAATCTGGATCTACACTGGTAGCCCATGTGATAAAATATGGGCAGAAGCAGAGGAGGTTCATTGGGCACACCCCACTCTGACAGCAATATTCAATTTTCATGTGCCTGCCCCAACGAACCACCTTTCTGATAATCTTGCACCCAACCAAGTAAACAAGGAAATACTTGCCTATACCCATTCCTAGGATTGCTCTTCCCACAACCAGCATCCAGAAATGATACGCTGCTGCAAGCACAACTGCACCTAATGTGAACACAATACTGGCTAATACTGTAGTCATTTTCCTACCAAATCTATCATTCAGCCAGCCCCCTATCAGGGCAAAAATAAATGCAAATCCTATTGTCACACTAACAACCACCTCTTCTTTTATAGACGTTAATTCAAAATGATCTTTCAACAATAACATTGCTCCTGACACTACACCTGTGTCATATCCAAATAAAAATCCTCCTATTGCTGAGAAAAATGAAAGTACATATACAAAGCATGGTGTCTTTCTATTCTGAGGGTCCATCTTAGCCTCCAATTCGACGCTACCCTCTTTTTCATTTGAGGTATACTCAACACGCTCCATACTCCCTGATGGTCCAGCAAGAAGTGATTTTTCTTCTGACATTTCGAAGTAGTCAAGCTCATAATCTTCACTGTCGTTATCACTGTGTAGCATACTAAGCTTATTTTCGGTTAGGGGTCAAGGTTCAATTAGTACTGACTGATGTCCGAATGTTTGACTATCCGAATGTATATTCATTTTAATTTATTTGTGCTACCTTATCTTGAATTCAACAAAAGAAACGTAAAATCAATAAACTTTCTGTTTTGCTAATCGAAATATTTAGATTGTATGTGTTTTTTCGAAATGTTAATTCTAGTTAATAAAATCTATTCTCAAACATTTCTGGTTTAACTTTTATACTTTCGGTTTGTTGTTGTTGTTGTTACGAGAATTCGTCGACTGTCGCCGGTGCGCTATGGTCTAGCAATTTAGAATCTTCCGATCTTGTCGTGAAACCTTTCTATCTTTTGAAGTATTTTTAGGCCTATTATCGGAAATGAATGATGTCATTTTATTGCTGCATTTGGCAACGTGAATTTGCGTGCATACTTTGCACGATCATTGCACTTTTATTGCCTTCTTTCCTGAAATTAAAGCTTCGTAGAGCAATAAGCCTGAATTTAATTTTCTTGAGATTGGGCCTTTCAAACTCTTATCGTCAACACATATACAATTTTTCCGAAATGCAAAATCCGAATTGTATGTTGCAGACACAATTCACTTTTGGCTCAATCTGATTAAAATCATATCCTGAAAACCGCTACGCTAACATTTTGTTAGATCTGACTTTAGTGAGATTGCTTTTGGCTCGGATTTAGCGAAACACGAGAGAATCGTTGTCGAAACGGCACTAACACATTTTGTATATTTAATTAAATCTACATTCATTATACTGTACTGAAAACAACTAAACGAATATTAAGGGGAAATGTTGGGCTGCCGCAATGGCTTTTTAATAGAAGTTGCGGGATAAAAAAAAATGAAAACGTTGCGCTCATAAATGTTGCATCAGTGTTTCATAAATTTCAAGAGGTGTTGCAGCGTTTAATATTTAAAAAAATCTGGTAAGGTGCACGGTTAGTAAAATTACATCTTAAACTTAAACTTTGCCCAAAGTTTTTTATTTTTAATACATAAAATATGTCAAAATAACTAACAAATTACACACAAAAAATAACGTGCTTTCCTACATTGTATTTTTGCAAGATGTTCCGAGAAATGCGGACCAATCTGGCAAAATAAATGACAAGGGTAAATCGTAACGGTTGAACTAAGTGGCATCGGAGACAACTGGATGCCTTGCGAGCACCGGCCGAAACTTCGGTGGTAGTCTGTAAACATACCGGTATTCAATATAAACGTATTTAATACTATATTTTAGATACAATGTTTTGCGAATATAGCACCCAGCAACACAAAAACAGATACTAAAAACACATGCATCATTAATTTAGCCAGTTTGTTATGAGATTTAGAAAGGTCGGTTTGAGTCCAACATGCATTTTTATGAATGAAAGCTATGTGATCACTGTAACGTTTTATGTTCTCGTTTAGATTATTTAGTTTTTGGCACATGTTGCAGTAAGCTGTTGGCATCGTAAACAAGTCAGTTGCAGTATACGTATTCTTCCGTTCTAAATATTCAGAATATAATTTCTCCGAGTTGGCCACTTTTAACAAATACTTTGCTAACATCGCAGGGCTGCTAAAATCGGCGGAATTTATGGATACATTTTTCGGTAGAAGTTTGTCGTATTCTCCACCTCCTCTTACAACAAGAATTACATCTAAATTATAAAAGCTAAAATACTTTTCACTTATGTAATCCCTGCAAAAGTTATTTTCAAAACTGAGCAAAAACTTGAAATCTCGGTTGACAAGATCAAGAAGTTCATCCTGATCGCGATATATGTTGTCACCACATCTGCCAAAGATCGTAACATCCAATCCCCATTTTCTCAATTCATTTACATACTCATCTCTTCCGCTTGGAGCCCCACAGTGACTGACAATCCATGCCGCCAGTTTCGTTTTACGCCGGTACAGCATTCCGTAATCGCGTTCCACTACTAATTTTGACGGCGTTAGCGTTCCATAGGGATAGAAAATGTCCGCGTCCCTTCTGTAAGACATTGACCAGTTCATTGTGTCCCGCCAGCTAATATAACGCTGTGACAAGAACCCCTGATGAACTGGGGGTTCTATATTATAAAACATCCATACTTGATTGGGATTTCGGTCTCCCGGTAGAACTGGTGGCCAAAACTCTAATGGGTCCGACATGCTAAATATTATAGCCGAATAGTTCTGTATCGACCTCCTGTCTGTAGATACTTGACAGTTCTTATATGAACACTTAGACAGCAAAGCCCAGTTGACAAATGTCAGATTGATAAAATTTGGTTTGTTATACCAAAGGATATGCTTCGCTAAACTATTTGATATTTTAGAATATGAACTCGCACCAGCAACATCTTCAGTAACATTAACGAGTGTCCTTTGTAAGTATTTACCACCATACTCCTCCACCGACATTTTAGTTCCAAATATCCAAGCGTTCTTGGTGGTCAGCAGTAGCCGGGGATATAACCAGCAGATATTGGAAGGGAAAATGATCAGGCTTAGGATCCCGCAGCTACCGGCGATCACAACAGTTAGTCTGAACGTCTTGTACAGCATAGCGCACACCGAGGACCCGCGTAGTCGCCATTTTCCTCGCATTTCCATCGCTTCCACTAAAATGATAGATAGTATGGTAAAATTTTACTTCGATCGTAGAAACGAAAACTAACAGAATGTTTAAATTATAAGTATTATAAAACTCTGATTAACATTCTGGCTTTGATTAAAATACTCATCAAATAAGCTAGTTAAATAAATCTACTCACAGTACCAAAAGCTGATTTGTTGCCATAAATCCTGGTCGGCTTTCTACGAGTACATATCTGGGTGTGAACATACAATGTTTTAGGTGGAAGAAGACACCCAGGTGCCCCTCCGGGCATTGTTTCAGACATAGGCGGGAACCTTGGTAGAACCACCGACATTCCGTAAGCCAGCTGGATAGCCTCCTTATATGAAAGATTCCGACGTCTGGCCCACTCCAACCCACAGCGATGCGGGGTCTGTGATTGTGAGCCAAAGAGCTAAACCACTAGGCCATCCCTGACCCCGATCAGCAGTTTTATAACATTACCTGGTTCTTTATATATCTGTGATTCTACTCCAACAGAATTTGGTCTGGGGCTGAAAAAAAAGAAACAATATTTATTATTACTGTGTTTCAAACAAATAAAATCGGCCAGGAAGAAGCTTGTAAAACGCTTGATCAACCGATTGTTTATTCTGCTACATAATTATTGCTGTCCCTTCATAGTTTAACAACAACTAAATTAAAACCATTGTTTTCGCTTAAAATTACTCCAACGGAATCCAGTCGAACAGAGAAGACATCTTGCACAAATAAGTGAATAACTTACATATTGTTAAATACTTAATTGCACGATTGAACGAAATAAAAATCCTTAAATCTAAAAAATTGTCAATACTTTTTATACCTCACAAATAAAATGCTTTTGCACCTGTTAAAAACAATTGAAGATTAGGTCATATAATACATGTATAAATAAACGAGATAAGGCGTTATCGTGGCATTTTTCCATAATATTAAGTTAAGCTAAGACTTTGCTTGCTTTATTAATGTTTAATATTTGTATAACGCAACAGCCATTTTATATTTAGGACATGTGAGAGGAGGGAGGGGGGGGGGGGGGAGTGTCGCGTGGGGGCGCGTGTAGATTGGCTCTCATCCGTACGTACGTCCGTCTATTCCTTTTCCGGAAAAGAAAGAACATGGAAATGCTTTGAGTTATCCTTTCCAAACTTGGTAAGTAGCCTATGATGACACATTGCTTGGGGTTGTATAAAATTTAAGGTCCTGTCACACTATAGCGCGTTTCCAATGCGTTGCCAAGAAAAAAGTGATATTTGTCGTGAAGATGGAGATTTCAGGGCGTCCTCACTGCGACCAAGGCATTGCTACGGAGCTCACATAGCGTTCTATTGCGTTCCTACGGAGTTCTTGTTGGCGATTGCCTGCACTGGCGCTCTTACAGCGTTTCCACTGCGTATACTGTGCTTTCGCGGCGCTCTTACAGCGTTTCCACTGCGTACACTGCGCTTTCGCGGCGCTCTTACAGCGTTTCCACTGCTTACACTGCGCTTTCGCGGCTCTCTTACGGCGCTTCCACTGCGCTTTCACGGCGCTCTTACAGCGTTCCCACTGAGTGCACTGCGCTTTCGCGGCGCTCTTACGGCGCTTCCACTGCGTGCACTTCGCTTTCGCGGCGCTCTTACAGCGTTTCCACTGCGTGCACTGCGCTTTCACGGCGCTCTTATAGCGTTTCCACTGCGTGAACTGCGCTCTCGCGGCGCTCTTACGGCGCTCTTACGGCGCTTCCACTGCGTGCACTTCGCTTTCGCGGCGCTCTAACAGCGTTTCCACTGAGTGCACTGCGCTTTCACGGCGCTGTTACAGCGTTTCCACTGCGTGCACTGCGCTTTCGTGGCGCTCTTACGGAGCTTCCACTGCGCGCACTGCGCTTTCGCGACGTTCTTAGGCGCTTCCAGTGCGTGCACTGCGCTATCACCTCAGCAGTGGCCTACAACCGTCAACAGAACATGTCTGTGTGGGATTCGCAGAATTCCGCCTTGGCACAGGGGCAGATGACTGAACTGTAGCCGATTATGACGATGGTCCGTAGACCTTCTACATGTACCGTACCTACCAGAACCCCTAGTAGTCCAATTCCGAATGCGCTAAGTTTGTCAAAAATTATTAGCGACACTATCGACATGCCCGATACCAACTTTGAAAGAGCCTTCGCAACACTAGATAAGTTTACCTTTCAACTTTAAACATAGATCACCCTAGATATCACAAATACAGTTTAATAGCCTCATAAGACATGATAGGTGTGATCCGCACCAGTCTCGTATTACTTATTCCATAGATAAGGCCCATGTTGCGTGGGTGAACAGTTCAGATCCAGATCAGATAGCACAGTTGTGCCATCTAATCAGGATCTAAACTGTTAGGATTTAGATTCATAAGGATCTGCTTGCTGATCTGGATCTCAACTGGTCACACATGTGAATAAGTCAAATATATGGAGTAAATGGTTAACTTTATATGCTTTAAGAATCTGCAGTTTTTTCTTGTTTTTTTTTTTATTGGGGGTGGGGGGTGGGGGGGGGGGGTCAGAGAGAGTGTTTTTTGCTGTTAAGGCCCTGAAAACCTGGGTTGAAGGTTATAAAACTGAGTTTGGAAACAAGTCTCAAATCTCAAGCATCTGATTGGCTGAAATGGTGACTGGTCGCCATGCTCAGTTTTATAACCCTGGGCACAGACCTATTTACTTAAACAATGTTTCCGTTGTATTCTTCATCTGTTGGAAATAAAGATAAATAAACAGACAAAAATTAGACGAGTATTTTTTTTATTTTCTGAGCCAGCAGAATCTACAAAGGATGGAATATATGGACACATTTCTACAAGTTTCAAGAAATAATATGATATAGTAAATATATATACTAAAAGAAAAAAGAAACAAAACATGTTGATGTTCGTATATGATGTAATCTATAGTGAATGTTTTCTATGTTATCAGCTATCATTTTAATTCAAAGCAAATTTACAATCTTCAGATTAAATCTATAAAAACAGGAGATGTCTTTACATAGAAAAGCATGGGTTACCAGCCTAGATCATGATCAGCTGGCACATTCATGCCATTTGATCAGGATCTACACTGGTTGCTTCTTGGTAAAAAAATTAACCTGATATCTTAAAGCAACCAGTGTAGATCCTGATCAGATTGCATGGATTTGCCTACTAATATGGATCTGCAATGTTAGCAAATGTGATAAATGTTGTTTCTATGACTTAACTGAATAGAATGCTTGCATCTTTCAATAATACTGCTGAATTTAGCTACTATGTGTACTTGATGCATGGATATAAATCAAAAGACGATTTTTCAGCCAGTGACTATGTATTAACCCTTTCCTCCATAGATACACCTTCACTGCATGGGCGAACAGTTTAGAGCCAGGTCAGCCGGCACATCCGTGCCGTCTGATCAGGATCTAAACTGTTCGCTTTTTTATTTGTTAGGTTATTTTGGACCAAAAAGCGACCAGTGCAGATCCTGATCAGACAGCATGGATGTGCCAGCTGATCTGGATCTACACTGGTCCCACATGCGTAAAAATGGGTATATATGGAGGAAAGGGTTAAAAAGTTCAATTAGGCATAATTAATTAGAAGCATTTGCAAATGTAAAATGGCTATATATTCAGCAAAACTTATGGTTTCAGAGAAAATTTAAAGACAAATTTTCATCAACCTTACATTTCACCTTAAAATGAATTATTTTCCTTTTCCTATAATTAAAACTAGATATGTTGCCTATTTCATCAAATTTTCTCTCATGGCAGAGAGAAAAAGAGAGAGTAGCTTTTCCTTTCTTTTAGTATATATATTTGTTTAAATGGAATGGTAAAGTGAATAAATGATAGATCATTCCAAAAAGAATCAAATACATTGACTTAATACATTATTTTTGAAATATTTTTATTATTATTTATTTAAGGCAATATCATAATAAAACACATCATGGGACAAAAATACACACAATTTGTGTTGTGGAGAGAAATCGAGAGGTGTTACCATGAGTTAATGTTGTAAAAAATTACTTAATTATGTACTTACAGACATTTTTATATACATTTGCTTACAACAAAAATTTGTTGATACATGCACAGTATGTTTGTAAACATTAAGTATCTTTAAATATCTTTAGGAGATACTCAAAAATGTGAGTGGTTGCTATGGTAACATTGTTTTGAATATCATTTATTCAAAATTATTTTCATTTGTAATTGGTGATTATGATTGCTTTTTACAATTACAATCAGTTTTTAACTTTTGATGAGTAGTCAGAATTTTAAAAATTTGTTGATATGTAATATATATTTTCAGAGTAATAAATATCTGTCCCTTTTTTCAATCATAGACACACATGTGGTTAAAACATTTACCAATGTGGATCTGAAAACTACATAATATAAATTTTGGTGTTTCCGTGGCAGAATCACCTATTTCAATTAAACACTTATTCAACTTCAGGCTTATATGATGCTACACTTTCAGAAATGAACAACAATAATTTACATATAATAAATATATAGATCAAGATGCATGAGGGCTGTTTAAAAAAAAATGGCTGGAAAAGTGAAAAAATAGTGAGAAATTAAAGTTCATAAAAATTCCAAACTTGTTATTCTGTATTTTTTGCTTATTGAAACTGAGTACAGAACAGAAAAGATTTTTGAAATCGGTCAACTGGTTGCCGAGATATTGTCATTTGAAAAATGGCAAGTGAAGTGAAAAAAATGTAAAAAATTTAAGTTCATAAAAAGTCCAAACTGGTTGGTCCATATGTTTGTACAGTCTTTACAGTGATCAAAATCAATCGAGTTATACTCATATGTGAAAGAATAAAAATTTTATGGAGCTTCATTGACCAACATTAAATAAATCAAAGAATTTTAATTTATGTGCTTAAAACACAAGTATTACTGTTTCTTATTATTTAAATGTGTATTTCTGTTAAAATACATGTTGAAGCATCAAAAATAAGTGCTTTAGAACTTGTGGTATCACATAAAGATAAAAAAATTCATATTTTTAAAAAAGTGTGTCACACTCCTGACAACCACATAAGTGCAGTGTACTCAAAAATGTTTCACTAAGGCCATTCCTGTTTGTCACAATTTAACAAAACATGACATAGACTTCTAGGAAAAAACATGCTCTTGTTTCCAATCAAAGGATATGTTGACAGAATATTGCAATATGTGCATAATGTCACACTCCTGACAAATTTAGCTGACATTTTTTGAAGAGGGCTACAGACAAATATAATTTTAATAGAGGTGATAATATTATAAAAATTACACCTAGAAACATAAAACTTAATGATACACAATACATTTCTTATGCACTAATAATCTTTAAAGTCCTATAAATATATAAAGCAAAGATGTACTGGTTTTCTTGAGGTATTTTCTAATCTACCACGCTTGACTTAATAGCATAAATTTTGATTACTTTAAGTATAATATGCTTAATTTTATCATTTTTTGATGCCTAATAAATGCACATTTTACTAAAACAACACTAAAACTTGTCTTTACTTAAGCTTTTTGTAAAATAATGGTCTGAACAAATGTGATTTTGAAAAGTGTCACACTTTTTTTGTCACACTCCTGACATTTTTTGCCCATTATTTTTGAATATTTTTTAACGGGTGGTGCTTTTTTGATGAAACTTCACAAATCTTTAAAGGGCATGATCAGACACCTCTGCAAAGTAGGAAAATGAAAGTAACTGTTTGTTGTACATTTTTATAACAGGAAAACCCAAACCAGACATTTTTTTTGAAACAGCCCATGATGATTTTTTATGAAACTCTTTTAATGCAACTCTGTCAGGAAATCATGTAAAAATTGAAGACTAACTATTTTGTTAATCCACTAAGTTTGAGGATATAGCATATTTCTATTCATGTGTTTGCTGTTGCTAATAATTTCCTTACTTCTGTATTACAGAATAAAGCTTGCGTTCCATCTATTCTATCGCCATATTTATCTTTCTATGGAAATAGCCAATATGGTATTTAGCCATTCATTATAATGATTCTGCCAATAAACTGAAACATCTGGTCTTCATATTATATGCCATCATAGAATAACATCATTTATCAGTCAACAAAACACAAAATCGGAATAATTGCCAAACTCAACCCATTTGCTCATTAAACAGATCATAGTAACATAAACATTAACAAAATTATCAAAGAACAAAAAATACCATGTTTTCCTCATAACTACTTTAAGGTAATATTTCAAAAAGACCTACATTTGAAAAAAATTACTATTAATTACAACTGAAATTCTGCAAAACAAAAAAAAACAAACCAAAAATACATAATTTAAACTAAAGCATGACAATTTGATATTTTGCGAAAGTTTACTTTATTTCCTTTATTATGGCACATGTTTTTAAACAACTGAGTATTATAATATTTGTTATGAAAATATACTCTTAGTATTGTTAACAAAGAATTTCAGCTAGTATATATATTGCACTTCAAAACAGAAAAACCTAATCCTAACCCTTTACTCCATAAATACGACTTTTATTGCATCAGTCTTTTTAACCCTTTTCTCCATATATAAGCATTTTTACCAATGTGCGACCAGTGTAGATCCAGATCAGCCGGCACATCCGTGCCGTCTGATCAGGATCTGCACTGGTCACATTTTGGTCAGAAATAACGTAATGAATCAAAAAGCGAACAGTTTAGATCCTGATCAGATGGCACAGATGTGCCGGATGATCTGGATCTAAACTGTTCGCCCTTGCAATAAAGGTGTATCCATGGAGGAAAGGGTTAATCTCATCAGAATCCACACTGTTTGCTTTTTCCAGTGTGTGAAATACATCTTTCATACTATCAAAATTTCGAATGTAGTGCAGTAGTACACAAACTTTGAATACTTTGGTTTTAATTGAAATTCTTTTATAAGGACAATTAGCATCTACATGCAGGTTTTAACCTGACACTTTTCAGATTTAAGTATCTAAACTATTGTTTTAGATATTTACTTTAAATTAAATAGTACAAAATGAATGTTGTTCAGCAACATTAGCTGTACAAAAATGATAAAATCTTTCAACTGTGATGATCTATTGGTTTTGCATGTGGTCCATGAACGTTTTCACTATTTTGCATTAGAAAATGATTCAAAATATAGGAAAGCGAACAATATTGTTTTTCTGTTTATTTGTCTTATTCTAGAACAACAGTCAATCCTGAAAAAATAGAAATTTTATATATATTATATTTTATATAATTGGTAATGATTGGAATGAATCAAGAAAAGCATGGTTGCGCAATTTCCATGTTGCAGGATGGGTCCAAACAAATCATACCAGTACCACAAGCAAAAGTGACCAAACATCATAGATGAAAGATTTTATCATTTTTGTACAGCTAAAGTTGGTAAACAACAAACACTCTAATTTGAAATAAATATCAAACAGAGGTAACACTGGGATAATTTGAACATTATTAAAAAATTTAAAAAGCAAAAGTGTCCGTTTAGAAGTGAATAAATTTAATGTTTACTAAACAACATGTATGGTCCCTTTCTGAGATCTGTTGGAAAAGTTGTTGTTTCTTGTGTTCATGTAATGATATGTACCCTTTTTAAACCTTAGCACTGTGCCAAGGTATGAGGCCGGGGCATTGTCTAGCTGGTTCTGTAGTGGGGTTGTCTTTGTCTCTACAATGTAATTTGAGTGGACTGTCTCCGGACAAGACACCTTCTTAAAACATCTGAAAATATGAGTCGACAAAAAGTTAACCCTTTACACCATGGGATATACCGGTAGCTGTTATCCTATGGGTCAACAGTGAAGCTTCAGATCAGCTCGCACAGCTGTGCCATCTGATCTGGATCTAAACTACCTGCTTTTAGATTCATTGAGTTACTGTCACTGTTTAGCTTTAGATTAACTCAATAATTGCTGAACAGTGTAAATCCTGATCAAATTGGATGAAGTTCAGGCTGATTTTTCCATATCAGCCTTGGGGTTGATTACTTTGAAAAGTACTAAATTTAATTACAATTACATGTTGTATTCTTCAATTGAAGTTAAAATTTCAATAACACTCTTTTCCCAATTGCAATTGATCAAATTACTTTTAAAAAGTAATAAATTACATTACAATTAAATGTAACTTAATCACTTATGATATTGAATAATTTAAATGTTTCATTCATGTTAACTTATAAACAAACCCATTCAATCATTCACATGCATTTAACCTAGATACAATGTTATTTCATTATAAGGATAGTGTTCATGTTATATACTTTCACTGTTACATTTTAATACATGTAACTTGAAAATTTTGCAATTCTTGACAGTGAGCAAGCAGTGTTCTGCCTGTATGATTTCCACGCTACTGATATTATTGTTTATCAGAAATTTAAAATGTCAATTTTGATTTCACTTTTTTCATGATGTAAATTATTTCTTTTAATTACATGTTGTTAAAAATACATCCAATTACGCATTACATCCAATGAATTGATTGATTGTAATTAAACTGCACATAAAAGTGGTCTCCAATGGAGAAATAAGGGTTAAACACACAATTGTTACCTGTAATAGCCTGATGAGGAAATGTCTAGTGCAAGATCTTTTGGTGAAATGTCTGTTTTCCCATGATGCATCCAGACAACTTGTGCATTCTTCCACATCGTGGTCTGCTCATATGGCAGCGGGAAATTATCATTTAAGTCGCCAATCTGAGCCATATTGTTTCTGTCAGTCCCTGAGAAAATGTTTAACCCTTTACTCAATAGGTACATCTTTATTGCAAGGGCAAACAGTGTAGATCCAGATCAGCCTGCACATCCATGTCATCTGATCAGGATGTACACTGTTTGCTATGAGATTCTGTAAATTATTTCTGACCAAGATGTGACAAGTGCAGATCAGATGACTGACTGGATCTATACTGGTTGCACATTAGTTTAAATGTGTTTATATGGAGCAAAGGGTTATTAACTTGTTAATTTAACTTAATGTTAAACTTCAAAAAATATCTCGCCCTTCATTCTTCAAAGGAAATTTAATAGTAAAGTAAATTCCCTCAGTAAGACTACCACAAAATAATTGCCAACTCAATATCACGGTTCATAAAATGTAACTTGGTTGAAGTGAAAATCTTTTTATTCTGATTTTTTGGTGCATACAAAAAATAAAAACAAAATGGAAATAATGAATACTTTAATTAAAGTTATGCCTACAAGCTTTTCAAATCCTACAAAAAATTGTTATGTAGCTTTAATGCAAATTTGGTCAGCATGTTTCTAGCACTATACAACTCCCATTAAGACAAACATATACTTACCTCCCTTTCCTTCTCCATCATCACCAGCCTGCCCATCTCCTGCAGGGTTCCCATTGTTGTGGGTGTTTGAACCTGAAATATTGGAGTAACATTTGTCAAAACACCTGAAAACAGGTTTGTACAATAGTCCTTGCTTGTGTTAGATGTCGAAATGTTTTTTACATGAATTCCTCATGACTTTTGCATTTAATGATTAACAAATTATTTATTTTTTTAACATTTTACCATGTATGTTTCCCATTCAGAGATTTGTGATTCTGGGTGAAACATTACTTCATAGTATCTTAAACTCATAGCTTTCAATTGCAACATAATTTCACATTTACCAACAATTTTATATTTTGTGATGGTTTTCATTCTGTGGACTGATTTGCCCATAAAATTCACAACGGTTATTTCCCAAAAAACATTAACATTTTACATCATAGGTACACTTTATTGCATCCATGTCATCTGATCAGGATCTTACATTCATTTGGTTGTTTCTGAGAACAGTGCAGATCCAGATGAAATGGCACTGGATTTGCCAGTTGATTTTGCTCTACACAGTTCACTCATGCAATAAAAGTCCTATATATGGAGTAAACATGGTAAAGTGTTAATGATTTTACTGTACCCTTAGACTCCATCCAGTGAAAGAATTGGCAATTACTAAAACCAGCATAAAATACAATGATATCACAGTACACTGTCAGTGCTGATGGCTAAAAATCTTTACCAGTCCACTGTATGTGCACTAGATCTCTGTCCGTTATGTGAAGGTGGTTTGGAGTAAAGTCGTACTCCACTGCTGGGTACACCTGCACTATGTTGCCTCTCTTCCCTCTAACGTTCAGATTGTAGATACGCTCATTGGCTAAGCCCTGGGGGCGTGGCATCAGTCTAAACACATGGCTTCTGTCCTAATAACATAACATGAAAAAGGTCAGAAAATAAAAGTACCAATGTTAATAAAAATTAACACATTGGGAGCTTATCAATTCATGTCAACAAAATACTGTATAGCGCTTAATATTGGCGGTGTCAAATTTTGGCGTATTTTAAAGTGTTTTATATTGGCGGGGTCATATTTTGGCGCTTACAAGCCAGACCGCCAAAATAAAACCCTTGATGAAAAATGACGGAAATTGGACAATGGAACAAAAAAAGTAAACGTTGCAGATATTCTATTGTTAAATTTTAAGTGTGAAAACATTATCGCAGCTACCTAATACAGTTCTCGATTGCTTTGTTTGATATTCCAATTATATTTCATTTGTTGATGCATTATAAGTTTACCTACTTGTTTGATTTAGTATTATTTAATTATTTTAAAGCAGGTTTCTATTAGATATTGAAAAATGAAAAAAAACTTGATTTAATTTACTACATGTACAAAAGAAATAACTCTATAAAGTGCCAAATAACACTCCTTCTGGATATTATTAAAGAAAATAAATAAAACATTCATATGCTCTTGTTTCATGTTATTTAAGTTTTTATTCAGGTTTCAAAGAATATACGTAATTAAGAAATATGCAACAATCTTTCGTCATCATGGGGGGAAACTGCGACAAAATACATACTAGTGTATCATAGTTATCTACCTTCCAGATATTAAATTGGAGGTGTTTTAAATTGATAGGGATTTTTATTGGCAGTGTTTTATATTGGCGCTACTGACCCTGACTGCCAATATCGCCAAAATTAAACCCCCGCCAATATTAGTACTTATACAGTATTTAGTCCCGCAGGGTGGCTCAAACTTGAGGGTCCTATAGGGACCTCTACCCTGTGTCTGTTAGTAAAGATTTTTATCTTGAAAATTTAAAAAAATCTTTTCAATATCTGTGGAAGGACTACAAAATATTATGGAGCGTCAGCGAGACACAAACTGAAACTGCCAATGACCATAATGCATTTTACCCATCTGGAGCTTTAGGTGGGATGAACCACTTTGATAACTTAAGAGTGATGCTTTGAAATTCAAGAAAATTGATGTTTCTTGTGTTTATCCGTTTTAAATTATTGTTTAGTGAATTACTCTAAATTTACTTTATTCATGTCTATCAAAGTTTTGCATACTTTCCTCTGCATGAGATCAACAAACACCTAGTGTAAAGAAATCATACAATGTTGTGCTTTTGGCATATCTATAAAATTTTGTTTATGCATACTTAAAACAGCATCCCTTTTCTTTAAAACTCTACATAAGAACCTTAACCATTTCCTCCAAATACATGTACATGGATCAGCAGGAACATCCGTGCTGTCTGATCAGGATCTGCACTGTTTGCTTTTTGAGTAACTGGATTATTTCTGACTGAAAAGCAAACAGTACAGATCCTGATCAGATGGCAGCTGATCTGGATCTACACTGGTCTCACATACATAAACAAGAGCTGTCAGAGGAGACAGCATGCTCGACTATTCGAATCATTTGAAACAAAAGCAATTTAAAGATTAAAACAATAACAACTATGGCCATACATTCATGTTCAATCAGGAAAAATATTAACAAGTGAATGGTTAGGGAGAAATTCATTTAAAAAAACAGAAATAATTCCTTAATATACCATAACTATTAAACTGAATAGGGGAATAACTATGAAATATTTCTGAATTTGTTAGAAAACTTGTTTTGAAATTGCTTCATTCATAAAGAAGTTATAGCCCGAACAAGTCAATTCAAGTTTAAGTAACTGTGACCTTGACCTTGGACTTACAGGCATGGGTAATATACGCAACACACCGTCTCGTCATGGTGAACATTTATGCCAAGTTATTTTGAAAACCCTCCATTGAAAACAAAGTTATAGCCCGGAGAAGAAAATTCTATTTTTAGTAACAGTGACCTTGACCTTGGACCTACTGGCATGGACATGATAAGGGACACACCACCTTGTCATGATGAACATTTGTGTCAAGTTATTTTGAAATCACTCTATTCCTAATGAAGTTACAGCCCTGACAAGAGAATTCTATTTTTAGTAACAGTGATCTTGACCTACAGGCATGGGCATGGTACGCGATACACCACCCTGTCATGGTGATTATTTGTGTCAAGTTATTTTGAAATCCCTCCATTTATAATGAAGTTACAGCCAGTACAAGAAAATTCTATTTTTAGTAACAGTGACCTTGACCTTTGACCTTCAGGCTTGGGTATTGTGCAGACACACTGCCTTGTCATAGTGAACATTTGTGTAAAGTTATTTTGAAATCCCTCCATTCATAACAAAGTAACAGCCCAGAAAAGAGTATTCTATTTGTTAGTAACAGTGAACTTGACCTTTGACCTACAGGCATGGGCATGGTATGCAACACACCACCCTGTCATAGTGAACATTTGTATCAAGTTATTTTAAAATCCTTCCATTTATAACGAAGTTACAGCCGGGACAAGAAAATTCTATTTTTAGTAACAATGACCTTGACCTAGAATCTACAGGCATCGGTATTGTGTGGACACACCGCCTTGTCATGGTAAACATTTGTGCCAAGTTATTTTGAAATCCCTCCATTCATAACAAAGTAACAGCTCAGACAAGAAAATTCTATTTTAAGTAACAGTGACCTTGACCTTTGACCTACAGACTTGGGCATGTACATGACACACCATCTTGATATGGTGAACAACTATACCAAGTTATTTAAAAGTCCAATAAGAAACAACAATGTTACAGAGCATACACGATTTTGCAAGAAAAATCTATTTTTAGTAACAGTGACCTTGACCTTGGACCTACAGGCATGGGTATTGTACGCGACACACCGACTTGTCATGGTGAACATTTTTGCCAAGTTATTTTGAAATCCCTCCATTCATAACGAAGTTAACGCCGAAGTGTATATTTTGCTTAACACAAAATGTAAATGAAAAAGGGGCATAATTTGAAAAAATATTGGAAGCAGGGTTATGGGTCTTGTTGGTTATGATGTAGATTTTGATGGTGAAAATATATTTCAAGTTTCAAAGCAATATCTCAAGTAGTATAAAAGTTATGGGCAAATGCATATTTTGCTTAACACAAAACATAAGAAAAAGGGGCATAACTTGAAATATATTGACAGCAGAGTTATGGGTCTTGTTGGTAATGATGTAGAATTTGATGGTGAATATATATTCCAAGTATAAAGTTGATATCTCAAGTAGTTTATAAGTTATGGACCAAAGTGCATATTTTGCTTAACGCAAAATTTAAGTGAAAAAGGGGCATAACTTGAAAAATATTTGTAGCAGAGTTATGGGTGTTGTTCTTAATTATGTAGAATTTGATGGTGAATACATATTCCAAGTTTTAAGTTGATATCATAAGTAGTTTTCAAGTTATGGACCAAAGTGCATTTTTTGTTTAACGCAGTTGTTTAACGGACGCCGACGGGAACGCCGACGCCGACGCCGACACCGGGGCGAGTAGGATAGCTCCCCTATTCTTCGAATAGTCGAGCTAAAAAGGAGTATTAATGGATTAAAGGGTTAAATATTTATTTTCTCTGGCCTTACCTGGAATATTCTGCCAGTCTGGTCAGTATTGAGCGCCATCTGAAGTTTGGTAGGTCCCCCAACATCTATCTGGGTGTTATCTTCTACTGGTGAGATGATGTTCAGCTTTTTGTTGGCATTCTGACTTGAGTTTGTATAATATGGGTCATAATCATCAGTTGAAATGTTGTATCTGAAATTAGATTTGATGAAAAAAGTGTTACCCTTTACTCCAAACATATGCATTTATTGCAAGTGTGACCAGTGTAGTTTGAGATCAGCTTGCACATCTGTGCCATCTTATCAGGATCTTTATTGTTAACATAATTAATCAAAAAGCAAACAATGCAGATCCTAGTCAGACAGCAGGTGTGTGCTGGCTGATCTGGATCTACACTGTTGGCCCATGCCATTAACGCATATATAAGGAGAGGGTTAATATTAAGATTAAAAGTATCTTTTATGTACGTTTGGATGAACAACAGCCTTGGGGAAACTGTTTTTATTAACCCTTTATTCCAGGAATACACCTTTTATGACATGGGCAACCAGTGTAGATCCAGATCAGCTGGCCTAATCGTGACATCTGATCAGGATCTATGCTGATTGTTTCTTGGTCAGAAACATCATAGAATCTGAAAGTGGACAGTGTAAACAATAACAGATGGCACATGATGTGCTGGATGATCTGGATCTACAGCAAAATACAAGTGTCATGTGATGAGATCTATCTATAGAGTTAAGAGTTATGCAGTGATTTAGCTGTCTCTATACCACATGAAGCAGTTAACCATAGATTTTTTGTTTAACTTAAAATAGCTAATGTGTTCATTGCAACAAACCTTATGTTACTTTGAATATATTGTTTAGTTTATGGCAACCCAATTTAATTTACACATTCTTAACACAATTTTGTTGTGATGGTAACATATCTGATGTCATTCTGAATAAACATTTATTTGCATGGCAACTTAGCTTATCTCACTGTGAACATGCCTTTCTGCCTACAACTTACCTCATTCTGAACACACATTTGTGTTCATTGCCTGATGGGAAGTATGGAAGAATCCATTTATAAGTTAGGGGCTCTACAACTCCTCTTCCATTCCCTAAATGGTTTGATCTGAAATATCAAATTAAAGCTTTAAGTTCATAATCTTATCAGAATGTTCGAATGTTCGTTTACATCCCCAGTAACCATTGTTTTCTGTAATTACTATGGAAACATGAAACCAACATTTTGTTACCTTAGTGCAAACTTGGTATAGCTCCTTTTTTTCTTATACAGTATTTGGAAAAACTGACAATGATCTATTCTTTATTACACATTTTGACAATATAGGCCTATTACTCAAAGTTTGATAAGCACCAAGTTAACCACACATCACTGTTAAGTCTTTATAATATGTTTTTTTATCATTGGAAATCGTTTGATGTTGTATCTGGAAGGTAACTATTGTACACATAACCCTGAATGACAACCGTGCAAATGAGGTGACCTTTTTTATAGTGTTTACTTTATGCTGCATACATATACCAAACATTCTTTTGGTATTCACACTTTACTTTCTCCTGATGACTTAACAATAACTGAATTATGACAAATGTGAATGTTAGAAGACATTTACTGCATGCAGATATTGAAAAACAAATTTTCAAATGTTTTTGGCAGAACTTGATATTGCTCACAATTATTTACATACCCATTTCAAATATCATCCCATTCAAATTCTATATAAACTTGGAAAATGCATTACAATTGTTAAAACATTTGTCTGTATTGTTATATAAATCAATAATCATATGCATAAAAATACAACTAATAACTGGCATACAGCAATAGTTATGTATAAAAATAATCTTGGTGCTTAGCAAACTTTGAGTAGTGGTATATATTGTTAACTTTATTTCACCAATCGATGTCATCTGCACAACTTTATGACGTCACTTCAAGGATTGATGTCTGAAGATACCTTTTTCTGTGACAGACACTATAAAAGCTCATTGTACACAAGTACCTACCTTGACCATGGAGCTGCATAACATTCTGGGGTTTCCAAGGAAACCAGACACTGCTTTTCCAGGACATTTTTAGAATCATATGGCACACCCCATATATACTTTGTAGAGCCAGTACTAGACCCTGTACACTTTGCCTCGGTTTTATACGCTGCAATGTAACATAGAATGAAAAATATATATCATACATGTATGCCATGAAATAAACATTGGTGTTAGTGTCAGAAAGGTTTTTTAACATTTTTAATTGAATTGTTCCTTAATTACCAACAATGAAGATAGATGTTTATTAATAAGTCCTACCTGGGGCTTTCTCCAAATAATTATGAAACAGTATCCACTGGCCTCCATTTTTTGTACATTCTGCTTCGTTGTTCCACTTGGAGGCATGTTTCTGTTTACCTGGCAACCAGAATTCTACACATCTGTGATATGGCCGTGTATTAAAACTTTTAGATTTGTAGTGGCTGAAAACAAAAAAAAAGTTGTTTTTTTCAAAAGACCTTCTTTTTAACTCTTTACTCCATGGCGTCATATGGCTGTCACCAATGCGCAAACAGTGTAGATCCAGATAAGGCTGCACATGGCTTTTTTTATTCGTGAAATTAAATCTGGCCAAAAGGTTTGCATCCTGATCAGAAAACACCGAACTGAAGCCTGATCTAGATTACACTATTTGCACAAGTGATAAAACCTGTATGTCGGGGTATACGGTGTAAAGGGTTAATTATGTATTTGTTTTTTATAATAGACTCTCAACAATTCTAATCCTTGTTGTTGTCTGTGATTGGTCCCTAACTGTGGTGCACTCTTTTAACCCTTTACTGCAAAGGATCAACTTTTAAACTCATAAGGTATTTCTGACTTAGTGATCAGTGTAAATCCAGATTAGCAATCACATCTGTGCCATTTGATCTGGATCCATTTTCCATGGATCTTAAGAGTTAGATAGAAGAATTTGAGAAGCTTTCTCATCAATGCACAGGTAATATCCAAACATAAGGTATTAAATTGTAACTTCCACATGTATAATGCAAAGAGCAGTTACTTCCCTTTAACAACACTATCATGACTTCCTTACCTGCACATGGAACTATTTTCTGCTAATATAGCGATATCCTTCCACTGTGTGGGATGCCAGTAAGGAAAGTAGTCCCTCTCTTCTGGACATTCATATCCATAGCGATTATTATTAGGATTCTGTCGAGTGTAGGCGGCACTGCTGTAGCCAAACTTGTTGTTTTTTAAGTTCTGATCAGCAGTAAAGAGTCCTGCAAAAACAATATCCCTTTTATCAAGAATTATCCATAAAATATTTTACCTCATAATTATATATGCCTTTTATCACATGGGGACCAGTGTAGATCCTGATCAGCCAAAACATCCGTGGCATCTGACAAAATTTCATCTTCTTATCTTGTATATACATAACTGTAACTGTATGTATATAACTTAAACCTTTACTCCGTTTACCAAATGGGTGACCAGTGTGATCTCAGATCAGCCAGCACATCTGTGCCATTTGATTTAGATCTACACAGTTTGCTTCTTCATCATGAATGACCTAATGAATCTAAATGCAAATGGGGTTTATCCTAATTATATGGCATGGATGTGCTGACTGGCTCTTTACCATTGCCCACAAATTTGTATCTATAATGTGTTAAAAAGCCTCAGTGAATAATCAGATATCAATCACTGCTGAGATAAAAATAAGTGAACAGTGTAGATCCAGACTTTTATGGCATGAGTGAACATTGTAGATCCAGATCTGCTGGCACACACCTGTCATCTGATCAGGATTTACACTGTTAACACTTCTTTATTTATTAAATCATAGCTGACCAAGAAGCAAACAGATGGCAAGGATGTGCTGACTGCTCAGGATCTACAGTGTCCACACAGGTGCTTATGGAGTTCAGGGTGTAAATTCTTCTGAGATCTGAAAAGTCCTTACCAAGGTTTCTCTGTCTGATATAACAGTCATCATAGCTCTCCCAGGATTCTTGTAACCCACGGGACGTGTCGAGGGCACCTTCCTTCCTCAAGTTTCTCGCATCTTGAGTCTCATCGAGGGTCAGGGCAGGTGTATGTTCCATTCTGTTTGTGGATGTACCATCTCGCATCTGCTCTTTTAATGCTAAAATATTCAGAATTAAATTTCATAAAGATGCAGAGTTGGTTGCAAGATTTCGAGAAAGATGGTTCTTTTTGGGCAGTCTTAGGGTAGTTACATGATATTTTCCAAATAAAAAACAGGAAGGCCATGATGGCAAAAGCACACACCTGAGGTATTAATACCCACAAAAAAACAATGCTCTGGCCAGTCTAGCTTAAAAAATTAACTAGAGATGTGTAAATTGGACACAGATGCCCCAACTCAGTTTTTTTATTGTCAAAAAAGCCAAGATTGTGGTATAACTCAAATTGATGTGGTCAGAAACAAAACTCTAAATGCACAAGTACACATTATAGTCATCAAATCTGTAAAGTTTTACAAACTGTTGCTCATATACTTTAGAGTTATACATGACAAAAGATAACATGCTGAATGCATTATATTGAAACACATAAGGGGCAATAACTCTGGTCTTAACAGGCATAGCTCAAAACACAGGAGCATAACTACACATAATGGTCAACTTACCAGTAATGTTTTATGATTGTGGCTCTCATACTTTTTGAGATATGCACAACACAGGATTACATGGTAAATGTATTATACCGAAATACAAAAGGGGCCATAACTCTTGTTTTAAAGTCTTGTTTTAAGGGCATGGCCAGAAACAAAACCCCAGGTGCAAAACTACATATGATGGTCAATATGCCTGCAAAGTTTTATGACTGGCTGTTATACTTTTGGACTAGCACTTGACACAAGTTTCAGAGGGACAGAAGGACCGACGGACAAAGGCAAACCACTCTTCCAGACTTTGGCATAAAAATATTATGTCTGTTTATATGCTTATAATTCATACGGATGTTCTTATAGTGCAAGCCACTCTTCCAAACTTGAGCATAAACAAATTATGTCTGTCTATTTATAAGAATGTTCTTATAGTCAATTAGTGAAAAAAGACCAACCTGCTAGCAGCCATTTACTAATATCTAACAACTAAAACATGGCATAAACAGTTCTGGTTAAGATATTAAAGAACTTTCCAGTGAAATTTTGTTAAAATTAAAACAGCGTATTTGGAATGGGAAATTTACTATAAATATTATATTTTAGAAGTCACACTTGTTTTACCTTAAATTTAATTTTCTCACAGTATTGATGTTCTCCAGATTTAATTACAATAGTTCAAAGTTACACCCTCATTAAGTTTCATGTTTGTTTATGTCTACCGGATGACAGAAGATAAAACAGACAATATAATCATCCTGTAAATGCGTGTCATGTAACATAAATTACCAAATACTTTCATTAAAAAGCTTTTAAGTTATTAAAGACTATTAGGTCACAAGATGACAAAGCAAAATAAATGTTACTTTTGCAACAGGCACAACTTTCAACAATTTGCCTTCAAACACCTCTCCAACCTTCTAACCCTTTAATCGCTTAAATAACATTTATCAAATGTTTGCAACAGTATAAAGACACAGATCAGCATTCAATCTATGCAGTCTGAGTTTAATCTACTCTTGTTGCTTTTCAGTCAATTTTCTGCAAAACAATCCAATAATCCTTTACTCCAGATGTGCCCAAGGTTATAAAACTGAGCAAGGAAACCAGTCTCAAATCTCAAGCATCTGATTGGTTGAAATGGCGACTGGTCGCCATTTCAGCCAATCAGATGCTTGAGATTCGAGACTGGTTTCCAATCTCAGCTTTATAACCTTCAGCCCAGGACAACAAGTGTAGATCCAGATTAGTCAGCACAACCATGCCATCTCATCGTACTTGACATTGTTTGCTTTTGTTTGGTTACTTCTGACCTAGAAACCAATGATGTAGCTCTAGATCAGTTGGTAAGGATGGGCGAAAGAAATATATCCAGATCAGCTGATACAACTGTGTCATCTGATCTTGATAACCATCAGATCTGGATTTACATTGTTTGCTTTTTGGTCAGAACGTAATGACTTTAGGAGCAATTTGTGTAGATCTAGATCAGACAGCATAAATCTGCAGGTTGCTCTAAATCTACACTGGTTGCCCATTGGATATCAGTCTTATTACATGAAGTAAAGGTTTATATTTTTTAACTTATATCAAAGGTTGCCAGAAATACCTGGTATATTCTCAAGGGCATCTTCACACATGAACTGAAGCACCATGTTGCAGTTCTGTTTCTGCGGATCCGTGTCCTCATTACCACCACAGCCGTGTTGATTGGTCCATTCAATAGTCAGCTGACTACCACCCTCACCAGTGGCTCTGTTCACAGATGGTCCACTTTGGAAATATTGCTGAAAATAGTTATGTACACTACACTGACTTTTACCCTTTACCCCATGAGACATGGCTGTTATCCTATGGCAAACAGTGTAGAGCACGATCAGCTAGCACATCTGTGCCATTTGAGAAGGATCTACACTGTACCCTTTTTGGTTGATTAGGCTATTTTTGACCAAAAGCAACAAGTGTAGATTCTGATAATATGCCGTGGATGATCAGGATCTACTATGTGGAACACACCAAAAACCTGTATAAATGGAGTCAAGGTTAAATGACATGGAGCTTGAAAAAGTATATACTGCCCAAAGTACTGTGGTATCATTTAATTTCGTGGGGACTAATTTTCGCGCAATGAGAATATGACACAATTGGCATTTTCGCGCGAACATAAATTCGCGCAATAATATTGCGTCTATAGGATATTATATTATGTCGTTAATTTTCGCTTGGGTTTGATTTCGCGCACATCTCCTAGCATGAAATACGCAAAATCAAACCAGCGTGAAATATAATGATATTACAGTAATACATGTTTACATTTCTTCACATAAATTTTCCAGAAACAACTGTGTATTTCCAAAACTTCATTTCTTAAATTTTGCAGTAAAACAGTACATGCACATGTTTTTGACATTGGGAATTGGACATTATTTGGGAACCAAAACATTTGAAGGCAACATGGGTTTCTACTGGCCAGTCATCATTCAACATTAATTTTATGTTTATAATTTCCAAAAATATCCACAAGAAAACTGACAACCAAGCATCAGAATACATGTATTATCCAATGTTGATGCTGATCTGTGCCCTTTTGGACAATTCCATGGTTTAAACCTAAATACGTAAGTTGCTGTGAATTACCAGTTTAACTTTAACATTGTGAGCTATGACTGAAAGATTACAAGTAAATTACCCATTAAGATGATTAGTTCAAATATCCATAAATACAAAAGTGCATGACTCAACCTATAAACTCGGACTGATTTTTAAAAATCTTGACCTTGACAAAAAAAAAACACGATCTTCACAAGTACATCAAACCTATCAACTAACCTAAGTGTTATTTAATTAGTATATATTTGAGAAGATAGTGATACTTAAAAAACTATGAACAATAGCTATACTGTTCGTTACATTAGGTTTCAGGATATACGTCAATAGCAGGTCATGGGATATCAATATAAGTGATGACCGTAAATTTTGATAATCTGATATTACAATGAAATCTCCCACTTAAACTTCCCGATTTAACGAATAACCAACTTCGTGATAGACAATTAATGATGATGCTTATGTTCCCAAGAAATTGAGCAACTATTTGAAAATAAACATTAATCATTCTTTAAGAGGGAAATGACATATTCAACAATTGTTGACTCGCTAAAAATAATAAATAAACAAATATTATTACAGACTTAACCCTTTATTAAATAGACATGACTTTTATGGCAAAGGCAACCAGTCTTGATCCAGATTACGTAGCAAAACCATGATGCTTGATACACTGTTCACTTATAGATTCATTGAAGAGCAGCCTGATCTGGATCAACACTGGCCAATGGGATATGCCATACATTCTGTCAAACATCTGGCACTTGACTTGGTTGATTTAGTTTACAACTAACAATTACTTTACCCCTTATTCCATATATACATGGTGACCAGTTTAGATCCAAATCAGCTGGCACACCTGTGCTGTCTGATCTAGATCTACACTGTTCACTCCTTGGTCAGGAATAACCTAATAAATCTAAATTCAAACAGTGCAGATCCTGATCTGACAGTAAATATGCCTTGGTTGGATCTATCTAAGCTGGTGCAATAAATGATTCCTATGGAGTCAAGGGTTAAATTATTTGAAATTAAGTTGTGCTAATGTTGTTGAGCAAGTTTAAGATAAATTCTATGGTGCAAATTGTGGACATAGAGGTCACTCATAAGATAAAAATTATATATCCAAGGAATAAAGGAATATAAACAGCTTTTGCACCTGATTGCAGCCTAACCATGGTCTTAATGAACCTAGAACAAACTGTATTTAAATGGTAAAAAATCATATTTGTCTATTGATCACATACTTAAAAAGTTTCCTGCGACGGAGGATTTAACCCTTATGGACAGTGTAGATAAGCAAGTGGTGTTTTCAGATAAGGTCGAAATTAACTTAAAGTTTGCCCAACAGGTCAAGAAGGATTTGATATTGACACTTACTGATAAAGTGGCCATTATTACTGACCCATATAACCTTAAATAATGATCTCTGTGTGATAATTTAATTCAGGTTTGCCAGCACCATAGATAAAAAAAATTCCCTGACTTTTCCCTGACTTTTCACTGACCAAATCGTGTTTTTCACTGACCAATAATATAAACCTTAAATGGCCTTCAGCTCCCCTACTGCTGTCTTATCCACACACAAGTTCGTTTTTATAATTTAACCAAGATGAACATGCTCCATACATCTATACAAACTTTTTGTAGTTTTATGTTCAATACAATATTAATATAAAACAAGAAGCTGTGTTCGGAAAACACATATGCCCCCGGTAGCGAAGTTTGTAACGATACAAATTTTAAATGATAGCACAGTGTTAAAACTGCAACTAAAATCACAAGTTAGTTCTAAATAATGAAAATAACCGTCTGGTGCCAGGACCTGTACATGAAAAGAATTTATCATAACAAGAGCCAGTCGGAAACGACTGCATGCTCGACTATTTGAAGTCAGACATATTTAAGCACATTTAAAACTGGGCTTCATTTAAACTGGGGAGTGATTCAGGAGTTTATGACACCCAACACACATACATGAACAAAAGTTTCTTAATCCAAGTTAGGAAATCAATAAATTACAGTTACTTTATTATTGTAGTTTTTTTAGAGGGTTTACACAACCCAGTCCATACACCCCTGATCCCACACCCATCAACCCACTATCCCTGCCCACCTATAGTGATGTGGTGAGGTGTGGTGTAGTATAGTAAGGTATGGTATGCTGGTTGCTGTTGTTGGTGGTGTGGGTGTTGTTGCTGTTGTTGGTATTGTTGTTGGTGTTGGTAATGTTGGTGGTGTGGGTGTTGTTGTTGGTGTAGTTGTCAGTGTTGTTGTTGGTGTTGTCAGTTGTTGGTGTTGTTGATGCTATTGTTGTTGGTGGTGGTGTTGTTGTTGGTGGTGTTGTTGATGGTGTTCTTGGTGGTGTTGTTGACGGAGTTGTTGGTGGTGTTGTTGACGGTGTTGTTGGTGGTGTTGTTGACATTGTTGTTGACAGTATTACTGTTGGTGGTGTGGTTGGGTGGTGGTGGTGTGGTGTGAGATGGGGTGGTGTGGTGGGGGTGGTGGTGGTGTGGGGGTGGTGGTGGTGTGGTGGTGGTGGGGGTGGTGGTGTGGTGTGGTGTGGTGTGGTGTGGTGTGGTTTGGTATGGTATGGTATGGTATGGTATGGTATGGTATGGTATGGTATGGTATGGTATGGTATGGTATGGTATGGTATGGTATGGTATGGTATGGTATGGTATGGTATGGTATGGTATGGTATGGTATGGTATGGTATGGTATGGTATGGTATGGTATGGTATGGTATGGTATGGTATGGTATGGTATGGTATGGTATGGTATGGTATAGTATAGTATAGTATAGTATAGTATAGTATAGTATAGTATAGTATAGTATAGTATAGTATAGTATAGTATAGTAACCACTAGGCACTTTCACCAAAGTATGTTAAGTACATCTGTTTTAAACCTTTTCTATAGATTACCTTAGAAAAACACTAACATTGAAACTTTAACCATAATTTCAAAGTCTTAATTCTAATTTCTAAGCGAAAAAAGGCAAAAATCAAATAAAACAAGTTAACCATTTATATCCAAGTATAAAATGGGGAGATAATCCCAGAAAAAAGGTAGCCAGACTTACGTAACTTGTAAGGGTCATCATCTGTGCACTGTTAAGTATGTGTGTAAACTTTAAAGCCAGATCTCTTTGTGGATATTGCGAAATATCCAACATGCCGAAATAAGTTAACCATTTTCTAAGTACAAAAAGGGGAGATAACACCAGAAATAAGGTACCCAGAGTTATGTAACTTGTTAGTGTCATGACCTGTGAACTGTTAAGTAAGTGTGTAAACTTTCATGCCAATGCTCTTTGTAGAAATTGAGAAATATCGAACTTGCCGAAAAATGTTAACCATTTATCTCTAAGTACAAATTGGGGAGAAAACTCCGAATTAAGATAGCCAGAGTTATGTAACTTGTCAGAGTCATACCCTGTGCACTGTATATTAAGTTTGTAAACTTTCATGCTAATGATCTTTGTAGAAATGGAAAAATATCCAACTTGCCGAAACAGGTTAACCATTTTTCTAAGTACAAAAAGGGGAGATAACACCAGAAATAAGGTACCCAGAGTTATGTAACTTGTCAGGGTCATGACCTGTGAACTGTTAAGTAAGTGTCTAAACTTTCATGCCAATGCTCTTTGTAGAAATTCAGAAATATCCAACTTGCCGAAAAATGTTAACCATTTATCTCTAAGTACAAATATGGGAGAAAACCCCGAATAAGGATAGCCAGAGTTATGTAACTTGTTAAGAGTCATACCCTGTGCACTGTATATTAAGTTTGTAAACTTTCATGCTAATGATCTTTGTAGAAATGGAAAAATATCCAACTTGCCGAAACAGGTTAACCATTTTTTTAAGTACAAAAAGGGGAGATAACACCAGAAATAACGTACCCAGAGTTATGTAACTTGTCAGGGTCATGACCTGTGAACTGTTAAGAAAGTGTCTAAACTTTCATGCCAATGCTCTTTGTAGAAATTCAGAAATATCCAACTTGCCGAAAAATGTTAACCGGACGGACGGACGGAAGGACGGACGGACGGTTCAATCACTAGATGCCGGGGGCATAAAAAGTAAAACAAAGAAGCAAGCAAATCTAACAAGATTTAACCAATACTTCTAAGATAATTTGCAAACAATGTGCATGTTTCTTGACAAGAGATAAGCAAACAAAATATCATATACCATGCAAAAACTTAAATTAATAAACAACATAGTAAAAGCAAGAGATTATCGCTACTGAGCTTATGCACTATTAATTGGAATAATCATCAAATGCAGAGTAAAAGAATTCTACATAGTTTGCAAAAGGGGCCAGCAAACAACAAACCCATTTTACACAAGTAAAACAGCCCCTCAGACAGAATGGCCATACAAGTTTCTTTCATGTTGTAAAATAAAAATATTTTGTTTACATAAAACTGAAAAATACAAAGCTGTTTACACCATACAAGTAATATAAATATACACAATTTAGTGTGTTCAGTACTTAGATAAACTTAGAAATACTGTTCATGTTTTGAAGACTTCTGTACCAATCCAACAAGTGTCATTAGTCTGATCCCAATGAAAAATATGTCTCCCAAATCTACACTGGGCCAAATGTAATAGGTCAGTTGAGGCAGAATGTATGTTTACAGTGTTTTTTTTCACTTTTGGGGGAAGGGGGTCGCAGCCCTTTGGAAGGGGAAAATTGCGACGTGAACAAAGGAAAGGGAGGATATTTGGAATATACTTGCAGCCTGTCAAACACAACAAAACAAAGGGTTCACTGATTTTTTAATCAAAGAAAGTCAGTGGTCTACAGTGAAATGTCTCTTTCTCCCTCTGCAATTTTATCAATTATTCTTGTCAATGTATTGTCTATCAGTGGGGTATCCATTAACCATATCCTGACTCAGTAAAGTCTGTAACAGACTCCAGCAAAGGGGGAATTTTTTATCGGACATGGGGGAAAAATATATACTATTTTGAGGGGGGAATGGGGCCCTATTTCTCCCAATATTTGGCATAAAAAAATCACTGGTTTAAATTTTCAAATCAATCTAGTGGAAACTTAGGAAGTTTGTGTCACAAACAAAAGCAAAAATCATGCACCCATTATAAAAAGTAATGGACTGAGCCACATAAAAAAATATGTCAGGCACATCTATACAAGATAACCCATACCTAACATGCTTAAAGTTTAAGTCAGTATCTTGAAAAATATAGAAGTAGTTTGTGCCGCAATTTTTTTAAAAAATCCTGCAATTACACAAAAACCTAGTATGCTGTGAACTGGATGTTGAAACACGGATTTGTACATGACACATGTTCAAACTTTAACTGTCACTTCTGCCAATTATTTTAAAATCCAACCACAAAGACACAAACTATCATCAGTAAGGGTTATATAGCAGAACTATGTTCAGAGGGTCGCTTTATTAAAATAGAACAATATTGTTGTGTTCTTGCCCTTAAAAATAATTTTTCCCTGACTTTTCACTGACTTTTCAGGATTTTCATTTTTCACTGACCAATTTCCAAAATTCCCTGACGATTCCCTGACCTTGAAAAAAATCAAATTTCCCTGACTTTTCAACCATTTATTCCATGTATACAAGTATATGTTTTATCAAATGTGAGAACAGTGTAGATCCAGATCAGCTGACACATCCATGACATCTTACTAAGATATACCCTGATCAGTTTAGATCCTGAATATACCCTGGTCAGTTTAGATCCTGGATATACCCTGGGCAGTTTAGATCCTGGATATACCCTGGTCAGTTTAGATCCTGGATATACCCTGGTCAGTTTAGATCCTGGATATACCCTGGTCAGTTTAGATCCTGGATATACCCTGGTCAGTTTAGATCCTGGATATACCCTGGTCAGTTTAGATCCTGGATATACCCTGGTCAGTTTGGATCCTGGATATACCCTGGTCAGTTTAGATCCTGGATTTACCCTGGTCAGTTTGGATCCTGGATATACCCTGGTCAGTTTAGATCCTGGATATACCCTGGTCAGTTTAGATCCTGGATATACCCTGGTCAGTTTAGATCCTGGATATACCATGGTCAGTTTAGATCCTGGATATACCCTGGGCAGTTTAGATCCTGGATATACCCTGGGCAGTTTAGATCCTAATCAGATGCCACGGATGTACTATGCCTTCTGATCTGGATCTAAACTGTTTGCCCATGCAATAAAGCATTATCTATGGAGTAAAGGGTTCAAAATGCACCTGGGCTAAAGGTTATAAAACTGAGATTGGAAACCAGTCTCAACTCTCAAGGATCTGATTGGCTGAAATGCTCAGTTTCATAACCTTGGGCACTGGTGTACATACCAGACTGTACTGCTTGGCAGCATTGTCACCAGCGGGCTCATCAGTCAAGTCTCCCACATTGTAGCCACCCCTGTTGTTATTCTGCAACATACAAACAAGAAAACATAAATCTCTACACTCCAGGGCCCAAGGTTATCAAATGTAGATTGGAGATCAAAAACCTGTTTAAGAAGATACTCAAATAATTATGTCAGTTTGAACTCAAATAGATGTCTATACTAGTATTCTATGATATCTCAGCAAAACTAAGTAGAATAAAAAATATAAATTTGCCATGATAATAGAAAGATATTAAGATCCCTTAAGTTTTCCTAGGAGTTTTAAAACAACTATAATTAATGTAAACAACACAATAAAGTTTTGTAATAAAATGTGAACAAAACAATAAAGTAAATAGCATAATAATGAATAAATTCATATTTTATATTTAAGGATTGGAATTAGAGTTTTCAAACCCTTTAAATATATATTAAGTAAATGCTGTAGTAACTTATTATTATAACTGTCAAATAATAAAAAGATTTGAAGCATAGTCTTAATCCTATCCTCCATAGAATCACCTTTATTGCAATGGCAGACAGTTTAGATCCAGATCAGCCGACCAGTTTAGATGCAGATCCTGGTAGCATTTTGGTCAGCAAGGATGTTTCGGCTGATCTGGATCTACACTGGTAGCACATGCATAAAAATGCGTACCGTCATTGTTCGAATATAAGCCGCACTCATGTATAAGCAGCACCGCCCCCAAACATGATAGAACAGATGAAAATGGCTTAACAAAGTGTATAAGCAGCCAAACCTGTGTATTAGCCGCACCCCCAACTTTTTACCTCCAAATTCTGGGGAAAAAGTGCGGCTTATATTCAAACAATTACGGTATATGGAGGTAAGGGTTAAATGGATGAAAGTTATTTACAGTGGGTTTTTAAAAGCACTTAATGCTCAGTGATTTTTATTATCATTCATTACATAATTCTCCCACACCTTTGGAAGTGGGAATTTAAATACCAAAGATGTTATAATCATATAAGATCAATTTACATTTTGAATAAAGATTCATGAAACTGTGATGCTTCGGTAGCTTTCAAAAACATTAAAAGAAAATCAAATGGAACACAAATAACATTTGGAGTTCAAAATCTTCTCTGATCACGTAAAAATAATGTTGCTTTAAGCAGATGATATGTTTTCGTGCTAAACCTTTACATTGCTGAACTTTTTTTTATCAAGCATGCACACTATCATGTGTTAATTTGGGTTGTGCTGGATACGGATTCATATACCTAGTCTAGCGTGCACAATTCACAAGTTGTACATTTATTTCTATCATCCATGCATATCTTTTACTGAAATTTAATGAGGAAAGGTATTTGTAAAATATTATGACGATCAGATGTCAAATGAAAAAGATATATATGAGCATGGTCCACAATTTAGTGGGACAATCCTCATCATATATGAATAAAGGGTTAAAGAATACCTGCCTAAACATCTTAAATATGTTCTTAATTGCCATTTTGATCTTATTTTTACCAGTCTTTAACAGCCACCTGTGTTCAGCAGCCATTTTTGTCACTCCCTTGGGTAGTTGCTTAAAACAGGTTTGACTAAATTATTTTGACGGATAAAAAAATAAAGATATGACCGACATTTAAGAACAAGAGCTGTCAGAGGAGACAGCATGCTCGACTATTCGAATCATTTGAAACAAATGCAATTTGAAGATTAAAACAATAACAACTATGGCCATACATTCATGTGCAATCAGGAAAAATATTTACAAGTGAATGGTACGGGAGAAATTCTTTTCAAATAACAGAAATAATTCCTAAATGTACCATAAATATTAAACTGAATAGGGGAATAACTATGAAATATTTCTGAATTTGTTAGAAAACTTGTTAGTAATTTTTTATTAGAGACATTTACTTTTAGTCAAATATCAATCACTTCAGTAATGTTACAGAAAAAGAACTGAAATGAAAATATAATGGTAGTTTGAAGTTGATACCTTAAGTATTTGCAAAGTTATCGATGAAGTGCACTTAAGTGAAAATATAAGTGAAACTAGAAATGTGTCCATAGGACACGGATGCCCCGCTATGCATCATTTTCAGACACTCAAGTGCAATGATGGGAATAATACGCGATACACTGCCCTTTCATGGTGAACATTTGTGTCAAGTTTTTTTGAAATCCCTCCATTTATAATGAAGTTACAGCCTGGACAAGAAAATTTTATTTTTGGTAACAGTGACCTTGACCTTGGACCTTCAGGCTTGGGTATTGTGCGGACACACTGCCTTTTCATGAACATTTGTGCAAAGTTATTTTAAAATCCCTCCATTTATAACAAAGTAACAGCCAGGACAAGATAATTCTATTTTTAGTTAACAGTGACCTTGACCTTTGACCTACAGGCATGGGCATGGTACGTGACACACCGCCCTGTCATGGTGAACATTTGTGTGAAATTATTTTGAAATCCTTCCATTCATAACAAAGTTACAGCCTGGACAAGAAAATTCTATTTTTAGTAACAGTGACCTTGACCTTGGATCTACAGGCATGGGTATTGTGCGGACACACCGCCTTGTCATGGTGAACATTTGTGCCAAGATATTTTGAAATCCCTCCATTCATAACAAAGTAACAGCCTAGACAAGAAAATTCTATTTTTAGCAACAGTGACCTTGACCATTGACATACAGGCTCGGGCATGTACGTGACACACCGTCTTGATATGGTGAACAATTATACCAAGTTATTTAAAAACCCAATAAGAAATAACAAAGTTACAGAGCGGACACGATTTTGCAAGAAAATTCTATTTTTAGTAACAGTGACCTTGACTTTGGACCTACAGGCATGGGTATTGTACGCGACACACCGCCTTGTCATGGTGAACATTTGTGCCAAGTTATTTTGAAATCCCTCCATTCATAACGAAGTTAAGGGCCGACTGTATATTTTGCTTAACACAAAATGTAAGCGAAAAAGGGGCATAATTTGAAAAATATTGGAAGAAGGGTTATGGGTCTTGTTGGTTATGATGTAGATTTTGATGGTGAAAATATATTTCAAGTTTCAAGGCAATATCTCAATTAGTTTTAAAGTTAGAGGCAAAATGCATATTTTGCTTGACACAAAATATAAGAAAAAAGGGGCATAACTTGAAATATATTGACAGCAGAGTTATGGGTCTTGTTGGTAATGATGTAGAATTTGATGGTGAATATATATTCCAAGTTTCAAGTTGATATCTCAAGTAGTTTATAAGTTATGGACCAAAGTGCATATTTTCCTTAACGCAAAATTTAAGTGAAAAAGGGGCATAACTTGAAAAATATTGGAAGCAGAGTTATGGGTCTTGTTGGTAATGATGTAGAATTTGATGGTGAATATATATTCCAAGTTTCGAGTTGATATCATAAGTAGTTTTCAAGTAATGGACCAAAGTGCATTTTTTGTTTAACGGACGCCGACGCCGACACCGGGGCGAGTAGGATAGCTCCCCTATTCTTCGAATAGTCGAGCTAAAAATAGGTCATTGGGTCATGCCAGCTGTAAAACTGTTATTATTACCTGTGAGTCGTACATTCGATTGGCATTAGCTCTGTTTGCCGATTTCTCATTGAGTCTGTTGTTTGAACCTCGGGGATTGTGCAGGTAGAGGTCACCGCTAACGTAAATCAATACCATTACCAATACACACGTATGTAGCCAACTGCATGATACCATCTCTTTTGTTTGTGAGGATCTAAAATGTATGCAACATTTATTCATATACTAAATGTGATAATTACATGTAACCTTTTATTCCATAAATTATATGCCTTTATCTCATAGGAAAACTGTGTATATCCAGATCATTTATGCCTACTGATAAGGATCAACACTGTTCTCTAGACTTGTAGATTTAATTAAGGATTGAATTGATAGTTGATGGTTTCCATTTGGGTATGGAAAACAGTTGGGTTGTTTAATGTGTGTGAAGCCCGCGTACTTTAAACAATCCAAATGTTTTTCATACCCAAATGGAAACCATCAAATATTGATTCAATCTTTATATTTACACTCATTAATACAGAAATAACTAGAATTCGTAATATTACGGCTTTTTCGAATGGCTGTTGGAACAGCTACGTTAACGACAAAGTGAATGACGGCACGCTTTTTCGCAGCAACTCGTGGCAAAACGTGCGTGCAAGGCGACGTCACATGTCAAAACATCGTGCAACGTCTAATAAATTGTGAACGGCTCTACTGTAGCCACGCCTTTTTAAATAATACGTCACACTGTTTACCATCAGAACTTATGATTCGTTAGATGAACAAGACTTCATCGTAGAGGATGAAGTTGATGTGTAAATATAAGGTTATTTCTGACCAAGACACAACCAGAGCAGATTCTGATGAGATGGTACAGATGTGCCAGCTTATCTGAATCTACACTGGTTGCACATGCCCAAAATGCTAAGTCCTACTGGAATATTCTTGAAAAAATGTTTGAATTTCAACACAGATTTTTCAGTGTAATTAACCCTTTATTCCAGATATACGCATTTTTACATATGTGCCACCAGTGTAGATCCAGATCAGCCAGTACATCCGTGCCATCTGATCAGGATCTCCACTGGTCGCATTTTGATCAGAAATAACCTAACTAATCATAAAGCGAACAGTTTAGATCCTGATCAGCCGGCACAGATGCAATCAAGGTGTGTCTATGGAGGTAAGGGTTAAACAGCTTTTTTGGAAAATTCCCAGCTGGGGGCAAACCTACCACCTATACCCCACAATTTAACCCCGTCACTAGAATGCTAGCGCAAAGGTGAGCGAGCCTGTTCAGGTGACTCTGTCTCCCTTCCTTTATCATTTGGAGCCAGCCATCAACCACACAGACTCATGAACTGCAGTTCTAGACTGAACCCCCCTCTAAACAATCACAATATGACTCATCAAGCACTTCCGACAGTCAGTCACACCAGTGAAATTTTATGGATATGGGATGGTTAGTTGATCCCCAGTTGGACACCATTGAGTCATTGTCCAAGCAAACTGTAGCACAACTTGTTGTGTTTTCGCAACACTTTACCAATGTTGCTGAAAAGCTAGCTCAACAGTTAGGCGGTAAGAAGTGACCATCACTACCATCTTGTAATACACTAACTGTCTTTTCTACATATATATACATCTTTTATCAGACGGGAGAACTGTGAAAATCCAATCAGCCTTCACATCTCTTGGGATCTACACTGTTCAATTCTTTGTCAAAAATTATATCTAATGGATAAAATATTATCGGGTGTAGATCCTGATCAGACGATTTACTCCATATATACACATTTAAATGTGTGAGATTTGCCTATGAGATAAATGTGTGTGCGACGGATGTGGCAGCTGATCTGGATCTACACTGTTCCCCCTACTCCAAATATTTAGAGGAATGCATGCTTCTTTCACTTTTAACATTTTACATTGTAATATTTATATTTTATATTCAATGACAAGCGTAATTGCCATAAAATTAAAAAAAAAAAAGCATTTACAACGTCATATTTATAGGACTATGTTCCCCCATGCAATAAACTGTAATCTATGGAGACGGTACAGATGTGCTGGCTGATCTGGATCTGCACTAGTCACATCTTGGTCAGAAATAAACTAATGAATTGAAAAGTGAACAGTGTAGACAACAATCGAACAGTGTAGATCCCAATCAGATGATTACATTTGACTTTTTGTGCCTATTTGACTTGTGGCCTATATGACGTGTGGCCTATTTGTCTTGATCAGTTGATACCCCAATCAGATGGCAGGGATGTGCCAGCTGATCTGGACCTACACTGTTCCCCCATGCAATAAACCGTAATCTATGGAGTAAATTTAAGGGTTTACTTTATCCTTTTAACCACAATCATTTAAGTATGATGCCTATCTTCAGAATTATATAATTATTACTTTTACAAGTTTGAGAATCTCAATGAGATGAGAGAATTAGTTTTGACTGAACATTACTCATTACCTCATATTAACTTTTATTATGAAAATCAATAAACAAAAATAATATCAAATCATTACCTTCTTTTCTACAAGTAGGAGTTAATGTTTAGCTGTTTGTACAAGAAGAGTCTTCGATGTAAGTTAGCTAACAATCATTTACAGTACTGTTCACCAACGTTCATCTACTTTCAGTTTCATAAATCTCTTCCGCCAGGTGAGAGACGAACTATTTTCTGAGCCACAATAAATCGTTTGAAGTGTAATTAATTTATTTCTTTTGGTAAAACTTAGTTAAAATTTATTTAAAAATGTAAGTATTTGCTTGAAAGGAGACTTGTAAAGCTAAACATGCATTAATAAATAATCCTCACTATAACAGAACTATATCCCGACCGAATAACTGGTGAGTTTTTGTAAACAAACCCGGATGGATGAATAGATGACTCAGGTGAGCATGATTGATTCAGTGAGTGATTTATATAAATTGGTTTGAACTGAAGTGTATATTTCCTTTAATCCAAATATGGCGTTAGTTGAATTAAGTCACTGTCAATAGAAACACTCAAATTTACTGTCTATATAGTGTATATGTAATCTGATAAGTACACTTTTGATTTGAAATACAGTAAACAGTAGCTTTTTGCATTTCCAGGATTAAATGATGTTCCTTTTGTTTATGGTGCTGACAACGGTCGCAGGAGATATATATTTACACAATCCTAGGTATGTTGAATACATTTATAAAATGTTCGCTATTGATCCATGATGGACTTTTTTAATTTGTTATTTTCAAAACATTTTGAAGGTGCTTGGTTGTTTATAAAATAAAGTATTAAAGTTAATATCCAAGTTATGTTGATCAAATTTTGATGCTATAATGATGACCAGCTCTGTACATGACTTTGACGCTCTCTTCGTGATCACTAGTTTAACAGATTTTGAAATTTAGGCAAAACAAAAATATTTAAATAAATCCAAATTGAAGTTTGAAAGATGTGCAGTCACAGAACATTGTAATTATTCTGCTGCTAAAAGCTCTTTAAAGCTTATGTTAATTGTTGATAATCTGACTATGTAAACAGGAAACTAGACTCCAGGGAATTATATGGTGTGGGCCCTTTCCCCAGGCAGTAAAAAAAACCCCTGAAGCTGCTAAACTGGCAACAACAAGAATAGTAACTCCGGTTTCAATATGTTTTTAGTTTTGCCCCTTTAAAATGCCACTTTAACATGGCTAAACGTTGGCTCTATAATAGATAACTTTGAAAGTACAAATGCCCTCTACACTTCAAACTTGGAATATATTTTCTGCATGAACAAAACAATTATTACAACAAGGATGATAACTCCTGTTTCACTATTTTGTTTGTGACAATAAGAATGATTACTCCTGTTTCACTATTGTTTTCAGTTATGCCCCTTTTAAAATGCAGTTTTACATATAACTTTATGTTGCCTATAACTTTGAAAGTACTTGTCCTATTCACTTAGTAGTTACTACAACAAGAATGATAATTCCTGTTACACTATTTCTCGAGTTATGCCCCTTTCAAATGCAATTTTAGGCTAAACATGTGTTCCATGGAACACCAAATTCACGTTATTAACACTTTACAGATCATCACATGAATGTCCAGTGGTAGATTTAGATCAGTTGACACATCTGTCTAATGAACCTAAAAGCAAACAGTACAGAACTAGATCAAAGGGCACAGATAGAATAACAAATGAATGTTACTCCCTTGTATACCAACAGTATTATAGTTTATATATTGAACCACTATAGTGGTTCTGCATTGGTTTTGAAAAATATTTTTGCTAAAGGAAAGCCCGTTAGTTTTCTTCATCTACTGTCAATAACCATGATAATAATTTTGCAGATGATGGTGATCAAGATGATGTATTTTACAAAAAGTTTCTTCCTCTTAAACTTAATTTAATATTAAATACAAAAGCTCCAAGTGATGCAATGTTTTACAAAATTTTATTATTTGTATTTGCAAAAACTTAAGTCTAGTCAACATTTTTTTACATAACTTAATGACTGTCACTTAATTCTAACCATTATGTTCCGGTATTAAGTAAGGTGAACAGAAGCAGAGTATTATACAAGCAAAAGAAATGACAACTAGTATAAGTAAAGAATTGTTAGGCAGAAACAGACAAAATGTTCGCTTCATTTTCATATTCAAACACAATATTTTGTGTGCTTGAAAGCCTGGCAAAAACATTGTTTCACTTTACATTATATTTCAGATTATTATGGTCATTGTTCTGTTTTGTTCACCCTTTATTCAAGGATCAGTGAACAAAAAAAATTCAGATCATCCTCAACATCAGGTGCCTAAGGTTATAAAACTGAGCATGGAAACCAGTCTCAAATCTCAAGCATCTGATTGGCTGAAATGGCGACTGGTCGCCATTTCAGCCAATCAGATGCTTGAGATTTGAGACTGGTTTCCAATCTCAGTTTTATAACCGTCAGGCCTGTTCTGTCTGATCACGATCTACACAGTTCACTTTCAGGTGATTTCCAGATGAGTAAGAAGCATCTTGGAAAAACTGTGTAGATCTACATCACATGACGCAGATGTTCCGATCAAAACTGGTTGGTCTGGTATAAAAAGCTTAACCATGGAGGAAATAGTTAAAAGACTTTAGCACAAACCAATAGTCACATTATTTACGACCACAGCAAAACATGTTTGTGTTGGTTTTTGGTTTCATTTGGGTGTGTTTGCACAGATACATTTGCTTCTCTTTGATGATTTTTAGTTATTTTAAAACATTGATGTATACTTTGTCTTACAGGGGGTCCAATAATCGGCTGGATGAAGAAGGTAGAGAAAGGAAAAATGCAAACAGGTAACCACCACCAATAAGATTCTTTAAATAAACCATTTTGCATGTTTACCAGTAAAAAAAATTCACCACTTAGCAATGTTAATATTAATTCATTGTACTAGGTGAAATAAATGAAAAGGTTGTCACCAAACATCATCAGCAGGGGTTCCACAACCTGCTGATTCTCATGGGTTATTTTTGATCACTGTTTAGTCAATTCTGCCAGTTTATAGCTAAAATATCTAGAGTTAAGGAAAAAATGACCCTTTGACAAAACCATAAAGGGTCATCTCCTGGGTCAGATGGAGCCACTGATCATTAGACTTGACTAGACTCTGTATTCTGTATTAAAACTGAGTAATCTGGGGTTCATAACAAAGCTACTTAAATCTGAGAGAGCATTTTTAATAGTTAACCCTATACTCCATGGGATGCGTTGGCTATAACTTTGTCATTTCTTAATACTTCTTCATAAAACTTTAAAATTAGACCAAACTTAAAATATTTTTTGTTTCCCCATCCCGACACAAGCAGATAGAGTATGGGTAGGTAGGTAGGTCAAATACTGTTTTTTATTTTTTTCCAGAATAATGATTTACGCATAGAAATTCTAGGAATAACTGTAAGGAGAACACCAACACTCTTAAATACTCAGTTTACATGTACAAAAGATGAATGCCCTGCTGTAAAATGATCTCTCCCTACTGTTCTAATGCTGCCCTCACACATACCTCGCGACCTTACTGCGACCTGAAAACGAGTAAAATAGCATTTTTCTTTCGAAAATCGTTTGGTTTTCTTTCAAATTTCCAAATTTCTCTCGCAGACAGTCCGGGGCTCTGCAGTCTTGTGTTCAGTACGTTTTCTCTATGTCCTCAATACGACCCTTCTACGTCCATGGCGTTTCCACTGCGACTATATTGCGTCCCCAAGGCGACCCCACGGCGATCATCGGCGACCCAGATGCGACTGTGCTACGTTCTCTGCGTCCTTACGGCGACTCTACGGCGACTATTGCGTTTGTCCGGCGACTGTACGACGACCCTACTACGTCCTTGCTACGTCTATAAAAATAATAAGGACGTGGTAAGGACGCAATAGTCGCAGCAAGGACGCAGTAGCGTCGCCAAAGGTTTCCGAGCAATTTCTTGTAATTTCATCGGCGACTCTACGCGTCCTTAGTACGAGTGTACTACGTCTATTGCGTTCTTATTGCGTCCTTACTACGATGCTGCTGCGACTATGGCGACTCCACTGTGATCCCACGGCGACCTAACCAAGACTCAGCAAGAATGCAGAGTTTCTGCGACTGTTTTGTGCATGTTCAAAATATTCGCCGACGGTCTGCGACCTTGTGCGTCCTTGGGTTCCTCGCTACGACCTCGCTGCGTCCCTGCTGCGCCCATGGCGACTGTGCTGCGTCCTGGGTCGTAGCAAGGTCGCAGTAAGGACGCAGTAAGGTCGCGAGGTATGTGTGAGGGCAGTTTAATACTTACTTGCGAAGGGTTTGGTATACAAACTTAGTCGACAAAGATGCACTTTTGTTTCAGGTTTTTTCGTAACAAATAAGAAAAAAATATGATATTGGTTTCGGCGATAAAATTTTTTGAATCGCGCCGATTTTTTCGGGTCGGTCGTGGATGGGGAAACAAACAATATTTTATTTTAGGCCTTACATGACTTATGACTAATAGGATAATGATGATGCCATAATCTTTATGTCAAGGTCAAATTTCAGGGACTTATGTGTCTTCTTGTTCTTGGAATCTATATTCTGAACAAGAGACACAAGTCTTCAACTGAACAACCATCTTTTTTTTGTCGAGCCTGTTTGCAATGTGCTTGACAAAGTTGTCACATTTATGGTTTGGTGTATGTGCATACGTTACTGGTTAGTGTATCTGTGTCCGTCTGCTAGTGCATCCATTTGGGTTTGTCGGGCCCATAACTTTAACCTGCATTGAGCAATCTTGTTTGGTATGAATGTTAACCTCAATGAGAAAGAATGTCCCTCACAGACCTCAAGTTCCCATCTCAGAGGTCAACATCACAGGGGTCAAAGTCCTCGTGAAAGATTGTCCAGCCCATAAGTTTAAGATTGATTGAGCAATCTTGTTTACATTTGACATTAAAGTTAACCTCAATGCTATAGAATGCCACGCACAAACACCAGGTTCACATATAAAAGGTCAAGGTCAAAAGGGACAAAGATAATGTGAGAATGGGCTTGACATGTTGCCAAAAGGTATCTAGTTCTAAAGTGTAGATACTGTAGAAGTCAGATCTGACTAATTGTTGGATCTGAAGATGTCCTTATTGAATTGTTAAATGAGAATATTATTACTAGAATTTGCCTAAGAACTTTAAAGTATCCTGTAAAGTTCATTGATAGCCATTTAGCCACATGAACTTTGCCATTTAGCTACATTAACACTCGCCATTTAGCAACATTAACTCTAGCCATTTAGCACCATTAACTCATTGTGAATGATATCTTTCGCTCCTCACCTAAAAATTTATTAATAGAAGACTTAGTTTGATAATTAATTAATTTGTCTCCGGAAGTGCCAATACAATCCTTTCATTACTAAGCAAACCGTGATCATTCACACAAAAACTGACAATATTATACAACCTGGTACATTGAGACTTCTGGTCTGAAGGTTATAAAACTGAGTTTGGAAACCAGTCTCAAATCTCAAGCATCTAATTGGCTGAAATGGCGACCAGTCGCCATTTCAGCCAATCAGATGCTTGAGATTTGAGACTGGTTTCCAATCTCAGTTTTATAACCTTGGGCACTGTTCACCAACTGAATTAGGATTGGTAGCAAGCAGAAGTGTACTTAAGGTTTGGATCGCTTTTTCTCACGATCATGTGAATATGGAAAGTATTTAAAGTGTGTGAAGCCTGAAGAGTGCATCACAGCTTCACACTTACTTTATACAACCCAAAACGTTTTTCCTATCCTAATGAATGCAATAAAATATAATCACAATTCTAACCAAAATATTGAGGAGAATTTATGATATCACAGCCTTTTGAATGCCTGTTGGAACAGCCCCATTAACTACAAAGGTAATGACAGCGCACTTGTTTTCCAGCTCCTTCTGTTAAAACATGCATACTTATTGACATCCTAAGACAATAAATTGTGCATTGATAGACTGTGGGTTGCTTTTGTTGTAGCCATGCCTTTGACCAAATGTTTTTCCAATTCTAAATGAAAACAGTCTGACTTTTATCATAGCAAAGTGCATGATAAATCTTTATATGACTATGATTACTTGGATCTAAATTCCAAGAACAGCTTTTGAATTTAAAAACTGAAGAATATTTGAACATACAATAAACCAACAGATATTAAGAAGATTGCTCATTGTAGATTACTTATGCTGACAAATGGTCATTTTAATTCCATTTGGTTATATCTGACCAAAAAGGAACAGTGTAAATCCAGATCAGATTACAGATCTAGATCTATAAAGTCATTTCCATGGAGTGACAAATGCTGAAAAACTCTCATTAAATTTTGCAGTGGCTATGGGCCTTCCTCAGTGGCATTAATAGCAATGATGACAACTTTTATAAAAAATATGATATGATGTATAATTAATTCATTTCAGATTGTTTGATTCTCAGAACAACAACAGAGGTGGTTACAATGTTGGTCCACAGCCTATGTACTACTACGCTGGATCCAAACTGCAGATAGAATGGTAACTTTAAAAAGTTGCCCTATACATTTAATCAGTGCTATTATCAATTATGCTCTTTAAAGCTCATTGAGCATGCTATTTATATTTTTGTAAATAATGAGTTGTGCTCAACCCAGTGCTGGGCACCATGAACAGTATTATCTCAATTAAATAGAGATATTTCGTAATTTGTTGTGTTCAGTGGCTTTCAGGGTTTTTTTTTATCAAAACTGGGATTTTACGTCTTCTTGACTGAATTTTACCCAATAAAATTGTAAATTTTACAAATGCAAAAAATGAATCTTCTTTTGTTCCCATGGGTCTCAGACCTATTGGTTTTAATGAAATAAACATGTAAACTTTGTTCTTTTAATGTCATAGACTAAAAAGAAAAGCAATTATAACATTAGATATGTTAGAGAAGGTTACAAAATTCTTTGTGATAAATTTAAAGAGAAATTACAGCATTTCTGCCTACATTAAATATTATAGAACCCTAAATGAAATTCCACTTGGAATGAGCTTCCAAAAGACTAGAATTTTAACAATCCAGTCTAGAAATCAGATGTTTTTCTAGTGTGATTAAATATAAGCAAACTGATTAAATTTTTTGTAATCATTTACTGCATAAATTTAAGTGTTAATTTCAACACAATGAGTTCGGAGGCTCACAAGACCCCTACAGAAAATTGGAAATTATCATATAACTACCCTAAGAATGCCCTAAATGAACCACTTTTCTGGAAGTCTTGCATCTGGACCTGTCCAACAATGATTAAAATTCTTCCAACAAGTTCAACCTACATACATGTATGTAATTATACATGTTAAAATATGGAACCACAACAGTTTTATGCATGATTTGGATGACAACTTGCACTGCAAAACATTTTAATGGAGCATTTTAAATCAGATACTTAAACAAAGAAGACATTTGTCACAAATGGATATTAGTAGAATATAGATGTAAAAGAGATAATTTCAACATCTTTGACTCAATAACATTTACCCTTAACTCCTTTTTATATGCCTTTTTCTACATTGATGACCATTATAGATCGAGATCCGTCTGCACATTCGTGTGCAAGCTGATCTGGATCTACACTATTTGCTTTCTCATTCATAAGGTTATTTGTGACCAAGAAGCAAACAGTGTAGATCCTGATCAGACAAGCATGTTGCAAGTGATCAGCTTTCTTTGATGTTTTATTAACTTGTGTTATAAATAAATTGATAGTACAAGAGTAATAGCTTGTAAAGTGGATGCCATCTTGCAACTAGCAATAAAGGGCCAGCTGACACACTAAATTTTATCTCGTGCACAGCTTGTAGAAATCTTTTGTTATATCAGTGGCATTGGTTTGCAGACTGGTTGGTTTATTGTCATACAAAATGAAACTGATTACTGAGATCTAAGAACTTTTAAACAATTAAATTAGAGAAATAGCTGATTATCTATTATTACAAAATGGTACTAAAATACTGACTAAGCAGGTTCAACTTCTAAACTCAGGAAGTTACTTCTAGGCTTGTAGATTTATTTCCCTATGAGGGAGTATAATGATATATATTTCTGAAAGATGTCTAATCTTACGAATGAGCATATGATATCCATATAGCTGACAGATGTATTTCCTTAATGAAGAGCATAATGATATCCATATCTGACAGATGTATTTACATTTCAGGACAAACCAGCATTCCTGTGGGGACAAGAACAACCATTGTGAACTGATCATACAATACATGTGTGGAAACAACGTTAGAGATGGCACAACCACCAAGTATGTTCATGTTCTGTTTCATCATGCCCCCCCACCGAACAGTAACCCTTCTTCCAGTACATCCTTTTCCACATTGTAACAGACTGATATACGTTTTCACAAAATTTGCAATCCTTCAGTCCAGTCTGTCTATGATTTTGTTAAATAATACCTGTAAATTTTACATACTGATAAGGCTAGTGAATATAAACTTTTAGTTTTTTTGTTCACACCTACTTATGTTTAAAATGCTATGCCAACATTTTATAAAGAAGATCATGTTACTTATAAATGATCATGATAATGATGATGTTTTTTTTTCCTATTTTAGACACAATATTTTATTTTCATCGGAAGTGTTAATAATTTTTTTTACAAAATTTCATCATCTTCAAAAGTGTTTATATTTTTTTACAAAATTTATGTTCATTATATATTTATAATGTTGCCAAATAGATTGTAAACCATTGCCCAAGGTTATAAAACTGAGCATGGAAACCAGTCTCAAATCTCAAGCATCTGATTGGCTGAAATGGCGACCAGTCGCCATTTCAGCCAATCAGATGCTTGAGATTTGAGACTGGTTTCCAATCTCAGCTTTATAACCTTCAGCCCATGTTGTGTAAACCTTGACTCCTGGATACACTTTTTATCACATGGGCAACCAGTGTAGGTCCTGATCAGCCAGCACATCCATGCCATCAGATCTTGATAGAAATAGCCTAATGAATCTAAAATCAAACATTGTGGATCCTGATCAAATGGTAAAGATGTGTCATATGATCTGGATCTACACTGTTATCACGTGATAAAATGCTTATACATAGATTAACAGGATATTTCAGCAAAACTATTCTACCGCCATAAACAGATCCCTCAATCTGGATTTTTCCAGCCAAACATGGCACATGTAAATGATACCTAAATTTATCACTTCCTTTTCACAGCACAATTCCTTTAGCCCAAACTGGCTGTGCCAACAATGACTGTAATACAGATGCTCAGTTTGGAATGCACGAGAATTATGATTACTATGCTCAATGCCTGCTCAGGGAAAGAAACAAGGGTCTCTTCACAGCTGACCAGGTAACTATGATTTCCCAGATGATAATTTTAGCTTAAGTTCTAAATGAAACCAATACTTTTGAAGGAACAAAAAACATGTTTAATGGTTTTCCTACCAAATAAATACAACTGCAAATTCATAAATATTGAATTTCATGGGATACCAATTTTCATGGACTTTGTTGACAGACTGATTCACAACTTTAAAACCCCTATGAAATAATAATGTGTTATGTTGATTTTAGAATATTGAAATACACAAGCACATTAGTGACCATAATTGATCCAGGTTAGATGGCATAGAATGAGCTGGCTGATCTGGATCTACACTGCTTGCTTCATGGTCAGAAATAATCTAAAGAATCTAAGAATAACCAGTGTAGATTATGATTAAAGACACACATATGTGACATTCAACAGATCTACACTGGTCATACATGGCATATTGCCATTATCCATGGAATAAAAGGCCAAAACCTAACATAATGTCCTTAGAAAAACGCATAATTTCATGCCCACTAAATAAGATCTTTTCACCATATGTGAATTAAAATTTAGGTTTCTATTGAAATAGCACAATTTTTGACATGCCCCATGTGTTGTTTTTATCAAGAGGTCTTACTGTGATTGTTAATTTTGCAGAATATGAAGAACAAAGATACAGCTGTTTCCACAAGGCAGGAAAACAATGGAAAGAACAATCGCTATGGTTACGAGTGCACAGAGGAGAGAGATTACTACCCTTACTGGCATCCGTCACCATGGAAGGTAACTTAATACACTCAGTTTATGATTTTTTTTTAAACAATTTAGTCAAGCCTGTCTTTAAGAACCCCTCTTTTGGAGAAACTCATACTTAGCATTGTTTTCCATGAAGTACAATCGTACATATCTTGATGGATTTACCAAAGGGCTTAACAATCGAAATGTTTCATATCCGGATTAACACCATCAAATATTGATTCAATCCTTATATTTACACACTTGAATACTTTCATTGATACAGAATCTATAAGAAGATGTGATATTGCATGTTTTTTGAATGGCTGTTGCAATAGCCACATTGATGAGAAAGTGAGTAACAGCACACTTTTTGAGCAACTTGTGGCAAAATAATGCGTGCTCGTTGATGTCACTTGTCAAAACATTGTGCACAGTCCAATAAACTGTGAGCAGCTTTTACTGTTGCGAAGCCTCTTCAAGTAATACCTCAATGTGCATACCATCAGAAATTATTATTTGTTAGATGAATAAGACTTCATCGTAGAGGATGAAGTTGAAGTGTAAATATTTTGATATCAAATCAAAATAATCGTTGTCAGGATGTCGCTGTGCTGACAAATGATGCAAGACGATGTAAGTACTACAAGTCTGAGAGTGCCAATGTCAAATCCCGCTGGCAATGTGTGTTTCCCACCACCAAGCTGCAGGAAATGGATGGCAAGGTTACAAGTATTCCTAACAGCAAAGAAGATTGTGAGGTAATTATTCTTAAGTACTCATGTTGCTATTTTTTATGTTAACCCCTTACACCATGGGTTATTATTCCATGGGTGAACAGTGTAAATCCAGATCAGCTGATACATCTATGCCATCAGATCAGGATCTATACATTTTGCTTTTTGATTTATTAGGTTATACCTGACCAATAAGCAAAACTTGTAGAGCCAAATCTTCTGTGTTCTCACATGTGTTAATTCTAATATTGTTTTGTTTCAAAGTTATGTCCTTTTGCTACTTACACACAAATTATCTTCATTGTTCGTCACATCAACATGTAATTCCAAACTTATTTCTGACCAAGAAACAACCTGTGAAGATCCAGATCAGATGGCACAGAATGTGCTGGCTCATCTGGATCTGCACTAGTTGCACATGCAAGAAAATCTGTATATATTGAAGGGGTTGAGAGTGGTGATGAACTGCTGCAGTGTCTAAGGGGCAAATTTCTAGTTTACGTTTAGCAAGTTCCCAAGATTTTAAAACTGAGAAATTAGTCAAAGATCTCAAGCATCTGACTGGCTAAAATGCAGATTTGTCTCTATTTCAGCCAATCATGTGCTTGAGATCTGAGACTTGTCTCTTATGTCAGTTTTATTATCTTTGGCCCAGATCTCGGACATTAAATCTCTGTTTACTGTGCCATCTCTTTACAACTTGAGCCACAAGGTTCACCTTATTTGATGACTACAAATGCAGTCACAAGTTCTGCTTTACAGGCTTTCAGATATCCAGCTAATGATGCAAATGGTGTTAAAGGTGTGTGGAAAGAGTTCCCTGCCCATGGATTGCCTGCCCCTGAATGTCGTGAGACGCAGCTCTCTCGTGACAACCACCTTGGCAATGGTGTAGATGGCAACCCTAACAGATACAACTGGACAATCCCTGATATAAATGAAGAAAAATGTGTACTAAGAATAAGGTAATGATTGCTAGTTGTTTTTGATTGATTTTAAAAGAAATTTAATCCTTGACTCCATGTGTAAAGGTTTTATTGTGTGTGCGACCAGTGTAGATCCAGATCAGCTTGCACATCCTTGCTATCTGATCAGGATATACACTGTTGGTATTTTTATTCATTATTTCTGATTAAGAAAAGAAAAGTGTTTATCCTGACCAGATGGCATGGATGTGCTGGCTGATCTGGATGTACCGTGGTTGCCAGTGTGATAAAAGGTCTTTATAATTATGGAGTGAAAGATCTGCAGGCACATCTGTGCTGAAGGTTATAAAACTGAGTTTGGAAACCAGTCTCAAATCTCAAGCATCTGATTGGCTGAAATGGCGACTGGTCGCCATTTCAGCCAATCAGATGCTTGAGATTTGAGACTGGTTTCCATGCTCAGTTTTATAACCTTGGGCACTGTGCAATCTGATCTATATCTGCACTGGTTGCATCTTGGTCACATATAACCTTATAAATAAAAAGTGAACAGTGCAGATCCTGGATTTACACTGTCTGCCCAACAATATAGGTTTATCTAGAGAGTAAATGGATAATGTTAATAACACAATGGACTCTTTATTTTCAAACAGATACAACATTTCTACCAATGACTATGATGGTTGGAACACAAATGCCTCATCTAACCAGCAGAAATTGAATGAACCAACAGAACTGGACCTATCACAGAAGTTCGGTTTCTCTAACACTACAGAGGCAAAACAACGAGGCTATGTATTTAAACAAGATCCTGAAGTAAAAATATTTGATGAGGGTAACTTCAATTTCCGACTGGCAATCGATACTTCGCAGTATGGACGAACTTTTCAAGATAGGTATGTTTAGTTTGAGACTATTTTAACCAAAATGCCACAGATGGGAGCATTTTATTTTTGTTTGTATAATTTTTTATAACATGCTCACACTTATCTCCATTGATTTGGCTTATATAATATGTCTTGTGTGACCAGAATAGATCCAGATCAAACTGCACATTAGTACAGTATTGTCAGGATCTACACTAGTTGCTTTTAGATTCATTAGTTTTTTTCTGTTTCTGTAGAGTAAATGGCTTCATTTTCTGGATTATAGAATTAACCCTTTCCTTGATATATACGCCTTTTTACGCATGTGCGACCAGTGTAGATCCAGGTCAGCCAGCACATTGGTGCCGTCTGATCAGGATCTCTGCACTGGTCGCATTTTGGTCAGGAATAACCTAATAAACCAAGAAGTGAACAGTTTAGATCCTGATCAGAATGATGGCACGGTTTAAGTGTGAAATTTGCACTTTTATATAACATTGTCTCTAAATTTCTAAATTATATTTCATGTTGGTTTTGAGTTTTGAATTTCTGCCCATGAATTCCACAAAAATTAGAACACTATGTGAACGAGTGAATTTAGAGAATATCCCATGGGTGACCAGTGTAGATCCAGAGCAGCTTGCATGTCCTAGCTACAAGTAGACCACCACCACCATAAGTAGACCAATGCCACTAGTTTAACCCTTTCCTCCCTATTTACACTTTTACAATGTGGGCAAACGGTGTAGATCCATGCCATCTGATCAAGGATCTGCACTGTTCATTGTTTGTTTGATTTATTTAGTTATTTCCAACCATAAAGTGACAGATGTGCCAGCTGATCTGGATCTACACTGTTCATCTATGCCATAAAGGCATATATATGGAGTAAAATGTTAATGTGTTTTTCTTACAAATGACCAGCAGTTGCATTTTATGATTTGTATTATTAGGTCTCATGTGTTTTCAATTAAGAAAAGACCTAAGGAATTAGAAGGAAAGACTGTTCACAATCTAAATGTACGTGGGAAACGTGGAAACATTGTACAGGTATACCCAGCCGTTGAATACGACTTTGTGCCGAACACTTTGGAGATGGCTCCTGGACAATATGTACACTTCCAGTAAGCTGCTTTATTTAACTTTTTCTATCTATAAACTAGCAAAGGGGCCTTGCACTATTTCATAACAGAAATAACATTTCACTTATTTTGTTCATATCATATTATAATTCATATACATATAATTGTTATCATCAATGTGGTACAAATTTTCTCCCAAAAATTTGAAAATGATATATTCTTTCTGGCATGAATTCACATTTGTATTATTCTATCAAAGCACATCATTACAGGGTATATTTTGATAGCTTTTAATTATATGCAAGTTAGAAATATGCGGAAAAAAACCCAACTCACATGAAATAAAAATACTACTACTCTAATTTCATGGCATGAAGCAAAACTAAAGGGTTTTATTGAATATATTTAATTTGGTTTTAAAGAAGAAGAATATTTTATTTTAAAAATATTATAAATATTGAAGTGGCCTCAACCTTGTGACCTGATGACTTGGCAGGTCTGGTGATTGTGAAATCGATTTGTACAGGACGTTTAATGCCATTTCAGATGGACAGGTTCCGATACGAATAACAATGGGAACGATGGGCAGGGGAAGCAGGGATCTGACAGAAACAATGTTTTATTGCTCAGGAACAAAAATTACCCAGAAGGCAATGGTGTGCAGTATGGTCCAGCTCCCACTTTTGGTCACTATGGTAACAATTACCCAATGAGCATAAATGATTCAAAGCTTCTAGGCTTGAGCAAGGAAGATTTGATAAAACTGGCTTTTCTAGATCCAGGTAAGTTCTAACCACAGTTTTTCCAACCATTTGACTAGCCAAGAGTTAAATTAGCTTTAGTTTTTTTTTTGTGTTACCATTTTGAAGAAAAGAGATCTCTTTTTCTGTCCATCTATCCTTTCGTCCATCACAAAAACTTAATGTTTACTATAACTTTGCCATTCCTAATATTTAATATTAACTTAAAAATATTAAATTGCTTATGATAACGGGGTAAAAGTCATGGTCACATCAGATTCTGACTAACATACCTTTTTTATGCTCCCCGAAGAAATATTCTGGGGAGCATATAGTCGCCGGCTTGTCCATCCATCCGTCAGTCCATCCATTTGTAAGTCCCACATTCGTGTCCAGCCCACAACTTTGTTACTTGAAGTTGGATTTTAAAATTATTTCACAGAAATGATAACCATATTGAGACGACATGCTGCGTGCAACATTTGGGTCGCTATTTTGAAAATCAAGGTCTCAGCATGACATTGTAGCAAAATCTTGTAAATGGAGTTGTATTTTAAAATTATTTTACAGAAATGATCACCACATGGAGACGACGTGTCGCGCGCAACATTTGGGTTGCTACCTTGAAGGTCACAGCATGACCTTGTGGCAACATCTTGTCCAGCCCATATTTGAAGTCAGACTTTTAAATTAAACACCATATTGAGACGTCATGCCATGCATATTTGGGTCGCTACCTTGAAGGTCAAGGTCACAGCATGACCTTGAAGCAAAATTGTGTCTGGTCCATAACTTTGTTATTTGTAGTTGGATTTTTAAAATTGTCTGATTTTATAGCACTACACCATTTTCGAAATTCACCTCAATATTTATACAATTAATTGTTTCTGTTACAAAGTACCCATTCGGGCAGCAACACCAGTGTTCGACGGTCACTTGTTTGTACTTTAATTTTTTCAATTCAAAGTTAATGTTACATTATAAATGTTTGGTTTCCATTTCATTGTGTAAACTTTTCATTTCCAACATTATTTGGTTCAACTTTAGTCAGAGACATCTATTAAATATTTTTTAACATAATTGTCCTATCCAGGAAATTAAACACAAACTAATGCAAAATACAAAGCATTTAATAAACAGAGAATTTATTTTTACCAGTGAAAATAGAAATATATCTCACTTGTGAAATCTGTAATTACAAACTCCTAACCTCAGACAGTGAAATATATTTCTATCTTACTGTAGTAAAACAAATATTTATTTTTTCGAAAAGGAAAAGTAGGTGTTAATTTGGATGAAGCATCACCATACTTTGACCTCGGCCCTCGTAAGGTCACCCAGCTTGGGACGTACCATTATGTATGTACCAGAAACAATAACTTCTCTAACCGGGACCAGAAGGGGAGAATCATGGTGTCCAGCATGGCATTTACAGAGTCAGCGCTGGGATATCTTGGTGGAAATATGATCTTACCCAACAGGTAGTGATAACACTTTAAGTTTTTACTCTGTATTAAGATCTAGATCTTTTCTTCTTGGTCAGAAAAAACCTGAATCTTAAAATCTAAATGTAAATCTAAAACAGCCTACTACCTGATCAGACAGCATGGATGTCTTGGCTGATTTAAATACAGTCGAACTTGCATGCCTCGAACACTGTTCACTTAAACACCACCCTTCTCTTAAACAGTTCATGCAGTCCCAGACTAGAAGTCTGTATAACTATATTGTTCTACACCCAATCACTTGCACTACCCATTACTGGAACAGTTGAACTCCAAGCAAGGTTCTGATAGTTAGGTTTGAGTGTTTTCACACCCCTTGTAATGAACAAACAGTTATTGGTAAAAAGGATAGTGTAAACAAGCAAGAAAATGATTTACCAAATAGGGCAGTATGCTGTTTAATTTAATAGTGTAAATAACAAATTCAGGTAGAGGATAATATTTTAATGGTTTAATGGTGTACTAGTTGATATACCATGTTGACAATTATTATCAAATAATTGTTATTTGTTTTCACGAGATAATTATTATTGTTATAGTAATGTAAATAAAATTAATTAGAAACAAAATTACAAATAAGTCATGACAAGCATTAATTTTGAATATACCGGTATCATCTAAATCTGTATTTGTCATATGTTAATAAGTTAATGAAACATTAAAATTAGATATTATAGCAGTGTAATGTGTTACCTTTGTTTAATGCAAGTGGGCCATCCTCACCTACCAACCCTAGATTGCCCGAACTACAGATCACTTGAACGAAATCATCTGGTCCCTTGGAGTTTGAGCTGTCAAAGTTTGACTGTATATGCTGTTCGCAAATGGGATTACAGTTGCTTTTTTTTCTATTTACACATGTAGATATTCAGTGTCCTTGGAAGTCTTTTTTTTCAGTTTTTGACCTGAATCTTACAGTGTGTTATAGCATTTTATAGAATGGAGAGAAGTTTAACATATTGTATTGGAACTTAAAATGGCACATGTTTGTAATGTCTGTGTTTGTTATATAAATGGTGTTTATTTGTCTTAGTGCTGGAACTATCCATGTAGATGAGGGAGTGTTTGACAGTTTACATCTCATGAGATTGGAGGTGTGGCCAAGGAGTCAAGGTCAGGATAAGGTCAAGGTTGCTGGAAGGACACTCACGGTAATTTACTGCATCAAAATGAATCATCAATTCTCGTTGTGTAATGACTTGATGAACTGTCATCGCTATTATGGCTTCGAGATTAAGTACTTTAGAATCATTATATTTCGAGGCAGCTGTACCAAAAGTATCCCCATAAATTCAGTCAGTGCTGTTCTCATTTATATAGCCATTTGAAGGATGTTGAGCACAAAACTTATATTTGTTTAAATATTGAGTTGCACTCAACCCTGGAATAGGCCGTGTGGACAGAAATATGCCATTACTACTCATGAACAGGCACAATCAAACTGAACCCACAATATTAATATATTATTAGTTGTGTTAGAAGGCTTTTAAAGTTCCTTTTCATCTATTTACCATGAAAGAATTTCCATAGACCTTATGATCTATCAATTTTTGTGTGTGTTTTTTTCAGGCTGGCGAAGATTATGTGAGTGATTTCCTGGTAGTTTATCCCCAGTCCAGTCTTGCAAAGCCGGGCAAACACATGGAGGTTACTCTTAAAATAGACCCAGATCAAAGTAATGTGGCAGTATACAGAACTTCGTCTGATGGAAATTTCGAAACCTGGACAAAACTGGACACCAATATAAATGGGGACACTGCAAGTTTCCGTGCATCAGCTGGTGGTGTTTTTGTGGCTAAGTCACACAGTTATACAGTGTTAATTGTAGCACTTGTTGTGTCTGGGTGCATATTAATTATCTTAGTGGTGGGTGGGGTATGCTACTTCCGGAGAAATCCTACTAAATGGGAAAAACTGAAGGGTGAGACACAGAATCTGAAGAGAGGTCTGAAAGATAAAGTTTAGTTACTTGCAATAGATGTAGACATTATTGGAATGCATACCGGTAATTTTATATTCTTTTGATAATACTCAAAAAAATTATTTCTTGCCTTACTGAGTTAGGTGATCAAAAGTTTATTCTTTAGAAAGACAGAACCTGTTTTTGATGTTGCAATAGTCAAAAAAATAAAGAGTTTTAGAGTAAATAAAAACAAGAATATCTCAATACATATCTCAAGTCAAGCCTTTACTCAATAGAAATGCCTTTGATCACTTGGACAACCAGTGTAGATCCAGATCATACTGAAGAGATGTGCATGCTGATCTGGATCTACTTTGGTTGCACATCATAAGATATGAATATTAGCTATGGAGTACAGAGTTTAAACTTGTTAACAATTTACTCCACATATATATATATATGTTTTTTATCGAATTTGTGACCAGTGTAGATCAATATCAGTCATCACATCTGTGCCATCTGATCAGTATCTAATGCATGTATTCACTTTTATTAGATTCATAAGTTTATTTCTGTCCAGATCTGAGACAGCAGAGATGTGCCAGCTGATCTGGATCTACACTTTGCCCGAGCCATGAAAATGGTTTCTATGGAGTAAATGGTTAAAACTTGCTTTGTTGTTTGTGAGATAATGACCAAATTTTATGTAAGTAAGTGGTAAAAAAAATCATTTTTTTATTATCTTGGTAATGTTTGGTAAAACAAAATACATTCCCATATTTTTATAATTGCACTGTATACCTTAAATGAATACATACTTTATTCATTCCAGTGACTGAATGTACTAATGTTCTAATAATTTCATGGTTTGTGATAAAATAGCATTTGCATGGGTACATAAATTTGTGGGTTTCAATTTTCTAAAATCACCAAGTGTTAGCTTTTTGATTTGTTTGGTTATTTCTGACCAAAATGCGACCAGTGCAGATCCTGATCAAATGGCACGAATGTGCCGGCTGATCAGGATCTACACTGGTCGCACATGGGTAAAAACATGTATATATGGAGGAAAGGGTTAATGCACAATTCTATGTTTTAAAAGGGTATGAACTTGGTAAAGGACCTGCTCATGAAATTTACAAAATTTAGTACCCCATGAAAAATTATGGATTCACAGTGTATAATTTTTTCCAGGGATAGCTTTATGTATCATGTTTTCTTTGATGATTATATAGTCTTTTCTCTAGTGAGAAAATCTGAGGCTTTCTTTGTCTGTATGTGCAATATATACTCTGCAAGAAAAGAAACCTGACACTTTGTAACTTTGAATATCTATATTTTTTGCACACTCCCATAAAAAATAACGGCTAAAACACTTGTTTCATGCACTGGAAATATCAAAATGCATACTAGGTAGGTTCAAAACACATTTTATTTTTATTTCCGGCAACAATTCTCATAGCTTGACAATCTGATCCAGGAAGATATGTCAAATATGCAGTGTTGGGTTTCTTTTTGTCATTGAGCATAGTTTTCGTAGTTTCTTTAGATTTGTTAAAAGTGAGTTTGTATATATTCTTTATATTGATCTGCATAATCATTGTTATCATTGTCTATGTCTTTATATATAATTCTGCAAATGGCTGATACAGGGTCAGATGCAAGATTTTCAGAGGATTTGTTTAACACTTTCCTCCATAGACACACCTTTTTTGCAAGGGCGAACAGTTTAGATCCAGATCAGCCGGCACATCCGTGCCGTCTGATCTGGATCTAAACTGTTTGCTTTTTTATTAATTAGGTTATTTCTGACCAAAATGCAACCAGTTCAGATCCTGATCAGAAGGCACGGATGTGCTGGCTGATCTGGATCTACACTGGTCACACATGTGTAAAAGGTATATATATGGAGGAAAGGGTTAAGACAGTCTTATGGGAGTTATATGATAATTTCCAATTTGCTGTTAAAAATTCCCATGAAAATTAAATACAGTGTACTAATGCCTGCCCCAAAAGAGGGTTCAAGCGACCCAGCTTTTGCCCCTGTGATACCAGGTGCCTAAAATAATGCTTGGACAGGCATCTGCAATCTTGAATCACCATGAAAAGGAAAATAACCAGAATTTGAACCTTGGACCCCAGCTTACCTTGCCTTCCCTCTACCAATTGAGCTACCGAGGATGCTAGTAAGAAATCTACTACATTTCCTCCCCACTTATACAAGACATTTCCAACTTACTTGGAAATGTCCGCAAGTTTCTGCCTAGGTTCGAGTCGAATACCCCAGCCAAACATGCTTCGCCCGAAAGAGCTCCGAGGGTTATCGCCATGTTCGCAATGCCAATGTAGCAGATTTGGGTTGGTTAGAGTAGCCTCGACCACGATTCGAACCTCGGACCTCCGGCTTACTGTGCCGTCGCTCTACCAATTGAGCTACCGAGGCAGCTGGTATGAAATCTACTACAATATTGTCACCCAGAGGCCTAATGCTTTGGGAATTTTCCCTCACCACCTGCCATGTGCAATTTTCTCAACTAACTGTAAAGTATTTTAGTGAATGGGTTGAAAATTGAAAAACACTTATTAGCTTGGTTATTTTTTTAGTATATCATCACCCAGAGGCCTAATGCTTTGGGAATTTTCCCTCACCACCTGGCATGTGCAATTTTCTCACCTAACTTTAAAGTATTTTAGTGAATGGGTTGAAAATTGAAAAACACTTATTAGCTTGATTATTTTTTTCAAACCCTCGATAAGTTCTTTCCACAGTGTAACATAATCCCATACATCTTTGTAAATTTCCTAAAAAAAACAATTTTTTATAGAGGGAAACAACAAAAAGTGACTGCAAACATGGTTATTTTTTTAGACCTCGATAAGTTGTTACCACAGTGTCACATAATCCCCCACATAATTGTAAATTTCCTAAAACACAACTTTTTACAGCAGTAAACAACAAAAAGTGACAGCAAACATGATAATTCGGCTAAAAATGCTGAACAGCAGGATGATTCTGTTTTTCTCACAGTCTACATGAAAAAAAAAAACATTGGACACTTACCAGTATTTACACAACATTGTTGTTATTGTGGAAATCATACAAACAGACTATGCAAAAAACAACAAAGAAATATTTCCATGGAAAAATGAAAAATGCACAAAAAGCTACTTTAATAGTTCATTGGGATGAGTGTTAAACATTTAGTCCTTGCTTTGGAGAAAGTCACTAAGTGCATTGCAGAGAGACCTTTAAGTTAACCCTTTCCTCCATATAAAAAAAATGCATTTAATTGCATGTCCAACCAGTGTAGATCCAGATCAGTCTGCACATCAGATCATGATCTGCACTGAACACTTTTTGGTTAGAAATAAACTAATAAATCAAAAAGCGAACAGTGGCAAATACAGATCAGATGGTACGGATATGCTGGCTGATTTTTATCTACACTGTTCGTCCCTGCCATACATGTATGTACAAAGGAAAGGTTAAGCTGCTAGGTCATACACAGTAATGGTTGAAAGGAGAGGGAGGGCGATTGAATTTGTCTAAATTTGTCATTGTTTCTGCCATAAGTTTGTTTTCAATGGCTGAGTAAGAATAGTTCTGTTGTGATATATTTCACTTGAAATTAGTGTCCCGGCATTATGCAGGTTTTTTTGCAACTAAATTTTGCGACCATTCTGCATACAGCACTGAAATAAATAGTATTCATTATGCTTGAAACTTAACCCTTTCCTCCATATATACACATTTTTACACATGTGCTACCAGTGTAGATCCAGATCAGCCGGCACATCCATGCCGACTGATCAAAATCTGCACTGGTCGCATTTTGGTCAGAAATAACCCAGCGAATCAAAAAGTGAACAGTTTAGATCCTGATCAGACGGCATGGATGTGCCGGCTGATCATGTCTAAACTGTTAGCCCAAGCAATAAAGGTGTGTCTATGGAGGAAAGGGGATAATTAGTGCCATTATAATGCAAATTGCAATACCATATTTATGTTCATTAGTGTGTATATAATTTAGGGCTTGTTACAGGAAAATGTGTCTATATTTTTAAATTTGTGAAGTTAGTTGTTACTATATTTCGAAAGAATATAACTACATGTATTGATCATTGTCCTTCAATCAATAGTTGATTTTATTACATACTTAAAGAAATTAGAAACGCAACTTCGTGTTTAAAATATATTTCCTGTTTAATGAAGATGTGTTTCTAATTACTTTAAGTATACATTTTAACTAAATAATATATTTTTTCTGTGATAAGTGGTATCATCTGCTTAACTGCAACGTCAATTCAAGGATTAGCATAAGTTTTCTGAAGGCTCTTTTTCCTGCGACATGATCCAATTATTTGTGTGAAATTTTTGAGCTCGACTAGTGCCATTGTTTATAATGTACCAAAGAGATTATTGTGTGATTTAGATTTGGTAAGTTAACCCTTTACTCCATATATACATATATCTGTTTTATCACATGAGACCAGTATAGATCTTTATCTGGGGCCACATACATGCTGTCTGATTTAGATCTATACAAGTTTCTTTTTGGTCAGAAATAACCCAAAGAATCTAAGGGGAACAGTGAAGATCCTGATCAGATGGCATAGAGTTGTCAGCTGGTCTGGATCTTCACTGTACACCCGTGGGCCAACAGCCATATTGTATGGAGTAAAGGGACAATTCATTATATCTTCTGTTTTCACATACAACTTACTAGTATTCAAAATGACTCTCATGATGATATTAATTGTCTAATTTATATTTATGTCACTTATTTGATTTTTGTGTCGCCTGCGATAGCAGGTAGACACAGGGATCCTATTGTCCGGCGGCTGCGTCGTCGGTGTCGTCGTCCAAAGTCCCCCAACTTTAACCTGAAACTTAATGTTGCCTATAACTTTGAAAGTACTTGTCCTATTCACTTCATACTTGGAATATATCATCAGCACGAACAATGCCATCTGTGATGACAAGAATGATAACTCCAGTTTCAATATTTTTTGAGTTATGCCCCTTTCAAATGCAACTTTAAACTGAAACTTAATGTTGCCTATAACTTTGAAAGTACTTCACTTATTCACTTCATACTTGGAATATATCATCAGCACGAACAATGCCATCTGTGATGACAAGAATGATAACTCCAGTTTCAATATTTTTTGAGTTGTGCCCCTTTCAAATGCAACTTTAACCTGAAACTTAATGTTGCCTATAACTTTGAAAGTACTTGTCCTATTCACTTCATACTTGGAATATATCATCAGCACGAACAATGCCATCTGTGACGACAAGAATGATAACTCCAGTTTCAATATTTTTTGTGTTATGCCCCTTTCAAATGCAACTTTAACCTGAAACTTAATGTTGCCTATAACTTTGAAAGTACTTGTCCTATTCACTTCATACTTGGAATATATCATCAGCATGAACAATGCCATCTGTAATGACAAGAATGATAACTCCAGTTTCAATATTTTTTGAGTTATGCCCCTTTCAAATGCAACTTTAACCTGAAACTTAATGTTGCCTATAACTTTAAAAGTACGAGTCCTATTCACTTAGTACTTGGAATATATCATCAGCATGAACAATGCCATCTGTGACGACTAGAAAGATAACTCCAGTTCCAATATTTTTTGAGTTATGCCCCTTTCAAATGCAACTTTCACCTGAAACTTAATGTTGCCTATAACTTTGAAAGTACTTGTCCTATTCACTTCATACTTGGAATATATCATCAGCACCAACAATGCCATATGTGACGACAAGAATGATAACTCAAGTTTCAAATTTTTTTTAGTTATGCCCCTTTCAAATGCAACTTAAACATGAAACTTAATGTTAACTTTAACTTTGAAAGTACTTGTCCTATTCACTTCATACTTGGAATATATCATCAGCATTAACAATGCCATCTGTGACGACAAGAATGATAACTCCAGTTTCAATATTTTTTTACTTGTGCCCCTTTCAAATGCAACTTTAACATGAAACTTATTGTTGCCTGTAAAATGGAAAGTACTTGTTCAATTAATTCACTTAATACTTTGAATAACTCATCTGCATTTACAAACCAATTTTTGAAGTCGATAACTCATGTTTCACCATTATTTTAGTTATTCCCCTTTTAAATGCAATTTAGATGACACATGTGTTCTGTGGTGTAGTATTGAAATCAACTTAAATATATTATTTTTATTATATATGATTAAACATGGGCCCACATTTCAACTTTTTCCATGCAGGCGACACATGTGTTCCGCGGAACACAACATTCTAGTGGTTATGTGTCTCTTTCTGCTTTTCCTTCAAAGAATTAATCAGCTTGGTGATGACATTTAACCATTTCCTCCATATATATGCCTGTATGACACGGGCAAACAGTGTAGATCCAGATCATCCAGCACATCCGTGCCGTCTGATCAGATTCTAAACTGTTTGCTTTTTGTTGACCAAAAAGTGAACAGTGCAGATTCTAATCAGACAGAGCAGATGTGCCGGCTGATCTGAATCTGTTTGCTTACGCGATAAAAGATGTATGAATGGAGGAAAGGGTTAAGAAAAGTCATTAACCAGAAGACATGATTCGTAATACCATTTATACACAGATGACTCAAATTTACTTTAACCCTTTCCTACATAGACACACCATTATTGCGTGGGCGAACAGTGTAGATCCAGATCAGCCAGCACATCTCTGCCGTCTGATCAGGATCTTTACTGTTCACATTGGTTAGTTAGGTTATTTCTGACCGAAATGCGAACAGTGCAGATCCTGATCAGACGGCATGGATGTGCTGGCTGATCTGGATCTACACTGGTCGCACACACCTAAAAATGTGTATATATGGAGGAAAGGGTTTATTTATATTTATGTCACTTGTTTGGTTTTGGTTATGTGTAAAGAATGTGTTACAATTTTCTTGAGTCGAGCTTCATGAAAACCAGACTTTTTTCAATTTTTCTTGAAAGCAATCATACAAAGTGTTATTTATTTATCTACAGTTATTTGAAAGTATTGTGAAATTTTTTTCCAACTAAAATTTATCATGAAAAGATTTCATATATTTTTTAAATAATGGCATTCTGACTGGGCCCCAAGATCACAACACTAAATTTGGAGACCCGTGTCAAATCTCAGGCATCTGATTGATAGAAAAGGCAACCATTCACCATTTCAGCCAATCAGATGCTTAAGATTTGAGACTGGTCTCCTAATTAGTTTTATGATCTTGGGCCATGGTTTTCTTGGTGAGCTGCTGGCCAGTTCTTACACATATACACCTTTCTGATCTGTTGAAAAATAAAAATAGTACAAAAAGCTGTCTGGTTCGGTTATTTGATTCCCTGTAATGCAAAACTATATAATTTGCTTTAACAGAATTTTTTGTCAATTGGGTAAAGTGATTTCCCTGTATGTTCTGTGTCCATAACAAATCTGGTTCACAGAGCATAGCACTGCAAGCCCTCAAGGTACTTTGTGTTGGTGCAAACTTCACACAAATATTTATCTTAATACAGAAGTTTTTTGCAGTCAAGAACCATAACCATGCCTGAAAGACTAGTAAGTTGCATATGGGTTTAAAGGTGAAATATTCCAAAATCTAGTTTCTGTATCTGCCACTCCTCCATCCCTTCTATCTCCTCACCTCGTTTCTATCTATTGTCCCGCTCCGCCCTATCAACTAATATGTCGTGTAGGAATTGGAAAATTAAAACAAATCTAAAAACCCTTTATTGTCTTTAATCATCAGTTTAACACAAAATCTGGTTACAACCATAGTAATTTTAATGCTTAACCCTTAACTTCAAGCATATAGCTTATTTCGTATGGGCAACATGTGTAGATCCAGATCATCCTGCACATCAGCTTCATTATGTTATTTCTAACCAACAGTAACCAAGAATCAAACAGTAACCAAGAATCAAACAGTATAGACGTTGACCAGATTGATGATTGATTACTGATCTCCCATAGGATATAAGCAATACAATGTATATAATAATTGCCCGAGACTCGGCCCTAGTATTACTAGTATACTACTGTAATATACAACATCTATTAGGGCTATAATCATTCTATTAGATTAGCATATCAAACTACCGTTAGTGAGGTAAAATTATGCCACGACAATCCACTCCCCCTAAACAACTGTAACCTTTATTCAAATGATCTGGATCTACACCACTTGCCCAAGCAATACCAGTCACAAAAACTGTATTTGTTTCATTATTTTTATTTGAATGTTAATTGTATAATTCAGAATCTTTCATTTACTTGAAAATGGCTACCAAGTTCATATTTATTACTGCTTAAAATACAATTACATTTATTCAATGCACTTTTGACAAATTCACAACAATCACTTTTTTTAACAGGAAATTCCATTCTAATAACACTCTTGTTATAAATGTACTACAAATTTCGATTTCAATTAGATTTTGACCCAGCGAGCAACCTCTGTAAACATCTGTTGCAATGCAGCACTTCACAAGACGCCGACCTTGTTTTTTGTCATGCGACGACTGTTGGAACTGATGCTCCAATCAAAAGACGCTGTAATTTTCTTCAAAATTAGGTTTTGCTGTCAATCAAATTAATTTATGTTGTTGTTTGTTTATTCCCCTTGCCGATGTTGAAACAATAACAAAAGGTGTGGCTTAAAGTAAAACAACCTGAATCCGTGATTAACAATGAACAACGTTCTGTCAATTATACTTTCCTGCGCTACTTCTCACCGAAAATATCAGTTGCCGCGCATCATGCTTGATTTTTTGGTTGCAAGCCAAAATCTAACTGAAATAATTATGTAGTATCATTTTATTTCAGTGACACATATTTTTTTAGGAGTGATAATTTTTTGGTGTATATTTTGCCTTAGTCAGCTAGATGTTCTAAACATGCGATTGTTTAACTTAATTCCACACAATATTTAATAGCTTAACATGTGAAAAACTATTCAGCACAAATATATGGTTGCACAGTGTGCTTGCTGCATTAATGGGGGCCAACCGATATCCAGAGTTACCTCCCATTGAGAGTGGCTTCCCTTGCTGATTGGGTAGTTCCGGTTTAGAAGCGGTAATAAAGCGTAGCGTTAAAAGTGTAGATAAAAAGTTTCAAAGTGCTTTTGAAGTTAAAATGCATTGTGAAATTAACAAAAAAGTGAAACAGGCATATAAGGAATAACCATCATCTTTGTAAAGTGATTTTAAGTTAATTACTAAATGCATCTTTACCTATTTACGTAAATGCAAGCATCCTTTATGAAAATTTATTTATTGGCTGGCATCAAATTATAGCTTTTTAAAACGTTCACTTAAGTATTCAGCCAATTACTGTTAAGTCATGCAAACAATGCTTATTAAGAAAAGGGCCTGGTGTTTTATGATCATGTTATGTAATCTAATTAGCAAGATTGGGTTTTACCAGCTGGAGGTGTGATAAAGGCCTTTTGAAGTTTGATTGTAGATTTGTAAGAGGTCGAAAATGTTGCTTGTTGGGGGTAAAAGTGTTGCTTTAGGAAAGTGACTTGAGATTAAATATTCTAATTAATTGTCACACTGTTGTTTGAGACCCGAGACATTCATTATTTGATATTTGCAACTTAAAGTGCTCAGATCTGAATTTAATAAAATAGCATTCGGGAAAGTTTTACCCAAACATATATAAACTTTATTAAATTAATTAAAATTAATTGTAAAACTAAATGAAATAAAAAAAATTGAAATAAAGAGAAAAACCTGAAAACATTACGAAACCATGTTTGAATATATTCTAAACTGTATAAGAATAAGAAAGAAACTTTTGGAGAAAAAAGAGCAGTATACTGAAAAATACGTTAATACGAACATGGCACAAATCTTTGATCCGAATGGTGTGAATTTAATTTGTAGGAAAAGGTTCAGTTATTAAAATAATCTTAACTATTAAATTCCTGGTCAAAAATGTTGCATAGAAATGAAAGAACATGACGGGCATTTCATTGGCGGAAGTAAAACTGTATTTTACATAATGTGTTATAAATTGTACTAGTCGACCTTTTTTTTGTTAACGTTTTCTTACTTTTCTTTCCCTTAAATCTGCCATTTTTGAGCATAAGAAATGCGTATGTTTACTCTTTATTACTGAAGGGGTCGAACATAATGATGTTGAACACATACCTCGCAAACGTATAAAAATGGGTAAAAGAGAAAATTTTAATATTATGCGCTGCACTATAAAACTGTCTATTTTTTCCATTCAATGATAATAATCAAACGTTTTTATGCATTATGCTGATCTCCGACCAACCAGACCCTATTAAAACGTATTTGAAAGGACCACGGATGACTACTGCATGTCTGTTTTAATGTCAATCTCAGACCGGAACTACCCAGTGACAGGTGCGCATTACAAAGGGTGGTAACTTAGGACAGAATATTGAGATAACTCTGTATATCGGTAGGACTCCATTCTGTTTACACTACTAACTGATTAACATACTGGTCTTTACTTTGAGTCAGTCCACATCAATGTTTTAAAGAAATGTATTCATGTTTTCATTAACCAAGCAGTAAACACTGTAGACCATGATCTGACTAGTTAAGTGCAGACTGTTGTGGATCCACACTGATGGCACACATGACAGATGGGGTTCTGGGCAGACCGTGTAACTTCTTAGGCTCTCTGTGGTTGGTGCTCTTCAAACCATTTGTAGATGTTCATGAAGGCGTCGGCCTCAGAATCCACCTTCACTATCGGGTGACCATTGTCTGGGTATGCTATATACCTGTGAAAAGAAATAAACTCTTTGACAATTTACTCCACTGATACGGTATTATGGTAAGTCAACAGTGTAGATCCAGATCAGATAACACATCTAATCTAATACGATCTACACTGTTTATTTTTAGCTTCATTGGGATTCTGAACAAGAAGCAAACAATGTAGATCCATATAAGACAGAAAGGAGAGATTCATATAAGACAGAATGGAGGTGCTAGCTGATCTGGATCTACACTGGTTCCCCATGTGATAAAAGGTGTATTCAACGAGTAAAAGTTATATGTAAAAATTCCCTCTGACCATCTGCTTTCACTTACAGAAGAAAGTTTGCTATTGCCGACATAAACTGTATCCCATGAATTAACATTAATTTTATGAATTAAATACCTGACAGGTTTATTCCTGGCTTTCAGGGCTTTGTACAGCTCATAACTCTGCTTTGGTGGCACTCGTCTGTCATCCAGACCAATCATTATCATCAC